>JAQFVV010000052.1:2802701-4103282 GCA_028023455.1 Epiperipatus broadwayi
TAGATTAGAAAAATTTTAGGAATTTAGTACAATGACTTTCACATTTAGTATTTGACTAAAACTTAAATAGAAACTTTCAAAATACAATTGATCCCCTAATGTACTTATAAATACCAACTTAATAAAATAAACATAATATAGCTTTACAAATATTATAAAATAAATAATTATTATAAAAGGTTAGTTTTAATCACAAAATAAGAATAAAATATACAAGATTATAATATTAAAATATACTTCCACCTATTATGAGATGGGTGTCAGTTAATAAGGTTGGGTTTAAACCCAGACTAGTGCTGATGACATTGGCACTAGGTGAAGCAGAAATATGTACTATATTTCCAGCTTCAGTACACGTATGAAAATTTTGGCACCTCATGCTGGGTGCCAATTGTAATGGTCAACAGAACCTCCCAAACATATTTGCCATGTCAGAGTACCACTAGACTATTCAAACCTAGAAAATTTATAAAGGTGACAGATACATACAGGTAATGTTCAACTTTTATCAAACTGAAAACCCCAGTCACTAGCTCAGTGAGAAGTTAAGCTTAAAATATCACTTTGAATATTTAAAATTTCTAATTCTTGATTTTAAAATATTATTAATATAAAAATAAGATACTGCCAAAATTTAATTAAACAAAACATTTTATTATTATGCACACACACACATTAATACAAACATCAGAAGATTAAATTAACTATTAAATATATTTGATTTAAATTATGTCCACACATGGCTACTCTTTAAAAGATTTAACACAATTTAAATATTTTGCTAAGCATAAATATGCTACATAGAATACACATATAACTAACCCAATCCTTTTTAACCTTAGGCTAAAATTTTACATTTAAACCAATGCTAGCTTACTGATATACCAATGTGACCAATGCAAAATGAGATCGTTAGTATAACAATTATGCTGACAGGAATTTCCATCTATCACAGGAGTCATGATGGGAAGGAATAAGCATTTTTCCCATGACCATTAATAAATTTCACCAACAGACAGGAATGATCCACTGCCCAATTGGTGAGAAAATGAATTTATCTGCCAGGGTGTTTAATGTTACGATATTCTCGTACATTCTGATAAATTTCTCTAGAGAAATTTAGGTCAAACTTTCATGTTTTGTTTGAGTATTTATTTTAGATTTAATAAATGTCAAAATTGTTTATAATTATTTTGGCTAACATTTGTCTCTGTGCACTTTTCTCAATTGTCTGAATGATGTGAAAGATCTCTTTCTCTCCCTAAGTCTAGCTGGTAGCATTCATCATCATCATTAACTCTTGATCACCATAAATTAAATTTTCTAGATGGTTATTGACATAGGGGTGTCCTCAGAAATCAAAAGAAAATTGAAGTGACCAGCACAATATATATATATATATAATCATCATCATCAACAACCATTATCAATCCACTGCAGGATGAAGGTCTCTCCAAGTTTAATCCATGTTTCTTGATCTTAAACTCAGAGGTAAAAAGCCAATAAACTCACCATGCTGGCTAATGTGTGTTGGTGAGCAGCCCATCCATATTCGTATACTATATGAATAATCACATAGTAATAACAGCTGCAATGACAAGAACGTATGGAGTGAACATTAGGAATTTGCCCTGCTCGGTTCCTTTAAGGCCTCCAAGAGGAATCAAAGGGTCTCCTTTCAGTTAATAGCAAACTCCTTTCTGCAGCCAATATATATATATATATATATATATATATATATATATATATAATTCATGTTAATGCATATAAAATTGTGAATGTCAGCAAAGAATGGTAGACCAATTTAGTTGATGAAGGCTAGATTTTGCAGCCCATATAAATTAGGTTTTTTTTTCTGTCTTTAATTGAAAAGCATTTGCAAATATTTTTCTGACAATTTGATTCACAGTTATATTTTTATTCTATTGGTGTTTTAATACAAACATAGATAAGTTTTTAACTAATCAACTATTTTAACAAATTTCTTGTTCTTTTTATTTAAAACTAAATCTAGTATCCTTGCTGCTTTTATTTAAGTCACATCTCATTTCCATTGTGTACTTAAATAGTTTATTTATGTTCCTATGTGTTCCTATGCTCTAAACTGGAAATATGTTGGTATGCTAATTGGGATAGGAATTAGAATATTGTGACATGAAAATAGTAGTACTTTATTAAACACAATTATTCATAAGGGGAATGGCATTCCATAAACCTATCAAATATATTCTGATCACAAATCAAATGACTAGATGATACAACTCTGAATCAGATCCTCATAATAGTTGTAAATTCATCATGATCAGAAAATATAATCCTTATATTTTTAGAGTTCTTCGATGTAGTCTTTATGTGATTGAAATATGTGATTTGATCCTCATTCTAATCATCAATTGAAAACCAAGTACTGAGTCTCTGGGTTTAATAAAATATTTCTTAACTTTTTATACTGGTATATAAATGATAATCAATGTATATATCCTTCATAAATTATTCTGTTACATAAAATATTGACCAACATGAGATAATCTATATTACTATACAAATGTGAAAGTTTATTTGTTTGTGACTTTATGTAACTCAACAAATATTGCACCAATTTGGAAGAACCTTGCATGATTTTTTTTTTTTGTGTGTAGAATTTTAATAGCATGAAAATTTTTGCTTTAATTGTTTAAAAAAAAAATTGTAATTTGCAATATAAAAATGTGTGAAAAATCTGACCTTTTTAGTTGTTATAAAAAAAAAATAGAGAGCAGCACTGATTAAAAGATTACAGAGTTTGAAATTTTTTTAATGAAAAGTATAATTCTTGGTAAAGCAAGATAAAATTTGATTTTGTAAATATATATTTTAATTAATTAAATTGCATTTGTGACAACTTATCTAATTTCTCATTTGAATAATGACAATTTAGATCAGTTATAATAATGAATTTGATAAACTTTTATGATTTCAATGTAAATATATATTTAATTTAAAATTTAAAATGACACATGTACAGCAAGAGAAATGCTATTGAATTTTATAAACTTTTATCATGAAATTGATAAGCTTTTAGAATGCCACTTTAAATATATTTAACACATAAAAAAGTAAATTTTAAAATGTCTTAGGTTATGGAATTTGTTAAACTTTTACATTTTCCTTTAAGTATATTCTCACTTGATAAAGTATATTAAAATACATACTATAGAAATGAAGAGATATTAGTTTTTGGTAATCCAGGTAAAATTTTATTGAATAATGCATTTTAAATTATTTAAACTTTGTTTGGAACACATGTTTAATTTTTGATTTTCATATATTATGATGATGTTAAAATTTTAGAGGCATTTTAAAAATTGTCACATGAAAAATATAAAATAATTTATTTTAAAATTATCGTATTGAATATGTTATATTTTTTGTGATATTGATAATTATTTAATGTAAATATGATATAAATATATTTTAACTATAAAATTTTCCATTAACACTAGTAGAAAGCCAGAGTTCAAAAGTGGAATATGTAAATACATTTAAATTATCAAAGATTTTTATAATGGCAATGGGACGGCTAAAGAAATGGAGAGAATTAATGGGGGGGGGGGATTTTTATTTGATATTCAATACATTAAAAATGGAATTTAGATAATAAAACATAAAAAAAATTTTAGTGTTCAAAATATAGCCTTCTTATATATATATAAATTATAAATATATTTTAATTATCAACTGCAGTATATTCTTTTGTTTTCATTATTATTCTACTAATATGTGCAAACTCCAGGTCAGTTTTACTCACGTTAGTAAAATAAAATAATGTAAGGTAATTCAGAATTAAAATATAATTAAAGAATATAACAGTAGTTAAAAATGACCTACATAACATTGTTTATAAAAATGTGATGCAGTAGTTATTTTTACCTGCTGTTGATATATCTCATGTATCATTATTTCATTTAACATTACATTTTTTTAATCTAATAACACGAGCAAAGCTGCAAACACAGTAAGTAAAATACGCCAATTTATTTTTCCTCATGTTTTATTGTATTGCAAAATAACTGTGAATATCACTGAGTTTAGAGGTTATCAAACTATAGTGTAGATAGGATTAAAATATTTATTAAATAAATGAATAATCTAATTACTCAAATACATAATGCATACTGTAATTGGAAGAGGACTATCTATGTTGTTTTGCAAATGTTGCTCCATCGATCTCAACTCTTAGGTGTCTCTGAAATATTAATTATAGATGTGCACTCTGAATTACAAATGAAGATGTTTAAAACAGAAAAAAATCAAGAAGTATCATGCTTTTGACTTTTTTAAGTTGTTACTTCTTATTTATAAGATATGGAAGTGATCCGCTAGATATCGACCATAAAGATAATTTGAAATGATGAAACATTTTTGTATTGCTAATTCAAAACATTATTTAATTATTAAAAATGTAGATGCTAACATTACTTAGTGGACTAGAAATAGATGCTAACATTATTTACCTACTAGAGGCTAAGTCAATACTTAATTTAAATTCATAAAAATGCTTTTATATAAATGGCATGAACTAATAAATCAATTTTTAAAAAAAAACCTGAAATGAATAATATCACCATCCAAGAAAGTCCAAGTAATGGAGAAACTATCATAGGCAATGTATTGTGAAAGTTTTTTTTAATCCAGTCCATTTTGAAATTAAATTTAAAGTATTTTTTCATCTCGTAAATATTATTAATTTTTTACAATTGAATAAAAGAAACTCACCTATTTGTAAGCTTACAACAATTTTAAAAAATTATTCGGAGTTCCTTGAAAACAAAACTACAGAGTGAGGGGGTATTATGGTTTAGTGTTTCATGCTCGGGGGGGGGGGATTAATCAATTTCACTTTATTAAATTTAAAACATTTTTTTCTCTCATAAATTTTAAATAATTACATTTTTTAAAGCTGAAGAAAAAAACTTAGCTATTTGTAAGACTATGACAATTAAAAATATTGGCCAGAGGCCTCTAGTCATATTATAAAAAGATGTGAATAATTTAAAACTATTAGTCTTTAAAATGCAGTAAATTTATTGAAATAAAACAATCTGCAACATGAGACAAGTTTTAAATTATAAACAGGCATTTACAGATGAAGGGAAAAGACAATACTGTTACTAAAGCAGTGTTTCAAAAAGTCCTAAAATTAAAATAAAAGATAAAAATTATAATAAAATTGAAATGGATTAAGTGTAGAAGATAATAAACAAAAACATACAAGACTGAGATCAGAAATAAAAAAAATATTATTACGGAAATTAAACAAAAATGTATAGTCCTAGAAAATTTTCATGGATGTTCTATTTTTTCTTTTCATCTTTGACTTTTTTATATTTGTTGACGTCTTGAGATGATTTTTCTAATGATAATATTGAAATCTTAAACTAGATTCCAAGGATTGTAAAAGACCCAGAAAGAGACCACATGTGAGGTGTATGGATGAAATAAGAAAGTGTGCAGGGGTGATGTGAAGAGAAGCTAAAGATCAGAGAAGATGGATTGAACTTGGAGAGACCTTCATCCTGCTGTGGATTGATAATGGTTGATGATGATATATTTTTATTTGATTATCTGTCACATTTAATTCCTTTGTTTCTATTCTTATTTTCTGTTTTTGATTTTTTGTTATTTTACTTGTAGTAATTTGGGCGTTAATTTTTATAGTTTCAATCTCGTGATGATTTTTACATAAATGATTTTGATATTTAAGTGCTTTTATATTTAGAAAACTCTTTATGATATCACAGTGATGTCTTTCTATACATTTATTGCATTTGTAAATCTAATAATTTTAAATTTACAAAATTGTAAATTCAAAATTGATTATTGAAAGGGATTAGATTATAAAATGTACCTTTCAAAGGTAATTTACTCATTCTTTAACAAAAAAAAACATTGATTACATTTGTTGCTGTCTACATGATGTTAAAAAATACAATTAAAAAGCAACAAAAATGTTAAATTATTACATAAGAGTCAGAATTATATGTACAAGGTGGAGATTCTCCTAATTCAATATTTAGCTAACTTCTTTAATGTTGAAATGAAGGAAGTGTCATATTATAGTTTTGAATATTGAGAGAGAATTGATCAGGTATTATATATATTGTATTCAGCAACTTTTTTATATTTTTCTCTTATTATTACATGCTTATTTATAAATGCATTTGGTGTATTCTTGAGTTATTATTATAAATAAGCACACATTTTATACACCATATTGCATATAAAATGAAAACACTGACACTTAGGTGTGAAAAAAAGCCATTACCAAAGTTTTCAAAGATATATTTAATATCTATATTTTTATTCTTAAATATAGCTGCTGAGATAATATAAAATGTATCTATGATGGTCGGGGCCATTCAAATAGCATTGTGTTTCATAAAAAAAAACATCGATTTTTTATCTAAGAATTTTTAGTTTTTCCGTTCCCCTCTCCCACAGATATGGACTTTTATTTATTAAGTATGGTAATTTTATGAAGATTATAGCAGTTTGCATTCTCTTATTTTTCATAGTAGATTTTATATTTTTATATAAATCAATAATGAATTGTTTTTCATATATATATATTATAACGATCGAAATAAAAGTGAAGATCGAATCTAACCGCAAAAACAATATCTGCAACTACCAGGGCGCCATCTAGGCATTTGAGCCTAGAAAAATTTATAAAGTAGGCAGATACGCGCTGTTAAGATTCCACTTTATTTAAATATTCCGATCATTAGCCCAAGTCACTAGCTCAGTGGAGTAGCAGAGATAATAAAATATAAATTTTATATCTTAAATATCAATAAATAAAAGCCACTGCCAGAAATTAACACATAAAAATATTTATTTACGCACATATAAAATAACATTTAAATTTTGAGGAATAAGTTTAACATTTTAGATTTTTATATTAACTTTTAATTTTACATTTAACTAAGTTTCAATGAGTTTAATATTTTATTTAGATAGTCAAGTATGAATAGACTACATAGATCTGCATTTGAAAAGAAAATATTCTTCCCTGATTTAACCTTAGGCAACAAATTTCGCAACCAAACTGGCGCCAATCCATCTAATACATTCATGTATTCAATGTAGCATGATACGACAACACAAAATACTATACTGTCAGGAATGTACATCTGAACAGTAAGTAGAATTAGAGAAGACATTGACTCTCCACCAACAGGAATGTTACATCTGTTGGCAAGTAGAACAATAAACAAAAAACTCCATAGGAATGGACTGCGGTCTTCTGCTGACTTACAAATCCATCCATAGGCAAACAGAAGGTGTGTGGCATATATATGCAATCCTGCCCGAAGCGGATCTCATACTACATCTACTAATTACACAAATATATTCAATCCATTGAGCCAATTCAACTACGAAACGAATAACCTAAGATTACCCTCCCTTAATATAACTTTACAAAACTATATAGCCATTCACGCCCGACTTAAATTTAACATTTAAATACGTTCGCACAGATTTGTTTAAAAATGTTGGGTATAGATCGATTACATAGATTCCACGGTCAAAAACATTTCAAAATAAACATAAATGATCAAAATACAAAATTATTGATACCGACAATCGCAGAGGGAAATTTATAAGTAACCCAATAGTATTCACCATAAGATACTTGCATTGTCACCAATAACTTAAAAGACATCCGAATAAATACATTTTAGATACCGTACGGTATCATTATTTATCGAATGTCTATATATTTTGATCAAATATGAAAACCAAAATATAATTAACCGCGAACGAATCCATGCAAGCGTCTATAAACAACTTAAATTTCATGCATTTAAATAATCTTTACAATAAGAAAAAAAAATGGAAATGATGTTTATCAATCGGAAAACATATAAAATTAAACATTATTAATTTGATTTAAAAACTTACAAAAGTCAGATAAGAGTCCGTTTTAACATTTAAGTTGGCTTGTTTATCAATTTATAAAACTTGACGAAAGTTCTTAATTGATTTCAATAATTGTTCATTTCATATAGCTTATGGTAGAAGAGTCCAGGTTTCTGCTTTTAATTCCCGCGACACCTCCATTGGAAGATAATGTTCTGGAGATGGCAATAGCTGGTTCAAGGTATCACAGTCTTTTCATTTTTCTTTTTAAATAGAGAGTGTGGTATGTGCATCCTACCGCATCTCTCAAACACACACCGCTGGAACTGTCAGAAAAAACTGTATTTCCCTTTTTATATTAATCCACACGGATTCAATCAACAAAACGTCACTAATCCATCACTTTCGTTAGGGTCCGAGCCAAGGCTTAGTGCTTCCATTGGTCAAACTAATTTTTCTTTATTCTCTTATCCAATTTTCATCTCATCATTTTAATTATACAAGAGCCCAAGGCTAGCTTGCTTTTCAAACCATTTATAAACAATCATTTCCATTTACAGATTACAAGAATTAATTAATACCTGTTTTTATTTTTAAATCTTGTATGTTCAAATACTTATTTATTTGTTTTTTTCAAAAAAAATATTTTTAAAGTTTGGCATCTGTGCGAATGTATATACGTTTAACAAACATTTTAATTTTAGCATTTAGTTTTTTACTTTTATTTGCGAACTTTTAAGTTTTTATTTTAAATTAATGTAACGACATATTTATATATCATTACAATATATATATACATTAAATGAACTATGTTTTTGTTTAACTTTTTAAAAGATATAATTAAGCAAATTTTGTAAGCTAGAAATATATTCAAAAATAGAGCATCAAATGGTTTATATTTAACATCTGCACCATTAGCCTATTATTATACTCTAGAACTATATTATAAACATGAACAACCCTGGTAGTATCTTCCAGTCTCCTTGTCTAGTTTTTGCCTTTTAGCCTTCATCAGTAAGGAGCACTGAATTGCATTTTTTCTTCTAAAAATCATATCGACTACTTTTTTTTTTTACTATTCAAATTACTAATTTGAAATTTAAGCTAATTTGTTTGTACATCTATATAAGTATGATGTTATATCAACGGTTAATGTTTTAATTGTCTTATTTTTGGCATTATTGAATATATATGTCAAAAACAAACATATGTGCCAACAACACCAATCTATTATATATCACTTTATTATAGAACTATTCTATATCAGGATAAATAATCAATGAAACTCATAGTACAACTCAATGCTTGTATAAGAAAAAATGTTTGGATTTAAAATCTTAGGGGTGCTTGAAATTCCAAGTTAATAATTTGAATAGTAAAAAACAAATATGATTGCTCAATCCGTATGTAAAATTTAGTACTTCTCACTTTTAGTGATAGAAACAGATCTGTTTTGCATTACCACTTGTTGTTTTCTGCTGTTGTAGGTTGCTGTAGAGAGATAGAGAGTGAATTATTGCCATTAATGCACAGGGCCGATGCTGGGTACTAGGCGCCCGCATGCAAATTTGATTTTGGCGCCCCTGTCAATATGTATGTTTACTAAGGTGACCCGACCGTGTCCCGTGGCGTTTTAAAAAAGTCATGATTTTTAGAAAGAATGCACGATGTAATGCTATTTTTGATATCAAAAATAGCATAAAATTGATTGTTAAATTATATATTATTTCATACAAATGGTTTGTATGAAATAATATATAATTTAACACGGCAAATTTAGATGTTAGAAAAATTTGCAGAAATTTTAAAAATAATGTGTTTGTTAAAAATAGACAGTGATTCAAATATATATATATATAATAAATTAAAAAAAAATAATGTTTGAGATTAAAATATTTAAATGTTTAAAATAATTTTCGAAAAACATTTACATATTTTAATCTCAAATATTTTTTTTTTTTAAATTTCATATTTATTATTTGCGTCACTGTCTGTTTTTAACAAACCCATTATTTTTAAAATTTTTGCTAATTTTTCTAACCTCTAAATTTATGCAAATATTAGCAAATTTAATAATAAATTTACAATTTATAAATGAAATAATTTAAAAAAAAGATAATATTACAAACATACATATTTAATTTATTATTATTAATGTACGCTATATCTATATAAATGCTCCATATAAACCAAATTTTTAATCAGCCCCCCCCCCCGGTCAATGGTGTCCCGTTTTACCAATGTTAAAATCTGGTCACTTTAATGTATACCACCTACATGTTATAAATATTAGTGTACAAAATCTTTCTAAGGGAAACAAACAAGGCAATGTAAATAAATAATTTTTAATATTAAAAAAAAGAAAATACAGTTAAAAAAAGTAAATGCATTACAAAACATGTTATAATTATAATAATTTTATACTCCTTGACTTCATATTAATAAACCTTGATATGATTGTATTTATTTCCAGTTCTGCACAAATATCATTTTCAATAGCAATTAATGCCAAATTAACAAGCCGTTTTTGTGACATAGTTGTTCTCAAGTAAGTTTTAATTAATTTTAACTTAGAAAAAGAGCGTTCACGCTTGCAACACTAACAGGTAATGTTAATAATATTCTTAAAGCTATTGATAAGTTTGGCATAGATAAATTATTAGAAACTATAAAATTAAGTGTTTCGAAAGGGTTTTGAGAATTTAAAAAATCCTTTTGAAAAATATCTCGAAAAGCACATAATTCGTCGAATAAATCTGTAGCATTAATATCTTTACTGTTATCAAATTTCAAAATATTTTCTAAATCTTTGCATTTTGCTTGTAACTCGCTCTTATTAATTTCTGATATTTTATATAAAAAATTGAAATTATTATAACATGCTTCGAGGAGTTCAAAGCGTTCTGTTAAAGAATTAATTGCTACATCTAAAAGTGTAAAAAACATGTTTATTTTAAATTTTTCTTCAGGTATTTGAGGTGTTTCGTCCTGATGCTCGTAATCAAATTGACGAGTTTTTTTCCGTTGTCGAACTTCTTTGGCAGTTTTAAATTCTTTCTCTCCATCAACCTCTTCGCTAAGTTCATCTGCAATTTTGAGAATGTTTTTGAAATTTGAATCTGATCGATATTCTCGTAAAAATTTATTTAGATTTGCGATCGATTCTAAAGCAAGTGAAGCATTCATATTTACATTTTGGAGCATTTTACTGACAGGATTTATTCTATTTAATATATCATGCCAAATTATTAAAGAACAAATAAATTTGTAATCCTTAAGGTTAGTGCAGAGTGATTGAGCTTCATGTTGAATTTCTCTATTAAAAGATTCGTTGTTCATTATTTCATAGAGTGCATCATAAATTTCACCCAACTGATACCGTAGAGGCCGGATTGCATCAATTCTGCTTTCCCATCGTGTTTCTGATGGTTGTTTTAGAGTTAAAGTTTTAATAAATTTTAAAAGGATTGACCACCGTTTATAAGATGATGAAAAAAAATTGTATTTTTTTTGAACAATTGCAAAAAAAACCAATTGTATCTACATTGACTTTGGCGGCATCGTTTATGATTAAGTTTAAAGAATGAGCAGCACATGGTACGTAAAATGCACGAGGGTTTTTGGTTAAAATCAAATTTTGAAGTCCAGCCTTTTTGCCTTTCATGTTGGCCCCATTATCATACCCTTGACCACGCATGTCTTCAATGGGAATCTTCCATTTTTCCAGTTGTTCAATTATTGTTGTACATAAACCTCGTCCAGTGGAATCTGTTATATCTATGAAACCTAAAAAGTTTTCTCTAATTTTAACCGTTTCATTATTACAAAAAACGAAGCGAATAATTATGGTCATTTGTTCAGTTTTACTTGCATCTGGTGTACAATCTAAAATAATAGAATAATATTTGGATTTCTTTATCGATAATAAAATTGTTTCCCTAATTGCTGTACTTAAAATTTCCAATAATTCATTTTGGCTATCTTTGCTCAAATAATGTACTCTATTGTTTTGATCTAGGGCCCTCTCAACATGATTTTCCATAACGGGATCAAACTTCGCAAATAATTCAATTAATTTTAAAAAATTTCCGTTATTTTTTTCGTATAATTTATCAGATGATCCGCGAAATGCTAAATTTTGACTAACAAGGAATTTGATAATTTCAATCAGCCGTTCCAAAACACTCCTCCAATGTTTCTTTTCCATTTCATATAAATTTTGAGATTGACAATCAATAGTAATTTTGTTTTTTAATCTTTTCTCAAGTTCATTCCAATTCAATAAACTTTTCATGTGAGCCATACTAGTTTCATGTCTGTGTAAAGTTGTACTTAAATTTCTCCAATTATTGTATCCTTCTATGAGGCTAGATTCAGTAGATCCAAAAACTTTGCAACAAAAGCAAAACACAGAGTTCAAAATTTCGGAATAAATAAGCCATTTTCGAAAAACTACTTCTCCGTTTTCCATTATTCTATTATAATATACATCAGAAAATTTACGGCCATGTACATCGTTCAGATATATAATATCTTTCTTTTGAACAGGCCCCATTTCTACTAAAATAACACGTAGTTTGTCATCGATTTTATTCCATTCAGCTGGATCTTCTAAATTTGTACACATTTGATATGATATTGGCACAATGACTTTGTTGTCACTTAACTGTTTCTTACTAAAATCTTGTTCAATATTTTCAACAGTTCCCTGTGATCTAGATGATGTGCACAGTTCTGGTTCTTGTTGAGTATAAGCTATTTCAGAAGCAGTTGATATTTTAAGATATTTATTAAGTGATCCACTTTGTTTTTTAATGTTTGCTATTTTTTCAGCTTGGCGTTTACGATTTTGTGCACCGGATAGTTTTTTCTTAGTTTTTGATTCCATATTACTTTTACTCATGAACGCCACTTTAAAATAATTTTCAAATGTAATAAATAAATAAATACGGACTCTAATTTATATATTTACATCATGTATCTTAATACTTAAGATTATATATCGCTAATTTAGATGTCCAACACAAATTACTTCTTGCGCCAAAATACAAAACTCTATACACGGAGGGGAAGAAGTTGTTTAACTTGTTTACCTAAAAAAGGCAGCTAATAAATTGGAAATATTCAGCCATTGACATTAAAAATGGTCAGGTTTTAAAATAACTCAAGTGTCCAGTTTTTTACGCTTGATTGAACATTTTAGTTTTACCATTGGCAAGATTTTCTTTTGTTATCATATATTTTTCTAATTAACACAGGTGGCCTGCCAGGCCTGATTTGCGATTTCAATAGAAAATTTCCTGGGATTATAATTATTGTTTACAAGTTCTTACTAAGATTTTAAAATTTGCGATAAACATCATAAGCAAACGTATGTAATTAATTTGCAAACCTAATTAGTATGCAGAAAAAATAGACTTTTGACAACGATTAAAATATATAAAATAAAAAGTAAACTGAAAATTATATTAAGTTTACTGGAATTATACCTATAATATATTATACCGAGACAAAGTCGGTATATGTATTATAACAAGACAAGTCGATGTAAATAAACACACACACACACTCAAGCAGTATAAAATACTCGTAACATTATATTTATAACCTTTAATAGTTTTCTTCGCATTTATAAACTACATTTATAAAATACAGATAATAATTGTCTAATTAAATAGTTAAGGCTTTCACATAAAATTAATAATAGAACATTCTCTAAAATAATATAATAAAGGAAAATATAATATGCTCTAATAAATATTCAAAGTTAATTTCCATTTGTATGCGCCACGGGATTTAAAATGTTTATTGTAAATTATAATTTTAGCAAAGGTAAAACTCATAGAAAAGATTTGAGAAAAGATTAAATGCTCGACTTCTAAAATTAATGTAGATTGTATTGTTCTTGTGAAAACACACACACGCATGCACTCAAAGTATGAATGAATAGAAGTTGGTTAACAGAGATCGCAACATGAGATTGCCAAGACCAAAAATTGCCTTAAGCATAAAGGATTGAGTGAACATTACGTCAAACACGGACCTGAACGACAACTCTTAAAAAGATGGAACTCTGGGGGGAGATTGGATCCTAAGATAAGGATTACATCTTATAAATATCAAACGAAATCTATTCAATTACTCTTGCTTGCTTTTTCTTTTCTGTTGTTATTATTATTGCTGTTGCTGTGTTTTGTTGATATCGTTGCTGAAAGAGTTCCTCACTTAATGCGTTTAGAATATAGCGTGACATAGAATAGTATTCGTCCATTTCGCCGTATTCAAATCCAAGATGATCATTATGAAATTAATACTGAGAGCATCGATTGTCATGAGGGGCTAGAAAACCCTTCAGTGATTGATCGACGCTCCACCACCGAATATCTCCGAAGCTATGGAAATCCAATCACATCTCCACGTGAAATTAATGCTCCAACCTAAGAATTATGTTCCGAGAAATACCAACATCGTCCAGACCATGCTATGCTCACTTTAAATAAACAAATCACTTCATCATGAAAGCCATCTCCCACGTTCAAATCCTTGTCTCACTCGAAGCAGCGGAAGTCAAAATCAAATCCTAGGTAAATAGTTTATTTTATATTATGTTTCATTCACTCAATTCGTAAACCCTTAAAGGCAATCTCATAGTTAACTAACTCACACTTGTGTAAATAAATCATAAAATTTGCTGTAACATTTAATCTATTATTGCAATCTATCGTAATCGTAGGACTTTCAAAACATGAACTTTGAACTTAAGTAAAATCTAACAAACCATAATCCGTATTCTCAAAATGTAAAAGGAAAATTGTATTTATCATTCATACATTATTATGTTTAATATGTTTCTCTGCGAGCGTGAATGCATGTGTGCGTGTGCGAATAAAATTCAAATTAGTATTTTATATTTAATAAATTCGTTCAGTATATCAACAGAGTCGAGCATTTCTCAAATCTTTTCATACAATTAAAGTCTTATCTCATTTACTCTTGATCGTTTATAAATTTATCATTAAGTTATACTTATTTAGATTTAGATTTAATTTTTTTTGTTTCTTTTTAAAATGTCTTTTGCCAACATCGTGCCATAAGTCACGATGTTTATTTATTTTCCCTTAGTTAAGATAGACTTAAGAATTGGGCGGGTCTATGATAAATATATAAACAAATGTCAAACAATTATATTGAATATAGCGTATAGGGGGGATGATCTTATAAGCCTAGTTGTTCGGGGCATAAACGAACCGTCGTATTGGTCACAAACAACCAATAATCAAGTCTAGTGCGAGGATCAATCAATTAGCAAACTAAAACTTCTTTCCCATTAGTGAACTGTGCGTCTTTTCCGTAAGGAGTTGTCTTTGAAACAATCATGTAACGGCCTTGAGAAACCTTATTGGTCCATGCTGGGAGTTTGAGCTGGTGGGCGGGATTAGACTTCGAAATCGTTTTGATGTGATGTAAGGTGATGCGAGTAATTAAATTCCACTTAAATAATCGTATCTGGCGCCCCCTTGTGTGGATAGTGGATAACTATCGATATAAGTAAATAAATAAAGCCTTACGCTATGTCATGTTTATTTCGAAGCCCGTAATCTTGGTGGGAGAGGGCACCTATTACAATATATTACATACACGTTCGAATATTTATATCAAATTATTATTTAAATAAAAAATTAGAAAATGTTTTATTTTGCAATATTATAATCGTTTCTTACGATTTCAAAATTATGTACATGATCTAATATATATATACGCATATACATACATAAGTTCTAATTTATAATACTTTTAGTGTGTGTTTATTTATATATTTGCTAGCAGAAAGTTACTTATAGTTTACTATAAGCAGTACTATATATATATAAACATTACAATATGAAATTTGTAATATAATAAACTTTATGTTTAGTTTATTGTTCATGATAAATAATAGATTTGATTGTTTTATATTTTTAATATTAAGCAGAGCTTGTGTGCAGGCCTGCTTGTGTGTGTCATTTAATAAGATATAATATGACTTCATATGATTTTCAATAATCTACTCTCAATAATTTTTGTAAATAAACATTTGAGAATAATATTCTTCAAATGTGAGTATTTTTGTTAGTAGAGTTTTAATTTCTCAGGGATGGCGCCTTCTTTTTCAGATGCTAATCTCTCAGTGATGGCGCCTCCTTCTGCCAGCGCCCGCATGCCTAGCATGCGTTGCATGCCCGCTTCCGCCGGCCCTGTTAATGCATATGCTATATGTATTGGGATTACTGAACTATTATCAAAACTATATACTTAACGATTTTACATTATATATACATTTTTTTCATAGATAAAAAATGTTTGCCTATGATTTTTGAATCGGTAATTCCAACTACTTTAACCAATAATATGATCTGCTCCTAAGTTCTTTTGAAATAAATGTTGGTCTTTCTCTATTTTTTCACTACCTATTTTAATTATCATTTCAATGTGACTATATCAAAGTTTCTTCAAGTCTTATCTCTCCAATAAAGTCTTTTACTCATTTTTAAATACTGTTAATATATTACAAATGTTTTACTCAACAAATACAATTTATGACTATATTACTATTATCTATGCATACTTTTTATTCTCTATATAATGTAATTAATAGACATTTAAAGACCTTTCTTAATTTCCGACTCCTAGTAACATTCAAGTCTAAGTTTATTTCTTTTTAAATTATTCTGGGGGAAGAGAGTCCATTGTTTTCAGTACTTACATATTTATAAATTTCTCAATAAAAATAATATTTTCTGGATTTTTCAGAGTTGGTATTGAAACAGTTTTTTTTAATATGTATATAATTGATTAAATTTTAGGATCAATTTTTTGAATGTATATTTGATGTTTCAATTTTTTCTGTTCAAATATCTGGTTTTTTGTGATCTTTTCTTTAACTTCATACTTATTTTTTGTAATTGTTGTGTTGATACTAAAGCTTTTATTTTTCAAATAATTACAATTTTTTTCAGGGTTTTGTTTGTTTCGAAAAAGCATATATATATATATATATATTTATAAAATTATATTGTTGTTGTTGTTGTTTTTTCAATTTGTTGTTTCAACTTGATATTTGATTTTGTTATAAAAATTAATAATAAATAATTTGTATTAGATTTTTAATTTAGATTAGTTTTTGTTTTATAATTAAATATAATATTACCATTTTTGAAATAGGGATATTAAATTTACATTGAAATAATATTATTAGATTTTATATCTTAAAATTGGAATTGTATATATACATGAAATAATTACAGAATTCAAATGTAAAACTGTTCTCAAAAGAGATATGATTTCCAAGCACTGGAAACATAAATCCATTTACAAATGCATATCTAAAGCAATTAGAATAATAGAGTATTGAGATATTAGTTACATGGAATTACATTACTGCCAATTAGCCAGAAACGATGATAACTTTATTGATAGAGATGAAAAAAGGGCAAAATATTGCTAAATTTCTGAAAGACAAAAGGGCTGGATTGTGATGCAAAGATTTTGAAGAAATTGTAAGAATGTGTTATTCTGCAGTTAACAATAAATGTAATGATGTAGACATTAGTTTGAAAAACAAACAGAACCAGGCGATTGTTAAATAATATTCTCACAAATGGTAGATTGTTATTAGTTAGATTAAATATTTTTTTAATAATGATGATTGGTCAGGTATGTATGTTGATTAATGACATTAATGATGAAGAAAAAGAAATAATATGATGACATGCTATTGGGAGATTGTAATGCAATATTACTTTCTCGGGAGAATCATAGTTGTCATTAGAAATTTTGGAGCAAAGATCTATGATTAATATTCTAATTGATATCTTACTAATGTCTTCAGTTTTAAATCTCCGGTTTCAGTATTTGGCACTCCATGTTATTTTTAATGTATCTTAATTTTTTTAATACCCTAAGAGATTATGCTCATCATTTAAGATTTCTTTTGGGATATCAAGTATCAACATATTCATCAATTTGTATACATATTTTTAATAATAATAATGAACTTATTCATAACAAATAGAAGTAAATAATTGATCTGAATTTAAATTATAATAAAGAAATACCTATCTGTCAGAAAATTGAATGTTTGTTCACATAATGTAAAAATAAAATTAAACTGCTACAAATTAAAAATTGCTAATGATGAATTCATTTGCCATATAAGATTCTTTCATGATAACAATGTGATGAGTTCATTTACCAATATAAAGAATTTTTTTAAGAAGAGTTATGCATTAAGGAACAAATTGTTTATTTCAAGTGCATTACAAAAAGTATTTTTAGTATATAAATTAATGCTAATGAATTTGAAAGATTTATAAAATAAGCCAGCTTATCATTGTCCTTAGGTGGAGTGCTTTTAAATCCAAGGCTCCTCACTGATGAAAGTCACAAATGAGAAACTAGTCTGGGTTTACCTAAATGTTTGTGACTATAGCATATTAGATGTGATAATGTGCTGGGCTATTTTCATCATCTATCAGTAAATTTTGAATGTATAGAACTTTTAAACTCTATTTAAACTTTGAAAATATAAACAACTTGTTAGTAATAACACACACATAGACAACACAAGTTAGTAATTACACAATGTTTCAAGGGGTATTATTCTCCACTCTTCTTCAGATGTTGCTGGCCTGATCTTGCTAATACTGTCACTGGTCAGGCCAGCAACACCTGAAGAAGAGCGGAGAATAATACTACTCGAAACATTGTGTAAATTACTAACCAGTGTTGTCTATTTGTGTGTTATTATTAACAAGTTGTCTGTATTTGAAAAGTTTAAATAAAGTTTAAAATTGCTATACATTCAACATTTACTGATAGATGATGTAATAGCCTAACTAATGAGTCTGGGGTTATTGAATGAGAAGGCAATAGATAAGGATTTTATGCACAAACATTGCATCCATTAATTACTAAGGCTTGCACTGGGTGACACTATTGTATGGGGAGTTTGCTACTCTTGTAACTGCTTGTGTAATCATAGGAAATGGCAGTCATGTGATGTTTTAGTTATTTTTTTTGTATACTGTCTACAATTCTTTGTTGAATGCTCTTATTTTTTAATCATTATCAGAGAGCTATTCTAAATTATGAATTTCATTTTTTGTCTTTTCTGGCCTCTGACAGTATCACTAATTAAGGTTTCTATAATTATTTCTTTAGAGTTCTATTTTTATATATATATATATTATTTTTCTTTGACAGTTTGATGCACTTTTGTAACTCTGTATAATAAGTGATCCAAGATTATAACTATTATTACATTTGACTTTATTGAAATACGTTTGACTTTTCTTTTACCAAAATTGCAAATGTTGAGTAAATTACTTTATTTTCATAAAAAAATCATTGTTTTTTTTATATTTTGTTTGCATTTTTTACCTACTGCATTTTTTTTTGTGAGACACATTACTACTTTAAGACTTGACCTACCCAAATGGGATGTAATGTAATGAAATGTAATTTATTCACAATGCTGATATATATTTTAATCTATTGCCTTTTATATATCATCTTATCCAGAGAATTAATTTGAAATGTTAGTATAATGAAAGTTAACTGCTTATCTTGACGTGCACATAATTTAACAATTATTTTCATCTAAATCAGTCTTCAAATAATGAGTACTTATATATATATATATATATATATATATATATATATATATATATATATATATATATATATATATTACCAGATGAATCAAGGAGTTTACGGATACAGATTATTTTCATCATGTGGCATATATGAAAAAATATTTGATCAAAGTAGTAAATAATATTTATTTTATGATTTGTTTTTCAGTAAAAGTAAATTCGATTTTGTTATTGAATAAAATATATAAACTACGAATAGAGATTTTTATATAACAAAATGCTTAACTCAATTTAGTATTGAAAAGAGTTTATTCCTGTTATCAGTTGTCATACTGTATCTTCTGTTAATGTCTTTTTATTCTGATACCTAGTGGATATGTTTGTGCATTTTTTCCTTTATTGCCTGGTTAATTATTTAGGTAGTAGTGAAAACAGTTTATTCCCATTATCAGTTGTCATATTATATCTTCTATTAATGTCTCTTTATTCTGATATCTAGAGGATGTTTTTTGTGCATTTTTTCCTTTATTGCACTACTGTATGGAGAGTTTTTCCTGTTTTAATTGCTTGGTTTGTTATTTGGCTAGCATTGAAAAGAATTTACTTCTGTTCTATTAATGTCACTTTATTCTGATACCTAGAGAGTTTTTGTGTGTGTGTGTGTGCATTTTTTTCTTCATTACATGGTTTATTATTTGGCTGGTACGTTAACTTTTTTTTATAGTTTAAACATTTTTTTTCTGGCTTGCATACAATTTTATTTAATATTATGTCTTTTCAATTTTTTGTATGTATTTTCTTTTTTAAAAAATTATCTTTCAAGTAATCTGTAATTATTTTTTTAACATTTTTTAAAGAAATATGTATATATATAGAGAGAGAATTAATATGTATATATACTAATGATTATCACTTGATCACAATAAACCTATGCTTAGTAATCTAAACCTTTTTCAAATAAAGAACATATATATATATATATATATATATATATATATATATTCTTTATATATATATATATATATATATATATATATATATATATATATATATATATATATTTAAACAGAAACTCTAAAATTTTTAGACATGAAAATATTATTAACTTCAGCTATCTAACCCAAATAGCTATATGGGACTGAACCAAATTCAGATCTATCGTATATTAAGGTAACATTTTCAAGTCTGAAAATTTCAGAGTTTCTGCTTAAATATTATGTATTCAATAAGTGCTGGGTTTTGAGTTAATATTTTAGATCTAGTGTCTGAATGTTCTAACTCCTCACTAAGATAAGCCATAAGCTTGAAACCAATTGGTCTGGTGATAAGAATATTTCAGATAGAGATTTTAAATATTTTTTCTTTCCGCACTTATCACTTAAAAGCTTGTTTGAGCTATTGGTATGCTCCCTATATTACATATTTGTAAATACAAGCTCATAAAAACAATGTCACGCTATATATGACTTGCTTTATAGATTTTATATATATATATATGTTTTACCAGATGAATCAAGGAGTTCACTGATATAGATGATGAAGTTGATCATGTAATGATAATACTATACATTGTACAATCATTATGTACTGGATGAAAATTATGACAAATGCAATAATATCATTTAATAGATACTGAGAACAGTTTAAGGTGTGTTTGAAATCTATTTATATATGGGTTGATCAACTGATAAACTAAAGCATCAGTGCTAAAATTCTGACATTCATAATTTTGTTTATCTAACACAATATGGCTAATAACTAGCCATTTACAAAACCATCCATGATCATTGTATGTTATTTGATTATCCAAAGTATGTTGATTAGCATAAGTCAGCTTTATATATTTTAAGAATAAGAATGTTTCTACACTCTTGGCAGCACCTCTAAATTCACTTCTGATTTATCTATATTATTCCTTAAATATCTGTTCTGTCTTAATAAATTGGCCATGGTATACCACATCTTGGAAGCACCTTGACTTCTTCTGCATGTGCATTAGATGAATCCCTATCACATTAATAGGTAAATGTATGCTAAGCAATCGGGTTGAAAATTGAGTAGAGAATGAATACAACTACTGCTTTTTAATTTTGAAATAACAATTTAATCAATTAATAAATTAGGAGATGGCTATATACAAAATCATATTTTGTACCTATAACAATATCTTAAATAACGCATACGATGGGTATATCTATAAATATAAAAATCACTTCTACATAGTATGGCTATATCTCTGGCTAGATTTAATATTTTAGTTAGTTCCCTTTTAACTTGCACATACTGTATAAAATCATTTGTTAATTGCAAAATTAAAATAGAAATTTGTGCTTTACAATATTTCATTATTTTATAAAATCTTCAAAAGATAGAAATAAAATAATTATGAAAAGTTTGCAAATTATTTATCTATTGCTAATTAAATGATACTGACTTGAAATATTTGGATTATTTATGATATAATAATATAGGGTATATGAGCACAGATTATTTATCTTTTCAGCATATATGTGTTTGGGTGTATCAGTGTTATTAGATAGAGTGGAGAGAGGTGGGTGGTGTGAAAGTCTGTGCTCATATACCCTATATTACATATATATATATATATATATATATATATATATATATATATATATATATATATATATATATATATATATATATATATATATATATATAGCCACAGGTATATAACAAGCCTGTGTTTCAGTTATTATGATATAACAAATTATGATCTTATCGGGGTTTCAGTGGAATCATTTTATCTATTCTATTTTTACCTTTGTTCACTTTTATTTTACCATTCACCGTTTAATTTTAATACAGACTTTTAATAATATTCAAAATAACTACCTTCTTTGCAGGTTAATCTTTCAATGTTTTTTTTTTTTCATATAATGGGGTTTTCACAGCTGTACTTCTATATAAGTAGCTTTGCTGGATTTTATTTCTTCATTCATTCAATATTCTTCATGCTATTATTTTATACTGATTTAGAGTTAACTAACTTCCATTTTATTACAGCTCTTTAATTGGTAAACAGGCTACTAGCTCAGGAACACATTTATCACATGAGCAATACAGTATGCACATTGTAAGAGGTATTTTATGGCTTTACATCCATTCTTATCTAGTAATTACCATTTCCAAATAATGACAATCACTCAACTAAAGTTGGTGATTAGCAAACCATTTTATAATTTAAACTTTTGATGAATAATTGTCTTATCCTTGCAATTGAAAAACATTATTGATAACTTACAACTTTTCAGTGCTAGTTTATCTTTCCGTCCCAATTATATTAAGTACTAATTTCAAGAAAGAAGAACTTATGCTATTTATTTGTGGAGTTATATTTCTGATGAGGAGGACTAATGACTGAATTCCACTTTCAACTGGTTCAATCACAACTATAACTGGAGAGAACTAAAGAATAAGAACTGATGTTGTTTTTATCTCTCATGTATCTCTGTGCTCCCAAGTGCCAATTTGTGTTGCTTGAATCAAAAAAAAAAAGGTTAGGTTACTGGACTTGTTTAATATTTGTTTTTAGTCATTTTCTAGTTAAAGGTTCATTTAATTAATAAATAAAACAAGATAATTGAATTTACTTTTTTTTAATCTTAAAATTACTACATAAATTAATTATTAAAGAAAAATAAATTATTTACAAAGAAACAAAATTTGTTTCATAATTCTTAATTTTCAATATATATTAATTTCAATGATATTAATGACAGTTGAAATAGTTATGACCTTTATAAACGGTAAAACTTTTTTTTTTTCCATATGTCATAGCATCGGCCAGGAGGTGAACCCACAACAACCATCTGCAACCAACTGCAAGGCAGCTACGCTGACCTCTCGGCTAACAACACTTGACCGAACTTTTATTTCGTGTCAACAGTTTTACTCATTATTAAAAATACAACCTGTCTGATTTTTTTTTTCTTCGTCCATACCACATTCAATACTAATCTTAATTAATCCTCTTTTGCAACACTTTTATTATCTTTATTACATTTTAACTATCAAATAAAATTGGATTTATAAATTCTTAAAACTGATCATTTATTCAAAATTACAAATAAAAGTGTTCAAGCTGTAAGACGTATCTTTTAAATCTTACACATGTAAATAGTTTTTTTTTCTTTTCCCATATGCACACACATTTACCTGATAATGTTTCAGTTTAAAAGTTGTAATAAGCACATTTCATGTCTTTGAGTTATTGTGTAAAATTAACAATAACTTGCTAGTGTGTACACACATACACATCGAATTGTTTTCCTTCCTTATTTGATATGCCATTTTCTTAACGCTTCAACTTTAGTAGGTTTTTTCTCTTGGTTAAATTACACAACTTTACTATAGTATTCTTTTTCTGATTGCTGATATAATATTGTTGTAATATATATATTTCAGTGTGTTTTATTTTTATTTTTTTTTAATTTTAATCATTTTCATCTTACTAATACAATTGTAATCTAATACATGGAACCCATGAAGTACACTATATTTTGTTTCAAATCTTACATATAATAGATCTTTTTTGTTGTTGTTGTTGATAAATCTTTATTATAATACAATAAGTATTGTTTATTGTACTGTATGTAAATGTACATTATAGTACTTTTTAACACGCATATATTTATATATTACTAATTTCAACAGCATGTAAATAATTTTTACAATTGCTTAAATATGTAATATAAATAAAATGTCCATTAATTAAAACAAAATTGTAATTATAATAAAAATAATAAATTTAACGGTAATAAACTATTAAAAACAGTCTATAAGTCAGCAGAAGTGCTTTGGATTAATTTCTTAAACCTGCCTCAATTGCCATCAAATTAAAAAAAAAAAAATTTAAAAAGAGTTATAATGGTTTAAAGGAAATGGAGATTGACAGTAAACAATGGATATCTATTCCATTTATTTCAAATCTACAAGTGAAATTTTTTAAGGATATAATGTATCATTTTATGTTCCAAACAAAGTAATGTCATATATCAAATTTTTTGTGATTGTATGTTATCATGTATAGGTGAATCAAGATACAGTATTGAGAAGAGATTAAAGGTGCATAAATTGTTATATAAGCCTGTAAAAAGTAAAAATAATGGTGATTTAATGTCTCCTTCAGTTTTGTTTGATCATGAAAAATCATGTAAATATAAATTTAAATTTGATTTTGAAAGTGTTAAAATTCTTCATGAAGCGAGAAAACATAATAAAAGAAAATTAAGGAGGCAATTTTTATAAATAGGAATAAAATGCATTTAATAAATAGACAAGCTGCTAACATTAAAATACAGGATTCATGAGATTTGAATTGATGACATTTGCTTCTGTTTTTTTTTTTTAATTTAATGGCAACTGAGGCAGGTTTAAGAAATTAACTGAAAAATTCTGCGGATTTAAAGACTGTTTTTAATAGTTTATTACCATTAAATTTATTATTTTTATTAAAATTAATAAAAGAAAATTAAGGAGGCAATTTTTATAAATAGGAATAAAATGCATTTAATAAATAGACAAGCTGCTAACATTAAAATACAGGATTCATGGGATTTGAATTGATGACATTTGCTTCTGTTTTTTTTTTTTAATTTAATGGCAACTGAGGCAGGTTTAAGAAATTAACTGAAAAATTCTGCGGACTTAAAGACTGTTTTTAATAGTTTATTACCATTAAATTTATTATTTTTATTAAAATTACTGCTTAAATATGTAATATTTACGATTATAATCATATCACAAAACACTATTAGCAATGAAAAGGAATAGATATCTTTACCTGGATATGTATATCATATATACTTCACTTTAAGTCAAAATAATAACAAAAAATGTATAAATTTTACCTTAATTGACGTAATAATAAAAAGCATAAATTTCACCATATCATTAAAAAACACTTGCATAACATTAAAAGAAAGAAATGAAAAAAAAAATATTATTTTTTAAACAACCATAGTTCTTTATCTGAAATCTTCCACAATGAGTTATGTTTAGGGAAGCATTTTTAGAAGCAACCCATCAACAATTTGTTATATTTTCAAATAACACAAGCATTCATGACCTTCCAGGGATAAGTGATACACAAAATAAAACATTTAAAAATTTACTCCAATGGATCCAAATTCTTTTTTTCTTTATGTATATGTTTATTTCATAAAGTTTGCTATAGTTTGTTTTACTATTTTTATCCCAGCAGCAGATATACAGGGTGGCCCAAAAGTAGGCTTACAGTTATCACGTAGACTATTTATTTGAAAATTCAACACTAGAACAGTGGGAAATTCGTTATACCTGTTAACATAAACATAAACAATTTAATCTCTCAGATGCTGAAAATATCTTCTTTCAACATTGCAACATTCTTCAAATCTCTCCAGGACACTCTTACACACAGTGCGGCACAAATTCCGCTCTTTATCAATTTCTGTGAATGCGAGATGAATGTAATCTTTTAAATCATTTATTGTTTTGGGTTTCTTTTCATAAACCTTGTTCTTAACAACACCCCAAAAAAAGAAATCCATAGGTGTCAGGTCAGGTGAACGTGGTGGCCATTTGATGCTGCCCCTTCTTCCAAACCAACGCTGTGGAAAAACTTGGTTAAGGTAGTCTCTTACTGTAGATGCATAATGTGGTGGTGCTCCACCCTGTTGAAAGAAAAGTTCATCAAAGTTAGGTTTAGTTTTGAGTTGTGGCACTACTACTTCATGAAGCATGTCCAGGTAGTTCTCTCCATTTACAGTTCTATTAAAAAAAATTGGCCCAACAACACCTTCGCTTGATAATGGACCTCAAACTATAATGCCAGGTTGGTTTAGTTCAATCCCTATGGTCAAATGGGGATTTTCATCAACCCAGTACACACAGTAATGCCTGTTCACATGACCAGATAATTTAAAGCAAGCCTCATCTGACCAAATAATTTTATCCAAAGAGTCATGTTTTTCTCCAGTAAATTGATTACGCATCATTTCGCAGAACTGCAGCCGACGATCTGCATCGTCCTCTAAAAGACCATGTACTAGTCTTGGTCAGTAAGGTTTTAATTTCATTTTACACATTAAGCGTTGCAATTATGTTCTTGGTATGGATAGTTCTGCAGAAGCATGTCATGTGGATTTCCTTGGACTGTTCACAAATGTCATAGTCACTAATATTTCATTTTCTTTGGTGTCAGAAGTTTTAGGACATCCAGATTTTGGTGCATTACTCACTGAACCTGTTTTATCAAATTTATTCCTTAGACGATAAATTGTTTGTCGTGAAGGTGGAGAAGTGTTAAAAGTTTCTTGCCATGCTGTATTACGATCTCGGAATTTTCAGACTTCCAATACTGCTTTAATATCCATTTCCTTTGCTCTTGATTTAAATTGTTCGCCATTAATCCTGAAATAAAAAAATATCATCAAATAAAAGTTAGCATTACATAATAAAATAAATTACAATCAGCAAGGAAAAAGCTGTTTATGTAAGTTAGATTTATACTCTGAGGAATGTTTTATATTGGTATTACTAAGCAAGTAACTTCAACCATAACTGTAAACCTACTTTTGGGCCACCCTGTATTATAAGGGATATTTTCTTTAACATTTTCTGTAGATATATTTTACAAATTAACAGTTCATTTACTCTAAAAAAGCATTTCATCTTGTTATTTAAGGTATTATTTTATTTATGCCAAGATAACTAATGATAGCAATTAATAAATTATTTTTATTCTAAAATAAGCTTTTAGACTAGCTGTCACATTCTATAATATTTTTAAAATTAGAAGTTTTTCTTTCTATTTATTATTGTTCATTTCAAGTAACATCTTTTTAAATAAAATTTCATTTCAATACATTAACTCATTTAATATTAGAAATATTCTCTTGGAAATATTCACATAATTAATTTCTTAGAGTTAAAATGGAGTAAAGAGTTCATTTCATTTCTACAAAATACAGGAGTCAGCATTTGAAACTATTATAAAGTGAATGTTTAAAAATGAAATTTTTATTGCCCTAATTATCAAGAGTTAATCATTTCTGAGTCAGATAAACTCAATTTTCGTTGAAGTATTTTTTTCTTTAATTTAAACTTAAATATTAAAAGTCTATTAACAATGAATTGTAATATTATTTCACTAAAGGTAAGGATTAAATAACAAAGATGGTCCAGTATAGATAGAGTTCATTATGTAGTTTTGAAAAGATAACAGAAAACATATTACCTTTATTTTCTTTAAGTATCAGTTCATGCACAGTCGGTTATAATTAATCAGTAGACAATACCAGCTTTTCTTCTAAAGTTTTCTTGATTAGGCTAAGGCATGAGAAAATGTAACACCTTATTGTTTCTAGCAACACATATTTACTTAACAAATAATAAGTGTTTATAAAAAAAATGTCACTTTTAATTTAGAATAAATTGAAATTAAATTTTACTGCTTTTTTGTTGAGGATTCTTTGGATAAAAGATAAGAGTTGAGTTGAAAGAGAGCACCCCACATACTAAAAAAATCCCCTATTTATACCTTTTTATTTTGATGGGCATTTTAATTAGCCACCGCTTTATTTATGACCTCTATCATAAATTATGTACATTACAATCAGGAACTAAATAAAAAAATTACATCATATTGATCTATTTCCACTTTTCACTGATAATTTTTAACAATTTCCCATAAGTTGTTTTTTTTCTAAATTTATTTAATGATTGAAAAAACAAAATAAAATAAATAATACAATTATTATTTTTAAATTATTATCTTTGTTAATTATCACTTTTGATTTATAAGAAGCTTTTAAACTCATTTATTTTAAAAACTTCTTAATACTGAATTAATCATAAATATTCTTAAAATCGTAAATAAGCTCAAATTAACTTCACTTATAATAAATAACATTTTAATAAGTCAACATGCATGCATATAAACTCATATACACACATACTGGAACTTACTTTATATCCTCTTAATTTTAATCTGTTTAATAGTTAACCTGTGCACTTGTAACTAACTTCAATATTTTTTTAAATAATTTAACTATTTTGAGCTCTAATAAGACAATAACTTAAAAAATTATTAATCAATTCTGATAATAAATTTAACAATAACATTATATCAATAATAACTTTACTAATTTATAATTTTTTAAACATAAAAATTAACTTTAATCAGTCTTACACTATATCTAAATTTTATTTAGCTTTAATTTTTTTTAAAACTAAGCATGAACTAAGCTTCAATTGTCATATTGTAAGCATATTTACCTATTAAATATTAATGCTTCTGTTATAGTAATCTTTATGTCACTAAAGTTTTATACTAAGTATTTATAGTTTCTTGAATAGACTAATTAAATTAATTAAGCAAAACTTGGATAACATAATTGACACATATTTTTATATTACAATAAATTTTATCATGTTTCCATTTATTTATTTTTAAAATAGCATAAACACTTAAGTAAGACATTTAAATAGTACCATGTGCAATACCACAGGGTCATTATATATGCACAACAGATATGTGTATAGTATAGATATATGAACTAAATTATAATATAAACTAAATTTTTTAAAAATAATGCTATAAATAGTAAATTGAAAAAACACATTTACATGTAAATTTGCAGTACAGTGAGTTTGTTTAATCATTCACAATTCTGGAAATTTTAATGAAAACATAATGACAGCTTCATTATTGGATATGCAGCTTCACTGTTTATTTTAATATTATTAAGATTGTAATACATTTTGAAATCTATTTTAGGATAAAACAAGACAATCAACTATAACATTCTTACAATTCATATCATTTAATTGTAGATTTAAGTTTTTTTCCATTTTAGTGACAGTGGCATGCATGAATCTCCTTTTTATAATTCTACTATTGATCACTCATTGTTTTGAAACTCAGCCAATTTCATAGTGTGATTTATTACTTCTTATTAAATCTATAAGTTTTTGACACTTAAATGAAAGCACTTTACAATTATTTTTTTGAGATTTATCACTCATTCCATTGTGATTCATTTTTTTAAAGATATGATATGTACTGTATTTAAAACTTTTTTTTAAAAATAAATCAACTGTGAAGAAAACATTTTATATATACGCTGACAAATTATATGTAAATCATAAAGAAAAACAGGATTAAAAATTTACAGTTGAGATTTGAGAATGTTATATTTAGCAAGAAAAAAAAAGACTGCCACCATTTTTTTTTTGTTTATTTACATTTTTTGTGATTAGCATATAATTGAAGTCATGTGATTTGATACAATGTACTTTGCAACTCCGTTGTACTTCTTTTTCCATTGTCAAAGCTATTGTTTTTTTTATTTTATTTTATTAATATGTAATCGTAATAGATTGAAGATGGACTGAAGAAATTAACTGTCAAAAGGAGTCTCATAAAAAGAATTTTTATGACCCAAAATGATTTTTAGCAAACAAAAATTATTCGCAATGATGCTGACATTAATTTTAAAATATAAGCTCTGAAGATTAATATATATAGATAATTACTTTAAACTTAAAAGATTAAGGATATACATTCTTTTTAATTGAGAAGATTATTAACGTTCATTAATAAACAGCTTATTCAATAAAAAAAAAATCAAATCAAAAAGGAAAATATGGGGATATACCCCAAATTCACATTAGACTAGCCAAAAACTATAGACTCTAAAGCACAACCAATGATTTCACTGCTACAAGCAAACTTCACAAGTGTTTTAATGTATATATCTTTTGGCTAGTCAGCTTGAGATGTGAATTTGGGGTAATCGTTGATTATTTTATTAACTAGTTTGGCTTTAGGCTTTTAATGTTTACATATATAACAAGTAGATGCAACATAAGCAAAACTAGTTTTAAAATTTGGAAAACAAGATTCAGTGTATTAAAGATACGCGCATGGATCGAATTATATAATATTTAATTAAACCTCTCAATCATTGTTTAAGAATGTCTTATAGAGTTTCACAAATAATTAACTCAGGTGATTGGAAAGGCTGTGATAGGTGTGTAACATCATTCTCATATTCCTTGGGTCATATAGGCAGTTCTTTTATTATGTAAATGAATTGTTCTAAGACTCTTTGCATAAGATGGACTTTTGCAAAAACTGAATGTCCAATCAGATACATATTAACCTTAAACATGATATCTTTATATGAAAATTGTTTTTGTTTTTTTTTTAAAAAAAGAAAGCAAAAATACAGCATACGGAAGATATCCCCACTGCATGAGAGAAACAATAAGTGAAAATTTCATTGATTTATATATTGTTTTTTTTTTTAATTGTACTTTATAAATTTCAAGAAATGTTTGCATATGTTTGAATTTAATAATTAGGAGACTTTTGCATTTGACTGCATGAGTTGTATAGATCATTATCATGTTAGAAGATGACAGTATTCATTTGGAAAATTGGACCATAGTATGATGCTGATTTTTTCAAATAATTTGCATCTGGGATTCATTGCACAAGGCCATAATTAATTGAACAAAGAACTTTTATATATATGATAAACAAAAATGCAAGTTAAAAAACTTGCTAACGCTTGTATTTATGTCCACAGATGGCGTTCTACCAAAAACGCCCATCAAGCGTATGTTTTGTTTACATAAACGTCAGAGTAGTTAGTATTCACTATCTCTACCTGAAAGTGGAATTATAGTTAGAGATAGTGAATACTAACTACTCTGACGTTTATGTAAACAAAACATACGCTTGATGGGCGTTTTTGGTAGAACGCCATCTGTGGACATATATATATATATATTCTAACCATGCCTTTGTGCATCTTCACTTCAGAATAGTATATGATATAAAATAAAATGGGTTCTAGCTCAGCTAATAATTAATAAACAAAATATTCAGCATTAAAATTAAAATGTTTCACTAGCTCAAATTTAAAATACGAATAAGGTTCATTTTATAAAATAAATTAAATAAATATTTAATATTTTCATGAGACTTAGAAGTGAAAATACAGGTGACAAGATAGATTACATTGAGCCAATATCCTAGGATACTACCTCAATGGCATAAGAACACTATCCTCCCTTATTACTATTTCAAATAAACAAACTTATAGTATTCTTACGACTTAATAACTTCTACTCACTAAGATTAAGCTAATAATTACATCTTAATCTTCTATTTATAATAATTTAGCTTTATAAAATCTCAGGTTCATAAATTGTTCTAAATTAATAAAATTACGGTAGTAAAATATGAGAAGGGAATTTTATGTCATAATCTACTACACTTAAACTAATAATAATAAAATAATAATAATATTCTTCATTGTATAACTAATTCTGTATATCTTTTCTTATACTATAATTTACCATAATAAAATAATCAAATAATATAATATAATCTTTTATCTTCATGTAATAATATAATAACTACGTGGTAGCATTTGATAATCTGACAAACAAAAGCATGTGTGGCAACTGATAGCATATAATTCAATATACTATTGTGATAACTAATTTATGACCAATAAAATAATGTAAAATTATGATTACTTAATTAAATGAATATCAGTAAAATATTCAAATTCTCAAAAATAATTCCTTATTTATCTTTTGAGCAAAATTATAGGTTTGTTCTATTATTATGAATATATCGTGATTTCATGCAGTGTAGTGGAGAAATAAAAAAAAATCCAGACACAAAAATTTTGAAAAAACAAATTTTAACAAAGTTTATTACTAACAACAAAATAAAAACAAACAATTTATGTACATTATTTACAATGGATATCCTTATTTTATACTTTACATTTATATTTACTGGGTTATAAAAATAATTTATACTTAGTTATGTCTTTATTTAGACTTAAGACAAAATAAAAAATGTTACCATTTGGTTTCTCGATATGGTTAACTTATTACAAATATATTTATTTACTTTATTAACAAAAATATTTCATCCTTAATATTTTTAAACTATATTTTTCTTAAAACACATTCGTAGGAAAAACATTCTACAGAAAAACAAAATTAACTTTATAATGAGTATGGATTTCTTAAAATATTAAAACAAATTTCATCTTGCAATGTCAAAGATGTTACATAAAATATTTATCCAAAATTCATTACTAGATTTTAGTGGATATCATTTATCACACGATGTTTACTAATCACAACATATACTTATTTAGCATTACTTTAGTATGATCTATGTGTAATCATCAATATATTCCTGTTATTCAATAAATAATAAATTATCTTATGCCTATTCTCTATATCATTTACTTTGTAGTATTGTATTGTAAAAATATGCAATATTTAATTTTCTAAAAATAATAACATAATAAGCATTCAAAAGTTATTAACATTTTTAAAAAATATATCTTTGTTTTAGATACTCCATTCTAAAAATTTATATTTCATTTCCAAAATAAATTCAAAATATATTCTATGATTCTTTCCTTTCCTTAAGATTCATTGGACCTTCAACTTCAAGTTATAGAATTCTATTCCTTCTAAGCAAATAAACCAATCTTATACAAACGATAGCATAACTTAAGCTCTGAATTATTTACCATTTCATTTCAAAAATATCTTACTGAACGATGCAGTTACATGAAATAAAGATAGCGAAATAGATGCATAGGACTAAGGAAGAAAGATAGAGTATAACTCATAACATATCTCAAAAATCATGGCACAGTGCATTAACAAGAAATGGAGGTATGACCTTTGCCTGTCTAATATCCTCCAATACATAAACGATGCTAAAGCTATTCCTTCAGCTTTATTTAAAACATCAAATATCTAAAGAATATAAACACTGTCCAAATAAAATGTGTACCAGTCATAGGGCTTTGTTAACTATGCTGATATCTACACAAAGACTATAAGTATTATTCACATCCCTTATAACATCCTATTTTTAAAAACATCATCTTGGTTTCCTGTCTACTGAAGTACTTCCAAGCCACTATCTCATTAGTATTTCTCGAGATTTTCCACATCTTACATCGATAAATAACTATCTGCATTTACAAAAACAATAAATAAAATTCACTGATAGTTTTAAAAACAATCTCACTGTTCCACAAGAAAAGTTTGCTTACTTCATTATTCTGTATGTTTAATCATATACAATCTAATCAGATAATATTTGAATATCCAATAACATGAAAGTTTTAAAAGAATCACGTAAATATTTGTTACTATGTTGGATTATATCACTAATATAAAAATCATTGTATGCATATTTCTAAATCTATCCTAATATCATAATGTTTTTTAAAAAATGTTGTATGAAAAAAAAATGCGTTTACATATAATTAAACATTTATACTCCATTCTTACTATTCATAGATAATCTAAAGAAACAAGAATATACATTATAAATTATTAATATTCATTATCATTACCAAATAATCTTTATCTGGTCATCATTTAGTAGGCTTCCTCCATTCACTGGATATAGAACATCTCATACATAAAGAAAATATACATCCATACACTTTATCTAAAAATATTCTTATCTAAATTATTAGATTATTATATTATAAAATTATATGTTATTAACAAATTAATGTTTTATGTTTTCCTAATCTTATAAAAAAATTTATAATTTAACTACGTTACTAAAATAAAAAATAACAAGACTATAATTACATATCTCTTCCCTTAATTCTTCACTTGAGAAAAGTTCATGATAAGCTCAAAAATATTTATTATCTTCTCGAGAGCTATGACGATGAACAAGAACAATTCATTTCCTGGAATGTGTTCTATTAACTTCCGGAATAAGAATTTCAAGTTTTAAAAATAATAAAAAATAAGCCTGTCCATTAAAGTAGGAGGATTTGCTATCTTAATATATATCTGAGCACTTGTAGCATATATGTGTAGAGATGGTAATCTGGACTAACTGATGATTGCTGGTTTAGCATGAAATATGTATATTGGTGATTATTTATCTTTTCGACATATGTGTGTTCAGGTGTATTAGTATTATGAGATAGTGTGGAGAGTGGTGGGTCATGTGAAAGTCTGTGCTAATACCCTGTCTATTAAAAATTAAATAAAATAATTATTAATCCATTTTAGTAAAGTTTATAGAAAAATTGTCCTAGGTTTTATTGTTCAAAATGATAATTATTAAAACATAATATTAATTAATCCCGTGAAGCTTCTTAAATATTCTCTGCCGGCGTATCTGATGCATCACTCCATCTAGCTTAATTTTAAAAATATTCAGTAAACTTTTTTCACAATATTTCCATGGATCCATCTTTTATTCAACTATATGTTCACTTTTTTATATAAGTTTCCTTCCTAATACATTTAAACTTTCGTTTGGTATTTTTTTATATATCAGTTTTAAAAAAAACTTCAAGTACTTTTAAACAAATCTTTTCTAAATACATTTTAAAACAATTCAAAGACTGGAGGTTTTAATATCAAAAATGCTTCAGTAACATATTCTCCTGGGTTCTTTCTTTAATTCTTGAAAATATTTTTTAAAAATGTTACCTTCAGAAAGGATATAACATTTTACTCCTTTTGATATATTTTATAAAACGATTCATGAGATATAATTGTCTTATTACTATTTTAAAAAATAAATCTTGGATAAGCTTATATAAACTAATGCATCTCAACTTTTTTAGATGGCAAATAGCTTTCCACTTAAGCTTCCCATGCAATGTCGGTATTGTTTTTTTTATGCACTACAACAGTCCTCTGGTTAAGCACAAATAAAGCTGTATCAACAAATATTCCATATATTTTCATAATATCATAAATTAAATATATTTTATACCATAGTATATCCATTTTATTGCAAAGTTCTGAATTAGACTTTGATAAAGTACACTAATAACGGACTTTTAAAAATTTAACAAAGCATTTTAAGTGAAATTATTAAAATATTTTTTTAGTTTACACTCTCTTTTTGCAAAATACTTTTTAAAATATCAATTAGATTTTGCAAATAAAATTATAAGAGAGCACTAAAATTGACTAAAATAATAAAATTAAAATTATTATCATCTTTGAGATGATCTCTGCTACCTTCAATACATTTTTAATCACACCCCTAGACCCCCCCCCATTCAATTGGTATTTATACCCTATAAGAATACCGTATCCTATTGGTTAATTCTTACTTTTAGCTTGATAACAAATTTACATATTTTCAGTTTTAAAATAAAAATTTATGACGTAATATAACTTACAAATATTATTTAAAAATACTAATCTTAAATCACTTACTATTTTATTAAAATTATTTAAAAATTTAAAATAACTTTTAAAATATATTTTAATATTTATCCCACTCTTCATATTCAATTTATCTAGTTTTATTTAAACAAAATATTTAATTTTTATTATATCTGTATTCGTCTTTATTACATTATTTAAGCATGCTATACGATAGTTAACCTAATATTTAATATTTGCTTTATGCTAGGTGATAATTCTATCCAACTCTATAATGCAATTTTAAAACATTTCAAACTTTGTTAATTTAAATTCAAACAAGCATGTGTGTGTAACTCTATATTACATAAGTCATATGATTAATATAAAATTGAGACAGACGATTTTCAATCTATTTCTCTGTCTAGATTAATAAAATTGCTACACTTTTATTAAATATCATAATACCATTATATAATTTGGAAAGATAATTTGGAAAATATAGAACCAAATACAACCTTCACCACCATAAAGCTAATTTTTTAAAAAAATATACGATTTTAATTATGATTATTAAATATGATTTTATAAATTTAAATATAACATTTACTTAACTATAAGTTTTAAACTATTAAAATTTAACATTTAAATATACTTTTAACTATTTATAGCTGAGTTATTTAATATGGCCAGCTTTTGCAACCATATGCAACAATATTTAAAGCTTTACATAACTATTTTTAAATGATTCGCTATAATTTTATATACTACGTATTTTCTTTAGCTTCAAATTGTACTTTATAACATAATTAACAAAATATAATTAACATATTAAAAGAACATATTCTAAAATTTAAATTTTTTAGTAATTTACTGTGACTATTTCTGACCTATAGAAAAGGGCACAATATATATGTCAAAGCATCGGCCAGGAAGTGAACCCACAACAACTGTTTGCAAGCAACTGCTTGCAAGGCAGCTGCGCTGACCTCTCGGCTACCAACGCTTGACAACAAAGAACTCTTTTATGATATGGTTGCTCAAATTATTACAGTCTTCATGTTTTACATTCTGGATACAGTAATATAAGACTTTTTGTCAACATTAACCAGATATGAGCCCTCTCAGAGATTGAAAAAAGTATAAACAATCGAGTTCCTATCGATATATCATACTTGCTTATCACTGACTACTTTTTATATTAATAATATCATCCTTTTTTATAATATACCACTAGATCTGAGATATAAATAAATCATAACTGTTCTGATTGTGAATAATCATGATGGCTTGATTTAATAGATACTGAGTGGTTAATGCAGTGATTATTGATTTTTACAGTGTTTTATTTATTGTAATGTTGGGTTTTTTTCTCCAGGTACTGTATTTTGTAATATCTAGTAATGCCTTTATAAGCATGCTTTATACTTTATGTTTCTAGTTTTGGCAGGCATCAATTCAGTAGTAAGAGAAATTGATATTTCAAATAATTAAGTGCCTTTAAGTTGATTCCCTTTGTCGATGACATCTGTTAAAAAATTTACTATATTTTAGTTATTTTCTCTTATTTAACTATATTATTATATTCAAGTTTTTTTATCACTTATATGTTGCATATGTGCGTGCTATATACTTTTGTTAATTTATAATAACAAAAGAGAAATTAACTTTACGAGATGAAATTATTGTGTTTATTTATACTTAAGAATTACATCTTGGTCACAGATTAGCAGTTATATGGGGGCATTATTTTTTTTCAATTAGGAAAAAATCTAAGTAAATAGAACAGCATGTGAGATAAATGTTTACTCTAAAAGTGAACTTAATGTGGGTGTTTTAGATGTCAGCTTAGTTGAAAAAAAATCTATTTTCTAGAAATCTACTCTATCTTTTGGGAAATGTAAGACTTTTTTTTTTTTAATTAAACTTGTGAATAATTTATTATTTAGAAATCTTTATTCTACTATTTGTAATTATTGAAACACAGACTTATTATATACCTGTGTCTATATATGTAATATATAGGTATATGAGCACAGACTTTCACATGACCCACCACTCTCCACACTATCTCATAACACTGATACACTTGAACACATATATGTCGAAAAGATAAATAATCACCAATATACGTATTTCATGCTAAACCAGCAATCATCAGTTGGTCCAGATTACCATCTCCACACATATATACCATAAGTGCTCAGATATATATTAAGATAGCCAAACCTCATACTTTAATGGACAGGCTTCCATCATCAGATTTTCAATTGAATGGACGGGTGAAAAGTTGGAGTGTGGAATAGATTGAAGCCTGTCTATTAAAGTATGAAGTTTGGTTATCTTAATATATATATCTGAGCACTTATGGCATATATGTGTGGAGATGGTAATCTGGGCCAATGATGATTGCTGTTTTAGCATGAAATACGTGTATTGGTGATTATTTATCTTTTCAACATATGTGTTCAAGTGTGTCAGTGTTATGAGATTGTGTGGAGAGTGGTGGGTCATGTGAAAGTCTGTGCTCATATACCCTAGATATTATTTGTAATTATATAAATCTGTTATTTTGATGTATTAAAAATATTATCTTAAAATAAAACCTAAGCAACTAAGTACTAAGCTAACTATTATTAAAAAAAGAAAAGGAATCTGTAATAGTAAATTTAATTGTCTTAAGAAATCAATAACAAAATCATCAGTAATATAATATACTCTGTGTGTGGAAGACAAAAAAATAGCATGTCTCTCAACATAAAATTACTGGTAATTAAGAAGTCATATGTTTTATGTAATCAGAGAATTATTTAGCGTATTTTAAAAAGTCAACAAAAATAACCGAGGCAGAGTTATTGTGAAATCAAAGAGTGGATAGTTTGTAATACATATATAAGTGTAATCATTGACTTCTATAGATGCGCTATGTGTATATATATATATATATGATTATAGAATTATACATATAGTATTTTGAAATAATGTATTTTTATAAGTATGAGTTTTAAAGAAATTGTTTTTTGAACATCATTGTCAATCATTATCAATCCACTGCACGGTGAAGGTCTCTCCAAGTTCAATCTATCTTCTCCGATCTCTAGCTTCTTTTCTCCACATCACCCCTGCACACTTTCTTATTTCATTCATTCATCTCATATGTGGTCTCTTTCTGGGTCTTTTACAATCTCTTGGAATCCGGTTTAAGATTTTAATTGTCCATCTATTATCATCTCTTCTAGCAATATGTCCAGCCCAATTTCATTTCAGTCTTGTAATTCTTTTAACGATGTCAATAATAACTGTGTCAAATATTGTCCAGCCCAATTTCATTTCAGTCTTGTAATTATTTTAACGATGTCAATAATAATTGTGTCAAATATATGTCAAAGAAAATTTTAAGAAAACAATTGTTTTTCTAGTTTTAGCTTGTGCTAATGTTTAATTTTAAATGATAATGATTTTAAATTGATTTTTTTTATTTATCTTTTATAGATAAACATTAAAATTATTCCAAGTTTTTTAAAGATTCTTTTACTATTCAGAAGGGTATCTCTCACATGTTATTTTATATAATTATTTTTATTTTTACTAATTCTTTTGTCTCGAATGCTAATAAATTCTAGAAATGTCTCTTTGCAGTATTTGTTGTGTCAATTCTGCATTTTACAGAATCTTTTGAACTTGTTAAGCTTTTGTTCACTTTTAGTTATCTTGCATTTTTAAAATTGCAATGTATACTGTTTACATATTGTCATTTAGAATTTATTATTTTAAATTTTTAATAAAATATCAGTTATTTACAGTCAATATATGGGTAAGAGAACAAACAGGTGTTACTGACATCGTTGAAAGGATTAAAAGACTGAAGTGAAGTTGTGCTTGGCATATTTCTAGAAGACTCAAAAAGAGACCACATGTGAGATGGATGGATGAAATAAGAAAGTATCCAGGGATGATGTGGAGAAGAGAGGCTAGAGATCAGAGAAGATGGATTGAACTTGGAGAGACCTTCCTACTGCAGTGGATTGATAATGGTTGACAATGATGAATGATGATGATGATTTACAGTCATATTCATGTAATGCCTATTATTATAAATTAATTAAATATTCTATTCATTTTTTTTATTTGAAATAAATATCAACATATTATTGCATTTAAAGTTGTTTAAATATCTTGAATACATTTTTCAAATTTTAATAATTTTTTTTCTAGCAATCAAATCAAGCTCAATAGACTTTCAAAAGATTCTTAATACAAAAAACATCGTTGTTCTGTTTAATTAATAAAAAATAATTTTAATTAAAATATATAGAATTTTTTTTTTTTTTAATTTTTTATGAAAGAAATAGACAATCATTTAAAAAAATCGGTAACTACAGAGTATAGATATTAATTATCAAATAGGTTGTCAAACTTTTAAATAAAATCTTGACTAAAAATCAAAATTACAATGGGAATTTATAGGAATATTTATGTAAAAAAAATTTCTTTAATATTATTTTTTAGCTAAATAGTTTAAATATCAGAGTGAGGTTATATTACAGATTGTTGATATGATTATTGATGAAGGAACAACATAGGTTGACAATATATATGAATAAAAAAATTTAGTATTACACTTTAGCTTTGCCCTTATGTAATTGTCTTCACTAGTTCAGTTATAAAGGAGCTTTGTGATTTGAGCAATATAGCAGTAAGGATTTGATATTTCCTTTGCTCACATTATTACATAATTTTTTTAGGCTATAAGAGTCAGTCTGCCTTAGCTTGGAGTAATTGTGATAAAGAAAGTGACAGAAATTGCAAAAAGTAGTCCATACATATTATTTTGGGTGATTTAGTCTTTTTTTTTTTTATGGAATTAAGAAAGGAAATTGAGAGCATAGAATTGTTAATCTACAATCTATAGAGCGTCGAGACTTATTTTTTTATTTTTTATTTTTCAGCTATAATTTTTCAATTTTTGCTTCAGTTTTACTTCAAAGGGATTTAGAAGAAATCTCTAGGAATAATGATAATGTAGCACAGTAATATATAGATTCTCCCCCCCCTCCCTTTTTAGTTAGCCATCAGTTAGCAGGTTTGTTAGGATAAATGATAACTTCTGTGTTAAGATTTAAACCTTTTTGGAATATTCTGTATACCTGATTGGATAGAGATGTCATGAAATAGTATGACTACATTGATAACTCAAAAGCTTAGGTACAGAATGAAGACATTTCACTGTGCTTGATCATAAAATCAATCTAGTTTGACATATAGTAATTTAGCCATTAATGATTTTTGAAGAGCATGTATTTTAGGCCTAAGGTTATGCGAAATTTTCATGTTTACTTTTGTTTAGATACGTAGATATAATCTAGCCTATGCCTAGTTTAAAGGAAACATTTGATTAAGAATGTTTATAAACCATAGTCAGTTGTCTAGATGAAAGGCCACTTGAAGTCCAGTGAAAATTAACTATACATTAATGTTTTTTTGCATCATTATGGACGCATTCGAATTTTTTATTTTTGGCTTTAACATTTTGGGAAATTTTAGGGGAAATAATTTATAAATCCATTTCCTCTGTTGCCATTAGTTTTAATCATTTCAGAGAGGTTATCTATGCAACCTATACTTTATACACTCGCTGAGAAAATTTCAATCCATTACTGGTATATTTTGGATAAAAACCCAAAGAGACATCCTGTATATTAATTGCTTGTATATGATAGGAGAATGAAGTCTGATGATAAAAAAGAAAATGTGTGGCTTTAGTTTTTGTGTTTCATGCAGCAAGTTAATTTTTAATTATATATCCATGCATTATTTGTATAAGTATATGAACATTTGTAGTAAAGAGATTATTATAAGAATTCTTTTTTTGTTTAAATTGAAAAATAAAATTTCATCATGTGATAGACTGACTCTATTGTGGCTAAAGTTTGCAAATTGAATATATTATTTATTGTAAATTTATATTTATTTATATATTTTGAGCTTTAAAATTATACAAAGATTTGTTAAACTCTCTATATGTTTACATGCACAGACGTACATTCTGAATTTTTTTGAAAAGCAGTTTCTTTATATTTACCAACATTTAATATAGTTAGCTACTCTTAAAAACCATTTGCAATAATCTTTTTGTACATATAACAATGATACTGTACTGAAAGTATAAGAAGAATAAATTCTGGCTTTGGGTTGGTATTTTTAGATCTAGTGTCTGAACCTACCCTGACACCTCTCTGAGGAGTGCCAAAGTATGAAACCATGGTCAGGGGTTTGGGGAGGAGTTCCTGACAGAGATATTTTAAGTGCTGGCTCTGGCTAAGCATTTATCACAAAGTTTGTGGAGGAATTGGCAATCCTCATTGTTTTATAACTTACAAGCTTAAGAGATAGGGTCATGTGATCTATGACTCTTATTTTGACTATTTATAAAAAGAATGTAATCGGCCATTCATTTTTATATATAAAAGTTCCATTTATTGAAATTCCTTTTTAATGGCTGACAGTTAATTAAATGGGCAGGGAGTGTCTGGAAGGAACTGCAAGTTGATTTATCAATACGATAGTTATTGTGAAGAAATACAACTATTATGAAAGTGTGTTTAATTTGTTGAGTTGCTTTTTTTTAAAAAAAAAAGTATTTTATGTAAGGGAATATGGATTTAAAAATTAATTCTAAATAGAAATGAATTCTTGCTCATAAATTGTCCGAAAAGTTTGGCAAAATGTCGCTTTAAAGTCACCTAGATGCTTTGTGACTTTTTACCTACATAATGTTAAACTTTTTTTAAAAAATCATACAAAACTAAAAACATTTGTCTTGCATTGGTGGTCGAGAGGTCAGCATGACTGCCTTGCACTTGCAGGCAGTTGCCCGGGTTGCGGGTTTGCGTCCCGGCAGATGCTGTGACATTTAAAAAAAACTAAAAACATTTGGTTGTATATAAATAAGTAATTCATTATTTATATTTAAGCATCTTAAATCAATCGTTTTCCAGCATTTATTCATTTATTTGTTTCCACCTAATTAATTTTAGTAGTAAACATCACAATTATGTTTATTATTAAAATTATTTTTTTATCAAAATTATATAAATATTTGGAGGAATGTTTATTAATTTAATTTGTTTTCTATTAGTTCCTTCTTCTGATTCGCCAATGGATTGGTCTGACTGGAGTCCTACCAAGAAGTACAAGATGTGTAAGAATTTATGTTCTCTGTCATTCAGAATTGCCATTCCAAAGTAAAAATTGTATAGTTGGCAGTATATGTTCATCTCTCTCTTTTTCTCTCATTTCTTGTACATTAAGTGAAGTTGGCTTGTGAAATCTGTTGTTGTTATTGTCGTCATTTTTCTTTGCCTTATCTTTTTCTCTCAGTATTTAAAATATTTTCACAGTTTACTTTGTCTTTATTATTGTGAATTCTTTTATTATTTCTTATTAAATTCATAAGATAAAATGGAACTGATTTAGTATCAACATTATAATTATATTTTAATACTTTGGTCATATAAATATATGTGTTTGGATATGTGTTTTGCTGCAGTCTTATTTTACTATTTGTATCCATTATATATATATATATAATTAGTCAAATATCAATTATAAAGTATTAGAAGAATATCACTGTATTAAGAAATTATATTACATGTAATCTGATATGGGTAATCACGTATTTACCTTGCTATGACATCATGATGGTCAACATTGTTTCTACGCGCTGAATTTTATGTTTACAATGTGTCTCATTTTTTGACTGAAAATTAGAAAAGTCAGCGCATAGCGCTGGAATGGGGGGGGGTCCTATGTTTTTGCCTGTCCAGAGGACAGGCCGATACATGCTCAATTATAAAATTCAGTGCGTAAAAACAATGTTGACCATCATGACATCATAGCAAGGTAAATATGTGACTACCCTGATATATGTAATAAAACAAAAATTGTTGTTGAAATTTATAATGTAAAGTATTTTTTTTATTTTTGAAATTAATAAATAAATAAGCTGTAGCCAGCTTTTGGTCTATTTACTTTTAGCATAATATACGATATAAAATATACAAAATATTTTTATATATTAGTCACTATAATAGATTCTATGAAAGCTGATTATACTTGATGTGTGTTGATTTTAGCTTTTTTAAAAGTTTACATTGATTTTAATACCTGTTTTTGATTTATTGCATATATTATTTTATCATCTAACAAAAGGCATATCCATCATAACAATCTATCTTTACTAAGCCTTGCATTCTCATTGTTTGTATGTGTGTGTGTGATTATTTTATGCTTCAATTTCTTTTTTGCAAATTTTCTCACATTGTAAGACAATGACCTGTATGATATTTTTTTCCGATCTTATTTTTTTAATCGCACTCTGTCATTTTATTTAAGGCCTTGTTTCTAAACATTCATTATAAAAACTCTTATTTACTTGAATGTAAATATCCTGTAGTGTGAAATTTATTTTAAAAATAGCTTATTATTTATTCAAATTTTCAATTTCACATATAAATTAAAAATATGACACAAACAATGGCAAACATATGATATGAAAACAGTATCATATTTTTTTTTGTTTGTTTAAAAGTTAATTGCTGTATTTTAATATTTTTAATCAAGCTATTTTTTTTCTCTGTGTATATCCTGTATCATTTCTATTATAAAATATCAAGGTCATGTTTAATGTATTGGGAAGAAATGCCTGTAAGCTATTTCTTTTCTCTCCAAAGCATAATTTCTAAACGTAAGCAATATGCCGAAAAATATTCTCTGCCTAGTTGTTGGCCATTGTTATTTTCCAGTGGTAAACACTGTTATTGCATTATAATCAAACAAGTATTCAAGTATCCACCTTTTAAAAGTCAGAATGCAAATTTAGATTATTATCAGATAGTATCAAAGCCAATAGATAGAAACTAGTGTGAAGATCAGTTTCAGTACTGTTGTATGGCAGCCATTGATTAACATTGCTTATAGAGAGATTATTAATGTTAAATGAAGGTTAAATTAAAGACAAGTTGTGTATTGATTTATTTTAATTTTATAGTGACCTTTTGCAAAAGGATCAAATGTGTCTGAATTTAGTTAATATTTGAATTCTCTAAAATAGTTACTTAACTGATGTTAGTAATTGTGATCATGAGTTTTATCCTCAAAATATTACTACTGTGTGCAATGAGTCAAATGATTGGAAAAGGAAGATGAAAGAGGCTTGATTTATTGAAAAATCTAGAAACATTATTAATCAGCATAACACTAGTGTTCCACTGAGCATGCACTCAACTATTAACTGTTCAGTTCCAATATGTTACCATGATTCTGGTATACAGTACCGAAAGTTCTTGGCAAATTGTTGTTTATAATTAATGCTTTTTACATTTTGGCTGCTCTGTTTATCATACTTTATTCATGGAGAATACTTTTAAACTAATGTTAGGTTTATATAACTAAGCAAATTGAGTTGAGCTTAGAACTATATGTTATTTAATTGTAGTATGTACTTGAAAATGTCTAGCCATAGCTGTAATAAAACATTGTAAGTTAAAAGCTACTGACAAACAGTTGTAGTGGAATGATAGTGAGTAACCAGAAACTGTGCTTGAGAGCTGCTTTCCACTGCCATATACCACTTATGAATTACTTACACTTGCAGAAATTACTCCAGAACAATTGCTCTAAAAAGCAAAATATTACTCCTAAAAAATATGAAAAATAGAAAGTTTAATTGATGCTTTGATTTTGTAAATATTTGAATCCAAACTTATGTTTTTGATATTTTTTATTGTAATTCAGTGTTTAGTTAAATAATGGATATTACTTTTTTTTTAAATAAAAAGAAAATCAAACAAAAAAAATAAAAAAGAAAAGAAACATATATGCAGCAGTGATGAATTGTTTTGTAAAAGACCCAGAAAGAGACCACATGTGAGATGGATGGATGAAATAAGGAAGTGTGCAGGGGTGATGTGGAGAAGAGAAGCTAAAGATTGGAGAAGATGGATTAAACTTGGAGAGACCTTCATTCTGCAGTGGATTGATAATGGTTGATAATGATGATGATGATGGTGATGATGAATTGTTTTGTGCAGCTTGAATGTATATTGATTTTATCATGATTTATTATGTAAACAGATAGGATAAACATTTGTAAAAGCTTTCAGATGATTGCTGACAAGATATTTTTTTTCCTTTCATTGATCATCAAGGATTAATCTATAATGAAACTTATATTATTCTTATGTATTATTTCTGTTATATTTTGGATGAAAAAAAAAACATATAAAAATATTATATAAATTATAATTATGTTTTAAAAGTTTCGTATAACTGTAAATATGGCTGTATTTATTGTTTGACTACAAAATGGCAAACAGTATCTGAGCTGATGGGTGGTTGTAATAGGTTTGATCTAAGGTGAAAGACACATTGTGATAAGAGTATAATTTGACTATATATATAATATTTAAATACATGTATATTTTCTATACAAAAGTTAAAGTAATTATAAGGCACTTGAACTCGGATTTTCAAACTCCAATCCATCTTATACACCTGATACACATGACCACATACACGTGAGAAAGATAAATGATCTCCAATATACATATTTCATGCTTAATTAGTACTCATCAGTTGGTCCAGATCACCATCTCCCTCACATATATACAATCAGTGCTCAGTTTATATTAAGATAGCAAATGTTCAATTTTTTTCTTTTATAAATTGTGCCGATTATTTATTTTACATCATAATTTAATGAATCATAATATGCAATGGGTACATGAAATGATGATATGCATCATGCATGCAAATATAATAATTTTATTTCTAAGTCACTGTCTTTTTTCAGCAATGGGCCCAAATAAATAGAAATGTTTATTTTTAGTAGTTTACTTTTGTTTATTAGATTCAAATAAAATATACTCTCTTCTGGGTGAGATTTGCCTTTATTTGTAAATTTAATAGAGCATTAGCAAGTTATAATTGTAAATTAATGATCAGGACAATGCACATGCGCTTTACAGATCTTAAACTATACGTAAATGAATACTCTCATTCTCAAACACAAGATAAAGTCTTTATGATAGATGGGTTTATTCTATCTTTTCATAAAGACTTTATCTTGTGTTTGAGAATGAGAGTATTCATTTATATATAGTTTAAGATCTGTAAAGCGCATGTGCATTAGCCTGATCACCAAGTTAGAATTACAATTTATTAACATAGCGCTATATAAATAAATACTTTATTATATTGAAGCAATGGATCTGAAGTCCGATCCATGCTTCACATCTTCCTATAAACTTAATTAGTATTGTAGACCTAAATTAAGTTTATAGTTCAATATCAGCAGGGTTTTGCATTAAAGTTAAAAATAATTATGCTTATTAAATGTGTATTGCAGTTAAATATTTTATTTTAAATAAATTTCATTCTATTGATAAAAATTGCTTAACCTGTTAGTCAAACATATATATACATCTAGCGTATATATATGAGTAAATGCAAAATTCTGCTGAAATAAAATGCTTATTCTATTGTAAAATAATAATATATTGTTGTTCAAATTTTATTAAAATATTTAGTATGATTTGATTTTGAGATAAGCCCACCAACATTTCTGAAAGAATGTATATTGTAATTAGTGAGCCGTTTAAGTCTAATTAAAGATGGCATTTTCTTTCTTGCTTTTTAATTAATAGAATTCCAACTTTAAAGTAAGAAAGTTAGAGTAAAAAAATTGAAGTTATTTTTAGAACGTGTTGCTTTGAAACAAAGGAGCATGGGGAGGCTTATCAAGATCTCAGATCATACAAACAATGGAAGGTAGCTGCCAGAGAAAGTATAAATAGTAGGGAGAACAAAAGAGATATTATTCAGACTTTTCTTTTTGAAGGAGTCATTTGATTCTGATTTTGCTTGTGAAGGCGATTTATTAAGATTTTTCTTGCTGTTTTATTTCCAAGCGTTCTGGAAAGTGCCTTCAGATTTCTCTTGGGAGAAATCCGTCAGATTTTGCTTCACATTTAGCTTGTGCTTCAAAATAAAGTTATACAGCTGTCATTTTCAAACAATGGAGAAGTTGGAACCTGCTCCAGTTAAAACCAACCGTATTTTGAGGAAAATGGATATGCTTGGCTAGGCAAATCATAGCTTTGCCTATCGCCGAGGTTCCTAAATACCATCCAAAAATGCCTTAACATCCAATCAATAACCATATGAACTCTATGCCGTGTCTGGAGAACTTTTCATGGAAGCCATACTTCATATTTTCATTGTCCGGACAAATACCTATCGTCGGTTGGATCAAGCCACGGACGCCGTAGGGAACATCACGGAAAAAGGACGGTATCGTATCTACTATATTAAACTATCTCGTATGCTACTTTTGATTCATATTGTTTTATTGTTGTATTGAAATATATGTCTTTGCTATGTAAACCTTTTATGAATTAACCTTAAATATATTTTGGGATCATCGAGCTATATGTAACCCTTTTACCTTCGCTATTCTTCCTTACTAACCTTTGTAAATATTTAGTATTTCGTTGCGGTCAAATTTAATAGTTAACTTTTTGTCATTTGAAATCTCTTTCCAATTTTATTTATGTTGTTAATTAAATCCAAGTCAGTCTTTTGTGTGCCAACTTGATCTCTTTGATAACACCTCTTTTTGTCCGCCATTTGCTTATCACGTATATTTGATTTAGCTATATACGTTCTAGGTCAATTTTAAACACGATTTTTAGCGCAAAGCCATAAGAAATGCTTTGCGAAAGGTTTTTATTATCTATCGTACTTTATCGAGAAGATCGAGTTGGAAATTTTTTTTAATAAAATTGGGAAGAAAAGAATTTGACCGCAAACCTATTAACTTGTTTTCTTTTTATTGTCTAATTAGTTTGTTGCAGTAATTTAGGGGAATAGCGGAGGCCCATTAAAGCCTTGTTCATATTTTAAAGCCATTAATTAAACATTATTTAAATTATCAAAACTTGGTTTTCTTAGTTATATTAAATACTTTATTTTTACTTTTCAATGATCCAGGCACGCAAAACGCAAACACCAACACATCTTTTTATGTACTTTACACATTTAGCTTTTAGCTCTTTAGGATTTCCCGTCCATGTCTCTACCGCTGTTGCTAAGCTTTGTGGCCGGTTGAAAAATAATTTATGCATGGCTCAGATGGTGTTGTTTGTTTGTGATCAGGCCTCGAGAACAGGCGAATGGGCAGAGGTCATAAGTATTCTTGATTTATATCTCGCGTATGGTTGGCCTTGAGGTACTTTCGCCTAGTATTCGAACTGGGTTAAATCTACACACATCATCTGACTGTCACAATATTAACAAGTTATGTTTTTTAAAGCATTATGTTTATTAATTTAATATAAATATACTTTTATTTTTTTTGTCTTTTTATGGATTGCATGTTTTTTCAAACATGGCATTTAATTTTTTTTTTGACTTTGATGATTATAAAATTAGAAGGATTTAATTTTTACATTTATTATTTTTAACACTATTACAGAATGTTTTAAATTCGCTAAGATAAAAAGAGATCTTTCAAAAATAATACATTCATTGTAAAATACTATAGCTTTTCAAATTTCATGTCAAGAAATAGAATGTACGCCTAAGTTACTGAGCAATACACTTCTTCACTCGATGACTTTTGATTATTGTTGGTGTAGTTTACCATTACTTGCATTATCTTAATTTATTCTAGCTTTTCCATTTGTCAAGCTGCATTATTAATTACATAATGAGTTCTTTGCATCATTAATATGCTTACTTATAAAAAGAAAATGTTAATCTTTGTTGTATTAAAAAATGACTAGTTTTTTAATACTATTTTTTTCTAAAATAATCGAATCAATCTTCTGTTTAGTAATAACTTTTTGATCTTTTTCTCTTTTAAATTGATAAGAGTTGTAAAGACTGAAGTTGACTTGTGCTCGACATATTGCTAGAGGAGATGATAATAGATAGACAATTGAAATCTTAAATTGGATTCCAAGAGGTTGTAAAATACCCAGAAAGAGACCACATGTGAGATGGATAGATGAAATAAGCATATGCAGGGGTGAAGCTAAAGATAGGAGAAGATGGTTTGAACTTGGAGAGACCTTTATCCTGCAGTGAATTGATAATGGTTAATGATGATGATGATGTAATGCAGCATTTAACCACTGTTATTTATTTAAGTAAGCGTAGAAAAATGAAAGTTTTTTAAAGAGGGGGAGGGTAATTAAAATATATAGTTTATAATTTAATTCACAATAGTTTACATATATGTTTTGCATCAAAATATTTTCTTAAGTATAAATATTTACTAATAGTACTTATAGTATACCATAAGTTATACCCTGATATGTAGTAATTTTCTGGAGGCTTTGCAAAAGGCAGATGTGAGATTAATAGTTAGGGAGAAGTTTTGGCATTAGGCAGGTTAAATAAAGGAAAATAAATTAGGAAAATATTTAAGAGACATTAAATTAGATTAAGAGATCACTATAAAACAAAGCCAATAGATTAGCAAATAATTTTTAAGTGATTGAATGATTTTAAATTATTTGAGTTAGAATCAAATATATTAATTAATAAGCAAAAGGGCACAAATGTACACACAAATCCTTCATATATGTTACTGTGTGTCTGTAAAAGAATATACCCAACAAAATGTATATTATTTCAAATAAAAGTATATTTAATTAATGTTCTCATTTCTAACAGTAGTTAATTAAGAAAGATAAATTTGGTTTTAATTTTAACAAAATGCCATTTAATCTCTAACTTTATTAAGTTATTCTTAAAAATATTTTCTAAAATAGGACACATTAAAAAGTAGTTAAAAGAAATATATTGAAATAAAATCTCATCTATCAATCTTAAAAATTAAAAAGTCAAGCTTAAACACGTTAGACAGAATTTTATTTTTAAATCTCGGAAAAACAATTTATTTTGTTTAGGAAAATATTTATAATTATATGGAAAATTCCAGATTATATTATTTTTAAACTAGAAACTCTCATATGTTAAAGAAAAAAAAGATTATTTAATAAAATAAAATATTATAGTAGTTATTAGTTGTCAAATAAACTACTCTCAGCAACAACAAAAAAAGATAGTCAAGCATTGGTGGTCGAGAGGTCAGCGACAACTGCTTTACAAGCAGTTGTCCCCGGTTAGCGGGTTCGCTTCCCGGCTGATGCTATGACACATGAGAAAAACTTTCTTTATTAGATATGTTCAGTTCCAAATACTGATTGTTTTTTACAAGCTCCAAGGATTTATTTTAAATTCAAATGTTATGTCAGATGTCTGAGTATTATAACTGTAAAAATCCCCATTTTTTCCACTGCTCCAAAGATGTTTCCAAATGTTTATCTTTGACTGGTATGATTCTAATAACTATGAATTAAAATTCTGCCCAGAAGTATTTTAATATTAGCTACCCTATTGGCTAGGATGAACAACCAATTAAAATGGTACTTGTGAGATTTCAAGTAAACCAAGATGGCAGCCCGTGTTTTTGATAAATTTAGTTGGGGGGGGGGCAAAAATGGTTACAAAAAAAATACCTGCTAGGAAACATATTTAATAATTACATTTTATTTTTTATTGCTGTTATTTTTAAAAAAGAAATCATTTTGGAAAAATTAATTACAATATTTATATTGGCAGCATGCAGTCATATCATGACCATTAACTTGCACTTTTTGGGAAGGCAGAATCCTGTATCTTTGGAAATAGTCCGCTGCATCATGCTCTGTGGCAGGAAGGTCCTAGATTTTTATCATTATGACAATTTACCAAAAAAAAAACTGTTGACAAAAAGAAACACATTGTATTGAATCAAAGCATGACAATGTTAAGAGCATCTCATTGCTTCCCATATTATAAGTAAACAAAAAAATTGAAATGAAGCTTTTTAATTAAATTTATTGGAATTTATTCCATTTTTAAAATTTAACAATCGGTTATTGACTTTGTTTTAATTTAACAATTAAAATACCTTCAGTAAATTATAGGCCCTCAAAACTGCATTTATCAAAAACACAGGGTGCCATCTTAGTTTATTTGAAAACTCACAAGTACCAATTATCCTTTTAAAATGTATATTTTAAAAGTGTTATTATATTTGTAATTATATAGGTTATAATATAAAACAAGAGGATTAATTGAGTGTTTAAACAGGCTGCGATGTGATGTGATGATGTGATGTATTTGGCTTCTCCTTAAACGAAGTCAAGAATATCTCAGCAATTATGCCCAGATAAACCTGTTAGCCATTTTATTCTCCATTCCCCACTCTTAAGTCTTCCCATATTCTGCCCCATCCCATTTCCACAACATAAACTTTGTCAACTCTATGGCCTTTATATCTAAACCCCCCTTATCTCTTAGCAAACCCAACATAAAAACTAATAACTCACTTTCTGTATAGTCACTTTGTTCATGTCTATCCTCCCATAACTTCATTATCTGTACCCTTTCTGCCTTCAAGCATTTACATTCAATCAACAGGTGCCTAATATTTTCTATACCTTCCTTACACAATCTGCACACTAAATTATCCATGTTTTTGCATTTACATGTATATTCTCTTGTTGCTAAAGATCCCATTCGAGCCTTAAATAATAAATTACTTTCCTTACTATTATCATAAATTAACTTGCATCCAATATTCCGTTTACTTCTATATATATTTAAACTCTTCTTACCCTCCACACTAGTTCTCCATCTCTCCAACTCCCTATTTTTTATTAATGATTCTATTCTTTATCCCATTCCTTACCACTATAACACTCAACAATCCTTCTAACACAATCATCCCACCTTTTATACAAGTATACTGATATAAATTCTTTATCCAAATCTTTCGCATACCGCATTACCTTTCTCACCCATCTTGTTACCTGCCCTTTACTCATAACCCAATTGAACACTATTTTTGCTATTCTTTTACTATCCATAAACTGCGACCTACCAAACATTTTCATTTTACTTTTTGCATCTCTCATATAAAAACTTGACCATCCCATTTCTCCTTGAATTGTCTCCTTTGCTGTCCACATCTCTGCATCTAATGCATGTCTTCCTACTTCCCTTTGTACTTTCTCTAAATAATCCAAAACCCTTTTACTAACACATAATGCATCATTACCATATGTTAACCCTGATACTGCAACTCCCTTCCATACTATTCTAGCTACATCATATTTATTATATGAAAATACTGTTAGTTTCTTTACCAAACCCTTTCTTTTCTTTGCTTCATTTATCAATTTTTTCTCCCATTCATCCAAGCAATTTTCCTGATTACATAAGATGATTCCCAAATATCTATATCTATCCACCACCCTTAACTTTATACCCCCCCCCCAATAAAAATTTTACATCTTCTCTTTCCCCAGTATTAACCATCATTATATTTGATTTTTCTTCACTAAATTTAAACCCCATGTCTTTACCCACCCTTGCACATGTCCTCAACATAATTTCCATATCTTCTCTTCTTTCTGCACACAAAAAGATATCATCTGCAAAAAAAAGACCTGCAAAAATTCTCCGTTTAGTAGTGCCACCCTGTGCTAACCAGAGTAATAACAGTTATGTGATAGCATAAGAGATGGTGATCATGTGATAATTGAGTTTTCAAGTTTATTTATTTAAAATTAGATCAAGCTATGTCAAATAATATATCTTGACAAAATGATTTTTTTTTCTATAAAAGTCATAATGCTCAATTACTTACCTTTCTTTTGTTAGTTTCATTGAAGAGGAAATAAAATACAAATTGTACATCTATTCAGTTTAGTAAACTGATTTTCAAATCTCATCAGATTAAAAGATTGATTTAGCTATCAAAATTTCAAAGAGTAAAGTTAAAACAAATAAACAGAACTATGGTCATTAATTTTATCACTAGATACAAATGGAAATGATAAATCAAAATTTTTTTTAAAAATTAAATAGGATATTTGAAACAAAACCAACAAAGTTGTTAAAAAAACATTTTAAAGCATTTTTATTTAATTTCTTTTATTTATTTATAATTGTACATTGGTGCAGGCATATTTATATGGAGAAAGGATAAAGAAGGAAACAAATAAATGAAACTGCTTTCTATGATGAAATTTATTCATTATGTTCAAGAGGTTAATTAAACATATTATTGCAGGAATTAAATGAGAATCATTTAATTTCAAAATTATTAGGATATAACTATTTAAAATTATATTTAGCATATATAAATACATTGGACATATTGGATAAATATTAGAAAGATATATGAGTAAAACATGTAATATTTTATTGAAGTGAATACATAACATTTGATTACAGATGTCAAGCATTGGTGGTCAAGTGGTCAGCACAGCTGCCTTACAAGCAGTTGTCCCAGGTTAGCAGGTTCGCTTCCTGGCTGATGCTATGACACATGAAAAAAAAACATTTGATTACAGATGATTTAAATACAATAATAAAAAAGAAATGTAATAAAAATATATATCAAATAAAAAAACATAAGGTTATATAAAAAGTAAACTCTTTTGTTTAAAAAAAAACTAAACGTGAGATAAAATTTATATCTGGAATCTATTGTGAAGTCTTTTAATGATAGATTTCTGTTTTTTCTAAGGTTTGTACCTAAAAATCTGTGTAAATGTATATAAATGACTTACAATTTGTATTCTTGGTTTTTTGTTGCCCAAGTCATCTGTGAGTACTCAATGAATCATCTCTTGTTAGTCTTTTTTTTCTTTATAGTTGATTTATATATTTTCATTATAATTTATACAAAAAATAAAATTATCACTTAGAAAAATTATATTACATATATACACTGTTCAGAATAGAGTCCTATAAAAAAAATGCAGTATAACGTTTCTTTTAAAATTAACATTTTTATACATTTATTTATTTAAAATTTGTGATAATTTATTCACTATTTAAAACAGATTTTTTTAACAAGTTCTGGATTATATTCAGATGCATATTACCAACCTTTAGTGTTACCCACAACCTTTTCATAAATTTCAAAATCTTAACCAGATCCTGTAACTTCAGGTACATCCAAATTAACAAGCATTTGTATATTTTTTTCTACAAATTTCTAATCCCATTCAGTTGGCTGATGCTAATTTTTTTAACTTTTTATCATATTTTGTCAAAGTGATCATATCTTCTATGACAACTTCAACATCTTCCAACTCAGACCAATCATAAACAAGAATCTTACAATATTTATCCATTTCTACAAGAAACTAATTCTTATATATATATATATATATAGCAGAGACTTTGATTATGTGGTGATACTGAACTGAGATCAGACCCATATAAATATCTGGCTTGCTAGGCTGAGTTTGAAGACTTTACCGGTCTGAAAAATTCACGCTTGCAAACTGATAGAAACGTTTTGCATAAACACTTGAGAGTCAGTGTTTAGATCTAGTTTCTATACTCTATCCCTCACTGATGAGAGCAAATCAGCTTGAAATCAGCTGATCTGGGGGTGAGAAAATGAAAGAGGTAGTTAATTCTGACTCTTTTTTCGTTTGTGTAAACAAATTTTACACTTGTTCGGTGGTTTTGGTAAAACGCCATCTGTTGAATATATATATATAATACACTAGAATAACTCTACAAAATTAAAAATGCCTATGTAAAACTAAACAATAATTTCTTTGCTATAGCCAGCTTATGGCTTCTTCCGCCATCTTCAGTAGCACCTACAATGTTTGTGTATTTTGTTTATTATATTTATTTTACTTGATATTTCATAATATATATATATCACTAATGACATCTGTAGATTCTGGTGTAATTACTTTAATAGTAACTTTTGGTATTCTTGTGCAAGGTACCAAATTCAATAAAGTTGTACTTTGTAAAGTATTAACTTCCATAACTAATTTGGGGACGATACCCAATAGAAGATAATACTCATGATACCACTTTGACTAAAGCAGATAATCCAAAAAAGAGATTCTGTGTGGTTTTATTTACTCTGTCATCATTTCTTTCCCATATACTCATTAATTTAATTAGTATTGAAACTTTGCTTATATTTTAGAAATGGTTCTTTTCCACGTTATCTATTGTAGAAAGAGAATTCAAGGGAAAATAGCACAATCTGCTATCTCCTTGAACTGAAAGAAATAATTTTTGATAACTTCATGATAATTATTCTGTTTTTCTCATCTTGTACAGAATTTGATAAACAAGTTACCAGATCCACATATAATCAATTTAATTATAATGTTTTTCAATAGATATTTAATTAAGTCTTTGGTCTGTATTTTTCAAAAACTCATTTAATCATTTAATTAAGGCTTGGATTTGAAGCTTAAAAATATTTACATTGCTTAACAACAACATACTTACTAAAATAGACTTAAAACAGGCAAAAACTCACTATATATATTGCCACACACAGCAAGCTAGAGTAATCAATGGATGCCAGAAGGCTTGAGCATAAAATCCCCATCTAGTGCCTACTCATCCAATATCCCCAGACTAGTTTATGGCTTATAGCCTTCATAAGTGAGGAGCCTTGGATCTGAGAGCACCGCACCTAGATCTTAGGATCTAATGCAACCCTCCAGCAACCACCTTTTATCTCCATTTAATTACAAAACTATGAGTCTTAAATTGAAAACACCTTAATGTTTTCACTCCAAGCCCATTAGCTTATATAGTCATATGGGTCTGAACCCAGTTCAGTACCCATACATTTTGGTGTCTTTGGTTCTTTAATAACCATAGCCACCACTATCCTATTAGGCAGGATTGGTTTTAAGCCAATAAACATCACATGACTACCACCTCTTATGCGTGCATATAACTGTTGTTAAAACAGGCAAAACTCACTATATATATATTGATTACTCTAGCTTGCTGTGTGTGGCAATATATATAGTGAGTTTTGCCTGTTTTAACAACAGTTAGTTATACACAATCATAAGAGGTGGTAGTCATGTGATGTTTATTGACTTAAAATAGACTTAGTTAAAACTTTGATTTTGAAACTTTCATAATCAACTCCAGTTAAATCTGTTTAACGAAAACAAAGCAAAAAACAAGTAAAACAGACTTAATTGCAAGAAAAAACAGCCTATTCATACTTTATTTAAACTATTGTTGGAAATTTTAGCTTATCCACATACAACAATCATGCACACACATATAACAATTTAATATGTCTGTGTGTTAAATTATAATTCTGAAATTTAATTAAATCTGTATTTATGTCCAAAAAAAAGTGTGTTATCGATATCTGTCTTTTTGACTAACTTTTATACTGTTCTCTATTCTTTCCTCTGCCTAACTTTGACTCTTGGTTATTACTGCCAATAAAGTATCCACTTCAATATATATGATAGTGTTTTGTATTAGTACTGTGCGAAAGTAGTCTATATTCAGTGCAACAAATATTCAGGCTAAATATATATTTAATGTAGTTATATTTAGTAATTGAAAAACGGAAGTAACTATTTCCCATTGAGTTATGTAACATCATGGTTTTTGATATTACATAAGTCAATGGAAGATAGTTACTTTCACTTTAAAGTTATTATTGTTTATTATTATATTTAGTAAGTAACAAAATGCCATATATACTTTAAATTACAATTCAAGGTATAATATAAAATAGAATTTGTTATTTTTTGCTTATGGTTTCAACTAATTAGCAGTCATCATCAGAGTTACAAATTTAAATATATATATATATATATATATATATATATATATATAAAGTTGTAGACAGTTTTGGTTTTATATATATATATAATCATAAGCAAGAAAGAATAAATTCTATTTTATATTATACATTGCATTTTAAAGTAATCAATTAAGGTATGTATAATATTTTATATATATATAAATCATTGCATAATAGGATAAGAAGTGGAAAGAAATTTGAAGCAGTAATTATTCATATTTTTCTGTCAATACTTAAAATGAAATAAAAAGATATATTTCATCATCTATAAATAATATCTTTTCATTTTCATCAAATAAAATTTTTTATTCCTTACTGTTGGCTACTCTTAAGTTGTCTTGATTTGCTTGAATATTTTTTTCATGGAAAGGGGGAGAATCAAGAAATATTAAGTTCAAATGTCAATGGTGATATTTGTTTACATCATTGCTTTTGCCTCATATCATACAGTCATTTGCAGATACCAATTAATCTATAAAAAGTTTAAGATATTTGAGATAACAATAACAAATTGCTATAATATTCACCTAAATTACTATCTGTACTAAGCAATTCTTGCAATAAATCTTGGATCATAGTATTATATCTACAATAACATTAATATTTACTAAGGCAATATATGTGCGGTGAAAATGCGAAGGTAGGGACCTCTACAGGTCTTAACTACAAGCTTACACATTGGAAGAAAAGAGGGGAACTTCTTTACTTCAACCTACTTTCTATATAAATAGGTGAAGCTGAAGCAGTTAGATCTGAGAGTGTGAAGCTATTCAATACTTCACGCTCTCAGATCTGTTTGGCACAGGGTGTCACTACTATATGGAGAATTTTGCCTTTGTTTACAACATTTAATCATTTTGAATTTCCATTTATCTTGTAAATAAAATTGTTAGCATAATTATATTTATGCATATGAGTTTTATATCAGTATTTCTAGTTCTTTTATTTTATTGAAAGTCTAAAAGTAAGAAACCCAAATCTGATATAGGTAATTAAAATTAATCATATATTGGTCTTTTTTAATCCTAAGAATAAATACATAAAGAAGAACAGGTTAATAATATGATGTTGGACTGTATAGTAATAAAAATAAAGATTTTAAATTATATGTTTGATTATGCAAGTCAACTACATGCTAAATTTTAGTCTTAGATCATAAAAATGAACCGGGAATGGAATTGAACTTTATTCTTGGAGTTTCACTTTCTCTTTAATATGACCAAGTACTGGATGAGAGTGATGGGTATATTATCTGAACCAAACACCCACCATAACATAAGAAGTATTTTCCATTAACTTTAGCCATGTTTGAGATTTTATGATCCTATTTGAAAATATAATTTGAGTACCGATTAGTCTGACAATTTGTATTATAGTTTTTAATTCTTTAGCAGCCCAAAGAGTGCTTTGATTATAGTCCCAGGTATATTATCTTTTAAAATATTTATTACAGGTGTAAATAAGATCCTATGTAATATTGTAAAATTAAAACTATCAAAAAAAATTTTTTTTAATTACTGTATCATTTTAGCGCACAATTTTGGTTTGAGATTTCATCAAGTGGATTTAAAAGATTATAAATAAAATCAAAATACCATATAGAGAGTATTTAAATACAAGTATATTATGTTTACCAAATTTAATGTAATTAGAAAGGTTTTCAAGTTCCCTACAGCTATCCACTAAGAAGCTTGAAAGTCTGAGTTCAAATCTCTTCCAATTATAATAAGTTCAGTATAGATAATATACTTGTATTTAAATATTGCATATTCAGCCTTTATTCTGCCCATCCCTCTTCTATGTATGTAAATGGTCATATTAAGGTCCTATACATGAGGGCTCAGAGTAGCTTAAAGTTAACATGGGTGTGGCAATAATATTGACATCGACAAGGGCTTTGAGAATTCAATCTTCAGACTTTCAATGATATGGATGGTTGAAGAGTTGGAGAATGGAGAAGATTGGAGATTGTTCATTAGAAGATTTGCTATCTTAATATAAACTGAACACTGATTGTATATATGTGTGGGAGATGATCTGGACCAATTGATGAGTGCTGGTTTAGCACAGAATACATATATTTGGAGATCATTTATCTTTTTCATATGTATGTGGTCATGTATATAGGTTATAAAGATGAATGGATAGATATAGGGAGCTTGAACGTCTGAATTCAAATTCCTTCTAATAACATATATAGAGTTTTGTACTAATCATAAGTTTAATTATCGGGACATATTTTTGTATTCTTTGATACGTTTTATAAAGAGATGTTATCAACCTTAATTTTTTCTAAAGCTAATTTGGACTATAATATAATCCATATTTTTTTTATATAAATATTTTTTTATTGCTTTTATTATTTTATTTCTAATCTTACGCCCATTTGTTTATTGCTGACAAGAAATTGCAAAGTCTTTTTGATTAATAATCAAAATTAAATTTTAAATACCCAGTTTTTAAAAGTATTAAATCTTTGCAAAAGCAGTCGATATAAATATTTGCAATGACATTTATTAATATGTTCTTACATCCTTTAGAAACAGTGAAACCTTGATCTGTCATTTTTCAAGGTGATGAACAGAATAAATGATAGATACAGGGAAAATGATAGTACTGAGAAGTCATTACAAATTATAAATATGAAAAGGATTTAATGATTATTTAAAGAAAAATATATAAAGTACAATAAAGGTTTTATAATTTAAAATATTTCACACGTATATAAATTTATTTTAAAATCGCAATAAATTACATATTTTTAAAATTGGAATTAATATATAATATAGGTGAATAGATATCTACAGACTTTTTTATATTTGCATTCTAACTCAGACTTTCACGCGACCCTCAACTCTCCATGTCATCTCATATTGCTGACCACCTGAGCGTTTCATCATTAGATTTTCAATGAAATGGACGGCTGAAGAGTTGTGGGTTGGAGTAGTTTGAAGCCTGTCCATTAAAGTATGAAGATTGGCTATCTTAATATAAAGCTGAGCACTGATTGTATATATATATGGAGATAGTAATCTAGACCAACTGATGGTTGCTGGTTTAGCATGAAATACGTATATTGGTGATTATTTATCTTTTCAACATGTGTATGATCAGGTGGGTCAGCAATATGAGATGGCATGGAGAGTTGGGGGTCGTGTGAAAGTCTGATTTCGAATCCCTTATATTACATTATATATGTGCAGGTGTGTGTAAGCATGCACAGTGCATTTATATTTGCATTTTATAACTATCTTGATTTTTATAAGTAATAAGCATAAGTGTAAAGATCTACAGAATCATGGTTCAAGCTTTTTATAAATTTTAAGAAAATTTTTTAAGACATTACTCACTGGAAAAAAAAAGTATTGACATTTGTTTTGTGATTTAGAATGTGGTATTTTTAATATTAAAATGTAATCATGATTGTTTTCATGGATTGGTTTATAGAAAATATGCAGAATGAAATAACTATCTTTTGAAAGATTTTATTTTTGTCATTGTTCATGATTCCTGGCAAAGATCGACACAACTTTTTTTATTTAATGAAATAAATATAAACTGTAGAAAAGAATGAAACAATTACAATAGAAATAAAATACAATAAAGCTGAGTATAAAAGTAAAGATCACAAATACATTCAAAAGCAAATTGTAGTGAATTAAAACTTACAAGTGAGAGCTTGCAATCATTAAAACAGGCAAGATTCTCTATATGTATTGCCACTCAGTGCAAGCCAAAGTAATCAATGGATGCCAGAAGGCTTGTGCATAAAATCTCCATCTAGTGCCTACTCGTCTTTGATACAGTATTTACAATAATGGGTAGTAGTTTGTTGGACAAAGATGCCATTCGATGGTGCTGTTATCATGCCAAAACTATAAAATATGAACATTCCCAGGCCATTGATTTTAATCATTTTGCTGTGTTTTTTTGTTATGCAAAAAAAAAAAAATAATACAAAAATCGTGTTTTTAACCTTTTTAATATTAACATAAACAAATGAAATGAAATGACATCAACAAATGTAAAATAAAATCAACAAATTTCAATTTTATTCATTTTTTTTTTTTTGTTAGTCTTTTTTAAAAAAAATCATCGTAACAAAAATTAATTTAGCACATAAACTGATGTGATAAAATAATAGTTTGAAGAACAATTAAACCAGAAGAAAATAATATTATTTATATGGATTTAATCCTGCAAGAAAATGAAATATATGAGAAAGATGAATCAAGCTTTTACTGTAATTACATTGTGTGACAATTGCTTTTTGCAGTAATATATTATCATTCAATAAAATATACTAATTCTTTGGCATTTCTTCTCTAAATACATTCTAAGCAGAATGAGATACCTTATAGTCAATTTTACATTTGTTTATCTATGTACAAATAATTTGTTATTAAAATAATATATACCTGTGAGTTTTAAAATGAAAGGTTTTTAATAGATGTGTTTTATGAGTATGTGGTTTGGACACTTAACAGAAGAGCAGTACAGAGACTTCAAAGCTCTCAACAAAATATGGAAAGATGTGTATTAGAAATTACAAGAAGAGATTGAAAGTAAAATATTTGAGTAAAAGTATAAACAGGTATTGTTGACATTACTGAAAGAATTGAGAGATTAAAATGGAGCTGGGGTGGATATATTGCTGGAAAAGATATAGTAGATGTTGAAATTATTAAAACTGGATGCCAAGACATTATTTAAAAAACCTAGGAGAAGTCAACCACTGAAATAGATAAGTGAAGGGAGAAGAGAAGCTATAGTATTGACAAAACAAGATCAAACATAGAGAAATCTTTTTGCAATAGGTCAAAAATTGTTGAAAATGATGATGTAGATATAATTAATATTATATACTTTTTAGAAAATATTGCACGTTGATTTTTTTTTTAAAAAAACGTTACTAGTTTTAAAATATTGTGATTAAAAAAATATTCTACATAGAAAGCACTTATCTTTGATTAAATAACTATTTAATATTGAGGTCATTGATTTGTAACAGTAAATAAAAAATCGAATTTGAGATTTTTTAAGTAAGAGTAAGAATTACAGAACAAACTTTAAGGATATCCTTCAGAATCATTGTCAAAATATTCTGTCTGATATATTTCTAATTTTTCACAGAGGCAAAATTTTCCATACAGTAGCACCACTCAGTGTATGCCAGAGGAATCAACGGATGCAGGAAGAATATTTGAGCCAATGTTTTTTTTCTTTTTAATAAAGAACTTTGAGCCATCATTTTTTAATATTAAGCCAATAAACATCATATGATCACCATTTCTTATGCTTGTTTATAACTGAGTGGTAATGTGTATAGTCAGTTTTGCCTCTTTTAATTTTTTAATATTCTGATTGAAAATTTTCCACTTACTGTCCAAGCTACATACTAATTGTTTTATAATTATGTTTATTAATAATGATAGGAATTCTATTCCATTTCTAACAGAATGGAAAATTTAATCTTATATATATATATATAATACAATTTGATTATTAAAATTTTTATCTTTTATATATATAGATTATTTATTGTATCTTTGTTTTAACTATAAATGATTACTATGGCAAAAATAAAACTTGGAAGTTCCTAGAAGACCCCCATCGAGCTATATATAAATTTATTAATAAATGAAAAAATACAGAATGAACCCACCTGTACTTAGCCTGGATCATATATAAGCAATTAATTTATTGATATATTACAACAGTCAAGCGTTGGTGGCCGAATGGTCAGCACAGCTATCTTACAAGCAGTTGTCCCGGCTTCGCTTCCCAGCCGATGCTTTGATACAGAAAATTTTTTTTTATATATTATTGTAATCTCAATACAACTATAAGCTTTCTGAAATCATTATAAACAGTCATTAATATTTGTATGTTGCGCCATTTAATGTTTAGAGGTTGCTAAGTATAAGGCATGACCTTTCCATCTGATTGTTTACAGTGATTTCAGAATTATTAAAGTTACATTAATATAGAGAATTCGTGCTCTGCATTGTCACATGCCAATAAATTGATTTTTATATACGGAAACTAACTAACATACAAATGGCTCGTTCTGTATTTTTTTTGTTTATTGGTGGATTTGTATTTGTTTATATATAGTTCACTGAGGTTTTATAGGAACTTCTGTTTTAATTTCATCTACATTTGAACTTTCACTATTATTATTTACATGTCAATTATAATCTTTTTTATTATAACTGAGAGGTTATAATTTTTTTAAAAAAAATTAGGTATTACTATCTAATTAATAAATCAATAAATAATACCTGAATATATATTATTTAATAGTAAATATTTTAATACAAAAAGCTTTTTTCATTAACATTGTTACGTTCTTTGCTGAAATATACATTTATATGAATGTTCATAACAAGGCATTATCGAAATTCATACACACACACATATATATATATCACATGGAAAAGAATAACATGTTACCAAAAAAGGCATATTTTATATTAATTGATATGATTATTAAAAAATATAATTTAGATATTATTTATGTACAAAAATTATCAATGGATTATATATATTTCTGTAAACAAAGTATCACATGATCACCATTTCCTATGGTTTTCCTATGGTTACATAAGCTATTAAAACAGAGGCAAAGCTCCCCATACAGTAATGCCACCCATTGATGAAAGCCACAAATTAGTCTGGGGATATTGGATGAGTAGGTGCTAGATAGGGATTTTTTTGCAAAAAAAATTCTTGCAACCATTGTTTACTCTAGCTTACACTAGGGGGTATTGTATAGAGAATTTTGCCACTTTTAATAAATAAAGTAATAATGTTTTTTGAAGGTTTGTGATGATGGCATTTTATTTATAGTTTTTCCATCATCTAACATTAAATATTGAATGTTTTAAGAAAAATGTTTTAAACTTCATTTAAATTTTCTAATTATCTTTGACTGATAGTAATAGCACACAGTTTAATATATGTGCAATGTTTTGAGTGATATTATTCTCTTCTTTTTCAGGTGTTGCTGGCCTGACTAGTGATAGTTTAATATGGGAATCAAACCTGGTCATTTAGTTTTTTGAATATTGAATTTTAAGATAATGCTCTAACTAGCTAGTTGGTTAGAGTGTTATCTTAAAATTTAATGTTCAAGAATCTAAAGATCCATGTTTAATCCTCATAATAGCATTATTTTAAAATTTAATTTTCAAGAATCTAAACTCCAGGTTTGATTTCCATGCTAGTACTGTCACTAGTTAGGCCAGAAATAGTTGAAGAAGAGAGGAGAATAATAATACTTAAAATGTGTGGGATATACTAACCTGTGATCTATTTACTAATAGTCGAATGTAATTGGAAAAGTTTAATAAAGTTTTTAAAAAAATCTGTAAGAACATTCAATATTTAATGTTAGATAATGGAAATAATCCAACATATAAGTACAAATAACAGTAATAATAATGTCAAATCATTTAAAAACAAAATTTGTTTATTTATTTTTTTTTTTTTTAAAAAATCCAACTATTATCCAAACTGCAGGATTCAATTATAATTTGTAATCTTTTACTTTCTATCTATATTATATTAATTTAATTTGTGTATTCTTTCACTCTAAAGTTTTACAAATTTTACTTTTTTAAAAAAATCAGCTGTATACACTGCTATATTATTATTCTGTGGAATATATTAGCATGAATGCTAAATAGAATATAAGAGAGCTTATAATTGTGTCCTACACCTCTATAAAGAATCAACACTTAGTTTTTATGGCAATATTGATTTAAATATTTTAAGAAAATACACATAGTTTCAAATATGATCAAAAGGTGGGTTCTTTTCTGTAAACCAAGATGGCAGCCCATGTTTTTGATAAATATACAGTTTCTAGGGCCTACAATATGCCAAAAAAGTGTTAGTTGTTAAATTAAAACAAAATTAATAAAATGATTGTTAAATTAAAAAAAGGAATAAATTTTGATAAATTTCATTAAGAAACTTTATTTCATTTTTTTTTTTTTTGCTTATATTATGATATGAGTAATGACGAGATGCTCTTAACATTGTCCTATTTTGATTCAGTGCAGCGTGTTTGTTTTGTTTTTTTTTTGGGGGGGGGTAAATTTTTATAATAATAAAAATTTAGGATTTTCCTGTCACAGAACATGATGCAGTGGACTATTTCCAAAAGATCCTGCTTTTTGAAAAGTATGTGTTAATGGTCACTATGATTGTACACCACTGACATGAATAGAATAAAGTGTAAATATTGGATTTATATTTTTTTATCATTTTTCATTAAGTTAATCCAAAGAAAAAAGAAAATAAATATTGTAATTAATTTTTCTATATCATCACATGATCTTGGTCTCTTATGCTAGCACATAACTGTTATTAAACAGGCAAAAACTCTCCATACAGTAGTTCCACCCTGTGCCAACCACACTACAGGGTGGCACTACTCTATAGAGAGTTTTGCTTGTTTAATAACAGTTATGTGCTAGCATAAGAGATGGTGATCATGTGATGTTTAGTGGTTTAACACCAATCCTGCCTAATAGGATAGTGGTGGCTGTGGTTGTTAAAGAGCCAAAGACACCAAAATGTAAGGGTGCTGAACTGAGTTCAGACCCATACAACTATATAAGCTATTGAGCTTAGATTGAAAATATTATTGTGTTTTCAATTTCATTCTCATAGTTTTGTAGTTAAGTAGAGATAAAAGGTGGCTGCTGGAGGGTTGCATTAGATCCTAAGATCTAGGTGCAGTGCTCTCAGATCCAAGGCTCCTCACTGACGAAGGCCACAAGCCAGAAACTAGTCTGGGGATATTGGATGAGTAGGCACTAAATGGGGATTTTATGCACAAGCGTTCTGGCATCCATTGATTACTCTGGTTGACACAGGGTGGCACTACTGTATGGAAAGTTTTGCCTGTTTAATTTTTCTATTTTGATTTTTTTTTTTTATCAAAAATTTGGGGACTGCCAGCTTGAATTTACAGGAAAACTCACAAATACTAAAAGATGCTTATCTTTTATCAAATAAATATTTGATAAAGAAATATTGTCGTTTGATATCTGTATTTGAGACATTAAGATCATTGATTTGTAATATGGATTCTAGATGTTAAATGCTGTAATAATTTTTGTCTGCTGATGATCGTTTCTATGATTGAAATAGTATTTATGGTCAAAAGAATATTCTCAGTGAGTAAAAGAATAATCTCAGTGAGTATCTATCTCTTAAGTACTATTTATATATATATTTTTAAGCAAGAATTTTAGAATAAATAATAGATATTTTAATGTAATTTTCTTTTCTTTTAATACTGTAACTATTTAATACTTTGCTGTGATTTAACATAGTGGAAAGTCATTTTAAATGAATTGTTCTATTATTTTTTTTGTATTATATAATACATTTAAATTATATATATATATTAGAATTATTAGAAAGAAAATACATTTGGCCTGAAGTAAAATTTAAACAAATTAAATCAGAAATGTTACTTTTTGTTTTGTTTTTTTGAATCAATGCCAAATTTCCTATGTGTATGTTTTTTATTATTGTTGTTGTTATTGTAGTTTGATTTTAATGCACAAATGGTGAATAATTATTATTATTATTTTTATCTGAACTTAAAGTAGTCTTCTTGATCAGAAAAAACATCACTAAGATTGTAGTGAAACTGTACATGTTCAAACCCCCCTCCCCATGTTTTTATTTTTTTTTAAAAAAAAAGGAATGGTGAAAACTATTTTGAAATATAATGTTTTAATAATATAAGTAAAATATAAATTCAGGATAATTTATTGCAAATTATATCCAAGGCCAAGAATTTGTTCTTTTAAAAAAAATGTTTAAATACAAGAAAAAAAACTACTTATTATACAATAACGATTTTTACAATAATAATAATATTAAATTCGAAACTATCCTATTATGTATGAATTTTTGTTAGAGCTATAGTATTTAAATAAAAAGGATTTAATGCACAGTGTACAGTCTTTAAGATAATCTCTCTTTTTTTAATAACTCTGAATCAAAATAGTTCTCATTCCTTAAAGTTAATTATGAAGTATTTTGTATTAATTTTTGTAATAAATAATTATTATTATTATTATTATTATTATTATTATTATTATTATTATTATTATTATTATTATTATTATTATTATTATTATTATTATTATGATGATGATGATGATGATGATGATGATGATGATGATGTTTCAAAGCAAAACTTTATTGAGTCTAAAAAGTTACAGAGTCACATCTAGTAATATATTGATTTTTTACAAATGAAAAACAAATTACAACTTTCAGTATATAAGTCTTTATCTTTTCTGCATACTTTTTTTTTCTTCTTGTTTTTAAATTTGGTCTTCTATTTAGTTCAGTTTATGCTTGCATTTTTTTTAAAGTTGGAAAAAATGCTGATGTTGAAAATGTCATCATCTATCTTATTGGTCTTTATATTTCATAGACTGGATCTTTGTTTCAAGTGTGACCATGTGGCTGCAAATATATCTGGTTGAGCTAGGATGCTGTCTCTTTTTCTTAACAGTTCTAGTTTTATTGAATATGTTGCTGGGTGGCATCGAGGGTTATTGGCAAGTGCACCAGTAGGCATAAAGGCTGTATGTTGCTGCACGAATAGCAGGGTTGTTGCCTTTTTTAAACGTATTTATTATTTCATCAATTGAAATGATAGCCTTTCTGTATGTGGTAAACATTGTGCGACGTATTGTTTCTAGGGCACTGCAGGAATGAAGAAAATGATCTTGTGTCTCTTCTTCTCTATGACATAGCCCGCACATGGGGTCTATATTTGTATAGAATCTATGAAATCTAAGGAAATGGGTTGTGGGTAGAGCATTGAGATTAAGCTTAAGTAGAAAATCAAATAATTTTGGTTCTAATGACCATTTTCTGAATTGTTGCAGTAGTTGCCTGTTGTCTATTCCAAGAACTGATGGATGTAGATTGGGTGTCTGGTTTGGATGTAGTATATTGTAAATGTCCCAGTATGTATACTTGTTGTCATTATTGAGTGATATTTTGTTGTATATTGGCTTGAGTTCTTCAATCAGTGTGGATAGATATCCATATGAAGGGGGTGGTCTGTCTGTGGGTATTATACTGATTACACACTCCAGGTCTGGAAATCTTTTTATGGTTGCTGTTATTAGATTTACTGATTTCTGTGTGTAAAAAACACTGATTGTATGGAGTCCAAGTCCATTGCTATGTGGTGGTCTGCTCAGATTTTTTAAAGAGATTGCCACTGTCTTTCTCTTCCATATTAGTTTGTTACAGATTGACGAGATTTTAGATATGAATGTTTTTGCAAATTTGATTATAGGTGTATAGTATGTAATTTTTGTAATTATAAGTTGATTAAATAGTGCTACCTTTGCATATATTGACAGGTATGACTTTTCAAGTGAGGCTGTGATTTTTTCAGCATCTTTTTTTAATTTATTTTGAATTTTTTGCCTCATTCCATTGGTTCCAAGGTAGAATGGGAAACCAAGGAAAGCAGATGGTTTACCATTAAACATCTCTGTACAGTGCTTGCCTGTGTATATTGACCATGCAGCAGTTTTATTTGTGTTAATTTTTAAATTAAAATTTGAGGTATAATTCTTGATTATCTCTTGTAATATGGGGAGGTTCTTTTTAGAGGGGAGGAAAATGGTTACATCGTCCATATAGGCTATGCATGATATATTTAAAGCAGTGTTTGGAATTTGAATGCCTTTTATTTTTTTCTGTATCTCTATTAATAGAGGATTTATATATATTGTAAAGAGCAAGGCACTTAGGGGGGATCCTTGTGGGATGGATTGACTCGGTCTGAAGGCTGGTGATTTTTTTCCATTCAATGTGATGTGAATTTCACGGCTGAGTAGCAGATTGGCTATTATATATAGTAGGGATGGAGGTGTTGTTGTTTTTTTCAGCACGTCTAATAATTTGGCTATAGGCACTGAGTCAAAAGCTGCCTCAATGTCTAGTTGAACTATAATTGGTGCATATTTCTTTCTTTTTTTTTACTACTTCGATAATTGTTTTGTACATTAAGGCACCCTGGCCAATGGATGATCCTTTTTTGGCATATTGTGCTGATGATAACACAGGGAGTATGTGTTGTTCTATTTTTTCCTTTATCACTCTTTCAAGAATTTTTATTCCTAAAGGTCCCATTGAAATTGGTCGTAGATTAGATAAAGATGATATTGCTGTTGGTTTTTTGTTAAATGGAACCATTGCAATTGGGTATAGACTTTGTATGTTGTAAATTTTTTGGGATATGTAATTGGCTAGATCGCACAGGTATTTTGCTGTGAAGTGACTAAGATGTTTGAACACAAATTTGGGAATTCCTTGTGGTCCTGGGTGACATGTGTTTGTTATTGTTGCAAGTTGAAATACAATGTCAGTTGTTGTTATTGGTGTGTCTGTTTCAGGGTCTCCAAATATGTCTTCATTTGGTATGTACCCTCTCTGTTTTTGCAGTTTTTTTTTTAAAGTGTTGATATATTGGGTTTATCATGTTATGTCCAGCTGTTATAGAGCCATCTATTTCAAGTGCCATAGGCACTCTGACTGTGGATGGGTATCCCAATGCCCACCGTATGTATGCTCTGGTCCAAGTATGTTGTTGTGTAAGGCATATTTTTTTCTTTTTTATTGCTACATATTGCTTTAGTGTATTGCATGTATTGTTGTACATTTCTGTAAGTTTTTTAATTTGTGTTTGATTATCTGTAGTTGGTCTGGAAATGGTTATTCTTTTATGTAGTTCATCTGCCAATGCTAATAATCTGGTGGGGGGTGTTGAGTTGCAGGTAATATGATTGATGTTGAAAGAAAGTATATTGGTGAATGCTATATACTTTTGTACTGGATTGAGTGACATGTTTTGAAGTTTTTGGAGCATTATATATGTTTCTGAATATAAGAATTCAGTTGTTTGTGCTGGAAGAAGTATTCGCATAGTCTTTTGGAGGGCTATTGTTGTATTCTGTATTTTTGTTAGGTCGAGGGTGATGAACTGAGCAGCATGATCTGAGATTATAGATGGACAGAGTTCAAGATTAAAATAATGATGTAACATTGGTGAGTAGAAACACAAATCAATAAGTGACTTATATCTATTGTTATTAAAAGATATTGAGTTTGATGGGAGAAAGCCCTCAGCACTCATAAGTGGGATTGTTATTTGATGGATCCATTTGGTGACAAAAGTTTGGTAGGTCATGTTGAAATCTCCCAGGAGTATTATGGGATTTGGTGTTGCTGTAAGCATTGAATTTATTGTTGCTATTATTCTGGAGATGATGACAGGGCCTGGTGGTATATATACAAATACTAGGTTAAGTGTGATATTTTTATGATGGAGTGTTAATATGATAAGATTAGAGTCAATATATATAATTTTAAAAGAATCGAAAGGGCAGTTGTGGGAAATAATTATGCCTGTGCCACCTGATGGTGATGATGATTGCCTTGAGCAGGCACAAAAACCTTGGCTGACTAAATATTTTGATGGATCAATTTGAGAGCTGCTGTATATTTTTGTTTCCAAAAGCCCCAGTATGTGTGGTTGTGTTGTATGTAACCATTTTTTGAGATCAAAAAGTTTTTTGGTGGCATTTAAGCCTCTAATGTTGAGAGATCCAATTTTTATCTTCATGTTTTAAATAATTTTTTAACAGGGTATTGATTTTTATTTTATTTTTAATACTAAATGTTTGTTTATATTGCAGTAGATGGATGCTGATACATATTTAAGACATTGTTGGGTTTATTATCAGTTTTTCTTTCATTTAATATTGCTTCAGACTCTATACAGGCAATTTGTGATGAAACCGAACAGGTGTCCATTTGTTGTTGGCTTACATCCATTTCTATTTCATCATTTTCTAAATTGTATATGTCTGATGAGTTGTGCTTTTGGTCTGTTTTTTTTGCCTTTTTGGATTCATGGTTTTTAGGTGGTCTACCTGGCTTTCTTTTTCCCTCTGGTGTATTCTCTTGAATAGGTGGAAGAGGGGCTTCTATTGCATCCATTATGTTTGATGCAGTTTTGTTTATAATTGTAGTTTTTTTTATTATTGGTATCTTTATATTATCTGGATTTATATTTTCATTATATAACTGTGTGTGTTTACTTTCTGTTTGTTGATTTTTACTTGGTACACATTTTGTTTTATTGAGATGCTGATCCTGTGATGTAATTGCTGTATTTTGTGTTGTGGTTTCTTGAGAATTATTTTCGTTTGAATCTTGGATTTCTGTGTTAGTTTTTGTGTTATTATTTTTTTGGTTGGTCTTTGGGATAGGCAATTCTGCTCCATTATTATTTTTGTTTGTGGGTGTTTGAACCTGTTTTTTTCCGGTTTCTATTATTGGGTTGCCAATGGATGTAGTGTTATTATAAATTTTATTTTCATCATCCCTGGGTTGTTCTGGGGAGAGGATTTTAGTTTGTTCACAGTGATTGCTTTTTGTGTTATCGCACTGAGTTGCTAGGTGTCCTCTCTGTCCACAGCCAAAACAATGTGGCTTTAGACCTCTTATGTGAAGAGAGAGTGTCGCTTCTTGATCTGTAATCTGTGTTGGAATCGTTGAGGTGTCTACGTTTTTATGTAGTTTTATTTTAAATTCAAAACGATTACTACATATCGGTATAGGTGTGTCTTTTAAATATATAGGCTGTAGGGCAATTACTTTTCCAAACGGGTTTATCATTTTTTGAAAATCTTGTACGTTGTATTTAAGATAAGTATTTTTAAGCACTCCAGTAATTATATTTTTCCGGTTTTCATCTATAATTACGAGTGCGTAATTATCAAGTGCTAAAATAGTGGATTGAAAACGTTCTTTTTGCTGCTGAGTATAAAAATCAATGGTTATATATCGAGAATTTGGATGGTCGGCGATACAAGAGATTGTTTCCCATAGTGCATTTTGCGTGATTGCTTCATATAATAAAGCTTTTGGGAAACGATATAATGAGCATTGATTATCGGTTACTGCGAGTACTAACGAAGTTGGTGAAAAAAAACCTGCGAAATGTTTCAAATAACGTACGAGGCACCGTATTACTGAAACGGTCCGTCACATTTTCAAGCGTTTCTTTTGTCCAGATTGCGGCTGGGGGTTGATTTTCCTCTCGAGTGTTTAGCTCAAGATTTTTAATATCATTTGTGTTTGTTCTACAGAAGCGCGGTATTTGAGTTGGTGCTGTAGTATTGCTATTACTTTTAAGTACTTTTGCATACGAAATAGGCGATGTTGAAACTAACGATGTTGTTAATTTCGTATTGGTGCTTAATTCGCTCACGCTTGACTGGGCAGTAGCCATGATTTATTCTGACTCAAGTCAGTATTTTTTTTTTAAAAAAGATATTAAAACACACCGATATTTTTCAAAAAACACTATTAATCTATTATATAATTCGATTTTTCCTGTATTATGTTTGTTTTGTGAATAACAAGTTGGAACAAAAGTAAAAAATAAATACTTACATCGGAGAACTTAAGGATTGCTTCTTACCTCAGCAGAGATTTGCTGTGTATTATTATTATTATTACTACTACTACTATTACTATTACTACTACTATTATTATTATTATTATTATTATTATTATTATTATTATTATTATTATTATTATTATTATTATTATTATTATTATTATTATTATTATTATTATTATTATTATTATTATTATTATTATTATTATTATTATTATTATTATTATTATTATTATTATTATTATTATTATCCCGTATTATTATTATTATTATTATTTCTACTAAGCTTGTTTATTGGTTTCAATCCTTTCTTCATGGTCGTACTGCATATATTAAATTTAATAATACTATTTCATCTAATTTTAAATGTAATTTGGGAGTTCCTCAGGGTAGTATTTTAGCACCTATGCTTTTTAACATTTATATGAATGACCTTAAGGATTGCTTAAAATCTTCTTATCTTTTGTGCTATGCAGATGACTGTAAAATCTTTAGAAGAATCACATCTGTGTTTGATTGCACTCTTCTTCAAAAGGATATAGATAATTTTAGTGCTTGGTGTGATCTAAATAATATGACTGTTAATTTCAGTAAATGTTCCTTAGTCTCGTATTCTAAAAAATCTGAAGTTTTGCATTTTTCTTATTTTATTAATTCTCACAAAATTGCTTCCGTTGAATCCCAAAAAGATTTGGGAGTTATATTTTCTAGTAATGGATCCTTTCTTCCTCATTTGGAAATGATTATTGGTAAGGCTTTAAAAATTGTAGGTACTATTCTAAGGTTTGGTTATCATTTCAGTAGTGATACAAAATTTAAATTATTTTTATCATTGGTTCTTCCCATCACTGAATATTGTTCAGTCATTTGGAATCCTAGCTCTAAACAGGGATGTAATTTATTACAATCAGTCTCTAATAAGTTTTCTAAATATGTTTCTTTGGGAAATAAAATTGTTGTTCATCTTTCTTCTAGAAGACAATATAGAGATCTTAAATATCTTTATAAACTTGTTAATAAAATAGTTCTTTTATCTAACACAATTTCTACTGTTATAATTAGATCTCATGTGCATGATACTCGGTCAGCTTCTGTTTGTTACATTAAAACTTGTCATTCCAATGTTCTTAGATTTTCTCCTTTATTTAGGCTACCATCTTTATATAATCAGATTTGTAGTAATATTAATTACTTCAATTTAGATTATAATCAATTTTGTAATGTTATTAAATTTAAATGCCAGATTTGATTGGTTTAACTTGGTTTTGTTTATATATATATATATTTTTAAATTGTTTTTTATTATTATTATTATTATTTTGTTATGTGTTTTATATTTATCCCTTTTATTTATTTGTTATTATTAATGTCTTAATAATAATTGTTTATATGCTGATGTTTAATTTTACTTTAGATTTTTAAATGTGTTAATTATCTTTTATTAAAATATGGCACATACTTATATTAATAATTTGTCATTTAAACTCATTTATGTATTTATATATTTGTTATGGTGCAATACTGTAATTGGCTTTATGCTGTAGTTTTGTACGGTAAATAAAATGAATTGAATTGAATTATTATTATTATTATTATTATTATTATTATTATTATTATTATTATTATTATTATTATTATTATTATTATTATTATTATTATTATTATTATTATTATTATTATTATTTAAGATTTAATATGCTTGACATATATATTCAAATTAAATTCATAAAAAATTACACTAATATTTTTTAAGGCTAAGTGCTTTCAGAGCATTGAACTCCATATTCATAGCCCCCAAACCTAATAATTTATGCAAATCTATGCAAGCTCATTTATATTGTCCATCACTTTGATATAGAAAAGCATGTATCCTTCCTGTTTATTGTCTTCAAGTCTCTTGCTATATACCATGCCTTCTTCACCTTCCTTTTAATGTCATTTCTCTCAGTAGAAATTATTTCAGCACATGCAGGTTCAAATTCATGATTAGCCTCTTTTTGGTGGTCACAAATACTGAGCTGCCTTCATTTCTGCTTAATACTCTTTTGTATAAGTATTTGTGTTGAGCTACTCTATTGTTTATAGTGGCCCGGGTCTCACCATAGTATACTGCTCCACAGTTAGCCTGAGGGCATGTCATTTTGTACACCACATGTGGTGTTGATTGTATGTCAATCTTATCCTTAGAATTGTTAATAATTCTATTAGTGTTAGGAGGGGTTCGAAAACCTACTGTGAATTCATTCTGTAATTTTTTGACTAGTTCTTTTGCAATATTAGGTATGTATGGCAGACATATATGTTGTTTTTTGTCCTTCCTTGGTTTATTTATGTTTTTCATAAAATGTTTTGATTCTTTTATTGATGGTTACTAAATTGTAACCAACCATCATTAGATCACTAATATACTTGTTAATATTTATTCTTCTTTCCTCTTCATATTTGCATAAATGGTAATTCCTGAACAAAAAGGCAAAAAGCCCTGCCAATTTGTGGGCTTTGGGAGTTTTGGAGTTAGTATGGAGGTATCCTCTAATGTTTAGTGGTTTTACTTTCATATTGTAATTAAAACATCTGTGCATTCTCTTTATTATTAAGTCCAAGTAATTAATTGTATTCAACTCATTCTCTTCAGTGCAGTTAAATATCAAGTTGGTATGTGCCTGCATTTTATCCAGAATGGCTGTTATTATTAGTTTAGGTGGTGCGATGAATATGTCATCTACATACCTACAATAAATTATTCCATGTATTTGTTCTTGGAACTTTGATATAATCTGTCTTTTAAAATAACCAATAACAATACTAGATACAATGCCACTCATGGGGAGTCCCATGGGCCATCCAATATTCATCCTATACCATTTATATTTAAACGTCGCAAGTATATTCTCGTCTAACCATTCCATAAAGTCAATGATAAATTCTATCTTTTGTTCAGGACAGTGATTATTTTGAAGCTCTTCTTTAATTATCCTAATTGAACCTTTTCTGTTTATGGATCCATAGAGTTCAGATATATCTATGGCAGCTATTTTAAAACTGTCCTCAATGGCTGCATCTTTGATTAAATCAACAAACTCAAACGAAGATTTTATAGTATATTTGCCAAATCCTATTAAATCTATTAACCATGAATTTATTAATTTTGCTGTGTTTGCATAATGTACATCTCCAAAGTCAAGCATTAGTCTTAATGGAGTTCCTTGCTTGTGCATTTTGGCATTTGCAAACATCCATGGTTGTGATGTGGCAGATGGATATATTCTATTATATTCAGCTTGATTGATCCCTTTATTTTTATGCTTGTGTAGGACCAAAGAGATAAACTTTTCTCTGTTCATTCTATTGTTAAATTCAGCTGTTAACTCAAAACCTAATTTTTGAATTTGTATTCTCATCTTTTCTTTGTATTCTTCTTCATCCATTATTACAAAACGATTGCCTTTGTCTTCTTTAATACAAATAATTTTATTTTCATTAAAGAACTTTTTTGCATTCTTAACTTTATTGTTCCAGCCATTATTTTCAGTATTCAATTTCTTGTCTCTAATAATCTTATTAATCTCATGAACAACAGTATCTTTCGTTGGATAATTTATTGGAGCTGCTTCTATGTCTGCTATTATTTCCATTTTGGGTTGATTCCATCCTCCTCCTACGAATTTAGGTCCAAGATTCAAGATCGATCTAATTTCAGCTGAAGGTCTGACACTAGATAAATTAACATACGTGTCTTCTATACCTATAGTAGTTAAAACAACATTTTGTTTGTTAGCTAAAAACTTCAATTTATTTACGAATTTCTTCTCTAATCTTTTTTCAATATTATTACATTTATTTACAATCCATTGCAGCTCGGGCGTTATTGACGTAATCTTAAACAGACGTTTCTTATTATTATTTAACGCCTTCCTGCAATTGCTAATAATCCAGCTTAATAATTTACGCTGTAAAATATGAGTGACAACATCAACATTATGTATAGATCTATTTACTCTAATTCTACAACAATTGGGTATAATATTCGCTTGCTTACAATTTTGTAAAAAAACAAACACGTTGTTGAAAAGTTCTAATTAGCGTGTCTAATTTTAGACAAACTCTCTTGTTATAACGTATATCCATAATATTGTAATTTTCAGATTTTTTTTCTTCACTATTAATAATTATGTAAGATTTAATACGCTTGATGTATATAGTGAAATTAAATTCATAAAAAATTACACTAATATTTCTTAAGGCTAAGCGCTTTCAGAGCATTCAACTCCATATTCATAGCCTCCAAACCTAATAATTTATGAAAATCTATGTAAGCTCATTTATAGTGTCCATCTCTTTGATATAGAAAAGCATGTATCCTTCCTGTTTATTGCCTTCAAGTCTCTTGCTATATACCATGCCTCCTTCACCTTCCTTTTGATGTCATTTCTCTCAGTGGAAATTATTTTAGCACATGCAGGTTCAAATTCATGATTAGCCTCTTTTTGGTGGTCCACAAATACTGAGCTGCCTTCATTTCTGCTTAATACTCTTTTGTATAAGTATTTGTGTTGAGCTACTCTATTGTTTATAGTGGCCTGGGTCTCACCATAGTATACTGCTCCACAGTTAGCCTGAGGGCATGTCATCTTGTACACCACATGTGGTGTTGATTGTATGTCAATCTTATCCTTAGAATTGTTAATAATTCTATTAGTGTTAGGAGGGGTTCGAAAACCTACTGTGAATTCATTCTGTAATTTTTTGACTAGTTCTTTTGCAATATTAGGTATGTATGGCAGACATATATGTTGTTTTTTGTCCTTTCTTGGTTTAGTTATGTTTTCATAAAATGTTTTGATTCTTTTATTGATGGTTACTAAATCATAACCAACCTTCATTAGATCACTAATATACTGGTTAATATTTATTCTTCTTTCCTCTTCATATTTGCATAAATGGTAATTCCTGAACAAAAAGGCAGAAAGCCCTGCCAATTTGTGGGCTTTGGGAGTTTTGGAGTTAGTATGGATGTATCCTCTAATGTTTAGTGGTTTTACTTTCATATTGTAATTAAAACATCTGTGCATTCTCTTTATTATTAAGTCCAAGTAATTAATTGTATTCAACTCATTCTCTTCAGTGCAGTTAAATATCAAGTTGGTATGTGCCTGCATTTCATCCAGAATGGCTGTTATTATTGGTTTAGGTGCTGCGATGAATATGTCATCTACATACCTACAATAAATTATTCCATTTATTTGTTCTTGGAACTTCGATATAATCTGTTTTTCAAAATAACCGATAACAATACTAGATACAATGCCACTCATGGGCAGTCCCATGGGCCATCCATTATTCATCCTATACCATTTATATTCAAACATCGCAAGTATATTCTCATCTAACCATTCCATAAAGTCAATAATAAATTCTATCTTTTGTTCAGGACAGTGATTATTTTGAAGCTCTTCTTTAATTATCCTAATTGAACCTTTTCTGTTTATCGATCCATAGAGTTCAGATATATCTATGGCAGCTATTTTAAAACTGTCCTCAATGGCTGCATCTTTGATTATATCAACAAACTCAAATGAAGATTTTATAATATATTTGTCAAATCCTATTATGTCTATTGATTTGGCAAATATACTATAAAATCTTCATTTGAGTTTCTTGATTTAATCAAAGATGCAGCTATTGAGGACAGTTTTAAAATAGCTGCCATAGATATATCTGAACTCTATGGATCGATAAACAGAAAAGGTTCAATTAGGATAATTAAAGAAGAGCTTCAAAATAATCACTGTCCTGAACAAAAGATAGAATTTATTATTGACTTTATTGAATGGTTAGATGAGAATATACTTGCGACATTTGAATATAAATGGTATAGGATGAATAATGGATGGCCCATGGGACTCCCCATGAGTGGCATTGTATCTAGTATTGTTATCGGTTATTTTAAAAAACAGATTCCAAGAACAAATACATGGAATAATTTATTGTAGGTATGTAGATGACATATTCATCACAGCACCTAAACTAATAATAACAGCTATTCTGGATGAAATGCAGGCACATACCAACTTGATATTTAACTGCATTGAAGAGAATGAGTTGAATACAATTAATTACTTGGACTTAATAATAAAGAGAATGCACAGATGTTTTAATTACAATATGAAAGTAAAACCACTAAACATTAGAGGATACATCCATACTAACTCCAAAACTCCCAAAGCCCACAAATTGGCAGGGCTTTCTGCCTTTTTGTTCTCAGGAATTACCATTTATGCAAATATGAAGAGGAAAGAAGAATAAATATTAACAAGTATATTAGTGATCTAATGAAGGTTGGTTACAATTTAGTAACCATCAATAAAAGAATCAAAACATTTTATGAAAACATAAATAAACCAAGGAAGGACAAAAAACAACATATATGTCTGCCATACATACCTAATATTGCAAAAGAACTAGTCAAAAAATTACAGAATGAATTCACAGTAGGTTTTCGAACCCCTCCTAACACTAATAGAATTATTAACAATTCTAAGGATAAGATTGACATACAATCAACACCACATGTGGTGTACAAAATGACATGCCCTCAGGCTAACTGTGGAGCAGTATACTATGGTGAGACCCGGGCCACTATAAACAATAGAGTAGCTCAACACAAATACTTATACAAAAGAGTATTAAGCAGAAATGAAGGCAGCTCAGTATTTGTGGACCACCAAAAAGAGGCTAATCATGAATTTGAACCTGCATGTGCTGAAATAATTTCCACTGAGAGAAATGACATCAAAAGGAAGGTGAAGGAGGCATGGTATATAGCAAGAGACTTGAAGGCAATAAACAGGAAGGATACATGCTTTTCTATATCAAAGAGATGGACAATATAAATGAGCTTGCATAGATTTGCATAAATTATTAGGTTTGGAGGCTATGAATATGGAGTTGAATGCTCTGAGAGCGCTTAGCCTTAAGAAATATTAGTGTAATTTTTTATGAATTAAATTTCACCATATACATCAAGCGTATTAAATCTTATATGATTATTAATAGTGAAGAAAAAAATCTTGATATTATTATTATTATTATTATCATGATGATGATGATGATGATGATGTTTCAAAGGATAATCTTATTGAGACTCAAAAAGGGTTACATAAGTTGCATTTGAAAACATGAGGTCTTAAATACTAATTGATTCATGATACTACATATGTAATAAAGATTTATAATCTTAATAGGAAAGAAAACATGATTTACAGTAATTGAAAGAAAAAAAAATATTACATAACAAGATACATGTCAAATTACATTTGCATAGAATTTTTAAATATGATATTGATAAAAATACATGGAAACACATGATAGTATGAATGAAAAAATATGAAGGAGGGTTTGAAGTTTGTATTAGATTGATATATGATCCCATAAAAATTGAGAACATTTGCTGAGAGTAGTATAGTTTTCATAGCTAAATCTTATTGTTCATTTGTTACATAATTTCCATCTGAAAAAACATTGAAAAATACATCTTGCAAGAATATTAAAAATACTAATCAGCTTGAATTGCATCTTGGAGAAATGGAAAAATACAAGTTATCATGAATTGCATCTTGTGAAAATGGAAAAATACTAATTCAGCATGAATTCCATATTGGAAAAATGAAAAAATAGTAGTCAGCCAGAATTGCATCTTGGAAAAATGGAAAAATACTAACCCAGCATAAATTGCATCTTTGGAAAATGGAAAAATACTATTTAGCATGAATTGCATCTTGGGAAAATGGAAAAATACTAATCTGCATAAATTGCATCTTGGAAAAGTAGAAACATATTAGTTATTATGAATTGCATCTTGGGAAAATGGAAAAATACTAATTCAGCATGAATTGCATCTTGTGAAAATGAAAAAAGATACTAATTCAGAATGAATTCATATTGGGAAAATGGAAAAATACTACTCAGCATGAATTACATCTTGGGAAAATGGAAAAAAAACTAGTTCAGTATGAATTTCATCTTGAAAAAATTGAAAAATACTTAACAGCGTGAATTGCATCTTGGGAAAGTGGGAAAATCTAGTTCAGCATGAATTGTAATTTGTGAAATGGAAAAATAATAGTTAGCATAAATAACATCTTGGTAAAATAGAAAAATACTATTCAGTATGAATTGGTTTTTAGTACTTTTAAAGTAAAACATTGGAGCTTGTTACCTTGACTGTGAACAAGTGAATTGCTTGCTGCAGGACTACTATGGAGACATCTGGTCATGTATATCTCTGTTGCCATATTGTTTTTAAAATTATCGTTTAATAATTTGATTTTTGTTGAAATTTCGAATGAAAATTATCACAGAATATTGAAAACATGTGTGAATTAATTCTGAATTGAACAAAGTGTGTACAAGCAAATTTTTTTATCTTTTCTGCTTTAGGTTTTTAGTAATTTCTAAATATAAAACTCTGGAATTTGATATCATGACTCGTAACAGGGGAATCATTTGCTGCTGCTGCTGCTGCTGCTACTGCTACTGCTACTGCTGCTGCTGCTACTACTACTACTACTACTACTACTACTACTACTACTACTACCACTACCACTACCACTACCACTACTACTACTACTACTACTACTACTACTACATCATTTTATACAATTTAATTGTAATTAGGCTTTTATAAACTTTGAGGAAATTGGTCCAATAACTAGTCTTAATTATTAATTCCTCTTGAAAAGCATAGAAATAGTCAGGCGTTGCTGGTCTAGAGGTCAGCACAACTGCCTTACAAGCTGTTGTTCCAGGTTAGCAGGTTCACTTCCCGGCCGATGCTATGACACATGAAAAAAAAAGCATAGAAATAAAAGCAATTTCTCTAATCAGACCATATATATATATCACATGATCATCATTTCTTATACTAGCACATAATTGTTATCAAACAAGACAAAACTCTCCATACACTAGTGTCACCCTGTGCTAACCAAAGTAATATTTTATGCACAAGCCTTTTGGCATCCATTGATTACTCTGGTTGGCACAGGGTGGCACTACTGTATGCCTTGTTTGATATATATATATATATATATATATATATATATATATATATATATATCAAACTTCTTTTATAAAATTATTTATGGTTAATTATTCAGGATGTCATCTGATATTTGAGCATCCAAATAGCATGTACAGCACAACAGTTCTATTTACTTGATCTAATTGATTTAGTTAAGAATTAATTCAGAAAATTTTGAATCTTAATTCTATCAATCCACTAAAGCTTTTATGCCATTAATGAACTGGGGAAAAATATTTGCAACTTTAAGGTATTCCAAGTATCTCAAAAATGGAACTGCATTTGCAAACCATTTTTTAAAAAATATCTGACTACAAAATCAGTCATATCAAAACTTTTTTTGTTCATCCAGAATCAATGAGCAAAGTTTAAACAAACTTTTTTTTTTTTACAAAAGTATTATTTTCTTGTCAATTAACATTCAAATTTGTAAAAGATTATGTGAACACACATTACATCCATGTGTTTTTGGAAGTTCCATGATTTTACCCAACTTTGAACTTAATTATGAGATTTATTTAATTGTCCAATTGAATACAAGAGTTATAAAATAAACTTACTTTTTATGCTCTGCCAATAAATGAAAATTCTCCATTCAAGCAACATTGATTTTGATAATGAATAATATTTCTATAATATAATTTTCACTACACCACTCTCACGCAAAGTGGAGGCTGGTTTCTATATGCTTTTACTACCTTGTGGAGGGATGTAATCATAAACATACGACCAAAGACGTGAAAAAGATCTATGATCCCCAAGATGCATATTTCATGCTGAAGCAGCACTCATTCATTGGTTCAATAATAAATGTGTGTCTTGAGTATCATAGATCTTTTTCACATGTCTTTGGTCAGATGTTTGTGATTACATTCCTCCACAAGGTGTTAAAAGCAGATAGAAACCAATCCCTACCTTGTATGAGAGTGGGTAAGAGAACAAGCAGGTGCTACTGACCTCATTGAAAAAATTAAAAGACTGAAGTGGAGTTGGGCTGGGCATATTGCTAGAAGAGATGATAATAGATGGACAATTGAAATTTTAAACTGGATTCCAAGAGATTATAAAAGACCCAGAAAGAGACCACATGTGAGATGGATGGATGAAATAAAAAACCGGGCAGGGATGATGTGGAGAAGAGAAGCTAAAGATAGAAAAAGATGGATTGAACTTGGAGAGACCTTCATCCTGCAGTGGATTGATAATGGTTGATGGTGATTAGATAAATTCTGGTCTAATGAATGACTAATAAAAATTATTAATAGTGATTCCGATTTGGTTCACAATAATGGGTACGTACATTTTTAAAAGTGGTCCTAAAAATTAATGTCTGTGTTCCATTATTTTTTGCCTATTATATTACAATTTATATTTATAATTATTATTTTGATTATTTGCAACTATGAGGTTTCCGTAACTACATAATTAAATATTAGATAACAATGATTTCAATAATATTGTAGTTCATATTTTACGAAGTCTCATTTAAATGTGTGATTTTACAAACTTTGCGATGAATATTAATATTTAATCAGAAATAATAATTTATTATTTTAAAAAATCCTTAAATTCACGTAGATGTTTAAATTAATAGTTCACTTTTTTACGTAGTGGTAAGTTTTTTTTCTTTTTAAATGAAAAATATATTTATTTTGAAATAAAGAAAACAATCATCTAGTGAATTTCTTTCAGTAATTAATGTTTGCACAATTTAATACAGCTAGAATTACATTAGATTGGATCCCTAGGGCTGGGTAACTTCCGCTAGTAACATTTTTGGAAAATAACGTCTAGTAACTTATACCATAAATATTTTAATTAGTAAAAGTTTAATTTGTAGTAGTTAAAAATATGCTTGTGTACGCTAATTCTACAGAATATTTTATTTAATAATGTCATTATAGAAAAAAAGAGCAGAGAATGTGAACGAAACAAAATTTCAGAAAGTTTTTTTTTTTAAAAAACAAAAAACAACTAATCCAGGAGTAAGTAATTATAATAAAATATATGAGTTCCTTAGTTGGTAACGTTTCTTTTTTAAAAGTCTCTTTTATAATTATTAATTATTTGTTGGTTTATTTTTATCGTCTTTCTTAAGAAAAAATTTAAACTTTATTTACACTTTCTAAATATATTCAACTGTAAGTAATTGCATGCTGGTTAGTATTTAATATTACAGTTTGAATGGAATGATTATCTTCTTGAGGTATTGTTGGCCTAACCAGTAGCATAGGAATTAAATCTGGACCTTTAGATTCCTGAATATTGAATTTTGTGGTAACACTATAATTGAAGTATTCTATCAAGGCAGCAAACAGTCAGTAGAAATTTCATATACCTACCTATATGGGTCTTACTAAAATGATATCGTAAACCTTCAGACAAACATTCACTCATATTGTTATTAACATAGGGGGGAAAGTCAACTTAATTCATCAAATTACTACAAACATCCCACTATGTGGACATTCAAAATATTTTTGATACCTATGTTTTTGCTGATTTTCTGTATTTTTTTAACACCCACAGTCATTAATATATGTGAACAATATTGATTTCTCACATGGATGTAAAGTGGATTTCTATTTCCAATAAAAAGAAAAATTGCAATTATTAATTCTAGATCATCAATGGAAAAGGATTATTAAAGATTACATGGATTATTTTTTTTAAAAAAATGTTCAACCATAAGTATATGAGATATCTACTGTATATCTGAATGTTTTATATCCGTTGCTTTTTTTCTATACTTTTGTCTCTGGCTCTTTACCTATATATTAGAAGCATAAATTACAATGTTTGCATTTGTACGTAAAAAATTTAAATGTAGATGCTATGCTTTTGTAAAGTAGCCAAAAGATATATCTATTGTTATTGACACAAATGCATTCTTAAAAGGTGTTGCTTTTCTGAAGTTTAATTAGTATCAGCAAATATATATATATATTTTTAATATAAACTTTATACAACTAAAATAATTATTTTTATTTATATATTTAGGGAACAGCAGTACAGATATCAATTGTTCTCAGAGTCCAACCATCTCTAGTCGTAGTTATGATAGTAATCCTAGTGCTGCTAGTCTGGGAAGTCCAAGCTATTCTTCTGAACGAAGTCATTCGCCTTCTCCTCCACCCCCACCTAGGGTGTTTAAACCATGTGTTGTATGTGAAGATAAGTCCTCGGGTTATCACTATGGAGTTAGTTCTTGTGAAGGCTGCAAGGTAATATTGATTTTTATAATTTGTAATGAACCTTATGTTAATTTATATTCTTATTTGCATAATATACATATATTCATCTGTTTTTTGGAATTTATATATATATTGATTTTTTCCCTTCACTTGTATTTGTAATTTCAAATTTGCATATGGTGCACTTTCAATTAAGTTTGCCAAGAAGTTTCAATTATGGAGAACTTCACTGAAAATGCACTCAGCTTTAAGTTATGAAGAAGAAAGAAACCACTTCATTACACAGTCAAACAAACATATGCAAATTTCCAATATATATATATATATATATATAGGTATATTGGAAATTTGCATATATATATATATATATATATATATATATATATATTGTAACCTCTAAATATTTGATTTTATTGTAAGGGACTGTTAACTAAATTAAAATAGAAATCAGGGTGAGAGAAGTTAAAAATACGCTTCCTTTGTGCTTGTGTGTATTGAAAACACATTCGCATATGGTTGAACCTTCATAAGATCCTAACCCATGCCAATGCACTCCACTACAGATTTCCCAAATAAAATAAGCAATAAATGTAAACATATAATTTCTCAGAGATTTGAAATTGTACCATTATACTTTCAAAGTAAATATAAACTTTATTACATTAATGATTACTGGTTTATTATTAAGTAATTTCAGGTTTTTTATCTAATCATAAGTTACGTAACTTCAGTGTTTATATTTGTAAACATTTATTAGGACTAATTGGATTAATTATCTCAAGGTCATTTCTTTAATGAACATTTACTATTAAAAAGGTAAATATATGTATAAGGGATTTTATGCATGCTTTCTGCCTCTAATGTCCTAGGTTCAAATAGCAAATATAATAAAATATGTAACTATACCATTAGATGAATCAGTAATGTGATATTTTTATTAAACAACTGACATTATTGTAAGTTAGAACTTAAAATTAAATTTGCATTAATACTTCAAAATATGGAATGCTGCCAGAGATAAAGTAATTTGTACAGTGAATTGTACCATCCTATTGTAGAAGCTATAAGTTTCATCTTTGGTAAGGGAATCTTTCAGTGAATTCAAAAACCCTTAGAAATTACTTTAAGTGAAACAATTGAATTTTTCCGAATTAAGTAAAGTGGATTCATAAACATGTGGCTGACATTAGTGTTTTATTGTTGTTGTTGTTTTAATTATAATTTAATTTGAAGAAAGCCAAAACTTTTAAACAGATTATACAAAGCCTAAAATAAAAAGTTATATTATATTATATATAACAAAAAAACAAACACGTAATTTAAGGAATTAATGTGAGATAGATTATAAAGTTTTTAATTCACTATTTAAGAATGTTTTTTTTTTATATATGAACTAAAACAGTCTAATAATAGATGAAATGTACTTGCAGTTAATTGAGTGTCTAAAATTTCTATTTATTGATGTAATGCCATGACTATATTATTAGATAGGTATGATAGAGGAAATAAGTAGTTTCTAGAAGGATATAATGCTTCTGGTGCCAGCCAGTAACTAGAAACTAACATAGAAATAGTTGTATTTTTATATTGGACTATTTCCATCATCTAATAATATATGTATTGAATGTCTTTAGAAAAATTTAACTTTATTTAAATATTCCAAATACATTTACTGTTAATAATAGCACATCAAACAGGTGCATATACAGTTGAATGTGTTTGGAATATTTAAATAAAGTTAATTTTTTCTAAAGACATTCAATACATATATTATTAGATGATGGAAATAGTCCAATATAAAAATACAACTAGAACACCATCATCACAAACATTCAGGAAAACACTAGCATAGAAATTATCTTAGCAATGTTATTTGGCATCTATTAATTATTTGAGTTTATGCTGATGCCTTATGAGCAGAGTGATGTTAAGTGAATGAATTTCTACAGTCAAATGATGTGAAGTTACCTTCTTAGTTTAATCAGCTGAATGAAACTTATATTCATCTAAAAAGTGATAAAATTTTATATACATTGGAATAAAATAAATAGAAGCTATAATTTTAAATTTGAACAAAATAAGAAAATCATCCAGGAAAGAAGTTGAGTACTGATAGTGTCAGATTGAACTTCAATTCAGAAAGCTTCGAGTTTAGAATAGTGGCATTCAATCTTTTGTGTTCTGTGTATCTCCGAAAAAATATCAAAATTTCTCAGTACCACCATTCTTCATAAAAAAAATTTCGGCAACCAAATAAAAAATAAGTAAGCAAATAAAAAGAAATATTTATTTTAGTTTTTTGGTAGCCAAAGCATAATCACCATAATGAAAGTCAAATTTGTTTGTAAACAAAATATCTATTATTATTACCAACTTTTCCAACATTATTACATAAAAAGCCTATATGAAAAAACAAAATATTATAAAAAACTTTCTTAATTAAAATTAATGATAACCTTGAGCTTGTTCTGTAAAACACAGTTTTTAAATATCAGACCCTATATTATTTAGTTTTAAGTGTAAATAGGCAATTACAAATATGGTTTGACGTTAATGGAGATATAGTTTTAATTTCTTTATATATATATATATATCAGTTTTACATTATTTGAATAAATTATTTAAATATAATTATCCAAAATTAGTTTATCTTTTGCATAGTCCCTGAAACTTATCTATATATAAGCCAGCCTTTATTTGCTGTGCTTTATTCAGGGCTTGAATCTATTATATGCCTGATTTTTTAAAATGATGTTCAAATTGTACAAACGTAATTCAAATATTACATGAGAGAGTTTATCTCATTTTTAATTCCCTGCAATTAATGTGTAATAATTTAGACTCCAAATACATTGCTAAATATTTTTATTTTCATACATAGCATGGTATTTATTGTAATATATGGAAGCAAATTAACCTAATAACAATATCTTTATTATGTTTATCTGGAGCTGACTGTCAATATTTTGTTAGTAGATGACTGTCTATGTAGAAGAATTCACCAGAATTCTAACATTGATTTAAACATAAATAAATATACTTGAAACTATACATAGTGATTTATAAAACGAAGTAAAATCTATGAATTGTTTTGTACCATTTTAATATATTATTAATTTGAAAAGTTATTAAGTTATAATTCGTGAATTTCTTTTTTAAATATTAAATATAAGAGCACATAAATAAAATTGTCATGTTTAATGTGAGGCATATAGTTTGTTAATATATGGTTTATCAATTATTTTATAAAATAATAAAAGAAAAAAGCTTGATATTCTAAAGTTAATAGTGTGTCACATCGATATAATAGCATAGATAAATTGGATTATATTATTTCTAATTTTTTTAGTGTAATTTTTATAGTTAAGAAATCAAATACTGCAGTCTTAAATTGTTCTATAAAATAATCTGTATATCTATATATGTATGTAGGGGGATATATGTGTATATTTTGATATACATATGTGTATATTTTATATCTGAAATGATGGTTATGTATTTATAATATTCAAATATTGTAGCTCTGTTGAAGACTGCTGGACAGTGGAAAATAAAGAAGTTTTCTTAAGAAAATTGGTTTGCATTGAAGTGTATATGAAAGAAGTTATTATAAGCAATATATATAAAATAAAAAGATAACTAGCATTGATAATTTTCATTTTATTGAAAGTTTATACATTTTTTAAAATATTATCATCTTACCAAATTTTGAATAATGTTGAACATATATATATATATATATATATATATATATATCCATTATGTACTTAAATTTAATACTTTTAACAGTTTAATATGGATATAAATTAATTAGTAAATGGGATCTATGTTTTATAAATAAAATTAAATCCATGTGTAGCAATCAAAAGGACTCGTTCTGCTGGCTGAAAGAAGACAATAGCAAACCTGCCCAAACTACTACTAATCAAAATGAGGTCTTTGTGATAGTAACACATGTTATGTATGAGCCAATAGATGGACATTGTAGCTATAAGAGTTGACATACAACATACAGCAACATTTCTTACAACCCAACTGAAATTAAGACTCTCCCATAAGCAAGTTATGTATTTAAATTTTAATATTTTTAATGGTTTAATGTATATAACAATTAATTAGTAAATGAGATCTCCATTATATAAATAAAGTTAAATGCATAGCCAAGGTATATTGATGTGCAGCAGTCAATAAGACCGGTTCTGCTGGCTAAAAGAAAGCAATAGAAAACATGTCCAAGTGACTACTAATCAAAAAGACATCCATTTGATCAATCATTCATGTTATTATATATTACTTGCTGATAGGCGGGTCTTAATTTCAGGTGGGATGTAGGAAATGTTGCTTTATTTCAGCTCTTATAGCTATAATGTTCAGCTACTGGTTCATACTAACAACATGAGTCAGTGATTAAAAGGACCTTCTTTTGATTAGTAGTAGCTTGGATATATTTTCTATTGTTTTCTTTCAGTCAGCAGAATTGGTCTTATTGATTAGTGCACAATAATACACCTTGGCTGTGTATTTAGCTTATTTATATAATGGAGGTCCTATTTACTAATTAATTTATATTTCTATTATGTGGAGAGTGGTGGTTCATGTGAAAGTCTGTGCTCATATCCCCTATATTTTACATATATTGGCACAGGTATATAATAAGCCTGTATTTCAGTTACTACATAGTAGAGATGTTTTCCTATTCCTTGTATATTTATTAAATGGATGATGTCCTGTACATGAGGGGTCAGATTGACTTGGGGGTGATGATCTCGGCCTCAGGGTGACCTTTGAACGTCCCATCATCAGATTTTCAATTGGATGGATGGTTGAAGAGTTGGAGTGTGTGGATTGAAGCCTGTCCATTAAAGTATGAAGATTGGCTATCTTAATATATATCTGATCACTTATTGCATATATGTGTAGAGATGGTAATCTGTATGAACTGATGATTGCTGTTTTAGCATGAAAAACATATATTGATGATTATTTATCTTTTCAACATATATGTGTTCAAGTGGATTAGTGTTATGGGATAGAATGGAGAGTGATGGGTCATGTGAAAGTCTGTGCTCATAGACCCTATATATTACATATATTGATACTGGTATATATAATAAGCCTGTATTTCAGTTATTAATTGTATATAATAAATTTTGCATATGTATGTTGATATACCAAGTGTATAAATATTTTTTCTTCCATGTTTTTGGTTTTCCATTCAGCTTAATGCATATTTGGTGCTGTGCAACATAATTTTAGCTGTTTTACTTCAATCTATATGCTATAAAACAGTATAAATAATGAAATTAAATGGCTAGCATACAAAATAAAGTAAAACAGCTGCGATTATTGCACACTGCACCAAAAATGCATTAAGCTGAACGGAAAACCAAAAACATCGAAAAAGAATAATTATACACTTTGTAAAGCATGTCAACAAACTTATGCCAAATTTATGTAATTAATTATTAATAGCTATGATTCTCTGTATATTTGATTAGATAATTAAACAATATGTGTAATACATAGAATAAATCTTGTGTTATATCAATCTTTGATTTTTATTTGCATATTTATTTCAGGGTTTTTTCAGACGAAGTGTTCAGAAAAACATGCAGTATCAATGTCACAAGGACGGTAATTGCGAAATTAATAAGTTAACGCGAAACCGGTGTCAGTTTTGTAGATTAAAAAAGTGCTTTGAAAAGGGAATGTCCAAAGATTGTAAGTTTTCTAACAAATGTGCTTTTATTAGATTATTAATGAGATTTTTTTGTTTTTGGTTTTTCCATTTTGACATATTTGTTATTGAACTAATCAAAAATGGATAAAAATGTTAAAGAATTAGTGAATGAAGTCAATTATTTATTAGGTAAACTTGTAAAAAGAGTTCATTAAAAATTTATTATTGCTACTAAAAAAGTGATATGTTTACATATATATATTTTTTGCTGTTTTATTATATTACATGTAGCAACAACAACTCTCCCTACCCCTCCTCATAGTGGGGGGGGGGAAGAAGGTGTATATTAACTACTCTATACCAGTACATCAGAATGAAAATTTGTGGAACAAAATTGGCATTTTATAAAATAATTTCAATTAAGAAATATAAAAAGATTTATAATATATTGTTTTCATGAAGGTTTGTGATGATGGTGTTTTAGTTGTATTTATATGTTGGACTATTTTCATCATTTAATATGGATATTGAATGTCTTTAGAAAAATTTAACTTTATATAAATATTCCAAATACATTCGACAGTTAGTAATAGCACACAGGTTAGTATATGCAAAACGTCCGAGAGATATTGTTCTCCCCTCTTCTTCAGCTGTTGCTGGTCTGACCATTCACAGTACTCGCATGGGAATCGAACTTGGACTCTTAGATTCTTTGAGTATCGATGTGACATGATGGCTCAGTTGGTTAGGGCATTACTTTAAAATTCAATACTCAAAGAATCTAAAGGTCCAGGTTCGATTCTTATGCTAATACTATCACTGGTTAGGCCAGCATGACCTGAAAAAGAAGGGTGAATAATACCTCTCAAAATGTTGTGCAACAACTATTCTACAGTTGAATGTATTTGGAGTATTTAAACAGAAGTTAAATTCTACTAAAGACATTCAATACTCATATTAGATGATGGAAATAGTTCAACATAATAAATGCAATATATAATATATGTTAAGTGTGCTGGGATGCAGCAATAGAGAAAGACTGAGTAGAGTAAAAATATAATGGCTTATTGTGTCCTCATTTTCATAGCAGATTCAGAATAGGAAAATGGTGGAATATATATATAGGTGGATGACAATCAATGTGCGTTTAATAAATTTATCAAAGTTTATGTAAATTATGTTTAATATAATAATTAATCTAAATAAAATTGAAACAAACAACTAATTAAAGCCGGGTTGATAATTAAAGAATTTTACATAGTTGTTTGTTTTATTTTTATATTGGATATTTGACCATTGTATATATATATATATATATATTTTTTTTTTTTTGTTTTATTTATATATATATATATTTGACCATTGTATATATATATATATATATAAATTATAGTTTAAAGCATCCATTTTTTGGAAAGGGGGGAGCATGATTCTTTGCAGTTTATAGGATTGAAGTTGTTGCTTTGCATCAAGTTTGGGGGCATTTAATCCTATATTTGGTGGGATCAGCCCAGATTCAAGTCTATTTTTGGAATTATTAAATTAATCTATTAGTTGAGGGATGGGGTTCGGAAACTCAGCCCAAATGTTGAGGAAAAAATTTTATTAAATGTTTTTGTTAGTGTGGAAATGTATGGCAGGAGGAGCCAATGTCTATCATCATTGAGGGAGGGTGTGAGTTTAGTTTGCGGTAGAATTGTTTGACTTTTCTTGTTAAATGGTTGTATCTAAATCTCATGGAAGTTAAGTCCTTTAAATATTGCTCTATATTTGCTTTGTGGCCTATGTTGTGTGAATCTGTGAATTTCAAGAGGTTTGATGTGCATCAAGTATTCTAGATGATGTGTGTTTCTTTGTAGGAGAATTTTAAGTACTTCAGACTTTGTAGCAAGTCTTCCCATTCGCTGGTTATGCATAAGGCCAAGTGTGACTAGATATTTGCTTTGATATTGTGGATCAAGGGCTCCGATCCAGCTATAAAAACATCATTGACATAGCGCATGTAGATGAGGTGAGGAATATGAGAGAAGCGTGCTGGAAATATTATGTCTTCAGAGTGATTTAGGTATAGGCTGGATATGATGTCACTGAGCAGTAGACCCATGGGCCATCCATCGGTCATGTGTTAATGTTGGCCATCAAATGTAACTATAATATTGTTATCTAGTCAGGTGAGCTCTAATTATGTTTATTGAAAGTTTCCTATTAATTGAGCCATAAAGTTCAGGTGATATCCTGGGAAGCTATTTTATATGAAGAGTCAAGTTTGGTGTTCTTTGTACAGTTGGTGAAGTCAGATTTGACAGTGTGTGTACCATAACTAAGCTTGTCAGTCAACCATTGTTTGATCATTTTGGCAGTATTAAAATAGTGTATGCCTCCGAAGTCCAACATGAATATGTCAGTGGTAAGTTAGGCATGTGCACCTTGGCATTGGCAAACTTTTGTGGAGAGATAACCATAGATGGATATATTTTTGACTATTCACTCTTAGTAAAGACCTTGTTCCAATATTTACATAATAATTTGCTGACAAAATTTATATTTTTATGCTTTAAGATATAGATGAGAATTGTGTTGAATTTTAGATTATTTATTTTAAGCTGCATTTTATTGGTGAACTCAGATATATCCGTAAGGACAAATCTATCACCTTTATCTTCCTTTAAGTAGATGATAGCATTTTCTTAGAGGAAATGTTTGCTGGTTTGGTGGTATTAATATATGACCTCCAATTAGATTTTATAGCTCCAAAAGCTTTATGATAGATGTCTTTAATTATATTTGTTATTAAATTGTTTTTAATTGGGATTATCTATAAGGCCAGCCTTTACATCAGCTATTAGTTCCATTATTGGTAATGGCCACTAACATATCTTGGTTAATATTCAAAGATGGTCTTAACTGAAGGGAATGAGTTTTGTTGGGGAGGTTGACTATGATAATTTTATTGTTGTTACCTGCAGTGGAAGTATTTACTCCCTGTTTCAATGAAAAAGTTGAGTTTTGCAAGACAAATTTTTTTGTAACTTTGCATAAAATTGAAGCACTTTTTATCTTTATTGAGACAATTTTACATCTCTTGATGATTATCTTAAGTAAGTCCAATTGGAATTACACTCATTTTAATATGACAACAGTTCAGAATGATATTAAGTAAACCTAAAGGAATTCAAGACCTATGTCATGGTACTAATTGATATGCTGATATGCAAGGAAGATTTGTAATTTAAAAATGCATAGACTTCTGTTATACAAATAGTAATATATGTTAAGTGCACTGGAACACAGCAATAGAGAAACTGAGCAGAGTAAAAATATGATGGCTTAGCACTTTCAAGGGCTTATTGTGTCCTCATATTCAAAGCAGAACCAGAATAGGAAAATGGTGCAATATATATAGGTAGAACCAGAATAGGAAAATAGTGCAATATATATATATATATATATAGGTAGATAGTATTCAAATTTATGTAAATTATAATTTAGAGCATCCATTTTTTGGAGAGGCAAAGCATGATTATTTGCAGTTTATATCATTGATATTGTTAACTATATACCATGCTTCCATAATTTTATGTTTTGTGTTCTTTCTATATATTCTATTGCAGCTGATATAGGTTCAAATATATGACCTGTTGCTTTCTGGTGTTCAAGGAAGATATAACTATATTCTGGCTTGTCAGATTATTTTTTATATAAATATTGATGTGAGTGGATAGGGATGACTGAGATTTTCCATGGATTATTTAATTCTATATATGACGTTAGAGGTCAGTTCAGATTCGAGTCTATCATTGGAATTATTAAGTACTCTATTGGTTGATGGCGGGGGAGGGGGGATCAAAATGTTGAGGAAAGAAAATTATTAAACGTTTTTGTTAATGTGGAAATGTATGGCAGGAGAAGCCAAAGTCTATCAACATTGGGAGGTTGTGAGTTTAATTTGTTGGTTGTATTTAAATCCAGTAAAAGTTGTCTTTAAATATTGCTGTATATTAGCTTTGCGAAATGAGTGGTGTTTGTATAACAGGTGATCGATGAGAATAATTATATTAAAATGATTTAATAAGCGATGTGTTTACATTAAATATACATTTATGGAAACAAAATTACATTCACATTGTCTTATTAAATAACAATAAAAACAAATAAAATACTAAGTTTTTCAGCATTAGAATAACAAACTAAGCATAATTGTAAAATGTATATATATATTTTTAAAAAAGATTATTTACTTTAAAAGTAAACAAACTGTTATATATGTAAATATTAAAAGTAGCTTGCGTGAATCGCAGTAATTATGCATTTACTTGGAAATCATATCTTAATAAATTTCAAGTTCTTGAACACAGAATGTATGCAAACATAAATATAAAGTAATTTAGTGAAAATATATAACAGTGATATGATAAAATCATTTACAGAGCATCTAAAAACATGAGAATTGTTAGTTGTTTTTAAGAAATAGAAAAACATTACGTGTAAATATGGATTTAAGAACTATTCAAGAATCTTTTTTTTTTTTCGTATTCTTATTCTCAATTGAACGCATTAAATATGTACTGTACAGTATATCGTTTATGAATTATTTGTTATTATATAAGTGACGCACTCTATACATTTAAAAAAGAATTAAAATGAAATATGTTTATGTAATTAAAATTGTCAGTAAATGATAGTAAAAACCCAGTTTCATGTAGTGAAATTTTAAAATTATAAAATGACCAATGCGCTGCGCTTTATCAACCATAACTTTCATTTTCTATATTTTGTTTTAATTATAAATTTTATTAAACGCTCACTATTATTTCAGTAATAGTTTTAACAAGGCTGTAAACCTTAGCAATGAGCGTCTGAAAAAATCGTCACTAGGGACCTCTGTAAGCATGTGTTTTAAAGACCTATAGAGGTCCCTAGTGACGATTTTTTCAGACGCTCATTGCTAAGGTTTACAGCCTTGTTAAAACTATATTTTGTTTTGTTTTATTCACTATGTTAAAATAAATGGTAAACCCATTTAAAAAGCGAAACCTAAAAATAAAGTTAAGTAATAGTTAAACACACCCTATCACTCCATCATTTTATAACTGAACCCAGCTATATCTCTGAAGATTTATGATGATGGTATATTATTAGAATGTGTTATGTAGGACTAATTCCATCATCTATGAATGAATGTTGAATGTATAGACAATTTTAAACTTTATTTAAACTTTTCTAATACAAACAACTTGTTAATAATAACACACAAATAGACAACACCGGTTAGTCTGTTATTACTAATAAGTTGTTTGTATTTGGAAAGTTTAAATAAAGTTTAAAATTTTCTATACATTCAACATTCACATTATAGATAATGGAAATAGTCCAACATATCACATCGGAACCCAGCTATGATTATGAGAGTACTATAACTCTCGAAAGCACTTCACACTACTTTGATATTTTAATTATAAAGAATAAACTTCTCTTAGTTACATATTAGTGCACATCTTAACCCATTGCTTGCCTTTGAAGTAGAAATATAGACGTCATATTATTACTTAACAGTAAGTAAATCATTAATGATAATCAGTGATATCCATAGTTAGCTGTCAAAAATCCATAAATGTAAAATTCTCTTCAAATCGTTCTATCTGTTGTTCTACTTTTCAAATATGATAGTTATTCTTGTCTATAAAATCATCAATCCATTTTTTTCCTATTTCTAAATATATTTTCAATCTATTTTCTTTTTAATTTCATAAGTTCTTTAATAAATAGTCTGCCAGGTCTTTATAATACTTCATTTTTATTAACACTATTCTTCCACCTTTTTTTTTTCTTTCTATTCTACACTAAGTCCACACCTCAAAATTCTTCAGTATTTGCCCTCTCTTTTATTAATTGTTCATTTCTCAACTTTATGTTAAACTGGACGCCAAAACCTTTAACAAGCCCAAACTGTTTAATCATTTTAAATTTTATTCTAATGACTTCGTTGTCATCATTAGATAAACATTTCCTAAATATTTAAAATATTAACTTGCACTTGTAATCTTTTATTAGTATCTATAATTATTTAAGACATGTTTTTATTCTAAACTTTTTACATATATCATAAGTCCTACACAACAACATTTTGTTATTTCCATTATTTGCAAATACAGCTTTCCTATTCCAAATACTAATTCCATCATTATTGGATAACCCTTATTGAAATTAAAAACAGAAATTAGATAAAGCATGAGGATCAGGGTGAGTGTTGTCAGGGAAACTTTTCAATTTGTTAAATAGCATGGCCTGAGTGATGCCAGGGCCAGAGTTGACATCTGAGGTTGATGGCATGGTGAAAGGAGGGGTGTCAGCGTTGAGAAGCATGTGCTTGTAATGGTTTCTCAAAAGAAGGAGCAATTCTGCTGACTCAACGAGGACATGCAACCAAAGACTGTTCTTGGTTTGGACTACACACCATTTCCCCATCTTTTTTCCTATTTTATGTATCCTTTTCTTTTACCATGTTGCTCCTGAATTTCATTTTGCCATGTAATCAGTTCTTTATAAACCTTTTTTTAACTGTATTTTGTACCTGTGAATAAACTTAACATTATTGAGAAGAAGAAAAAAAAAACATAAATTAGACAACATTTTTATCTTATATCTTTTATTATATCTATTTAATCTTTTAATATTTTTTGGCTTATGCGCAATGTTCAAAATATTTGTCTCTCCTATATCTTTCATCTTCAAAATATTCAATAGAATACTTTAATTTGCTCTATTAAATGGCTTTTTAACATCTTTAACAATACTCCTGATATTACAATTGCATCTTTTGTTTCATTAAATCCTTATTCAATAATAAGTATGTTTATATTCTACTTTCACTCAGATTCTAGCTATATATGAGATTAAATTTATTGTTCAAAAATTTGTACGTTTCACTGCACTCAAAATATATTTTATTTATTCTCACTGCCATTAAATCAAAATGTTGAATGTTTAAATAAGTAAATTTATGTATATGTTGATAGAAAAAATAAAGTTTTTGGAAAGAAAAAAAGGTGAGTGTATACTTTTTGATTGAATTTAATGGAAAAGAACATTATATTTCATTGCACTCACTTAACGCAGTGAAATGTAAGAATTTTTTTCTCTAAAGAATCATAGCTACTGAAAGAAAATCTGAATCATAAAATACAACACAAAAACTTATGTATTTTTTTATAAAACATTCATCATAGTATATTTCTGTAGTTCAATTGGAATTTTATTATTTATGTTTGCTTTGCCAATTTAGATATCAGCTCTAGTTTTTGTGATCTCGTCATCCATTATTGCATATCCTGTTTCATTCTTTTCTACCTTTCTTTCTTATTTTTATCTTAGAAATAACATATATATATATATATTCTTCCAATTTTCCTGTGCATCTATCATCTCTGGAAATAATGAGATATATTGATTTGCTTTTTTCCACCAAACTATTCTTCCATTTCACTCATTCCTTGTATTAGCGAATGTGTTTAACTTTCTATATTGGTTCGTTGGAAGGTATAGTTACTTCCATTTTTTTTTCATGTGTCATAGCATCAGCCGGGAAGCGAACCCACTAACCCTGGACAACTGCTTGTAAAGCAGCTGCCGCTGACCTCTCGACCACCAATGCTTGACTAGTTACTTCAATTTCAATTACATATCTTAAACTATGATTATTTGTTGCTAATAATTAAAGTATGTGTGTGTCTAAGTATCAAAGAAATAGTAAGAGTACAGTATTATAATTTTTTTTTAATATTAAATATTTGAAAATGTTCATCTATATCTAAAACTGTTGACGTTTTTTTTTTTAAATTTACTTTGTTAATTACGTATTATTTCAGCTGTACGCAATGATCGCAATAAAAAACGAAAAAAACCGGAGGAATGTTCTACGACACAGAGCCTGCCTGAAATTAGTTCCAAATCAGAAGAAATTATTAAACAGATAGTAGCTGCTCATAATACAACGCAACCTGACTCATATTCCAATGGAGTGGTAATTATTTTGATTTTATTTTAAACTTTTATCAATTTTAATATTTTATTTGTTTAATTAATATTGTATTCCATTAAAAAAAAATCATGAAAAAATTAAAGGGGACAATGTTCATTTCCTTTGATATAACGTAATTACAACATGATTCTAATTATATTTGAGATCAAATTATAGAGTCTTTGTTTGTTTGTAAATTAAAATATATTTTACTCAAGTAAATCTGAAATTCTTAAAGGGTACATTTTGGGGGGAAGATAGAAGAGTATCTGACGTGACTCAAACGAAACATAGGAAGAGGAATACCCTACAAACATTTAAGATGAATAGATTCCTAAATTGAATAGAAAGCATTTTAATTCTTTGATTAAATACTGGCTGTCTAACTTAATCAATGAACAAACACTACTGCTGAACAGTTAAAAAACTGTTAAAATTCACCATATGTATATTTTATTGAAAGTGATTTTCATTAGAGGGAATTTGAACCCAGACTTCCAAGCTCCCTTCAGTCATCCACTTCATCTTATATAACCAATACACATAACCACATATGTGTGGAAAAGGTAAATGATCTCCAATATATGTATTTCATGCTGAACCAGCACTCATCAGTTGGTCCAAACCATCATTTTCCACACATTTATATAATCCGTGCTCAGTTTTTATTAAGATAATAAATCTTCAAACTTAAGTGAACAGGCTTCAATCTTCTCCATTCTCCAACTCTTGAGCCTTTCATCTTCCTTCAGTCATCCACGTCATCTTATATAACCAATACACATAACCACATATGTGTGAAAAAGGTAAATGATCTCCAATATATGTATTTCATGCTGAATCAGCACTCATCAGTTGGTCCAAACCATCATCTTTCATACTTTTATATAATCTGTGCTTATTTTATATTAAGATAGTAAATCTTCAAATTTAAGTGGACAGGCTTCAATCTTCTCCATTCTCCAACTCTTGAGCCTTTCATATCATTGAAAATCTGATGGTGGCATCTTCAAAGCTTTTGTTTGCCAATTTTGTTGTCATAGCCATGTTGACCATAAGACAATGAAAGGTTGAAAAGTAGAGAAAATTGAAACCTATCCATTAAAGTTTGAAGATTTGCTATCTTAATATAAACTGAGTACTGATGATTCAAACCAACTGAGGAGAGTTGGTTCAGCATGAAATATGTATATTAGAGATCACTTATCTTTTTCATATGTATGTGGTCACGTGTGTCGGTTGTATAAAATGGAGTGGATGACTTAAGAGAACTTGAAAGTCTGGGTTCAAATCCCCTCTAATTACATCTAACTTAAGTATATATATATTATATTTGCATTTAAAATGATTTTCAGTAAATTAATAATTTTTCATACATTCCATTAAGTATTTATGCCATTTTCTTTAATAACTTTTTATATGTTCCTGAAAAGTTTTAGATACTATTTTATTATCAGACCATCCCTTTATATTCCAGAAACATATGTGTATGTATGAGTCTTTGCATTGATTATCTCAACTTCGAGTAGAATATTTTGATATGCCTTTTTGTTTATAAGTAACTACAAAATAAAATTGTAAAAAATGTTTGTGTATTATAAAAAAGTAAAAATGAGATTTTTTTTTTTAAAGTTTGAAGCTGATTTTTTTTACTTGACTTCAAAGTATGAAAGATGAAACAAACATTATTATTAAATGTAATTTTTATAATTAACAAACACGCATATAGTTATATTCTGTGTAAACAGAAATTATAGTTACTTCTATTTATTTTATTTTTTTTACAAACCTTATTATTAAAATATAAATATCTGTAAAGAAAATGCTGTTTTTTTTTATGAAAATCATAATTGTTAATATTATTTAAAAAATTAATTAATAGAGGGCGCTTAAATTCACTCATTCATATTTGTACAAAAGATGGGATGATTGTGTTAGGAGGATTGTTGAGTGTTATAGTGGTAAGGAATGGGATAAAATAATAGATTTATTAATAAAGAATAGGGAGTTAGAGAGATGGAGAACTAGTATGGAGAATAAATAGAGTTTAAATATATATATATAGAAATAAACAGAATATTAGGTGCGAGTTAATAAATAATAACAGTAAGGTTCGAACGGGATCTTCAGCAACAAGAGAATATACATATAAATGGAAAAATATGGGTGATTTAGTCTGTAAATTATGTAAGGAAGGAATAGAAAATATTGGGCATCTGTTAATTGAATGTAAATGCTTGAAAACAGAAAGGTTACATATAATGAAGTCATGGAAGAATAAATATAAAAAAAGTGATTATACAGAAATTGGATTATTGTTTTTTATGCTGGATTTGGGGAAAGATAAGGGGGATTTAGATATAAAGTCCATAGAGTTGACAAAGATTATGTTGTGGAAATGGAATGGAGCAGAATATGGGAAAACTTACACTGGGGAATGGAAAATAAAGTGGCTAACAGGTTTCTCTGGGCATAATTGCCAGAGAGATTCTTGACTTTGTTTAAGAAGTTACAGTACATCACATCACATAATAACATTCTTGCATAGAAATTTACAAAAACATTTACAATGCTAAATGTAAATTAATTTCTTAAAGTTATAACTCCTAATTTAGTTATAGTGTTAAAAGCATAATTTGTAATATATTAACTTTTCTAATATTACTTATTCCTTTGCACTTGAGATGTCTGCTTCGGAACGGAAATGTTAGTTGTGTCACAGAGTTGTTTTTTTTTTTGGCTAGTCTTTAATTTTGAATTTGGGATAATTTTTTCATTGTTAGTTTTATACATATACTTTTTTTCTGAAAGTGTAATGTTTTAGTAATCACTGAATGTATTATTTACACTCTTTTTAGTGCAGTGGATTTCTTTTTCTGTATAAAGTAATTCTGATATTAATGTTTTACATTAAAAGTATATATATATATCTTTATTAAACTACTAAACATCACATGATCACCATCTCTATACTAGCACATAATTGTTGTAAACAAAGGCAAAACTCTCCATACAGTAGTGCCACCCTGTGCCAAACAGAGTAATCAATGGATGCCAGAAGGCTTGTGCATAAAATCCCTATCTAATGCCTACTCATCCAATATCTCCAGACTAGTTTCTGGCTTGTGGCCATCATCAGTGAGGAGCCTTGGATCTGAGAGCACTGCACCTAGATCTTAGGATCCAATGCAACCCTCCAGGAGCCACCTTTTAACTCTACTTTACTACAAAACTATGAGAATGAAATTGAAAACACAATAATATTTTCGATCTAAGCTCAATAGCTTATATAGTTATATGGGTCTGAACTCAATTCAGCACCCATACATTTTGGTGTCTTTGGCTCTTAAACAACCATAGCCACCACTATCCTATTAGGCAGGATTGGTGTTAAACCACTAAACATCACATGATCACCATCTCTATACTAGCACATAATTGTTGTAAACAAAGGCAAAACTCTCCATACAGTAGATCCAAGGCTCCTCACTGATGATGACCACAAGCCAGAAACTAGTTTGTGGATATTAGATGAGTAGGCACTAGATAGGGATTTTATGCACAAGCCTTCTGGCATCCATTGATTACTCTGATTGGCACAAGGTGGCACTACTGTATGGAGAGTTTTGCCTTTGTTTATATCTTTATTATTTAAAATAATATTTAAATACTTTAATGAATTTCAAAAAATAATGACTTTATAAAATTGTACGAAATACATTATATTATTTATTGTAAATAAAAAAGTTTTTTTGCTGCGATAAATTGACTTATTCTAAAGTAACACACCTACACTTATTGAAAAGTGTGCATTGGCAAAAAAAAATGTAAATATTTACTGGAATCCCTGTCAATTTTTCATCAGAAAAATATTCATGCTCTCACACATGTCAAACACTAACGAATGAGAAAGTGAACATTTGAATATGAATTTTTTTTATAATTTTAGATTATTTTTGATAACATAATATATACAAATATTGACATATTTGTAATTGAAAAGTGAAAGAAAGTATCTCCCATTGAGTTATGCGATGTTGGGAGGTAGTTACTTCTACTTTTAAATTTTAGAGAACTCTAGAGTTGCTTAAATTTATGTGATTTAGATACAGCAGTACTAATAGATTGACATATGAGATCATATCTGATGAGTCAAAAATATGTTCCGCACATACACATAATTTTTTTTTTAGTTTGTCTATAGTACAAAAATTGTTATTTATTTATTTATTAATAATTTTTAATTTAACCAACATATTTTTTATACTTTTACATATCCAAATATGATAACATTTTTGATTCCTAATACTGGAATATTGTACTTTTCATGGGCTATGTTGAATGATACTATCTTGGGTATTTTAAAAATAAAAATGATAAGTTTTTATAATTGAATATAATTTTTTCTATTTGTTAGTCTAGGACAGGGGTGGAGAACATCTAGCCTGGGGCCAATGTCTTACTCTTTAAAGCTTTCAATATTAACACCAAGGCATTTTCAAAAACAAATATAAAATGGCTTTGTATAAAACTTTTATTTAAACTAGAGTGATCAGACCGATTCAATCAAAATTCAGAACATGTTGACCAATTATTTTTATGACCCAGTAACAGTAATCCTGGTAGCGCAGCCTATTCCAGAACTCTCCCTGAATATACTACAGTGTTCTCGGAGTATATGATACAAACCACAACACATGGGACTGATGACTTTATATCATAACAGAACACTGCACTCAAGAAAGAAAACTGAATAATTAATTCTAAAAAAATAATTATCAATTGTTAAAATACATTATTTTTTATTATATTTCAAGCTACTGCTTACAGATTGTAATAGGCTTTTATTGCCCATAATGTAGTCACTAAATTCAACATGGCTCATTTTCATATTATAATTGCATAAAGTTATACAATTTAGAGTTTCCAAATCAATCTGTTTCTTTCCTTCATCTATTGACTTCTTATTAAGGAAAAAAATCACATCTGCATTATGAGCAGGTAATGCAAAATAATATTGCTATATTGTTTCAATTTTCAATACTTGTTTGGCAAATTTTACAGATGTAAAGAATTTCGGTTCATGTCCACAGCAGTATGAATTTTCAAGCCAAACAATTTCATTGTTTTCGAGTTTACTTGAGACAAAACTTTTTACTATTTTGAATTAATCTAACATTTTGAACTGATTTATTAATACATTATCTTCAATTGGTATTTCAATTTTATTTAAACCAATACCGGGATAGAGTACATCATTCTATGTTGACTTTTAAATCCATCCAGCTAAAAGATGCAAATTTGCTAAAATTTGAACTAGTTTTTCCCAAATATGCTAAAGAAGTTTTATATAGCTCTTGGGCATCTTCTTGTAGAAGCTTTTTTCTGTCTCTGACAGATCAATTTTTAAAAGCATTTGTTCTACAGAGTGTGGAATAAATTTATTTTCAATTCGTGTTTTTATCATTTGAATTGTTTCATGTATTATTTGTGTTACTTCTATTATGGTTATATTCTTCTTCTCAATTTTAATAATTTGTTTATTAAAAATAGACAGTTATGGACCAATAAAAGATAACATTCATGTATTGGATTTTGAAAAAACAAAGTAAAATTATCTGTGGCTTCTTTTCAGGTAAAAAATAAGATTTCAGACCATCTTACAATTCAATGATTTTTTTTTAATCGATTTACACAAATTTATTCATTTAGTTTTGTGAAACTATAGTTGAATATTTTATATGTACGAAATCACAAAATTCTTCTAACTTTCTGTTCAGACTGTATATATGGAGACAATGAGTTCAATATTACTTGGTAGCCATTCAATACCAGATTGTACAACATTATGTGAAATGTGAGCAGTGCATTCCATTAAATATTTAATATTTTCACATAATTTCATAAATAAGTTATTTTTTCCTTTCCTATTCTATCCACCGAAATTTGTGTTAGTGTTATTGGCTCCATGTATACATTTGCTGGAATCAATATTAAATTCTTTGAAACTATTTGCTTTTAAATTATAAATACCATCTGATGTTTCATTTGGTAAATTATAAATTTTAAGTAACTTTACTTGAATTCCGTTTTTTTTTTTTTTTTTTTTGAATAATGTACAATCAAAGGGAACATTTTTGTTGCATTATGATTACTTGCATCCATGGATATACTGAAGAATTTAGCATTGTTTAAATCATTTTTAAGTTGTTGTTTGCAGGGTGGTCCCAACACTTGTGTAATTAACATGGCAGTTTTAGTTCATCCACATGAAAATTTTTGCACAATCTTCAAGTCTGGAAAAATTTACTAAATAAATTATTAGCACAGTCCAAGCTAAACGAAATGAATGATGGTGCCAAACAATATAATATGCTGTTGCTAACTCACTTGCTGTAATCCTGTCTCTTTCTGTGCTGTCTGTTTTGTATATGAAACAGTCTAGTTTTTCTGATAATGATGCCCTGAGAAATGTATTTTGAGTTTTGGACTGTTTATATGAGATTTTATGTCAAATTTGCCATTGTGTGAAACACTAATGTAAAACATTACACAATTCACATTTCACTTCTTAGTCATTGTGTCCTTTTTTTATTATAAAACTCCATTCGTGGGTATATTCATTATTGTAAGTACACTTCCTCTTCGGCATGTTATCTATTGTTTAGGGTTATTAATATTCCCCTATTAATTTTATCATTGCAGAAAATTAATATCAATAAAAAACTAGGAAAAATACACTGTCAATTAAAGCAGGTGCAAGCACAGTTCAATTTAAGCCTCAAAAATCCAACTGTGCATGCTCCAAGGCTTGGATGCAAGAGAGCGTCCAGCTTGAGAATCCAGCCATACAATGTATTAGTGACCATACATGATTGGGCCTGATCTTGGTTTTGATGTTGGAATTTTCCTGAAGTTTTTATAAAAGTGAAATGGACAGATAGCGCCAAGAAACTCATTTTTGCAATGAATTATTTATGTATGACAAATAATAATGAGTATTTGAAAATCGGGACATACTATTGACCCGGAAAGACATTTCAGGGGCACTGGGACATCTAACCAAAAATCGGGATGTTTGGTCACCCTAATTTAAACACATGTGTAGTTCAAATATTAAATTAAGAATGATAAAATATTTATTTTCTCTATTACATCGAATCTTTATAATAGTTCTTGTTCACTCTATCACAGGTGCAATATTCCAACATTATCTATATTGTGTGGTCTATCTGACTAAAGATTAAATCTATCAAGCTGGACTATTTTATTTGCTTTAATAGTGATATTTGCATACTAATTGTATATTTACAAAAATAAAATTAGAATTTTACTTTGTTTTATTATGTCTGGAAGTATTTCAATTAATAAAGTATATTATTTAGTAAACGGGGAGTTTATAAATGACTGCATCTTATCTAGAACATAAAAAGAATTTCAAGAATATAAAAATGACATGAAGAATAGTTACAAAGCAAATTGAAAAAATTGTTATTAAATATGGAACAGTCATTAATAATAATAATGTTACTTTCTTTTTAATTCCCAAAAAGTCATGGCTTTTATTTATAAAGGGCAAGTTGAAATTGGCCTTCCAGCTGAAAAGATTGCCCATCTTTAATGATTAGGGATAAATTTAATGAAGTGTTGATCAAAAATAGCAGTTTTATTTTTGAAGTGATAATTTTGTACGGCCTTTGAATGTTATTATAAATATCCAAATGGCCATTGATAGAAAAAAGGTTCCCCATTGCTGCCATCTAGGAGATAAAATATTAGAAATATCTAAGTTTCTCGTGAAATTGAAAAGCATCCTGTAAATAAACTGCCATAAAATTGAAAAGATAGAGGACAATTTTCACTTTGTTCCAGCTTAATTTTTTCTTTTCAAATTGGAAATACAAAAATCTTAAAAAGCAATTAAAACAATCTATTTGCTAAATAAATAAAGTCATACATTATGTGACTTAATTTGATATGCTTGTAATTATAAACTAAAATAAAAGTATAGTAATAGCTCTAATAAGCTTTATAGATAAATGCCCCAAGAGAAAGCTTTTAAAATCTCTATCTAGAAATTATCCCCAGCCCCAAACCGGTTTAAACTTGTTAGAGCTATTAACACACTCTTTATTTTAGTTTATAATTACAAACTTATCAAATTAAGTCACTTGTTATCATCGTCATCATTATCAACCATTATCAATCCACTGCAGGATGAATGTCTCTCCAAGTTTAATCCATCTTCTTCGATCTTTAGCTTCTCTTCTCCACATCACCCCTGCACACTTTCCTATTTCATCCATCCATCTCACATGTGGTCAATTATGATCACTTGATATATGACTTTATTTTATTCACTATTATAGTTTTGCTTTTAAGTCTTAGTGATGCTATATTGCTAAGGCTATTAATATATGGCATGGCTGAAGATTTCTTAGCCCATATAGCTATTTAAGTTAGATAGCTGGATTTGAAGACTTATAGGTGTTTGAAAATTTCAGATTTTTTACTTAAAAATTAACTATCAGATCAGTGCTGGATTTGAATTGGGAATTTGGTTCTAGTGTTTGAACTATCCTAGCACCTCACTGAGGAAAGACAATAGCTAGAAACTGGTCTGGAGATAATTTCTAGATATAGATTTTAAATGCTTTCCCTTGCGACATTTATCAATAAAGCTTGTTAGGGCTATTAGCATGCACTTTATTTCAATCTATTTTGTTGTTATTAACAAAACTTATATTGAGATTTAGTTTAACTTTCAAGTCATATATTTAATAGCCATTTTGATAAATGAGCTGATGGCATCTTATAATTTTTTTAATGTTTTTTTTTTAATTAGTGTACTCTAATGGATATAATAATTGTTTATCTAGTTAATTACTTGAAAAAACTAGTAATAACCACCCCCCCCATCATGATAATACTTTCTCTAGCATTTTCCTCCATTTTGAGAACACTTTTGAAGATTATAAACGTATGTAAGTCAATGCTCATGTATATTGCTTTGAAAATTGGAACTCTGTAAAATCAGTAAATTTTCCAATCTGAGAGGTTAAAAAAGTAGCCTTTCTTCTGAGCAAATATTTTATCTACCGATAGCACCTCAACCATTTCTGTTTCCTTCCTCACTACAAAATATTTTGAAATCAAATGTTAAATATTGTAATGAATTTATTACAAATTCTTAACATAATAATTTTTAAAAAAATTTGAATAGTTTTGTCAAAATTAATTTTTTACAAATTCATGTATTGAAACTATCCATCACACCAGAAGCTCGTATTATAATATGCATTGAAAAATCTGGTAATGGTATTGGGGAAGTGCATTTCAGAAGATCTTTGAATATTCTCTGCCTAGAAAAATTATATAAAATCTAGTAAATTTACTATACTGTCATATATAATTCTCACCATTTGTTTAAGAATCTCATATTGTAAATTTGTACACCAGGGGACACTATCAATAATATAGAGCAGTCCATATGCAGTCTAAAATGAAAATATTTTGAACGACTTTGTCATTACTATGGTATAAAGACACTTAATCAAAATAATCTCTTGCTTTTATTTTCTAAAGATATATTTTTCAAACATTTACTAAGTTACAAAAATATTCAACATCTAATGTTTAACATTTCAAGACTTACAAGTCTTTCTTCTTTATTGAAATATTTGATTTGAATTCACATTTATTAGGTTCATTCAAAACATTCTGCATAATATATCTCTGTGTGTTTCACATTATTTTGCTGTTCACGGAATATTTAAATACTTTATGTGTATGCAATAAAAAGTTATATTGTTATATAAGTTCTAAGAAAATAAATATAACAAGTTTGATTACACCGTTGCTGTATTTCTTAGGCAAAAATTAGAATCAAAGGTTCTGTTGATATTACTAATGAAATCATATCCAGAGACCAACAAATAATAAAAATCTTATATTTAATAAAGTCAATGGCAATGGAACAGATTTAATCTTTCTACAATTGTAATTAGAACACTCTGATATAACCATACAAAATTCTTTTGAAGTTTTAAGACATTGAAACAATTAATTATTAATGGATTTTTTTAAATAATGATCTTCACAGAACTATGTTTATGTTCATGTTTTTTATTGCTAATTATTTCAAAATTGCAAATTATTTATTCTGACTAAATACTATAAGAAGATTTTGTTAAATTTGAATACGTGACTATATTATCTTGAAATATTTCAGAAAAATCATTGCCATTTTATGTAACTAAACCATAGTTCTCTATTTTATTTAAATAATATAAATTTAGAAAATTAGCAATAACGTTTGAATCACAGATAGCCTGGATTTTAAAAACCCATTAAAATGGCTTTCACTGCTCTCTAACTATATTCAGCTTATGTTTAAATTTTCAAAATCTCACTAAATATTTTAAGTAAAATGAGTTTAGAAATGTTAGCATTTATTAGAATATAATTGAAAATAAATTTAAAATCTAATTTAGAATCAAAAGTATTTTTATTGTTTTTAAGACCATCTTTAAAGAACCTAACATATTCCAATTTTCATGGTATAATTGTCAAATCAAAAAGAAATATTTTCAAATTAAGAAATTGTTTTTCTGAGTGCTATTTAAAACTTAATCTAGATAAGATATTCAATAACTAATTTTTTGTAACTAATTTTCTAGCCTAAACACATGTTAAACATGTAACTTCTAATACTAAATGTATTAGATATAAAAAATATTTTAAATGTTATAGAGTATTTCATGAAACAGAAGTTTTATCTATAAATATAACAATCAAATCATTATGTTGGAAAGTAATTGGAAGTTACAAAAGTAAATCTTTCTTTACAAATGCTAACTTCTTAATTTATTTTTTTAAATATTTTTTTTTTTTATGAAATATAAATTATGCTAAAACAATATACTAAAGTTATCTGGAAGCAACAATTCTCTGCATACAATTTAATAAGTTATTACATTTTCATTTACCATTGTCAAATTCCCTCCACTCACAACTTTGACGCCATCCATTTCAGATAAGTACACTAATGAATATTACTAATCATTTTCAAAACTAGAGATTATCTCTAGCACAGATATAAACTTTAAACCTCAGTTAAAGATTAATATATCTGATTTTTTAAATTTGCACACACGGAGTTATTCACCTTTCTCTGTCCCATATGTAATATCTTTATAGATAAAATAAATCACCTCTATACTTCCTCATTCTTTTTAAATTCATATAAATAAAGATATAATGAAAGACAAATGACCCCCAAGATACATTTCGTGCTGAACCAGCACTCATGAGTTGGCTCAGGTCAATATCTCTCATATATATATATATATCTTTATTATATGCAAAGTATTTATTTAGAGTAAATTGTTACTTTTTCATTTACCATTGTCAAACCTCCTCCACTCACAACTTTGACGCCATCCATTTCTGATAAATATACTAATGATTATTACTAATCATTTTCGAAACTAGAGATTATCTCTAGCACAGATATAAACTTTAAACCTCAGTTAAAGATTAATATATCTGATTTTTTAAATTTGCACACACGGAGTTATTCACCTTTCTCTGTCCCATATGTAATATCTTTATAGATAAAATAAATCACCTCTATACTTCCCCATTCTTTTTAAATTCATATAAATAAAGATATAATGAAAGACAAATGACCCCCAAGATACATTTCGTGCTGAACCAGCACTCATGAGTTGGCTCAGGTCAATATCTCTCATATATATATATCTTTATTATATGCAAAGTATTTATTTAGAGTAAATTGTTACGTTTTCATTTACCATTGTCAAACCTCCTCCACTCACAACTTTGAGGCCATCCATTTCTGATAAATATACTAATGATTATTACTAATCATTTTCGAAACTAGAGATTATCTCTAGCACAGATATAAACTTTAAACCTCAGTTAAAGATTAATATATCTGATTTTTTAAATTTGCACACACGGAGTTATTCACCTTTCTCTGTCCCATATGTAATATCTTTATAGATAAAATAAATCACCTCTATACTTCCCCATTCTTTTTAAATTCATATAAATAAAGATATAATGAAAGACAAATGACCCCCAAGATACATTTCGTGCTGAACCAGCACTCATCTCAGGTCAATATCTCTCATATATATATATATATCTTTATTATATGCAAAGTATTTATTTAGAGTAAATTGTTACTTTTTCATTTACCATTGTCAAACCTCCTCCACTCACAACTTTGACGCCATCCATTTCTGATAAATATACTAATGATTATTACTAATCATTTTCGAAACTAGAGATTATCTCTAGCACAGATATAAACTTTAAACCTCAGTTAAAGATTAATATATCTGATTTTTTAAATTTGCACACACGGAGTTATTCACCTTTCTCTGTCCCATATGTAATATCTTTATAGATAAAATAAATCACCTCTATACTTCCCCATTCTTTTTAAATTCATATAAATAAAGATACAATAAAAGACAATTGACCCCTAAGATGCATTTCGTGCTGAACCAGCACTCATCAGTTGGCTCGGGTCAGAATTAAAATTATCACAATTTAGTACTGTGACCATGTTAATTTTTTATTCTTTATTATTAAATACAAATTATGCTTAAAAAATGTAATAAATTATATCACGATAACAATTTTCTGTATATAATAAGTCTTCAAAAAAAAAAATTAAAATTATCAGATTTCTTTAAGGTGAAATAAAAAGAAGCAAATTTAAAAAACTTGACTACCCGAAATAATTATTCACCTTATGCTTTATCCATTCAATATGTTTTGGATATCATTTTTGTTTATTTATTCAAAATGGCTTTTTTTTTTGTAGAAAAATTATACAATTCAAGAATAATGCAGTTATTTCTTTAAAATAGACTTATGAAATGAAGAGTTTCATCGCATATTAAAACATTCTGCAAAGTTACAGTAAAAGAATGTGGAAATAAGTTTTAGTTGTAGAGACATGTCTGTAAAAATTAAAATCATAATTATTCAAGCACTGATGTTTCATGATGAAAATTGAACATTAAGTATGATAGGAAATGTAAAAATACAATAAGCAGTAAGAAAAAATTAATAAATTATTACTTAGTTACAAGTTCTGTAGTCTCACTATTTTTTCTATTTATATCACAAAGTGATTTAAGAAAACTCTATAGTGCTTATCATACCATTTACACCTTTTAGACACTTTATCAATACTTTTATTTGTATTAAACTAACAGTTTCGACTGTCCTGCAGTCATCATCAGAGCTACAATATTCAAATATATAATTATACAATTATTACACTTATCCACATCTTGATGTATATAATTAAATACACAATATAAACAAAAATAAATATACATTTTAATATAACCTTTATAAATAATCATTTGCCATTTTATTACTTTACCTTTTAAACAATTTTATCAATATTTTATATTAATTTATTTTATATCACTTTATTTTATTTTTTAAAATATTATTTAATATAATAATTATAACTTTAACATTTATTTTACTATTTAATGCATATTATTATCATTTTTCTTATATTATAAAATCAACTTCTAATCTTGTCTTATTTTTATTAAATATTTCTATCAATTAACTTTACCCACATTACAAGTTAGTTTTTGTTTTTTATTACAAAAAATTACCTACCTCTTGTTAATTCTATTTCCAAAACCCAACTAACAAAGAAGTTCAAAATTTGTATTTGCTTAACACTCCCTCTATTGTCATTTTCTTTAACTTTTTTTCATTTAACCTTTTCAAATTCCAATTATTATTAACAATTGTTTATAAAATTATTGTTTTTACCCTGAAATTTCTATTAAGATTTGGTTTTATACTCTTAATCAAGATTGCCTCTTTAATTTTCCTATCCCTTCTATTATTTGTGTAATTAATCATTTTTATACAATCTTTTTCAAACCTATGACCTGTTTCTAATGAATGCAAATAAATAAATGATATCATATTTATGTTGAATTAATCTGGTATAAATTGAATTCTTTGTTTCCCCCACATAATTAGTTTTATATTTTTACTTTTACATGATTTTCATTCAATTTTATATACACCACTTATGTTTTTTCTACTTTTCTTACATATTTATTATCTAATACATTAAGTATACTCTTCTTTTATTTACCATCTTAAATTTTATTACATTATTAAACTTTTTGTTAATTCTAATAATTATTCTATTCATACTTTTTACAATACTGTTATTATAGGTTTTAATAACTATATATTTATTCTTATCTATTTTATTTTTTCTACTTACTATCCCATTATTTGTATTAAATTTCTCTTCCAATTTTCTTATATAACTTTTTCTGGATATTCATTATCTCTAAAAACTCTTTAATTATTAATTCTATCTGTCTTCTATAATTTTTCTCATCTGAGCAATAATTCCAAGCTCTATATATTCATGAATTTATACTAATTATTTTATATTTAACATTTATATTTGAATTCCAATTAGTTATATTGTTATCTACATTAGTTTTTTATGTACACATGTCTCTATCTTGCATTTACCATTTTCATATGATTTTTCTAACAAAATATGCAAATACGATAACTTATTATCATTTTCTTTTTCTACTGTAAATTTTACATTTTTATCTAACTTATTAACTGCCTCAAGATACATTTTTATTTGCCTTTGACTCCTGTTAAAATCAATAAATAATCAACATATCTTTTCATAAAAATTGACCATTAGTATTATTAATCATTAAATCTTCCATATTCTACATATATATGTATATTACTAAGTACTCCATTCAATGCCTCTCCTATTAGTAATCCTTTATTTTGCTTATAATATTATTTTCCATTAAACTAAAATGTAATCTCCTTACAACAAATTCTCATTATTTCTCTCAATTTCTCTATTGGTATTTTAATTTCTTTATATTCATCATCTCCATATCTTTTTATTGCTAACTCTATTGCTTCTTCCACATTTATATTTGTGTACATTGATACAACATCTATTTTGACCATAGTTAACTTATAATTACTATATTTATTTATTTTATCTTTAATTTCTTTTATTAACTTTATTACTTTTAATATAAAAACTACTTTTATCATTAATATATTTCTTAAGAATATTATTTGATATCCATTTAGATATTCTATCAGAATATGAATTTGTACCATTTATGACTGATCTTAAGGGCACCCCTTCTTTACATATTTTTGATGCTCCATAAATTCTTGCCATACCACAATCTTTATTTCCCAAAAATGCAAATATTTTTCTATCTATTAACCCACTATTATATAATCCTTTTACTAACTCATAAATCTTTTCATTTTTTAATTTTGTATCACTTTTCTTTATTTTAATAAAATACTCCTGTTCCAACAATTTATTCATTTTACCAATGTATTCTTCTTTATTCATTAAAACTAATTTATTACCTTTATTTGACTTTATAAACACTATTTCTTTTTCATATTTATCCCTTATTTCTTTAACCTCTTTTATTTTAATTACATTATTTAAATTATTTATCCCCTTATTCAACTTTTTATGTTTATTTTCAATATTTACCTTTTTTATTTTATATACCATATTATTCACTTTTTCTTTAAAACTTTCCATCCGTAATTTATCCTTCATATCAATTACATATTTAATATCCTTATTTCCATAATAATATATACCATAATTAGTCTCTAAATACTTTTGTGCTATTTTCTCTACTAATGCTTGCACTTCTATTATATCTTTATTTTTACATATTCCATATGGTATATTAGAGAATTGGAAGATTGAGATGCAGTAAAGTTGATCAATAAAAGATGGAAATTGATGAAATTAAATAATTTGAAAAATAATATAAAATTTTTAAAGGATTGTGAAAAATATGAAGTCTAAGGAAAAGAATAAGTGATAAAAGAAATTATGTGAAGAATATTGAGAAGAAAATTCTAAAGAAATATATTAAAGAAAGTTATAAAATGAAAAGTAAAGTATATAAAGTTATTAGTAATATTGAAGAGTTTGTAAATAAAAGGACAACTATTAAAGAAGAAAAAATGTTTAGGAAATTATGTAATGAAAAGATGAACATTATAAATAGGAATACAATAATAAGACAGAAGAAAATGGATAGATTGATGACTGGAAAAGAAATTAAAGATTATAAAGAAGGACTTCATAAATATGAACAGAAGATGTGTAACTTAACAAATATTGAGCTAAGTGAAGAAGAGAAAAATATACTAAGTAAAAGTATAAAATATGTACCGTATGGAGTATGTAAAAATAAAGATATAATAGAAGTGCAAGCATTAGTAGAGAAAATAGCACAAAAGTATTTGGAGACTAATTATGGTATATATTATTATAAAAATAATGATATTAATAATGTAATTGATATGAAGAATAAATTACGGATGGAAAGTTTTAAAAAAGAAGTGAATAATATGGTATATAAAATAAAAAAAAGTAAATATTGAAAATAAACATAAAAAGTTGAATAAGGGGATAAATAATTTAAATAATGTAATTAAAATAAAAGAGGTTAAAGAAATAAGGGATAAATATGAAAAAAAAAAATAGTGTGTATAAAGTCAGATAAAGGTAATAAATTAGTATTAATGAATAAAGAAGAATACATTGATAAAATGAATAAATTGTTGGAAAAGGAGTATTTTATTAAAATAAAGAAAGATGATACAAAATTAAAAATGAAGATTTATGGATTAGTAAAAGGATTATATAATAATGGGTTAATAGATAGAAAAGTATTTGCATTTTTGGGAAATAAAGATTGTGGTATGGCAAGAATTTATGGAGCACCAAATATATTTAAAGAAGGGGTGCCTTTAAGACCAGTCATAAATAGTACAAATTCATATTTTGATAGAATATATTAATGATAAAAGTAGTTTTTATATTAAAAATTCTAAAGAGTTAATAAAAGAAATTAAAGATAAAATAAATGAATATAGTAATTATAAGTTAACTATAGTAAAAATAGATGTATCAATGTACACAAATATAAAAGTGGAAGAAGCAATAAAGTTAGCAATAAAAAGATATGGAGATGATGAATATAAAGAAATTAAAATACTAATAGAGAAATTGAGAGAAATAATGAGAATTTGTTGTAAGGAGAGTACATTTGAGTTTAGTGGAGAATATTATAAGTAAAATAAAGGATTACTAATAGGAGGGGCATTGAGTGGGGTACTTAGTAATATATATATATATATATATATATATATGGAAGTATTAATGATTAATAATACTAATGGTCCAATTTTTATGAAAAGATATGTTGATGATTATTTATTGATTTTCAACAGGAGTCAAAGGCAAATAGATATGTATCTTGAGGAGATTAATAGGTTAGATAAAAATATAAAATTTACAGTGGAAAAAGAAAATGATAATAAGTTATCGTATTTGGATATTTTGTTAGAAAGATCATGTGAAAATGGTAAAGGCAAGATAGAGAAATCTCTATATAAAAAAACTAATGTAGATGGTAAATATAAAATAAGTAGTATAAATTCAAGAATATATAGAGCTTGGAATTATTGCTCAGATGAGGAAGATTATAGAAGACAGATAGAATTAATAATTAAAGAGTTTAGAGATAATGAATATCCAGAAAAAGTTATAGAAAAAAATATAAGAAAATTGGAAGAGAAATTTAATACAAGTAATGGGATACTAAGTAGAAGAAATAAAATAGATAAGAATAAATATATAGGTATTAAAGCATAGCGTTATATAAAAATAAATGCTTATTTACTTATAATTAAGTTTCACTTAGAGTGACGTTTAGTAAATTCTAGACAATTTCATGACGTCATTCATCACAACATCGTAGATAGTAATTTAAAGTGAGAATTCTACTCTCACGCTTTATTCAACAGTACTTCAGATTTGCTCATATAAAAGAATTTGAGTTGTAGGAATAAGAGGATTTCTTTTATTCCTGCATAAATACTATATCTTGTATTGTGGAATAAAATAAGAGGATTCCTTTTATTCCTGCATAAATACTATATCTTATATTGTGGAATGAAGTATTCATTGATTATTTAACACTCGCAGAAGACGCATGCACAATTAGCTTGAAAGGCTGATCTTTGAATGTATACAATTGTATGCATAGCGTTATATAAAAATAAATGCTTATTTACTAATAATACTATTGTAAAAAGTATGAATAGAATAATTATTAGAATTAACAAAAAGTTTAATAATGTAATAAAATTTAAGATAGTAAATAAAGGAAGGAAAAGTATACTTAATATATTAGATAATAAATATGTAAGAAAAGTAGAAAAAAACATAAATGGTGTATATAAAATTGAATGCAAATCATGTAAAAGTAAAAATATAAAAAATAATTATGTGGGAGAAACAAAGAATTCAATTTATATCAGATTAATTCAACATAAATATGATAAGAGATCATCTATTTATTTGCATTCATTAGAAACAGGTCATAGGTTTGAAAAAGATTGTATAAAAATGATTAATTACACAAATAATAAAAAGGATAGGAAAAATTAAAGAGGCAATCTTGATTAAGAGTATTAAACCAAGTCTTAATAGGGATTTCGGGGTAAGAACAATAATTGTATAAACAATTGTTAATAATAATTAGAATTTGAAAAGGTTAAATGAAAAAAAGTTAAAGAAAATGACAATTGAGGGAGTTTTAAGCAAATACAAATGTTGAACTTTTTTGTCAGGTTTTGGAAATAGAATTAACAAGAGGTAAGTAATTTTTTGTAATAAAAAACAAAAATTAATTTGTAATAGGAGTAAAGTTAATTGATAGAAATATTTAATAAAAATAAGACGAGATTAGAAGTTGATTTTATAATATAAGAAAAATGATAATAATATGCATTAAATAGTAAAATAAATGTTAAAGTTATAATTATTATATTAAATAATATTTTAAAAAATAAAATAAAGTGATATAAAATAAATTAATATAAAATATTGATAAAATTGTTTAAAAGTTAAAGTAATAAAATGGCAAATGATTATTTATAAAGGTTATATTAAAATGTATATTTATTTTTGTTTATATTGTATATTTAATTATGTATATCAATATGTGGATAAGTGTAATAATTGTATAATTATATATTTGAATATTGTAGCTCTGATGATGACTGCAGGACAGTCAAAATTGTTAGTTTAATACAAATAAAAGTATTGATAGTGTCTAAAAAGGTGTAAATGGTATATGTTATAATAGAAATCTACACATAGGAAAAGAAGAAGTTTCTATAGTGCTTACAAATACTGGTGAATGGAGCCCATCAATTCATAATAAATATAACTTTAGGATCTTAAAAACAAAAAATACGAAAAGTCATTCTGGAGAAATATTTATATGATCGCCAGGAGTGGTTGTGATAATATTTTAGTATGTCCTGTTCTTATTTTCTTTAAGATCATGAAATATTAGATAAAATTTAGAAAATAGAATTTGGTTTTTATCCTATATCTTTATATTTATATTTCAGCTTTTCTATTTTTATTTCTTTTTTTTTTTAATTCACTATTTTTAATTTTATACCTTACTTAATTTAGCTTGTTTATTGTTTTTACTGTATGTATTTTTGAATGAAATTAGTATGCAGTTAAAAGGAGAGATTAAAGAGAACTTTCTACTATGATACTTATAATATATTTTGACTAAATATTATTGAGTGGTAAGATTCGATTGGATTCAATTCTGTGCTATCATCTTAATTATGAATTGATGAAAAATGTAAGACAAATGTAATATAAATAGGGAATTAAATAATGGAACAAAATTGATTATATATGCATGAGGTACAAGAATTATGAAATATATTTTTATATATTCACTAAGACTTATTTACCCTATAACTAAAAATTTTTAGTTATTGTTTCACTTATCAATAACAGCATTTGTTCTTAAATGCCTTAAAACATTCTTTGCTCCAGATTGAATATCTCAAAGTTCTCTGATATCTATATAAGTAATATTATTATTAATAATAATAATAATAATAATAATAATAATAATAATAATAATAATAATAATAATAATAATAATAATAATAATAATAATAATAATAATAATAATAATAATAATAATAATAATAATAATAATAATAATAATAATAATAATAATAATAATAATAATAATAATAATAATAATAATAATAATAATAATAATAATAATAATAATAATAATAATAATAATAATAATAATAATAATAATAATAATAATAATAATAATAATAATAATAATAATAATAATAATAATAATAATAATAATAATAATAATAATAATAATAATAATAATAATAATAATAATAATAATAATAATAATAATAATAATAATAATAATAATAATAATAATAATAATAATAATAATAATAATAATAATAGTAGATTCAGATTATTACTGAAGATGGAAACATAATGGATGAAATTAGTCATAAAATTCTACTTGGTTGGAGTGCTTTTGATAGAAATAATTTAATATTAAAATATTAATATTCAAATATTAAAATAAAATATGACTATGTATTTGAAAATAAATGTGTGTTACCAGTTCTTACTTAAGGATCTGAGACTTGATAACTTAATAGAAGAACAATACAGAGTCTTTTTCCAACTCAACAAAATATGGAGAAATGTATGTGAGGAATAACAAGAAAATATTGAAAACAAAATGCATGGGTAAGAGAACAAACAAGTGTTATTGATATCATTGAAAGAATTAAGAGACTGAAGTAGAGTTGAGCTGGCCACAGTGTTAGAAGAGGAGATAATAGATGGACAGTTAAAATCTTAAACTGAATTCCAAAAGATTGTAAAAGACCTAGGAAGGGACCATGTGTGAGATGAATGGGTGAAATAAGAAAGTGTACTGGCTTGATGTGGAAAAGAGAGGCTAGAGATTGGAAAAGATGAATTGAAGTTGGAGAGATCTTCATCCTACAGTGGATCGATAATGGTTGAAAATGATGATGATGATGATGATGATAAATAACATTAATTAATGTTCAAAAAACCCAAAGTTCTTTATCAGCCAGGGACAGAAGAAATATCCCCAGCAGCTTTTATCTTGAATGGTTATCAGTTTGAGAATATAAAGCAGTTTAAATATCTTGGTAGGTTTATAAGTACAAAGGTGGACTTAGATGTTGAAGTTCAACGCAGATTTCAGTATGCTGCTTCTATTTTTCATAGAAAATATCATCATAGGGGAATAGCTAGTGCGAGTAAATTCACTGTATATTGAAGTAGTTGTTTCATATGTATAAGGAGAAAATGTTTAAAATCAGAAGAAAGAGAATAGTATAGGAAGACACATTTGCATAAATATTATAAAATTTAAAAAAAATTAATCTGAAGGGGGTTATACCTTCGCTTACACACAAAGATATATATATATTTGCATGGTGGTTTATGTGTGTGTATGAAAGTTTGAAGTTTTAAGAATAATAATAATAAAAAACAACTCGTATCAATTAAAGATTAGGCACACTTTTAAAAACAAATTATTCTTGATTGGTGAAATTTATTTATTGTTCATTTTGATTTAATAAGATTTTTTTTTCCATATTAAAAAATATAATAATAAACATTAAATTAATAAGATGACGAAAATAATTCGATTATAAAAGGTTGCAAAGAAGTCTTACATAAATATTTTACAATAAGCCCGCGTTTTTCTTGAATTTGATCGTCTGTTTTTTTCTTGCAACAAATTGCTGCTTTTGATTTCAGTAGCTGTGTTCTATTGAGTTTGTTTTTCTTTTATTTCCGTAAATATTGTTTTAAAACAAAACAAAAGAAATATAAACATTTACAGCTGATTCAGGAGATAAATTTGAAGCTAAAAAAAAAAAGGAATTTAATCAACATGCAAATGGAAAGTTGTATTATTATGGAAGATCATAGGATTTTTCTCTTTCTTGGATAACATGAAGCGGTACGAATAATACTTATACGTACTTCGTCTGAAATTCTCTCCGTATGAAAAGGAAAAAAATGTTTTCGATATACTCCCACAAACTAAACTTTGAGTAAAGATTATGTACCGGTATTGCTTTTTGTCTGACTCAATTAGTTAAATAAAAAGGAAAAGAAACTGTAAGTTGACTCTTGGTTTTTATTTTATACATAACGTTACTTACATCTTTTTAATTCTTTTGAACTTTATTTAGTTTAACAAAAAATTTATTTTTGTTTTATCTGTTGAATTATAATTCGTATAATATTTTGTTATTGTAATATTATATTAAATGTTAAGATTTTGGAACTTATATTTTATTAATTGTATAATACTTTGTGAATTTTGAGTTGTAAATTGAATGAGAATTTTCAAACTAAGTAAAATCGATTAAAATGGTACACATAAATTCGTGTATGTATGTGTGAAAATGGAGCTTGTAGGGGTAAAAAATATTTTTACCGATTTATATTAAATATGTGCCTTTGACAGTGATATAAATATTTATATTTATAATTAGAATATATATATATAGCCTTGTTTTAAAAAGGTTAACATAAAAATAGAAGAGGTATTGAATGATAACAGTAATAGTGCTAAAAAAAAATTTAAGGATTAATAATGTATTATTCCTAATATGATATAGTATAAGAGTGGGATTTTGTTGATTACCTTTATATTAATTTTAACATTATGATATTGAGCCAGTTTTCATATAGGTATCCATTTGTACAATTGTTTATAACCAGCCCTCATATTAGGGTTTAAGAAGAGAGGAAATTCTATATGTAGTTGTATTATCTTTTTTTTTTTTAATAATATGTATCAAATGTATTCAAATAACATAGTCCTACATATATTCTGATCTTTTAAGATGATGGCCTCATTGTGGCTAGTTTTAAATGTAAATGAGTTGAATATACATATTCATATACAAAGGAGAGATTTTCATATGATATTATTTGGGTTATTAGTGTATGCTTCATATGCTATTAATTATTGATGGTATTAATTTTTTGTATTCATCAGTGGCTAGAGTTTTATTTATTTTTGGCAATATTAGTAAAATAGTCATGATTAAGTAAATACAGTTAAACAGCATTTTGATATTGAATATTGAAAGATAAACAAATAATGTTTCCAAATGTATAGTATTTTAATTTATGAACATATACATTAGAATTATAAGAATAAGGATTTGTCTTATTGTTAATTTAAATAATTAACAAGATGTTTAATATATCATATCAAATTTACTCATTATTTAATTTACAATATAATATAGAGGTTACTTATGTGTAATTACATAATAGAGTTTATTTTGTTGTAAGCAGTGATGAGAAGAGATTAAATTAATAAACTTGTTTTTTTTTAAATATAATATTTATCTTTATCTTGTGATTGTTTTCATTGATATTTCACTGTCAGGACTCAGAGAGCATCATGAACTTCTGATCTATGCTGGACACAAAATAAATTTTTAGTGTAATGGTGATAAATAGTTCTAAGCTAATTATAATGAGTACAAAATTAGAACATTTTTAATATTGAATAGATTATCTTTCTGGCCTGATGGCATTCATTTAAATTAATTAGAAAGGAAAATCATAAAGATATGGTAAAGGAAAGTTTTATATTTAGATTCAATTGTTACATATAGGGACTTTTTTTTTTGTAAATAAAGCTGTTATTTTATCTAATTTATTGTATAGATGTAAACTTGGATATCCTATCAGCACAATATAAAGATGTTGAAAAAGTTTTATTTAAGAATGTTCTGTAAAATTTTAAAAATATAATGGCAACACCAATCAATATGTTGTATTTATTTATTGGACCATCACAAACATTTAGGAAAACACAATCAATATATTCTTTAGCTTATTGGATATAATATGATTGGGTCCACTATTGTAAAATCACAATGAATAATGGAAAATTTACTAAAAATGTGTTTTATGATAAACTTGAGCATGGGTTTTATAGGTTCCATTTACATTATAATGATTATCTCAAAGATATTCTAAAAAAGTGCAATGTCACTTGTTTCCATTGAGAAGATGTGGCAGAGAAAATAATACATTGGAGAGCTACAATTAGACATGGTGTTGAAGTATTTTAGAATGAAATGTTTTTGGGTGAGGAAACCAAAAGACAACATGAAATGTTAAGGAAACAGAAAATATCAGCATCTTCTATATATGGAAGTATTTGTGTTTCAGAAATTGGTTATTATAATCATTGTGAAACTCATTTCTAGAGTAGGATTCTCTCTCTTTCTTTCTCCTTTTTCTTTCTTTTTTTTTTTTTTTTGAAGTTGGGATAGGGACACTAATTTTTTAAACAGCTGTTTATTATTATTACTGATTATTGAAATATAAACACATTTAATTTTCTTGCATTCAATGACAATTATAACAATTATATGATTGTCAGGAGTTCAGACAGACATAGCATAGAGCAGTATTTTTATTGTTGTTTTTGTATTTTATATTTAATTCTCTAATCCAATGTTTTTCAATCTTTTTATTCCTGCCACATTTTCAGAAGAAATTTCTTTTTCAGAAGAAATTCTTTTTGCAGCCTACATATTGTCATAAAAAAAAATGTAATTTCTAAATAAATGAAAACAAAAGACAGTTTAAACAGAACTTTTAATTTTGAGATATGAACCACAATATTAAACAGAAAAGTGAATTGTAACACATACAAAAATTTTGTATAAAAAAATTACAAGTAGGTACATATGATTATTGTCTTTAAATAAAAAATAACAAAAACTAAAAATAATATGAACAAAGCTTTTAATTTCATTAATATTTAATACTTTAATGTAAATCAACATAATTATTGTAATAAAATGACAATTAATGAGGAGTATGTGATTGATGATGTTTTTCTAGTTCTATACCTGGTTTTATTTCTGACAGAGCAACTCTCAGTTTGTCCTCAAGATTTTTCAGTCATGATAGCTTACTATTTTTTATATTAGTGAGAGTTGAAATTTTTAACTCACTTAAATAAGATGTAGAAAATTGCAATAAAATATTTATTACTGTTTTAAATAACTTTGGATATTCATCTCTTAATAATATCCAAAAAGTATCCAGTGAAAGTTCCGAATGTTTTATTTTTAATGTTCAATCAAATGAGGGGAAATCAATTCTTCCTCTTCTTCAAGGCAAAGATTGAAGTCTGAAATATTGTCAACAAAAAGATTTCAAATCCAGTCATGTTTATTTGTTTGGATTGATGGAAAATATTTATTAATTGTCTTCTGAAGCATATTCAAATTTTCACCAATGGTGCAAGAAAATTTCTCATGTTCAGGAATCTTCCGGAACATGGCTAAACTGTTTTCATTGATCTTTTTTTAAAATACTGTTCATTTATCCATCGATGTTAAGGTGTTTTTGTTTGCCCTTGCAAATTTGTATTTAAAATGTTAAGATGTGCAAATATATGTTTTTGGTAAGCCAGCTTTGCATACCACACTTCATTGCTAAAACAATTGTAAAATTTTTGTGTTTTCATAATATTCTTTTTTTTCTTTTTCTGCTAGAATCGTTTCTTTTCTAAAAAATATACAAAGTTCTTCTCTTAACGTTATTAAACACACAAGCCAAGACTCTTCATCTGGAAAGCCAGTGACTTCAATTATGCAATAATAAGCATTTGTAATTAGTTTCCATGCTGTCACATAATTCTTTGAATAGACACAATTTTACAGGTCTGCTTTTAATATGGTTAACTATTTTTACTATGTCATCCAAAACAGTACTTAATTCAGTGGGAACAGTTTTAGCTATTAAAGCTTTTTGGTGAATAATGCTATGTGTGGAAACATCTGATTTTTTTGTTAGCAAATGTGCAGTAACATTTTTCATGTCTGACTATTGATGGAGCATCAATGCAATTAAATATTTCTCTTCTCATTGTTTTCCTATTCATTCTTGACAAAATAAAAATTAGTTCATAATTGAATCCCCATTAATGAATTGAACAAATCCCTTTAATTATGCTTTTACACTGATATCTGTTGATTGATTTATTTGTAGCACAAAAATATGGCTATTAAGTTTCTATTGAACATTTTTGATTATGTTTTCTGACATGTCAGTGATTCTTTGACTAATAGTATTGTTGGAGAGAGGAAATTTTATTTATTTTAGCTTTTGCTTCTTTGGAAATATACTTTTCACCATTATATGACAAGCGAGATCAATTAATGTTTCTGCAATTGAATGAAGTTTTATCCTTTGTGCAATAAGTCGGGCTATCTTATGGGAGGCAATTTGTGCTTTATCAGATACCCTTATTGCTTTTTGGAATTTTTGAATTTTTTGGCACTATTTTTCATTAAATTCTCAAGATACTTTTTGTCTTTGGACACTAAATTTGAGTGAACTTTTTCCAAATCCTGTTTTAATTTTCTAGGAACCATTGCACATTTGTTTTTGTATGTCCACATACAACACATAAAGGCTATGGGTAATTTTTATCCCCTGTCCGTATAAAACTGAAATTTAAGTAATCTTTATTTTTGATAAGTTTGCCTGAGGTTCATCCATGATGGTACCATTGATATTATTAGCCTTGTTAATGAATGTAGTATTTATATTTGCTGCAGAACTGCTACTGGTATTTAGTTCTGTTTGCAGTAACAATTTTTTTATATCCATTTTTAGATAAGCTAAAAAATAATTTTAAATTACTTTAATTATAATTATTTATAATTAAAACGTGATTGATATTTTATAAGAATCAAATTTACATATTTATTTATTTAGTAGTCTAGACTGATTTCATGGCACACTAACATGCTTCTGCATATCTTTTGAAAAACACTGGTCTAGATATTCTAAGGAAAGCCTTTATATCAATTAATGCAAGAAGTACTGGTCTAGTATCAAAAAGCAGTATTATTCAAAAACAATAATTCATGTGGATTATAATGGTTTAACAGGTTTTTAGGGTGAAAAAAAACAAACAATATTTTTCAAAAATAGCAATTCTTGTGTATACATGATATTGGTTCTACAACTAGGGTAAATAAACAATATTTTTCAAAAGCAGCATTGCATGTGAATTTGATGTATATACTGTATTTATTTGACAATTGTCTGGAGTGAAAAGCATTATTTTTCAAATCTGGTAGCCCATATGAATTATATATGGCATTTGTTCAGTAACTGTTCAGAAGGAAAAAGCAAAATGCTTCAAAAGCAAATGTGTAAACAGTTTAAAGCAGTGTTTTGTTTTTTTTTAAATTAATATTATAAGCTACTGCATAAAAACAATATTCATTATAAAGTCATTAAATATAATTATTATAGCACTGTACAATATGTTTTAATCAGTTATTTTTGCCATTTATTTCTGTATCTTAGAAAAAACCCACTAATTTGAAAAACCCCATAAACTATATATATCAAACTAACAATAATCTCTTTGTATTGGCTTTATTTAACTATTAATTTATTCATTTGAAATTATATTTACGTCAGTTTATTGTAATAAAAAAGTCATAATAATATATTGTATTTATAGACTTTCAAATATGCTATATGCTTAATATTTTTGATTTCATTTTTAAGTTTTATATATATATATAAGGAATTCATGTGAAATTTTTTAAGTTTTATATATATATATAAGGAATTCATGTGAAATTATAAAAAAAATAAAAATATTTATTTTACATGCAAAGCTATTAATAATTTTTAAAGTCACTTTCTCTTCAAAATTCACATAGTAATATAGATGTTACTGTATGGTTATATCTTATTTAAGTAGTTGTATTATAGAAGATTGATGTTTTAATATTATGTGAATTAAGTGGATTAGAGCTTTAAAGAGATGACTAGTATATACATTTTCAAAGTCAATTTATATATTCTTAATCTTTTTTTTTTCTTTTTTTTGTTAAAAAGATTTTTTAAAAATCATTGTCAATGCATTGGTGAATTTTAAAGATTAGGCATGAAATTGGAATGATTTAATATATGCTATTATATTTAAATCTTTAAAGATTATTTATTAAAGTGAAGAATTTATTTTTTGGATGTTCTTTATTTATTTGTAAAGTCAATTTTATTGATAGCTTTTCTGTTATTTATTATTACCCTGCAATAGTTGCTAACTGTGTGTTTGTGTGTAACAATTTACTGTTTAAAATCATTAAAAAAAATGCTTTAGTTCTTTGCTTTGTAAAGATAGTGGGTTCGATAGTTGTCTAATAGTTTTAAATACATACCATTATATGTTCTAAAGTATCTCACAGCATTGTGATTAATATTTCTGAAAACCATGGCCACAATCTAAGTTTAAATACCTATTTTCAAGTTCCAAACAAAAGTAGAATTTTTCTTCCAGATAGCCAGTTTATACTAAAGATTCTCTAGCTATTTTTGATTAGAGAGAATATTTATAAGGAAATTAAGAAAAGCTGTAAACTATAACTACCTGACTTTTGATGAGCCTTATGAATGTTGTCTTCATTTTCATTTTTTCTCTATAAAGGTATGCTGAAAAGGCTTTTATCTACTTGCACTTATTGTTGTAATAGTGTTCTCTCTATATCACTACATAGCACCTGTTTTTTTTCCAATCATCTGATTGGAATTAATCAAGAATAATGGAAATCTATCACCTAGTATTCTCAGCATTGCTTAAAATTATACTGCTTAAAATTGTATATGTTTAAATACTTTTATGAGAAATCATATTTTAAAAAATAGTCCATAAAAAATATAATGAGTTAAATATTTCAAATATGACATTGAAAATGCTGAATGGATTGAATTGTTGAATATTTATAATTTTTAAGACTTAATGGATATGGAAATATGCATTAATTATAAATAGGAATATTTTTGATATATATATTATGATAGATTTTATGTAAATGAAAAAATAAATAAAAAATAGTAATAGACATTAGAAGATCTTAGAAAAGCAATAGTTATGAGAGATAAAAATAGAATATATATTTTTTAAGAATAGGGAATTTGCCTCCAATCATTATATATATATATATATATATATATATATATATATATATATATATATTATATTTATTTCATTTGATATTATATATATAGATATATATATATATATAATATCAAATAAAATAAATATAATAATCAAAATATTCTAGAATAAATACTAAAAAATTTCATATGCTTATATAAAATAGAAATGAAATGTTTTCTATAGCCAGCTTACAATATTTTCTGCCATCCTGAGAAACAATCAACGATTAAAATTTAAATCTTACTATAATCACATAACAGTAACATTCCCATGTGAATGGCCAACTTTCCACAAATTATGAATAGTCACACAATTACATTGTTTATTCAAAACATTGCCTGTAATATTTATAAAATATGCTTTAATTTTTCTTCAAATCATTTTCCACTTGTAAAACAAAAACACTATCAAAGCAGAAATCTCTATTACAAATCACTGCATTTTCTGCAAAAATAGATTAATATCTATCCACAGAATGATGCAACTTATATAATAATTCATTCTCCTGAATCCTCTTTTTAATGCACATTTAGTCTCTCTGATATAACGATATTCACAATGACATACCATTTTATATATAATATTGCATTTTTTGATTTTATCAACATGATCTTTTCCATTAATAATCAGTCTTTTGGTATTTGGGCCAACCTTAAATGCAACATTAAAATAAGCAGACACTAATGAAGTAATTCTCCTACATACAATGTCTTTTATATAAGGCAATGCTATCTTTGTTTTCTCTTTATTATAATATATTTAAAATATTTTTTTTTCTATTAAATCCCACTTTCAGTAAGTCATTAACATATATTTCAACATCAGACATTTTATCATTTTGAAATTTACATAAAATATTATTTCAAATTTGAAGATCAATTGTATATGATGGATGAAGATTGGCCTATGGGATTGCCTGTTTCAGTAATTATATGTAGGTAAATGTTGTTTTATTATGATATTTTAAAAGAATGTTTCTCATTAGATGTTAAAAGTTATTTTAGGTCTGTGAATGGTGTGTTTGTTGGATAAAATATTATAGTGCAGAAGCTATTTAATAAATTAAATGATATTGATGGATTGAAGTGGACTTTTATTTCTGAAGATAATGAACATAAAGTAAAATATTTTGATATTAAATTTATGGAGGGAATGTAATATAATTAATGATAAAATGTTTGCGAAACCATTATTGATTAGAGGATTTGTACATCCAAAGTCAAATGTTTCACTTATGTTTAAATTAGCTGGTATTGGAACATTTTTGTGTGGAAATGATATTTTATGCAAATTTCAAAGTGATAAAATGTCTAACATTGAAATATATGTTAGTGACTTATTGAAAGTGAGGTATAGTAGAAAAAATATTTTTAAGTACATTATCTTAAGTTTAGTATTTCTTTTGCTATTCCACTGCTATTTAAAATTTTTCTTTAACATGTTTAATTCGATAGGATATTTAAATTAAAATCATAAAAGTTTATCAAATTCATTATAATAACTGATCCAAATTGTCATTCAAATGAGAAATGAAATATGTAGTTACAAATGCAATTTATTAATTTAAAATATATTTACAAAATCAAATTTTATCTTGCTTTATCAAGAACTATATTTTTTTGTTTTAAAAATTTTCAAGCTCTGTAATCTTTTAGTTAATGTTACTCTCTTTTTGATTTTTCATGACATCATCCAAAAACAACTATGGTATAGATTTTCCATGCATTTTTATATTGCAAATTACAATTTTTTAAAAAATAATTAAATCAAAAACTTATATAGTAATAAAATTCTATAAAAAAAAAATACAGAAAATCATGCAAGATTCTTCAAGACTGGTGCAATATGTGCTGAATTATAAAATCACAAACAAACAAACTTTCACATTTATATATTATTAAGGATATAGTATACAAAAAACTATTAATCTTATATCATTCATAACAAAATTATTCCCACGTTTTGAGACAATAATATCAGCAGATAAACTTTCATATATAAAACATGTTCAAACATTCCTAGTACCAACTAACGTAGTAGTAAATGTTAAGATGATTTTCCCACAAGACAAATGGCACTTAGAAAACTCATGTTTTTTTATATCAAATATAACTGAAGACATAGTCTCTCTAACATTATTAATAATCAAAAGATAAGAAGATTTAAGTAATGAACTCTTGAACCAAAATATTTTGATTATATGCTCATGTTCAAAATAATTATATGGTCATTATCTAATTTACACTTTTTTTAAATATAAGAAAAACCTTACCACCATGGAAACTATGCTAATTGGGTACAGGGAAGAAAATCAAAATATTATTTGTTTGTGTGTAGTAGTCTACAGGATGGGATGGGCATACATTATAAAAATATTTCAGAAAAATAATGTTATAGTGCAGCCTGTTAATTGTTAATCACTACATTCATACATGATGCTCTGTTGTGTACAAAGTGTTATTTTTTTTGGAACTACATAGAATAGTGAAGTATGCTGGCTCTCTTTTATTATATATAGAATAAAATGTAGTATGTCCACAATGTATAATCTGTTTTGTAATAGCCTAAGAATGATCAAAAAAATTCCTTTTGAAATTTTCTATAAAAAAAAAAAAAGTTTACTACTAGCAATTCATTGAGAACAATCCAAAGTCTTGTAGTTGAAAGTAACTTTAATAGATTATAAATCTCAAATTATTATTTTTTTAAATTATGCCTGTTGGGGGCAATGATTTTTTTTAAAAAAAATTAATTCGAAAGCGAGTTTTTTTATCTCATTATAGCACAATCTGATTTTAAGATCGCTTGAGTTTTGTAATATGCATTTTTTAATAATTATTTTATTATACTGGAAATTAAATTTCTGCTTGAAAATTAATATTTTTTATAAAATATATATATTGTAAATTTGTGCACATCTATAAAAAGTAAAAAAAAATTGTTGCGATATCAATCATTGATTATATATATATATATATATATATTCTAACCTTCATCTCGTGCATCTTCACTTCCAGATAATATATGATGTGAAATAAAACGGGTTCTAGCTCAGTTAATAATTAATAAATAAAATATTCAGCATTAAAATTAAAATGTTTCACTAGTTCAAATTTAAAATACGAATAAGGTTCAGTTTATAAAAATAAATTAAATAAATATTTAATATTTTCATGAGACTTGAAGTGAAAATACAGGTGACAAGATAGATTACATTGAGACAATATCCCACAGGATACTACCTCAATGGCGTAAGAACAATATCCCCCCTTATTACTATTTCAAATAACAAACTCATAGTATTCTTATGACTTTAATAACTTCTACTCGCTAAGACTAAGTTAATAATTAAATCTTAATCTTCTATTTGTAATAATCTAGCTCAATAAAATAATCTCAGGTTCATAAAGTTTATTCTAAGTTAATTTAAAAATACGGTAGTAAAATATGAGAAGGGATTTTATGTCATAATCTACTACACTGAAACTAATAATAATAAATAACAGTAATAATATTCTTCATTGTTTAACTAATTCTGTATATCTTTTTTTTTTACTATAATTTTATTACCATAATAAAATAATGAAATAATATAATATGATCTTATATCTTCATGTAATGATATAATAAATACGTGGTAGCATTTTAATAATCTGACAAACAAAATATGTGTGGCAACTGATAGCATATAATTTAATATAATATTGTGATAACTGATTTATGACCAATAAAATAATGTAAGATTATGATTATTTAATTATAATGAATACCAATAAAATATTTAAAATTCTTAAAATAATTCTCTATTTATCTTTTGTGCAAAATTATATATTTGTTTCAATTATTATGCATATATCGTGATTTCATGCAGCGATGTGGAGAAATAAATAACTCCGACACAAAATTTTTGAAATAACAAAATTTATTACTAACAACAAATAAATAAACAATTTATTTACACTATTTACAGTGAGTATTCTTAACTTTTTTTTACTTTACAGTTTGATCTACCGGGTTATAAAAAAATAATTTATATTTCAATTAAATCTTTATTTAGATTTAGGACAAAATTTTAAAAAAATGTTACTATTTGGTTTCTCATTATGGTTAACTTATTACAAATATATTTATTTACTTTATTAGCAACAGCATTTTATCCTAATATTATTAAACTATCTTATTTTAAAAATTTATACTTAGAAAAACATTCTATAGAAAACAAAATTTTATAATGAGTATGGATTTCTCAAAATATTAAAAAATTTCATCTTGCAAAGTCAAAGATGTTACACAAAATATTATCCAAAATTCAGTACTAGATTTTAGTATTTATCACACAATGTTTACTAATCATAATATATTCTTCTTTAAGCCTTACTTTAGTATGATATAAGTGTAATCATCAATATATTTCTGTTAATCAATAAACAAAAAAAATATACTATGCATATTGTTTACATAATTTACTTTGTACTATTGTATTTTAAAATATGCAATATTTATTTTTCTCTTAAAAAAAAATAATACTAAAGCATTTTAAAATTATTATCACTTTAAAGAAAATATCTTTGTTTAGATACTTTATTTTTAAAAAATTTATATTTCATTTCCGAAATAAACTTCAAAATATATTCTATGATTCTTTTCTTTCCTTAGGATACTTTGGATCTTCAATTTTAAGTTATAACATCCTATTCCTTCTAAGCAAATAAACCAATCTTATACAAAACGATAGCATAACCTAAGTTCTAAATTATTTATCATTTCTCTTAAACATATCTTACTGAATGATGCAGTTACATGAAATAAAGATAGAGAAAACAGATGCATCGGATTAAGGAAGAAAGCTAGAGTATTACTCTTAACATATCTCAAAATCATGGCACAGTGCAAAGAGGTATGACATTTACCTGCCTAATATTCTCTAGTACAGGGATGATGTTAAAGCTATTTTTTCAGCTTTATTAGAACATCAAATATTTAAAGAAATATAAACACTGTCCAAATAAAATGTGTATCAGTCATAGGGCTTTGTTAACTATGCTGATAACCACATAAAGACTAAATATTATTTCCATTCCTTATAACATCCTATTTTTTAAAACATCATCTTGGTTTCCTGTTCACTAAGTACTTCCAAGCCACTATCTCAACATTATTTCTCAAGATTGTCCACATCTTACATCGATAAATAACTATCTGCATTTACAAAATAAATAAAATTCATTAATAGTTAAACAATCTAGCTGTTCCACAAGAAAAGTCTGCTTACTTCATTATTCTATATGTCTAATCATATACAATCTACTTAGACAATATTTGAATATCCAATAACATGAAAATTTTAAAAGAATCACATAATTATTTGTTATGTTGGATTATATCACTAATAAAAAAAATAATAATCTCGTATGCATATTTTCAAATCAATCCTATCTCATAATGTTTTTTTTTTTTAAATGTTGTATGAAATGCGGTACATATAAGTAAAAAAAAACTTTTACACTTCATTCTTCCAATTTATGAATGATCTAAAGAAAACAAAAAAAAACATACATTATAAATTATCAATAGTTATTATTATTACCAATAACCTTTATCTAGTCATCGTGTTCAGTAGGCTTCCTTTATCCACTTGAGCATTGCAGATATAAAAAAAAAAATTCACACCCATACACTTTATATTAAAATATTTTTAGCTAAATTATTAGATTGTTATATTATAAAATTTTAATATTAATAAATTAATGTTTTTATGTTTTTCCTAATCTTATATAAAAATTTAGATTTAAACTAGGTTAACAAAATAAAAGGAATCAAAACTATAATTACATATTTTCTTGACGATAGTTCCTGATAAGTCCAAAATGCTTATTATTTTCTCTAGAGTTTTTAAAAAAATGTTCTCCTCCAAGCACGTTAAAGTTTAAAATAAAATAATTATTAATCCATTTAGTAAAATTTATAGAAAATAATCCTTGGTTTTAGTATTTAAAACGATAATTATTAAATCATAATATTAATTAATCCCGTGAAGCTTCTTAATCTTCTCTACCAATATTCTCTGCATATCCGATGCATCAATCCATCTAATTTAACTTTAAAATATTCGATAAACTTTTAAGTGCTATTTGTATTTCCATGGATCCATCTTTTATTCATCTATGTGTTCACTTTTTTATCTACGTTTCCTTCTTGATACATTTAAACTTTCGTTTGGTATTTTTATATATCACTTTAAAAAAAAAAACTTCAAGTACTTTTAAACAAATCTTTTCTAAATACATTTTTAAAACACTTCTAAGAACGGATATTTTAAATATCAAAAATGCTTCTATAACATATTCTCCTGGGTTCTTTCTTTAATTCTTGAAAATATTTTTTTTTTAAAATGTTACCTTCAGAAAGGATATAACATTTTACTCCTTTGAATATCATATTATATAAAATAATTCATGCAATATATAATTATCTTATTACCATTTAAAAATAAATCTTGGATCAGCTTATAAATAATACGTTTCAATACGTTTTTTAGACTCCATATAATGTCCGAGCTGTGGTTTTTTTATGTACCAGAACAGTTCTTCGGTTATGCATAAATAAAGCTGTATTATAATTTAAACATATTTTATTTCGTAGTATATCCATCTCTATTGCGTAGTTTAGGTTAAACTTCAGATAAAATAATCCTGGCAAGTAACTTTTAAAAATTAGAAAATCATTTTCACGAAGTTCCCAAATATATTATTTTTAAAAACTTTCTTTTGCAAAACACTTTAAAAATTATCAATTAGTTTTTTGCAAATAAAACTATAAGAAAGTACTAAAAAAAAAATTGACTAAAAATAAAAAATTTTAAAATACTATCTTTTTGATAGTTATAATTTACCTTTCTCCAGTTTCAATACATTATTAATCTCCCCTGATACTCCCATCCAATTCATATTTATAGTCTGTAAGAATACCTATTCCTATTGGTTAATTCTTACTTTAGCTTGAGAACAAATTTATATATATTCAGTTTATAGCAGAATTATATTTGAAAAAATAAAAAAAAACTATGACGTAATGAACCTAAAACATTATTTTAAAATATTACTTTTAAATAAATTATTATTTTATTAAAACTATTTAAACATTTAAAATAACTTTTAAAACAATTTTAATAACCTATTCCATTTATCTATTTTTATTTAAATAAAATATTTAATTTTTTTATTAACTGTATTCATCTTTATTACGTCATTTAAGCATGTTATATGATAGTTAACTTGATGTTTAATACTATTTACTTTTATGATAGGCAATAATTCTATCCAATTCTATAATATAACTTTTAAAATATTTTAAACTTTATTATTAATTCAAACAAGCATGTGTGAGAAAGTATGTAATATACAAGTCACATGATCAATAACTTTGACAGACGATTTTTTATCTATTTCTCTGCCTAGATTTATAAAATTGATACACTTATTATATTATAATTATAAAATTTGGAAGAACAGTTTAGAAAATATAGTTTTAAATACAATTCTCACCATCATAAAGTTTATTTTAAAAATATATTAATTTTGACTATTACATATGATTATAAATTTAAACACTGTATTTATTAACTTATCAGTTTTAAACTATTAAAATCGAATTTATTAAATATACTTTTAATTTTTATAGCTGTGTTATTTAATATGGCCAGCTTTTACAACCATATGAAACAATATTTTGAACTTTACTTAACTACTTTTTAAATAATTCGCTATAATTTTATATACCACGTATTTTCTTTAGCTTTAAATTGTACTTTAAAGATATAATTGACTTAATACAACTACCATATTAAAAGAACATATTCTAAATTTAAAATTTTTAGTAATTGACTGTTATAAATTATTACTGACCTATAGAAAAGGGCACAATATATATATATTGTAACGATCCAGAGAAGGTGACTTCACGTAATCTGCACTACAGGGCGCCATCTAAGCATTTGAACCTAGAAAAATTTATAAAGTAGGCAGATACGTAAATCAAAAAAAAAAAAAATTTTTTTTTTTTTTATTTTGTTTCCTGGTCGTTAGCCCATGTCACTAGCTCAGTGGAATAGCAGAGATTTAATAATATAATCTAAGAGTATATATAAAAAAAGAATAAAATGAGCCACTGCCAGTAATTAACATACAAAAATTTATTTACGCACATATATATAAGATTTAAAATTATTTTAGTATTAGTTTACATTTCCAAATTTAACCTACATTTTTAACTTTGATTTTTGACTTTAATTCACATTTACTTACTATTATATTCTAATTTTACATTTTTAATTAAGTTCGCACAGATAAATTTATGAAAGCTTGTTTATAATGTTGAATATAGATCGGTTACATAGATTTCACGGTCAAAAACATTTCAAAATAAACATAAACGATCAAAATACAAAATTATTGATTACTGACAATTGCGGAGGGAAATTTATACGTAACCCAATAGTATTCACCATAAGATACTTGCATTGTCACCAATAACTTAAAAGACATCTGAATAAATACATTTTAGGTACTCACCGTAAGGTATCATTATTTATCGAATGTCTATATATTTTGATCAAATATGGAAACCCAAAACATACTTAACCGATAACCAATCCATGCAAGCGTCTATAAACAACTTAAATTTAATGCATTTTTATTTAGGGTCAAGTATGAATAGACCACATAGATTTGCATTTGAAAATAAAATATTCTATCCCTATTTAACCTTAGGCTAAAATTCGCAGTCAAACTGGCATCAATCCATCTGATATATCGATGTATTCAATGTAATTCGGAATACGGCAGCACCAAAAAGGTTAAGAAAAGACATTGACTCTCAATCAGATAGGAATATTACATCTATCTAACGAGAAGAACAATATAAAAAAAACTCCATAGAAAGGAACTGCGCTCTGAGTCTTATAATTCCTTCCATAGGCAAAGCGGGAGAGTGCGGCGTATGCAGCGATTCTGCCAGTAGCAAATCTCCGACTACATCTACTAACTACATCAATATATCCAATCCATTGACCCAATCTAACAACGACACAAATAACCTAAGATTACCCTCCCCTAATATAACTTTACAAATCTATACAGCCATTCACGCCCGACTTAAGTTTAACATTTATATAATTAATTTAACAAAAAACACAAAAAAGCGACTTAACGTAATCTGCACTACGGGGCGCCATCTAGGCATTTGAACCTAGAAAAATTTATAAAGTAGGCAGATACGTAAGTCAAAAAAAAAAATTTTTTTTTAAATATTTTGGTTCCGGTCGTTAGCCCATGTCACTAGCTCAGTGGAATAGCAGAGATTTAATAATATAATATCTAATTATATTTCAATATTAAAAAAAATAAATAAAATAAGCCACTGCCAGTAATTAACATACAAACATTTATTTATGCACATATATATAAGATTTAAAATTATCTTAGTATTAGTTTACATTTTAACATTTAACATTATTTTTAACTTTACCTTAGATTTTAATTTACATTTTAATTTCTATTATATTATAAGTTTACATTTTAATTAAGTTCGCACAGATGGGATTATAAAAGCTTGTTATAATATGTTGCTATAGATCGGTTACATAGATTTCAATGGTCAAAAACATTTCAAAATAAACATAAACGATCAAAATCCAAAATTATTGATTACTGACAATTGCATAGGGAAATATAAGAAACCCTCTAGTATTCAGCATAAGATACTTGCATTGTCACCAATAACTTAAAAGACATCTGAATAAATACATTTTAGATAATCACCATAAGGTATCATTATTTATCGAATGTCTATATATTTTGATCAAATATGAAAACCCAAAACATACCTAACTGATAACCAATCCATGCAAGCGTCTATAAACAACTTAAATTTAATGCATTTTTATTTAGGGTCAAGTATGAATAGACCACATAGATTTGCATTTGAAAATAAAATATTCTATCCCTATTTAACCTTAGGCTAAAATTCGCAGTCAAACTGGCATCAATCCATCTGATACATCGATGTATTCAATGTAATACGGAATATGGCAGCACCAAAAAGATTAAGAGAAGATATTGACTCTCATTAGACAGGAATATTACTTCTATCTAACGAGAAGAACAATAAAAAAAAAAAACTCCATAGAAAGGAACTGCGCTCTGCGTCTTATAATTCCTTCCATAGGCAAAACGGGAGAGTGCGGCGTATGAAGCGATTCTGCCAGTAGTGACTCTCCGACTACATCTACTAACTACATCAATATATCCAATCCATTGACCCAATCTAACAACGACACAAATAACCTAAGATTACCCTCCCCTAATATAACTTTACAAATCTATACAGCCATTCACGCCCGACTTAAGTTTAACATTTATATAATTAATTTAACGAAAAACAAAAAAAATCATGATTAAAACTTAAAGAATAAAAAATAAATAAATGGAAATGATTTTACATAAATAAGAAAAAAAAATACATCAAATAACACTAGTAATAAAGAATTTAGTTTGGTCAGATAGGATCATATTGCAATCATTTAAATATAGAAAACTTTAATTTAATGTTCATTATTTATAAAGTTCTTATGGTTTAAAACAGTTCATCTTTATCCGTTGCTTGCCATGAACGTGAATTCCCACGCAGTCCTCAAAAGATTGGTATCCATTTAGCCGTTGTTTTATTTATTCATTCGGAGGTTTTTTAGTTCAGTTGGTCCTCAATGTAAGAAACGATCGTTCATTTCTCTTTAACAGCTGAAAGAATTGACAGTGTGTCTGTCAATCCCTTCACCTCCAACTCCGTACTAATACATATAGTCACATCATAATAATCAATAACCAATAACCAATCACTAATTAATAATTTCCAAATTTTCCTTTTATACGTATTCGAAGGATTGACTTGGCATTATGTCATCGATGCGATGATCCTTTTCGTTGAGGTCCGATTTCCCAATGGATATATATATATATATATATATAGAGAGAGAGAGAGAAGCTATCATATATATATACTTCACATCCATAAACTAAAAATCACTAAGAAGTTTTAAATTTAAAAGTTTTTACATAATTTTAATAAATAAAAGTTATATAGATAGATATTTTACATACCCAGATAAATGTATAAGTTATTTTGTTAAATCAAATTAAATAAAATATTTTCTAAAAAGTTGTAAAAGCTAATTAATTATAAATTTAGTTTAAAAGTAGATTAAAAACAAAAAATGTTTTCTTTTAAAAAAAATCAAAAGTGGAAATAACGTTCTAAGAAAAATTTATTAAAATGCTTGTAAACAGATCGATAGATTAAATTAAGGAGATAAATAATCGACATGATTTATTTAAAAAGGCTATTATTCCCACTCAAAGATAAGAACTTGCAAATATGGTATTGGGCAAATAAGCTGTGGCAACCATAGATTTTTTGGAATTATCTATAATCAGTAGATTAGTGAATCCAAAAGATGAGTGATGGATTTGAATTTACTGATAAGCTAATTCCAATGAGTATAAATAGTACTTACAATTTTGGGGGTAAATTCTATTCTGTTCCCATTAGTCTTCATAAACTATTATTAAGAGGATTATCATTATTTGGTTGATTTTCCAGATCTATGATGCAAGAGTAGAGAAGCTGTTATTTGCTTCACTCTCAATCTGGCAGAGGGTAATCTGAAAATTCTATTGAATCCCAGAAAAGAAACTGTCTACATGTGAAGAAGTCACCTGAACATATGCCTGCTATGCATTAAACTATATCAATTAATCTGATGTTCAATTCTATTAGCAGGAACCAGCCACCAAATCATGACTAAATTGAGACTTAAGCATCCTAAAAACATTTGAAATTGCGACTTAAATCTACCATTACCATAGCTATGATTTAATAAAAAAGACACAAACATAAACCAATACCTAAAGGATTGAATGCAAACTTTTACATTGTAACAAGAGGTATGAACTTTAGATAAATTTCTAGTTAATCTATATTTATCTCTGATCTAGTAAAAATATGTTAATGAATAATTATTTATTTAAATCTGTTTATGAGCATGTATGGTGTGATATTACTATGTTGTTTTCTTTTGCAAGCCATAATTTAATTGGCGATAATTTTTAAAGGAATAATTTTATAATACTTAGTTAAAGCATATTTTCATAATCTCTGGTCATGCTATAAAAATTGTATGTTAATTAAAATAATTATTTCCACTTTATTTAAAATATAAATAATATGTTGAAGTGTTAAATTTATAAATTATGAATGGAGTTCCATCATGCTGCATAGACAAGATAGATTAAGGTTGCTTATAATAGGCTTTAGATTGAGCAAGCTGCTCTTCTGTTTTTGAAGTAGTATTAGTGATAAAAATGGATGGCTATCAATCCATCAATTCAGATTATGCTAGTTACATCTGAAACTCGGTCTTATGTAACAGATTAATGAAATGATTGTAAAACCATTTGCGACTGTTCATCACTTACTTTTATTTGTTTAAACTGGAATTGCAGTAGATAAATAATTCCTATTGTATGTTGTTTTATTTTCATACATGTTCTGTAGTGATATGTTTGTGACTTCTCATCACTCATTTGCAGTATAAAATTCTTTAAGAAGTAGTATGTGGTAGAAGTTTAACTCCTACCATATGTATATAACTTATATATGTATTGGTTCTTGTCAAAAACTATTGTAGTAGTCAAGCATTAGTGGCCTAGCAGTTAGCATTGCTGCCTTTCAAGCAGCTGGCTCAGATTCGCTTCCCAGTCAACGCTTTGACACATTAAAAAAAAACTATTGCAGTACAGATGTGATTTCCTGTATTTTACAATTACTTTATTGTTTTAATTACTTGCTAATATCATAACCTGTAATTGAGCACACAGTTAATTAGTTAACTTGTTATTCATTTATAATATTGCATTATCCTCATTTGGCATGGTTATTTAGTCTTAGAACAGCAATAATGAGAGGTGCAAGCAATTAGATATCTATGCAGCAGATTGGGATCCATTCAAAAACATCTAATGATAATAAGACTCTAAATTAGAAATTATCAAATCTCAATTGTTTAAAGACATTTAAGCTACTATATACTATATTTATGCATAAATTAAAATAATGCTAATAATATTTAGAAAGGTTCAATTAATTTATAAAGCAATTAAATAAAGTGCTACCAATGTGTGTTATTTTGTATATACATAACTAAATTGTGTTTGTCTTATTGTTTTTGACAGTTTGTCATCATTATTTGCAATCAGTAACTTAAATAAAATAGTTAAGAGTTTCTTGTTTTTCCCTGACCTTAGAAGGCTGTAAAAGAAAAATTATCATTCTGTGACGGTCAGAATGTGGAATGCACATGTGGTTTCCCTCATAATTTTCATGTAGGTTGCTCAATTCAATCAGTTACAATATATATAAAATACAGTATAATAAATTTTATCATTTTTTATATAGTTATCTTGGTTTTAGAAATGAACTTCTTTTTTTTTAATTTCTTTTTATAATTTTCATTTTTTTATATCTAAAGAAAAATGATCCTGATTTGGTGGACCTCTATGAACAAATGCTCGCTTCTCATCGAGCAACCCAGTCTACAACAGTACCAAGTGATGGGGTAAGAGTTTTTTTATTATTATTACCCATGAAAAATTTATCAGAAGCAAAAAAAATGTATAGATATTTGTTACTTTGTTATGTTTTGAAATAATTCATGAAATTTATTAATCTGATATTGAAACATCAGCCATTATTGTAAAGTTGTGCAATTTATTACGTATCCATGCCTTTTTTTTTCTTTGGAGATAATCAGGATCTTTTTATGTTATCTCTAATTATTGGACTTGATAATACTATAATTATAAATATTTGAATTTGTTAATTTATCCTTTATATGTAATATTTTATATTAATTGTGCAGAAGTAAATTAATATTCAATCATGTGCTATTTTTTATAACTATCATAAATCTCTGCACATTCACCCATCAGTAAGAGTATGAATCACTTAAACGTAGAGCATATTCATATATTCACTAACCATTACTATTGGCGCTTGTATCAGATCTTGAATCTATTGTGTTCCTGATGTTATCATCAACAATATTAGAAATATTTATTTTAATTTAAATCCCAGCTTTAGTATTTGATGTTTTTATTTTTGATATTAAATAAAGAAATTCACGAATATTTATATATTTTACAGCTTTAACTTATATATACATAGCAGTGCACACACATACATGAACAATTACATGCACAGCCAACCAATTTATTGTTTTCATATTCTGAAGAATAATTGAAGTAGATAATTCCTTAAATCTTTTACAAGTTATAAATGAGAATTTGTTCTAATATAATAGGTTTTATGATAATTTTGAATTGAAAATATAATATAACATATATTTAGTATTGAAGAATTAGACATAATCATACTCCTTTAAAAATTATTTTAGTATTTTGGATTTTTAGTTGATAGAGATTGATAGTTTTTGTTTTTTTTTTAAAGGTATGAATCCATAGAAACTACAAGATAGTTAATCAAATTAAATATAATGATCAAAATTAATGAGATGTTAGAATTAACAAATAGTAAAAAATAAAGTAAAAATTCACATTAAACAATGTTCCTTTTTTATATGTATATACTGTATGAAGATTTATGATATTTGTGCTTTTTTAAAAATTATATTGTGGACTATTTCCTTCTTTAGTTTAATTGGTAAATATCTTTAGAAAAATTCTAATTTATTTATAGTTTTGCAAATACGTTCAGTTATTAAAAATACTGTATAGATTAGTATTCTAGTACAAACAGCTGAATGTATTTATAAATATATATATATTAAATTAATATTTCCGCTAAATAGTATAGTCCAATATATAATTATAAATTTATATAGAATAACAAGATAATATAATAGATGTATTAGTTTTAAATTCTAATAACAGTAAAAAATTAATTGCCATAATTTATAACTTATACAGAAGTCGTTTGGATTACAATTTAAGTAATCCAAAATACTTATATATAAAAGATATATTATTAATGTTTATTTTTTACTGTTAATATAATTTAAAACTAATATATATATATATATATATATATATATATATATATATATATATATATATATATATATATATATATATATAGTGTGTGTGTGTGTATGTATGTGAATGATATTACTAAAAAGACCAACTGGTGACTTTTGGTTAATATTAAGAGGTTTGTTGGAATGCATCAGTACTTTCCATAGCTCATATATGGTAAATGTTACTTATTTATTTAAATGAGAATGAGTATTATATCTTAAGATCTTCTATCACTCTTTATTGAAGAAATCATTCTACATTTAATATCACCAAAAAGAAATTTAGATCTAATAAAGATAACATAACAATAGTATATGCACAGTTTTACACAATTGCATATAATATATTCATCACACTTCATATATTTTATTGAAACCTGCTACATATCAATTTGCACTAACTTTATTGTTTTACTCAGAATTTAGTTCTTCCCAAATTTAAATTATTTTTGTTTCAATCATTTGAATTTTCAAAGCATAACAAAAGAAATACAATGCCATAATAATTATTCATACTCTTAAAACCATGTAGCTTGCTTGCTATTTTATAATTTTTGACAATATAAAATATAATATTTTAACAAAAATAATAAAGAATGATACAATACATATTTGTATGCTTTAAAATACTTACCTAGAAGTACTTATGAGCAAAATTTGGCAGAATAATATTTTTCTTAATTGACCATTAATTTAGAATTATATGAAGCATATGAATTACTCATTCATCTACATAAAATTGAATCATTTTCAACTGCACTCAAACATTAATCATAATGATTATGTTTTCACAAGTTTATGTATCATGTGTCATCTTTTTTTTTCTTTTGTATATGATTCTGGCAATATTCTGCTGAAAGCATGTTTAGAGCAATATAAATTTTAAATTTAAATTATTTTATCTTTTTTTAACACTTGTTTATAAAAAGTTTTTAAATATAATATATATTACCATTGTTTTGATAATAGTTTCACAAATAAAATGTGTTCATGCAGGGGAATAACTGTCTGCTTTTATTACCTTCACAAATAACTTGAAACTTAGCAAACTAGTATAAATTTAATGTTCATTCACCATGCTATTCTTAAAGATGATTTTTTGGAAGCCATGGTCAAAATAATATTCTTATCAATGGATTTGAGTTTTGAAGAAAACCACTTTAATTGTGACTACTTTATGCATTTGCCTATATATTTCTATAAACAGTCATCAGCATTATCATTTTCAACCATTATCAATCTGTTGCAGAATGAATATCTCTTCAAGTTTTTACATCACACCAGTTGCATGTGGTCTCTTTCTAGATTTTTTACAATTTTCTGGGATCCAGTTTAAGACTTCAACTATCAATGTACATCTCTTAAAAATATGTCCAACTCATGTCAATAATATCTATTGTTTTCTCACCCATGTATTTCATTTTCTACTTTTTTTGCTTATTTCTAACATATTGATTCTTCATTGAATAGTCTGAACTCTTTGTAATCCTCTTTTGTTAACTATCCAAGTCTCATATCTAAAATAAAAAAATAGTAAAATACATTTATTTCCTTTTCAAACATGTAGATATATTTTCTTTTAATATTAAGTTATTTTTATCAAAGGTTTAACTCTATGATTAATTTCATTCATTATGTTTCCATCTGTATTAATAATCTGGCCATGGTATTTTTATTGAAGTTAAATTCTACTAATTCATCATGGTCCATCTTTATTTTTATTTTTTTTAGAAAATCAATTTAACATTACTTTAGTCTTTTTAGCATTTATTTTTAATTCCTTTTTTTACTTTCATTTGATAATTATTACAACATTTCCTGAAGCTCTGAAGCATTAGTTGAAAAACATCCATATCATCTACAAAATCTCTATGACTTTAGTAATTTTTATTTACTTTTACTCCTTTAGTTTTTCATATATTCATAAAATACTTGTAAAACTGTCATAAAAAGTTTGGAGATATAGAATCATAATGTCATATACCCTTTTAAATATTAATCCTCTTAGTGTCAGTAAATAATCTAATAATTGCTCCTGCATTTTGATAAATATTCTTCAGAATATGACAATATTCTGGATCTATATGTTAATAATCTAATACTTTAATTACTATAAAAATGCTTATAGAATCAAATGTTTTTTTTTATAATTTACAAATCCAAAACAGAATGGCAACTCATATTCATTGGTTCTTTGCCTCTCTCAATACACTATATGAGGGGTTTCCAAGCTTTTTGCACTTAAGAGCACATTCTATAATACCGGCCAGGTGGTGGGCACCATTTATTTTTTCAATGTAAATTTATAGTTGGATATTGTTAATAATACACATAATGTACAAAAAAATATTTATTTCAAAAATAAAATTTTAATATATAATTAACATTTATATTTTTACGCTGTAAAAGTATAGTATGCCCTACAATTTGATTACAATATAATACAATAATTTATAAGAAATTTTAAAAATTAAATTTATTTGTATCAGATAAATAATTTTCTATCGTGTTCAGATAGCGGTGGGCACACGTAAAATGGTCTGTGGGCTCCATGGTGCCCGTGGACATAGGGTTGGGGACCCCTGACTTATATATTATATAGATAATTTGTATTATTTAAACAGATATAACTAGAAAAGAAAAAGGATTTAATTATATATATGAATTAGTCATTAAGATTAAACACAAAAATAATAAAAAAGTAATAAAAAAAATATTTATTACATTTTGTATAGTTCAATAAATTTAATAGTGAAGGAATTAAAAGATGATCTAGTTTATTATGTTTTAGGCACATTAAATTTTGTATATAAAAATATATTACTTTTTATAAGGAAATATATTGAAATGGTCACTTCTTTTGATCAGCGAAGGCACTACTAGGCGACTATTGATCTAGAAAATTTAATTTACAGTGATTGAAAAGTTAACGATGACGATCAATGCTACTAGCTAGACCCAGAGAGAAAAAGAGATCTTTAACATTGTTCAGATAAATGAGGAAGAATGCATAGACAAATGTCAGCCCAGAAATAATTATAAATAATTATTAAAGTTTATTAAATTAAAAAAAAATAAAAATTAGTCAAAATATGAAAGTTTGACCTTGATTTCTCCAATGGATTTATCAGAGAATATATGAGAGTAAGATATTAAAAAAAAATAAAAATTAGTCAAAATATAAAAGTTTGACCTAGATTTCTCCAATGGATTTATCAGAGAGTATATGAGAGTAAGATAATATTAAACACCCTGGCATATAAATCCATTTTCTCATCTAAGAATTAAAAAGGATGTATAATGTTTTCCTGCTAGCAATTTATATAAACAAATTCCAGTTTCCTTGATTTAGAGATTTCACAACAAAACAAGCTTGTACAAAATACAATAAATCAGCAGAGAGTGATCTTTTCCTACAATCCAACAAAACCTCTGGATATTATAGGAGTGTCATTTATCCACAAACCCTCATGAATGGTCATGTTTAAGACCATCAAGATTGATTCTGACAAAAGAAAAAAAGAAAAGATTATGGTATTACATAATCTGAAAGATAGGAAAACCAAAATCTCTACTGTTTAAGAAAAACAACGATACACTTGATAAACAGCAAAACTCTCCATACAATATTGCCACCTGTGCTAAACAAAGTAATCAATGGATGCCAGAAGGCTTGTCATCCAATATCCCCAGACTAGTTTCTGGCTTGTGGCCTTTGTAAGTGAGGAGCTTTGGATCTGAGAGCACTGCAAATAGATCTTAGGATCTAATGCAACCCTCTAGTAATCACCTTTCATCTCTACTTAACTACAAAACTATGAAAATGAAATTGAAAACACAAAAAATATTTTCAATCTAAGCTCAATAGCTTATATAGTTATATGGGTCTGAACTCAGTTTAGCACTCATACATTTTGGTGTCTTTGGCTCTTTTACAACCATAGCCACCACTATCCTATTAGGCAGGATTGATGTTAAACCATTAAGCATCACATGATCACATTTCCTATACTAGCACATTAATTGTTGATAAACAGAGCAAAACTCTCCATACAGTATTGCCACCTGTGCTAAACAGAGCAACAATGGATGCCAGAAGGCTTGTGCATAAAATCCCTATCTAATGCCTACTCATCCAATATCCCCAGACTAGTTTCTGGCTTGTGGTCTTCGTCAGTGAGGAGCTTTGGATCTGAGAGCACTGCATCTAGATCTTAGGATCTAATGCAACCCTCTAGAAACCACCTTTTATCTCTACTTAACTACAAAACTATGAGAATGAAATTGAAAACAGAAAAAATATTTTCAATCTAAATTGAAAACACAAAAAATATTTTCAATCTAAGCTGAGAGCTTAGATTGAAAATATTTTTTGTGTTTTCCACTTTCATTCTCATAGTTTTGTAGTTAAGTAGAGATAAAAGGTGATTGCTAGAGGGTTGCATTAGATCCTAAGATCTAGATGCAGTGCTCTCAGATCCAAAGCTCCTCACTGATGAAGGCCACAAGCCAGAAACTAGTCTGGGGATATTGGATGAGTAGGCATTAGATAGGGATTTTATGCACAAGCCTTCTGGCATCCATTGATTACTCCATTTAGCACAGGTGGCAATACTGTATGGAGAGTTTTGCTCTGTTTATCAACAATTAATGTTCTAGTATAGGAAATGTGATCATGTGATGCTTAATGGTTTAACACCAATACTGCCTAATAGGTTAGTGGTGGCTATGGTTGTAAAAGAGCCAAAGACACCAAAATGTATGGGTGCTGAACTGAGTTTAGATCCATATGACTATATAAGCTATTGAGCTTAGATTGAAAATATTTTTTGTGTTTTCAATTTCATTCTCATAGTTTTGTAGTTAAGTAGAGATAAAAGGTGTTTGCTAGAGGGTTGCATTAGATCCTAAGATCTAGATGCAGTGCTCTCAGATCCAAAGCTCCTCACTGACAAAGGCCACAAGCCAGAAACTAGTCTGGGGATATTGGATGAGTAGGCATTAGATAGGGATTTTATGCACAAGCCTTCTGGCATTCATTGATTACTCTGTTTAGCACAGGTGGCAATACTGTATGGAGAGTTTTGCTCTGTTTATCAACTATTAATGTGCTAGTATAGCAAATGTGATCATGTGATGCTTAATGGTTTAACACTTGATAAATCACTAACCAAAAGGTTTACGATCTGCAGGAAACACAAACCAAGATTGTCTAAATTAATTACCATGAAAGAATAATGGAAAGGTGAGTTAAAAAGAAAATTACTAATATCTGCCCAAGCATTTATCAAGGTTTAGTAATATAAAAAGAGAAAAACACTAAGCATATAAAATATAAACTAGCAATACACTCGGATAAATAAATTTAAAATATGAAATCTTAAAACTAAGACTTTAATACATATAATAATAAGAAGTATATATAATAAATTAATTAATATTTAAATGATTATACATCTTATTATAGGTGCAGATTTTTTTTTAGATTAAGCTGAGAGATTTAAGCCTTGGTTACAATATGAAAATCTTCATTTATCTCGAGGCATAATGTTCTGTCCGGCTGATTTCTTCCAGTGGGATAATGCACAGTTTATTTCTACCTAGAGTTCATCTCTAAGGTTTTTATTTCCATTTATTTATCTATTCAGGAATCTGAAGGGAATTGTTGGGATCAGTTCTGGACTAGAATTTTAGTTAATGTTCTTGAAGGCACAATTATGGAGCTCTGGGATTCATCTTTGAGTTGATTTACCACTGCAAATTATTATTAAGGTTCTTTATGGTGAGTATTTTCTGCATCATGGATGGACAGTCACTATTTTCAATATAGTATATACTTCTTCTATTAGCAAGTAGGTAAGCAATTCATTCTGAATACTGCAAGCAGCAAGTACTATCAATGGTCAGCAAAATTGCCACTTCTATTATTCACGTTGAGCAAATAGCAAATATAAAAGTAATAATATCAATCCAAATAAGAATCACAATAAGAATCCAAATAAGAATAAAAAGCAAAATAATAATTCAATCAAAAACTCAGGGTTATTTATGTGAATTATTATCCCCTGCCTAATCTTTAATTAAAAGTTTTGACCAGGGTAAATCTCTATCTCCTGCTTAATCTGGATTTTAAAAAAAAAAAACAAATCTTCCAGGGCTCTTATCTATTTTCAAACATTAATTAAATTTAAGTAAATGAGAAAATCAGTCTCAGCTTTTAAAATAGATTACAATCAATAAAATAAAAAAACATGATCGCAATCAAAACTTTTTTTAAAATGCAAATGCTTTTACAAATAGATTCAAACTTACTTTTAATTACTGTAATGAAAGAAAAACAAGCATCAAAAGAAAATTATTTTAAACTAAAATCTATTGAAAAAAGTAAAATCACAGAATTTCAAAATATAAATGAGTATGTACATTATTGCATATACTCTTAAACGTGAAAAGAAATTATAAGGTATAAAGCTTTATAATGATATTTTCTGTTCTTTTATATTTAAAATATTGGACTTTTGAAGCAGAGAAATCTCCAGCTCAATTACCTTATCATGCCATGGAAAAAAAAATTTCTTTACTCCTTTTTTAAACATTTAACCCCCCCTCTTCTTTAGAAACTCTGCTGAATGTTGTCCTGCATTCTGTCTTATTGAGCTATCCCTACTAATTTAACTTTATCTCATTTTTTATAATGTCAACAATTTTTTTTAAAAAAGACCATCTGCTTATTCAGACCTACCCTCTGACAGGTAGGTTATTTCTTTCTGAAAGTTTGATCACTTTGGTGATTCAGCTTCTTGAATTTATCTAAGGGCTCCTTGTCTATGTTATCATAATCTATTGATGTTAATAATTCCACCATTTTTGATAGATTGACAACTGCTGCTCAACATCATTTTTGGACTGTAGGTGACATATTATGTCAAATAGTTCATATAATCTGTCTATATGAGAGCGGAAATGTGGTTAACAATCTTAACTTAGCCACCTGCCTAAAATAAATTGTGTGTATGTTTCCCCATGGACAATAGGGGATTTCTCCCAGGATATTCTGTAGAGTATCCCATTTTATTTTGCTTCACTCCAGAATGTTTTTAAAATTGCACATCTATATTTTTCAAAGGTGCATGGTTTTTGTATAAAAGATATGCCACCAATTCTAGGCTGTTTCCTGGAGGTGGCTACTGGTTACCGTAACTTTTTCTTCTTCTTTCCAGTTTTGAACTTGGAAAAAAACTGACTAAACTTTTGAAGTGGTTTAATGGGCTTTCCCCCACTTCTGCTTTGAATGTTTCTATGAGGAATTGCTTTTCTAAAAACCTGCTGGTTGTTCCCTCCTGTCTTTTATTTCTGGAATCTCTATTTTCATTCTCCATAGGATGTACTTCATACTGTTTGTTTTCAGTAGTAAAACATTCATATTTATTTTCTATTCCAGCTATTTGAAACCTTTTGTTATCTCAATACATATTTGTTGTATTTCTGCTTTTTAATGTATCTTTACTCTCTTCTATATCTTGAAATGCCTTCTCTAATTTTCTTACCACATCATCTATAACCTGTTTGATTTCCTTCTGGATTTGCCTTTTTTATAATATATCTAATACCTCCTGTGTAATTTTCTTTATATTTATCCACTCCCGGCCCATCTCTTCTACATGTACCACCTTCATCTCTATGTTATCTATCCTAATGCTCTCTTGTTCTAACTCATCTCTCACTTTTTTCACACCTTCTTTTACCATCTCAACTTCCTGAATTTCTCTAGTCAGATTTTTTTCTATGGCCTCATGATCATGATTTTTCTCAACTCATTATTTCTTGTCTCATTCCTTTAACATTGCCTGTTGATTGTTTGAATTCTCTATTTTCTTCCATCATTGCTCTGCTGACTCTGTTTCATTTCTTTCATCATATCTTGCTGACTTTGTTTTGTTTCTCTATTTTCTTTCATTAACTCCATCATCATCTGAATCTCAGTCACTTCTTTTTTCCTTTTCTACTACTGGGTTTTTTTGAAAGAAATAGGAATTTCTTCCTCAGTTACTCCCCTATCATTTTTTTCTTTCATTTTTGAAATGAGATTAAACCCTGATATTTCTAACTTTTATTCTCAATTTAAATTTTTTTTTCACTTTAAAATATATAAGTAACACTTTCTTATGTTCAAAAATTTTAAAAAAATGCTATTTAACTGTTTATTTAATTTTTCATTTAAAAAAGTTGAACTCCATACTCAAAATTTTTCCAACAATACACACCAACTAGCACAATCTGATTGCTAATATTAAATCTTGCATCCTACACCTGAAATATTTCTCAATTGTCTGAACAAAATCTCACATGGGTTTTCAATTGGAATCTCTATGTTGGTAGGGCTGAATTTTAATCTTTACACTGTAATGTTCACTTCTTTTGATCACTGAGGGTGCCACTAGGCCACTGTCAGCCTATAAAATTTAATTCAATTTTGATCAATGCTACCAGCTAAATCCAGAGAGAGAGAGAGATCTTTAACAGTGTTCAGATAATTGAGGAAGAAAACATAGACAACTGTAGGCCAGAAATAATTATTAAAGTTGATTAAATTTTAAAAAAAATATATTTGTCAAACAAAATATGAAAGTCTGACCTAGATTTCTCCAACGGATTTATCAGAGTGTAGAAGAGTAAGGTAACATTAAACACCTTTGGCAGATAAGTTCATTTTCTCACCTAAGAATTAAAAAGGATTAGTCTTTTTGCTAGTGATTTATATAAACAAGTTCCAGTTTCATTTATTTAGAGATTTCACAGCAAAACAGTCTTATATGAAATATAATGAATCAGTGCAGAGCGATCTTTTCCTACAACCCGACACAACCTCAGGATATTATAGGAGTGTCATTTGCTGACAAACACTCATGAGTGGTCATGTTTAAGACCATCAAGAATTATTTCAGTAAAAGAAAAAAAAAGAAAAGATTATGGTATTCTGTAATCTGAAAGATGGGAAAACCAAAATCTCTACTGTTTAAGAAAAACAAAACAATACACTTGATAAATTGCTAGCCAAAAGATTTAGGTCTGCAGAAAACACAAACCAAAATTGTCTAAATTAATTATCATGAAAAAATAAGGAAAAGGTGAATTAAAAAGAAAATTAGTAATATTTATCCAAGCATTTATCAAGGGTTAGTAATATAAAAAGAGAAAAACACTAAGCATATAAAACATAAACTCACAATATACTCTCGAATAAATAAATTTAAAATATGAAATCTTAAAACTAAGACTTCAACACATAAAATAATAAGAAAAATAGTTCATTTCTTCATCCCTGATATATATATAATTAATAAAGCAAGACATAAATTTCGTAACTTGATTTTAAGCTTGCATTTAATGATCACTAGATGGAGCTTACCAATAGCTCTAATCAAGCTTTATTTTATAAGTTCTGAAAGAGAAAGAATTCAAAATCTCTATCGGAAAGTCCCTATCTCCAGACCAATTGGTTTCAAGCTTATGGCTAACCTCAGTGGAGTGCTGGGATTCTAGAAACTAGATCTAAAATACTAACTCAAAGGTCAGCACTTATAACACATTACTATCAATTTGAAAGCCTGATGTCTTCAAATCCAGTCTTACAAACCAGATAGCTCTATGAATCTGAATTCAGCTCAATTTCACCATATAGTAGTAGCCTCTGCAATATAGCATTGCAAAAGCCTTCAAAGATACATTTATAATAATTAATAAAAGTCATAAATTTCATAACTTGCTTTTAAGCTTGCATTTAATGATCACTAGATGGAGCTTACTAATAGCTCTAATCAAGCTTTATTTTATAAGTGCTGAAAGAGAAAGAATTCAAAATCTCTATCGGAAAGTCCTTATCTCCAGACCAATTGGTTTCGAGCTTGTGGCTCATCTCAGTGGAGCATTGGGACTCTAGAAACTAGATCTAAAATATTAACTCAAAAGTCAGCAATTATAAAACATGTTACTATAAAACACATTACCTTCGAATGCTTTTGCGATGCTATATTGCAGAGGCTATTACTATATGGTGAAACTGAGCTGAATTTAGACCCATATAGCTATTTGGTTTGTAAGGTTGGATTTGAAGACATTTACGTGTCTGAAAAGTTCAGGCTTTCAAATTGATAGTAACGTGTTTTATAAGTCCTGATTTTTGAGTTAGTATTTTAGATCTAGTTTCTAGAATCTCAGCACTCCACTGAGGAGAGCCACAAGCTTGAAACCAATTGGTCTGGGGATAAGGATTTTCCGATAGACATTTTGAATTCTTTCTCTTTTGGCACTTATAAAATAAAACTTGATTAGAGCTATTGGTAAGCTCCATCTAGTGATCATATATATATATATATATATATATATATATATATTTAAAAATATTATTTCAATTATAATTATATATATATATTCATAAAAGCATTTATGTTGATTAATACAAAGATCTAGATCTCCATGCAAGGCAATACCTGATCACATTTGTAATAAGAAATAATTTATATCTCAATTTGAAATTAAAAGAATTACAGTGCTGTTATTTTTTTTTTACTTTTTGAGCATTTCCTATACATATTATGTATATCAAAATGCATGCACATATTGCATTTATGGCATCAGCATGGGATTTGGGCATTGCGTCATCAGATTTTCAGTGGTATGGTTGACTTTAGAATTGGAGGTTAGAGTAGATTGAAGCCTGTCCATTAAAGTATGAAGATTTGCTATCTTAATATAAACTGAACATTGATTATATATATATGTGTAGGAGATGACTATCTGGACCAACTGATGGGTGCTGGTTTAACATGAAATACGAATATTGGTGATTATTTATCTTTTCTATGTTTTTTTGTTTTGCAACTCTCAACTTTAAATATAAATGTATAGTGCTATAAGTAAAGATATAATTTATATATTGCTTTTATTGATTTGATTCATGTATTTGATTCAGCTAATCAAAAAGATGTGTGGCCTAGTTTGAAATTATTTGACTTTCTACTGGAGTTTATTTACATTACTAGGCTTTTTAAATTTATATAGCTTCTTTTTGATGACTGAGAGGAAGTGTTTTTATAACTGATGAAAAATCTGAGACATTTGAAATAAAAACTAAGCACCAATTTTATTTTTCATTTTTAAGACAGTAGTTATTCAGAACACATATCAAGATGTAATATAGATTTTTATTTTGGATCAATTTAAATGATAACAAGAATTACATTTTTTTTTAACTTCCAAACTTATCATATCAAAAATGATTTACAGAATCTTGTTAACATTTTGAATGCAGTCTATAAAAATTTTAGGTAATATAGTGTTTAAAAAATCGGTTGTATTCTCATCCTTGGTGTTCGCCTTAAGATGGCGTTGATGCTAATCAAAAACATATACATATAATGATTCCGGGCCGAACCTAAATGATCGATTTGATCTAAAAAGATCTTATTTCTTAGATTTGTAATAAAATATTCTACTAACTAATACTCATCCTTGGTGTTCGTCTTAAGATGGCATTGATGCTAATCAAAAACATATACATATAACGATTCCGGGCCGGACCTAAATGATCGATTTGATCTAAAAAGATCTTATTTCTTAGATTTGTAATAAAATATTCTACTAACTAATACTATTATATGATGTTAGTTTTTTTCATTTTTGTAAATGTTTATTAATCTTATCTTGTTTTTGAGTTTGTGTGTGTGTCTTTAAAGTTACGGTGTTTTTCTAATTTTTTTTTTTTTACTTTACATGTCTTTTAAAAGTTACGGCCTTTTTTTTTTTTTTTGCAAGAGTAAATCAATAATTTTATTCAAAAGCAAGACGTAATAAGTAAATTTTTATTAATCTTATCTTGTTTTTGAGTTTGTGTATGTGTCTTTAAAGTTACAGGGCTTTTTCGAATTTTTTTTTGGACTTTACGTGTGTCTTTTTTTTTTAAAGTTACGGTATTTTTGGTCAAGAGTAAATCAATCATTTTATTAAAAAAGCAAGAGGTAATTCTAAATCTATCAAAACTAATGTAATTTATATACTACAATTTAGAATTGATACCCAACTACTATTAGTAAGGACCATCATTAAAAGACTCGATTGAAAACTATACCCGACCAATTTCCGTTTTCTTTTTTTTGAGGGGGGGACAGTAATGAATCAGAAAGTGGGTTGTTTTTGTTAAGTCTGTCTATATAAAAAGGGTACCATTATTGAAATACTAAATTTAAAAATGATAGCTGACTAATTTGCGTTTCTTTTGACAGTAATTAATCAGAAAGTGGGTTTCTTTTTTTTTGGTAAATCTTGTGTATATATAAAAACAAACAAACCATAATTCAAAGACTCCATTGAAAAAAAACAAACCCCATTGAATTTGCTTTTTTTTTAAAGACAGTAATTAATCAGGAACTGGGTTGTTTTTGTTAGTGTGTAGATATAAAAACTAATCTTATTTTGAAATACTAAATGTAACAAAACAAAAAAAAAATAATACCCGACTAATTTTATTTTTCGGACAAGTAATTCCTAATAATTAGACAGTGGGTTATTTTTGTTTGTGCGTATATATATATAGCAAAAGTAACTGGTCACGGACAAATTATCATGAAAATGGTACTTTTCGCGTGATCCTTTAATTTTTTTTCTTTTGCACCCTTAAAAGCAATTTTTGAGGGTTACCCCTTCGTAATGGAATCTTCAGGACATTATTACTAAACTTACAACAGTAAAGTAAGTTACAACACATTAAAAAAATAGATGTCTTATCAAATTTAAAAAAACTACGACTGCTTCAAATACACACACTCTCACCCGAAACTACAGAGAAAATAGATATTCTATTACGAGAAAATGATGAACAAAATCGACTACTATGGCAGCCGATCAAGGCATTATTATGAGAAAATGATGAACAAAATTGACTACTACGGCAGCCGATCAAGGCATTTCTTTCTCTTTTCTTTTAGCATAGAAAAAAAAGCCATAACCGGCAGCCGTCGGGAACTCTTTCTGTGTTTTATCATAGAAAGAAGTCTCTTTGTGTTGGCTTCTGTCGCCGCCTCCTCCGTCCAACATAACATGAGGACTTCTCTTTGGTAGGGTGAAGGCCGGTGAAATGGTATATTTCTAGGGATTTACCTAGAAGTAGCGACATCTTAAGGTGAACACCAAGAATGAGAAAACAATCAAAAAATCAATGTGCTTTATTAGTCAGTAACAAAAGAAAAGTCTTCAGCAACTTTTGGGTTGTGATAATTTATCTAGTCTGGGAATGCAAATCAATTATTTTGGTTGTTGTTTTTTTAAATAGAAAGGGCAAAAGTTTGAACATTGGTTTGCAATACAGACCTGACTGAGTTGATATTGCATATAAGTTGAAAATTAGACTATTTTGTCCTAATAATATAACTATCACAATTAAATTAGTTACATATATGGCAATTATTTTTACCAATTAATTGTGTAGAAGTGAGATACTAATACCTATCAAAGTAGTTTAAAGGAACTGGAAAAATTTATTAAAGAATGTTCCATGAGATTATAAAAATTTTATTTAAAATCAAGAAACCAATCAATGTGTTCTTCAGCTTTCTAGATGATTTGTATTAAATATACTATAGTGAAGGCACATTTTTATTGGATAAAATATACAAAGTGAATGAACAACAACTGCCTTTATATTTTATAATGAGTTTGAGCTACATTTTCATGGATTGTTATAAAGAATATTTCAAAAATATTTTAAAAAGTCTATTAGTGATTGCTTTCACTGAGCTGCATAGATTACAATAAAGAGCTGCAATTTTGGTGAACTCTTGAAAAGTAAAAGTTTATTAAAGAAAAAATTAAAAGGCTGCATTATAAGATATTAAATAAATAAACTTGGATCAGTTTGTGATATGTGTCTTTGCACTTTATAAAATGATTTGTGTAGTCATTGCAAAATTCATTTTTAATTTTTTTATTTTTTGTCTTTTTATCTTTATCGTCTGGAGTTTGAATGCCAATACTTTTTTATGAAAAATGTATATAATAATGGTACTTACTTGCTCCAGTATTATTTTGATATGGTATTTGTTAAATAGAAACTCTAAGTGTTCAGTTTATACACTTTATTAGTGTTTTATAGGTTTATAATGTTATCAATTAAGTTTTAATACCATGATTTCTTCTATAATACTGAAGCTTTTTAAAGAAAGCCAAGTATATTTTACATATATTTATTTATCTTGTTTTATAACAAAATTATATAATAGTAACATATTTAATGCTTTTTATTAATTTGTGTTATACAATATTTTATTTGATTCTAAAAAAAAAGCCAAGAAATAATAGATGATTATTATTTTTAATAGATAATTTCACTAATGTTACACTGAACATAAATTTTAGAAAACTTTTTTTAAAATTATTAACCTACTAATAAAATAACGTCATTACTTTAAATTTAATAATTTAAGCAATAGTGTGTATTCAGAAAAAGTAAATATATTTATACTATTTTTTTTTATTTTAATGTTTTAGGAGCCATCTTCACCATCAGAAGATAGAGAAACTCCTAACAGTATACGAAGAGGTTTTGAGTTATGGGAGCAGGTAACAGAACTATCATCCCAGGGTATAATTAGGATAGTTGATTTTGCCAAGAAATTGCCAAACTTTCAAAATCTCACAGTGTCTGATCAAATGACATTACTCAAAGGAGCTTGTCTAGAAATCATGGTAAGTTATTTTTGTTTTTTTTTAATATATACATTTAGATGAGTTTATGAACATCTTGGAGATGTCAATAACTTATTACAATTTATAATATAACTCTAAAAAGTGAGATAAATAAATTGTGTTTAATGAGTAGTAAGCAATAGCAAACTATCAATAATGATGAGTAAGTATTATTGTTTGATTGAAGTATTTTATTTTCTAATTAATTCAATCTTTCTTCAGGCATTAAAGTTGAATTCGATTTCTGTTGCTTTCATCACCATCATTTTTCATCATTATCGGACCCATGCAGGATGAAGGTTTCTCCAAGATTAATTTAATTTTTTTGATCTCTAAACTCTCTTTTTCTCATCACACTAGAAAAATTCCTTATTTCATTAATCCATCTTGCATATAGTCTCTTTCTAGATCTTTTATAATCTCTTGGAATCCAGTTTAATATTTCAACTGTCCATCTGTTATCATTTTTTCTAATAGTATGCCCATCCTATCTCCATTTCAGTCTCTTAATTTTTTCAGTGATGTTAGTAATATTTGTTTGCTCTCCCATTCATGTATATCATTTTCAATACCTTCTTGTTATTCTTATTATATACCTCTTTATATTTTGTTCAGTAATATGAAATCTCTTTAATGTTTTTCTATTATGTGTTCAAATCTTATATCTATAAATAAAACACTTTTATTAAAATTTTTCATTAAAATCCTTTCTTTTAAAAACATATAATTCCTGAAAAACATTTATTCACATGCCAATAAAATATTATTTTTTCAGGTACTAGGGTATTTGTTCTGCAATACAGACAATGTATTGTGCCTTTTCACATTTATATCAATGTACTGGTAACTTTGTAATCTTGTTATTTTGGGAACCATTTACAAAGTTATCAGCAGCTTCAATATGAATGTAAAAAGGCACAGCAATACTTGGTCCATGTTGCAGGACTAATACCCAAGATATATATTTTTAAAAGAAAAAAAAAGGAGTATACACATATGCAAAAATCTATGCGATACTTTGACACTGAATTAAATTTAATTCAAAAATTTGTAAAAATATTTTTTAAAAACATATACCAAAACATTATATATACACAGATGCTACTTACTGGCTCAAATAGAACATATTTTGTGTAGTTGAAAGAACCAATCTGGAATTGACTTCTTGCAGATGAAATGGGGGTTTGAAGTGGAAATCCCCTCTCTCCCCAATGGACTGAGCACGTGATTGCAAAGTACATGCTGTGAACGGAATTTTGCAAAGCAATATAAGTTTTAAAAAAAACATATGGCAATGTGGTTTTGATAAATGGACAAGAAAAAAAGGGAACTAAGTCAACATAGTAATTCAATAACAAAATAAAATAAATGTAAATTGCAGCAGTTTGTTTAATGAAATGTTTTTTAGGCTGGAGGAAAAACATTTTTGTTATCATTTAGTATGGAAAAGAAGATGCCATCATCTCTGTCTAATCTATGCCACATGAATTTTGCCAGGTATGAATCAATGTGTTACCTTGATATCCCTCACTGCTATTTATTTCACCATTTTGTGGCATTCCATAATCATTCAATGTTTTGTGTGGGAACCCATTTCAGGATTCACGAAGTTGTGTGTGGTTGACACGAAAATGCTCATAACCATCAGTTCTGAGTTCCTCCATTTTGTACACCTTCCAACAGTTGGAGCAGATAATGGAATCCTCTTGTACATTTTCTTTGATGGCTTCCATCAGAGTCACTGCACTTCTATCTTTTATTCTGATGATAAAACATAGCTCTTTCTCTTGATATAACCCACTAAACATCCAATGTTCAGGAAGAATTCTGTCTTGTTGATTTTTTTCTTTTGAAAAAAAAAAAGACTTTTGTCAATTTTGATGATTTTTTCAGACCCTCCAATTTTAGCTGTTCCTTGTTGAAGCATGTCAGTGTTGCAAACTTTCTTCATATAGTTGTTCCAATTGATGGTTTTATTGTCTAACCCAAGCTTGTTTTTTCTCCCATTCGATAGAATTTAATTTACAAGCCCAATTGTAAATGAAGTGGATGGCAGTTTGGAATGGGATTCTGGAACCTTCCAACCATGTTCCCTTATGAACAGCAATTTTAGTGTTGCAACATCACTTGTCAGAGGTGTGGTTGTAAAAAGTCATACTGTGACCATTAGAACACATTTTGACTGACAGCAGTATGCCTTATTGTTGGAAATAAAGAATGGCCTTTTTTTTTGGTAGTCAGCAGTTTCCAATAATTTTAATTGTTATTCAAGAAAGAAACACTATTTAATATCAACTAACACTCCAATGAATGAATGAAACAAATTGAATATTAACAACACAGAATTAAACAAGAAGAAGATGCAAAACAGATCCAAAAATGCCAAATCAAGATGATAAAATGCAGAACTAAATAACAAACTTGAAATTAAAGATGAAAAAACACAGAATTGAAGACCAAACTTTGAAGATCAAAAATCTGCAGAAGTAAATAAAGTTGAAATTAAAACTGAAAAAAGCAGAATAAAAAATCGCAGAATTAAACTAACTTTAAATAACAAAGTTGAAGAATAATAGCTTTTGGTGTACATGTTTCAAAACACATTTTTGTGCATGTTTAAAAACATTTTTCTATGAGAAATAACACTCAAATCACAAGGTTTATTTGATGCTCGCAAGATTACTCTTTTATTGCGTATGTGAAAAGGCCTCCTATCTTTTTTCATTGCAGGACTAATACCCAAGTATTTTTTTTCATTATAATACTAATATGGCTGATGAATAAACATAAAATCTTTTATCATATCATTTATAAAAATGCTTAATTTACTTTTTCAACAGTCATATGCTTCACCAACTATTTGAACAGATGAATATTTTTTTTTCCATAAAATCTTCACCAGCTGAAGCCCATCTTAAGTATCTGGTCTTTATTTATTCTTTACTTAACATCCTCATTAGACACTAAACCTCATTTCTAATAATCCATAAACATTTCCCAAACAGATTATGTTACACCATTAAGTTCATTTAATAACATGGAAATCTGCTATATGATAAATTATCTATAGTTATCGTAATATTTTATCATACATAGCTCAACTAATTTTTTATGTTTTTTTAATGTTATTAATTAGAAAATGTATTAAATACCATATGATACTAAATCATCCATGCACTTTACTACTGTTACACAATGCTTTATTTACCACCCTCTTTTACAGTTTACAGTTTCAATTGCCCCAGCAGTCTTCTTCAGAACTCTTATATCTCCAACTTCAACTTCTAAATTCAAATACTTTTAAAATTTAAGAATGGTTAAATAAAGCATTGTATAACAGTAGTAAAGTGCATGGATGATTTAGTATTATATGATATAAATTTGGCAATGCATTAAGAAAGAGTAATTATTATACTTCTTGAAAAAGTGTATTAAAGGCAGGTAGTTTAAATTGTATTTTTGAAAAAGCAATATCAAAGATTTATTACTTATTGTAAATATATTTTATCATGACAAAAATTTTTTCATTATATGCAGATGTATTAAAAGTGTATTGGTATATCTACACTTTGTGAATTCCTCAAAGCAAAAGTTTCTGAAAGTTCTTTTAAGATTATATATATATAAGAAATTAGAATGCACATAATACTTTGCCAGAAATAAATATAGTAAATATAATGACATCCTAAAATTTAATTTTCTATTTTTTTTTTGTTTGCTTGATTTGGAACTTTATAACTAGACAATGCCGAGAGAAAGTTTAAATATTAAGTTGCATTATGCATACACACACATATGTATACAAATGAAAATAGCTTTATGTTTCCACAATTTTGCTAATCCTCAAATAAGACAAAGGTCTAGATTTCCTTTCTTTATAGATGTAAATAAATATAACTGAACCTCTCTTTCTAAAATCTTTAATTTTTGGGGCTATTTTCTAGCTCGTTTTTTTCCTGTGTTATTAAACAGCTCATTTTTATGTTGTTAATTAATTATAAGTCATATATGGAGCTTAAAAACCAGATGAATAATTCAATAAATAGACATTGAATGTATGGATTTGGTTTCTCCATATTGTAAAAATTTAACTCTTATAAAAGTATTTTAAAATTAATTGTAAACTAATTCTATTGCATTCTATTAATAAAGTCTTTTATAAATTATGTATAGTATTTAGATTTAAATATAATTTGTTCTATCTTAACTAGACGATATTTTTATACTTTTCTACCAATAATTAAAAACATCTAGACAACTTTACTTAAGATATTTTTTTAATAATTAAAATTTAAGCACGCTGTTTATTTTTTAATTTTATAGTTGTATAGAAATGAAATGCAAATGGTCTCTTGCTTAATGTTAACATCATCATTATTTAATTGCCAAAAGAGATGCTTCTCAGATCTGAACCTTTTTATCTTTCACTATAATCATCACGTGTTCATTACTTCTCCTGAAGATTACTTTTTTTTCTACTCTCTGTGTTTTATTTTAGCAGTTATTTATTACATTCTTTGTTAGTTATTTTTGGCTCCATCTTATAATTTTATCAATAAGTAACTATATATTTATATTAAACTAAGATATTCAATTCGCAATTAAATCATTAGTCAAAATAAAGTTGTAATTTGATTTTGGCTAATGATTTAATTGTGAATCATATACTAGTTTATTATATTAACTAGCTTGACATTCGATGTATAATCTTTACGACTTATTTTTCGCATTCTTCTCCAAATCCATATCTTTGAAATGCTGAATTTTTTTTTTTTTATAATTGTCTATATCTCTGCTTCAAACAAAATAATTAAGAAATTTTTAAAAAATATATAGTTTTCACAGATTTAAAAGCCTTACTTTGAATTTTGTTGCATTTATTATCAATTTTATCAAGGCTGCTTTAATGTTTTCCTTAATTTGCCATTACTATTTAAGTTTATATTGTAACTATATGAATGTTTCATCTCATTTGTAATCAAATTCCAAATATACTCTCCACTTCTCTGTATGAAAAAAAAAGTTACTACCTTTAATAAAAAGCCTATTAGTGATTACATTTTTATCTTTATTTCTTTACCACTAAACTTCCATAATTTAATATCTTTATTCTACTCTATAATTTATATCCATATTTATTTGCATTTATTTTCATGACGTTGGGGTTTTTTGTTTGTTTTTTTTTTTTGCATTTTTAAAAATCCAAATCTTTTACAAGTTCTATCAATTTTGCATAGCACTTTCTTAAGCTCACCCTCAGTATTTTAAGTTTATAATAAATAATAAAAATATATAGAACTGCTATATATATATATATATATATATATATATATATATATATATAATTATTCAAAACAATACAATAATTAATACAGTAACAATATTTTAAACAAATATATACCAATTTAATAGAAGTACTTTCAACTATCTATGTAGTCGTTGTCAACTAGACTCAAATTGTATTAGAAAAAACCGTTACAAATGTAAACAAAGGTAATACGTCATACATCAATTTTCCCACAATTCATTAATTTTTATATTGGCTGCCTGTCTATTTATCAACTGTTGCTTTTCACTTTTTATTAACATAGCTTCTTTAATTTTGCGTTTATTATTATTTCTTTCAATACACAGAATTTTAACTTTATTAAAATCAAAATCAAAACCATAATTACATGTTACATTACATGTTACATTATTATTATTTCTTTCAATACACAGAATTTTAACTTTATTAAAATCAAAATCAAAACCATAATTACATGTTACATTATAATAATCATAATGTAACATAATGTATTATAATGTAACATGTAATGTAACATGTAATTATGGTTTTGATTTTGATTTTAATAAAGTTAAAATTCTGTGTATTGAAAGAAATAATAATAAACGCAAAATTAAAGAAGCTATGTTAATAAAAAGTGAAAAGCGACAGTTGATAAATAGACAGGCAGCCAATATAAAAATTAATGAATTGTGGGAAAATTGATGTATGACGTATTACCTTTGTTTACATTTGTAACGGTTTTTTCTAATACAATTTGAGTCTAGTTGACAACGACTACATAGATAATTGAAAGTACTTCTATTAACCCTTTAACTGTCCAATTGTTCATTCGCTGCTGGTGGTATCACTCAAAGCTTTTAATTAGCCGATGCACAAAATAATGTATCAATTTTTCAAAAGTTATTGACCGTTTTTTTAAATATATTCACTTTAGTTTCGTTTTTAAAAAGTATATTAGTAATTTCTCACATTATAAAAATAAACGAAAGTTTGTTCAAAAATAAATTTTGATTTTTAATTTTAAAAATATTTGTTACGGTTGACATGAAAAGAAACGGCAATCATAATTTCACGTTATGATTTTTTTTTCCCGACTTTGCAATAAATAAATAATTCTTGCTAAAATCGTAACTATTTTTGTAAAATAATATTTATTTTTGACATATTATATGAAAATAATTTGTATTTTATTTGTATTTCATCAAAAAATATTTTTAAAATGCTCTAAAACATTCGTTTATCATTTTCAAAATAAAACAAAAGCGTTCGTAAATTTTTAATTTTTGGCAGCCATATAAAAATTTTAACAGCCAATAAGATTCAAGAAAAGATGATGAGAAGGCGGAGCTTTTCCATTTTCTTTTGTTTACAAAATTTCAACAGCCAATAAGATTCAAGAAAAGATGTGAAAAGGCAGTGCTTAGTTTTTGTTTGACATAAATCATCAATTAATTGATTTTTTACTTGTAAAATAATTCAATAGATGGCAGTATATTATAAAACTTTTTGCGTTCTAAAAAATGACGTTAAAACCGTAAACGTAGTCCAAAAACTAAGCAATTTACAGCGATGTCAAATTTACTCGATTAAAAACGAATTTACGAATATGTATCAAAAATTGCCTCGATTAAGAACGAGTCAAACAGTCAAAAGGTTAAATTGGTATATATTTGTTTAAAATATTGTTACTGTATTAATTATTGTATTGTTTTGAATAATTATATATATTTTATTATAATTGGAATACAGACATTGATTAATAATTTATATATATATATATATATATATATTAATAATAATAATAATAATTATACATAAAAAGCTTTTTTTGAAACATGGTTTTGTGCTCATTTTAAATGCTAAACATCTATTTTAATGCCAACCAATTATAGCAGATAGTATTAAAGTAAAATAACAAAATAAAACATGAATAAAACAGAATAAAATTATCATACAAAGATTCAATAAAATTTCAAAAAATTGACCATATAATGTAATATACAAAATAAATAAAACCTACTCTTTACACCTTTATATATACTAACATATATAATTTTCCATTCATTTTTAATTGACCAGTTATTAACTAAATTTATTGAAGTTTTATAAATATTCGTACAATTATTTGAGTTATGCTTAATGTAATGTTTCATTTATTTATCTTCTTTTTGAATCTTTAATGTAATTTAAAGATTTAATATTTTTTGTAGTTTATTTTGTATGCTTGGGAATATTTTATCTCGTTTATAATCTGTAAAATTCTACATTTATTCTCTGCATTTAAAAAAAAGTTAGAGAAGTGATTATGAAATTTAAAAAAATTAGAATTTGGATGTATATATAACTTTTTAAAATATAATTTTATGCTGTATATAAACCAGAAATCTCATTTGAAAAAGGAGTAAGAGATATTTAAGCATTTTTAGAACTAAATATAATTTATTTATACATTACTTTAATTTATTTTGATTCCAGATCTGCTTATATATACATTTTAAATAAAAATACTGTATAGACAATAATAAATTTTTTATGAAGTAATCTTTTGTTCAGGTCAATTATAAATAATGCTCTCACTTTTTTTTATATATTTTTATTAACACGTTTAAATATACGAGTATATATCAAAAAAAAGAAAGAAAAGAAATGCACTGTAATCTTTTCATTTGTATTAATTTAATATTGCAAAGTCTTGTGGTTGTTTCCTAACTTAGTTTAAAATTTGTTTATATTGCAAGATTGAGTGTTTTTATTTACAAAAATTAATTCTTTCCATTATATATATATATATATAGTAAAACAGAATAATGACTTCACCGATGGACTACCACTTAGCTGTTTTATATCATAGAACCAGACCATTATATTACCACATGATGTTATAAAAATACTAATCAGCACAATTCTACCTTCATACATGTGTTACATTACTGGTCATATCTGATAATAGCTAGAATCACTCATCATCATTGACTAATATGATTTTAATAATGAAAAATGTGAATTGATTATATTTCCCTAACAGTAATTACTATTATTTATTTCTGTGGAGTGATGACTAAAAAAGGTATTGATTAATACAAATCATCTTTATTTGTTTTGATGAAGTCAATCCTTTTTGTTCTTCAATGACCATCTTTCATAGAAAAATATGCATTTCCTTACTATTCTTCAAACAATTTTATACTCTTTTAGTATATTACTTGTGATCTAGCATAATTATTTTGAAATTCTCTTTTACATATCTAATGATCCACAGTTATATATATAAACAAAATATCTAACATGCAATTAGGTTTAGCATGATACCACAATTAAATTTTAAAATAACAGTTCCATATATATACATTTTATAAAATAGTTTTCAGGAGCAAAATGTTTAATAAAATAATATTAAAGTAAATGCATATAAGGCTTTAACCTTAATGCTATGCAACTTTTGAGTGCTTAATTTTACCATGAGAGTGACCTCTACAAATCTTAACACAAGATTATGACTTTATAAAGATAAGAGGAGGCGTCTTATCTTCAACCTACTTTTTAATTATATAGGAAAATCTAAAGCATTTCAATTTGACAGTGTGAAGCTAGTAAATACTTCATGATTAAGTCCAGTAACTCATTTTAGAAATCAACATTCGTGAAATCTTTCAATTCACAGTGAGTTAAAGTAAATATACCAATGTTTTGACAAGATAACACTTGCCCTCAACTGGGAAAAAACAGTAATAATCACGTGTTTATACCATATACAATTGTATCACATGGTTGTTGAATAGTTTGATTTAAATTTGGCAGTATTTTTTTATATTTATTTGTGTGAAGAAATTTTTTCAAATAGTTGGCAGTTTCATTATATTATCACATTTGTTAATACAATGATTAAACAGTAAAATTGCCAACTGTTTGGAAGAGTTTCTTCACATAAATGAATATGAAAAATACTGGCAAATTTAAATCAAACTATTCAACAACCATATGATACAATTGTGACTGCTGCAACCATGTGATTATTAAGTGTTTTCTCTCCAGTTGATGGCAAGTATTATCTTGTCAAAACTTTAGTATATTTTTTTAATATTATTTTATTAAACACAATTGCTCCTGGACACATGTTTTATAAAACATCTTTTGCCCATGAGAATATTTATTTCAACATATATATATATATTGAAACCTAATAAATCGATGATACCTAAATCATTATCGATTATTTAAGTCATTCTTCTAATTTGAGGCACTATTTTTAACCTATAAAATTTTCTCAAATAATAATATAACATGTTCTAATTGTTTGGACAAGACATCTTTTACACAATAATAGGGTTGGGTTGAGACTCTTACCAATAACAATAAGGATTATAAAGTGAACTAAGCTCAATGGTCAGTTACATATAAAAGAATTAGCTATAGAGATATACAATTAAGATAAAGGAAATACCTAACTCTAATAAAATAAATTATTCTAAATAAAATATATAATTTGGAAAGAGAAAAAAAAAAGCTCTAATCATTTTTTAATTAATAATTTAGAAAAAGTAAATCTCTCTCCTCATCCCAATCATATTCTCTGAACTATAAATATTTGCAACTTCAAAAACATATTCTCTAATAGACTTTTACAATTAACAAAATCTATTATATAGTTTAATATTATCCACTGATATGATCTGACCTCCTCTACATCTTGTAGAATGAATGTGTAAATCTTTTTATTATAATGCAAAATAAAGATCTCTGGGTTTTCTCTGGTATTCTATCAAATAAACAATGATATAGTATTGCAAGGTAAATGACTGGCATCCTAGCAGGCTTTTAGGAAACATGCATTTTCTAATAAGCTAATGTATCCTACTAAGATCATAATAATAATTACTTAGATTACCAAAAGAAAATGCTTACTTTAATCAAAAAATGTCTAAAATAATGTAAATAAATTTAGAATACTTATAGCCTTTTACCTAGAATGGCATTCAAATAATAAAAGGAAAAGGGTACATTTCATTTCCCTCTCTTATCCCAAAACAACACAGATAAAATACTTAATTTACAATGTTTGAATTCTGACAATAGTTAAATAATGTGCAGTCTGACTTATGGATGGACACATCCATTGCAGTGCTTAAGTGAACAATTATTAATTTGAAAATTAATAATTGGAAAAGAAATATTTATAGCACGTTTCTTATCAAATATTAGTGATTTTTGAATCATAAGAATAGTAATTATCTGATTTGAAAATATACCTTTTATTTTACTTTGTGGGTTTGTGAAACCAAAGAAAAAAATTTCACATAGAAAAAATACTCAAAAACCAAATTTTAATAATTTACCAAAATACATTTATTACATCTAAACATTAAAAAAAAAACCAACCAATTATTTACAAAGCACACTAATACTATGACAGTTTGGACATCATAGCTACTGGATATATTTTTACATTTAATTCTGAGGAGTTAATAATTATAAATCAACTTTATGCCAAGACTATTGCTTCTTGGTTGCCTAGTTTAAAATTGCAAAATAAAATTTAGAATCATAAACTATTATGATTACTTGCTAGAATATTTATTTGAAACATCACAATTTATTCTAATTAAAACAAGGCATTAAACAAATGTTAAATGTAATTGAAAATAATTATTATAATGGTTGGCTAGCTTGCACCATAAGCTAATTACCATTTTCCATATATTTTATAGTCAAGCACTCATTTATGATATCTCACTATTAAAATAATAATAACAAAAATAGAAGATTAAGTTCAATATAATCTATTGCTGCTTCTAAATTAAGTGGCTAATATGATAATGATAACTGTCATCATCACATCACAACTGATTATTGCCTCACACTATGTTAATCTTAAAAACCAAATAGTAAATAAAAGCATTCATCAGAAGTCATACATACCTTAATAGTTAATGTATTTAATGTCCACATAATAATATTAAATTTATAAATTTTGTGAAACTTACAAAACCCCTCGGCAAATTTCTCCATATGAAGATATAAAATAACATTGTGTCTGTGTATTCCCATTATGCTATGTTTTAATCTGAGCAATTAAATTATTAAGTCTTGTGGATTTACTTTTAACCTACTGGCAAAGTGCAGTAGCACAATACAGATATTGTTATAATCAATCAAAGCATTGACAATTACTAAATGCACCTAATGAAATGACTACCTCAACAACTAGCTATCATTGCCATAACTTTTATAAACACAATAGTCTACATCTTCTATGGAAGACAATCTAATCTTTCAAATAGTACATGAGGGATAACATCACCAAATAAGCTCCTCAGAGCAAGACAACATGACTATAATAATGGTGGCTCCCATGCCTATCTCTCTGGCATAAGTGTATTTGTGGACACTGTCTCACCACCTAAGAAAAATGGTAAACACACCAAAGACAAATGATCCTCTCCATGGGATGTAATTTTAAGCTATTTATGAAAATGTTTTGATAAACATTGTCCTCTCATGGCAAATACATACACTAATGGGAGAGCATCTCCATCCCACAAACATAATAATAGTATACTATCTGATAAATCTAGAGCTATAAAGCATAACTAATTCTACAATGGCAAGATACAAATTTATCACTAATAATAAAAATTAATAGCTTGGATCAACATTAAACTTTACACATTAAACAATATCCGAAACTCACAAGAAAGTATTAGTCAAAATGACTATAAACACATTAAAATAGCATAGTAAATATTTGCATAATATAAGGAATATGCACACGAACAATGAGCATAATAAATATTTAGGAAATTAATTGGACAGACTGACGCAGTAAATATTATTTATTGAATGGCTAATGAAATAAATTTGTTCTAAGACAAATTCCAAATCTAATTTCTGTTAAGAATGATATTAAGAAAAATATTAAACTTCTGATAAACACATATGTAACAATTGTTTGTCCTAACTTACAAAAGAATAGGCAACTTTAAATTAAACACTTCACTAATATATTTAAATGTACCTGTGTGTAATAAAAATATCTACACACTTTATTGCAAACTCCTTGAGACAGTTTCAGATAATAAAGGAAGATATATAAAATAAAGCATAAAAATATATAACTATTATGTTATCATTTTTTTAAACAAAATAAAAATAACAATAATAATGATGATGATGATAAATTCAGTTCATTAGTAAAGCTTCATCGGCAGTAGGCAAACTAGGTGCGAGGTTCACTTCATTAACGGTATGCATAATATTGATGTGTTCATACTTTTCAAACTTTTTTTTTTTAAAGACAACAAGCAGCTACAAGTTTTATTCCAGTAGAAAATAATCACATAAGTAAGATATATTATTTTAAACACGAGCATGTATGGATCCATTGTACGGAGACACAATATAAACATGAAGTAGCTAGTTTTAAATATGACACTTAATTGTGTACAATTATTATTAAATGTGGAATTTTAGTAATTATCCGCAGTTTCACTGGAAAATATTTTTTTAAAAGTTTTTCCACTTCCCCTGGAAAAGCAGACGATCGATGAACATTTCTGCCATAAAAATAAAATGACATGTTTATTTTCGTTAATAAAATTTGACTTTCAGAAAGCAGTATTAAATTTATGTTGTTTTTTAAAAAATCATTTAGACGTTTGTTTTAAAAGTTAATAATTAATACCAAAACATTTATTCAAATTATTTTAGTTTTGAACAGTTTTTAATTTTATTTTATTTTTAACTTGGTTTTAAATTTGCTGCCACAAAGAATATGAATTATTATCATAAAATGATTATTTATAATATTCCATATGATCTTCTTAGTAAAGAGTAACCTTTTCACTTGTTGAAAATTTTTGAAGTTAAATAATAAATACGAGGTATTATATTGGCATATAATATTATGAAATTCAAAAAGTTTTAGTTTAAAGAAAGCATAAAAACTTGAGATATCTTAATTTGGCTTTCGGCAGTCCATTCTGTATTGAGACTTTAAAGGAAAAAATATATAAGTTACACTTGTTTAAATAAATGATTAAGAAAAATTACACTGTTTTTTTCTTCTTTCCTTCCAGAACAGTGTCCATGATGAAGTAAGTAAAAAAAAAAATCAGTTCCCCCCTCTTTTTCTCAGTTTTCTTCAATATCAAAAAAAATATATATATCACGTGTCAGCGTTCTGCATTTCAATTTCAAGGTTAATAACAAATCAACTAATTAACATGAATAAAGTTTTTTTTAAAAAATAATAAACAGAAAATAAATATAATAAGTTAATGATTCTCATATTTTAAATTCAATACCATTTTTGTTTCATTTGATTTATTCGTACCAGAAGTTTAAAATAATAAATTTAATTTTTTTACTTGCCAAGTTTTATTTCATTCATATTTTACTTTTAAAATTTAATAAATAAATTAAATATTTTGATGAATAAACTTAAAGATTTAAACGTCAACTTGAAAATCCATTCATGCACCCACAAATAAGAGTATGAAACTAACTTTATTTAAGACAAGCTTATTTAATAATAAACCTAAAGAATGAATAACTAAATATTATTGAATCATTCTGATAATTAACTGAAGTATAAATTATGGATGTAAATATATGAAATATTGTCTACTAGGTGATACCATTTTATCTACAGATTAAATAATATAGTTTTACGTCTTTAGTTATTAGTTTTATTTTATCTTTTATTTTATTTTTAGATGGCTAACTATCATCTAATGCACTGTTAAATAATTACTAAAAGCATGTGGCTTATCAAATTGTTTCAATATATATATATATATAATTACACATTTTTACATATAGATTGAATGACCTGCAGATTTACACATATCCCTGTCTAAGTTTATTGTCTTAATAAAAAAATAACATTAATATTACATATGCAAAAAAATTTTTCAAAGATATATATACATAAGGCACATATTGTGGTAAGTGGCCTATTAAATGCATATAATATATTAATAAAATAAATTGTTTAACAACTCATATTTGAAAATATTATTGATAAAATTAGTTTTAGTCAAACATTGGTAGTCAAGTGGCCAGTACAACTGCCTTACAAGCAGTTGTCCTGGGTTTGCGGGTTCGCATTTCGGCTGATGATTTGACAAATGGAAAAAAAAAATTAGTTTTAGTGTATGAAAAACTATTTTACTTGAATATATTAACTTTAGATCTTAGAATTATAAATTTAAATAGATGTCTTAGCATACTATTGCAATTAAATAGCATGTGTGTGATGTATTTTTAAGAAAATATCTTTTAGACATTCTATGAGAAAATTTCTTTTCAAGATGTATCCTTTAATTTTGTTTTTCACCTTTAAGTTTAAGTTTTAATTTTTTTCTATTGGTAAGTTTTGTTAAATACCAGTACATGACTAGCTTTTCTGTTTGTAAATGGACTCTCAATTTAATGGCACATTTTATCATACAGGACAGACAAAAGTAGGCTATCTCCAAATTTCATACCCAATAACAGATGGACTCAACTAGTATTTGCACTGAGCACATATTCTTTTATGATATACACATAATAAATCAATTTTGCACAGCAGGAATTGAAAACAATAATGATAATTATCTTTTTTCAATTAGTTTAGTTTTCTTACATCAGTAAATACAATATCAGCTTTTATTTTTGTTGTGATTCTGCTATATTACTGAGAATTATACACACAATGCTGAATAGGTGGTCATTAAGTTATCTGACAATACTTAGTTCTTTTTTTTTAATTTTAATATTCACTTATCACCCTCAATGTTGTTTTACATGCTTTGTGTATTTTTTGCCCTTTCTAAAATCTGTATTAACCCGAAAATCAAAGTAATGCTATGTTATTTTCAAAATATATTTAATTTATTTACAAGGACAACTTATTTTCCATTCAGCTAATCTCTTATTTCCAATTTTTCTTAATAATGACAGTTTATGAATACACAAAATTAATATTTTCTATCACAAATTATTTAGCTTAATTTTTTTTTAATTATAAATTTCTATTATATCAATTTCCTCTGCAGTATGGTATAGTTGGTATAGTGTCTGGCTTAAGATTGGAAGGTCCCAGGATCGATTCTGACACTTGAACATCTTATGAACTCCCAGGCAATAAAGCCGTGTGTGTATGTGTGTGTGTGGGTGTTTTATATCAAGGAAGTTTTCTCTTAAATTTACAATGTTATGATTGCTAAGATTGGCAACTTAAATTCCAAAACAACCAATCTTTAATTAAATTAACTGTTGTTGTTTTTTTTTTTTGGTTTTTTAAAAAAAATATAACAAAATGTACTTCATAGTAAAATTTATTATAGTGGGTATCATTAAATTTCGTACCATTACGCTACTAATAAAATCCATTTTTAAATATTTGTTTAAGAATAAATAAAGGATAATTTTTTATGCTCTTCTAATGTAATTGTTTGTGAAATATTTTACCTTATAACAAAATAAATATTGATTTTTATCATTGTAAGTAAAATAGATAGATTCCTCCAATAATAAAAGCAAATCTTTAGTTTATATAATGAGACAATTATTTGATCTAGACACTAAATCTACTTGAATAATTCATAGATATTGAATTTAATCAGTTTAATAGTCAAAACAATTATTTATAATTTTATATATATGCATAATTTTTATAGAAACCTATACATGTTTAAATATCATAAATTTTCATGATAACTTTTATTATTATTATATAAAGTTCTGAAAGCGCTTAGCCTTAAGAAATATTATTGCAATTTTTTAAGAATTTAATTTCACTATATACGTCAAGCGTATTAAATCTTACAAAGTTACTAATAATAAATTTCAGAGTCAAACTTTTACATATTATTAATTACAATCATTTTCCTTTATCCCTGAATTGACATGTTAGGTGACTGCTAAAACGAGTTAGTGTTCCCAACCCTTTACTATGTACACACACACATTTTTTATTGGATTAATCTTTTTTAATATTTTTACTGTGTAATTTTATTTCTCCAATCACCATGACATATTCTAACTTTATTAAATTATGTCGACAATCTAACTTTATTTTTTTACTCTAAATAATATAGTCAGTATATAATGCTAATGTTATAATAATAATTTATAAGTGATAAACACCCTTGTTAAATTAAAATTTTGTTTGAATATCATTTTTATATATGTGGGTGTTAAATCCGCCAGTTATAATATTTACTGCGAACAATCTATGCAGTAAGCTAACTTTTGCCCTGACTATATATGCGTACAATAATTTTATCACAAAGACTAACCCTGGTGGAATAAGAAAAACAGATTTAATTATAATACACTAATATATACATATTTACAGTAATACATTAAAACAATCATAATCTATTTATATTAACAAACCTTAAGGTATACAAAAATAATAATGAAGATCTATGCGACCTACTTTATAGTCCCTATGCTGACTCTTGACGTTCAAAGGCCAGCTGTCTGCTATGGGGCTACCATGCTAAATAAGCGACGTTCGGCGCCTTTTCCAGTTCATCTGCATCGGTAGAGCTTCCAGTTTTAAGTGTCAAATGATTTACACTTTTACTCATTTTTTTCAGTCCTGATTTTCTGGATTTGATTGCTCAAACTTGCCCGTCCTGGTCGGATCAATCCCTCCCAGTTTACCTTTTGGCTTAAGTTTTACTTTGATTGATTACCCTTTGCAGTTCGATTGCTTTTTAATTAATCATCTTGTTTATCTGCAAAGTTCCTTCGTTAATTAACCTTCCTATCTAAAAGGATTTGTTTACATGTTGTTTTAAAAAATAACTCAGCTATTAAAGTATAATATTATTTTAAATTAACGAAGTATTTTTATCTTCACATATATATATAACACGTATGTATATGCGATAAATTATACACATATATATGTTTAAATATTAAAACCCTATTTACAACATTTACTAATATTATTTTGTGTGTATGTGTATTTTAATTATACACATACATAGCAATACTTCCCCCAAGTTCAAAGATTATTTGTTATTCTTCAGACTTAAAATATAATCATTTAAATATTTGGGAGGGTTTATTTTCCTTTTTAGTCGTTGCCATGAATTATTTTCCATTTGTAGTGATGATTTCTTTCTCTGTAGGCAAAATGTTCAGTTTCTTGAGTGGCACAAATTTCCGATTTATTATCATTTTTTAGAGTCTCATTGGTTTTATGTTGTGCCGAGATTTGGAATCCAGTCATCACTTTCATTTCTCCATAGCTGGTTCACATGTATTTTTATTATCTTACCATCACCCATGCAAACTGTCATGACTTGTTTTGACAGATGGTGAATAACTTCCCCTGGAAACCATTGATTTTTTTAGTGTGTTCTTTACCCACACTCTCTCTTGAGGCTGGAATTTATACAAACAACTCTGTTGTTTGTCTCGTTGTTTTGTTGGCACTATTTTTGCAAGCTTTGTTCACAGTTTTCTGCCTAAATATATTTCTACCAGTGATTTGCCACATTTGCTGGTGGAGAAGAGCAGTCAATACAGCTTTGTCGATTTTCATTTCGCCCATTTTTTTATAGCTGACTTGAGGCTTTGCATTGCTCTTTCAGCCAGTCCATTTGATTGGGGGTGGTATGGGGGGTTAAGTACGTGTTTTATTCCCTAATCATGCATTGCCTCTGTGAACTTTTCCGATGTGAAACTTGTTCCATTATCTGAGACTAAAGTTTCTGGGAATTCATGATGAGCAAAAATCTCGTACAGAGTGCTGTTACCTCTGTGCTGGTGTTTTTCACTATTTTATACTCAGCTCACCCTGAATACGAGTCGACTACAACTAGAAAAAAATGGCCTTTGAATGGACCACAGTGGTCTATATAAATTCATTGCCATGGGTTGACTGCTTTTGGCCATGTTTCAAAAGTCAATGGGGGTGCTTTAGTGCACTGTTGGCAGTTCTTTCTATATCTATATTGATGTTTGGCCACCATATGACGCTATGAGCTAGGGCTTTTGCCCCCACAATGCCCTGATGTCCCTCATGAAGCAAGTTTAATATTTGTTGTCTTCCCACCAACAGGTATCAGCACTTGGTCACTCCTCAAAATGCACCCTTTACATTTGGATAGCTGTGCACAGGCATTCCATAATTGTTTGTGGAAAAAACTTGGACATTTGTTCGGCCATCCTCCTCTTATCTTATTTATTATTCACTGATAGCTGTCATCTTCTTCTGTCCATTGAGCTACAATTTTCTATTTAGGTTTTGCTTTTGAAGTACATCTATATAATTTTATTTCTCTTTCTAATATTGCTGCTTCATCAAGATTGGGCATGTGTGATAATGCGTCTGCTTGCCCAATTTGTTTTCCCTTTTTGTATTGCAGACTGTAATCATAGCCCATGAGAATGTTAAGCCAATGTAACATTTGGGGGCTTAAATGATCAGGTGTATGTTTATTTCTGAATATTCCCAGCAGTGGTTTGTGATCAGTTATAATAGTAAATTTCCTCCCATATAGATATTGGTGGAATTTTTTCACTCCGAACAAAATTGCGAGCGCTTCCTTGTCCAATTGGCTATAGTTTTTTTCTGCCTTGGACAATGTGCATGAAGCATATTCTGTAGGTCACTCTTCCAACTGGTCTGGGTGACTTAGTACTGCCCTGACACCAAATTCAGATGCGTCGGTGGTCAACATAATTTCCAGATCACTGTTATAATGTACTAATAATTTCTCTGAAGTAAGCAGCACTTTAGTGCAAAAAAATGCTGTTTCTTCTTGCTCATCCCATTTCCACTTCTGGTTTTTCCTCAGTAGATTATATAAAGGAGTGGCCACATGGGCTTTTTTTTAAAAAAAGTTTCAAAAAAATTCACCAAGCCTAGGAAAGCTTGTAGTTGCTTCACGTTTGTGGGTCTTGGTGCATCTGCTACTGATTTAGCCTTTTTGGGGGAAGGGGATGTGTCACTTCTCAATATAATGTGGCCCAGGAATTTAATTTTCTTAGTTTTCCAAATGCATTTTTCAGTATTCAGCTTTGTGCCAAACTCATTTAGCCCTTCACATATTTTATCTACTCGGTTTCTAAGTTCTTTGTCTGTGGTCGCTGTTACAAGAATGTCATCAAAATATGGTATGACACCATCTAATCCATTGAAGAGAGTTTCGATTTTCAACTGAAATATGCTAGGGGCCGATGTTATTCCTAATGGTAGTCTTTTACATTTGTATAGCCCAAGATGCATAGTAATTGTCAATATTCTGAATGCTTCCTCTGTAACTGGTATTTGATGGAATGCAGTGTTAAGGTCTAACTTTGCAAAGAAATTAAATTTTTGCAATGAAGCGATAACTTCTCTAGCATTTGGTACAGGGTATGCACTCTTGTTTAATGCTTTATTTACAGTTACCCTGTAATCCCCACACAAGCATATCTGACTGTTAGGTTTATTTATGATTACTACTAGGATGGCCCAATCTAACTTTTCTGTGGGTTCCAACACTCCTTTCTTGATGAGGTCATTGATTTCTTTTTTTGCTTTTACTTTCTGAGCGAATGGTACCTTTCTAGGTTTTCAAATTATGGGTAGAGCTGATGTGTTTATTTCTAATGATACCGACTCAGTTTTAATAATTCCCGGCTCCCCATTAAATAAATTTGGAAATTTATTTTCTATTTCTTTTTCCAACTCGACATTTTGTATGAATGTCAATCTAATCCCTAATTTATTAAACCACTCACAACTGATTAATGGATTTATTGGGTCATGTACTATATATAACAGTAAATTGATCATTTTACCCTCTACTCTATTTAATGAAGCTTTAACCATGCTCTTTATTTTAATAGCATTGCCATTTACATCTAACACTTTCATGTCAGTTTTTACTATTTCGGGTTTTTGCTTACAATTTTCTGTAATGGTCTGCCAATCGCATAGTAGAATTAGGGTTATACCGCTTCCACTGTCCATTTCCATGTCAATAGGGTGATCGTATATTTTAACTTTTATAATTATTTTCTCATTAAGATTAGTTGCTGTATTGTTAATCATTGTAAACTGTTTTTCTTTTCCCTGTAATTTATGGTTAGGACTATTTCTTGTGTGTAGTGTTTCATTTTGTTCTCTCCAACACATGTTTTGCCTATGCCCTTTCTTATTACATAATTTGCATTGTTCATGTCTAAAATAGCAATCAGTGGCTTTATGCCCTTTTTTTCCACAACAAAAACAGATAACAGGGTTTCTACTATTATTGCCATTACTTTCATTATTTTCTGTGGATTTCTGATCCACTGTTTTAAAAGTTTTGTAAACTTTGGTCTGCTTATTTCCCCCGTTATTGATTTCTGAATATTATTTGGACTGTTCCAAGATGAGTTTGTAGGCTTTGCTATGTTTGATTGCCTCCATGTAATCGAGATTCATTACTGACAGTAGCTGTTGCTGTAAGATGTCGCTGTTTATGACTGTCAGAAACTGTTCAAGGAGAGCTTCATCTAAGTAAGAACCATACACGCAGTCTTTAGCTAACACTCGCAGTGCACAATCAAAATCTTTAATCGTTTCATTTCTAGCTTGCAGACAATGGCGGAACTGTAGTCTAGTAACATGACACAAAGGAGTGGGCTTAAAATAATTACCCAATTGCTCTTTGAAGTCACTGTATGAGCATTGCTCAGGGTTTAAAGGCACTACTAACCAATTTGCGATTTCTATAACCGCTTTACCCATGAAACATAATATGGTGGGTATTTTATACTTATCGTCTTCGACTCTATTATTAAAAACATACTTTTCTATGTGTTTCAACATACAATGGCCAACTGCTCATCTTATTTATGTTGAATTCACCAATGGCCATATGCAATTTACCCATTATACCCAAATATTGTACTTAAAAAAATTTCTGCTTTGTGTAAATGGCGAATAACTACAATTTTAATACACCCTAGTCTAGCTTTACTAGGTTCGAACTCTTGATTGTGCCAAATGTTAAATCCACCAGTTATAATACTCACTGGTGAACAATCTATGCAGTAAGCTAACCCTTGCCTTGACTATATATGCATACAATAATTTTATCACAAAGACTAACGCAGGTGGAATAAGAAAAACGGATTTATTTCTAATACACTAATATATACATATTTACAGTAATACATTAAAACAATCATAATCTATTTATATTAACAAACCCAAAGGTATACAAAAATAATAATGAAGATCTATGCGACCTACTTTATAATCCCTATGCTGGCTCTTGGATGTTCGGAGGCCAGCTGTCCACTCTGTGGCTACAGTGCTAAATAAGTGATGTTCAGCGCCTTTTCCAGTTCATCTACATCAATAGAGCTCCCAGTTTTAAGTGTCAAATGCTTTACACTTTCACTCATTTTTTCAGTCCTGATTTTCTGGATTTGATTGGTCAAACTTGTTCGTCCTGGTCGGATCAATCCCTCCCAGTTTACCTTTTGGCTTAAGTTTTACTTTGATTGATTACCCTTTGCAGTTCGATTGCTTTTTAATTAATTATCTTGTTTATCTGCAGGGTTTCTTCGTTAATTAACCTTTCTATCTAAAAGGATTTGTTTACATGTTGTTTTAAAAAATAACACAGCTATTAAAGTATAATATTATTTTAAATTAACAAAGTATTTTTATCTTCACGTATATATATAACTTACATATGTATATGCGATAAATTATACACATACATACTTTTGAATATTAAATCCCTATTTACAACATTTACTATTATTATTTTGTGTGTATGTGTATTTTAATTATACACATACATAACAGTGGGTATTTTGTTTTTAACTTTTATTAGATTATTAAGTTTACTTAAACAAATTTAGAACAATGAGAAATAGGAAGAGGAATTAATATGTTATAGGTAAAAAAGAAATCGGGATCAACTGGAATGTCTCAACTCAGATATTAAAAGAAAATTCTTTAAAGAATTAAATACTACAATTTTTAGTAATTTTGCATTTTACAATATATATATGTAGCAAAATATTTTAGAAAGTCTTTACTAGAAATTTCAGAAGAAAAATTAAATTAATTATCATCTAATATTATTTTAAAATATTCTAAAGTTTTCTATTTCCTTTATACTTTAGAACTTATAAAACTATCATAGAATAATCATTTCCCCCCTAACTTATTGCTTTATTTTTGTAATTTTTTTTAAAAAAAAAAAGATATATGCGTTCTGACATTTTAAATTTAGTTATAATTAACATTATTAATTATTTTCAAAAGGTCAAGCCCTACATATTTCATTCATCTTCTTCAAGCTCTTCTACTCGAACAGCTTTTTTTAAATTTAAGACCATTTTCTTTCCTTTTTTTTTTTTTTTTAAATCTTGCTAAGTCTAATAAACATCAAAGTAAAATAAATAATAGTTCTATTTTTGTAAAGTATATATATATATATGCTCTCTGACATTTTAAATTTAGTTATAATTAACATTATTAATTAGTTTCTAAAGATGCATATCATCTCATTCATCTTTTTTAAACTCTTCTATACCAACACCTTTTTTTTTTTTAATTGTAGGACCATTTTACAATTTTTTTATCTTCCCTTACTTTATATGGTTTATGTCCCGTCCCCCCATTTCTTAATATTGTTTCAATGATCAATAAGTACAATGGGGATTTGAACTATGTTGAATCTAACTATATGATTTCAATTATACGATATTCAAAGAAAAAGATAAACATAAAAATCATTAAAATGCATAAATTTTACATAATTGAACAGCCTTTTTTTTTCTCTAAGTGCTGTACACAGTCACATTCACATTAAAAAAAGAAGTAGAATTTATAAATAAATTTTATAATATGCTAGTATTTTGAAAATTTCTTTAGTTTATATTGAAAGCACATATATTTTACTTTGAATATTATATTTTTCAGATGATGTATGGTGTTTTGCATAATAAAATATTTTCTGAGCATAATGCTAAAAGTTTTACAAAATTTTAGAATATACTAAAAGTTGACACTGAATTAAAATCAAGTCAGTTACAAAGATCTAATTTCTTGATAACAAGATCGGTATTATGTTTCTATAAGAGTAAAAAGATATTGTAAAAATAGAATATCGTTCAGAGAGTATTGATAGCAATAAAAATATGATAGTTAATTTTTTTTCTTATTCTTATTGCTACATTGTATGCATGAGTGAACATACACACTCAGTGAAATATATGTATATGTGTTCACTCCTTGTATTATTAAGTAATCTTTCTTATTGCATTGCCAAATGTATATAATACTAAATCATATATGCACTTTTTTACTGTCAAAAGAGAGTGGTAATTAAAGCATTGTGAAACAGTAATTAAGTGCACAGATGATTTAGTATTATATTATTAATAACTATATTACTATTATTTTTTTAAAATTTTGTGTATACTATAATCTTAATTATACATATAAAAAAGAGTCTGTTTTATATATGTGTGTACTGTAAATTTGCTGATCAATAAACATTATTTTTATTCTATTCTAATCAATGTTTTAAACGATTATCAACAAAATGTGAGTTATTATGAGTTACATACATTTGAGTGCAGTGAGGTGGAGGGGTGGGGGATTTGGAAGGACATATTTTTACTCGCAATTTATTATTTCAATTATTCTCTAAATTAACATCTTTAAGGCCAATACTTTTTTTTCTCTTCCTACTCATCTGAGTTTCTGCTCAAAGTAAAGCTACATTCAAATAAAATATTTAACATATGTCTTACTTATGTTTTATTTTATTAGGTTACAGAATAACCTTTATATCGTAAGCCTACTTAGCTATTGCTATTTTCATTTTAATGTTTTTATTGCTACTTACATCATTTAACCAACTTCCATATATTATAAATCACTAACCTGTTGTATATCTTCTGTTCTGTGATTAATTTTAATCTTTTATTTTTTAAATTTATTTCCACTGTCTTAGTTTTTTTTTCATTTGTTATTATCCAAAAATTTCTATAAATACTATTTAAATGTTGTTAAGTTCATTTTTTAATTTTCAAACAATATCAATAGGAACTAAAAAAAATATCTACTATTATCTCTACCTCTATCAAAGTAATCTTCCTTTTGCAAATCATCTAAATAAATATTAAATAAGATACGATTAGTGAAATCTCTTTTTTAAAATCTGTTCTTGCTGTAATCATCAATAATGCATCAAAAGGTAGATTCTGAATTCTTTAAACATTGCTTACTTTTTATTGTTATTTATTTAAGTTTTTTTTTAACTTCTGTGTCTTTACCTCTCATCTCTACATTCCTATCTTATTCTACCTAATTTCTTCATTTCTAATTCTTTTAATTTCTCCAGTGAACATTTTTTTTTCATTTATTCTTTTAAGTCTATTATGATTCTTGTTTTTGAATTTATTTTTCATTCTCCTCCATATTCATATTCTTAGAGCCATAATTTTTTCACTTTAATTTTTTTTAATTATCCAAATTTCTACTTTATATAAGACAGTGGTGCCAATTTTATTTCAGCTATGGGCCACTGTTCTAACAGGTAAATTTTATGTAGGCCACATGTTATGTATTTGTAAGTTACTTATTCTGCTTTCTATATTTCAAAGTGTTTTAATATTTAAATAAATAACAAATTAATGACAAACTTAAGACAAAATCAATTTCTTTTGTTACACTATTGAAAAATTATAATTAATTTTAAAAATATATAGCTAATAAATAATCAAAAGGAATTATATTGGTATGATTTTAATTTACCTCATTGGTGAAAAGAATTGCTTGCTTTTAAAAAGTGGTGTATTATTCTTATTTTACCAGAAATTTGCCTCCAGATTTGGAGATAATGATTGGGAAAACATGATCTTCGTTGTAGTAGAAAGATTTTTTATCAGTTAATTTTGAACTATGAGCTATTTTAGTAAGTTTTATACACAAAAACAATTGTTTGCATAAGTATGTATTTCCAAAATAGAACAGAATTTGTGCAGTAGACATCTTAATCTCGGTGTAGTTTTATCTAAATAAGAATATATTTTTTGGAATTCTAACTTCTCTATATTTTTCTTTTAAATTTAAACTATTCTCCAAATATTGTTTCATTTGTAAGGAATCTGGAGCTTATTTGATTTTAAAAGAAAAAATCTTGTGAAAAGAGAAAATATTTTTTGTTCCTTCTTCAAATCTTCAAAGTGCTTGTCATATTCATCTTTAATATTTTTTATTTTATCACAATATTATAAAAAACTACAATTTTGATTTTGTGCTTTCAACTGTTCACACATAGAGAAGAAAATTAAGATACCAGTTTTTAGATGATTTCCTATCAGAATCAATTTTTATACAAAACTTGATATTGCATTGTGTATATCCATTATTAATTTATATCTTCGCTATAACTTATATTGAGACAGTTCAAATAGTTGGTATTATCAACTAAAAATATTGAAACTTGCATCATTTCTTCTATAAGAAAATAAAAACTTTTTAAGACTGTGTCAAAATAACAATGAACTTCTATATGATAAGAAAATCCTTCAAATTCAGACTCTAAATCCTTAAGAAGTACTCCAAGTTGAAGATAATTAAGTTCCCTGGATCAAATGAAATTTAAACTAGTCATAGTTTTAAATATCCGGCCATTTTTAATACTTTGGAACACAGGACTTGTTGATAAATGATACAATAAAATGACTTTAATTCTGTTTTATTGAGGAAGATTTTCTTTTCTTTTACCGACAGTCTTGATATAAATCCCTTATTTTTACCTATCATTTTTTATCTATCATTGCTTTAGCATCATTATTTGTCACAGCAACAAGTCTGTTCAGAGGAAGATTGAACTTTTCCAAAGTGCTCCATAACACATAAAAATATCTTCATCAATGGAATTTTTGTGGATAGAGATCATTTCAAAAATTCTGTTATATTCATGTTTTTATAGTAACCACAGAAGAACAAAGCAACTTAGGTGACACCTCATACATTGATACTTTCACCAATTGCAATGAAGAACTGTTGTATATACTTCATGCAATTGATTTTATTTGATACTGTATATCTCAATAAAGCTATATTGTAAAACAATTGCATTATTTTGGGACAGATGAATTCAGTGGTTTTTATCATACATTTTTTGATTAACCTTCTGTGGTTTCAAGTCTTTTTCTAGTAAATAGCTAATTTCATAATTAGCTCTCATTATCAAATCATTGCATTTCATAAATTTTAAAAATATTTTTTTCTGATTTTGAAGTGAGTTTTTTAAAAAAAAAATTTCCATAATTTGCCTTCGAATCATGAGTATTGTTTGTGTGTGTGTGTGTGTGTGTGTGTGTGTGTGATTTGTTTCATAGTGTTGTTTAATATTATATTTTTTAGGAACATTAATCATTTCATCACATATAATGTACACAATTTTATCTTTCATTTCTATGCAGAAATAATTTAGTTCTCATCTTTCTTAAAATTTTTTCTCCTCATCAGTCTTTCTTTTTCTTGTTAGTTTTGAAAGTGACATTTTCTGGATTGAAAAATTTGATTATAAAATTTATAAATTTAAATAATTATTTTATAATTTAACAATTGTAATGGTTTAGTAAAAATGGTACTATTTTTCCCACCGGACAAGCCGCTAGGTGACACTGTAGAATCACCAAGAAGCCTGTAAGTGATAAATTTCTATCCAAAAATGGCTCAAATTGCTGAAATCGATGAAAAATTAAAATGCCTGAGGCGAGAAATTTTTATCCAAAAATGTCTGAAAAATGATGGAAAAATAAAATGCAAGAATCGCTGGAATCGATGAAAAATTAAAATGAAATTGGTCTAATATATAAACACAAATCCCCCCCCCTGCACGAAGATTTCGATGAAAAATAAGTAAAATGTAAATTACAAATGCTATTTTCAAAAGCCTATGAAATAAAAGAGAAAAAACTATAATAATAGCCTACGAAATTAAACAAAAACATACTAAATCTCAAAAAAAATTAATGATGACAAATTAATGGCAGTAATGCAATACATTTGAAAAAAAAATACTCTGACCTTCAACACTATAATGATGAGGAATGTAATAATTCACATTAAATATAGATAACAATGAGCTCACAGCTATTTAAAAAATAAAAGTAGATATAAAATACAAAAACATCAGGAAGAAGAATTAAACGAAAAATGGAGGGAAATTTTTTTAAAAAAAAATCCCCCTGAGAACTTTTCAAAAATATATTACATTTTATCTAACTAACAGACATAATAATAATTCAAACCTTAATAACAGACTAATACATATTAAGCAATTAATATCCATATTAACCTATAATTATTATAGCCTTCGCCCTGAATTTTATTACACAATATCATTAATAACATCATTAGCTTTGCAGCACACAAGGAATAGGTTAAATTAGGTCAATATGTTACTCTATTACTAGTTTATAACAAAATTATTGCAAATACTGTACTCGGATTAGATCGCACATATATAAAATCATGACTCAACAAATAATGTAGAAAATGTTTAGAAATAAAATAATCTGAATAGAAAATAGAATTTCAAGAAATTAAACTATCAGCACGAAGAATATCATTTATTATTACAGAATATCATTAATAGCATCATTGGATTTGCAGTACATAAGGAATAGTTTAAATTAGGTCAATTTGTTACTCTATTACTAGTTTATAACAAAATTATTGCAAGTACTCAGATTTGTATATATACATTATACTGTATTCCTTTTTTTTTTCAAATATCTTTTATTAGTTTTCCATAAAATTTATTGAAGTACTCTTTTTCTATATTGATTCTTTCCAAAAAGAATTATCAATTTTTTATTAAAAAATAAACAAATAGTCTGTGGTTTACTATAAACAATGGGTCATTAAAAATTAAACAAATGGGTTTTTTTTTTCTTTGTAATTTTTAATTAAAATTAGAAGCATTTCTTTTACTCTCCATCTTATAAATGATGGTTTTAAAAACTAAAACTGTGCTGGAATAATTTTTGATGTTTGTATATGCCTATGAATATTTTAATTGCTTTAGAAAATGTCTATGAAGAGGTTAAATAAAATAAACTTTTAATAAAACATTGTTTAAGCATTTATTTTATAACGTCTTGCGTGCGATTATAATTACGATAGAATGACAGCCTGTTAAGCTAATTGCGCAGACGCTGTGAGAATGTTATTAATAAATGAATACCTTCGAACAACCACATGATATAGTATTTATGTGGTTGTTCGAAGGTATTCATTTATTAATAACATTCTCACAGCGTCTGCGCAATTAGCTTAACAGGCTGTCATTCTATCGTAATTATAATCGCACGCAAGACGTTATAAAATAAATGCTTATTCATGTATATGATTTAGTTTCATTTGGAGTGGTGTTTAGTAAATTCTAGAAAATTTCATTGGCGTCATTTATACTGACATTATATATAGTAATTTAAAGTGACTATTATGTAGTCACGCTTTCGTTACAACTACTTTAGATTTGCTCATATATAAACATTTGAGTCGTAAGAGTAAGAGGATTCCTTTTTACTCTTATATAAATACTATATCATGTGGTTGTTCGAAGATATTCATTTATTAATAACATTCTCACAGCGTCTGCGCAATTAGCTTAACAGGCTGTCATTCTATCGTAATTAAAACATTGTTTAAAAAAGTACTGCACTTGAGTACTTACTTATATAATTACTGTGACATTAAAATTATATATATATATATACTGAAATGAATATTCGCATGGGTAAAAGATGTTTTATAAAACATGATTTCAGGAGCAACTTTGTTTAATAAAATGTTAAAGTATATATATATCAACATTTTAATAAGATAACACTTTCCCTCAACTAAGTGAAAAACAGTAAGATTGTTATATCACATGGTTGTTGAATAGTTTGACTTAAATTTGGTAGTATTTTTCATATTCATTTGTGTGAAAAAAGTCTTCCAAATATAGCACACACTTTTTGCAAATAATATATGGTAAATGAAAACTGATGATAAATAGAATGCAAAAAATATATATTTAAGAATCTTGTTATTATATTTTTAAATACATGGATCACATGATCAAATAGTTGTAATGGGAAGTATAAAGTTGAAATTTTGTTTTGTTTATATATTATTTTTTTACTATTTTTTTCAAATAGTATATAAGTGAAATAATGTTTTACTGTATGCACATTCCAATTTTTTACATTTTTTAGTTTTCTCTGTGTGTTTTCTATTTAATCTCATTATTTTTATACAATATTTTGAAACTTTTCCAATTTTTTTCTTTCTTTCAGTAATTCCTCATCTTTAAAGTTTTCAAGATGTTTCATACATTTTCTTAATTGTTTAAATTTATCTACATACCAATTAAAAAATTTAGCTAATTTTTAAAATCTAGTATATTTTGCAATTTTTTATTTCTTTTTATTTGTCACTATCTTTACCATCAATTTATCAACTTTCCAAATTTTTAAAAGAAACTAAACCATGTAAATTTTTTAACTAATTAGCACTTTTGCCTTTTTATTTTGTCCACTTAAATTTATTGCTTTATTTATTTTTATCCCAAGCCTTTTATAAATTTTAGAAATTCAGTAATGCATTTATTGGGCTTACTTTAGCAATCCACAAGCTTTGCACTCTATCAAATGTGATGCAGTGAAACTCTTCAGTGCTCATTTTATTTTTAAAATCAAATAGCACTCATTTATCTAAATAAATATCTGAATCTTGCTTTATATATTTGCATCTTGTGCCAAATATTTTTTATACCTTTCCCCCCCTCAAATTTATTTATTTTTTTTTTTACAAAATACCCACTTTATTATAATATATTGTTTGTATCTCAATTTCTTATATTAAAATCTAAACAAATATTAATATTCATTTTTCTTTCTATGTTTTAATGTCAAAAATGTCCTGTGTGATTTGGTGCATTTGGTAGAACATCCAACTAGAGATTCGTAAGTTCCAGAATCAATTCTGACAGTGCTTGCAGGTCTGGCACTCGAACAATAAAGCTTTATGCCTTTTTTTAATGTCCACAATCATTTTTATTACTCCATTTGTATCTATATCCCCCCCCCTTTAAATTCTCAGAAAGAACTTGTCTAATTTTTTAGAAGTACATCTCTCTCACCTTCTTAATATTAGTTTACCAACATATAAATTAAATTCATTGAGCTCAATCTCATATTTCACTGCAATAAGTCTCTTTTTTATGAGATTATAATTATTGAAAGATCTACTGGCCATATTCATGATTTATAAAATACATTACAAACATTAGCCAATTTTTAAATCACTCCCCCCTCTTGATTTTACTTGCTCAACTGTAATCTTATCAGTTAATTATCTGCTCTTTATTAGTCTTTATGTTAACTATCTTTCAAAATCTGTATTTTTTTATTGACTTATTTTTTTTACAAGTGTCATGTTTCATATTTAGAAAATAGCTATTTCTTAGTTAAGTTGTTGGGGGAAATTATACATCATCACTTAACATATAATCTAACATTCCTTTAGTCATTCATTTTTCTGTTTTATAATCATAGAATCTTTGCTTAACGTAGTAACATTCATATTAGAAAACTGCTTTTGAAATGGTAGTTTTACTATTAATATTTGCTTGCAAAGTATTTGATAGGTGAGTTTTGATCTTTATAGTGATTTGTGTTATTAGGTTTTTGATGATTTTTTTTTGTTTGCACTATCCAATAGTCTTTCTGCATATTAATTTCTGTTGCATTTACGTTCAGCAACTTTTATTTTTCTGTTTTTCCTCTATGCAGTCATTACTTTGGAGCATGTTGATCTTGAAATATTAAAACGATTCAGCAATTTTAGATGATGCTTTTGCTGGTCTGATCTCAACAATTTGTTCTTTTTAAATTCAAACAAGTATTTTTTCGTCAGTTTTATAAAACTATTTGTTAATTTTGACATCTCTTAGGTTTCTATTACCAAAAAAAAAAAAAAAATGTTACACAGTATTTTACTGTAGTGCTATATATATATATATTGATAATACAAATGTCACTGATATTTAATTTGAAGTCCTGTGCATGGTACAAAGAGTCAATCATTCTTACTTTTTAACATTTTTATTCAATTTATTTCTGTAAAGATATGAGGTTTATACATCACTTTAATAAAAGTAATAGATTAAATTGTGTACTAATATGCAGCTGAAGAAAGTTTTTTCATTTTTTCCAGTTTGAGTAGCAAAATAAGGCTGAATTTTTGAGAGTTTCAATCCTCTTACATTTATAGCTGGTGAAAATTGTGAAGTGATGAAATATGTGCATGCAAGTATATATTGAACCATGTTCGAATATGTGTATTTGAAACACCGGCCTCTTAGGCAGAGAAGAACATACTCGGAGAGTATGTATGCCCAAACGATAGCTATAAAATATATAACTAGAGTTACATTTCCAGGACATAACTTCTTCTCGACTGTTGAGTTCAACACCAAGTTCAAAGCACTTTTTTTGTTTGTGTATAAACACGGGCACCAGCTATCTATTCAAGGATGAATAAATAACGCACTTTGAGCAATGGCCACTAACTCAACACCTAAATCCATGACTAGCTCAGCTGTTTGTAATCACTAATAGATTATACATAATTAGTGGTTAAAAGACTTGATAAAGAATTGTAAAAGGAATTTATAAAAAGAATTGTAAAAGAATTGATAAAAAGAATTGACCGACAAATAAAGTTTAATTTTAAAGATAATTTATTATTTGTTTGCAATTGTTATCTTCCTCTTGCTGCTCCTTTAATCTGTGCAACTCGTCTTCTATCCCATTTCTTTTATATATTTTGACAGCAGCTATATACACTGTCGCAACTCAAGTGTTGTTCTTGAGCTACCGGATATTGGCTTAAGGTGTCTGCCACAATATTCTCTTTGCCACGACAGTAAGCCACTTTGCAATTAGATTCTTGCAGGAATAAGCTCCACCATATTAGCCTGCTATTATTCAAGAAGCTGTGATTAATAAATTGAAGGCTCTTATGGTCAGTGACTACTACCACTTCAGAGCCTACTAAATACTGCCTGAATTTCTTGAACGCCCACACAATAGCCAAGGCTTCCTTCTCAGTTACAGTGTAGTTCACTTCCGGTCCCCTTAGTAAACGGCTAATGAAACAAAGAACTCTGTGCTGTCCCTTGTTCTGTATCTGAAATAGCACAGCCCCCAATCTAAACCCGCTGCTGTCCGTTTGTACAAAGAATGGTTTGTCGAAATTGGGATATGACAGCATAACTTTATTTAAAAATCCTGCCTTCATGCTCTGAAAACTGCACTCATGCTGCTCATTCCACACCCACGATTTCCCTTTTCTTAATAACTGCAATAATGGCTCCATGTCAAGTAAAAAATTTCTATAAAATCGATTATAGAAATTACAGAGTCCGAGAAAAGATTTAATATGTTTTTTATTCCGGGATGTGGGGAATTCCTTTATTGCTGGGATTTTTTCAGGATTAGGTAATATCCCTCTTTCTGTAATTATATGACCTACAAACTTGACCTCGTCAGTCATTATCTTACTCTTATTTAAATTAATTCGAATTCCCTTTCTCTCACACTCCCCCTGCAACATTTCTAAATGCGCAAAGTGCTCATCTATATTTTCCGACGCCACCATAATGTCGTCTACATACATTATAACTAAATTCTTAATATCATCTGACAATACTTGATCCAGACATTGTATAAGCCCTGCCCCACTATTTTTTAGCCCGAAGGGAATCTGGTTAAAATTATATGCATATCCGTTATATTTAAATGCCGTATATTTCCGATCCTCTGGATGAAGGTTGATTTGCCAGTAGTTGGCAGTTAAGTCGAACGTCGAAAATATTTTCTTATTTTGAAATTTCAATAACAATTTGCTCATAGGCAGTGGAGCATTAGTATCAGCTATTGTTATCTTATTTAACTGCCGTGCGTCCAAACATAACCGAATTGATCCATCTTTTTTTTTACAGTTACGATGGGGTTATTAAAAGGAGACGAACATTTAGATATAATCCCCCATTTAAGCATTTTGTCTATTTGTTCTTCTACTTCACATTTATATTGATGAGGTATGGGATATGCACGGGCTTGATATGGTTGGTCTTTCATAAGCCTTATCCTGTGTTCATACCCTTGAATTACCCCTGGAACCTCGGAAAATATGCTTTCATATCTATTGAATAGTTTCTTCAGTTGGTCTCTTTGATTGTCATTTATGCATTTTGACTCATCCACCTTTTCCCCTATCTCTATTTCCATTACTGCGCTTTGTGCATCACTCTGTCTATTTATCTCATCCTTCTGGTGTTTTGTAAACAGAATTATTACGTTGTTTATTTTTTCCCGGCTTCGTTTATAATCCAATACACAGCCTGTTTTGTACATAAAATCTGAGCCTAATATAACCTCATGAATCAGTCCCTCCAAAATCAACAGAACGTGCATAAATTCTCCCTCTGCCATGTGTAATTTCACCCATGCCTGTTTGGATGCCAACTTCGCCTTCTTACCATTAGCCAACAAAACATATACTGTTTTTAAAGGCAATATTTTAATTTCTGGGTCAATATCACTTATTTTATTAAACAGTTCCTGTGACATTACCAATACCTGACTCCCCGAATCAAACAATGCACTAGTTGCAACCCCATCTACCTTTATCTCTATCTTCGGACAGCTCTGAGGTGCCATCACAGGCATGCTTTCTTCTCCACTACATACCAGATTCGCTACTTGCGTACAATCAACTTCTGCATTTCCATCCTCATCTTGACCATCCACCATCCCCCTATTGTTGTCCAATGCCATTACTATTTCAGCCATCTGCTCTACCATTTGCTTGCCAATCATCATTTGTTCCACCTTCTCAGGTAAACCACATCTAACTATATGCATAATATGCTGCTCTGATAATTTGTATGCTGTGATTGATCTCAATTTCACTATTTGTCTATGAAAAAATTAATAAATAACTCCCCCATCTGCCACCTGTCCTGCTCTGCTTGAAACTTACCCTTTTCCTGCAGCTCCTCCCCCCAATAGTTTGCCAACAACAAACACTTGTATTCACCGAATGTTGTTGGTTTACACGTAATGAATTCCACCAGAGTTGGGCTTCTCCCTGTATGTGACTGCAAGCTAAAGCGATTTTTGCTCCCTCACTTAAACTATTCAAAGTGCAATAACGTTCCAAGCTCTCTAAGTGATCACTCGGATTCTCCCCTCTGTTCCCTGAGAATGCTTTTATCTTTAGCAGCTGATTTACTGCCTCCATTTTATGTATGTGCACCCATGTTTTCCCATTCTCATGTTCTCTTTCTAATGCCTTTATTCTTTTTATTACTTCCTCCAGCTCTATATCTTTTCCCATTTTGACACCATGTATTTTATTTTTTATTTCAAACTAGCGCTTCCGTTAAACTAAATTTAATATACGACTTATTTATTTATTTTTCTTACTAATACGGAAACTCACGTTAACTCCAGCCTTTTGACCTTTTCTCTACCCGGTCTTAATGCTTTAACTCCTCCCATAACACCCAATTGACTCTGATTTGATAGCATAAATGTCAAAATCTCTTTTCATTTCGAAAAAAAAAAGAAAGTTTCGGTCAATACTTTTTTTTTTTTTAAATTAAAACACTTTTACATACATAATTTAACTTTTGTATAAAACAAATTTTTCAAACAAGAAACAAAATACCTCATTACTATTGTTTCTTAGGTTCAGCCCCACATTTGGGTCTAGCCATTTGAACCATGTTCGAATATGTGTATTCGAAACACCGGCCTCTTAGGCGGAGAAGAACATACTCGGAGAGTATGTATGCCCAAATGATAGCTATAAAATATATTAGAGTTACATTTCCAGGACATAACTTCTTCTTGACTGTTGAGTTCAACACCAAGTTCAAAGCACTTCTTTTTGTTTGTGTATAAACACGGGCGCCAGCTATCTATTCAAGGATGAATAAATAACGCACTTTGAGCAATGGCCACTAACTCAACGCCTAAATCCACGACTAGCTCAGCTGTTTGTAATCACTAATAGATTATACATAATTAGTGGTTAAAAGACTTGATAAAGAATTGTAAAAGGAATTTATAAAACGAATTGTAAAAGAATTTATAAAAAAAATTGACCGACAAATAAAGTTTAATTTTAAAGATAATTTATTAACTAACATTTATTTACTAAATTTAAACATTTTATAATTCTATTAAATACACGCATATTTTAAATTAACATTTCTAAATAGTTTAAATATTCTCGAATATTTTCATAACAGAACACTGTGAATTTATCTACTTTGACTAATAATATTGATATAAGGATCACACACATATTAACTCATGCTCACACATAATAATAATAATAAAGGACTACATAGCATTTGAAATTTAATCACACACATCAATAGTTCATTTATGTATTATATAGAGTTCATATAATTAGACTCTTGGAAGATTCGCACGAATTAATGAAATGCAATGGCTACTACAGTACAAATGAAAATAAGCAAATGTTTTACCTAGGATTTTGAACGTAGATTTAACACTTTGTTTTCTTCTTGTTTGTTGTTTCTTCCAGTATGAATGGTTCCAGTATGAATGCTTCCAGCCGGCTGGGACTTTTTCTTGCTGAGTTTCCTGATTTTCACGATTATTTCTATCGGAGACAAATAGATACTGACGGAGATTTTCTAAGATGTTAAGCTGACATTATTTCACGGGCAGATCTGCTGTTTTCTCGGACATCTGGGCTGGAGATAAACGTGCGTTCCCACGATCTTCTCAACACTGCATTTTGTTTGTTAACTGCTCAATTAATTTCTGAACTGCTCTACTCAATTACTTTTGTGAACTGACTCCCTGTCCGATAAAAATTTCTATTTATATCTGCAACATGTTGTCGAAATATTTTCGGTGATAATCATTTGATAAACGTGTTGTTTTATTTTATTAATAACCATTGCCGTGTTTTTAATGATAATCTTCTTTTATTTCACATACATTTTTATTTATTTACAAATCGCACATATATACACACATATATTTTTAATACAATTTACTATTTAGTTTTAACATTATTTTTTTCTTTAATTAAACTTGAATGAAAAGAGATTTGTACGTTTTAACTTTTTAAATTATATTTATACAAATACTAATAAAACTCTTTACTTCCTTTTATAACCCTTAGTTTCATTTCTCAAACCAAGACTCCCCCTCCCCCCTTTTGATTAATTAATTGTAGCTTTTTTTATTTCAAAACTAACGCTAGAAAACTATTTAATTCTTATCTTTTTTCTAAAACAAACTGCAATAAACTCTTCAACGTTTAATTTTATGTTTTCTTTTATGAACGATTATTTTAATAATATAATTTTAGATAAAATTATATGTGCCTATATCAATACAGGTACAATATATATATATCATCATCAACCATTATCAATCCACTGCAGGATGAAGGTCTCTCCAAGTTTAATCCATCTTCTCCGATCTTTAGCTTCTCTTTTCCACAACACCTCTGCACATTTTCTTATTTCATCCATCCATCTCACATGTGGTCTCTTTCTGGGTCTTTTACAATCTCTTGGAATCCAGTTTAAAATTTCAATTGTCCATCTATTATCATCTCTTCTAGCAATATGTTCAGCCCAACTCCATTTCAATCTTTTAATTTTTTCAATAAGGTCAGTAACACCTGTTTGTTGTCTTACCCATACATTGCATTTTCGATCTCTTCTTGTTACTCCCAACATACATCTCTCCATACTCCTTTGAGTGGTCTGAAGTCTCTGTATTGCTCTTCTATTAAGTGTCCAAGTCTCAGATCCATAAGTAAGAACTGGTAAAACACATTTGTTAAAAAACATTCTTTTCAAACACATAGGCATATTTCCTTTTAGTATCAAGTTATTTCTACCAAAAGCACTCCAACCAAGTTTAATTCTATGATTAATTTTCTCCATTATGTTTCCATCTGTATTAATAATCTGACCTAGGTATTTGTAACTGTTAACTTCTTCTAATTCTTCATAATCAATCTTTATTTTCATATTTTGTGCAAATCGATTAAATATTACTTTAGTCTTTTTAACATTTATCTTTAGTCCTACTTTTCTACTTTCATCTGCTAACTCCTGCAACATTTCCTGCAGCTCTGAAGCATTATTTGCAAAAACAACTACATCATCTGCAAAATCTAAATGACTTAAATACTCTCCATTTACTTTCATTCCTTTAGTTTCCCATTTTAATCCACAAAATACTTCTTGCAGCACTGCTGTAAAAAGTTTTGGAGATATGGAGTCACCTTGCCTTACACCTTTCTCAATGTTGATTTTTCCAGTATCATTATGTAATCTAATTGTTGCTGTTGCATTTTTATAAATATTCTTTAAAATATGACAATATCCTGGATCTATACCTTGATGATCCAATGCTTTAATCACTGAAGAAATGTGTATAGAATCGAATGCCTTTTCATAATCTACAAATCCAAAACATAATGACAACTCAAAATCATTTGTCTTTTTTATGACTTCTCTCAATACCTGGATATGATCTATTGTACTAAAACCACTTTTAAATCCAGCTTGTTCTCTTGGTTGGTGGAAATCCAAAGTGCTTTGTAGATGAGTTGTAATTATCTTTGTAAAAATTTTATATAAAACTGATAAAAGGCTGATAGGTCTGTAATTTCTAATATCTTCTTTATCACCTTTTTTAAATATTAATATTATTACTGCATTCTTCCAATCTTCCGGTACATCTTTATCATTTAGACATTTGGTATATAACTTTGCTAAAATTATTTCTATTTCTTCACCTCCTTCTTTTAATATATCAATTATAATTCCATCATTTCCTGGAGCCTCTTCTTTCTTCATACATTTAATTGCATGTCTCACTTCTTCATTTAAAATTCTGGGCAATTTGGAAGATGTAATAGATATAGGAGGCACTTGTTCTTTATTACTATATAATTCTTGATAAAAATATTCTACCAATTTCATGATGTCATCTCTTTTTTTAGTAATAATTCCATCTTTTTTTCTTATTGCAGATATAAATTTCCTACCAATACCAAAATGTTGTTTAACATTCTTGAGACTTTTATTTTCTTCTACAGCTTTCCTTGCTATTTCACAGTTATACTTTCTTATATCATTTTCAACTCTTTTCGTACCATTTTACAAAATTCGAGATATTCAATTCTTTTTAATACATCATTTTTGTATATCTTCATATTCCTTCTTTTCTTCATAAATTCTCTAGTCTCAGTAGAAATTTTATTAGTCAATTGCTGCTTTTTTCTACCAGCTATCTTTGTTGCAGTTTTTAAAAGTGTATCAGTTATTTTCATATTAATTTCATTCAAATCTGAATCATGTTCAAAATCTCCTAACACTTGAAACCTATTTGTAAGTTCTAATTTAAATTCATTAGAATGTTTCTGAAGATTAGGAATATCAACTGTAAATATTGTGTTTCTCAATAATTTTTATCTTTCTAGTTTTACATTAACACGTAACTTACACCTTACTAATCGATGATCACTTCCTGTGTTAAATTTATTAAGAACGTTACAATCTTGAAATATGTATTTCCTGTTAGTCAAAATATAATCCAATTCTGCTGTACCTTCATTTGGATGCTTCCATGTCCATTTCCTTTTAACATTTTTCTCAAAAAATGAATTCATAATATAAAGTTGTTTTTTTTCTGCAAACTCCACAAGTCTATGTCCTTTCTCATTTCTATTACCATAACCAAAATTACCTGCAGCAATTTCATCTTTCATTTGTCTACCAATTCTAGCATTAAAGTCTCCCATAACAATTTTAAAATGTTGTTAACTCTGATCAAAAGCCTTTTGTACATCCATATAAAAATCTTCTACTACTTCATCACTATGAGAACTTGTTGAGGCATAAACCTGAATTATCTGCATTTGGTATCTGCTATTAAGTTGTATAACTAATCTTGCAACTCTATCTGATACACCATCAATCTCCACAATATTGTTCTTCCACTTTTTATTTATAATGAATCCTACTCCACTTGTATTTCCAATATGTGTGCCTTTATAATAGAGTATATGTCCACTTTTTAAATCAATCGTTTCTTCACCTTTTCTTCTAACTTCACAAAGTCCAATAATGTCCCATTTAATAAAAGACAATTCTTCTTCTAATTCTTGCAATCTTCCTTCACTTGAAAGTGATCTGCAGTTGTAAGTACCTAAATAAAAAGTCATCATCAAATGGCAGCCTGGGTCCACAATCAGGGGATTCTTAGTGCCCTCCGCCTTCGGCCACCAACCACTGCCTTGGTTGGTGACTTTACAGCCTCCTGGGAATAAGAGCTATGCTTTATTTTTGTCTGTCATAATTGTATATATGTATTGAAAAAATATTTATCATTTACACAAACATTCTTTCTGCCTTATCAGGCACTGGGAAGAAAGACCATGGTATTTCTTGATCTTAAACTCAGAGGTAAAAAGCCAATAAACTCATCACGCTGCCTAAGGCATGTTGGTGAGCAGCCCATCCATGTTCGTATACTATATGAATAATCACATAGTAATAACAGCTGCAACGACAAGAATGTTTGGAGTGGACATTAGGAATTTGCCCTGCTCGGTTCCTTTAAGGCCTCCAAGAGGAATCAAAGGGTCTCCTTTCAGTTAATAGCAAACTCTTTTCTGCAGCCATATATATATATATATATAGGGTGGAAATTTAAATTTATGTACAATGAGTGTTGATAAGTATTAGAGAGTCCACTTTCTGAAGAGGAGGAAGGATGAATCATTATGATTAATAGCATGAATGGAATTGGCTATGTAGTATGCTTTTCTAATTTTTCACTTTGTGTCATCCCTCTCAGTATACTGAATGGCTGCTGAAGATGAGGTAAACAAATGTCCAGTTAATTTTTGTTGCTCAAAAAAGACTGAGTTGCAATACAGTTTTGGTAGCTATCCTCTTATATGTGTACTGATGTTGAGACACTTGATTAACCAAGGATGTCTGGAATTTTCCAAAATAAATAGAATTATAACTGGTGTGGTGGTATTTAATACCATAAACAATGGAAGGGATGAAGGAAAGTGTGAAAAGTGAGGTGATAGATAGGTGAAAATATTTTCTTGAATGTTTTGGTAAGGGTGAGAATATTTGGGAGAAGAAATGATGGCCTGTTGTCAGAGGGGGTGATGTCAGAGGGGGTGATAGAGTTGAATCTTTCTATAAAAGGCTTTTATTTTGTTTTTTTTTAGGAAGCTGTGTTTAAATCTGACTGATATGAAGTCGTTGGCATATAGTTCTATGTTAGTTTTATGGATTCATATTTGCATAAAATTTGATTGCAAAATAGAAATGAAGAGCCTGATAGCTTGTGAGCTTGAGGTGTAATGGAATCTGGATGCATGAAGCCATATACTTCTAAAGGTTTAATGTGCATAGAGTAATCAAGGTGAAGTGCCTTCCCGTATATTACTAAATCAAGATATTTCACACAATGCTTGGAATTTTTTTTATCATGTTTGCATTTTAAGATAATCCCAATTGCTGCAGACTGAAACTTAATGCCTCTATATATAACTACTTTAGAATCCAATTACAGCTTGAAATACAGTTACTTAAAATAGTTATTAGAGGTCTCAAGAGAGCTTATTAAAAAAAAATTAAAAATGCTTTACAAAAATCCCTGCTATTCACAGCATTCCTGAATTTATTATTACCAAATGTAACAATAAGTCTGTAAAACTAAAAAAAGAAAATTCAGCCACAAGAGCAATTTTTTAACTCATAAACAGGATATTACTCTTCTATTTCAACATAATAAAAATGCAGCTATTAATGTTACTACAACAAACCCTCCACCCTCTGTCAAAAGCATTCTAGAATTAGGAATGAGATATGATGGCAGCTGCTGAACAGCCAGTGATGGAATTCTTAGCAAACATTGAAGCAGGCCTTACACAAAACCCTGAGAAGGATAATTTGATCTCAAAATTAGTAAAACACATTAAGCACAAATCCTTACAATTTTTAGACCTCAACTGGAACACTAACATTAATATTGCTCTACAATTTTTCTCTAATAATGCCTTAATTTGCATGAAAGAGGATAAAGGCAACAGATTTATGATCATGAACAAATCTGATTTTACACTGAAAATGCAGCAGTTTGCAAATAGATAATAAAGTTCATTTCCCCTCAGCATTCAATATAAAATACTATAAAGACAAATCCATGAGTGAAATTCTAAGCAAGCATTGAAGCAAATCATTCACCAAGAGGGAATACTATCAAATATATACATCTGTGACTATTCCCTCTTGCATGTTTGTTAATGCTAAGACTCATAAACCTTTTGCCCCTCTTAGACTCATGCTAGATTTTAGAGGCTCCCATTACTTTGAAACAGCTAAAATGATAAACCAAGGGCGTATTTATTAGTTGGTATTCAGCAACTACACCATTAAATTTATTTTGACTCTATTTCACACATTAAGGTTTCAAACCTCGATCCATCCTATAAAATAGCTACTCTGAATGTTACAGAACTTTATAATTCTATTAAAAGGATGTTATCCATCAATATCTTTAAAAATGAACTAAACTACCACCAGCCATGCATAGACTTTATTATTTCATTTCTTGGCTTAATAACATCATAGTTACTTTCAATGGCCACTATTACAAAATGTCTGATGATTGGCCCTAGTGTCTCCCTCTAAGTGGAGTCATCTCCAGTTTATATGTTAATCACTTTGAAAAAGATAGTCATTCTACCATGCATTGAGTATATACCAGCCTTATGTATACACACTACATGGATGATGTTTTCATTACAGGTCCAGCTATCCAAGAAATCAAAGTGAACCTTCAAAGCCAATCTGCACTACATTTTATTGTGGAATGGGAAAACTTCTTACATCTCAGATACCTTGATTTAGTAATATGCAGGAAGTCTCTCCAAGTATATAAAGTATATTCAAATATTACTTATATTTTAAAACAAAATTGAAAATTATATTGACAAATATTTTCTTGTTTACTTACATTATTAAAAAATTTCTCTTAAGGTTTTATTTATTAATAATGTATCTTTAATTGTTATTTTTTATTAACTGTTCCATTCTCAGTCTATACTGAGAATAAATGTGATTTCTCTACTCCTATCCCTCTTCCCCTATTTTAAAATTAGTTAGTACTTTTTCTGACTATTCTTCCAATTTTTCAGCATATTTTTTTAAGTCATTTCTCATTTTTAACGTTTTTAATTTTATTTGAACATTTTAAAACACAGTTAAATCTGCAGATGGGTTTATTTATTTTCCATATTTAGATGCTTATTAAATGTGTTATTTTTATATTTTATAAATCCTGATTTATAGTGTGAATTTTATAGATTCATTATTTCTTTTAAAGGGAAACAAAAAATAAAATTATAAGCTTTCCAAATTATTATTCTTCAAATAGTAGTCTCAGTTAGTAAATCTTTTTTTTTAATCAAATAACTACTGAATTGCTTAGATGAGTTTAATCTTCTACTTTTAAAGTGCATTAAATATAAGAAATTTACTTTTTATAAACAAATCAATAAGATATCAAATATCAAAATATCTTTCATTCTCTAAGTTCATTATTTTGCATAATAAAATACTTAATATTTTCATTACTTGTTTTGTATAGATCTCAAATAAATCCTTTTTTCACTTTTGTCTTGCTAAGATAGAGCAGGTTTTGTGGTGGAAAAATGGAATTTCTGAATCATAATTTATATGAAATCTTACCTCATAAGAAAAAAAGCTATGTGCAGTAATTGATATTCATTCATTCATTTTCATGTTTTAAAGAACCCAGAAAATTTTAAACTTTTTATTTCAAGGACTTAATCATTGAATGTAAATGTTTCTATAATTTTTACTAGTTAATATATTATAAGGATTTACAACATATTATTTCTTATATCCAAACTTATATTTAAGTTAATGACTTCTTGCCATTTTATTAAATTTTTATTAGCTTTTTAATATAACTTTTTTATATAATTAAAGAAGCACCTATATGAAATCGCTGTATAGTAATAATAAATGATAATTATATAAGAATTTGTTGAAGTTTAGCCATTCTTTTACTGTTCTATATTAAAGTTTGGCTCTTCTATTTTCCTTAGTCATTACTCTAGTGATCAGTAAATGCTGCATTTCTAAATACCATTTATACTTTATAAACATCCTAACATAATATTTTTTGCTTCACTAATATGTAAATAGAAGGTTAATGCTCAATTCATTGGTGATTTATTAGGCAGTGCTTATTGATCACCATTGAGAACATTTGTTACTTATATCTTATTCTAGTCCAAAGATAATATTTATGATTGTTTAATCTTATTGTATTATTAATGCTATGCATATAAATAAAATCTTTAGTGTTTTTTTTTAAAAAAATCTTTACATATGGTGGCCTCTTAGAAAGTGTAGCTTTCATCGTAAATAATCTTTTATAGAATTGCGCTCTTTGAAATTTATTTATAGTAATTTTTAATATTTGTAAATAGAATTATCTTTTTGTGTGAATAATTGTTGTTTGTTGTTTCAGCATGTTGTTATATTTTATTACTTGTAGTGATTATATTTTATGGCTCTTTTTATAGTAATAATCATTTTGATACTGGGTTATGTAAGAATTGCTACTCTATTTTAGTTTTAATTTACTCTTGCAAATATTTTTTTTAATAAAACAAAAAATGTATTTAAAAGAATATTCCAAAGTTTAAATTGGAAACAAAATATGATGGCAATTCTTACATTATCTATTAACAAAAATGAGTTTTGTAAAAGTTTAAAAAGTATACTATTTGCAATACTTTACCATATCAGTTCTCTGTATTGAGAAATGTTTAAAGTTTCCATTGTTTTTAAAAAAATTTTAAATCTCATGATCTATGGACATAAAAAAAATTACTTCTCAGAAGTTATCCATTAATATTTGAATGGGTCTTGGCTCTGGTGTCCTAAATTACTGTCATGTCTCAAATAATGTTGATATTATGCACAAATTAAAATCTTTTCCTTAATTATAACTCAATCAGAAAACCTTTTGCTTATTGGACAACTAATTTTGGAAATTACTTCCAGAGGATGGGAAACTTTATTACAGGCAGTAGTGGGGATAATAGGAATTTTCAGAATCCATACATAAAAAAAATATATTTCTCAAGAAGATGTTTGCTAGTGCTATAATAAAAAATAAATTTTGGTATTTATATTCTATTATGACAGATAAATTAAGTTTAAAGGAGTACTTTTAATTAATGCTGAGATATGTGAACTGATCATCAAACATGCCTGGTAGGTTATGAATTTGTTAAACAGGCAATAAAATGTGAACTGTTTTTAATTCAAGATGAAATGTTATCAGTCAAACTTTGCAAAGACTGGACTCAAAAATGAATTAAAGAATAAAGGCTAGTACCTTAAAGCAAAAGTAGTAATCAATGGAATCACAGTTTTATATATTTTAGATAAATTATAAAACTTGGGATGTGAAGAAATCTCAATGGGAATGATTTTAATTTTTTTATAATATCTCAAGATAAAAAATTTATTTATTTTTTCTTAAATTCACTATCCCCCAATCTTATTGATACTCATTATTCTATTCCGTTTTATAACAATAGCAAACTCTCCATACACTAGTGCTACCGAATGCAAGTGTTAATAATCAGTGGATGCAAGAAGGTTTGTGCATAAAATCATATCTAGTGCCTACTCATCCAGTATCACCAGACTAGCTTCTAGTAGTGGCTTTCAGCAGTGAGAGAAGTCTTGGATCTGAGAACATTACACCTTAAAATCTAATGCAATGCTTTCACTGATGAAAGCCAGTAGCTAGAAACTAATCTAGGGGTATTAGATGAATAGGTACTCGATAGGCATTTTATGCACAAATCTTCTGGTATTCATTGGTTATTAAGGCTTGCACTGGGTAGTACTATTGTATGGAGAGTTTGCTACTGCTTTAATGCCTTGTGAATGCATAGAAAATGATGATCTTGTGGTGATATATCTCTTTTTTCAGTTGTAGCATTAATTTTACAGCCACTTGATCAAAAAACAGAAAGATATAACACACAAACTTAAAGTTTCTGGTGGTATTGATTGATTCCCTGATAAAATAACTAAAGAAAAAACTTTATAATGCATAAAATCTCAATATTATTTGTGACACATAATATGTCAGAACAGCAAAGCCTTGATATGGATAAATAAAAAATTATTGAAACATTGGTGATTGACTTTTGCAGAGAAATTTTCTATCTGCATATTAAAACTTTTTTACAACTTTAAATAAGAGGATTTTTGAAGGTCTTAATCATCATTTTTTATTACTAATCATAAAAATTTCTCGATGCAAAAGATTTATGCTATTTCCCCCCAAAAATATTATCATATAGCTATTGGAACAATTTTTACCATATGTGCTGGTAACAATATTACTTATAGCATTTCTCATGTAAATTTTAAAGGGGGTGGGGGAATGTGTGTAAATGATTTTAGAATTATTTTAACTAGATATTACTTTTATTACTAAATTTTACTTGTGAATTTTTTAGATTCTAAGATTAACTTCCCGGTACAATTCTGAAGATGACACCATAGTATTTCACAATGGTACTGTTGTTTTTAGACAAGAAATGGCAGAACTTGGGGGTATTATGGACAGTGTATTTCAGTTTGCAGCTTCTCTATCCAAAATGGGAGTTGATGAGACTGAATTAGCAATGCTTTCTGCTGTTTGCCTTATCAGTGGAGGTATGTAAACAAATATTTGTCATTGCCCCCCCCCCTCGAATATTTTTAATTGATTTGTTTCGCTTTACTTTTTAAATTACTAGTACTTTTAATATAACTGTGAAAGATATTAAATATTTAAAAAAATCAATTAAAAACATTCTAAGTTAATATAGACATATGTGTAATATTAAACCATAAATTGTCAATAGCTAAGTGGGTTTTTAATGTAATTATCTGATAATAGCTGAAGCTTAAATAAACCATACAATCTACAATCTTTTGTCAAGGCAACATTTTATATTTAAAAAGATGTACTCATTTTTTTACTACAGAGATTGAATCAACGACAGATTGTAGATTATATGGTTGGCTGTTAACATGTGATGAAATATTAAATACAAGTGAAATTAAATTAACATTAATTCTAATTTTAAAAATATTTTTATTTTCAACTTCTTTAAAATCAATATTTTTAGGAAAAAATTTCCTTGACAAAGTGTATGTGAACCTAAAAAGCATATTGACTTTGATAAGTAATATTTTTTATTTACAGTAACATTATTATAACATATATTGGATATCCTTTCAGCTTTATTATTAAAAATTTTTTTTTTAATGATTGGACTATAAATATTCATTTTCACATTAATTCAAGGGAAATTGGATAATATTATGTTTTCCAATGTTTTAATTGTAATACCAATAAGCTAATGCACGTGTGCTTTGCAGTTGTCACTATATAAATGAATACTCCCACTTGTTCAAACACAAGATAAAGTCTTTGGGAAAAGATAGAATGAATCCCTCTATCTTTTCGACCCAAATGTATATGTATGGGCAAATCTTAACTGTTTGAAAATGAGAGCATGAATTTGTTAATTGATCACTTTATTACCTTTTTTTACTACGTGAATGAATGACTCTTGTGAATTTTCTAGAATTTATGATACATCAATCTTATTAAATTAAACATATGTAAACAAGACATTGAAAAAGTGGGAGTATTCATTTATATAGTGACAACTACAAATCGCATGTGCATTAGCTTATTGGCATATTGGTATTACAGTTTATAAAAACATCACGCTATATAAAATAAATGTCTTGTTTACAAATGTTTTAATTTCACCTGATCCATCACTCTCAGTGCCATCTCATATTGCTGACCCACATGATCACACACATGTTGAAAAGATAAATAATCACCAATGTACGTATTTCATGCTAAACTAGCAATCATCAGTTGGTGTAGATTACTATCCTCACACATATATATAATCAGTACTCAGCTTTATATTAAGATAGCCAATCTTTATACTTTAATGGACAGGCTTCAAACTATTCCAACTCACAACTCTTTAGCCTTCCATTTCATTGAAAATCTGATGATTGAATGCTCAAAGCCCCTGTTAGTGCCAAGGTTGTCATCCTATCCATGTTGACATATTAGTCATTCTGACCCCTCATGTACAGGAGAATAATCCATTTATACGTACATATGCGAAGGATGGGCAGCCCTTTTACACACTATTTATATAAATTAATACATTGTACAGGCTTAAACCTGCATTTATATATGTAATATATGCAGGGTTCAAACTCAGACTTTCACACACAGAATGACTAATATGTCAACATGGGTAGGATGACAACCTTGGCACTAACAGGGACTTTGAGCATTCCATCATCAGATTTTCAATGAAATGAAAGGCTAAAGAGTTGTGAGTTGGAACAGTTTGAAGCCTGTCCATTAAAGTATAAAGATTGGCTATCGTAATATAAAGCTGAGTACTGATTATATGTGTGAGGATAGTAATCTAGACCAACTGATGATTGCTGGTTCAGCATGAAATATGTATATTGGTGATTATTTATCTTTTCAACATGTGTGTGATCCGGTGGTCAGAAATATGAGATGGTACTGAGAGTGGTGGGTTGTGTGAAAGTCTGAGTTCGAACCCTGCATATAATACATATATAAACGCAGGTTTAAGCCTGTACAATGTATTAAATGTTTTAATTGTACATTATATGTTCTCTGTGACTAAAAAATACTGTTATTGTTAGCTATACATATAATTAATAATAATCAAATGAGTTTATTGCATAGGAGTTTATAAAAGGTTCAAGAACCAAAAATGATAGAGCTGAGTACAATGTGTGGACCTTAAACTTCAGAGTCTTCTCTTTACAACTGCATCTAACTATATCAAGCAGCCCTAAACATTGTAAAATTCGAAGATGTGCAGCAGTATCAGTTTTCTCAATATTAAATTAGTTTCCCTAAAAGATTTTGAGATGATAATTTCACCAAAATTATCTTTTAAAATATTGTATCTACATTAAGAAATCATAAAGCTGCATTTTATTGTAGGTGATTGATTATTGATTATACTGACTGTTGTTCAACAAATTTATTAAAGCATTTTTTCGATAATTGCCTTTAATATAAACTGAGATAAATCTTTTGATTGTCAGAGAACTGAGAGAATTATTTTATTCTCTGATCTTGATACAAAACTATAATATATTAGGATAATAACTTTTTAAGCCAAATTTGTTGGGGGGGGGGGATAAATTTATACATGATAAATTGGCTCTTGTAGAGATTTTTTTATTTTTAGATTAGCCTCTTTTTTTCTTAATTATATTTCTAGCATTTTACAGAGAAATGTTTCTGCCTCTTTATTATGGTAAATAACTTCATGGATTCATAGTCTTCCATATTGAAAGAAGGAATAGATATAATCCACTGAACTTTAGTATAAATGTTAGTAAAACAAACAAATTTCCAAAACCTACAAATTTTCATGAAAGTTTAACAGTAATAAATAGTTTTTCATAAATGAGTATGATCTTTCCAACTCAAAAAAATGGGGGGGGGGGAGAAAAAACTTAATGAGCTTTGCAATGAAAATGTGATCCACAAATACATCCACATATAAAGCATGCTGATCCATTTTTCTCTTTATTTGATATTTTACAATGTTTCTTTTACCTTATTCAGTAGAATACTTTTCTTTGTGAAATGCTAGTCTAATTATAGCTCTCCAATGTATTTTATTCTCTGCCATATCTTTACAATGGAAATAATTGCCATTGCACTTCTTCAGAATATCTTTGAGATAATTCTTATATCTTACACAGGATCTAACTCTCATATGAAAACCATAAAACATTCTTTTAAGAAGTCTTCCATTATTCATTCATTTTACATGACCTATCCAATGAAGGTGTGTTTTTACAATAATGAACTCACTGGTATGACTTTCCGCAAGCTGACGAACATATTGATTGGTTTTATGATATTTCTATTGTAATTTTAAATTTTTATAGAGTATTATTAAATGAAATATTTCTAATGCCTTTGCATATAGCCAATAGTGTGTCCAAGATTCATTTCCATATAATAAATTAGATAAAATAACAGGTCTATATACAACTAATTTAATTGCAGTAGTTATTTTACTGTAATGGAATACTGTATCTTTTAACTTATTAAAAGGATTGTCCGTACACTAGAGTTTGTATCATACCTCAATATTTTTAAAACTACAAAGATATTTAAACTGAATTGCATTCTCATGTTGATAATTATCCAAACAAAAAGTTGCTGAGGATTTTCCTTTACTCACTAGTTGATAAAGAACTTGAGTTTTTTTGTTGTTGTTTTTTTTTTTTTTAACATTAATTAATAATAAATCAAAATCTTTATATATTGCATTCAAAACATTAAGAATATTCAGTAAATCATTTTTTAGAATAGCAAAAATAGCACAATTCTCAACATATTATAAATATAGAATCCAAGAAGTTCTTGTTTTTTGCTTTTAATTGATTCAAAATAAAAATTCCACCATTAGTCTGTATCATATCTTCATCCTGATCAATTAAGCCATCTATAAACAATTCCAAGGGCCATTGCCATAAAAATTGAAAATAATGCTGGAACAAGTACACATCCTTGTGCAAACAATTTCTATTTCAAATGCCTTGGATTTTCCACCCATACTAATAATACTTCCTCCCATTCCAGCATGTAGAAGCTATAGAATATAATTAAATTTTGATGGACAACCAATTTCAAACAATGCCATAGACCTGTCCTATTAGATCTATTCTATTAACTGAATCAAATGCCTTAATCAACTCAATAAAAACAATATATAAATTACTCATTTGTTCCAAAATTTTCCTTGCATATGAGTGACAACAAAAACCATGTCTATATTGTGTTTTCCTTTTCTTATATCACAATGAATCTCAGGCAAGTATTCATCTACAACTGGAAGCAATCTATTCAACAAAATTCTTGGAAGAATCTTTGCTATAGTAAATAATAATAATATTTCATGATAATTAGTGCATTCTTTGTCTGTTGCTTTGGTTTAAAAAATTGGGTCAATAAAAAACATCCTTCACATTGGATGTCACAATTTTATGAGTCCATGTATCTCTTAAAAATTCCAATATTTTTGAAGCAAACATATCACCAATATATTTTAAAACTTCACTATATATTTCATCAAAATCTGCAGCCTTTCCATTTTTGAGATTACAAATAGCTGATTTGACTTTACTAAGCTGTCATCTCAAATCTGGTATCAGTAGATTAAAATACTTCTTTCACCTGTTCAAAATATCATTACCATCATATAAGAGAATGTCATTGCTAGATTTAATAGAATTATGTTAACATTTCTCAAGTCCATATCTTGCTTTCAAGGCATCAAAAAAAAAGATATAGAATGACCATAATCAGTAAATATCAATATCTTCTTTTCAGTTTTAATACACCAATAATTTTTAAGCCTTCTTGACAGTTGTTTAACTGCTTTTGGATCTTTATAATTATTATAAAGATCAACATTTAATCTCTTATTTTGCCAAGCAGAAAATGCCACATATTTCCTGTTAATTAAATTACTTGTCAAAAATATCAGTCATGGTTCTTCATTTTAGTGAATTCAAGAATAGAATTATTCATAACACACTCCTCAAAAGAATTCTGTGCAGTCCTAAAGATCCAAATTAGCAAGTGCAATGTTTAATAGCTACTGAAATTTAGTGCATATAATAAACTCTTCAAAGTAACAAACACCAATTTTTTTGTGAATGTAATTGAAATAATATCTATTTTTAATGCAATTATTATTTTAATTTCAAAGTATACTAATCTGGTGATCTCCCTAACAATCTGCACTTGAAAGTGCTCATATGATGTGAACTTATCTTGTATTCTGACTCCTAAATATAATGTAATCTATTAAATGTCATTGTTTTGAGCATGGATACATTTATATAACAATTTTTTTTATCTAAATAAAGCATTTATAATTGTTAACCTGTATTTTGTGCATAAATTCAATAATAACAAACCATCTGAATTTGCATCACCAATACCATTATTTCCAATAACTTTTGGTCAAGATCTTCTATTTTGAATGAACATATACTTAAAATCTCCCAAGAGAAAAATTTGATATTTTTATGATATTGCTATAATAATGCTATTCAACAGAAAATAAAAGTTTTCCTTCTCTGGAGTCTTTGAATCAAAATTGGAAAATAAACTTTAATAAAATGAGCATAAGTCCCATTATGCAAACCCTGAGTTTTAACACTATTAGCCTTTAATTGATACTATAAATAATTCTACAATAGAAGATAGTAAATTCACTTACAGCAAATCCAATACCATGCATTCCCCTTTTACTGACTGATTTACCTTTCCAAAAAAACTTGTATTCATCCATCTATTCTATTAAAGTTCCTTCCTCTGGGAAACAAGTTTTACTAAGAGCATCTATATTAATCTTAAATCTTGACAACTCCTTAGCCACCATTGAAGTAAAATGTGCATATTTCATTTACTTTTATTTAGAAAAAAATTGAGTTATAATACATTATTTTTAATACTACCACTGCCTCTTGCTCTACCACTGTTACTAGTATTACTATTAAACTCACATGACCACTTCCTCTTATGCTTGTGTATAACTGTTGTTAAAACAGGCAAAACTCACTATATATATATATATATATATTGCTACACACAGCAAGCTAGAGTAATCGATGATGTCAGAAGGCTTATTGAAGAACCAAAGACACCAAAATGTATAGGTACTGAACTGGGTTCAGACACATATGACTATATAAGCTAATGGGCTTGGATTGAAAACATTAAGGTGTTTTCAGTTTAAGACTCATAGTTTTGTAGTTAAATGGAGATAAAAGGTGGTTTCTGGAGGGTTGCATTAGATCCTAAGATCTAGATGCAGTGCTCTCAGATCCAAGGCTCCTCACTGATGAAGACCATAAGCCAGAAACTTGTCTGGGGATGTTGGATGAGTAGGCACTAGATAGGGATTTTATGCACAAGCCTTCTGGCATCCATTGATTACTCTAGCTTGCTGTGTGTGGCAATATATATAGTGAGTTTTGCCTAGTATTACTATTCTTGATATTTCTATCACAAATGAGTAGTCATCTAGATATGATAACCTAACCACATTGTTAGATCATATTTTTCGGGCCCTTTCACTTTCATGATAGGGAAGGGATCCCTAAATAGAGCTGCCTAAACAAACAATCTTTGCAAGACAAAATTTTTGCCTCACAAAAATTTAATTCCATATCAACCTATTAGTTATTGTAATATCTCAAGAAAATATCACAATCAAAGATTGCTAGCCTCTTAAGCCTGTTCCTGTCATTGCTTTCTTAATTCTTGAGGATTTGAGCTAAAAAGAAAAGGGAATTGAGTCAGTAATGCTATGTATGTAATTAAAGTGATGAAAATTTGCACTAATACACAATCTCATAGTCACTATTTGTATAAGGACATTTCTTATGGCATGAATGAGAAGTTTATGGTGATCAGGCTCTTCAATAACTGAAGTGACTGAAAAAAGAAAAGAGACAGAAAAGACTATTGTCTTGGAAAATGTATCTACCTTTTGATGACTCAAAATTCTACCCTGTAAGTCATCAGAAGTACTTGGTTGGGCACTGTTTATTTGTTGTTGACAGTTGCCCTTCTTTTTAAATGATCAAATAATCATAATACCATGTTACTGTTTGAATAGTATTTTATTTTAATTTACCTTTATTAATAGTATGATTTATAAAAGGGATTACATTCTTTTACTTAAAAACCAGAGACATTATACCTGTTATTTATTATACAATGTCTATATCAAACAAAGCTTACATACCATATCTGGTAATTTATAATTTCTATGGGAAGGGAAAGTACTTTAAGTATTAAAATCTTTCCCTGACAAATATTTGAGTTGAACTTGCTACAAGCTATTGTTATTAATTTGGATATGTAAAATTATTATGCAAATATGTGAGAAAAATCAGCATAAAAAGTGGTCACATTAGGATTTATATATCACAGAAATAGCAATTTTTCTACATAAATAAGGTTTGTAGATATATATAAAATGATAGTTAGTTGTTCAGAAGATTATATGATATTTGATCACTTCAATAATAGGTGCTGCCCAATAATTCTATTCAATTGATCAAACCAATTTTATTTTATTTTCTACAGCTGGAAATCAGTTCAATATCATTATTTTTAATACCTTGTTATTAATAAGTTCTTTTTGGCTTTATTAAAAAATTGTTTTTCTTATGATTTAACAATAAGATATATTTTACAATCTTCTTGATATTCAGTTATAGGAATACTAGATGAAGATATAAATTATATGTTGACAAAACATTGTTTACCAATTAAAGCATTGGTTTATAAGACAGAATAGTACTGATTATTTAATCTTTACTCAACAAAACATATTGAAATGTGTTATTTTAATAGCAATGGGTTTTTATTTTTTTTATCTTTTACAAAATTTCAAATATTTTTTATTAATTAAACATGTTAATAGTAAAGGATTGTGCCACTTGCTCCATCAGTAATAATATTTGCATGTCATTACTGTAGTATTGCTATGTTTTTATAGATAATTCATTAATATTCATTTCACCAACGTTGATTAATCTAGACCTTTCCTTTTTAATACTCATTTATAAGATTGGATATGCTCCAGCTTGAAGAAAGAAAAATGATTGAAAAAAAATTTTAAAAAAGATTTTCTTCATTTTCAACATGCATTCTAGATTAGGAGCATAACAATAATAAAAATCAGCATATGGCTTTATTTCTCAGAAGTTCATAAGAAGTTCAAGAGCCAGACCTGTGAGCACCAGAATCGATCCAGGGATTTTCCAATCCGAAGTCAGACACTCTACCAACTACATCAAACCATACAAGCAGGCTTTGCTAACCACTATTTCACAAGGTCCTTTTACATTATTTTGAAGAAATGCTATTCGTATAATTCCCAAAAGGCAATATTAATTTGATTACCTCTAATAATAATAATAATTTTGCTAATATAAATTAATGTGCACTTATTTCTAAATTAAAACAAAAACTGAACATTGTTGTAAATAGATTAATATGACCAGAAATTTCCTGTGTTGATATTATTTAGTTCTGAGGTTTATTGCATATACTGAAATTCATTGATAGTAGCAAACTTTATAAAATAGGCATTATAATATATGTATATAAATTTTATTTTTATCAATACTTCATTTATTAGACTTATACTTCTCTTATATTTGCTGCAAATCATGAGTACTTCTATGTAGTATACATATAGACACATATAAAAATAAAATTAAAGAAAAAACAGGTCTAATTACAATGACTCCATTTACTTACTGTAAATAATCACCTAAAATTATTGAAGAAAAAAAATATTTTTATTATAGAAAGTTTTAATAGGAAAAATTCTTTATACTGTAGTGGATATTGAATTTGCTTGGTTTTTATTTATTTTTTTCCTAGAATTCTAATTAGGGAATACAAGCTGGTCAATTTTAATTTCCGATATGTTTGTATTTGTAATTTGCTTTTGCATGCTTTATAGTTTTAATTAATTTTTTTTTAAATTCTTATACATGCACATTATATAAAAATAAGCAAATAGTATACAATATTTTAACTGTTCCTAGAAGATTGAATGTAACAAATTAAATTATTTTTTATCATAATTATTATTTAAACATTTCTAAAATATTAAAATTATATTGAGAAATAAAAATGCACTTAAGAAAATTTTTTAGTTTCTCACTGTGTGAGTTTTTAATGCTTCATAAAAAAAAACATTAATCATAAAAATACGAAAATATTTTATATTTATTATTAAAAAAATATTTTTAATGAAAATAACTTTGAAATAGAAATAAAACATTATATATCTTTACTATCATACTATATATATATAAAATCATATTAAATTGTGCAAAGATCATTTTGCACTTTAGAATTGCATTTATTTCCTGATTACACCTACCATCCAGAAATAAAAATGAAAACTGAATTGCTGTTAAAATGCAATATTGGAATATCATGGAACAAAGTAAAAATTAATATAAATATATAATTGCTGCATGTTATTATAATTGTATAATATACTATAAAAATACCAATCCAATGCCATTTTGGAATGTACTGGATAAAAATTAAATATGTTATGACTAACTAACAACATAAATATTTACAGTATATAAAAAATTTATTATTACTTTTTATTTAGATTTCCTGCTTAATTTGGGTGCTTTAAAAAGCCAGAGTTTTACAATGAAGAAAGATAAAGGATACACTAATGCTATTTGTTTATTGCAAATCCTAATAGTTGCACTGAGAAGTAAAAAAAAATAAAATATAGAAAATTAAAATGTATTTTGTATTAATTCTTAATATTTTTATTTAATATTTATTTATCAAGGAAAACTGAAATTGTGAATGTAAGGGACTTTACTGCATATATAAGTGAATATTATTTGTACTTTTTCTTATTTTTTCAACCATAAGAATTAGATATCCGACAACTAATAATCTGTGATTTTTTTATATAAATGTGCAATCAAGAAAAAAAAACCAATCACAGTGATGTAAAGGAAAAGAAAATTTTAATATTTTGTTGTTTATGGCCATATTGTATTGCTACACATAAATATTTGTGAAAAAATTGGTGCAAGTGTTAACAAAGAGTGAAATACAATAAACAAGGATATTGTGAATTTTAACACTAAATTTATGAAGGTGGTACTTGTATAACATTTGTTGAATATCAAAATTATAATTTGTATTTTTAATTTACTATATCTTCATTGACCATTGCATACAAAATACTTTAGTTATAATTACATGAGTATAGTTTAATTCATGTTATAATAGTTGAAACTTTTTAAATATATATATTGATTGTATCTATCTGGTATTTTCACTTGTCAACCCCATTTATATTAGGTAACCGAGATTGCTCACTAGTTTACTAGTTCAATAAATAAAAATAATTTTATTAGGATTTATATATGGACAATTACATCTAACATTAGATTGTTCTAGCATTTATTGTTAATAACCATATTTTAACTTTAATATTAAATATGGACATATAGAAGTAAATTAATGAAAAATTAAAGTCTATTATATCACTGAAAATGATTTTGCTTATAATTATTTATGCATATATTTATAGAAATAAAGTAATAAATATATGTTGGTACATTTATTGCTATTTACTTTTTCCTGTACATCTTTAATTTTTAATTCTTTTAATTTGAAAATCAAAGCTGTAGTAATCTTTTGTTAAGGATTAGATGAAAATATCAATCATCATTGACAACTTGTACTATATGTTTTAATGTAATAATATAATAATACATTGTATCTATCTATTGATATACTATTTATGTATCTATCTATTCATTTATCAGTCTTATTTATTTAACAAATATTTTACTGTTTATATACATATCTATTTGTGTTATCAATCTATTATTTATCTATTTGTCTAAAAATATTGAGAAGACTTTTAGAAATCAACATATTATTTTTCAGAGATCACTTAACATGAATGAAATTTTGAAATATTTAATGTTAATATATGTATATAATTTTATTTAATTTAGTATTCAAAAATTTTTTTATGATATTTTAAATTTAGATCGCTCAGGTTTACAAGAAGTAGAAGCCATAGATAAAATGCAAGAACCTATCTTAGTTGCCTTGAAACAATATATGATAAGGAGGCGACCTAGTAATCCTTTTACTTTTCCCAAGCTGCTAATGAAACTCACAGACCTCAGGAGCATAAGTGTCAAAGGTAAGGAATGAAATATTCATTTTAAAAAAAAGCAATTTTATAATTTACTTAAAATCGAAAATTATTAAATGGATCTTTGGGAATCTTTTTTTTTATAAGTATTTAGTATTTTCTAAAACATTTTTGATTGCAAGAAGTTACATAACTTTTTTTTCTTCTAATATTTATTTCGTAGCTAAATTGTATCATATATGTGTGCATATATTATATAAACTTAGAACCAATTTCATATCAAAATTTTAGAAAGCTTTCTGAAAGCAAAAAAAAAAATAGTTATGTAATTTGCATTGCTTTATATAATATTGGAATCCTTAGTGCTTCGTAAAGAATTTTAAATAGGAAATGATATAATTATTTATTGGAAAGCAATGGCAAGCAATTTACTGAACATTGTTATTATTATTTTGTTTTATTACTTGGTCACAGTGCTCCTTTCAATAGTCTTTTGGAAACGTATAACTAGTTTTTCATCAGGAAGCATCTCTCAATATATTTTCATTAAGATGCATAATTATATTGCTTTCGCTGTTTTAATTATTTTTAAAAAATATATTCAAATAAATCCATAAATACAACAAACCATTGATTAACGTTGCTTTTGTTTAATATGATTTTTGCTGTATCACTGTTTGTGTTTTTATTCCATTTTTCATTAATGTGTATCTAAAATTTAATTTAATAATATTTAGAAAAATTCTTAAGAGTATTTATTATACTTCAGTGGCTGTCATCTAGAATGACATAAGCACCTACAGTCACTCTGTCATTGTCTCTGCCTGAGCAATCATCTGCAAGTGTGCTCCTATCAATTAAAAAAGCTGTTATGTTGCATTTATTTTTCATTTCAGTATATATATTATGACTTTACCTATTATTTATTAATGAAATTAAGATTATTTAGAATGAAAATTGCTATATCTTGAAACCAAATTAAAAGAATATGATATCTTTAAATTAAATAAATGTATTTGATTCAGGATTTAATTAACAGTCACTTGATATTTGACTATTTGAAATTATATGTTCACATAAAAATATCAAATTACAAACTAGATTTGGAGACTATGTGCTAGATGTGTAAAGGAAATCTTTAATATAATTGTTATTATAGTTTGTAGTTAAATTTTTATCTTATGTAAACAAAACTTTTATTTAAACAGGCAAAACTCACCATACTTATTATTAAATGGTGATCATATGATGTTTATTGGCTTAAACATAACTTTGTATGTTTCCACTGTTTTTTTTATTTTTTATCAATTTGATAAAAAAATAAAATGTTTTTTTTCTATAAAGTGTTGTCATTTTTGTGAGTGAACATATTAATACATTTTTAATGTTATCACTTTTCATTTATGTATAAATTTTGACAATTGACCCATGAACAAGATAGGAAATATTTGTTATAGAAAGAATAACTTGATGTAAAAAAAAAAAAATGCTGATCATTGCTTAAGTCTGCATTTGATATTTGTAAAAAAGCAGAAGACCCCAGGAGAGAAATCAAAAAAAAAGTTTGCTTATTCTTCCATATTCTTTGATTTCTGTAAACATCAAAAGCAGTCTAAGCTTATTTCAAAACATCAAAAGCAATCTAAGCTTATTTCAGATCATCCAAACTTTATTATTAATATTATGCAAGCCTTCAAATCAGTTATGAATAACATTGATCACTATATTTTTTTTTTATTTCAATTTTAGCAATTCCAACTTATAAAATTCTGTTAATTTTTAAATTAAATGCATTTAGTTAATTTAAAGAAGCCATTTTTATTTTTTTTACTTTTGATTTCAATACTTAGCAAAAAAAAAGATACAACCATTTTGAAAACAATTGATCATTATAATAAAATATGAAACTGTTGACAGTAAAGCAAAAATTGGCGTCTATTAAAATGTTATTATTACTTGTTTGCAAGATCAAAGTGCATCCAAGTATTATGGGGGGGGGGATGTATTACATAACAGTTCAATTCATTTGGCCAAGCTGGGTTTTCTTTAATCCCACTTTTTTCTCTTTCTCTACAATTGAGAGTTGATTTTAGAAACTTGAGCTTCCTGGTTATTTTTCAGGAAATTGTTTGCCTTTTTTCTTTATTTCTAATACATTTTATAGTGTTTCATGGCTAAAATTACAGCATTTTAAATATACTTGTAAAATAATATAGGCGCTTTTGCACCTAAACGCAATAGCGCCTATATTATTTTACAAATATATTTTATTCCCAAGCAAAGTTTTCAAGTTAGATTTGAATTACAGCATTTTAAATAGTAATATATATAAATAAAAATCAATGTATTATATTAATGGAAAAAGAAATAATCTTATTTACAGTGAATTATCATGGATTATTTTTCAAAGAACCATAGAAAATAAAAAATAATAAAATGGAAGCCTATTAAAAATTATAGATAAGGAACAATTTAACTATTAGCTTTAAGTTCAACTCACATATTGTAATTCAAAAGATTTTACATTTATTATTTTCAAAATGAATGTGTGTGTATATATAATATAATAGATATATAATATTGATTTTTTTTTTCCCTTTATATTTGTAATTCAAATTTGTAAATGTTTGTTTGTCTGTATAAAAAAGTAGTTTTTTTCTTTATAATCTAATACCAAGTATACACTGCATTAGATTATAAAGAAGAAAGAAATCATTTCATTAGGCAAATGAAGAAACATTTGCAAATTTGAAATACAATATATATATATATATATGTAATTTTAATATCACAGTTATTACAGTTGATTAAAAAATACAATTAATATTAATTATAGTGATAAAATAAGATAACCTTTTAATTACATAATTTTACTTAATCATTAATTTTTTTATAAAAAGAAAAAATATATATGTATTGTCATTTATTTACTTTGAACAAATTTTACATTTGAATTAATTTCTGAAATTTTGTAAGCCTGTTAAAAGATTTTTTTTTTTAAAAAAAAAAAAAGTAAAATTTGCAGACAAATAAAAATTCACTTTTTTAAAAGAAATAAATTGGGGGGGGGGGTTTTCTGATTTTTTTAAAAAAATTACATTTATTTCTGAATTATAAAAATTAAGAGGCACTAGAAAAAACAATACTAAAGTTGATTAACGAGCATCTTATTAGGAAATTTAGATTTTGGTCACTTAAACCAAAATTCTTTGATTTCCTAATCAAATTAAACCTGGATTCTCTATCTACATCAATTTTTTTCAGATTCAAAAAATATTTTAGGAATATTGAAGATAAATGCTGACTATGTCATAGAAATATGGAAAATCAAACTCACTTCTTTTTTAATACGCTTGTTTTGATAGCATTCATGCAGAAATTCCTAGGTTATTTAACAAGGTAAATACTATTATAGAATCATTGTTTAACTCATATTCAAAGGTTTTTTTTACTGAAATCAAAGCAAGAACTTTTGTATTATATGCATTATGGTGTACAAGATGTTCTTTTATGTACAACAATAATCAAAGGATACATATAGATACATTTTTAAACAAATTAAACACTTTTAGAGAAAATAAAAGGATTATTTTCAATGAAATATTTACCATCACATGGTCCCTAATAATGCAGAATCTGAGTCACTAACACTATAAGTATCTCCAAAAAGACCGAATAATAATTTTGTGTTATTATAAATAAATTGTAATATATATATATATATATATATACATACAATTCATTCATATATATATATATATATATATATATATTGAATGAATGCCAAAAGAAAAAAAAATGTAATCTTGAATAATCAATAAAATCTTTGAAATAAAGTAGAAAGAGATGATATGATTGTTGTTGTTTTTTTTTTAGTAATTTAATAAATGTTTCAAATTTTTAAAAAAACACACCTATCCTTACATAAAAATACTGCATTGGATCTGTGATTTATCAACAATAGATGCAAAAGAAAAAAACCAATTCAAAAATGATGGATTTATTAAAAAAAAAAGCATATATTTGTATGATACATTTTTGTACAATGAATTGTGATCTCACTGCATTTGATTTGAAAATAATATTCTTACTTCTCTTTGTATAAATGATATTAAAATCAATACTATGTTTGGCTAAAGAAGAGGTCAGGAATCTTTTTCTGCCAAGAACTGTTTGGATATTTATAATATCATTCACAGGAATACAAAACTATTGACTTAAAAATTAGTTTGCTATATTGATCAAAAATGTAATAATATACCCCTAATTATTCGGTGCAGGCAGTCTTTTTAATTAGCAGGCCAATTTCAACATCCTCTTTTTAAACGAGGGCCATAATTTTTTTGTGAATTTAAAATAAAGTAACATTATTATTAATGACTATTGCACATTTAATGACAATTGTTCCAATTAACCATGTAACTATTCTTTGTGACATATTTATATTCTCGAATTTCTTTTTATGTTCTGTACAGATTAATTCGGCAGCAGATAGTATTCATTTTTTAATAAACTTTTTTAATAAAATGGTATTGAATTTTCAGTCTTTTTTTTTTTAACTAGTGTAACTTGCTTTTCGAAGAATTTCCTTATTTGTTTGTACTTTTTATGAAACATGTCAACCACTTGATGAAACTCCTTTTTAAGTTTTTGATTTTAATATTTTTTCCTCAACAATTTTGTTATAATCAGAATATTTTGATAAATAGTACCTTTTAATATTGTGTTCTTTATTGCTGAAATATTTTTCAAATATATCAGACACATCAATTTACTATTTCTTTTTATAAAAAAAAAATATATGTTGGTCCATATCTTTTGAATTGCTGATTTTCTGACACTTTTTCTTAACTTATGCGATACAATCATCCTAATAAAAAATAATAATAATAATAATAAATGCAAAACAGTAATAATAAAACAAAGTTAAATTCGAGTCTTATTTCTTTTTAGTATATTTTGATCTGCAAAAGCACTATATAAACAAACAAAATGCCCTCAGTGTCAGATTAAATCCATAGTCAGATAGACCACACAAGATAGAAAATTTGTTAGAATATTGCATCTCTGATAGAGAAAGATGTAGTTGGGAAAATAAATATTTTATTTTATTTAAATCAATATGTGCACTATGGTCCATTGTTAAATAGAAGACTTATAGAGGGCTATTTATATACATTTTTAAAAATGCCCTCAGGCTGTATTGAAAGCTTTTGAGACATTAAAATGTAAAACAAAAGCTGATTAAAGAGCCAACTAAAGTAAAATTTTCTGCCTATTCAGAATAATTTTAAAAATAATCATATTGTAATGGCTAAATCCCAGCAATTACAATTAAAAAACGGTTTTGAAATATTTAACAAATAAAAGAAGAATTATATTGACCTGATATTAATATTACTGCTTAGATAAAGAGCCACTTTGTAAGATTTCAATAATTTCACTATAAAAAAATACTGGAAAAAGCAGCATTCACCAATCTAACATTTTTTTTTCTTTTAGTTTCTAATTAAGAATTTCCATTTACTGAGAAGTTATTGGGTGGGGAAGGGGTTAACTGGATTGGTAATGTGCCATTTACTTTAAAGTAAAATTTTAAAGTCACTTGAAATCTGTGAACATTATGAGATTCATTTTGAATCAATATAGATATAGCATAGAAATGTGCTAGACATTATATCATAACTGACTGCATTATTTTGAATAGAATCCAAGTCCAACTTCTTTTAGCAAAAAAAAAAAAAAAATTTTAAAGAAAGACAAAATTATTTATTAGGAGTCAATCATCATATTAGTTATTTGCCAGAAGCATAATTTGCATACCAATTTATTATGATTTTTTTCTCAAGTCAGTATGTTTTTGATCTATTCTTCAAACACTTATTATTGTGTCTTCTTAATAATTACTATCATTTTTTTCTCTATTCCTTCTCTTACTTTTATTTTATATAAGTTCTTCAAACATAACTTTAATACAATCTTTGCCTTTTTAAATAATTTTCTCAATCAATAATTCTTTTAATTATTTTTTTTTTTAATATTTTTCCAATGATAATCTTACCCTTCCAATTTGACTTTTTCTCTTTTCAAAATATGAACATTGTGTAAAGCTATTCTATGAACAAGGCAAGTCCAATTTCAATGGACTACAAAATGATTCCTTATCTTTTTTAAAAGTCTCTTTAGCCACTGTAATTATAATTTCTTTATTCTTTTGTCAGGTATCTACATTCACAAATCTTTGAAAATATTAGCTTGCTTTATGAATTAGTAATAATGTTTTATTTACTTATATTAGCTATTAGTTTTTTTTATCTCAAATCTTCTCCATGTTTTATCAGTCTCTGACATAACATTTTGTTAATAATCTCATTATTACTATGATTGTAATATTATCAGTGGTTCTTTTGGTAAAGAATCCTTTTTTGTCATATGCTGTTGATATCACAATCATTGAATAACTGATCTGTCTACATTTAATAAAGTAGAAGACACCTTACACTCCTTCTGTATTAAAACCATATATTTAAAATCTTATCTGTTTTTCATATTTATACACAAATTTGCTACTAAACATCTTTTCTCCAAGTTCATATCTTTTTTTTTCCATAGGATCTAATAAAATAATATGCTTCAGTTTTTCGAGTGCTTTTCCAGCATCAATGAAGTAGATATTAACTTTATTTTCATACTATATATTTCTTTCGAGCAGTATCTTTTAGTAATCCAATTACATTTTTTGATTTTCTACTTTTTTATAAATCTACATTGCTCTTCTGATAGAAACATGATTAAACTATTTGGAAATATACATGTATGCAAAAGTCACCATAACAGCTTAAAAGCATGTTAGATTAATTTGATTGTTATAAAAATTTTGGAAGTGTACTATGATGTCTTTAATACACTCAATCTATATAGCCATCCAATATTGGTTGGCAAATCCTAGAGAACAAAGATCACAAATTAATCTGAGTTGATCTAAAAAATTAACATTATGATGATTGTAAAAAATCTAAATAAAAAAACAAGCAGTCACAATGTGGTAATCTATATCACGGTAGATAATGCTTTTATAACTTTTTCCTTTATTATTGCTCGCTTTATTCATGCTCTTCTAATTGAATTTTTTTTTCAAATAAATGTTTGTTATTTATATAATTTATTTTACATATATTTACTCCATTTTATTAGTGTATTAATTTTTTATCAATATGTTACTATTTTTATCTTCAATATTTATCCTATCGAATATCCTCATAACTCATAGTTTCCTATTGCTTTATTATTTCTTATTTGTTTCAGTATAATATTTCAGTCATTCATAATCATTATATGGAAAATTTGCATCTATTTTTAATTACTTTTTCATATATGGTTTTTTTCTTTTTATCACCATGTCACTAATTACATTATATTTTTGAATGGCTACCAAATTATTAGAATTCATTTAAATGTAATTCCCAATTAGCTATCATTCACAGGATTAACATTTAGATTCAATGCAATACTGTCTTCTGCTATTTCTAGAATAACAAATACTATACTTTTTACCACTAACAATAAATTTATCATTTGCTGTGAATTGTTTATAGTCTAATGTTTCCAGTACCCCATTTTTATATTTTTTAATTTTAATGCTTTCAGATTTAAAGTTGTAAGTAGAATGACATGCTCACTTGTGATTATATTTACTGTGAGAGTAGTTTTCAATGTTTTGTAATATTTAAATGAAGACTCCTTCTTGGGTATTGTTTTGATAATCCAACTGTTCTTGAATATGATAAATGACATTTAGTAATAATATGGCAATCTAATAATATAAAATTAAGTTTTAAATTATTTTTGCTCAACAGTTGAAAAAACAATTACTAAGACCACAACCTGTTGTTGTTGTTGTTGTTTTTTTTGAGGAATTATTAATTCTGAATAATATCTGCTGACTTAAATAATTTATATGTGATCAATATTTAATTATATCATATGAAACCATTGCTAACTTTAACAACTGTGAAAACTTTTGTGCAACAAGTTGAAGTCCACTTGAAAGATAATGTGACTTCATTGATATAATTAAAGAAGAAATTCTACATATAAAATATCATTGAAAGTACAGAAACTATTGAAAAAATTATCTTGCTGGTTTGCATAAATAACTTCATTGGATTTCCTCAAGAAATTTAATTGCAGACTATTATTGAGAAAACAATAATTCTCAAAAAGTGTTATAGCTTAATTTATATACTTAATTGTCTATGAATATCTTGGCTCCTTTACAACGGAATTTAAATAACAAAACCTTATTAGCATAGATGAACAATAAATTCTTGAAGAAAAATTCAATTGCAAAGATAGTTCTGCTCTATCATAATAAGAACTTACACTAAAGAAAATATATAAATTGGTTTATAGTATGGACAGTTTTCATCATGAATTGCTAGATATTGTTCACTAACTTGAAAAAAGAAAAATTCCTTTTGTCTTACCAAAAATTTACACTGAGAAAAAATAGCACTTTTTTAAACATAATGTAAATATACTCTTTGTTATTGTACATTTTTATCTATTATTAGTTTTATTTTTTTTATGAATAACTTTAAGCAAAGTACAAAAATTTATCACTTCAAATCACCAGCAGATCCTAATTAGTAATAGTCAGTAGCAGTAAAATTATATATTTTACAAAACTTTGGAAGATAATAAACTTAAGTGTATATATATACCATATTTAATTTAATGTGAATTTAAGAAAAATTTAAAACAGAATGAATGACTGATTAAAAATGATCAATATATGTGAGTCATATAATTGTTGCATTAGTATATATTCAAATGCTTAACATGCAAAACACTTGAAATTAACTAATATTTGTACATTGCAAATAGATTTTAAATTGTTAGTTAATTGGGTTATTAAGATCTTTCTGATTTTAATTTTGAAAAAAAATATTTTACCGAATCACTAATAATTAAAAGCTGCTTAACAAACAGAAAAATCATTGTTAATATCTATATCGTTTTCTTTTTGTTGAAACAATCTTCATGGCTTCTTACTGTTTATACTATTTTTTTATCTTGATTTAATAATTAAATAGTTTAATAAGCCATCCAAGAATTTTATTTTTGATACCGTAATACCCCTATTTAGGAACTTTTTTTTTTTTTGTTAATGAACTTATTTTTTTTTAGAAAGCTTTTAGTCAAATACAGAATCCACTTGCGAAAGAAAAATCCTATATTATTTTGAAATTTTTACTGAGAAATTTTTTATATTCTTCTCAACATTTCTAAAATTAAATTAAAAATACAATTAAATGAATTGATTTTTAATAAACCACACACAAAAATAATTCAGTTTCCAAGCGAGAGTTTATGGAATTTTTAAACTATTCTGGCCCATGATTAAATATTTTGAGCAGCCTAGCAATAAAATTAGTCTATTTGCTTACAAATATGTCTGAAATTCTTTATCATATTTTTTATCAATAAACATTCATGACCTTGGTGAATGTAAGCTTGTCTGCTCTGATATTAAAACTAAAGTCTTTGTAACCGTACTAAAAAATGTTTTAATAAAACCAATAGAATCATCAAAAAATTATTCTCATAATTATTAGATCTAGTCTCTCTTATTTGACTATATAATATCATATGATGGCCTACATTATGACTTTAAATCTTCCTCTTATCTAAATATTAACTTCAGCTACATCAGAAAGTTAAAATATAAGAAAATACTTTATTAGTCCAATTTATCCTTTCACAAAACTATCAACTCATTACATTTGAATCCCACAGCATATTAAAAATTTAAATCCAGTTTCCATCTTAGAATTCTGTTCAAAATATTTTTCTTCTTTAGATCTATAATTTGTGTGTGCATGCCCAAAACTATTTTTTTTACTATAATTGTCTTCATCCACATTTTTAAAATGAAGGACAATAATTAATCAATTTATGTGACAAAAAATATAGTATAACTTAAAATGAATGATAATCTTTGCCTAAGACTTTATAATCTAATAATATTCTAATTTAGCTAGTTTTTTAGCTGTTTTGTTTTTGTTTTTTGTTTTTTGGTAAATTATGCTTTTCAGTATTTTCATTGCATAATAGCTAATGTTTGCCTTTGTTGTAAGCAGCTATTATATATAATCAAAGACATTTAAACTATTAATAAATTAATTTATGATAAATTTACTATAAATACTTTATATTTTATCTGTAATTTTTTTAAAAAAATACCTAGCAGAACCAATATATAATAATTAATATAAATTTGATTTACTGTTCTGAAATAATTTCAAATAAAAAATCTAACATTTTTAAAATAATTATTTTGACTTTCAAAAATGTTGCGTTGTGTTCTTTTCTATGTATGTGTGTGTATGTATGATTGAGAGAGAGGCAGAGAATGATATATAATTTTGTCTATTGCATGTATGTGTGTACATTTATTTTAATAAGTAAAAAATTTGAATTTTTCTCATTAATTCACAATTAGAATTTTATTTGCCTTTTGTAGAAATAATAATAAATATTTATTAAAATTAAAAACTTTGATAACTTGAAATATTAATATTTTCGTGTAGTTAAACCATTTTTATTTAAAAATAAGATACTATTTTATATAAATACAGTTACTTGATGACTTTTTAGCAAAAGAAAATTTATTGAATAATGTAGACATAACGTTATGTTTCAACTGTCCTGCAGTCTTCCTCAGGAGCTATGATATAATGACAAATAAAATAAATAACTATATATCTAATATCATAAAAAATATAAATGATAAAATTAAAAATTTTATAAAGAAAAACAATATAAAATGTAATAAAATAAAATATAACAAAACATAATAAAACTGAAATAAATATGATAAAATGGAATCAAAATAAAATAATCCAGGTAATATAAAATAAAATATACAACCTTATATTGAAATTTAAAATAAATATATTGTATATATATAGTCATGAACAACTATTTAAATATATTATTTCAATTTATTATTTTTAATAATTCCTTAATTATTACTATTTTTTATGAACTTAAACTTTAATTTTATTATTCCCAAATATTAAAAAAAAATGTTAAGGAAAGAAAAGTAAAAGAAGCAATACTAATAAAAAATATAAAACAAAAATTTTATAGGGATTCTGGGATTAGGGTGACATTATTGTAAAATATTTCTTAAAAATTATATATATAAAAAAATTACTATACTTTAAAAGAAATTGTGGGTTTGTAAAGACAATTTACATAGGAATATAAATATGATTAGTCATATTAATGAGATAAAGTCTAATATGAAATAGAAATTTATATGGCAGAATTATATAATAGTAATAAGGTTATATATATATATATATATATATATATATATATATATATATATATATATATATATATATATTGTGCCCTTTTGTATGGGTCTCCATAAATTGTTGTATCCATCTAATTAAAAATTTTAAATTTAAGATATATTTAGCTATATGATTTTAATTTTGTTTATAACAATCTTTTTAAAAGTGTAATTAAAGTAATTCATGAGTATTTGATATGTGAAAATTGTGCTGATGTTTGAGAGAGACATTTCAATGGGAATGATAATAGTATATGGTTGGGAAAACTGGCCATAAGCAATACTATATTAATAAATTTAATAAATAAATGTTTAAAGTTAAAATGTTAAAAGACAAGTTAAAATTAAATGCATATATTTATTGTTGATAAAAAGTTAATATTTAATAAATGAATATAAATATTTTAATTATTAGTAATACATAATAGAAGAATTAATGTTGGATTTTAATAATATTGAATTATTATTTTAAAGTTGTTATAAGATATTATTTATTTTTAAAAAATATTTATTTTTAAAAAATGTATTGTTAGTTTATTTTTAGATTATTACAAGCGTCTGTAGCTCTGTTGTAAAAAACAGATGTTAATTAAAATACGTACACACATGCTTGGGAGTTTTTTTTAGTAAAGTTTCAAAGCTATTTTAAAATTTCTGTTATAAAATTTATAAATATTATTTTGGCTATCATGAAATAAAAGTAAAAATAATTAATGTGAAACATTAAATCTGATTTTTAAAATACTGTTTAAAAACATAACGGATAAAAATAGACTTAATTTATTTATAAAAATAATCTTATAAAAGTTAAAAGTAAAGTAAGAAAGAATGTTTTAAAAATGTTTAATAGATTTAAATAAATGACAAAGATTAATTTAAGAATTTGATAATGTGATAAATAATAAATATTAAATAAGTCATTATTTATTTTTAATTCTGTCGTGTTGGTAAAATATGTAAATAAGCTAGCAAGTCAATTGTTTAATTCACCAATCAAGTGGGAGTTTTCTTCCAGTATAAAACCAAGGTTCAATTGTTAGGAGGGGACTTGTGATTGAAATTCTTAAAGTAAAAGGTGCTATTAAAAATAGCTAAGTGATTATAGACGCTCTAAAAATCGTTATAAAATTATTAGAGAGTGTTTTAGAAATAATTTATAAAAGTTACCGATAAATATGCAGTGTTAATTTATTGTAGTTCCCTATTGATCGTTTCCTATTAAAGCTCAATTTACTATCAAATAATCATGAGGACATCGTATAAGGATAAAATGTATTGGAGACTTTATGCTGAAAATTTGACAAACGCTGGATTGACTAGCAGAGTTATTAGATGCCTAACAGTAATACGTTGGACTTTTTATAAATTTAAAAGCTAATAGTAGTTAATTTTTGTAAATAGATATTTAAAAAATGAGAAATACTTCTTTATGAAGCAGGTATTTGTAAATTCTAAATTTAAATATATATCTTGGTAAAGATATAATATATAACAGTAATTGTATAAATATTTGCCTTGTTAAGTCTTTATGGTATAAAAGACTAAATTCTGACAATTTTAAAAGGCAAATAAATTGGAGATTTAATAAGTAAAGAAATACCTGTATAAAAATTATTATATTATTAGAGTCTAAACGCTGGTCGTACAAAAGACTTTAAAAATAATCTTACCTAAATATCTTATGGAATGCGCAAATCTACGTAGATATCCAAATCAAATCAATTAAAATAATTAAACAAAAACTTTATAAATTATAGACTAATACTAAAAAATAATAACTTTAAAATAATTTTCCTATAAAGAAGAGAATATGGATCCTATAAACTATTTTAATTTTATTTTTGTTTTCTGATGGAACTGACTTTTATTTTTATTTTATTTTTAAAAAAAGAACTTTTCATTTATTTCATAAAAAACTTTTAAAAAACACGTGATGTACCGGAAAAGGAAGTAGTGTTTGGTGAAAATTTGTGCCTAGGAAAAAGAACATTATAACTGGAAGAAGCCACCGTTGGATATTATGTAACATTTTTGTTTATTAACTAACATAAATATTTCATTAATTATTAATTTATTAAAGATAGGAAAGGTACATTTACATTTTTTTTTAATAGTAACTAAATACTAATATAACTTTTATTGCATAAAGTTTATTTTATAATTATACAACACGTAATATTTTAAAGAATAATTGTTGAGTGTAAATGTGAAATTATTGTGTAAAACTGGAATCCTGGAGGACATCGTGACGGACTGTACATTGAAGTATTATTTATGGTAAAATTGTGTAATAATAATAATGATTTGATGTATTTACTATGTTTTCTTTAGATCAACCAAATGTTATATGATTATTGAATGAATGTATTAATGTTTAAATAATATACATGCACAAGATTAACAATAGCAGTTTTATTTTAATATGCATATTTTTAATTGATGATATAAATTTAGTATAACGTAATATGAGAACCTAGAAATAATTATATGATTCTTTCGTGAATAAATTTTAATGTTTTCTGTTACCATATTAGGAATTAGATTTTATTAGTGTAAGTTATTTATTTTATTTAAAGTTAGTAAGAAGTATATAAAGTCTATATTTTCTATTTTTTTTTTTTATTAAATAAGTAAGTTAATTTTACATAGAAATATATATCTTGATTGAAGGCTTATTGTATATAGAGGATGAGGTATAAGAGAGTTTGGATCGTTATTATTTTGTTTTGAAATTGATCATTTGTTTTTCTGAAATTAAATAAGGTTGAAATGACTTTTGTAGATAGAAGTTTATTAGGAGGAAATAGGAATAACAAGTAAAGTAATGATTTAAATTAGAAAAGAATCATAGAATTTTATTTAACATAATACTTTATCAAATTTGAAATTGTTGAATAATTTTAAATATTATTTTTAAAAAGTACATATACGTATTGCATATTTTAATAAGACATGTAGTATGACATTATATCGGAATGAAATAAACAATGATAGTCAATAATTGTTATTATACTACAAAGTTATATCAGTTGATACATTAATTAATATTTGAGTCATACTGATAATAAATGTAATACAGCCTTATACATTATAATATAAATAACAGTAGGACTTAAGTGAAATAGCATTTAAATTATTAAAGTTGGTTTATTTACATACATGCTACATGAATGATATATTACATTAAACCTTTTCTTATATTAATTGATAATAAGTAATGTTTATGTAAATTAAAGTCATAAACTTAATTGAATTTTATTAATAAAACATTTTCTGAAATGTATAAATTATCTACTTATAGTTATGGAAATAATAACAGTGTAAAAATCTTGTATTATTATTTCTCTTATTTTTTATTATTTATTTTCTTTAGTTCTCTTTAAATGTAAATAGTGTAAATAAATTATTTGTTAAAGTTGATGTAAATAAATTTTGTTAAGTTGTTTAAAAGATGTGTTGAATTCATTATTTTACACCACAGCATCTGACAGCAGATAATTTGAATAAACATAATATTTGCACAATATGGATTTATTATTTTATTATATGAAAAAGAAACACAATATTTTCTTAACATAATTTATAGAAATGGATTGACATTAACATATGATATTACAATGGTCATAAAGTAATTATAATGCACAATATAAGAGTATAAGATTATTTATTGCCACAAATTGTTAAATTATAAGATTTTGGTCTATTTTAAAATTAAGATACTACATGGAAATGAAAGACATGTATATGATTTACTTATTTTCTTAATGATTAAAAGAATAACCCAATAGATAAGATTAAGATATACCCTAAAGATTATTATTATTGTTAGTGATTATTATTAGAATAAGTTAGGTGTATTTAGGTTTGATATTAAATCCCTTATCATTCCTATCTACATGAATTATTATTACTTTAAGATAATTAGAAGAACCTGAGATCATTTTAATTATATTTCCTTAACAATAGATTGAGATTTATTTATCTATTATTATTAAAGATAGTTCATTTATAAAAGTCATAAGAGTGCTGTAGAGTTAGTAATGAGATAATTAGAAGTAATAGTATTCTTATGCCATTGAGACAGTGTCTTGGAGAGACATTGACTCAATGTAAATCTGATTACCAATTGTAACTTCACTTCACAGTCTCATGATTTTAATTAAATATTTATTTAATTAGTATATAATATTGAACTATATTAATTTTTGATAAGTTTGTAATAAATCTGATAAGTTATAATATTATAAAATATATTAAAGATAGTTGTACATATTTTAGCCGAGCATAATGATTTGATTGAGCTAGTCATATTTTAAATTATAGCATATATCGAGAAGTGAGGGTACAATATATATATATATATATATATATATATATATATAAATGGATATAAATATATGTAGAAGTGAGGGTACAATATATATATATATATATAATATGGATTAGCAAGTTAAAGTATATAAATAACAAATATATAAATAAAAAATATGTACAAAATGTATAAATAAAAAGAATTGTTGTAGTGATTATAGATATAATTAATTAATTTAATAATATGTAATAAAAGGAATTAGGATATAAGATAATTATTTTTTTTAAATGTTTTTTTTTTAAGGTTAAGAAATTAAAATAAGAGTAGGTAAGTTAAAAAGTGATTTTAATATTTATTGCTTTTAGATGTAAAAATAAAAAAAGGAAGATAAATATAAGATACTATTAATAATAGAAGAATTATTAAGAAAATAATAAATATTATATAATTTAAAAATTAAAAAGAATATTATTAGTAAATAAAATGTTTGAAAAGAGAATAGCTGGAGTGTGAAAGATTGGGTTCAAATCCCCCATATTACATTTAAACTTTAAGTGTATGAAATATGCTTTTATTTCAGAAATATTAAAATAAAATAAGTATTTTATCATTTGGAGATAATAAAATTAAAGTTTAAGTTTATAAGGAATAGCAATAATTAGGGCATTATTAAAAATAATAAAAAGAAATAATATATTTAAATTAATAGTTGTTCATGGATACAAATAGGAATACATATGCATAATTTATATTTATTTTATTTTTCAGTTTAATGTTGTATATTTTATTTTATATTATCTGGATTTTATTTGGTTTTGATTTCATTTTATCATAATTAATTTATTTCACTTTTATTTTGTTTTGTTATATTTTATGTTGTTTTTCTTCTTTTTTAAAAAATGTTATTGTTTAAATTTTTTTTATATTAGTTATATAGTTGTTTATTTTATTTTTTTATTATATTATAGCTTTGAGGAAGACTGCAGGACAGTCTAAATGTAAGATTATGTATACATATATAATAAAAAAAATTTTTACTAAAAAGTGTTCAAAGTAAAGTGGACAAATTGCATTTATATAAAATATTACAGTAATATAAAGTAGTGAATTTAGTAACATTTGTAAAGATACTATTTTAAATAATGTATACAAATTATCAATTTTAAAATTCAAAATTATTCGTTTTACTTAGTTAGAAAAACTCAATCTATATCCTGTAAGAGAGGCAAAAATAATAAATTTTGATGAGATTTTTACTAAGAACAATTAATTCTTTGTCTCTCATTAGTTCAATGTCAGATAACAGATTAATTAAAAAGTGTCTTATATGTACTGTTAAATAAGCTAGTCCAATTTAGTCCGTGCTTTGATGACAGCCATATAATGATAATCTTTGTACAAATAAGTTGTTACTGATAGCAGGATTATTTATACATGTTCACCTTGTGCTATAACTCATTTTGGGGACTGCAGATAATGAGAATGACTCAAGAAGTTCCAGTATAAATTTTTTAGCAAGACTTTGCAGAAAATCTTGTTATGAATCTTCAGTAGCAGAGGAATCACCAGATGTAATATTGAAGAAGTCAATCTGAGAGATAACAAAAAAAGTGTCATGAAATGAGTGATGTGATACAATATTAAGTAATTTTGCATTCAAAAATGGAATCATAAAGATTGAATTAATTTATTGTAGTAGAATATAAAATTTTATTCAAAATTATTATTTTTTTACGCATATATGAATCATTTCATATTGAAATAGTGATCCATTTGGATATATTTAAAGGGTCAAAAATGTTAACTGTAATAAAGTTATAAATGTTGCATTATTATATTTTTTAACAATTCAAATATTTAAAATATAATTAAAAAAGAGATGTGCTTTTAAACATATGTATATGTGTGGACTAGTGTTTGTACAAAAGGTAAATAGAACTTAAGTAGGTTTAGCCTTAATATATCAGGAATTTAATAATAGACATTAAAATTTCTTTAATAAATCTTTGTGGTAATACTATATACAAATAAATCAATGAAAATGTAAAAAGTCTGCATAAACTAAGTTGTCAATACAAATCTGTGGATTACGATAATATAATGAATGATTTTGGAAGTTGTACTTTGAAAGATATTAGCAAGTCTATCAAACACTATTTTATGGTTGTTTATCTAGCTATCTGAAATTTTTTAAAAAAGAACTATATTATAAAAGTATAACTAACAATTAGTAGTATACCAAAAATAATAAATTTTCTTATAATACTTATTTAGTATATTGAATTACAGATTTATTTCTTTTCATGTCCATGAGAGTTAGTCCAGGGATTGTTATATATTTATTGTTAAAATGAATTTAATAAATGAACTTAATATGATCATTTAATTAAAAATATATAATTAGTAATGAAAAATGAAAGGAGAAATAGTGATAAATTTAGTAGTTAAAATAAATTTGCATTTGAAATTGTGTACTGTTGTTAAACATTTTTCACCAGTGGATTCAAATTTATAGTTATAAGAAATAAACTTATTTTTTCTGATATTTTAAAAGTTTTTTTTTGTTGTTGTTGTTCATTATTTTTATGATTGGGTGTACATTCTATGATTTATCAATTTGAAAATGAGTCCGTATTACTAAAAAAAAAATATTTATACATTTCTATGTATATCTTATTAAGAAATTTCTAATTTAATGCAAGTTCTATTTATGTGGTAAATTTTAGTATTAGTTGTGAGAGAATTTTTTTAAGAGCAAAAATGTGTCCTTATCATTTTTTTTAATTTTTTTTTTGTAATAATCCCCCCCCCCCCGTGATATCTTGAGATATGCATGTTCTGCAATTCTATATTTACACAATATGTTCAATTTTAGAAAAGAATATATATTGGCAAAAAAAAAAAAAATCTTTTATCTTTCAAGCACAATTGTATATTCAAACAATGAAATTATTATTATATTTGATTGGCTGGAGTTTTATATATTTTCCAAATGCACCCAGCCTTAGAAAGTCTGTCTTTTTTTTCAATTGATTGCTTTAACAATTTTTGTCTAAGATTTAATGTAAATTAATAAAAACATTTTAATAATTATAGACAACTGCTTCATAAAAAAAATTATGGTTATTAACAGCAGAATGACAGCATTATGAACAAATACAATTGGTTTTTTTTTAATAAGTCCATCATAATAGTTTTTGAATTGATTGCTTTAACAAATTTTTTTAGGGTTTAATATAAATTAAACAAAAGATTTTAATATTATATAAATAAGTTTGAAAAATTCACAATTGGAAAAAAAATTATTTGGAACAACCTAGTCTGTTTGTTACAGTTCAGAAATATACCCAGCAAGTTATTAATAAAGCTAAATTAAAATTTAAAGTATTAAATATATATCTGTTATATTTGATTTGTGACAGTTATGGACAACTCTTACAGTTTATTAATGCTTGAATGGTTATGAATTTGACACACAACAGCCTTACAGAAACATTCATACATTCGCCAATCAAATAACAAAAAAAATAGGAATTTTATATATAAAATATATAATTAGGAAGAATTGAGATTGTTTTCAATTTCTAATTGGGCTTGTTGTGTGATAGATAAATGAGTATCTAGTTGTTATTGGATGAAAATTAAAGTTAGATTAGAAAACAATTTTAAAAAGTGAACCTACCTGGAAATTAGTAAAAGTAATCCCTTTTTCATTGATCCTTTTTGTGTAATTGTTGTAATTATTTTTGCTTTACAGATGATATTTTAATGCTGTGTAACTTCACATATATAAATACATTTATATAATTAACTATAATTGAAAACAATTGATTAATTAATAGAATATCAGCAATTTATTGTTATGGCTACACTCAGAAATTATCAGAGTATTGCCTTGAAAATAAATTGCTGATATTTTTTTGATCTATTGAAGCATTGGCTTGTATATATTTATCCATAAAATGAAGTTTATTCAAACTTTTTGAATTAATAATTTCAATCTTTATAATCAAGTTGAAATCTTTAATATCTATATAAACATATTAGACCATATATAAAGGTGAATTTTTGTCTTTATTGCTTAAAGGAGATTGCCTTAACAATAGATTGAGATTGTTGAGTGTTTTAATATTGGTATTGTTTAAGTGTTGACTGCTTTCATGTATTTACATTATTTACCTAGCTAACTTTGAGTGTTATTTGCTTATTATCTAAGTAATCCATAATTGGAATGATGTTTAAATGTTATAATTGACTATTTGTTAGTCTGCTTTCATCTGCCTTTCAAACAGTTTATTTGCATTGTATAATTGGAAACTTCAATTACTTCCTATTCAATTACATATAAATCTGAGTTATTATTTATATATATATTTCTCCTGAACTGAATATGAAACATAGACAATTGTATATTTAAATCAAAAATTTATTTCCATCAAATCGACTTCCATTCACAATTGAATCTTGTCAATATGTTACAATAATTCAAAAAAATGTCACGTGATTTAAATATCATCTAGCACACCCTCTATTGGCCAATCCCAACCCTAAAAAATGTTTTCATAGTTTCCAATTTTTATTTAACATCCATTTTTCTCCTAACTTTATTGAACCTTGTAGTAAATATAGATATAAAAAGTCAGTAGTTAAAAAAAGTTTTAAGCTGCTTAATAATTGTATGAGCCAGTGTAGATTAGTGTCTTGTGGCATCCTAGAAAAGTGTTTTTGAAAAATTTTACTGGGTAGGATGAGAAATTATATTCTGTTGAACTTTCCATCCATTATTTTAGCAGAATCCATGGATTAATTTGCAGCTTCTTTTATAAATATATACCAGCATAATTTAACAAAAAAGATGAAAAATGGATAGATTTTCACTATTCAAAAGGAAGAGATCACAAAAAATTTGATATATAAACATGTTTATGATATTCTTCTCCTGTAGAAGATATTTAAAATTAATTATTTCTTATGAACAAGAGGAATTATTTTCAAATTTACTTAAAAAAAAAAACAAGAAAGTTACAATTTATATTTTACTCTTTTAGAGACTTAAAACAATTTTCTTTTTTTTTTCCATATATCAAAGGATCGGTTGGGAAGCGAACCTTGCAAGGCAGCTGTGCTGCCCTCTCGGCTACCAACATGGCAAACAATTTTCTTTTTTTTTCTTGGAATGCGAATTCTTTTTTTCAAATACTAATTTACAAACTCTCAAATTTTCAGATTTAATTTTATTTATTATATTTTAGTTTTAAATTAACTTTATTGGGTTTACTACATACTTTGGAGATTATTTACAAGTCTTATTGAAACAAAAGAGATTTCAAGTAGAAAAGCAATAAGACAGATGTTTATATAATTGAGCAATAATCAATATATATCTAATACTTACTAATTAGTATATTCAATGGCCAAGTCCCTGGGTTATTGTTAATGAGATCAGATTCTATGTAGCTGTAAAAATATTAGCTGATGCATGTGTTTGATCTCTGGTTTTAATGTTATGTAATTTAGTAAGGTGAGATATGGGATTAAAGTTAAATAAAATCTTACAAACTTCTTATACTGGGAAAATGACCACTTAACATATTTTTATGAGGTTGTTATTAGTGAGTTTGAATGAGTTGTGTTAGTGATAAGAGTAAGAAAGAAGTGAACAATGTTTCTTCATTTCTATGGCAGAGGACACATAATTGATCTATATTTGTGAAGTGTCACTTGGTAGAAGAGAAAATAATAAATAGGAACAGCTTTGACATTTATTTTTATTAAGAAGTCCAGATATTTGGATTCCTGGTGCCAATATCTGAACTTTTTTATAATGTATTTGTTACTACATAACAAGAAAGATTGATTATTATTTGATATACTATTATTATTCTCAATTTCATATGTTTGCCAATAGTTAATTTTATTTAGAAATAGATTATGTGCGAGAATAGTGTTTTTACTTATGAGAATTATTAAGATAAACAGAGCAAAACTCTCCATACAGTATTGCCACCTGTGATAAACAGAGTAATCAATGGATGCCAGAAGGCTTGTGCATAAAATCCCTATCTAATGCCTACTCATCCAATATCCCCAGACTAGTTTCTGGCTTGTGGCCTTCGTTAGTGAGGAGCTTTGGATCTGAGATCATGTGAGAATTATTAAGGTTTTGATAAAATTATTGTTGTGGTGGACTGTCATTAGGCCTAATAGGAATTATACTATTAACACCTGAGAAGAAACTAATTAGTTTAGTCATTTCATTAACGAACCTCTAATGATAAAATGTAGAAATGCCATGTAATGAGAGACCATTGAACTTAATATGTTTTTGCATATTTTTTATGCTTAGAGCTACTGCCTTTTTTATTCCAGATTAAGGGAATATATATATATATATATAATTATTCAAAACAATACAATAATTAATACAGTAACAATATTTTAAACAAATATATACCAATTTAATAGAAGTACTTTCAACTATCTAAGTAGTCGTTGTCAACTAGACTCAAATTGTATTAGAAAAAACCGTTACAAATGTAAACAAAAGTAATACATCATACATCAATTTTCCCACAATTCATTAATTTTTATATTGGCTGCCTGTCTATTTATCAACTGTTGCTTTTCACTTTTTATTAACATAGCTTCTTTAATTTTGCGTTTATTATTATTTCTTTCAATACACAGAATTTTAACTTTATTAAAATCAAAATCAAAACCATAATTACATGTTACATTATGATCAAAAAATACTGATGGTGATACATCATCATTTCTAACATTCTCTTGTCTTGATTTTTGCACTCATTTATATAATAACAAATGCTCCCTTGATCTTTTCTCCAATGTACATCGAGATTTCCCAATATATGCCTTTCCACAAACACATAGCCATTTATATATTGCACAACTTTGATTTAAAATACTACACCTATTTTTTGAATTATTTATTAATCTATTTAAATTAGGAGTAGTATAAAATGCAACTCGACATATATTTTTATATATCTGTTTTATAAATTTAACCTGTTCATTACAAATAAATGGTATTGATATCCAAGTATATTTTATTTTATCAATATTTATAGCATCTAAAATATTTCTATTATTATTAAACTTAGTAACAATATTATAAATTAATTTATGATCATATCCAACATTTAACAAATCCATAATAAATACCCTATAGATCATATCTTGTCACTGTGTTTTTAAAATTTTATGGAACATTCTTAAATCCATTTTTTATCATTCCTTTACATTGCATCAGTAGGAGTCCATTTTTTTCTTCAATACAATAAATTATGTAAAACAACAGCTCTATATACAGCTAACTTAGTTACAGTAGCTATTTCTCTGTGATGAAATATTCTATCTTTTAATTAATTTGTTAAAAATAGTAGCAGCATAATGAAGCCTGTGTTGTAACTTAACATCTCAGTCCCCTTTCTACTTATAAAACTAAATTGTTTTACATTCTCAATTTGATAACCATACAATCTTAAAGTTGATGAACTAAATGTATCTGAAAAGTATAGCATGATAATGTATTTAAAAATATTGGATATGATTTAGCTTATTAAAATTTTAATATGTATTTAAAAAGAATATCTTGCGTAATAGTAATTCATCCTCCTATTATAGATATATGTATACAAATGCATGTAATCATGTATGGTATTTCATTAATCTATTTTATTTAATACCCTTTGTTATAACTATCTTAGATACATCTATTTCAATCCTAGTACTCATTGAATGTCATTGATCTTTGTCAGGAGCATCCATGTTCAAATTTAAATTATTATCAGCAATATTAACAGAGAGAAGTTAGTATAATTATAGGTATTAATATAAGAATATTAACATACACTTTTGTACACTTAATCCAATGCAAATATTTTTATCATCAGTAGCATGCCCACTACAAAATGCATTATGAGAAAGTGTTAATTAAATCATCATATAAATAAATCTACCAATTGTAAGAGATGTTTTGAAACTGATAGTATTCAGGACATATATTTAGTATCCATAACAAAAATATTACTTAAATTCTTCAGAGTAATAGACACTTATAAACAGTAATCTTAAGTATCATCAATTACTCTTAATCATGAATAATCAATGACTTCTTGTCACTAAAATCACAGAAAATGTTAATGATTGTGTCTTGATTGTCAATGGGTAACCAATGTCCATGCTTTCTCACAATACAATATATATATATATATATATATATATATATATATATATATAGATAAAAATAATTTATCTTCATATATATATATATATATATATATATATATGAAGATAAATTATTTTTGGGGTAAAACTATGTTATTTTCTATTATATACCAATATTTCGATGAACTAGCATCTGTCAAGGTAAACTCTTGAAAGAAAATTTGTTCAATCTCAAACTGTAAGGTGACTGTGAGATGAAGCATGAGAATCAGTTTGAAATAATATGAGGTTTATCAAAATGTATATTTCTCTTAGTTTTACCACCTATTAATTTAAAATCAATATTAAAAGACAGAGATAAAATGAGATGTTTCCATATGGCTGGAATACTTTGTGAACCATCAGCCCTATTTAAACCAGTAGGTCTCTTTAATATTTCAATTAACTCTCTCATGGTTCTCAAATCATATCTCTCCAAATTAGCAAGCATTTTTGCATTGTCAAAGTCAGGTTTGTGACCAATTTCTAAAACATGGAAAGTAAAAACTGATGTGCTAATGTTTTGATTAAAAGCATTTTTATGCTCTTAATTCTGACATTAGTCATCTATTAGACTGACCTACATAGCTTCTTGAGCACTGAAAACATGGAATTTCATAATCTCCTTGGTATTCCAAAAATATTCTGTCTTAAATGCTTATTTATGTTACCAGAATTTAACATTCCTGTTCTAAAATATAAACTAAGAGAAACATAGCTGATAATATTAGTGATAATGAAGGTATCACTGTACTATACTATTTTATATATTATGCATATATTCAATGGGATTTCAATTGTCCATCTACTATCACCTCTTCTAGCAATATGTCCAGCCCAACTCCACTTCAATCTTTAGATTTTTTCAATGAGGTCAGTAACACCTATTTGTTCTCTTACCCATACATTGCATTTTTGATCTCTTCTTGTTACTCCCAACATTCATCTCTCCATACTTCTCTGAGTGGTTTGAAGTCTCTGTATTGCTCTTCAATTATAGTGTCCAAGTCTCAGATCCATAAGGTAGAACTGGTAAAACATATTTAGTAAAAACTTTCCTTTTCAAACTCATAGGCATATTTCCTTTTAGTATCAAGTTATTCCTACCAAAAGCACTCCAACCAAGTTTAATTCTATGATTAATTTCATCCATTATGTTTCCATCTGTATTAATAATCTGACCAAGATATTTGTAATTGTTAATTTCTTCTAATTCATCATAATCAATCTTTATTTTCACATTTTGAGCAAATCGATTAAACATTACTTTAGTCTTTTAACATTTATCTTTAGTCCTACTTTCATCTGATAACTCTTGCAACATTTCCTGCAGCTCTGAAGCATTATTTGCAAAAACAACTACATCATCAGCAAAATCTAAATGACTTAAACAATCTCCATTTACTTTCACTCCTTTAGTTTTCCATTTTTAATCCACAAAATACTTCTTGCAGCACTGCTATAAAAAGTTTTGGAGATATGGAGTCACTTTGTCTTACACCCTTCTCAATGTTGACTTTCCCAGTATCATTATGTAAGCTAATTGTTGCTGTTGCATTTTTATAAATATTCTTTAAAATATGACAATATCCTGGATCTATACCTTGATGATCCAATGCTTTAATCACTGAAGAGATGTTTATAGAATCAAATGCTTTTTCATAATCTACAAATCCAAAACATAAGGGTAATTCATATTCATTTGTCCTTTCTATAACTTCTCTCAGTACCTGAATATGATCTACTATACTAAAACCACTTTTAAATCCAGCTTGTTTTCTTGGTTGGTGAAAATCCAGTGTTCTCTTTAGACGAGTTGTAATTATCTTGGTAAAAACTTTGTATAAAACTGATTAAAGGCTGATTTGTCTGTAATTTCTAATATCTTCTTTATCACCTTTTTTAAATATTAATATTATTACTGCATTCTTCCAATCATCAGGTACATCTTTATCATTTAGACATTTGGTATATAACTTTGCTAAAAAAAATTCTATTTCCTCACCTGCTTCTTTTAATACATCAATTATAATTCCATCATTATCTGGAGTCTTTCCTTTCTTCATATATTTAATTGCGTATCTCACTTCTTCATTTAAAATTCTGGGCAATTTGGAAGATGTAATAGATATAGGAGGTACTGTTCTTTATTACTATATAATTCTTGATAAAAATCTTCTACTCATTTCATGATATCATCTCTCTTTTTAGTAATAATTCCATTTTTTTTATTGCAGATATAAATTTTGTACCAATGCCAAAATGTTGTTTTACATTCTGGAGACTTTTATTTTCTTCTACAGCTTTCCTTGCTAGTTTACAGTTATACTTTCTTATATTATTTTCAACTCTTTTCCACACCATTTTACAAAATTTGAGATATTCAATCCTTTTTAATGCATCATTAAACTGGATTCCTAGAGCTTGTAAAAGACCCAGAAAGAGATCACATGTTAGATGGATGGATGAAATAAGAAAGGGTGCAGGGGTGATGTGGAGAAGAGAAGCTAAAGATCAGAGAAGATGGATTGAACTTGGAGAGACTTCATCCTGCAGTGGATTGATGATGAAGATGATGATGATTCAATGGGATATACCTTGATTTATACAATGTCTTTGTCTTGTTTCATATAATGTTTCTGAAAGATAGATATTCAATTATTTCTGATGTTTAAAAAAATTTGTAAATAGTATAAATAAATTTTGTTGTTTTAAAAATTTATTTAGTTGTCTTTGGTCTTATTGCTAATCATCATCCTCATTATTATTGTTGTTGCTATTGACGCATTATCTTATTATTTTGAAGTTATCATCAATCAATATAGTATATTTAACTATACATTGGTATATCATGATGTTTGTTAAGCCCTTAAATTTTAAAAGTACATTCCAAGCTTCATCACTTAGTGATCAAATATTGTTAATCTGAAGTGCATATGTTATTTTAGATAGTATATTAAAAGATAAAACACTTAATTTTGATTTAATCTGTTTATTTGAACCATCAGATATATCATTCACTGATCTTGATCACATTGCCCACAATTATATATATTGTACTGTTCGTGAAATTGTTGGTCACAATTATTAAAAGTAAAATTTTCATAAATAATGCAAAAGTTTTAAAATTGATTAATAAACAATAAAATTATTGCAGAATAATTTGTCCATAAATAACTGAATTAAAATGTCTCATTTGAAAAAGAAAATAATCTATAAAAGTTTAAAGAATAATTGGAAGGGGGAGGAAGTTTAACTTATAAAAGTTAAAGCTATAACAGTTAAAAATAAATCTTTTCTATGAAATTAAAAGTACTCTCTCTTTTCATTTAAACTGTTAAAGAAAAAAAGGGGAAAGAAATCTTAAAACTAAAAAAAAAAATCTCTTCACATTTATTTAAAATAAATGAGATTGTAAATAACAAATTGATTGTAAACATAAAGGAATAGTAAAATCTGTGCATGTTAATAAAATGAAATATGATGGTTAAATATTAAAGAATAAATGAAAGTGTACAAAGTGAAAGAAATTCTTTCAAATATTGCAAATACTCAGAAGTTATATAAAAACAGAATTAGCAATGGCTACTAATTAAAATCCCTAAACAACAGGGATTAGCAATAGCTACTAATTAAAGAATCCATAAACAATTAATTAAAATTTTATCAAAAATTTTATCAAAAGCAGTGGATGAATTTTCAACAATGGATATAGCTGGTGGGTATAGAAACTAATAAAAAATGATAACAGGTTATCACATAAATAGTCAGTTTTTCATCATTCAGTCAGGTGTTTTACAATGTCTTCAGTCAGTCTTATCATGTATCCAGAGTCAGTGTTTTTCTTATATCTAAAGACAATGCAGTGTTAGCAGTTGTCAGAAGCATGTGGCTAGATTCCAGCCTCAGTCCGATGGAACATCAACATTCTGCCCAATAAAAGTAATGCCTGCCTAATAATTTGAAACTGCCAGAGATATCTGTCTTGAAAAAAGTATCACAAAATAGCATTCATAGGAACCTCCATGGAAGCCTCAAATCCACTCGGTTGGTAAAAACTCACATGAAACAACAAACAGCAAGAATTCAATGACCAAAATCCTATAGGTAATAAATAACATTTTCTTATTCCATTTTTGATATTAATGTAGCCATTGCAATCTTGAAGCCTTCCAGAGTCAGTTAATAAATGAACTCTATAACTGCATAATATGAACTGTTGATGTACGTGTTTTAAAAGCTGTGTACTTATTTAATGCTTTATGTTATATTTTATTGTATGTTATTAAGAATGTGTGTGGTGGTATTATACATAAAATTATTGTTTATTTAATTGAGAAAATTTACAGTTAGTTTACAAATTACAGTAAGCACCTTAGTTAAAATAAGTTATCTTTGAAAATTAATATTCTGTCAGCCCATTTTTTACTAATATCACTAATTGAGGCAGCAATTTATTATATTATTATTTTGATTGAGCTAGTTGGGATTTCTTAGGCACTGAATTAGTTTGCCCTCATTCAGGGCACATTAGTTGCTTTTGTAATTAATTGGAACCTGGAGTTTACTCTGAAACAAAAAAGTTCTTTGAATGATAGGTGTTGAATTTTGCAGCCGAGAAGATCTGTGGCCTTGAAATGTAGTCATGTTGTATATCTTATATATATATATATATATAGTTCCAGCTTGGTCACAGGTACCCTCTGGGTATTATTCTTCTCTGCCTAAGGGAGCAGTATGGAGCAATAATTAAATTGCATTGAAGTAGATCAAAAGTATAATTTTATAATAATAAATAATGTTACAATAATGTCATATGTTCTATAAAAGAAATCTTGCAATATTGTTTCACCATTTCTATTTGTATTAATAAGTAAAAAGTTCAAGCTATAAATTTGTGTTTTCCCAATCGATCTATATACCACCTGGTTTTATATATATATATATATATATATATATATATATATATATATATATATATATATATATATATATATATATATATATATATATATATTCTAACCTGTAATCTTGTGCATCTTCACTTCAGGATAATATATGATATAAAATAAAATGGGTTCTAGCTCAGTTAATAATTAATAAATAAAATATTCAGCATTAAAATTAAAATGTTTCACTAGCTCAAATTTAAAATACGAATAAGGTTCAGTTTATAAAAATAAATTAAATAAATATTTAATATTTTCATGAGACTTGAAGTGAAAATACGGGTGACAAGATAGATTACATTGAGCCAATATTCCACAGGATACTATCTCAATGGCATAAGAACACTATCTTCCCTTATTACTATTTTAAATAACAAACTCATAGTATTCTTACGACTTTAATAACTTCTACTCACTAAGATTAAACTAATGATTAAGTCTTAATCTTCTATTTGTAATAATCTAGCTCAATAAAATAATCTCAGGTTCATAAAGTTTATTCTAAGTTAATTTAAAAATACGGTAGTAAAATATGAGAAGGGAATTTATGTCATAATCTACTACACTGAAACTAATAATAATAATAATAATAATAATAATAATAATAATAATAATAATAATAATAATAATAATAATATTCTTCATTGTTTAACTACTACTGGATATCTTTTCTTTTATTATAATTTTATTACCATAATAAAATAATAAAATAATTTTATATAATCTTTTACCTTCATGTAATAATATAATAAATACATGGTAGCATATGATAATCTGATAAACAAAGGATGTGAGGCAACTGATAGCATATAATTCAGTATACTATTGTGATAACTGATTTATGACCAATAAAACAATGTAAAATTATAATTATTTAATTAAATGAATACCAATAAAATATTTAAGTTCTTAAATAATTCTCTATTTATCTTGTTGTGCAAAAGTATATATTTGTTTCAATTATTATGCATATATCGTGTTTTCATGCAGCGATGTGGAGAAATAAATAACTCGGACACAAAATTTTTGAAATAACAAAATTTAACAAAGTTTATTACTAACAACAAATAAATAAACAATTTATTTACACTATTTACAGTGGATATCCTAATTTTTTTTTTACTTTACAGTTTGATCTACCGGGTTATAAAGAAAATAATTTATATTTCAATTATATCTTTATTTAAATTTAAGACAAAATTTTAAAAAAAAAGTTACTATTTGGTTTCTCATTATGGTTAACTTATTACAAATATATTTATCTACTTTATTAGCAACAGCATTTTATCCTTAATATTATTAAACTATCTTATTTTTAAAAATTCATACTTAGAAAACATTCTATAGAAAACAAAATTTTATAATGAGTATGGACTTCTCAAAATATTAAAAAAAATTTCATCTTGCAAAGTCAAAGATGTTACACAAAATATTATCCAAAATTCAGTACTAGATTTTAGTATTTATCACACAATATTTACTAATCATAATATATTCTTCTTTAAGCCTTACTTTAGTATGATATAAGTGTAATCATCAATATATTTCTGTTAATCAATAAACAAAAAATATACTATGCATATTGTTTACATAATTTACTTTGTACTATTGTATTTTAAAAATATGCAATACTTATTTTTCTCTTAAAAAAAAATAATACTAAAGCATTTTAAAATTATTATCACTTTAAAGAAAATATCTTTGTTTAGATACTTTATTTTAAAAAAGTTTATATTTCATTTCCGAAGTAAAATTCAAAATATATTCTATGATTCTTTTCTTTCCTTAGGATACTTTGGATCTTCAATTTTAAGTTATAACGTCCTATTCCTTCTAAGCAAATAAACCAATCTTATACAAAATGATAGCATATCTTAAGTTCTAAATTATTTATCATTTCTCTTAAACATATCTTACTGAACGATGCAGTTACATGAAATAAAGATAGCGAAAACAGATGCATAGGATTGAGGAAGAAAGCTAGAGTATTAATCTTAACATATCTCAAAATCATGGCACAGTGCGAAGAGGTATGACATTTACCTGCCTAATATCCTCTAGTACAGGGACGATGTTAAAGCTATTTCTTCAGCTTTATTAGAACATCAAATATTTAAAGAAATATAAACACTGTCCAAATAAAATGTGTATCAGTCATAGGGCTTTGTTAACTATGCTGATATTCACATAAAGACTAAATATTATTTTCATTCCTTATAATATCCTATTTCTTAAAACATCATCTTGGTTTCCTGTTCACTAAGTACTTCCAAGCCACTATCTCAACATTATTTCTCAAGATTTTCCACATCTTACATTGATAAATAACTATCTGCATTTACAAAACAATAAATAAAATTCATTAATAGTTAAACAATCTAGCTGTTCCACAAGAAAAGTCTGCTTACTTCATTATTCTATATGTCTAATCATATACAATCTACTTAGACAATATTTGAATATCCAATAACATGAAAATTTTAAAAGAATCACATAATTATTTGTTATTATGTTGGATTATATCACTAATATATATAAAAAAAATAATCGTCGTATGCATATTTTCAAATCAATCCTATCTCATAATGTTTTTTTAAAATGTTGTATGAAATGCGTTACATATAAGTAAAAAAACTTTTACACTTCATTCTTCCAATTTATGGATGATTTAAAGAAAACAAAAAAATATACATTATAAATTATCAATAATTATTATTATTAACAATGACCTTTATCTAGTCATCGTGTTCAGTAGGCTTCCTTTATCCACTTGAGCATTGCAGATATAAAAAAAAAAATCACACCCATACACTTTATATTAAAATATTTTTAGCTAAATTATTAGATTGTTATATTATAAAATTTTAATATTAATAAATTAATGTTTTTATGTTTTTCCTAATCTTATATAAAAATTTAGATTTAAACTAGGTTAACAAAATAAAAAGAATCAAAACTATAATTACATATTTTCTTGACGATAGTTCCTGATAAGTCCAAAATGTTTATTATTTTCTCTAGAGTTTTTAAAAATGTTCTCCTCCAAGTGTGTTAAAGTTTAAAATAAAAATAATTGATAATCCATTTAGTAAAATTTATAGAAAATAATCCTTGGTTTTAGTATTTAGGATGATAATTATTAAATCATAATATTAATTAATCCCATGAAGCTTCTTAATCTTCTCTACCAATATTCTCTGCATATCCGATGCATCAATCCATCTAATTTAACTTTAAAAATATTCGATAAACTTTTAAGTACTATTTGTATTTTCATGGATCCATCTTTTATTCAACTATGTGTTCACTTTTTTATATATATTTCTTTCTTGATACATTTAAACTTTCGTTTGGTATTTTTTATAAATCTCTTTTAAAAATAAAAATAACTTCAAGTACTTTTAAACAAACCTTTTCTAAATACATTTTTAAATAATTCTAAGACCGGATATTTAAATATCAAAAACGCTTCTGTAACATATTCTCCTGGGTTCTTTCTTTAATTCTTGAAAATATTTTTAAAAATGTTACCTTCAGAAAGTATATAACATTTTACTCCTTTGAATATAATATTCTATAAAATAATTCATGAAATATAATTGTCTTATTACTATTTAAAAAATAAATCTTGGATCAGCTTATAAATAATACATTTCAATACATTTTTTAGACTCCGTATAATGTCCGAGCTGTCTTTTTTTTTTTATGTACCAAAACAATTCTCCGGTTATGCATTAATAAAGCTGTATCAATAAATATTTCAAATATTTTTTCAGTATTACAATTTATATCCATTTTATTTCATAGTATATCCATCCTTTATTGTGAAGTTTAGGTTAAATTTTTAGATAAAATACGACTGATAAAGGAACTTTAAAAAATTTAACAAAGCATGTTAAACGAAATTATTAAAATATTTTTTAGTTTACACTCTCCTTTTTTGCAAGTTACTTTTAAAATATTAATTAGTTTTTGCAAATAATTTATGAGAGAGCGCTAAAATTGACTAAAATAATAATTTTAAAATATATATTATCTTTTTGATAGTTATAATTTACCTTTCTCCGGTTTCAATACATTATTAATCTCCTCTAATAACTTAGTTATGATGATATTTATAGTCTGTAAGAATACCTATTCCTATTGGTTAATTCTTACTTTAGCTTGAGAACAAATTTACATATTTTCAGTTTATAGTAGAATTAAAATTCAAAATTAGAAATTATGACGTAATAAACTTAAAATATTATTTAAAATATTACTTTTGAATAAATTATTATTTTATTAAAACTATTTAAACATTTAAAATAACTTTTAAAACAATTTTAATAACTTATTCCATTTATCTATTTTTATTTAAATAAAATATTTAATTTTTTTATTAACTGTATTTATCTTTATTACATCATTTAAGCATGTTATACGATAGTTAACTTAATGTTTAATACTATTTACTTTTATGATAGGCAATAATTCTATCCAATTCTATAATATAACTTTTAAAATATTTTAAACTTTATTATTAATTCAAACAAGCATGTGTGAGAAAGTATGTAATATAAAAGTCACATGATTAATAACTTTGACAGATGATTTTTAATCTATTTCTCTGCCTAGATTTATATAATTGATACACTTATTATATTCTATAAAATAATTATAAAAAATTTGGAAGAATAATTTTAAATAATATAGAATTAGATATAATTTTCACCATCACAAAGTTTATTTTAAAAATATACTATATTAATTTTGATTATTAAATATGATTATAAATTTAAACATAGCATTTATTAACTATAAGTTTTAAACTATTAAAATCGAATTTATTAAATATACTTTTAATATTTATAGCTGTGTTATTTAATATGGCCAGCTTTTACAACCATATGAAACAATATTTTAAACTTTACTTAACTATTTTTTAATAATTCGCTATAATTTTATATACTATGTACTTGCTTTAGCCTCAAATTGTACTTTAAAGATATAATTGACAAACTATAATTAATGTATTAAAAGAACATATTCTAAAATTTAAAATTTTTAGTAATTGACTGTTATGAACTATTACTGACCTTTGTTATCTGATAACTGTGTGCATAAAAGTGAATGTGCATAGCACATATGCATTATGCAAAAAGTGTACTCTTTGCATTATATCATCATAACTGCATGCAGAAATAAAATTTCAGTTTAGTATTATATTTTCTGGTTTAGTAATAATGCTTAATGCAAATCAAAAATTGTAATAGAAGTGCAGTCACCAACCCAACTATCTATAATAATTTTGGAGTGAAGGTTACAAAAAATTAATTGAAATGTTTCCATCTCTGCAAACTATATATTACAAAATATTGCTTCATCAAATGTCCATGGCAGGGATGGGGAATCTTTTTTTTGCCAAAGACTATTTGTATATTTATAATATCCTTGAGGACCATATAAAATTATCAGCTTACAAATTAACCTGCTATAAAATTTAATTAATTTTCCTTAATCATTAGTGGTGGGCAACCTTTCCAACTGGCAGTCCAAATTCAGCTTTTTTTTTTTTAATTTGGACCATGTGTTTTTTGTAAATTAAAAATTAAGTAACATCTTGATTATAAATGACTGTTTCATATTTAATGATAATTTTTTCAATTTGCCTTGTAACTATTTTTTATGACATATTTACATTCTCAAAATTCTTTTTTGTTTTTTAACATATTAATTTTACAGCTATGACACAGTCTTTTATAAATTCCTCTTCAGAAAATGGTTTGAATTATCTGCTTTGTAAAAATAATAATGTAACTTTTACTAAATGTTCTGACTTGTTTGTACTTTTTATGAACCATATTAGCCAATTGATGAAGCTCCTTTTCGTTTTTTATTTTAATATTTCTATCTCAGAAATTTTGTTATAACCAGTATGTTTTGATAAAGAACATCTCTTAATATTGTTTTTTTTTATTAAACCTGTAATAGTTTCAGACATATCAGGCACATTGATTTACTAGTTGTTTCTATAAAAAAATATGTGTTGCTTCATTTCTTTTGAAATGGTGATTTTCTGTACTAATTGTTTTTTATCTTAATGTAGCCATCCTAATTTTTAAAAAAATTAAATGCATATTAATAATAAAGTGAAGTAAAATTCTAATTTTGTTTTTGCTAACATACACATCATAGACTAAATCCATAGACAGATAGATCACACAACTAGAACTAGTATAATTTAGAAAATAAATATTTTATTTTATTTAACTATTAATTCAATTTTTACTCTACATATATGTTTAAATGGAAGTTTTATATGGATATTTTTGCAAATGTCTTTGGGCCAGATTGAGAGCTTTTGAGGGAAAAGTTGGTTCATAGGTTAAAAGTTCTTCACTCTGGTTTGTGATATAATAAAATAAGAATTCACTAATGATAAAATAAACAAGCTGAATAAAAAAAATAAGAATTAATAAAAATTTTATTTAATGCAAAAAAATTATATTAGAAGAATGAAGCAGCTTCACTTTATTGAATTTGCAAAAATTATTAAGAGCAATACTCTTCTAAAGTAATAAATTTAATTTAATTTTTCTTTGATTGATAATCTTTTTAAATAATACTTGCTAATAAAGACCATTTAATGTGTTTTAAGTTAAAATTGCACTCTAATGTATAGAAACAGCATTTATCCTAAACATAATAATGAATATATCAGCTAAATAAAAGAATTGTGTGTTCTAATTATGACCTGTTTCTAATAAATGCAAATAAATATAATAAGAGCATTTATTTCTTTGCATTCATTAGAAACAGGTCATAGGTTTGAGAAAGATGATATAAAAATGATTAATTATACAAATGATAGAAGGGATAGAAAAATTAAAGAGGCAATATTGATTAAGAATATAAAACCAAATCTTAATAGGAATTTTGAGGTAGACAATAATTTTATAAGCAATTATTATTAATAATAGTTTGAGTTTGAAAAAGGTTAAAAGAATAAAGTTGAAGAAAATGACAATAGAGGGAAGTGTTAAACAAGTGTACAAATTTTGAAAATTTTGTCAGTTGGGTTTTTAGAAATAGGATTGTAAAGAGGTAGGTAATTTTTGTAATGTAAAAAAGTAATCTGTAATGTGGAAAAAGTTAATTTCCATTCATAAGATTTGATTAATTATTTATATATATTCTAATGTACAAATATGAACAAAATATTATGAATTCCTGTTCACTTTAAAAATATTAATAAATCCCTCATAAGTTCTATAATAGTATATATATATATTGTAACCCTCCCTCTCTTGCTCCATAATAATAACAACAACAACATGCCAATAGTATACTAATTATTCCGAATTTTCATTACTTATTTATTTCCGGTCAATAACAATTAATATTAATAATAATTCCGGGTTCTTTAGCTCAGTCTATTAAACATATTATTATGATTTAAATAAAACAATTACTAGCTCAGAATTTTATAAAATCTAATCGTGTCTATGAAATAAATCAACACAAATATCTTTTATCATTCCCATGAGACCTGGAGCAATGACAAAGGAACAAGACGAAAGATCATTGAGATACTATCCCAATGGCATAAGAACACTATCATAAATAATTGACTAATAGCATTCTTACGACCTTTAAAACTTTTATCATATCTTAATATTTTTTTAAAATAAAATCTAGCTCACATAAAATAAATTAATTAAATAAAATAGAATTAAATTGATCTAATCATATCAAATCAAATAGATAAATCAATAAGTAAGTAAATAATTAAATCTCAGGTTTATGAATTGTAATTAAAACTGATTTTATATTGCCATAGTAAACTATGATAAGGGAATTTTATGTCATAATTCACTACGTAAAGAATAACTAATTAATAATAACAATGACAATAATAGAGTAATACAATCCTCTTTTCTTTCTAGATGTATTAAATATTTTCGTGGTAATATTTATCAATCCGATAATCAAAAGTTATGTGGTAACGTTCGCATATATTTTACTTAAATACTGTGGCAATCAAGTTATGACCATATCTGTTCTAATTATACTTCTTTCATTTCATTACGTAAATAAAATAAAATAAATTATTAAAATTTCTAATGTTTATTTATTTTGTGCAAAATCTTAAATATGTTTAATTATAAACGTGCGTTGTGATTTCATGCATTTTCATGTGTAGGAAAAACAACAACCAAGACACAAAGCTTACTAATAAAATTTTATAACATTTTATTAACATTATAACAAGTAACAATTTGTACATTATTTACAGCGGATATCCCTATCTACTTATTACAAACTCTTTTATTTCTACCCGTTGATGTCTTAACATTATTATTATCTAATTTTTATTTTACCCTTTTACCATTAATAATTACAAAAATATATTTCACAATATTATTATCTTCAGATACATGTTTTGAGCTTAGTTTAATACACAAAATTCTATCTATTAAAAATTTCTATTGACATTTATATCCTTATAATTTCAGGTTTATATTTCTATAAAATCTTTACTTTTATGTAAAATTATACAAAATTACAAAATTCTAATTATATTCTTGTTAGTATGGAATCCTACAGAATTTAATCCTTATGACAATTTGATGTTCAGTTTTATCACCGATCATATAATAATTATTAGTCAAATCATTGATCCTATTCCTAGTTTTATATAGCAATTAACGTCATCCACACACCATGTACAAATACACATTTTTTTATTATACATTTTAAATCATTTCGCCACACAAAACATGCAATCTCTTCTATTAAAATATCACGTACAATATTTTAAAATCTTATTATTGCTTTAAAACTTAATTCTAAAGTTTTTTTTTTTTTTTTTTAAAATTATATCATATGATTCTCCATCTTTTATAATACTTATACTTTCACTTTGGACTTATACAATTCTACTTTACTCTAGTAAACAACTATTCTTACATAACTACTATCTAGCTTCCTTTCTATCTTATGTATCATTTCTATAAAATTATCTCCCTGACGATGTATTTCCATGAAATCAAGATAGCGAAGATATAGATGCATTGGATCAAAATAAACAAGATATTATCCTTTATAAAACTTCGACAATCATGGCACAGTGAATTTATGGACGCCATAGAGGAGTGACTTTTATCTGTCTATCTGCCTCTAATATTGGAAGGATGCTAAAGCTATTTCTTCAGCTTCATCACATCAGAAAGTTTCAAAGATATGTAAAGACACTGTCCAGAATATATGTGCTCAGTTATAGGGCAAAGTTATCTATACTGAGGTCACACAAATTATTATGATCCCCATATTTCATTCCTTATATTTTAATAAAACATCCTCTTGGTTTCCTTTGATATCAGTACTCCCAAGTCACTATCTGACTGATTTCTTCAGATTCATCTCTACATTACATCGACAAATTCTTTGTCTACCTTGCTAATAATAATAAAATTCATTTTTAATATAACTATACAGCTATTCTTAAGAAAATTCTTTACTATACTTCTCGTACATTTCTATCTCTGTTGTTCTAAACTATTTGGATATTTTCAATATAAAATTCAAAAGAATCACATAATTAATATGTTACTTATTATTAATTATTTTAAATCATTTATTGCATGCACATTTTTAAAATTTTACTACTCTCTCAAATATATGTTTGATGTTGGATAAATGTGTACTTATAACTTTTAACATCGTTCATACCTCATTCATTAATAGATGACCTATAAAAAAAATTACATTACATATTACCAATAATATTAAAATTACCAACGATCTCTATCCTCTGGATCGTATTTGTAAACTTCTCCATTCCAGGACTTCTAGTAGGTATTTAACATTTTCCATACACACATTTTATTTATTATTAATATTTCTCTCATTCCATTAGCTCATATTTTAATTATAACTATTATAAAATTTATGTTTATATGTTTCCCTAAGCTAATTCAAATTTTATACTTTAAATACAATAAAAAAAAATATTAAAATTATATTTACGATACATCTTTGTTGGATTCGCTTGGAAAATCGTTCCTTGCAAAGCTAAATAAAAAAATATACTTTATTTTCTTTAGTCACTTAATGTTCTATTTAAAATTTTAATTATGTTTATTAATTCTTCTTAGACGATGATCCTTAGTTTTCTTCATATTTTTCCACTTATTCTTGATATCTCCTTTATATAGTCTGCTAATTTTTTCTTCTTTTCCCCCGCGCGCTTGGTTTTCCCTCGATGCATCTTGTACTTTATTTTATAAAGTTCAATAAATTTTTCTTTATTTCCATGGATCCATTTCCTCCTTTAGTGATTAATTTTATATCTGTTTAAATAATATTTCTTCCATTTTAATATCTTTTTCCTTTTTCTATGATGAGATAAAATCTAGGTTCCTCTTAGTAAATTTATATAGCACTTTATACAGGACTATGGCTTTTCTCCTACTTTTTACTTTTGGAAATTATATTTTTAAATAATGTTTTCCTTGAATATAACATATTTTTCTTCCTCATTCTCTTTATATTTACTTGAACACATACTATGATTTTTCTCATAGAGAAATATGACTTAGTTTTAAGTATTTATAAAACAAATGTTCGTCATAAGATTCTCTCAATAATAAATAATTTCTTTCTTATATTTTCACACAGCGTCTTCTTTGTATTACTTTTCTTTTTAGCGTTATAGGATTTAGTTTCTGGTTGAGCACGAATAACATAAAACTTATACAATTTTCACTCATTTTTCTTTCAATAATTATTTCAATTATTATTTTTGGTATTTCCATCTTTACTGTAGTATGAATGGTCAAATTTGAATAAATCCACTGGTAAGATCACGTAGAAATTAGCAAATCATCTTTCTGGATACAAGATTATATTATCTGTTAAAGACTAACTTTAGAATAATTATTAATTTATAAATTTAAACTACTTTTTCAGCTTTGATGTTACAAGCAATTCAAAAGGTTACCGTCCTCTTCAACTTTCACATTCCGTCTCCCGCTTCTGTCTATCTTAGATTTTTTTCTTGCCAATTTAAATCCGTTGATTGGTCAATATTTGTTTTTAGCGCGAACAATATTAGTCATTCTATTTTGGGATAATAAATTGTACTTTTAAATAAATATTTATGACGTAATGTCTGGAATATTATTTTAACTTAATATTATTAAATTAAATCATAGTTTGATAAACTTATTTTTTTTTCTTTAAAATAATTATTAAGACAATATATAACATTTTTAACTTTTAATTTTAATGATGGATGGCAATTATATCTAGTTTTAAATTCACAAACTTTATTATTATCTACCAAGTGTGTGTGTGCGTGAAGGCATTTAATATACGATCACGTGTCTATCAACTTTATAAAATAATTTCTTTTTTTATTTATGTCTCGGTTTAAATCACCAAAACTAACGTACTTTATAAAATTTTGGAAAATAAATTGAAACTTATATAACCAAATATAACTCTCACCATCCTACAGTTTATTAATAAAAAATATACCCTATTAATTTTGACTGACTATAAAATTATATTTCATTTATTTAATCTATTAATTCTTAGACTATTATTTTAAAATTATTACAATAATTTTAGCTATCTATAGCTGTGTTATTTTGTATGGCCAGCTCTCACAACCATAAGCAATGATATTAAAACTTTATTTAACTGTTTACTTTTAAAATACTTTATTACACTATGATCTATTAGGTATTTTAGCTTAAAATTGTATTACAAAACTATTATTACTTTTATATCACCTAAATATTACTTAAAATTTAAAATTTTTTTCATATTTGACCTCTCTCCCTACCTATGACCTACAGACAAGGGCACAATATATATATATAAATGTTGGCATATTGAGAATATTGTCATAATTTTTTTGTTTTGTGTAAGACTGTTATTGGGATTTTTATAAAAAACAAACATTTTGCTGAGAGGATTAAAATTTAAAATCTTCCATTGACAGAAGCACATATAGAGAATAATACTCGCACAGCAGTAGTTTATTTGGTGGCTTATGCCGACACTGGTGAATGCTTTATTGTAACTGTTTTAGGTTTCTGGAGTTATATTACATGTATTTTAATTATAACAATATTAAAAAATAAATAAAAAGAAATATTAAATACAACAGCTTCTAGTCACCTATATTGTTTTCAACAAATAGTTTGATGTCTCTGAAAATGTAGAATGGGGGAAAAAATCTGGGAAGTTCTGTTATTTTTATTCAATCTAGTAATCCAAGAAAACAGGATGAAATTAACATTATTCCATTTTGTAATATTGTAAAATAATTGGATAATTATATAATAATTAATTCAATATTATGCACTCACACTTATGTTTCAATGGAATTTGTAGTGTTAAAAGCTAAAATTGAGAAATATAAATTACAGTATAACTAATTTATCGTGTAAGGTGGTTGGACTGTTTTGAGCCACTGCCCAATTGTATAATATCAGTGTGACATTGTAATCTCTTTGGCCCACTACTGCAGGTGACAGAAAGGGGTCCCTGAACATTGGGTCTATGAGATTTGATATAGTAACTTAATAAAGGTTGCTTTGAAACAGAAAATTAATCTATGCAAAAACCTGTACAACATGATTGCACCTGTAACTCTTACAATCAAAGTTATATGATGAGATGTAACCCAAAGGATTAATAAAGTTTATTATTGTTTAAACATAAATTATAGCTTAATAAAGTTAAGTAAATAGTTATTAGTTGTTCAGTTAATTAGCTATTAATTAGTTACTATTTAGTGTTAGTGAGACTTTAGAATTGAATATATTTGCACATATATGCCTTATTTTCTTTTGGATACTTTTTTTCTATAAAAAAGTGTAAAGATCATCAGCTTGACAGGATATTCCTTGTTATAATAAATATGGTTAATTATTATAAACAGTTTAAGTGATATCACAATCTTGTCTTATAAAATCTGCATCAAAATTATGTTAATAGAATATGAAATATCTTATTGACTCATTATGAAGAGTTACAATATTAATAATATTTATCTCAGGCATATATATGATATAGTTGTGACTAAATTAAACAGAAAACACATACAACATCAATATTTTTAACTATGAAAGTTGGTTCACTAAATCTATCAGTAGCAATTTTTTGCTATGATTGTATCATGAATATTTTTCTCCTTAATATATAAGATATTAATATCATAAATGTTATCTTTAGTGATATGGTCATGGTTGGGAGAGTTTGGAAGAACAGGCCTATTACATTGATAGTTAGTCATCACAGTCTTCCAAACTCTGAAATTTTTAAATTTTGCTACTATATCTGTAATATGTTTAAAATATTGTATCTACATAAATTTTTATTACACTTTGGTCTACAAAAAATGTATAAATTTTGGGCCATCCTTATCTTAAATGTTAATTCATAAAAGTAAATCTGTTTCCGGACAGTCATTTTATTTTTTCCTTTGAAACCAAATAGTGAGTTTATCTTGACACCTGAAAACTTTGCCTATTTACATCTTATGTTTTTTTTCAGTGAGATGATGTTCATCCAATAATATCACAATTGGACTTTGCATGTGTATTAGTATGTTGATTAAAAAAATTTTTTAGTATTATTAGCTATGTTGGAAATTTTTTTCAGCTAGCTAGCTCACCAAGTTTTTGAAGAAACCATAAGCAAAAGGTGATCCTGAAGAAGAAATAACTGCTGGTATAATCACAGATGTTAATATGAACATGCATACCCACATAGCAAGGGGTGAAATATTACTTGTATTATTTTGTGCATTTCTAACAGTGCTCACATTTAATGTCTGTAAATTTGTCTGCAAACAAACATAAACTTTATTAAGTTTGTTTTGTAGGAATTTGTAAATTGGAATTTATTTTTTTTATATAATCAAAATCTTTTGTATATAAATAATTTCTTTTTTGTCTGAACTAGCAAAATAAATGACTTCTAATGAAAACATACACAGAAAAAGTATTTTTTTTTAAAAAAATTCAGCTTTATTACTTCCTAGCATACTTTCAATATAACATGTATATCATATAACATGTATATCATATTCTACCTCTGTAATACTTTTTAATGAAGTATCATTTATATTTTTGTGATATCCTATTAAACATTTTCTTTTTTTGCATTGGTTTTATGCATAATAAAATAATACACTGTAATTTTGCTTACAATTTTATATTATCAGTGCATTTTATTGTTACTATTTTTTTATATCATTGTTTCAAATGTCTGGCAGTCTATTTTGGAAAACATGTTTTATATTGGTTTTATATTCTATATAAACATTTGCACATATCTCGAATAATGAGTGCATTTGGTTCATCAAAACCAAAATAAGCAATTATAATGTTTTTCTATGGTAGAAATCTTAACACATTTACTGAAGCCTTACTTTAAAATTGATAATTAATTATAATTAATGAATAAGTATTTCAGGAAACATTATCCTCTGTTATTATTAATAAGCACATTACAGCTGCATTTTTTATTAATAATTTTAAAATAATATGATTATTGATGTGATAATCATATTATTAGTAATAACATTATCTAGTGCAATTTATTTAAAAAACAATTTTAAAATAATATAATTATATTTTTTAACCTTTTTTTTTTTTACTGAAAAATTGAAATTTCATCAAAAATTGTGAACATTATTTCTTATTTTTACATTGAACATGTTTAATTAAAATTAAAACAAGTAAAGAAACACATTTTACTTAACTTAATGCATATTTTCCAATTATTTTTGATTTTCTTTATTACATGAGCAAGTTTTTAAATTGTATAATGATTAAGCATTAATTTTTGGTGAAAATATTCATATTAGTGATAGAAGATATATTGTTTTACACTATTTTTAGGAAGATATTAAATAATAATTTGTTAATTAAATCTTATTATTGTTGTTTATGTTTTTTGTGAATGTTTACATTTTTCTTCGCAATTTTATTATTAAAAAGTTATTAAATAAAAATTAGACAAGGCAATTGTAATTTAGCTTATGTAATACAAACATATTTTTTAATTTATTTTTTGTGTTATGACATTAAAGTTTTTTTTAATTATATAACAAATAAAACTTTCTCTTTTTTGGCATGAATTTTGCTATTTTATTTTATGAGAAAGTCATATTAGTTTTGTGGTGTCAGGATCTTATATCATTATTATAAAATAACTAACATTTTTTTAAAAAAATAACATTTAAAAAAATAATAATAATACACATTTTTGAAAGATCACTATAGCCAAGTAGTTGTTTGATTTTTGAACAAATATAAAATATCAAGCATACCAAGTTTTAGTCATGGAGTCCATAATGCCACCTACCAGATGTATTTTACTACACCCTACTGGAAACATACTTATTATGCATATGTTGGAATTCTAACACCTATATTATAATGTTTGTGGATAATATAGTAAATAGATGAATACTTAAAGCTACTATTAAAAGGAATCATGATATTATAAACTTTAATGATTATTAAAATTGATCTTTGGATAGATTCATATATGCATTGAAAGTGGATTTTATAATTATCAACCAGCACTTAAAAGTAGTATGGAATAGATTATATTAGATCATCACAGGGATTACAATCAAATTCTATAGTACTGTTATCATTTTATTTTGAATACCTACAAATTCTTATACCAATTTGACCACTTTACCTAGCATAGTATTATATACAGTAAACAATCACATTTACACATTCAATTAAAGGAGCTGCATCAAATCACAAAAGGATAAATAATTATTGCCAAGATAACTTATTTAGGCTTAACCCTGACATAGACCATGATAAGTTATAATTCTTAATACTAAATCATTGTCAAAAAAATTAAGCTGAATGTGTATTTTCCTTTAATTTAAGCTAAATCAAAATACCTTGTTTAACATTAGCCATAGTGTAAATCCATGCATACTAGTTATTATAAGCTCATGTTATTTTAATATGCAATTTCATGACTTACATTCACCAATGTAAATAAAATATTTATCTACTAAATTAAAACCCTAGCTTTAGTTATTTCATTTTATGTTATTCAGATAGGTCTATACAATAGAACACTAATTCACATCACTGGATATATTTATTGATGGTAGATCGTTATAAGAACTGGCAATATTTACTAACCAAATAAATTCAGATTGTGATAGTGTGAGTGAGGGAATTAAATTTTCATACATATTGTCATCAAGCATAATTCTGCAGTCTTAAATTACAAATTCCATAAATATTAATAGAATCTCTAGCTCATGTGCCATATAAATTATAGATTTCTCACATAGGTCTCTTATTTTTGGAATATATATGAGGTAGATGTTTTTAAATCAATTCTATATCCACCTCATGCCTACTTCCCCAAATCATACTGTGCAGTTTTTGGCATCCAACTGTATGGCTATGAATAGAAATCATAATATCCAAGATTGGCATAGTCCATATGAGTACTTTATATATATATTGAACCAGATACTTTTCCACTTCAGAAGTTCCATCACCAAAATTAGAACTAACTCTGATTTTTATACATATAGTTTTTAAAATAAAACTATTAAAAAGTTTTCTTTATTATTTTTTAATGTATTAAGAGTAGGTGCTATAACACACATACTGACTTTTTTTTTTTTAAAAAAGGCTTCTTTTGACATTTTTTTTTATCTATTTGTAAAAAGATTTTAATTTAAAAAGGAAATGTTTTAATCCTTTTTGAACAAAGCATTTTCATTTTGGAAAGTTTTTTTTATAAATTGCATTTTTGTTTTTTTGATTGTAATCTATTTTAATTTATTTCAAAGAAAAAAAAAGCTGAGACTTGTTTTTACATTTTTTTACAATTAATTATAAATAAGAGCCCTGGTCAGAATTTTAATTAAGATTAAGTTTGAGATGGAGATTTGCCCTGGTCAAAAATTCTAATTAAAGATGGTGCAGAAGATAGCAGCTGACATAAATAGCCCTGGATTTTGGACTGATGATTCTTCCCTAATACATTTTCAGATACTACTTCTTATAAATACTTTTCTGCTGACTAATTTTAGCTGCTGAATCTTGTTATTCTTCTGGTGATAATTATTTAAATTGCTGTGCTGCCTCACCTTATATTTTGCTGATATCTCATTGTGGATTACTTTTCACTAAATAGTAATCATCCATACAGAATGCCAAAAATATATGCTATGAGAAATTTTTTCCACATGCAGTGCTAAATCCTCCCAAGATGAACTCCAGAACTTCAGACCATGGTACCGAGATCATGTCACAAAAGCCTGGTCTAGAATTGACTCCAAGATTGCTTCCAGACTCCTGAAATTATAAATGGAAGCCAAATTCTACATAATAACTTTAAAGTGAACTAAACTATGTGTGATGCTGAAGGACATTGGCCAGACTTAACCTTATGCAACAAGGTAAAATGTTTTCATATTCTAACCAGGATTTAAATCTCTTATTAAAGTCTCAGTTTAATCTTAAAAGAAACTTTGCTTTATAATATGATTTGCATATTCAATTTAAATATGTTTAAGCATTTATTATGTATTTTATTTATAGTGTGTGCTGGACTCTTAATTTTTAGACTCCAAATTTGTTTTAAATTTATTTATCTGAGAGTGTATTGTGAGTGTATATTTGATATGTTTTGTATTCTTTTTTCATATTACTAACCTCGATAAATACTTGGGTAGATATTACTAATTTTCTTTTAACTCACCTGCCCTCTTTTTTTTATATTGTAATTAAATTAGCTAAGTTTAGTTTGTGTTTTCTGCAGAGCATAAATCTTTTGATTGGCAATGTATTGTTCTCTTTTTCCTAAATCAAAAAGTTTGTTTTCTTCTATTCAAGATTATGCATAATTTTAATCTTCTCTTGCTCTATTTTTTATTGTCTTGTATTTGGGTCAACCATGAATTGCCTTAAAAGTGGTATATCATGAGTTATTCTATGGACATATGAATTCTTGGTCCCCTCTTCCACACTGTTTTGTTATATTCCTTGCAAGAATATTTATTTTTGAAATTTTTAAATAGGGAAACTGGAATTAGTTTTTAGAAATCACTAGCAGTAAGATATTATCCTCTCTTTTTTTTAGTCATAGGTGAGAAAATGAATTTATCTGCCAGGATATTTAATGTTTTCAATACCCATGTACACTCTCTGATAAACATGCCAGCAAAATCTAGGTCAAACTTCAAATACTTTGGTTTATTTGAAATTTAACTATTTTCTTTTTGAATTTAATAGACTTTAAAATTATTTTGGCTGACATTTGTCTTTGTGTTCTTTTCTCAATTGTTGGAACAATTATAAAGATCTCTTTCTCTTCCTGGGTCTAGCTGGTGGCATTCATCATAATCAACTCTTGATCACTGTAAATTAAATTTTCTAGGCTATTAGTGACATGATGGTGTGCTCGATGATCAAAAGAAGTGAAGTGACTGGTACAATATATATATATATATATATATATAAATTTGGAACCAGTACTTGACTGGTACAATATATATATATATATATATATATAAATTTGGAATAAGTACTTTATTTATGAGGTGTCAATGATTATTTTAGTGATGTAGTAAACAACTCCATTAAGGTGAAAACAAGATATTCATGTTAAAAATTCCAGAAGTTGTGATTTGTTTTTAATCCTTAATTGATAAAATATCCAGGGACAGGTGTCAACAACAAACTGTTATGTACATAAGCATTTTTTTATAGCAAGTGAAGAGTTACATATACAATTTGTTGTGTATAAGATAGTATTTTGCACATTGTACATAACCATAAGTAAATTAGTTCATTTAGATACAATTATTTTGCAAGGCATTATCATGGAAGCCAAGAACCAAGAAGTAGGACCTGGAGCTATAAGTCCAGATATCATGAAAATGATCCTCAGCCAATTACAGGAACTAAATAAAAGTTTTGAAGAGCAGAAAATAGAATTAAGTAAAATTTTTGATTATGAAGAACATAGAATGCAGATCAGTAAGAATTTTGAAAATATAAATGAGAAGTTTCAAGCACAAAACATAGAATCCAGCAAGAATTTTGATGAGCTAAATAAGAAATTTGAAGAACAAAGGCAGACTTTAAAGATTTGAAAGATGAATTTAATGTAAGAAACAATGCATCTAATATACTCTTCAAAGAATTTTAATTAAATCTTGAAATTAAATTTAGGGAGTCAGAAGATAAATGTACTACTAAATTTGAAGAGTTGATTGAACTAAAAATAAGAATAGAAAATAAATTACACTTGAATTTAAAGAAATTTGAATGGAGTTTTGAAATTAAGATGCAGGTTAAGATTGAGGATGTTATAATGGAATCAAGTAGTAAATGTAGAAGTATTGTGAAAAGTCCTAACCATTTTAAAAATAATGGCAATATAGATAATGATGCAAATTCAAAGGGTGAATAATATAATTCTTTGATTATTCCCTACACTAAAGTAATACATCATATCAATTTTATTATCCCAGTGACCAGTTAATGCTGGTATAACCATTACCATATATGTAAAATGGAAATATATGTTGTAAGTAGGTCTGAACTTACTGACAACCAGAAAAAACTTTTTATGACACTCTGACTTAAAAACACTCATGAAAATTCTTTTAAGCATTTCATTATAATTAAAAAGCTGAATTTCACAAAACACTGTAGAGATACGAAAAAGTAGTTCACAATAAGAGCTCTGGAAATATGAAAGATATTAAGAAATTAAATGAATCATACAAAGTAGGTTGTAACCTTCATTGCCTTACATGTAGTTATGGGGCAGAAGTTATACAAGATATAAAGAATCTTCAGAACAAAGTATATAAGGAATTAGTTCAAAGGTTAAAATACTCAAATTACAGTCATGAGACGAATAATACAAAAGAGTTTATAAACTCTCAAATAGTCCATGATACAAAAAGGGTCAATTGCTATGAATGCTTGTTCATAACAGAGGACAAGGATTATTTAGCGCAACCTATCATACAAATCAGCTTGTGACAAACACAAGCCTAAAATAAATTTTAAGAAATCTGTGGAAATTTATGAGACATGTACATATGAAAAACATATTAAAACAAAAAAAAATCTTCTAAAAGCTAAAAAAGTATTTTATAAATTTGAATGCAAAAGGAGGGAATATGTTAATAAAAATTCATGCCTTTCATATAACCCTAAGGAATTATTTTATTAATATCCTCATAAAACAAAATCATAAGAAGGATACTATATTGAAGTATAAGCTAAATGTAATATTGCAATTATTTTAGTCCAAAAGAAGATAATATCAGCTTACTAAACCAACAGGAGGGGGATTTCTTTTGGGTGAGGTCACCGGTATGCAATGTATTCTTGCAAAATCCATTCAACTTGTACCTCAAACTTTGTTGGGTTACAAGTCAATTCTTTTAATGATCAAATAATTTCCACAAATAAGATGCAATTGCCACAACTTAACTAGAAATCATGAGAGTATAATAGGAATTCATTTTTAGAGTTGACTATTAAACTTAAAATACACTAGGTGAAATTTAGGACACATTTAATTTCAAAAAATAATTTATTTTTAGTATGAGGATGTAAGCCATTTAGGAGGCTCCTTTAAAATATGATTACATATGTATTGCATTTAAATGTTTTTAGATGTCAACTTTTATTTCACTCTGAAATAATAATCACTAAAACTGCCAAATGATAACTCTCTACTTTATCTGGTGAAACATGACACTTATGACAAGATTTTAATTAATATCTTAACCATATTTTTAAGTACTTATTTTGTTTAAAAGCAATTCAAAATTAAAATCAATTAAGGATTATCAGAATGTAGTTAGTACAGATATTTAGTAGATAAATTTCAATAACAATTTTAACTTGTGATCACACTGTATTTGAAATCACTAATAGAAAAGAACAAAATGAAAACACTTTATATTATTTTGTTAAAGTAACATTATTTAATGAATAATTAATGCATGTGCTATGTCTATGATAGGATGCACTTCCACAAGTACTTATAATGACTAATGATTAATATTAAGATATATTTTAATATATGATCCCTTAAAATGTTTAACTAATAACATATTTACAATTATTTACATTATAAGGTCTGAAGGCATATACAAATAATAATTAACATCAATATGACTTTTAAGAGTCCTATGCTGACTGTTCTCATGTTTGGAAGCCAGCTCTATGCACTTGAAGTCACTGTGCAAGGGAAGATATTCTGCTCCACTACATATCAGTCTACACAGATCAAACTCCAAAGATTAAGTGTCTCTATTCTTATTCCAATTAATATTAAAGACAATTCATTGTCTCTGAATTCCTGCAAATGATTCGTTAGCCTTCTGCTTAACCGATCAGGTGATTTTTTCCTTTGTTCCATCAGAATTTTGGTATTATCTTTCTGCCTTTTTAATTAATCAGTTATTTCTAGATTGTCATTATCTTAAAAAGGAATCTAAGTCAAATTTCTTAATTTAGTTTTAGAAGAATTTTATTTAGGGAGAATATTGGTTTTTTAATACATTAACTTCTTACAGTACATTGACTAAACAGTAGTCTATAATGTCACTACTGGGTTGATAGTGGATGATTTATGGAGATATTAATCCTGGGTATGGAATAAATCCTGTGGTTTATAGATTGTTGTCATCAGCTCTGGAAATGTATTGGGCTTTGGAATTTGGAATAGATTCCTGGTTCTTCAAATAGAAACTTGGAGGAAATGGTCATGTCTTTATGCTTGATTTTGTTTAAATGAGAAATGAATAGACTGTCTGGGTCTGGTGGAGAAGTTATAAAGACTAATTTGCATCTTACATTCCAGATAGAGTGGGTGAGAAATAGTGACATGCTTATAATTGGAAACTGTTTACTTTGTAGAGATTCTTTTAGCGAGAGGATTCTGTAAATATCAATTTTTGTATTTTGGAAAATTAAAAGTTTAATACCTCCAAGTCCGGTACATGAGCGAATTATGTAGTCAAATGTATCACCATGCCTCTTGCAGATTGGGCAGGTAGGGTCAGTGTTGTTAAGAAACCTCTTGTGGTGGAGGAACCAGTTGGTATGCATGGCTCCCAGATTTGCTTTTACTAGGTAGTTTAAAAACTTAGGCTCTAAGGCTAAGAACTTGAAAATCAAAGTAATTATATGATTAGTGATGCCAAGCATTGGCAAAATTGAGTTGATTTCAGGATTGATTCTACAGTGGGCTTCCCAGATGGTGATTTTTGTATTATATGGATTTTGTAAAGTAGTTGTAAATTGATTGAGAAGCAGGAGAACGTGGTCTAGCCAGCATTTTTGAGGAGGAGGTCTGTCCATCAGTTGAATGGTCTCTGATATATTAAAGGAATCGTGTTTTTGTAAGAGGTTATGAATCAGTATGTGAGATTTTTGAAAGATAATTGAGGGGATGGAGTGAAAGGACATCCTGTTAGATTTGCGATGGTATTGCATCCTTGTCATGCTTATAGATGTTGTACTGTTTTTCCAAAAGAGTTTAGCACATAGACTATTGATTTTTTTTGGTAAAAGCTTTTGTTGCTGTCATGATGGTGAGGAAGTATGCTATCTTAGACATGACTTTCATGTTCAGTAGCGCTACTTTTCTTTGAATGGAGAGATACATCCTGGAAAAGGACTGTATAATCTGAGATGTGGAATTGATTAAGGAGTTCTGTAGTTTTTTTGACATGGCTGTTTGAGACATGGAGATAGGGAAGCCAAGAAAGTCCTGGGGCTCAGCTAGAAATCTAGATGAGACTTTCTTTTTCGATAGAATTTTCCAAAATAAAGATTTGTTGGAGTTAAATTTGAGTTGTGAATTAAGGGAAAATTTATCCAAAATTTTGTAGAGTGCTGGGAGATGTTTTTGAGGTGATAGTATTACGAGGACATCATCCATATATGCAAACAACTTGAAGGATTTTTTGATGTGAGGAATGAATATTCCAATGAATGGGATTTCTATATCTCTCAACAATGGGTTGAGATAGCATATAAAAAGGATAGCACCCAGAGGAGATCCTTCAGGAATAGGCAGGTTGGGGGAGAACCCATCTGTGTAGAATCCATCTAAGGAGATGTGAATTAGCCTATTGTAGAGAAGATTCTCCAGAATCTGTATAATTTGAGAGGGAATGTTGAGGTCTTTTAGAAGAGTAAGAAGTGTATGAATATTGATCGAGTCAAAAGCCTCTGTTATGTCTAGCTGGACTGCAATGGGTTTTGATAAGCGATTAGATCTAATGTGATCAAGGAGAATCTTGACTTCATCCACTGCTGTCAGGGCTGAAGATCCTTTTCTTGCATATTGTGACTGAACAATATTGTCTAAAATTTTCTTCTGGATTTTCTTTTTAATTTCACCTTCGATAACTGATTAAAATTGGTGTCATGGAGATAGGTCTTATATTATGGATGTTGGTTGGATCGTTGTTCTTTTTGATGAATGGCACTAAGGCAATCGGGTAGACGTTATTTATTTCCCTTCTTTTAATGGATAGAAGATTGTAATTTTCTTAATAAATTTAACACAGGAAGTGATCATCAAGTAGTAAGATGTAAGATACGTGTTAATGCAAAACTAGAGAGATAAAAATTATTAAGAAAAACAATATTTACAGTTGATATTCCTAATTTTCAGAAACATTCTAATGAATTTAAATTAGAACTTACAAATCATTATCAAATATTAACAGATTTTGAACAATTCAGATTTGAATGAATAGGAAAATAACTGATACACTTTCAAAAACTGCAACAAAGATAACTGGTAAAATAAAGCAATTGACCAGTAAAATTTCTACTGAGACTAGAGAATCCATGAAGAAAAGAAGGAATATGAAAATATATAAAAATGATGCATTAAAAAGGATTGAATATCTCAAATTTTGTAAAATGGTATGAAAAAAAATTTGATACTAGCAAGGAAAGCTATAGAAGAGAATAAAAGTCTTAAGAGTGTAAAACAACATTTTTATATTAATAGGGATCTTATTATTGCAATAAGAAAAAAAGACGGAACTATTTCTAAAAAGAGAGAGGACATCATGAAATGTGTAGATGAGTTCTATCAAGAATTATATAGTAATAAAAAATAAGGAAAAATACATCCTACAACTAACATATTTTATGAATTTCCTAGGATTTTATATGAAGAAATGAGATATGGAATTAAATTTATGAAAAAGGGAAAGTGCCTAGTAATGATGGAATTATAAATGAAAATCTTAAAAACAGCAGGTGAAGAAATAGAAAATTTTTTGACAAGATTATATACAAAAATGTCTAAATGATAGAGATGTTCCAAATGATTGGAAGAATGCAACATTAATATTAATGTTTTAAAAAGGTGATAAAGAAGATATTGGCAATTACAGACCTATTAGTATTTTATCAGTTTTATACAAAATTTTTAGCAAGATAAGTACAACTCATCTATGGCGAACTTTGGATTTTAACTAACCACTTTAAAAGTGGTTTTTAATATAATGGATTATATTCAAGTATTGAGAGAAATTATAGGAAAGACCAATGATTATGAGTTGCCATTGTGCTTTGGATTTGTAGATTATAAAAAGGCTTTGATTTTAAAAGCATTTCTTCAATGATTAAAGCATTTGATCATCAAGATATAGACCCAGGATACTGTCATATTCTGAAGAATATTTATAAAAATGCAACAGGAACATCTAGATTACCTAATGATACCAGGAGGATTAACATTGAGGAAGATGTATGACAGGATGATTCCATATTTCTAAAACTTTTTACAATAGTTTTACAGGAAGTATTTTTTGGATTAAAATGGGAAGTGAAAGGTATAAAAGTAAATGGAGATGAGATTGTTTGAGTAATCTAGATTTTGCAGATGATATGGTTATTTTTGCAAATAATGTTTTGGAGCTTTAGGAAACATTGCAAGAGTTATCAGATGAAAGTAAAGAAAGTGGGACCAAAAGTAAATGTTAAAAAGAGTAAAGTAATGTTTCATAAATTTTCTCAAAAGTTGAAAATAAAGATTGATAATGATGAGTTAGAAGAAGTTAATAACTACAAATATCTTTGTCAGATCATTACTATAGATGGAAACATAATGGATGAAATTAGTCATAGAATTAAACTTGGTTGGAGTGCTTTTGATAGAATTAACTTATATATTAAAATAAAATATGCCTATGTGTTTGAAAAGGAATGTTTTTAATAAATTTGTTTTATCAGTTTTTATTTATGGATCTGAGACTTGGATACTTAGCAAAAGATCAGTACAGAGTTTTCAGATAACTCAAACAAGTATGGAGAGATATATGTTTAGAATAACATGAAGATATCAAAAATGAAGTACTTAGGTAAGAGAATAAACAGGTGTTATTAACATCATTGAAGGAATTAAGAGACTGAAGTGGAGTTGAGCTGGATGGATTGCTAGAAGAGATGATAATAAATGAGCAGTTGAAATCTTAAAACTGTATTCCAAGAGATTGTAAAAGACCTAGAAAGAGACCATATGTGAGATGAATGGAAAAAATAATGAAATATGCAAGGTAATGTGGAGAAAGAGCTAGAGATTGGAAAAGATAGATTGAATTTGGAGAGATCTTTATCCTACAGTGGATCGATAATGGTTGAAAATGATTATGATGCTAATGTGGAGGTTACATGTGTGTATATACATAATAGGGGGTTATTATTGTTGTAAGTAGTTGTGATGCGAGAACAAATTAATAATTTTTTTTTTGTATTTATCTTTTTTTTCTTGTGATTGTTTTCAATGGTAGTCTATTCCTTCAAAGCTCATGGAAAATCATGAACTTCTGACTTACACAAAAGATTTTCTGTGTAACGGTAAGAAACAGCTGTAAGTTAACCATATTAAGTCCAAAATTATAACATTTTCAATAGTGAATGAGGAATAAAGGTAAAAAAGAACAAGTTATCTTCCAGGTTCTTATAGAACCTGATGGTATCCATTTAAATTAATTAGAAAGGAAAAGAAAATCATAATGATCTGGTAAATGAACATCTTATCTTATAGAACCTGATGGTATCCATTTAAATTAATTAGAAAGGAAAAGAAAATCATAATGATCTGGTAAATGAACATCTTATATTTAGATCTAACCATTACAATATGAAGAAAAAATATATCGTATCAAGATTTAAAAGAAGTGTCTTACAACTTGAACTTTTTTTTTTAATTATATATTATTAAAAGTTTATGTTTTTTTGGGATTTGAAGAAGAAAAAAACAGCATTGTATTTTTCTGGCGAGCTGAAATTATCATCCATGCAAATTAAATTGTATCATTGATAAAAAAAAAAAAAAAAGAAGTTATAACTATTTTAAATATCATTTTATATAATCAAAAATTATTAAAATTAATATATGGATTGAAAATTGGTAATTGTGAAATGAATTTTTGTTTGAAAACAGAATTTGTTTCTTTAATTTAATTGTTTTGTTTTATTGTTATTGTATTGACTTTTTTAATTTAATGAGCCATTAATCAAAGACTGATCAAAAAAATAATATTCAGCGAACAAGTTATGTTTTTTGATTCAGAAAAGACAAATTGTCACATGGTATGACGGAAATGTATATAAGAGGTGAAAACATCAGTTAAATGCAATTAAACAAGCTGAAAGTGAAATTCAGTCATTAATCACCAGTGTTTGGAGGTGTCAAAATATAACTTTTTCAAAGAACTTGCAAAAGATCTTCAAGAAGGAAAAGAAGTTAGCATCTAATTTACTGTGGAAAGTAAGTAAAACCAGCATTAAAAACTTAAATTAACTCCTTTTTTTTTTTCAGTTATAATGATAAGATAGTTTGCTAATTGCCAACTTTAATTGAGTTGTAGTTACTGTCTCGAAATTAAATCATTTAAAAAGAAAGGTATATAGCTATAAAGTTGTCTTATAAGTTGCCTATTGTTTATTTTATATGATAAAATATGTCCCTAGGTTGATAGCCTGTTTTCCAATTAAAGAACTGTGGAAAAATGAATGTCAACTAACTCTGGATTGATATAAAATAAATGTCATGAAGATGAATTTCAGAAAAATTATTGATATAGAAGTACAACTGTAAAGGATCCAAGATTTGGAATAGAACTTATTAATTACAAAGATTAATCTTTAAATAAGATAGTTATTTTGAGGACTATCGGAAGTGTGTATTAAAATTAGATATTTTACCATAAAGTAAAACTAAACAAAGCTGAAAATATCAGAGATGGAATACCAGAATGTTTTCACTAAAAATGTATATAAACCTTAATTTCAATTATATCATACATAATTCAAGCATTACATAATACTAGCTTTTAATGAATAATAGTTTAGTGAGTATTAACTTTTTATAATCATTTTTTTTTTTTTGTCTTTTTAAAATTTTGTATTTCCATTTATATAATATATTTCTATGTAATGTTATTTTTTTGTTATCTAAATTTTTGTTTTGAGGAGATATTTTTTAAAATATTCATATGTAATTAATAAATGATTTGATTTTGAAAAAGTATGGGGGGGGGGTAAAATATTAAATCTATTATGAGGTATATGCAAATAGGTTTACTATGCAAGGTATGATTTATGTGACATATTATCATATAAGTATGATTTAATGTATTGTTTATGGGACAGAAATGCTTTGAATTTAATTTATGAAATTGTTAATTTAAAATTAAATTATAGTTATATACATTCTTTATTCAATTCTCATCAGGATTGCATAGCAGATAGCTTGTACATGTGATTGTGAGTCATCTAATATACAGGAAAGAATTTAAAATACTCCTAAGTTGTGCTAATCCATGAGTAACTTATTAGAATATGAAAAAGTATTTAAGGAGTAGTAAGGATAACAAGGTCAGCCCTATAGATCTAGAGATTGTTTAGGAACACTTTTACTTTTAAAACAAAAAAAGTTAACTTGTGGTGACTATTATTATTTTTATGGTCATTCCAGATGAGTGAATATAAGTGATTATTGTTAGAGAAATATTACATAATTAATCAGTTATCAGCACTATCTTATTGAGATTATATTTTGAGTAATCAAACTATGGAAATTAATAGTGATGTATTGTAACGATCAGATTTGTACATTCACTTAACAAAATCTAGAGTCCAGGTAACATACACTGAGCTGGATCAAAATGGGATAGTAAGATTCCAGATTCAACCAAGCTTCAACCTATTTACTAATGCTCCATGGTTCACCACCCTATGAATGACATTTCTGAGGTTACACATGGGTCTTAATTTAATTTGTGAGCCAGCTCCGAATGGGGAGAGACATGAGATCCAGAAATTAACTACACAGATAACATGTAAATGAGTTAAATAGATTACTAATATACTAAACCTAAGGTAATATTAATATTTAACTAGAATACATATCACAAGATATCTAATGAATAATAATTTAATTGAGATTGGAATATGGGTAAAATGATAATGAAGATGAGGTAAATTTTAATAAGTTTTATTACTACTAATAATAATAAAATTAAAATAAAAGAAAACTAGAATCAACTAGAAATCAAATTATACATCAATTTAACATGTATGTGCATCTTATAATGAAATGAGATTGATTTGAATAGTAACAGTATATAATCTCATTGCAGTATGTTTAATAGCTTCACATGCAGTGAATAAATTATGCCTATAGAAAATTAATTTATATGCCAAATAATATTTCTCCATTATGGTTTGCTAACTGATGGGTGACAACACTAATCAGAAACACACACACATACACACACACATATATATATATATATTACAGCATGAGTAATGCAGTTATCTGGGTTGAATTAAATAAGATTCGAGCAATATATAGCTCGAGAATGATGCAAAACAGACTCCATCAATTGGAGATTCTCATGGCTTTAGATAAATTCTGAATGTAAATGGGCTAAACTAACATTACATATAATTATCTATAGGCATGAACTAAATATTATTAAAGACAGCAGTGCAGATGAGCAATTAATTATTCACAGGATTTCATATATACCTTGAGACCAAATCGCTTGCTAATGAATTAATAACAATGTGAACATGATGAGTTCAGAACTCGGATAAGCTTATTTAGGGTTCTGGGTCTGTTCCCAGTTTCATAAGTGATATCGATACCTGAACAATATGCTCCATGGGTGCAACTTGATGTCTACCATGGACGAGGGTAGCTGGAGAATGGAACAGTCTCTGCCGTTGGCCCATAAGGATTAGCAAGACCCTATTATATGAATACATACTTCATAATACACACCCTCAATACCCAAGGAAAAGTAACAAATATGTCAAACTTAAAATTAATGGATCCTTAAACAGATAGCTACTTTCTGCATTGCCAATGAAAGCCAGTTCATAAATTTTAGCATCTAATTACAATGCTGTAATAAAAGGGCTAGATTACTAAATTGATAATATTGTTTAATAGATAATTAATTTGCATTCTCAATTAGATTTTGTGAGGGGGGGAAGTATATTTGAATGGATCATATTTAACTATACAATATACCCCAACACTATATCTCTATGGCTAGGCTTACACTATCTGATAAAATTAATTTTAAAATCGTAATTTACAGTTATAATATGGCAAACCAGAATAACTAATTAAGGAATATAAATCTAAGTCAATTTATATTATTATAATGATCGCATGGCAATCAGATATTATTCTTAATTAATATAATTTTGAAACAGTGAGTTCGGTCAAGAAAAGTAGATGTTCAAAGATATTAATAAAAATATCTTTGGTACAGAATTATTAAAATTAATATATTCACTGTTTCACTGTATATTTGGCATATTATCACATTTATAAAATATTAAGAATTAAAATTTATAAAACATATAGTCATCACCACAAACATGAAAGTAAAAGAAATATTTCAATTAATAGATAATTATGAATTTTATATTTTAAACGTACAAAATATTAGAGAGTTTACAGCTTTAAATCACAAAGAATAAGGCAAATATTATTTAGTTTCTATATTTACTTTAGATACAAGTTTTACAAATTTACTTTGAACATTCGTTTAGGTTTATGATAAATATAGCTTTTAAATTAAGAGTTAAAGTTCATTTTACAGTTCTTGGCTGTGATCTTAGGATTGTATTACCTACAGTTTTTGGTAGCAGCTTGCCTTTTGGCACTTCTTGGTGGCAGTTTGGTAGCAATTCTTGTTCTTCGGATAGGCAGCATTTCTCTAATTGAAGTACTAGTGCAGTATGTTATTACCAAGAATGTCTTCCATTGCTAGAATGACTAATGTCATTCAACATGTAGAATGGAGATAGAGATTACTATTCTCCAAGCTTGTGAAACATTAACTCCCACCTGCCCTATTCAATTTAAACTGATGTGGATTATGTTGACAGACACTTCTGAGATTTCACGGAGTATATATTTACATGGAAAAACCCAACCTATTTATACTCGCCTTCCATTAAGTTATAATTTTAATAACAAATTTTCTTCCAGTGAGACAAGCAATTAGCATCTCCAAATTTTATATGTTTAAGTACCAAAAATAAATTTTGTCTTTTGTATTACAGTTGGACCAGGATGTTTTCCAAGATTCGATCATTTATTTTAGCACAAGATTGAAACAATTGATATGTTTGATTTAAATTTTGTTTACAAGATAAAATATATTTTCGACAAACATTTATTGCCTTTATAATTTTCAGATTTAGTCATCACACCATCCTAAAACAGGTGTGCATGACGTGATTTTATTTTATGGATTATTTTAAATTAAATTTAGAAAATACCATAAATAATCGAATAACAAGTCACTATATATGTATAATGGTGGTATGTGAAATACACCTATACATATGCGATTTAAGTAAATTAAATAGAAATTGACTTATAAGTGGAATTAAATTATGTTAAATTATATATATTACTTTTAAATAACTATTACTTTAATCTATATATAACAATCTAATTACAGACCTACATACTCACATATACATGCTCACACCGTATAGGCATCTTAAAGGGCTTAAACCTGGCACAGAAGGGATTGTAAGAGATAACTAGGTAAAATGTATATGACAGACTAAATATACCATTTCAGTATGGCATTGATAGTGACCAAATATTTTTCCAATATATTGATGAATGAATAAAGTTTTAGATATCATTTTAGCATTGATGTTTTAGTTTAGCATTGGTTGTTGGTATATAAACAGAATCTTATTATGGTTCAAATTGTACTCAAGATCCATTATTTCATATTACTGGATTTGGTATATTTTTCAACTGATATAATGACTGCCCAACATGTAGCACACTTATTGAATGATCATAATCAACAGTGGTTCATTAATTGATATATATATATATATATATATATATATATATCAATAGAACTTAAGGTTACAATATATATATATATATATATATATATATATTGTAACCTTAAGTTCTGTCTGTAGAACTTTATGTTAAGTATTTGTGATAATATATTTTTTAAAAATACTTTAAATGATAAAATTTCAATGTCAAAATTTATCTATAATGTTGCCTTGTATATATAAAATTTAAAATAATCAATTTAAAACAAAATTGAAACAGACAGCTCACTATAAATAAAAAAAAATATTTAATGCATTCAACCTGTCTTTCATTCCTTAATGGAGTCTTTTCAAGATGTTTCTTTTTACCCAATCACATAACCAATTATCCTACAGCCACCCCTCTCAGTGGACATTATTTACATAATATTACAATAAATACAATTATTAAATATAATTAGTAAAATATATGTACATAAAAATGATTAAACTTATTATAATAATTCTTTTTCCCTCTCATAGTATATATCTATTTACAAATAATGTAAAAAAAAACAAACAATAATAATCTCTTCCTTTTATTTTTAATATTATAACTAATTTAACATTGCCCATTTCCCCCCTAATTATGCTATACCTTTAACTATGTTTACACATTTGCTTAAATTTTCTTGAATATACAAAGTTTCATAACATTTTGTTTCACTAAACATCACATGATCACCATTTCTTATGCTTGCACATAACTGTTATTAAAACAGGCAAAACTCTCCATACAGTAATGCCACTCAATGCCAGCCGGAGTAATCAATGGATGCCAGAAGGCTCGTGCAGATGGGAAGCCTTCTGGCATCCATTGATTACTCTGGCTGGCACTATTCTATGGAGAGTTTTGCCTGTTTTAACATTTTCTTTCCTTGTAATTTTTACCATATTTTATTATATGAATATTTTTTTCACAATTGATGTTTATAAAAAAAAAAAATAAGGAAATTGTAGAATATCGTAGACTTGTTGATGGTATAATTGTAATAAGTAATAGTAGATGTATTATTAATCCATTTAAAGAATTGAACACTAATAAATACAATATTAAGTTTACAATAGAAAAAAAGAGGAAAGGGAATTAAAGTATTTAGACATTTTTTTAAGAAAAGGAATTAATGATGAAATTCTTATTAAACATTATATTAAGGATAAATAAAAAAGAGGTATAATTGATCCAAATTCATATCTGTCATGGTTACAGAAAATAGGAGCTTTGAAAGGGTTTAAATTAAAAAATGATAGGTTAACATTGAATATAAAAGAAGCATTTGAACAAAAATTGGATGTGTAATTCAAAAAGGATAGATAATATTAAAAATAGGGTAGGGTTGTTTTACAAAATTGGTTATGACCTTTGCAATATGATATATGTAGATCAGACAGGAAAGACTGCCATGGATAAGGTCATAAAATGAATCATGAAAAAAATATTCAGATAATAACGTATGTTAAAAATTACAAAGAAAGAAAATGTTATGAAACTTTGTATATTCAAGAAAATTTAAACAAATGTGTAAACATGGTTAAAGGTCCAACATAATTAGAGGGGAATAATGGGTATTGTTAGATTATTGGAAACTTTAGAATTATAATTTTAAAAATAAAAGGAATGGATTATTATTATTGTTTTTTTAGATTAAATATATTTGTATATATATTATGAGAGAGGGGAAAAATTATTGTAATAAGTTGACACATTTTTATATACATATATGTATTTTACTAATTATATTTAAAGTATGTACTTTAATCATTATATTTATTGTAATGTTATGTAAATAATGTCCATTGGGGGAGTTGTTATAGGGATAATTGGTCATATGAATGTGTAAAAAGAAACATTTTGAAAAAGTTCCACTAAAGCATGAAATCCATGTATTATTATTTTTAATTATTTATAGTGAGCGGTCTGTTTCAATTTTGTTTTAAATTATCTTTAATTTAAAAAAAAAATGTATATCGGTAATTTTCTTTAAAATAAATGCCATTATCATGTTAAAAATAGTGAATCGTTTTATAAGCTATTTTGTTGAGTCATAACTAATATTATACAATTTTAGTTTATTAGTCAAGCTTATTTGATAATTGTAGGTCTATAAAATCATAAAGTCATTATTTTAAAGTATAGCCTGTTCTTAAACATATTATAGTTGAAAGATTTAAGTATACTCTTAATGTAGCTATAGCGCCTGTCCATTAAATTAAATTGTCATAAGATAAATATTTTAATAAAGTTTAAGAGTGCTTTATTGATATTTAGTAGTGTAATTAATTAATTTACAGTTTATTTTAAAAATATATTTTATAAATACTTGTTTTATAATATCCTAATCTTTTATAAATCTAGATAATTGACCAATAATTTTAAAATAGTTATTTTTAAATAATTATATTAAATATCTTTAGTATGTGAGTGTGCGTGTAATCAATTTAAAGTTAAAGTTTATGTTTTAACTTTTTTGTTCAAAAGAATTAATATTTAAAGTAACTTAATGTTTTTATTTTGTAATAGTTTTCTGTTGAAAAATATGTAATACTTTAAATAATTAAAGTTAATATTCTGGGAATGTTTTTTTTTAAATATATGTTTAAATAAATGTATTATTTATGGATGTAATAATTTTCATTTTATTAAATAATTTGTTAAACAATAATTATTTGTAAAAAATGATGTAATTATTGTTTAGTCAAAATTTCCAGACAATGTAATTAAAAAGTATTTTTAGAATCATTTGATCTGTCTTATAAATTGGTTCACACAAATTAATTAATGATTAATAGCTTCATTGTCAATCATCTAATTAATTATCAATTACATGATTTACAATATTTAAGTTCTGACCATGTGTATTTTTCACTCTTCACCATTTTTCTTCATTGTTTATTAAATGTAATTTCTTATAATTACTTATTATTTTATAAACTTTAAGCCATGGCAGGTTAAAATTGTTATCTGCTCAGGTCTCTAGCTTTTGCCCAATGTTCACTTTTCAGACTTCTATAATTTGTACACCACTGGGAAATCTCTGACAATGCATAAGTAAGGAAGGTAGCAATATGCTGTTATAGTAATTTGTTATAACAGGAATTTTTTTTACAGAAGGTATAAAATGTTGCTCAAATTTTTATTAATTTTCAATTACTTATTTAGTCATGCTTAAAATTTATCGGAAAGTAATAATTTTAACATGTTGAATGCCAGAACTTTAACTTTGCATTAATTTTAACAGAATTTTATGTGCTTAATTCTACAAAGAATTATAGATGTTATATTTTTCAAATGCTGAACTTTGCTATGTTTATGGAATGTTTTTTATTTAAGCTTAATTTGATATTTTAAATCAAATTTGAACAGTTATCTAAAATTGCATAATAATTATAAAATTATAAATACCTTTGCCTTATTTTAAGAGGAAACATATTATTTTTTTTATATTTCAAATGACATTTATAAAATTATCATTGCTCTATTTTGAAATGGACAAAATGTTTATTTTAATGCTGTTAAAATTTAAAAATAAATATATTATATTTATTATGAAACTGTGTCTTATTTTTAAATATTTTATAAATGGACTAATTGCATTTTTATGCATTTTGAAGTAATAAAATATTGCATATGTTATTATAGGAATATATAATTATGCTTGAATGTACTTTATTGTTATTAAGTATTTTATCTGTCTCCAAAATATAAAATGAAAAATAAAATAAACTTTCTGCTTATTTCAGTCTACATATTGCTGATAAATGAATATTATATGTTCTATTATGCATTTCAAGTAGCTAGAAATAATTGTTGTGCTCTTGATAAATTCCCATTAATTTTTTAATATAAAATATTTTATACTATGTGCTTTCTATAATCTGCTTGTCATTTTTATAATTTGTATTATTTTAAAAAAGATTACTGTGCTCCTGATAGAAAAAGTATTCATTACTGTATTTTAACAGAAATATATTGTGCTCTTTGTTAATGGGTTGTTGCTTAAAGCTATGAATTGTGTTTTCCAAAGGAAACAATATTTTTATCTACATGCTATATAAAATGAATAGTATGCAGTCTACATTTCATTGTTTTCTATTTGAATTGCTTCAAAATAAATTATATTTCTTATTATAATGTTATTTAAATAATTACTTTATTATTACTTTGAATGGCTTTTCATTAATGTCAGTGCTTAATTATTCTACATACCTCGAATTTTGAATTATTTGTTTGCCAATATTTAATATTCATAATCATTCTGATATTTTACTAAATCTTTAACATGTCCAAGACTCTTTATTGGAACTGTTGTGCAATTAAATGGTATGAAACAAGATTTAATCACTTAAGAATTATTAATTGGTTAAAGATATAAATATTTAGCTATTACATTTATTTATATGTTTTGTTTCTGCTGTCGCCTATGTATTATTTATATATGATTTTTAATGTTTATCATGATAGTTCTCAGAATATTACTGTTTTTGAAATATAATCAAAGTGTGACATATTAGTCATGTATGGAATTATTTAGAATGTATATAAACAGATGGAAGAATTAATATTGTAGATGTATATATTTTTTATTAAATTATTAAGCCACAAATTTATATGCCTAAAAATAGTTTGCTATAATAATTATATTTTATCCAGTTTTCACATCACTTATTCTTTATTGCTATATGAGATGGAAGGATGATTCCTATTTTCAGATATTGTTCTTATCATTTTAGTGAGGTATTGTTTATCTTAAATGATAGTTAGCATATGATGTTATATTTTAGGCAAACTCATTTTGTGGTCATTTACTCTTTATATATTTTAAGATTAGAGAAAATCCTTATTCTTTGTATGCATTTTTGGATAAGTATTTATTATTTTATTCTATCATTTTGCCTTTCTTTTATATCCCTTGATCTTCATGAGATTTTTTTAAAAGTCATGCATGATACCAACCATGTCTTTATTTTTTGGCTCTTGAAATACTTTAAGATCATGAGTGATGCCAGTCATGCTTTATTTATTTTTGATCTTGATGAAATCAGAATAGTTTATGAATGTTTATATTATTGATATGCCTAGTTTGAATATATGATGTGTATTAAAAACCTTGATAAAGTAATTTCCTTTTGAATTTATAATTATTTATGTGGCTCCAAAATTATACATTTTTTTCCAAATTCATCACTGTTATTATAATGGTAAGATTTATATTTTTTAAAATTATTAAATACATTTCCTACAGAGACATATATAAGTGAAAATTAGATTAATAACATGTGAGAGCTATCTGAACTCATAGATAAGTCATATTGGGATTCTTTATTTATTTATTTTAATTGTAATTTACAATTTTACTTTAAACTTGTAATAATTATAATCTGTGATTTTATTAAAATATTTAATGATTACTCCTGTTAATTTTTGTTAGTGTTGATAAATATGATTTTAATTATTAATTTTGGAATTTGTATTTCTATCATCATCTACTTTCTCAAAAATCCCAAAATCACACATATATTTTATTGTTGAAACATTAAAACGGGTAAAACTCTCCATACAGTAGTGCCAGTTATGAGAAAGCATAAGAAATGGTGATCATGTGATTGCTGAAATATAAAAGTACAAGATGAATATAAAAATTACTTTATTAAATTTTATATTGTTAATGTTTAAATTAATATCCATGGATAATATTGTTTTATTTTATTTGGAATTAGTTTATAAGATATATGGATAGCAACAATATCACTTTCCTATTCATAGTATTACGAATGTCATCCTAGATTGCTATATTATTATTTTAATAAAAGAGTTTTCATGATTAATTTTAAATTTTTAATAAATTATTTATTGCATTGAGATATTATACAAAGATGGATCATATTGTTATTATTTACCAGGATCACATTCATGGTTTAAATGAGAACTAAAGATGAAGAATAAGATTATATTGGTTTATACAAGAATTTTATAATAAAGCAAGAATCCTCAGGTGTGATTTGATTTAATAAATTTATTTATCTTGTGAGATCTGACTTGATTAAGAAAGATTTTCTTTGATTAAGAAATCTGATTTGTTTAATTAAAAAGATTTATTTTGATTAATAATGTTTTTGAAATAACCTGATTTTGTGTCACCTTACTATATAAGATTTGTTTAGAGAGTATTTGAACTCTCCTGATTAGATGCTTTCGTTTGTTATAAATAAGCAGCATCGAAGATCTAGCCTATCCTATAATATATTATATTTTTGGTTATATAAATTTTCGGAGTTAGATTACTCCGAGGTTATTATTATTTGCTTACCGCTTCGTTTAGTTAAAATGGATATATTGTGAGTCCAAGTTAACTGAATCATTGTCTGATAATAGGATGCTGTGCATTATATATGTTTGTTTCCAAATATCATATTGCCAATCTCTTTTCCATGGAATAAAATAAAATTATGAAAAGTATAATACTCATGTACTAAAATATTATTCTTAGAAAAACAGTTGTATGCTTTAAGCACTAGGAAGAGAAATTCTTTTCTAGATTTAAGTGAAGTTAGTAGAGAAAATACATTATCACTAAATTATTTTTATAGCATTAAATTAAGATTATTGGATAATTTAATATAAATTGTGTTTAAAACAAAGTCTACTCCACCTTAAATATCATATTAAAATCAATATCGAAATAATACTTATTGCCGATAAAACTTTGTTAAAACAATGGAAAAATAAAGTAAAATTTGGATTTTCTGACAATTATTAAGATTAAATTTTGCGCCTTAAATTTATGTTTCTACTGAAATTTATAATTATATCAAATATGTTTTATGACACTTTAAGGATTAAATTTTAGCAATCTGTATTAGATTTAGATACTTTTTTTTAATTTAAAATATAACTGTTGTTTTGAAATCATTTATGAATATTATTTTTACTAATCAAATAGTTAATATTCAAATTGTGGTATGGAATATGAAATGAATCCGAACTCAGTTAATCCATGTGTATTCACTTATATATATATTGTAAACAGAAGACAATCAACATTTTTTTTTTTTTTTATAATGTTTATGCGCGCTTTCCTACTCATTTTATCCGGGTCACATATTCTCAAATGGTAATCAAATAAGATGTGGGTAAATTTTACAAATGAAAGCTTTATTTATTAAGTCTTGTAATAATTACCGAGTGTATCCAACTATTCAAGGATCTGTTTAGTACAGTGATGATTATAAATGCTATAGCTACACAACATTAAAACTATAATGGCATATAATGGAATTTAAATAATCTATTCATTTGTTTTAATCTGGAGAGCATTTGTCTGGATATGACAGTGATAATATGAGAAATATTTATTTTTTTATATTTGCAACAAATAATACTTAAATAATCTCCACTTAATAATTAGAGAATAACGTTAGCGTATGAAGGAGTATTGCAGATCACTAATAATAATATTAAATAATTTGATTACATTGTTATCTCTTTCATATTATTTCAAGATAAATATTACTGTTTGTACTCACTAACATAAATAATTAAAATAAATATAACAATAGTATACTATTTATGGATTCAAACCTTTACATGCTATATATTAATAAGCAAAACATTAGCGCTTTTAGCGCACTTGATTTGACCATGGTTAACGTACATCATCCCATAAATTTAACTTCTGGGTTACTAAGTAAACTTTTTTTTGTTTTTAAGTTTACATAAGATATATCAATACACACACACTAATTGTTATTAATTTATTATTTAAACATTAATTATAACTCTAACTATTGTGCCATATATCATAGCTTAGCTATTTCGTAAGTTTTGTATTTTATATGTTTAAATAATTATCCATTCATCTATTAACTATTTTATTATTTTTTTTTCTCTCATAGGTGACTGAATATGCATAACTTAGCTATAAATATTTTAAATGATAACGGGAAAGAAATATTTTACCCTCTACATTTTTTAATAATTTTACTGCTTAATGCTGATATATACGTCACAAAATATTTATTCTCAAGTGCTTGTTTACTTTCATTTAAATACTAATATAAAAAGAAATTACAAAACCGATGAGGTTATATTGATTTATTTAATAAAGTGACTAACTCTCAGTAAGAGCCTTTTTAATTATTAAAGTAGTATCATAATTACTGTTCTTTATTATTAACATTATAAAATAAACAAATACAGAAATACAAATTGACATGTGTATATATGATTATAACTTAAATGTATTAAACTTAATTCAATTTTAGTATATACCATATCAAAGTTCAATTCTAATATGGTCAAATTTGCTTGAAGTTCATTCATGGGTTTTATTTATGACGCATTAAGTAGTATTGATTTATGAAGAGAAAGAGGCAACATTTTGACAAAAGAATATATTTATATTATTTGATATTCGGTAATAAATGTAAATGTTGATATAGTTTTCTTAATGTTCAACATTTAATAACAAATTTCTTTTAAATTCATGAATTAATTTTAAAACATTCTTGTGGAAGATGCAAAGTTTATAATGACACGTATGTAACTTATTTCATTATAATAATAAATTTTATATAATAAGGGACTCTTTAGGGTTTCAATTGAAGATTTTCTTTGAACCTTCTATAATATTATATTATAGTGGCAGCATTATTATGTCAAAATATTATAAGCATTTTTTTAAATGGGTAGAATATATCTTCCTTTTTGCATATTCATGATTGATAAATAATTTTCTTTGATTTTTGAAGTGTAGACGATTCTATAATCAAAAAAATGACTCGATTTTAAATTTTTATCAATGCATAATAACTATGGAATAACATTAATATTCTAATATTTTTATGGTCAACAAAAATATCACTACTTTTATAAAATGTTAACTTTAAATTATAATGACTTTTGTCAATATAACAATTTTTTATTAAATTAATATTCCATTATCGATTAATTAAAACAAAAGTACATGTGAAGTTTTTAACTGCTCTCCCCAATTGGTTTTTATTTCAATGAGAACATTTTATCATGCGATTAATTACTAAGTTTGATTAAAACTTGGCGCTTATTTTTTATGTGCAAATTATTATTTTAACTGCTTCCCCCCTTTCTTTAAGAATTTATATTTTAAAATTAAAAGTTAAAAACTTTTATTTAAAATGATAACTTTAATGAATCATGTAAATGATTGTAAGCACACACACATATGCAAATATTTTTATGCCCTGACTTGAATTATATACATGTTTGTGTGACAAAGAAAATATTAATTTTATTAATATGGTCAAATGTTTAATTAGAAACGTTAATTAATGAAATTAATTTCAAATTTTATTATATGAAATGCTGGTTTAAAGTCATTATCCTATGATTAAATTTATCTTTATTTTTTTCATAATATCACTGTCCTAACTAATGCACACATATTAACTATGCCTTTGAAGCAGAGCGCTTTAATATATATTTAATATTCATAAAATGTCTATAGTAACTGGTTTACTTATTTTTTTCCATATATAATAATCTATTCTCATGGTTAATGATTACTAGCGCTGCAACTATTCAATATATCACAGGACTGGCTAAAAGAACTGTTGAGTATTTCAAATCAAATTAGTAGAATCATTAAAAAATATAGTAATATAATAGTTCTGTATTCTTTATTATTATCTATTTAAAAATTTTAACAAATTATTTATCTATAGAATAGAATGTATATGTATCTATCTTAATGCTTAGACGTTTATATTTCTGTAATTCTGTATTGTTCCAACTAATGTGTCACTATGAAAACATTTGCATTCTTGAAAGGTCCTTATCACTGCATTGCCAAAAAAAAAAAAAAAAGAATATCAAATATTGCCTATTGATTGCATTTTTTCTCTTAATTAATAAGTTGTGAATATTGCTTTAATCAATCTCACTATCGACTTCAGAAATATGGTAAACTCCATGAATTTGAACAATAAGACATATTCTTTTTTCAAGAATATAGTACCTTATATTCTGTCTTTAAAAAAATAAATGTATTTTTGAGGACTAAATTGATAATACTATGTACTATTATAAATGGTGACAGAAGTTTGTTCACAATAACTTACTACAAAACAATCTGAAATGGTCAATTTCTATGTTAATTTATTCTGTTTGCTGCATAAGAAGTGATACTTGGCATAGAAAAAAAGATGCTTCTGTTTTTTAATATGTAATGTTAATAATTTAGACAGGTTTTTTTTTTAATTGTTATTTTTATATATATCTTATTTGTATACCGGCTACTTTGTCAAATAAGGTCCATACCTTATAAGTATCTTAAATGTTAACTTTTTACTTTTCATAATATAGTTGTAAAGAATCATTTTTCACCATGTTTATGTACCATTATTCATTTTATGAATAAATTTTATTGATTTAAAGATATGTCTTTGTTGTTATTTTTTGATCTTTTGAATTAATATTGTTACTTTAATTAAAAAATGCTTTTTTACATTTTAAAATAAAGTTATTTTCAAAACATAAAAGAATCTAGATGACATAACAATATATGTATATGTATGACTTGTTGGAACAGAAAAGAATATAGATAATATAAGAATTTAATTGACTTATTTATATTGTCAAATTTATTTTAAGCAAAAAGGCAAACTTTGATAATAAGGTATTATAAGAAATAAGAGTATCATTATACAAATTCATTAGTAATAATCTAAAACTAATTCATTTCAATATAATTATCAATAATTTTTAATATGGCTTAATTTATATATACATCCAGTATCTGGTGACTTTTTATTGTATAAAATCAAATAATTCACTGTTATATTTTTTAAGACTATCTTCTATTATTTTTTGTATTTATTATTTTATTAGAATTTCATGTCTACTAGAGAAGGTATTTTTCATCTATGTATTATGTTTATAGAATATATCTGCATTTCATTTAATCTGTTTCTATTTTATACATTTTCATGTATTGCAAAAATTGATCTTATCTCATTTAATCATTATATAGAGATTTATTGAATTATTGCTTTCTCAAATAATTTTATATGAATGAGAGTCATATAAGGAGATTGAACTGCTTATTTTTTTTTTTTCAGAGGATTCCATTCTCATGTTGATAATTATTATCTGTATAAAATATCTTATATTTTTAAGACATTGATTTACAATTGATATTGCAGAATTCATTGAAAAATTTAATTAATAGCTATTTTTGTTTGATTTATCTATAGCAATGATATTTTTTTTCATTGTCCAATCTATCTACAATATTTTCAGCTTGCACATCAGTCTCAATTATTTTTAATATCATATTCAGGTTTACGACAAAAAAATATATATTTTAACTTATCAAAGTAGAATCCATTTTAAATTACGCTTTCTGATGCTGTGTAGATATTGATGCAATCTTTAAAATAACTTTGTTTATTTACAGTTTATATATATATATATATGTGTGTGTGTGTGAATTTGTTGAGAGAGAGAGAATTCTTGGAACAAATTTCTAAGACTAATTTTAACCCAAACTCAAAGATATTCATTCTCTTTATTCACCTTCTGTTTTGAATAGTTTTTTTTTAAAATTATAATATATTTACAGGATCTTTTAAACTATCAAAATTTATATGAAGATTATAGTTATAATCCTATGTATAAACAGTTACTTTGACTATATAACAGTGGAGAGTGTTGTTACTGTTTTAACAGATTGTGTAAATGTAAAGAATGATGTTTTAGTGGTTTATAATTAGTTTTAAAATAAATATTTTTTATTATTGACTCACAATAGATCCCCCCCCCCCCGATTAATTTCCAAAAAAATTTTCTTTGCTTTTTATTATTAATCTATTTTGTTTCAGTCACTAAATGGGAAATTTCACAAAAATTAATGTTTTTTTCCCTACTTCTAATAACTATTGATATTTCCAATATTTAAACTCCAGGGATATAAAATATGTTTATATTTAAATATTCCAAAACACTGTATGTAATTTTTTTTGTTGTTTGTTTGTTTGCTTGTTGCTTGCTTTTATGGTGGGGAAAAAGAGACTTTCTAAATTGAAGAAATTTTATCAATTGCTTTGAGTGATGAGAATATATTTTCATCTATTATATAAATTGAAATCAAGACTTTCTAAATTGAAGAAATTTTATCAATTGCTTTGAGTGATGAGAATATATTTTCATCTATTATATAAATTGAAATCAAAGTTAGTTTGCACTTTATCAATATAAATTACAATATAATTATTAATGTAGTCTTTTTTTTCTGGATGTCACTTATTCTATGAAAAATCATATTTATTTGCAAAGCATATTTGTGAATTTTTACTTCTGGTTTATTTGGGGCTTTTATTAGTTCATTTTTTGTTAATATATCAAGATATAATCTTTCCCTTCTTTCTGGAATGTGCAATAACCAATGAGACATTTTTTGGACAATTTTTATTGTAGGATATTTTGTGTGTTTTAAATCCATTTTTATTAGTTAAAATCTGAATTGCTTGAGACTGTAATACAATGTTGACTCACAGTTTGCTTTAAAATGAACACTTTTTCTTTCTTACTCAAGTATTTTTTTTTTAAAAAATAAATAAATAAATAGACCTATTTTTGTTCTTTGGCATCTTTTTCTCCCAGTGACTTTAATATGCTTTTCATAACAGCCATTTCAAGATGATGTTATAATTAGTATTAAGAAAAGAAAGTGATAAGAATAATTTTTTTAAGCCAATAAGCATCACATGACCGCCATTTCTTATGCTTGCTTATAACATTAAAACAGGCAAAACACTATATGTATTGCCACTCACTGCAAGCTAGAGTAATCAATGGATATCAGAAGGCTTGTGCATAAAATCCCCATCTAATGCCTACTCATCCAATATCCCCAGACTAGTTTCTGGCTTGTGGCTTTCATCAGTGAGGAGCCTTAGTGCAATGCTCTTAGATCCAAGGTTCCTCACCGATGAAGGCCACAAGCCAGAAACTAGTCTGGGGATATTAGATGAGTAGGCAATACATATAGTGAGTTTTGCCTGTTTTAATATTTTTTTTATTTTGAATTTTATTTACCAGGGTTTAATTATCATTGTTTCAGCCAAATTCAATATGGCAAATTTAAAATTTTATTTTATCTATTATATAATTGTTCTCCAACTAATGATAACTATTTGTTACAAGAATATATTTATAAATCTCTAATTGTAGATATTATTTGAAAATAATTGTTTTTCCTCGAAAACAATATTTTTTTATACTTTTAATTGTCTGTATTAAATTTGTTCAATTTAAATGAATAAATCACAGTAGGTAATTCAAGATATGACATTTTAAAATTCCTTTCTCAATTCTAGAAGTAATAAAAGTAAGCAAATAATTATAAAATAGTGAGCCAGATTTAACATATTTGAAATTTATGTTGACATCACTCCAAATACTATTATTAAAAAATATATAAAATGAATTGTTTATTGCTCAGGAATTTATAAGAAGTTCAAACAAGTGACTGAGATGAATTGTAATTCATGGATCTTGAATCACAATAATGATTACAAGTACAAATATACAATTTGAATTATATAGTATAATATTTTGAAAATGTCTCAATGGAGATGAAAGCCAGTTCGATAAATATCATAATATAATTATTAATAATTGTTTATTTCACTCTTGCTTTGATTGATTATTTATTTATGTATTTGTGACAAATTATGGACAAATAAATTGGATTGTATATTCGATCATTATAATAATTCAATTCTGAAAATTGCAATAATCTTTATTATTCTACACCTATATGAACCAATGCTATATTACAAAATAGATTTGAAAATATAATAACTTTAAAGTACTATCATGTAAAAAAAAAATTTCCAAAGTAATGAATCATCTAATTAGCTATTGTAGACAAAGATCTTTAACAAGCTTACAATTTATTCTTCAACATTAATATAAAACTAATAAAATATCACATAACTTCAGCTTACTTTTTTTTCATTACCACATCTGTTTGACTTACTTTAAGCTTTAGTAATTAATAGGTGCCAATAATAGTGCTTAATAAATCCCTATCCAATACTGTCCTGTTTAATATCCTCAGATTAGTTTTATCAGAATGAAAGCTGTAAGATTGAAGCTAGTCTGGGGATATTGGATAGGAGAACACTGTATATAGGAATTTATTAAGTACTATTATCTGCATCTATTATTAAAACTTACAGTAAGTAGCATACATGTGCTAAAGAAAAAAAAAATTTTGCTGAAATATCAATATATGCTCTCATGGAAGAATAAGAATTCAATTTATATAACAGAAAACAAATTTATTTTTTATCATCTGTCTGAAATAAAGAAGTGTTTTGCAGTTTTTTCTATATTAAAGAGATACTTTAGTATTAGATCTGCTATGAGGAAATTCGACATAACTCTAACCATGGTTGTGAAAAAGATAAGGGAATTAAATGTTTTTGTGGGAAAACAATTCTTAATATTGATGATAAACTATATTCTAAAGTAAATGATTTATTAAATGTTTGTTGCATTTTTTTTCATTCTAATATTGAATTTGTTTTTAGTATAATATTCATTTCTTCATAAACAAATTAATGATATTTGAAGACAAGGCCAAATAATTTGAAATATTTGTCTGAGTTGGTGATTTTTACATAATTTATTATATTGTATTACTATACAAAAATATGCATATATGAATATGTGTTGTTGTTTTTTATTGTTGTTAAAAATGTATAGAAGTATATTTAGTTTGTTTTGTTTTTTTTAAATTAAAAAAAAACATAGCACAATAAATTCAGTTTGCAATGTTTTAGGAATATATATTTGCATGATAAAGTTTTTAGTTTTTTATCCAATGAAAAATAACAGCTTATATATTACAGATATAATTATAATCTTCACTGACCATAGAAAATCAAAATTATGTCCACATTTGATTCATAACAATAGTAACTTTATACATATAAATGTTATATATATATTCAGAAATCTTTTTTGTTCATTTTGATTTTTTTAAATAATTTATTAATTAAATGTAAAGTTTTTAACAAATATTATGAAATTTTAATTTAAATATTTTTATTACTTTCACATACAGACACGAAAAAGGTAGTATTTCAATAAATAAAAAAATAATTTATAATAATTTTAGTGAATATTTGTTTATATCAAAAGTTAAATAATTACTCATTTTTTATGTCTTATGAAATTATGCAGAAATTATCTTTCTTTTTTTTAAAAAAAAATGAAGTATTGTAGATAGACAATATTATATTTTACTTATATATATATATTTTATGAAGTACAAGGCTAGTTTATACATAAATTTTTAGTAATGTATGTCTTCATTTTTTTCCCAACCCCAAATATTTATTTGTTTATTTTGTGCATAATCTATAAAAATTTTAGATTGAAATGATATGCGATATTATTTTAGTAAGGAATAATGAATAGAACTAAAATATATTATCCTCTTTGAATATTACACATATGTATGTATGAGTGTATGTTAAATGATTTGGAAGAATATGTCCATGATTCCAAAGTGAATTTTTGCCAAAGACATTGTGATCAAGCAACAACAAAAACACTTAATCATCGTCAGCAGTAACTTGCTATTGCTTCTCACCAACTTTTAAAAGAAATTATTATAGCATGCATATATATATAATGGCATATGGGTGAGTGAATGATTGTATGCATTTTTATGTATAAATTATATATCAAACTTTTAAAGAAACAAATTATATTATAGAGATTGTCACAGGAAAACGAAAGTTAAAATATGGCTGGATGAAGTTACTACCCAATTTTTTTTTTATCAAATTCTCTTCTGTTATATTTTTAGATTATGTGTAAATAATTTTGAAAATAAATTTACAAACTATGTTTTAAAAACTATAACTAGTTAAAGTATACATTAAATTTCATTTCATTTTTATATATATATATTTTTTAATTCAAAAAGTTATAGCAAGTAGTTGGTTGCAGACGGGTGTGGGTTCGCGTCCTGGCTGATACTATGACATATGGGGAAAAAAAGTTATATCGTGTGAATTTTTTTATAAACCTACTTAATAATTGGTTGTTAGAAAATAAATATGATCTCTTTTGAAAATAATTTGGAAAATATCTCTAATCAAAAAAATAATCATGATAATTTAATCTGAATATAAAGAAAAACTGACATATTTTTGATTTGTGATAGATTTAAAGTTTTTTTTTTTTTCCATTAAAAAAAATAATTATAATAATAATGGTCACATGACAATTTATTATTGATAGAATATTATCATCAATGAATTTAAACATTCTAAAGCATAAATCAGGATTAAATTTCTTTGGGTGGGGGTAGGGGATCAGTTTGCAACAATAAACAAATATAAACACACGTATGTAAATCATATTTCTGCATAAATTGTTTCAGTGATAGAGTGACAGACTTTGGTGCTAAGTCTATCATGGCCCATTTGTCACTTCAGATGGTTGAACTTTTTATGAATTGCTGACCAATAAATTATTCAGTTATTATGTATTTATTATTGCATTACTGATTTTTATAGGACCCCCCACCAATAATATAAATATTGCCTATATAATCATACTATCACTATATTTAGGGATGCATGAGGGACATATTAAAATATTGTATCTGATTTTTCTCATCATAGTTTTTGTAATATTTTTGAGATTTCTTCTTATTCTTTTAATTGTTTAGTTTCAATGCTTTTTTTTCATATTAAACTGAGTCTTGTTTTTGATGCAGCAAGTTCTAACATAATTTCACAAAGATAGGCCATAATTCTTGTGATAAATTAGATGCATACTTCTTCAGAGTTAACAAATATGTTAATTCTAGATAAAAGCTACGGTTAATTTTCAAATCACTTAGCTAATTATTATAGCTGTTGATCGTAATGTTCAGTCATTTTAGATCAATGTACTTTCTGTTATCTGCACCTACTATTTATCATATTTTCTTTGTATATATATCTATATATCTGTATATATATGTATATATATGCGTGCACTAATGAAAACTGAATGATTTATCAAATTTTATTTATTTTTAGGTGCTGAAAGGGTCCTATTATTAAAGAGGGAAATATCTGGAGATGTTCATCCATTAATTGTTGAGATATTACACAGAGAAGAGAATGTTACTTTCCCAATAAAAAATTTACCTTCACCTAATATAGATATGCCATCCAAAAGTAGTCCATTGTAGTTTGTTGATGGACTATTTATTCAATTGATGCGCGTGTGTGTGTGTTTTAAATTAAAAGGAAAAAGAAATGAAAGAAAAAAAAACCTTGCTGAAAAAGCTTAAAAAGAAAGAAAAAGGCTTGATTAACAGCAAGATGATTAAGAAAGTTATATGATCAGGATTCTGGTCTTTTGATATGTCACAGGCGTTGTAGTCTGCATAGTGCTCACTGTACTGGAATCAGGAATCTCTGAACCCACTGATAAACCTCAAGTTTACATTTAATTTCTTTTTTGTTTGTTTGTTTGTTTGTTTAGAATTTGATCATTTGAGAGAGAAAATTATGTTTTTGACTATACAACTCATTAAAATTTTGTCTTCCCATATTCTTTGAACATTTTTTATATATGTAATAATGAATCAGATTGCTGTTATAATTTTAGCTTGCTTATGAAAAAATTAAAAATATATTACTTTTTTTGTACAACCTTTTTCATCCCCCTTCCCTCTTTTTTTTTTTTTTTAGTTAAAATTATTATTATTATTTTCATGTGTCATAGCATCGGCCGGGAAACTAACCCGGGACAACTGCTTGCAAGGCAGTTGTGCTGACCTCTTGACCACCAATGCTTGACAAATTATTATTATTTTTGTATTACATCACAAATATTTTATCTTAATTTGAAGGAATATACTTTTTATGTTTTTATTCAAAGACTTTTTTGATACTTTTTTAAACAGTGACATATTTTTAATATTTTATTGTTGTTGTTATTGTTACATCTTTATCTATTGACCTATTTGATTTGTTATAATAATGACAAATGAGTTCATTAATATACTCACTTTTTTAAGAAGTGAAATTTAGAATATATGCAAATAGTTTGCTTTGAAATGTTTATAATGCATTACAACAATTAATCACAATAACAACTTAAAATATTAATGAACTTTCGATAAATAGTTAATGTTACATTTGTGTGCCTTTATGTTTGTCCTTACCAAAATATTTTTATTCCCATATTTTGTTTTACGTTTTTAGTATTTTTAAAGAAATAATAATAATAAATGACTTTAAAAAATATGCAGAAGTCAGATAATTTTTAAGGGGGGGGGGGAAACATATATATAAAACCTCTAAAGAAATTTCTGATGCAACATTTTAACTAATCAGATGAATTTGTTTTCTTTGATATTATTTGAAAATTAAAAATGAAGTAAATAAACATTAAAATAAATTATAATACATATATATATATATAGACACATAAAATAAAAGAAGCACTATAAAAATTTAATTATAAATTAATTTATTGCATGTTCTTTATTTAAAAACCCTTTAAGTGATTTGATATTGGACACTAGAATCAAAGAAATAATTAGCTAGCTGTTAATGATAAGATATTGCCTATCATGTTTGTTTTACATTATACATAAAAGTCATGTATTATTCAATAAGTATTGTTAAAAAGTTGAACAAAAGTTTATATAAAACAATGCACCTATAAATGAAGTGGACAAATATAAAGAATATTATAAAGTAAAAATAAAGAAACTTGTCAGAAATTAAAAAAAAATTAAAAGTTTGAAACAATTATTTAAAAAAAACACAAATATTTTGGAATTAATCTTGTTTAAATGAAGAAATATGTTTTATTTACAGATTCTAGATAATTTTAATAGGTCATTGTATATTCAATCTCGGTTTATATAAGTTAGATAAATTTTATCAGAATCATTTCACAGATCTTAATACTTGTATTTTTATCATCTAATAGTTAAATGAATTTATATAGAATTTATAATGTGCTAAACAAATTTTGCTTTTCAAAATGAAAAATACATATGAAATAAATTGCTTAAATATAATTATTCATTTTTTCTACTAATTAAATAACATTATTAACATTTCAATAAAAGAATGAATTAAAAGTCTCTCTAAAAAAGATTAAAATATGAATAATAATTATTGATAAAGAATAATCACATCAAGAGATCGAATATTAGGTTTAAGAAATAACATATTGATTGATTATTGCTTGTTTGGGGGGGGGGGGTAGTGATAGATATTTTTTAAAATAAAAAAAACAAAAATATTTTTTAGTCATTTATTCATATTTATGGTTTTAAATTCTTAATTTTCAAATCGCATGAATTTTTTTTCCTTTTTTTTTTTTTTTGCATATAAATCTTAACATTTTGAATAAAAGTTGTATTTTAAATTGCAAGAAAATTAAATTCCTTTTAACTTTATATTATTTTTTTACATTAGTATTAGACACTAATGTGCGTATTGTTTGTGTGTGTTTTAGTCTGAAAGATTATTTTATGTGAATGCTAATTTTTAATGATGATTAAGTGGAAAGCAGCACAAAGTATTATTATTTTTGCACTGCTTGATCACAATTCTATTTGACAAATGTTTTTTGGAAGACCAATAAATCTGCTTCCAAGTATGTCACTTAACCTACAACATCATATGTGAATTCTAGAAATTATTAGGTTTTTTTTTAAAATTCAAACTACTGAGAAGTAATGTTAGTTCCCTTTCCTTTCACTTACTAAGATTATAATACTGTCCATTAATAATTTTTATTAGTCATTCATAGAGTGGTGTAGTGAAAATTATACTACAGAAATATTATTTATTTATAATGTTATTTATGTTCACTTTTAAATTCTGTAAAGATTGCCAGCATTATAAATTATGTATAAGCACTATAGGAGCATATGTTGACAAATTAAATTTGAACATTTTTTTTTTAGGAAACCTAGGGAAGTAAACATGTAGCTTTTTTTTTACTTATTGCAAAAATAAGCTTAAAAATGTTTTATCTTGATAATAGAATGCCATTTTACTGCACTATATCTAAATAAATTTCCATTATGCATGTAAATTATGTTGCTTAAAATAAAGTCTGACTTTTAAAAAGATTAGCAAGTAAAAGTTTTGAAAAATTTATTTTGTCCTAACTGTAATAAAGTTAATGATAATGTATTTTCTAAATAATACTTTTGAATCTAGTTCTTTTTTAAAAAAATTTCTAACAATACCGAACTATTAACTTCTCTAATTAATTGTTAACCGTAATAAATTATTTATCTATATAGATTCGCACTGAATAGTCAATTTCATATTAATCTGCTAAAAATTGTTTAGGAAGAGTGACGATTATCTACAGCAATGATCAAGCATTATCCTATTGCCTAGAATCTATCTTCAGGCAGAAAACTCAAATTCACACACGCACACATGTTCAACTGTTAAAAGCAAATCTTTAATATTATTTTTTAAATAGAAATTCGATAAGTTATTTATAAGTATGTGTGCACATATGTATATATGTATGCATATTTACATATATAACTATACCAATGATACTTTGTCTCAATCTTAATAAATATTGATTATATTTTGAGACACTGAGAGATCTCAATAGCTAAGATGATTAAATCATGATGAACATGGCATATCTGTTTTAAAACTAATTGACATCATATAGTTTGTGGAAATATTTTTAAATCGATAAAATATATAGTAATTTTATTTACATTAAATTCTGTCAGATATTGAATGCTATGCTGTTGTTTTAAAACAGAAGTAATGCCTTCGAATTTATTATCTTGGCTACCTAGCTCTAATGTCTTAAGAGATATCTATTCTTATTTAAGGATACAAAACAGATAGGGATTAATTATTTTAATAGATCAAGTAATTGGGATAAATACTGGGCAGAAGTCAGGAAACATTTTGCTGCTTTCAAATTTTATTTTCATTTAAAATTTGCAAAAACTGATGATATATAATTAATATATTTTTTAATATTATTTAATTAATTCCTTTTATTTTATTTTAAAAAGAAAAGTAATATATTTTAAATTTACTGTTATTAATGTAAATTGTTCAAAACTCTCTTTTATTAATGTACTGAAAACTGTTTTTTTTTTTTTTTAAACAATCAATGCTATATTTAGAAATTTTAAGCCTGTGATATTTCCACTTAACCTTACCATTTCTTTTCTTTGTTCCTGCCTCATCTCTTACATTATTAGTTCTACAATCTTTTTATCTTTACTAGAATGGAGTGTTAACTTGTATAAAGTTTAGCCTGAAAGGGAAAAGTATTAATAAATAAATGTCAGTGGGGTTTTTTTTTAAGTGATTGATTGATTGGTTTCATTGACTTTTTTATTTTTAAAATAAAAGTAATTTTTAAAAAAAATATATTTTTGACATTAAAAAAAGAATATATATATATATTTTTTGCTAATGTTTCTGATTGAACTAAAACGTTTTTGTTGTTTGTTAAAATGAACTCATTATTGTTGAATTAACATTTCAACAGTAAAAGTTTGGTGTGCAAAAAAGTGTAATTAAGTGCCAATGTAAAATGGTTGATATCATTTTGTATATTTTTTTATTATTATAATTTGCTAAACATTTCTGTTGGTTTTAATATTTTTTTACTTGATCAAAATCATATTTTAATTGTTAAAATTTAATTTTAGAATATTTTCTTGTTAATTTTTTTTAATTAATTTTTATTTACATAATTTTAAAAAATATATATATGTATATATAAAATGTATAGTTTTAAAATAATTGGTTAAGTCCAGTATTTATTTTTATTAATTGAAAGGAAAACTTGAAGTAATAATGTCCTTATCAAAAATTAGAATAATCAAAGTTTTATATATGTGTGTATATTGCTTGGATATATATAATGTGTTTATATATATACAGGATATCTTATAAGACCAGTATTATAGGAGAAAAAGGTAGATCAAAAGGTTTTATTTAATAAATTTCCAATAGACAAATTAAAACATTTAATTCTGTAAATAAAAAGTTAAATATATCAGGACTAATGATATAGTTATCAACAGTATGCTGACCCAAAAGTTAAACATTCCTAATTTCTCTGCATATGTCTTTACTTTTAATTAGCTCCAGAGATTAATCTAGTATGTAGAATATTTGGATTTGTTCTTCCTTATTCAAATACATCACAGTCAGTAAAAATATGTATTAATCCTAAGATGCTAATTTATAAGACACTATATATATATATATATATATATATATATATATATATATATATATATATATATATATATATATATATATATATATATATATATATATATATATATATATAACAAATCAAAACTACCCCAAATCTAAAATTAAACCAGACCAGCATATTATTTATATCATTTTGATTATGTATATCTTTATATATTGTGCAGTGAACTAATGGTAGGCTTCCCAATGAAGAGTAGAAACAAATATTTACCTTCCAATCTTTGAATATTTTCAGACTTGTTTTTTTTTCCATGATACCATAAATGAAATTAATTTTTTATTGGTATTTGTATGCATATACTTACATATACTTAATAATTTTCACATACATATAAATTAATAAAAAAAATTATTAACTCCATTCCCTGATGTAAAATATTTTCTATTATAGTCTATCCAAAGTGAAATTTAAAAATAGTTTTGGAGTCATCGTCTTACAGAATTATATTTATTAAATTTTATCAAACAACTTCTATATGACACAGTTTATTGATTAGAAGCATATTGATTCAGAGAGGCTTCATAATGAGATATAATAAATTGAAACTCTAATTTTAGACAATATATATATATATATATATATATATATATATATTAATGGATAGTTTTATAATAAGTATAAAAAAAAGGTTGGCACTGTATGTACATATTAATAGAAATGTTCATTACTATTTATTTACATTTGGTTTATTTCTTAACTATACTAAAAATTAACATTTTGAATAAAAAATAACATTATTTTGTGCTTATCTAAAATTAGATTGCAGAAAATCACAAGATAATTTACTTTTTGAAATCAAAAACTTATTTTAAAAAAAAAATACTATATGAAATTAAAAATAATGTATTTTGGAATAAAAAAAATTTAAAGAGTAATTTATTGAAATTGTTAAAAAGTACAGCAAAAGTCAGATGAACTTTTATAATTGAGGATTTATCAATGATTTATATAACTTCATTATTCTGATTCTGTGTGGAAATATATATATATATTGTTAATTTTATGGAATTTATTTTTCTCCCTAGTAAATATTATTTTACATGCTAAACTAATGTGGTATTTTTATGCATGTTAATATTGTATATATTTTATTGAAAGTGAGTTTTATAGAAGCTGACAAAAAAAAAAGGAAGCTACTATTTTCGCATGTAAATATTTTTTTATGGGTCATTTTTTTCAAATGTTCCATTATGATAATAAATATGCTATTAATATTTCTTAATTAAAACCATTACCCTCACAGCTTACCCCCCCCCCCTTGATAATAATTTCTATGCAATTAAGTAGAAAAAAAATTAATTTGAAATTGTTTATTGTGTAACATCAGCTATTATTAATGGTCTATTATTTTAATTTAATTAAATATAATAATTTTATGTATATACGTAAAAGCATTTTTAATTTCAATTTGACTAATCTTCATTTCCGATTACTATATATTTAAAAGCGAATTAAAAATTTCTGGCTTAAGATAACTATAAAACTGTGATCAATCTCTGTTATATTTCACATGATAGTTACTTTTTTAAAAAAAAAAATCTGAATTTCAAAAGTATTATGCTGCGTTAAAATATAAAGTTTGATTTTCTTGGGACAAAGATAAAAGATGTATTACAGATTTTATTAATTTATTTTATTTTAGTTGTATCCGGCAAAAAACTAGTTTATGTTCTCCCTTTAATTTAATCTCATATTTTAATCTTTTATTTTCTTACTATTCTATTTTTAATTACGAAATTTCTCATATTAAAAGTCAAATATAAAATCATATAGAAATGGATATCACATTTTTTTAGCTATATTTAATTTGAAAAATATTTTTTTTTAGTATTAGAAAATTATCCACCATAGAATAATTTCTATAAAATATATATCCTCATAATTATCCAAGCCCATCTTTTCTTTCTTTGCTTAAACTTGCCATTACTTTCCTAGGATTTGATTGTGCACATTTTTATTAATTCATTTCAAATAAAAGTGTACTCAAATCTCTATTTTTAATATATATACAAAAAAACTAATTTAAAACAATTTTATCATAAAAATAAAATATTTAAGGTATTTGGAATATAGTTGTTTTGTTACTTTAATTAGTAACCATAATCTGGAATCTGTAAATATTTGTGAGTTGAATTTATTTGTAAATAATATATTATCTTATTCATTCATCATGTTTTAAGTAAGAGTTATGTATGTGTGTGTAATGCTAAAATATTTTTTGTTAAATCATTACATGGAAAGCAATGGCAAACTACTACTGATATTGATCAGGTATAGTTGTACTTAGTCACAGTGCCCATTGTCAAAAGACTTTTGAGTCAACAGATATTCATTCAAACAGATCGTGTAACATACATCCTCATATGAGTGTTTGAATGCATGTGTATAATTATTACATCTGTTATAAATAAATGATATTTTATCTCAATGATGTAAGGTCTTCTTTGTTTTAGGATGTACTCCTAAACCTTAGTACTGTTTGAAATTTATGATGCATCTCTAAATAAAGAAGATGCTGAATAAAATATGTCTATGAAGGTGATGGCACCTTTCTTTTGTAATAATGTAGTTCTAAACATCAGAACTAGTTGAAGACTATTTAGCATCTCTATAAAGATACTAAATAAATCCAGTGTGATGAGGCCATCCTCTTCACACCCTTTTTCATTGTTTTATGATTAGCTTTTTAAATCAGAACCCATTGAAGTTTGTGATGTAAACTATAAACATCAGAACTCATTTGAGTTTATGATGAGGCTCTAAATAAACAATGGCAAACTATCACCAGCAATGATTATTTATTATTCCGCTGCCTGAAAGAGTCTAAGTTTCTGACTCATCCTGGCAGAGAATTTTTCAAACCTATACTGTCTGTTTCTCTATTACTAACAATGAGGAAGTAATATGTTTGATGATAACCAGCAAACAAAAGGCAGATGTGGGTTTAGTATTAATGTGTAAATGTCTGCAATTGCAGCACATACATATATATATGTGGAGGAATGACCAGGTCGTTAATGTAACTTCTGGAAGTCAATTCTGAAGCATTGACGCATAACTTTTTTTAAAAAAGTTTAAACCCATCATATGTATGTATGCATGTGTGTGTTGTGTGTGTGCTCGCGTGCAAGTATGTGTGTGTGTAATTCTCTTTAGTCATCAAACTTGCCATTTGAAAGTATATGTATACTATATAACATCTTGGAAGGCAGTTTGGTGAGTTAAAACAATCCTCGACAATATGGGTACTATGATCAAACAATAAAACTTGATCGTTGTTGGTAGTAGTTTGCTGTTATATACATTTCAAAATAATATTATAAAAAGTAATAGTGGTTATTGTATATGTGTGTTTGGATAATTATTGTAAAAAGTTTGTTTTGGCTCTAAAAAAAATGTGATTAAAAAATAATGAATGATTTACAAATAAAAGTTAAAAGACTATGGAATCCATGAAATACTCTTAATTAATTAAATAAATACATATATATATGCCTATCAAATTAATATTATTTTATATTTTAAATATTTATTCCCATGCATTAGGGCATAACCTGGATTTGCTTAACTCTAACATATCTCTCTCAATGATTAATATTATTCGTTGCTGAGAAAAACATTTTTATATTAATATCTTTTGTTGTTACAGATAAGTATATAATTTATCTATCATATATGTTTTTGTTTGCTTGCTTTTCAATAATGATTAGTCTGAACTTTAAATAGCTTGCTTTAATAAATTATAGTATTTTTTTTTTTTATATTTTATTTATAAATAACATATACATACACATGCAAGCCTTTCAATAAATGCAAGCACAAATCCATATTCTTCCCACAGTATCAGCTCTGCTCGTTCACAAAAAAGGAAAATGACTAAGTAAATATTTATGTTTCAATTCTAATAGTATATATTTTGCCTCTATATTATCTTCTTTATGAATGTGTGTTTGTTGGCGTGTATAAACTCTTTTTAATTGGATAGTACATTGTTATATTCGATATCATTAACGTTTATAATAATGCTTAATCAATTATTCTGGTAAAAGTACTGAAAAAAATATTTATTTTTTTGTCCCGGTGAAAATAATTAGAAAATTGATAAAATCTGGAGGAAAAAAAGTTATTTATCAAAGCATATTATATATAATGAATATATAACTTTTTATCCCGGTGGAAGCATCTCTAGAAAATGATAATTACCTAAAAAGTTATTTGTTAAATGCTCATTATATGTAACTTTTGATCCCGGTGAAAACACTCTAGAAAATTGATGAAATCTGAAAAAAAAAAAAGGTATTTATTAAAAGATATTATATATAATGAATACATAACTTTTCATCCCGGTGCAAATTCATTAGAAAATGAAGATTTTTGAAAAAGTTATTTGTTAAATGCTCATTATATATAATGCATATATACTTTTTATCCTGATGAAAACAGCACTGAAATAATGAGCACCTATTATATAAAAAGAATAAAATTATTAAACTAAAGCTCTGTATATGTACAGAATTTTTAACCCAGTATATTTTTTTTTTATCCCGGTGAAGACAGCTCAAAATAATGAGCACCAAAAAAATAAATTATTTAAATTCTGTACGTATATATAACTTTTTATTTCAGTGAAAATACTAAAATTATGCAGTACTTTTCATTCCAGTATAAGCAGCATCATAAATATTGGTATCATGGATGTTTTTTTTTTTTAAAAAAAAAAAATCACTTAGCTAAAACTCTGACTGTATATATTATAACTTTTAATCCCGGTGAAAGTGGCACTAAAATAATAATAATGTACAATATATATATATTAAGCTAAAGCTGTATATGCATATATATAAAACTTTTCATCCCGGTGCAAAAATGTTATTTATAAATTTCTCATTTTAATTTATATTTAATTAAGAATTGTCAAACAATTCTTTGTTTCTTTTCATAAGGACATTGTTTAAGATAAAAATGAAAATCAAAAATAAATGAATTTATGTTAAAACTAGCAGAATACATTCTGATTTTTATTTTTAATCTATGTTGTTTTTTTTTATTGCAAACCATATATATTTTATGGTAAATATTTGGATATTTTACGACAAAAATCTATATATTATTGTATTATAACTGTAGAATTTATTCTTAACATGTAACCAATTATATGAATTTGAAATACTATTGTATTATTATTTAAGCAGTCTGATGTTATGTAAATAGCAATGTTGTATTTTGATCAAATGAATTTTTGCCAATATATAGCTATATTATCATATTTCAGAAAAATAAATTATATCTATTGATGGCATCACACACACTCAAAAAATAAAAGAGGTTTGAGTAAAAATAGGATTTGATGAAATATGAATGTTTTGTGTTTATGAGGAAACCAGGGTTTCATTTAAAAGAAGTTTAGTGGTAACATTGAATGCTTATTAAAACTTTGTATTCTAATGTAAATTGACACAAACCATGTATTTTCAAATGTCTGTGTTACTGAAATTTGCACACTGACAATTTTTTTCTTGTTGTACATAAAATATATTAACTTTTCTGTTTTTTTTTTTTTTCGTTGTTGTTTTTTTTTTTTTGGCCAAAATTGTGATACATACATAATCAAATATATTTTTCTCTCATACATATTGGTGGACTTGATTGTATTTTATCTTTTATTTTTCCTTGTGTGTCACATCTATCATTGCTCAAAACCACAACTCATTAGTTTGTCTTTATTCAATCATGTCCTTTTTTAATTCATGATTATGACCAATTGGAGAGATAAAATACATGTTTATTGTTCAAAATACTATTGTTTGTTCTTAGTATTTTTTTAATTAACATATATCACACATTTTTATTTAATATTGTTTACATATTAATTTTAATTATATGATTATAATAGAACATTAAAACATATTAGATTATTTGTAATAGTTGGTATTCAGTTTTATGTATATAATTGGAATATTATTTACAAGAAACCCACTTAATACAAATATTTTGAGAGAAAGATTGCAATCATTTTTAATTAGATACTATACCTCCACATTTGCTTAAGGTGAAATCAGTTATAAGAGGAAATTCTATTGAAAGTTTTTGTACTTCATGATAGACAATAAATCTATTGAAGATCTCTACACTTCATGTTAATTAACTTTGTGTATAAAAATATTTTTAATAAGATATATACAATAGAAAAAAGCTAAAATCTGTGCAGTAACATTTTTTTTTTCAATTTATTATTCTTTCTGTAAATATGTTTCAAATACCTTTATTTAAATCTATGTCTCATTTGTCACAAGTTTCACATGTGTAGGACAGTTAGAGAAAATCAATAGGAAATTTGCATGGTGTTCATATGATTACATTGTTGTCAATCTTCACATTGTGAAGAATCTTTAACATGCATTGTATATTACTAAATTTTTTCTGATATGTTATTTAAGAAACACATTTCCTATGAATAAATTTACTTGCTATGAGTCTATTTCTGGCCAGGTATTGGGTTATTAATTAGATGTGTCTTTTTCCAAGCTGGATCTTTGCTTCATGTGTGCCCAGGTGGCAGCAAAAGTATCTGGTGGTGCAATTTTCTTATCTCTGATTTTTAGTTTCTCTAATTTGTTTAATATTGTGCTTGGGTGTTGCATGGTATTGTAATCACAGATGAAAATGCACTTTGTGCACCACAGTCCATAAACTGTGAAGGTGGAGGCTCTTATGCTGGGAAAAAACCCTTTTGTGAAGCTTTTGAAGAGATTTTGGGATAATTATATTAGTTTTCCTAAATAATATCATTTGTGAGGCCAACATATTCTTGGAAAAAAATAATACTCTTACTATAACATCCACAGTTATTTATTTTTCTTTACCATTGCCAATAATATTTAATACATCTTCGCAAAATGAATTCATTTCAAAATCGCATTAGTAATGCTATTTGATTAAAGTAGTCCTATTAATTACATCTAAATAAACTTCCATCATTATAGTATTTTATAATCCATCCAGTAAATATCTTTTCTTTTTTTTTAAATGTACATTTATACTTTTTTAAACATGTTTTTTTTTTTTTTTAAATTACTAGAAAATACAATAATATAAAATTGTAGCCACATAAAACTAATTGAATTCTTTTATATATAAATATGTAAACGAATGCTGGTAAAGCTTACGATTTCATAAATTCACTTTTAGTTAACTAGAAATGTTTCTCAAGATGCTATAAATAGAAAATTAGAATAACTGGTGTGAATAAAAACTGACATAGCATTCTTTTTTAAAAAAGGATTGTGCCATAATTAAATAATTTTTTTCATTAATACTGACAAAACATCACATCACATGACTTTTTTCAACTCATTTAAAATAACTGAGGCCACTAAAATATATAGTTTACTTGGTGCCAGAATTATATAATTATCAAGAAAGTGGGTTTGGGTTCAAAACATTAAGATTTTTTTTTTTTTTAATTTCATAATATTAGCTTGATTAATATAAAATAATTACAAGTGTTTTCTAGATGCATTACTTTCAGCTTTGATTTCTAACTTTTCATTGATGAAAGCAAAATTAAAAACTGATCTGGAGCTGGGAAAATTATGGTATTTGTATTAATTGCTTACTCAGAATTACAATAGATGGCTCTGGTTGTGGTAAAGAAACTGCTATTTAAATTTTTAATTATGAGTTATCATTTTGCTTTAATATTATACTATTATTTATTCACAGGTGCTAATATTTTGTTCTGATTCAAACAGTTAAGTAAATCTATATTTTAATATGTAACAATTGTTTATGCGCTTTTTTTAATATCAGTTTTAATTAGCAGTAATTTAGACAGTATGTGATAGTCCCTTCAATTGGAGATCAAGTTTCTTTATATTTCAGTTGTGTTTTTTTTCATGGTCAGATTAAATGACATTTATTCAATCAATTCATTTTAACTTGTCTCTCACTTAACTCTAATAATCTGTTCTAATTTTGATTAACAAAATATACTTACATAACTAACCTATTAAAAAAATTTATCAAAAAAAAACTTTGCCTGAGAATTATTCAAACTCATCCCCTCATTACTATCCAATCCATATATGAAACTGATGAGTTTCAATCTGATATTTTTTACATATGAATGCAAGCAATTTTAAGAATTGTGTTTCTCTTTTTGCTTAGCCAGAATAATTTTGTAATATATAAATTAACAGTAGCTGCACTATCTATACAAAATAAATTAAAGGGATGTTAAATCTTCAAAGCACTGTAAATCAAAATTTTTCATTTCATTTTATACATTGCTGCATGAAAAAAAGTCAAACTTATCCTATATAGGATATGTATTTTGGGCAAGTGTCATTGAAGAATTGTTGGGGATAGCTATCATCTTTAAAGTCAGTTGAAAAAGATAGTATATTATATACTAATGAGCTGAAGCAAATAAACTATTAAATAATATTCCTAATTATAGATTTAAACGTTAGTATCAAATAGGTCATATTTTATTAGCTATGTAATTAGAAATGAGATTGAATTGGTGAAAATGTTCAAAGGCAGTTAAAAAGGGCTGTTGCCTGAAAAATACATCTTACGGAGAATAATTCAATTTTTTCATCATGTAGCAACATACATCATGAAAATTTAACATTAGTTTATGATATATATATATATATATATATATTGTAACAGATTGGAATGTACTAATCTCTTATTTAATAGCCTGTTAGATTTGGGCAGTAATTGTAGCAGAATGAAAATGAGTCATGAAAGAATGGTCCTGGTTTAATAACGATTTATGAATTGCAACAATATTTGTAATAGAGTAACACTGTAACCTAATTGTTAATTATCATTTCTAACGAATTGGAAATGAAAACAACAATAATGAACAATACTGTTGTATATAAATAATAATGTCTATATTGGACAAACTATTTGTAACAGAATAAAATGATAACAAAAGATGAGGAAAATAAATTGTAATATTTCTTATGAATTGAGACACTGTTTGTAATGACATAAACATATCCTAAACATTAAACGCTACTTATAACTGAATAAAATCATGGATGAATAAAAATAATAATCTGAATATACTATACCAATTGAGAAGCTATTTGTAACAAAATAAAAACTTATATATAATTTTCAAATTTAAAACATGAATTGTAATTAAGTAAAGTATAATCCAATAGTCTATCGCCAATGGTACTTGAACCAAAATGAAAATAATGCTAATAAAAACAAAGACATACTAACAAAGTAGTAATATGCCCTTATTAATTAAATCAAGTGTAATGAAATGACATACTTCCGTATGATAAAAGATTTTGTTAACCTATAAATTTATGTATATTAATTTATTCTTAATAAAATATATAAAACTTTTCTCTTTTAAAGCTTAGTAAATTCATGACCTCAAATTGTAATAAAAACAAAATATCTCTATACTAAGCAATAATAAAATACAACACACAAGATCGATTAATTTAGTATATATCACCGCCTTCGCCAACTTATAATAACGTAAAATAAAATCAATTCTTTACCAAATATGGGGCACTCACATTTTGGGTGATTATCGTTGCACTTTTGACAATTGCGTATGTTTGTTGTATTTTTCGCTATTACGTTTATACATAGTTCAGACTTTCCCAGTAATTCATTTTTAACTTTCTAGTTTCATGTCATATATTATTTCCAGTGCTTTTTCTAGTGTAATATTTCCTTTTTCAAATAATCTGTCTTTTAGTCCTTCTTTTTGTACCATTATAATTCTATCTCGGAGGATATTTTGTTTTTGATCCCCAAAGTCAGCTTTTTCAACTACTACTTTTAAGCGAGTAAGAAAGTGATCAATCGATTCTCCCTTATGTGGCTCCATTGTATATGCTTTTATTCTGACATATAATGTTGTTTTCATGGTGTTGAAATATTTATCCATTTGGTTTAAGACAGCAATTTTGTTTTATCTTCTGGGTTCATGTGGTCTAATGTTTTTATTACATCTCTCCCTTCTTTTCCAATGAGATGATGTAATATTCCTAATTTTACTTTATCTGATTTCATATCATTTTCTGTTGCTTCTAGGAAATTTAGGAATAATTCTTTCCATTCAGTCCATTTGATTGACATTTTTTTCCATAGATAGCAGTTCGATATTGTACAAATGATCGAATTGTGATGCCATTTTCTATTTCGGCAAATATATGGGGGAAAAATGCTATAAAAACTATTTTTATCAATATTTAAATACTCACTGTTTTATAGACTTTAGAAATATTTTTTTACTATTATTTTATTAATTCACTCCTGACACCATGTTATATTCTTGGCCGTAATATCTAAATTAATAATTACACACAGTTTAAATAACTATCAACTTTTATTAACTACTCATGTTCCATAACATAAGAGCGATGTCGCACCCTTGCTAATTTCAGTTGTCACCGCTAGGTGGCAGCCCATAATTATAGTAGTGATTAGGAATTTGAGTATGGTTAAAGGAAGAGTAGGAATAGTTGGATTATTACCATGATTTGATAAAAGGTATATGTTAGATAGGGCATGTTCTATAAATGAGAGATTGAAAGAATTGTGTGAGAGAAATGATGTTACATTTGTGGATATGTGGGATTTTTTTATTGGGAAGAGGGAGTTATTCGGTAAAGATGGGTTGCACTTAGGGAAACAAGGAAGTGAAGTTTTAGGGAGTCTGATTTATAATTCTAGTTCGGAAACTTGTAAAGGGGGGGTGGGATTTTAAATTGTAGTGTTATTAAAAAGATGAAGAATGGATGGAATGCAAGGAATAAACAAAGGGAAGTTGATTTAGATATAAATGTAGATGTGGAGAGGGAATGGATCTGTAAAATTAATGCTAAGCAAGATATTTATAAACATAATGGAGAAGAAAGAATCAAAAAAATTTATAAAAGAGTAGTTAGGAAAGAAAGAATTGTTAAAATTGGGTATTTGAATATGCAAGGTGGTAGGAGACCAGAAACGTGGCAGGAATTAAACAAAGCAATTGAAAATGAAGGGCTTGAGGTATTAGTAGTAGTGGAAATACATCTAAGAGAAGATGAAGAACCTGTTTTGGAAGATTTGGTTTGGCAGGGTATAAATAGAAAAGAGAAAGAAAAAAAGGGTGGTGGTATAGGTGTTATATCAAAAAAATATTTAAATACTGTTAAATTCCAAGAACATTTGTGGTGTGAAATAAGGTTGCGAAAACAAGAATGGATGGTGGCTATAGTTTATATAGCTACTGGAGATAATCAAACTATAGTGGAGTGGAACAATGGCATATATGCATGCCTAGTTAAGGATATACAGAGTTTTAAAGAAAATGGGAAGAGAATAATGGTTATAGTAGATATGAATGGGCATATTGAAGAAATTAATGATGTAGACAATAAGAATGGACAGCTTTTGAAGGAATTTTGTCAGAGAGTAAATTTGACCATTGGAAACTTATCAAATATTTATGAGGGACAATACACATGGACTAGGAATAATATATCCTACACAATAGATTATGTATTGGTAGAGAAAGAGGGAATGGATAAAGTACAGAAAAATGTTTCATAATGAAGAGATAGTATGTAATAGTGATCATAATTTCTTTGTAATTGAAATGGTTAGCAATGTGATGGAAAATAGAAATAAAAATAGAAACAATAGTGAAAGATGTGGATGGAGAGTGAATGATAAGTTAAAGTTAGAAGAGTATAAAATACAAGTTGAAGAAACCATGGAAGAGTTGGTTGGAAATGAGTATGAGGACTGGTGTGACGAAATAGAAAAAGTGGCAAATAGGGTTTTAGGTGAGAATATTCAGAAGAATAAAAGTAATAGAAAAATGAGAGTTAGTAAAAGTGTTAAAGAGAGGGGGAAAGCGTGCAGAGAATGGTGCTATTAAGAACAAAGAAAGTGAAAAAGATATTAATGTTAAATGGGAAAAGTACTTAGAAAAGAAGAAGTTAGCTAAAATAGATAATTATAGAGAAAGAATGAAGCTAAATAGTAAATTATTGGATGAAATTAATAAAAGTGGAAGAGATGGGAGTAAACAATTTTGGAATTACATTAAAAGGAGAAATTTAGGGAGAGGGAGATAGTACTACTGGATGAGGAGGGAATAGAGTGTAGCTCTAGAGAAGAATTAGAGAGAATATTGAATAGTTATGTAATGGATATAGAAAAGATGTTAGGTGTGAAGGATAGAGGGATAGAAAATATGAAAGCATATAGTAATGGGAATATTAGGTTTACAGAAAATGAACTGAATGAGGCAGGGAAGAAATTGAAAAGTGGTAAGGCAAGAGCGTTAGATGGATGGGCAGCAGAGATGGTAATGAATTTAGGGCATAGGGCAAAAGTAAAGTTATTATCATGTTTTAATAAGATGGCACAGAAGAGAGTTTTTCCCGTAGCTGGAGTAATACAAGAGTAAGATTATTATTTAAAGGCAAAAGTAAGGATCATAGAAAGTTAAATATTTATAGACTAATAGGGGTAACATCAGTTTTATATAAAGTTTTTTTATATATGGTGGCTGGAAGAGTTGCAAAGTGGATGGAAGAAAATAATGCAGTGAGGGAAATGCAAGGAGGCTTTAGGTCAGATAGGCATATAGGAGATAGTTTATTTCTAGTTACACAACTTATTCAGGTAGACAGTTATATATGAGTTTTATAGATATAGAGAAGGCATAAGATAGAATGAATAGAAGTAGATTATGGATAAGTTTAGCAAATCTGGGAATTGATGAAGCTTTTGTGGGTGTTATTAAGAAATTATATGAAAATAATTACTATACATACCAATTAGGGGATATAGAATCAGTTAAAGTTAAAAATATGGTTGGACTGAGGCAAGGATGCCCTATGTCACCTATTTTTTTTGTGTTGTATTTGAGTGAAATGGAGAGAGCAATAGAAAGTCTTGGAAGAGGGATAGAGATACCGTTAATAGATGGCAAGAGAGTATATACATTGTCAGGTCTTTTTTTTTTGCGAATGATGTCTTTTTGTGTGCAGAAAGAAGAGAAGATATGGAAGTTATGCTGAGGACATGCGCAAGGGTGGGTAAAGATATGGGGATTAAATTTAGTGAAGAAAAATCAAATATAATGTTGGTGAATACTGGGGAAAGAGAAGACAAATATTTTTTATTGGGGGCTATAAAGTTAAGTGTGGTGAATAGATATAGTATATTTGGGAATCATCTTGAGTAATAAGAAAAATTGCTTGAATGAATGGGAGAAAAAATTAATAAATGAAGCAAAGAAAAGAAAGGAATTGATAAAGAAATTAACAGTGTTTTCATATAATAAATATGATGTAGCTAGAATTGTATGGAAGGGAGTGGCAGTAGCAGGGTTAACATACGGCAGTGATGCATTATGTGTTAGTAAAGGGGCATTAGATTGCTTAGAAAAATTACAAAGGGAAGTAGGAAGACATACATTAGATGCTGAGGTGTGGACAGTAAAGGAGGCAATTCAAGTAGAAATGGGATGGTCAAGTTTTTATATGAGAGATGCAAAAAGCAAATTGAAAATGTTCGGTAGATTGCAGTTTATGGATAATAAAAGAATAGCCAAAATAGTATTTAATTGGGTTACAAGTAAAGGGCAGGCAACAAGATGGGTGAGAAAAGTAATGCGGTATGCAGAAGATTTGGATAAAGAAGTTATGTCAGTATACTTGTACAAAAGGTGGGATGATTTGTTAGGAGGATTGTTGAGTGTTATACTGGTAAGGAGTGGGTTAGAAGAATAGATGCATTAATAAAGAATAGGAAGTTGGAGAGATGGAGAACTAGTATGGAGAGTAAAACGAGCTTAAATATATATAGAAGTAAACAACATTGGGTGTGAGTTAATTTATGATAATAGTAAGGAAAGTAGTTTGTTTAAGGTTCGAATGGGATCTTTAGCAACAAGGGAATATACACGTAAATGGAAAAATATGGGTGATTTAGCCTGAAAGTTGCGTAAGGAAGGCATAGAAAATATTAGGCATCTGTTACTTCAATGTTAATGCTTGGAAGCAGAAAAGGTACAAATAATGAAGTTATGGAAGATTAAATATGAACAAAGTGATTATACAGAAAGTGAGTTATTGGTTTTTATGCTAGGTTTGGAAAAAGATAAGGGGGATTTAGATTTGGACAATGGAAAAGGAAGGTAAAGTGGTTAAAAGGTTTCTCTGAGCATAGTTGTTGAGAGATACCTGACTCCGTTTAAGGAGAAATCACAGTGCATCACATCAACACCATAATAATTTATATTAATAAATATATAATTATATATATATATAGAAAAAAAATACATATTACCTAATTAATCATTCTCCAATTTGACACTTCAAAGTTAAACCACAGTTTTAAGGTCTGTTCCGTAAATTATAATTTGACGCTATTTTATTACTCCAAATAAAGTAGAAATACCATGGAAAGTTATCCTTTTGTTTAGCAATCATTATAAATGAATATATGCCAATTTTCACCTATGACGATACAATGCAAAATAAACCAATTTAGATCCCGAGTTAAAATAATTCATCAACATTACAAAACTACATCTGCAGATGATAATAATCCTTATACACAATATTACATTGTTAGCTGGTTTTATATTTCATTATTGAAACATTTTATTCATGCGCGATAATCATTTTTAATAAAGAAAATATTAAGATTACTTTGAAAGCTATAAATTTACTTTCTCATTTTTTTAAACAAATGTCCATAATTCTGTCCAGTTTTATTGGACAAATATAATTCTTACCCCATCATTTTTTATGGTTAATAAGTAAATACTTTTAAAATAAAATATATGCATATAATTTTATTAAAAACCATAAACTTCATTATTTATATATGCATTTCAAATGAATAAAATTAGTTCACAGTTTTATGTTGCATTTCTGGCTTTAATATTTCATTGTCACAGTAACCTACTTCACTGATCTTGGCTAATATACTCTATTAAAAATAAGCTAAGAATAATAATAATAAATTATATTTAACATTCCATCGTACACTGAATTTACATCAAATGTCAGTTGGCACAGTATTTTCTCCCTACTAACAATTTTTTTTTTAAAACTAACAACAATAACTTTACTGCTATTTCTAATGTATATAAGGAATTACTCTTCCACTTAAACATATATAAATGTCTATGATTTAAACATATATAAATGTCTATGCCTTTCTCATTTAGGAATTACTTCCACTCAAATATATAAATGTCTATACCTTTTTCATTTCTCTTTTTTATGTAGTATTTAATGGTTCAATCATCACAAATGGTGAATACTTTATCAATATTCCCATTTAAAATAAGACAAAAACTTGCTCATTCTTTTATTCACATCTCATTTATATACTCCTATTGATTTATTGTATACTTCTAATGTATAACATGTCAGAGATATTATTACTAACAATTTATTATAAAGCACAATTATATTTTTACATTCTTTTTTTTCTAAAATGCATTTTATTTAAAACTCAGGGTGTATTATTACGAAGTATTTAGATTGATTTCTCTAAAATTAAGCAGTGGCAATAATATCATAATAAAATATCAGATGGTAGTATAGATTACAGGGTGGAATTTTTAAAAGGGATGCAATGAGTCGAGGAAAAAGTTCATGAGATTACTCTCCCTGGACAATAGAAGAGTTCCAAGTAGTATCTCTTCAGTTATTATTTCAAAGACAGTCATTGAGATAGTTTATGGGGTCAGTGTGATGAGCAGAGAATCAGGATAAATCTTGGTTTCTTGAAGCTTAATTTGGAGGATAATGTAACTTTGGGACGAATATGGTTGGAGATAAAGTTACATGGTGTATAGAGTGCAACTATGACCTAATTACATTAGTCACAAAATGCATGGCCACAGGAATATTTGGCCTCATAAGGTTATCCCTCTTTGTTGTCCATACAATATGGGCCATCCACTGTAGAATTTGTCTTCTCTTCTGGAGAACTAAAAGCCGATTCAATATTCATATCTAAATTACTCAAGATCAAAAAACAGGATGAGTAGTACGCATCCAAAAGAATGCTGGAGGAGACTTGATCCCTCTTTAAATTTCAGCATATGGATGAGTAGTCCCTGGAGAGATTTAGGCCTTCTCAGAACTAATAGAATCTACTCCCACTTTATTCCTTTCCTTTTATTTGCACTGTATTTTTACATTTTTTTAGCTTTTATATAACTTGTAAATCATAGTTGCGAAATTTTGCTATAAATTTGAAACTAACTTCTTTTTTTTTTTATTCCTTTCCATAACCTTTCTCATCAATAATGTAACCTTAAAATTTATTATAACCAAACAATATAACATCTTTTCTTTTAAGATTTCATATCAAAATCAATTAATTCATCATTCATATCATGGTAACACAAGTCATCAATGAAATTCTTTCACATAACATAATTTCCAACTTCTTTTCCAATATAGTGTTTCTTTTAAAATCACATATACTACTTAATTTTAAAAATGAGTTTATGTTTCAAATTTTTAACTATAAATCAAAATTATTCCATGCTCCTAACAAAAAATGTAAGACCAATTATTACCTACTAATACTCAATATAGGTCTCTGTTATTTATCATATTTGCACTACTACACAATTGTTTATATATCTCACATCATTATGTGATTTTAGAACATCCCTATCTTTAGGATCATATGACACTTATAAATTACATAAGGAGCTATGAACATAAATATTGGAAAAATTATTCTCTTTACTACATCCTACACTGCTTATCTTTTCTAATACTAAATTTTAACTAGCAACTATTTAATTCTGGTATCAAATTTTTTTTTTTTGGCTGCAGAAAAGAGTTTGCTATTAACTGAAAGGAGACCCTTTGATTCCTCTTGGAGGCCTTAAAGGAACTGAGCAGGGCAAATTCCTAATGTTCACTCCATACGTTCTTGTTATTGCAGCTGTTATTACTATGTGATTATTCATATAGTATACGAACATGGATGGGCTGCTTACCAGCACGCATTAGCCAGCATGGTGAGTTTATTGGCTTTTTACCTCTGAGTTTAAGATCAAGAAACACCATGGTCTTTCTTCTCAGTGCCTGATAAGGCAGAAGGAATGTTTATGTAAATGATAAATATTTTTCCCATACATATATACAATTATGACAGACAAAAATAAAGCATGGCTCTTATTCCCTGGAGGCTGTAAAGTCACCAACCAAGGCGGAGGGTGCTAAGAATCCCCTGATTGCGAACCCAGGCTGCCATTTGATGATGACTTTTTATTTAGGTACTTACAACTGCAGATCACTTTCAAGTGAAGGAAGATTGCAAGAATTAGAAGAAGAACTGTCTTATATTAAATGGGACATTATTGGACTTTGTGAAGTTAGAAGAAAAGGAGAAGAAACAATTGATTTAAAAAGTGGACATATACTCTATTATAAAGGCACACATATTGGAAATACAAGTGAAGTAGGATTCATTATAAATAAAAAGTGGAAGAACAATATTGTGGAGATTGATGGTGTATCGGACAGAGTGGCAAGATTAGTTATACAACTTAATAGCAGACACCAAATGCAGATAATTCAGGTTTATGCCCCAACAAGTTCTCATAGTGATGAAGTAGTAGAAGATTTTTATATGGATGTACAAAAGGCTTTTGATCAGAGTAAACAACATTTTAAAATTGTTATGGGAGACTTTAATGCTAGAATTGGTAGACAAATGAAAGATGAAATTGCTGTAGGTAATTTTGGTTATGGTAATAGAAATGAGAGAGGGCATAGACTTGTGGAGTTTGCAGGAAAAGAAAAACTTTATATTATGAATTCATTTTTTGAGAAAAATGTTAAAAGGAAATGGACATGGAAGCATCCAAATGAAGGTACAGCAGAATTGGATTATATTTTGACTAACAGAAAATACATATTTCAAGATTGTAATGTTCTTAATAAATTTAACATAGGAAGTCATCATCGATTAGTAAGGTGTAAGTTCCGTGTTAATGTAAAACTAGAGAGACAAAAAAATTATTAAGAAAAACAACATTTACAGTTGATATTCCTAATCTTCAGAAACATTCTAATGAATTTAAATTAGAACTTACAAATAGGTTTCAAGTGTTAGGAGATTTTGAACATGATTCAGATTTGAATGAAATTAATATGAAAATAACTGATACACTTTTAAAAACTGCAACAAACATAGCTGGTAGAAAAAAGCAGCAATTGACTAATAAAATTTCTACTGAGACTAGAGAATTTATGAAGAAAAGAAGGAATATGAAGATATACAAAAATGATGTATTAAAAAGAATTGAATATCTCGAATTTTGTAAAATGGTATAAGAAAGTATAACTGTAAAATAGTAAGGAAAGCTGTAGAAGAAAATAAAAGTCTCAAAAATGTTAAACAACATTTTGGTATTGGTAGGAAATTTATATCTGCAATAAGAAAAAAAAGATGGAATTATTACTAAAAAGAGAGATGACATCATGAAATTGGTAGAAGATTTTTATCAAGAATTATATAGTAATAAAGAACAAGTACCTCCTATATCTATTACATCTTCCGAATTGCCCAGAATTTTAAATGAAGAAGTGAGACATGCAATTAAGTGTATGAAGAAAGGAAAGGCTCCAGGAAATGATGCAATTATAATTGATATATTAAAAGAAGCAGGTGTCTAAATGATAAAGATGTACCAGAAGATTGGAAGAATGCAGTAATAATATTAATATTTAAAAAAGGTGATAAAGAAGATATTAGAAATTACAGACCTATCAGCCTTTTATCAGTTTTATATAAAAATTTTACCAAGATAATTACAACTCTTCTACAGAGAACTTTGGATTTCCACCAACCAAGAGAACAAGCTGGATTTAAAAGTGGTTTTAGTACAATAGATCATATCCAGGTATTGAGAGAAGTCATAGAAAGGACAAATGAATATGAGTTGTCATTATGTTTTGGATTTGTAGATTATGAAAAGGCATTCGATTCTATACACATTTCTTCAGTGATTAAAGCATTGGATCATCAAGGTATAGATCCAGGATATTGTCATATTTTAAAGAATATTTATAAAAATGCAACAGCAACAATTAGATTACATAATGATACTGGAAAAATCAACATTGAGAAAGGTGTAAGACAAGGTGACTCCATATCTCCAAAACTCTTTACAGCAGTGCTGCAAGAAGTATTTTGTGGATTAAAATGGGAAACTAAAGGAGTGAAAGTAAATGGAGAGTATTTAAGTCATTTAGATTTCGCAGATGATGTAGTTATTTTTGCAAATAATGCTTCAGAGCTGCAGGAAATGTTGCAGGAGTTAGCAGATGAAAGTAGAAAAGTAGGACTAAAGATAAATGTTAAAAAGACTAAAGTAATGTTTAATCAATTTGCTCAAAATATGAAAATAAAGATTGATTATGAAGAATTAGAAGAAGTTAACAGTTACAAATACCTTGGTCAGATTATTGATACAGATGGAAACATAATGGAGGAAATTAATTATAGAATTAAACATGGTTGGAGTGCTTTTGGTAGAAATAACTTGATACTAAAAGGAAATATGCCTATGTGTTTGAAAAGGATGGTTTTTAACAAATGTGTTTTACCAGTTCTTACTTATGGATCTGAGACTTGGACACTTAATAGAAGAGCAATACAGAGACTTCAGACCACTCAAAGGAGTATGGAGAGATGTATGTTGGGAGTAACAAGAAGAGATCGAAAACGCAATGTATGGGTAAGACAACAAACAGGTGTTACTGACCTTATTGAAAAAATTAAAAGATTGAAATGGAGTTGGGCTGGACATATTGCTAGAAGAGATGATAATAGATGGACAATTGAAATTTTAAACTGGATTCCAAGAGATTGTAAAAGACCCAGAAAGAGACCACATGTGAGATGGATGGATGAAATAAGAAAATGTGCAGGGGTGTTGTGGAGAAGAGAAGCTAAAGATCAGAGAAGATGGATTAAACTTGGAGAGACCTTCATCCTGCAGTGGATTGATGATGATGATGATCAAATATTTTCACAATAATCAAGAAATGCATTACAACTTATAAATATCTTTCTCTTAAGGCTGATCTTAATTTAATTCCATCAAAAGTCACCTGTAAAAGATCTCACATCTTTTCATGTAACACACATTGTCACACTATTATCAACTAATGAATGGTCCAACTCAAAATATTACAGCAACATTTATTATATGTATTATACTCTATGGCATATCATAGTTTAAATAAATCACATTTACTCAGATGCTGCCATAGGTTTTAAACTCCAGGCATTGAAGGTATTTTTTTAATCTTCATGAATTTCTAAGAGAAATGCATTCTCCCCCATTTTTTATTCACGATGGTCCTTCATATATGTTTAAAAACTTTTTAAACCTGTATTTTTGTGGGTCATTAACTTGAGAAGTCTTCACAAATGCAAAATCTATTCTAAATACACAAGGCTTATGAGACACTTCAACAATTCTTTTGTTACATTTCTCTCAAATTTGCATTAGGCTTCAATAGATCATTATCATAGCTTATCTCATCATCAGATATAGTAGGCAAAGGAATCTTAATTAACATAAGCTTTCTATATCCAAAGTACAGATACATTGGAGTAAATTAGTTGACTAATTTTACATTATATTAATATAATTAACCACTTTTTTCAACTTATTTACCCAATTATGGTGGTTGTCTTCTAGGTACATCCTAAATTATCTACACAACTCATGCAAAACTGTCTAACATGGGTTGGACTGTGGGTTCCTAATTGAATACTAAATGATTTATATTTTGTTGTTCAATCCAATCTTTCTACTCCTTAGACAGGAATGATGTAGCATGATCTGTCAAAGTAGTCCTTAGCTTCCCTTTCATTATGAATTATAATTCTGTAAATATTTAATTACATTCCATGCACTAACTTTGGTCACAGAGTATGCTCCCATGAATTTAGAAAAGTCATTAGAAGTGACCTATATAAATTTAAATTTCCTAAACAGTGGTAAAGGTCCTTAGAAATCTATGGCTAAAAGTTTATTGGGATGACTAGGTAAAATTGGTTGCAATATTCCAGCATACAATTTATTAGCATACTTTGATCTTAAACATCTGTTCACTATGGACACTTACAGATCAGGTCAGTAGAATAGTCTGCATATAACATATTCTATCTTTCTGGGTCAGTAACACCCATAAAGACAATGAATATAATAAATTAACCTATTCCTAGTACATAATGGTATTACTGTCCTCCATGATTGTCTATGGCCTACCCTAACTTTGTAGTGCAACAAGTTTTTAATCATTCTATATCTTAATATAAATTTATTTTTAATCATTCTCTTAATTGCTGCAGATTTTACTTTTTCATTCAAATATTGAATAATAGTATTCAATTTTGAATCTTGCAATTTCAAAATTAATAGATTTTAAAAATTATTTTTAACCAAATCATCAGCTTTCAAGGAAATGACCATGATGAAAAGATTATTTATATGACATAAGGCTATTTTAACAGAATTTTCTACAATGTTATCTTTTCTTTTACAGTATTATATTTTATAATTAAATTGCTGAAGGAATAAACTCCACCTAACTAGCCTGTCACTATTCAGATAGCTCTGATTAATAAAGTCTAAATACTTGTGATTTGTAATAACTATTATTTCAGACTCAAGCAAATATTGTTGGAGCTCTTGAAAGCCCATACAACAGCCAAGGCTTGGTTCTCTGCAATGGCATTGTTCAATTTCGCACCCTTCAGCAATCTACTTAAGACAAGGGGCTTTTTTTTTTTACATCTAATTGGAATAAAACTACTATTAGACCATACCCCCTACTGTCTAGAGAACATTTCTTGGAAATTAGTCATATAAGATAATATTTAGGAAATTTAGATTTATTCTTTCAAATTTTATATAATTGTGTTCAGTCCATTACCATTTCTCATCTTTCCTTAACAATTTTGATAAATAAATGGTGTCATAAGCAAAATTCTTATAAAATCTATGATAAAAAATTGCAGACACCCGGGAAAGAATGCAATTGCTTTTTATTTTCTGGAATAGGAAAATTCTGAAAAGATTTAATTTTATCAGGATGTTGTTTTATTGCATCAAATTCTACAGTGTGCTGCAGAAAATCTATTTGCTTTACAACTATTTTTCAAATTTATCATAATGTATTTTTCCTCACATTTCTTCGAAAATATATCTAGATGATGAAAATGCTCCATATTTTCTATTCATAACATTTGCCTCTGACAGATTGTTATTTTTTATATTTTTCACAAGGTCTTTTTTCCATTATTTATTGTTGTTTCTTTTCTGTTTCTCCCTCCACTTCCCAGTCAATCATTATCCTTGTTATTTTATTTTTATTCTTCTAACATGACCATACTATCTTAATCTCTCTATTCTTCAATAATTATAACGTTTTTTAAGTCCAATCACTTCTATAATCTTTTAGTTTATTTTTTCTTATATTTTTTATTTGCAATATAATATATGGTATGTTATCTGTATTTTTAAATCATTTTAATCTATATAAATATTATAATAAGATGTTGGGCTTTCTCTTTTTAACTTTAGGGTTTGTTTGAAATAATAGTCTGCATCAACTAATAATTTCTGAGGTACAAAAAGATATTATAACATTTGTTGGATCATACTGTTAATCATATTTATACTAAATAATAATAAATGGTGATCTTTCCATTTTATTAAATATGGTATACAACTAATTGTATGATCTACAACATTACATCATCCTACATGTCTCATTTTGGATCTGTTACAATCTCTTGGAATCCACTTTAGTATATCTATTGCCATCTCTTCTAGCAACATATTTAGCCCAATTCTATTTCAAATTCTTAATTTTTCTATGACCATTCTTTTACTTGGAATATTACTTTCAACCACTTGTTGTTAACCTCAACATATATATATTCATATTTCACTTTATATTGTTCTTTTATTAAATGTCCATAAGGTAAATATTGATAAAATACCTTTATTAAAAACTTCTCTTTTCAAGAATGTAGGCATATTTCCTTTAATAAACAATGTTTTTTATCAAAAGCTCTTTGACCAAGTTTAATTCTCTAATTTTACCCATGATGGTTCTATTTTTTTTTTTAATTTGACCAAGGTTTTTTTTATTATGATTAACTTCTTATTTATTATCATTTTTTTTTTTTAAATACTCTGAACATTAATGAATAATCAAAATAAGAGTCATAGATCACATGACCCTATTCTCTTAAGTTTGTAAGTTATAATATTTCCATAGTGTACTTTTTACTACATTGCTCTCACAGAAAGTAGAGACTGGTTTCTATCCACTTTTAACACCTTAAAGAGTGATGTAATCATAAACATATGACCAAAGACATATGAATAAGATTTATAATCCCCAAGATGCACATTTTGTGCTGAACCAGCACTCAACAGTTGACCCAGATCATATTCTCTTACACATATCTTTATCAATGTTCATTATATATATATATTGTAACGGAATGATGGAATTTGGCTCTTATTTGGCTTATTTGTAACGGAAAGAAAGACATTTGTAACGGAAAGACGTAATAAATTGATAGAAAATGATCCATTATTAACATACATGTTTATCTAATCTGTTATTTGTAACAGTAAGTAAACATTGTCACACTATAGATAAATAGATGAGTGATGAAATGATAGTTGCTATAATTCAATAACCAAACACTAAACAGGATAATGATATGCTGCAGCGGTTCATCATTTGTAACCAAGTAAACTAAATGAGAAATGAATTCACTGTGTTAGCCAAAATACAATTTATAATTAAATAAGGATGGTGCTAACATATAAATAAGAATATATGCATATCATGCTCTATCGGGATGTCTATTTCTAATTAATTAAATATAACATTATAGCCCGATTGCAACTATCCCAAACATTAATTCTGTCACATTAGTAATGAAATAATTAAGTTATCTCATTTCTTCATATAAAATAACAACAATGACAATTAAAACTATCATCATTAAAGATTTAATAATATCTAAATATTGGGGATGTCATTTGAACAATAAAGCATACTGGCCATTGTCATCAAATAAAAGAATATTAAATATAGCAACTGAATAAAATTACCCACTTTGAGATTCCTGGAGTGCATTGTGCTTATCTCCCATACTGGGTTCTTTTAACAAAAAATCCTTCCTATTCTTCTTTCCAACCATATAAGACCATTCATGGTCACATGCACACACTGGTGCTATTCATGACAACTTATAAAATATATATTATATAAAGTTAATATTATGAAGTTGGAAAGGGATTATATCACTCTTTATTCAGTTTAGCTAAGTATATGTGTTTTCCCATGAGCGCCACTAGATTGTTTTAAATCTAGATAAATATCTGTTTAGAGTGTACTGAGTTCAAACTCATTCGGTACATTTTTATCACACATGACTTGGATGACTAATGAAAAAAAATGACATTCTTACATTTTATCTATATCGATAAAATTACAAGATCCCAATATTATCAAAATTTATATTATAGATCAAAGACTCTTATAGACATTGCTAGCTCATTTTATGTATATTGATGAACAGACAAATATCATCTTATTAATGGCTTCTAAACAAGCATCGTGAAAACCATTATTAATATTGATGGCCGTTTAGCTAGATTATTTATCACAATATAAAGGTAATAATGATGATGATGACAATGATGAATAATAATAATAGTGATATCATAATAATAATGATAATAATAGTGATGATGATACTAGCCATAGCTTATTAATAAACTCACAACAATAAATTTATCTTTATAAACTTATAGGCATCTATTAAAAATTATCCTATTTCAAACGGGGATTTAAATATTACATTTACTAGCATTTATATAAGTTTATAGTTATTTACTAAAATACTTTTATAGTTAAGATTAGGATTTAATAATACTAGTCATGATGATTGATCATCATGAATCTCTTTGCATAATATTCAACTTTCTATAAATCCTTATTTACTACATATATTAATTATGCCAAACATTAGATTTAATGATTATAATTTATTAATGATGATGATGGCAATCATAACTCTTGTATAGTATTATTTGAAACATTTTAATCACTAACACGATATCTATCTTTGATGAGGATGATCATAATTCATGGACACAACATAATTTTAGCTTTCTATTGTTGAACTATAATTACTAAAATTTGGTTATTATCAAGCATAACCCTTAAATACCCAAAGATAAATTAACATTCTAGTTTACTTAACCTTTTGCGAGCGCTTAATATTTGCAAGTGATTGCTCAATATTTACGAATGATAATAATTAATAACTGCGAGCAATGATGATGAATTAAAATGATAGAATCAAGACAAGAAAAACACAACAATATTTTTTTAATAAGAACTCGGAAAACCAATTAAGATATATATAATTATATTTTATTAATAATATTACTCTTTCTTTCTTTCTTTAAAATCAAATCAATAATTAAATAAATGGCTTATTATTACATTAATTCAATACAAAAATTAATATAAAAATTTATATAAGCACAAGCAAATAAACTTAATATATAGGTTTGTCATTTCTGGATATTTTAAAATAAGCTGGCTTAAAAAAATACATTTTATGGAATGCTTACTTAAGTCTTTCCTAACTTATTATATCATAAAATAAATTTCATATGTATCCTGTGTGTTTTATTTCACTTCCATTCATATGTAAGCCTTGCTGTATAATTTCTCATATTTAAACTATTTATATATAACCTATTCCTTGACATGTTTGTATAAGCAGTTACACATGCACACATTCGGTAATGTTAACATATATGTTTAAAATGTATACCCACAAATTACATATATAAAAATATTTTTGCAACCTTTTAGCAAAAGAAAAGAAAATACATGATATTAATTTTAATATGCAACAAGATAAAATAAAAACAACAACATTATAAATGCATATATTTATAGGTTGCTCATTATCATTAACAACTGAAGAACAATTTTTAAAAAAAATCATTTCAACGTTACAATATATAATATAAAAAAAATAATAAAAAATAATGAAAAATTTAAGTTTAAAGATTTAAACTATGTTTGTGCTATGTTGTGTGATGTTGCAAATAACTATAGATAAACAAGTCTTTAATGTTTCTGTATCAAAAGAAAAATTGCTTTGACCAGTAAATTAAGGTTTACTTTTAATAAGTAAGAATAAAAATCTGTTAAAGAAAGTTCATAGTTACCCGATCACTTTCACTTCTTATAAATGTCCTGAGTTTGAATTTTCAGACTGCTTGTCTTTGCTCCATAAAAAAGAAAGTTATTGCAGATACTGTTAAGATAAACATGAATCAATTGACTTGCTTGTTTCTTTAATTCTAAAATTATTTATTGTTGATTGGCTTCCTTCTACCATTTTAAAAAAAGAGCTATTATAAATACTTTTTAATAAGTATGTACTGGTGGATTTGCTTGTCTCTCCCATTTTTAAAAAAATAATAGCTGTAGACACTTTAGATGACTGAGGTAAACTTTACCAAAAATTTGATTCATAGCTTCAAATTTGGCTATATGTGGATTTTATACATTTTCTCTTTCTCTTCCTTCCCCTTCTCCATTCATACAAAGGTAATGAGCCTTTAATAGACCAGGAGCCAGAAAAGAAGCATTTCATATGGCTTGTGTGGTTGGCTTCAAACTCTTTCATTTTGTTGGTTATTATTTGATTGGTATATGAGACCACAGTAGATTAGTGATTTTAACTCATTCTGTATTAATCAGGAAGCAGAAAAAAATGGTTTAGCAATGCAGAGTCATGGTATTATACTCAGAAAAATATGTTAATCTCATTTCATAGAATTGTCAATAACCTCTTCTTATAAATTCAATTTTGTTCCATTTTCCCTCTTTTTCCAATATTAATATTTCTGGGAATTACTTGTATATCTGCACATCTTCGTCTATTTTAACTTTATACAAGAGTCTTTTCCTTCTTTTCCCTCATTCAATTTTTAAAGAGTAAAAAAAAAATCAAATCGCCCACTTTCCCTTTTTCCTTTTTTTCAACATTAATAACGAGGAAAAAATTGAGTGAGAGTTACATCTCTCTGTCTGTCTCTAAAATAATTATTCTGAGCTACATCTCTCTCCAATAATCATGACTGAGTGACCTTTTAAACATTTTATTCATTTATATTGCTAATCTTTGGTCAAAGAAACTGACCACCTGCATATCTTATCTTGAGATAAAAGATAAAAAATCAGAGTTTGACACGATGTTCTATTGCGATTTTACAAGAAAATTAATAATCACCTTTATTTCCTCAAAGCACCTCTCTCTTTTAAAAAAAATAATCTTAGATACAGGTAAAAACAATACAACAAAGCTGGCAATCTATAGTCACCAGCAATAGGTGTAAAAGCATTTTTGTGTTTAAACAGACGTTCTTATTCTTTCACACTCTTTTGCACGTGTACATTTTTTTATCTCCTAATCTTGATCTGATCACCTTATTTTACACTTTCTGAATGTTTTATTTTACAGAAATAAAGCTAAATAACTGAATATATTAATTATTTAATAAGAAAAATAACATATTAAAATATCATTTCTTACAACATTATATTCATTCACCACTTATTAATTTATCAACTATATATTACACATACAATATACGTACACATAAATCTATATATATAAAAGAAAAAAAAATTTTTTAAGTAATATATCTATGTGTTTGAAATGAGTCATATACATACAATATACATATATATATATATAGCACATTGTAACAGTTTATTTGATAAGTGTCAAATGAGTTGTCCACAACTTTGACAGCAATCATTTAATGAATGTATTTTAATAATTTTTATTAACCATTTCTTAGACCAGAGATTATCCAATAATGAATATTTCATTAGTGCAATTTTCACTATACCACTCTCACACAAGATTGGGACTGGTTTCTATCCACTTCTAATATTTTGTGGAGAGATATAATCATAAACATATGACTAAAGATATGTGAAAAAGGTTTCTAATCTCCAAGATACATATTTTATGCTGAACTCATCAGTTGGCCCAGACCATAATCTCTTGTACATGTCTTTATCATTGTTCAATATATATATAAATCATTACTTTTTGGGCTAAACCGTGTGTTATTTTTCATTACATACTGATATTTTGATGAACTAGCATCTACCATTGTCAAGGTTAACTTTTGAAAGAAAAATCATTAGATCTCAAACAGTAACGTGACTGAGTGCGAGATGAAAAATGAGATTCAACTTGAAGTAGTTCAGCATTCACAATATAAGGCCTATCAAAATGTTTATTTTCCTCAGTTTTTTCACCTATTAATTTTTAAGTTAATATTAGAAGACAGAGATAAAATGAGAGGTTTCCACATAGCTGGAATACATTGTGCTTCATCAACCCTATTTAAACCAGTAGGTCTCTTTAATATTTCAATTGACTCTCTTATGTCAATTGAAATATTAAAGAGATCTACTGGTTTATATAGAGCTGATGAAGCACAGCATATTCCAGCTATGTGGAAACCTCTCATTTTATCACTATCTTCTAATATTAACTTAAAATTAATAGGTGAAAAACTGAAGGAAATAAACATTTTGATAAGACTCATATTGTGAATGCTGGACTACTTCAAGTTGAATCTCATTTCTCATCTCACCACTCAGTCATGTTACTGTTTGAGATCTAATGATTTTTCTTTCAAAAGTTAACCTTGACAATGGCGGATGCTAGTTCGTCAAAATATCAGTATGCAATGAAAAATAATACATGGTTTATCCCAAAAAGTAATAATTTATTTATATCATACAACTGTGAAAACATTATATATATATATATATAGTGAACAATTATAAAGATATGTGATTCTTATCTAAAATTGATATTAAAAAATAAATTGTCAGGCATCGTAATATTATAAAATATTTATTTTCAAAGTATGATATGAGCACCTTCTAGAAGTGCATAGAAGAATTCCCTGTGATAAGAAGTTTGTTTTGGTAACAAGCATTTTTTTTCTGGCTGATAGTGAATGGATCGCAAAGCCTGAGTTGGATCCACTTCTGAATAGATGAAGATTAGAATGGGGGTATACCAAAATCAATAAAGATTGCTTCACTACCAGGGTTTTTTATATTTAATAGTATTTGTTATGAAATGTGATTTGTTAATATATATATAGATTGTAATGGTACAGAGATTAGGAGTGAAATTAGAGTGATGGAAAATCAATATCATCATGAATGATCAAAAATATAAGATTAAATATAAAAAGAATGAGTATGAGGAGCATAAAAGATTAATACAGACACTATGTTAACTATTTATAAGTATAGAATTACAAGTAATAATCATTCATCATCATGAATGATCCACAATTAAAAAAAATAACAATCAATCTTGTGACTGAATTTGAAATGGGACTACTATACCAGGCTTATTATTTAGTCATTTCCAGCTTGAGGTCAATGATTTAAACAATAAGTTGGATGCATAAACTTAAGAACTAATCCATAAGAATATAACAATTAAAAAAATAATGCTGGATACTAAAACATGCTGATCATGATCAATACTCAGGCTACTTAGTACCATTAATGTACTGGACAACTATAAACTTTTATTTCTAAATAAATAATTGAAATGAAATGTAGTGCATGGACTTTAAAGAGTATCCACTTTACTCCAACCAGGATTATCATTGACTGAATGTCCATAAGCACTAAATATAAACTTTTAAATAACAGATCATTATGCATAAATCTAGCACAGATCATTATGCATAAATCTAGCACAGAGAACAAAATCTATAATTGTTACTGTGATCAAGGGATGCAATACAAACATCATATTCTAAAACTATTTAGGATTGAGTAAATTCACTGGAATAACTTTAACAATGAAATATCAATTTATTAATAACAATAAAATGAAATTAATATCTGCTGAGTATTGTTATACATATAAATTAAGCCTTATGATTTTGATTAATATACAAAAAATAATCTATCACATTGTGATTTACAAATATGTCAATACATAAAACATCTATATATAAGCACAGAGATATGTGGTATGAACATATTTGAATTGTCATAAACTTATAAATGGAATTCATTTTTATAATACATAATTAATGATTCATTAAACATATGTGTATGTGCATGAAAATGTGTGCACACACTGGCATTTATAAAAAAATAAACCTAATAAACTATTCTATTTTCTCAATACACTATTAATTTAATGTCAAAAAAACAAAATGTACATTAAATAAGCACTTAGACATGCTGTATAATAATTTAAAAATTAACTTGTTTGAATTGTCATAGACAAAAAAATCAATTCATTTTAATAATACATAAATGCATATGTATGATGTGTGTATATATAAAAAATAGAATCCATCAGAGTTATTAGCCTCTTTTTATGGTAAGTAAAAGTTTTCTTTAAAAAAACTATCATTTGGAAAGTTTCATTTAAAATTCAGGTACTTGTGGCTTCATTTTCAATATTTAAAAAAATGCTTAGAGTGTTCCTCTCTTTTTTTTATGAACAATATCAGGAATAAATAATCTTCTAGTCACAAATCTCATTTATTATTTTCATTTCTTGTTTTATTTTTAGTTGACAAAATTCATTTACTTTTAAAAAAATTTAATTATAAATTTTAAATGTCATTTTCAAAGAATGATTAAAATACTGTCACTCTCAATAGCTATATATATATATATATAAAACACTATTCACCATCTGTACTTAATATATATGATACAGTACCTTTATGTGAGCCTCTCTACATATAGCTAAAACAATATTTGTATAAACTACTTTAGCAAGCTGATGGATCTGGATAAGCTGGTCCCTTCTAAACAGTAAACTGGCTTACTGTCATCTTCAGGAAAGCTATAATACAGTAACTGTTTGCATTCAATCATTTCCATTTAGTCTACTATTTTATAGACTTCATGCATTCTGGCCAGAACACAATATATATATAGGCTAATGAATCACAGAAAATCTGGGTCTTGCTTCCATATGAATCCAAATTCTACCATAGTAAACTAGTAGCAGCAGCTGGACTTGCACTGTTTTACCTTCAGTGATATCTTTATAGTCTCTGTATAACTGTAAACCTCTAAGAACTCTCTTCTAATCTTTTTTTCAACTTTTTTATAGTCATACTGGAATTTAAAAATAATCATTGAAAGTAAGTTTTCTTTATCTTCATTGAAAAAAAAATAATGATTTATTTTCAATTCATATTAATCCTTTCAAAAACAACCCTGTAGGATCTTTATGAAAATATATTATGCAAGCTTTAATTTAAAAAAATAATAATCAAAATAAATAGTGGAATTTTATAATTACCAGTATATCTATTGTAGCATAAAAGCTGTTGTTTTAATTCTAAAATCAGAATTAAATTAAATATTAATTAGACCTTTCTAAATGTTTAATTTATAATTTAAAAAAAATTAAATTCAAATTTATTTAATAATTTAACTGTTATTTCAGGGTAATATAAAAAATATCTACAAAATTTTTTTATTTGTGTTTATTTTTATTTTTATTTCAACTATATATATATGCACACAGTATTATGTTGTTGTATGCCATGAGACAGATAAGTGTCTTAATATATATATATATATATTTAATTTTAAAAATAATTAAGTGATAATTGTTTAGAAAATCTTGTGACATTTAAACACCAAAATAGCAAATGGAGCAAAATTCATTAAACAAAGTGACGTTGTTTGGTTTTTTTGCTTTACTTAGTCAAGAATTAATTAAAACACAACTAAATATAAACAATTGGTTTATATAACATAAAAATATATTCAAGGATTGGTCAGTTATTAAATAAAAAAATCAATAATTATGATGCAAATTATATTAAATTTTAGTTTTTGTGAGCTCAAATTAAAAAACTTATGCCAGGTGTATTAGATCACCAATTATTATGGAATAAATACATGAGATGTATTTATAAAATTTGTTAGACTTAGAAGATACCTAAACTTTATTATATGATATGACTATAACTCAAGTGAGAAAGCAAGTATGATATTTTTACTACAAAAGGTAGTGCATAGAAAATAATCGGTGAATTGTTATTGAAACCTACAACAAAAATTGTTATTGAAGTCATGGTTAAAGCAAAACTTATAATTATTAGAGATTATATTTTACTGAATATTATTAGAGATATTTATATAAATAATAGCAATGTGATTTGAAAAATTCTCTGGCTCATTTATATCAATAAGTTCACTATGGTATATTTCAATTTGGAGACTATTTTTATTTTCACAGCAATTCTTAGCAAAACTTTTGGATATATTAAGAGGAAATAAATGATTTTATATTAACTTGTCCTTTCTGTGTTTCTATCAGAATGTCCATATTATTGAATTTTTAATAATTAAAGAAAATCTGATCTCTGATTACAACTTGAACTCACAACCTTACTTTTCCCAGGAAAGGTCCTTAACAACTGAGCCAACAGTAATATTACATTTATATAGTAAAATTTGCTTAATATTAATTTAATCAATTCAAAGTAAATATTTTCTACTGCAATCTCAGTTATTCTTCTGAAATAATATTTCATAAATATTTTGTAAAAAAAATAATAAATGTGTAAAAAAAAAAAAAGGGTTGCAGAAATATATATATATTCATTTCCAAATTCAAAATGAATACTAACTGTCAAAATCTTCAGCAGGCACTCTGTTGTGGAAAGTAAAAGAAACAAAAAGTTTCATTAAAAAAACTATTTTATTTACAACTAAAAAATAAAATAATATTTTAAAATTTTTTTAAATAATGCTTTTAGATAAATAGCCAACTAAAAAATAAAGTAATAGTTTATTTTATAAATGCATTTGAGACTCAAATGAATCACAAAAATCAAAAAGCATCAAATGCTTTTATGAAATGGATTATTACATAGTTATTTTTTATTTTTTAGTTGGCTATTTACATAAAAGGATTATTTTAAAAAATCTTTTTTAAAATATTTTTTATAATTAAATGCAACTCAACAATATGTACAATTATTGGTAGATTTTCTCATAATATTAATTTTTATTAGATACCATTTGATGGAAATGTTAATTCCAAGTCATTTTGCATTCTACTCTCCAAGCTATTATATATAATCTGGTAATATCAGTAAATATATAAACAGACATCTGTGGGAGTGCTGATTGATACTATTGCATTATAAAACACAGGCTGAATTTTAAAAAAATACTTTTGGACTGGTTGATATTAAAACTTTTAGCTAATTTATTAGTAATAAATTAATAAAACATTTTTAACATCCCTAACCAAAAAGGTTTTATTTTCTTTATTTGAATTAGTATCTTTTTTTAGATGCAGTTGAGTGTGCTTTTGGTGTCATATTCCAAAATCATAGCTCTATTAGTAGTGTATTTTAGTAGAATAAATATTGATCTTGTCTATGATACTAATTTTTTTCATGTCTAATGAATGCATTGACATAATAATGATTGGGGGATCTTTCTATTTTTTGAGGTGGGGGTCTTTCATTTTTGTACGCATAATCTGTCCAATTTAAAGTATAATGATTTATCATTAAAATTATATTCTCAAGTGCAGACATAGTCTACTATTCATGTTGGCAATGTGATGATTTTTTTTTTAAAAGGGAAGTTTTGAATCCTCCTGGAATAAAATGTTCGGATGATATTAACCAACAGTGGCTCTCTTAAATTAGCCCTTATCAATGTTCTTTTTTGATCCAGTTTGTATATCATGTGATTTGTCTAAAGAAATTTTTTAATATATATAATAAAATTGTGTATTAATAGAAATGTTTTTTTATATATATAGAACAAAAATTTCCATAATATATATATTATTCAAAGACTTTACATTTACTTATGCAACATTTGTCTTTTAAAGAAGTTGCTCTGCAACAAAAAAAAACAAAACTAAGTATTTCTGTATGAGAAGCATTTTTTTATTAATTGCATACCTTAATTGCTTAGTTTCATTTGTATTGTTTTTTTACATAGATTTCTTGTACTTAACTTAAATAATATTAAATCAACTCTCATTTGTACCAATAATCACTCAAAGCCAGATCATAATGCCAAGTTTCTTGATAAAAGGCAGCAGTCATATTTGTATTGTTGTCAGGTGCACAGGCATAAAGCTATTTCATTGAGAGATCAGGCTTATAAATATTAGTAGAAGAGCAACCTATCAAAAAAATATGTACATTAAAATGTGCGTCAGAATCTGTACTGCTCTTTGTATACCGGTTTAACATTAGTGAAGATCAGTTTCACAGTAACAGAAATATTCTTACTTACATTTGCAATGTCGAATTCTTTATTTCAATCTAATGGAAGAAACACAAAAAACTTGATAAATGATCAAGAAGCAGGAATGATTTGTAATTAATTACTAAGAATCTCAGAATCATGATCACAGAAGAAACAAAGTTTAATACACTTCCAATAGGAATCGCTCAATTTTCCAAATTAACAAAATTCATCAAACTGAGTCCAAAATTTGTTGATTTTTTAATAAAAATCATCCTTGGAGCACTCCCTACTGCAGTCTTTCTCCACTACCAAAGGGGTTACAACATCAACCCCTTTGTCCCCTATGTAAAAAACAGGAGGAATCAATTGGCCACATTCTGGATCATGTGATTCGTGGACTTATCTCCGTAATATAGCGTCAGACCTGATAAATGGCAAAGACCCAGCTAACATTTCTCTTAATGCAACAATTAAAAAGGGTCAGTTCGGAACAATAAGACTGGTCACTTTCATTAACTTCTCAATTTGGATTGCCAGATGTAGCATGATATTTGATCATGGCTGTGATGATTCAATAGCTAATTGATTTTTCAAATACCTCTACAAGATAAAAGATCAGGATAAATGAACTTGTCAGCCTTGGCTAATTGACCAAACCTGGAAGCAGATAGGGCTAGACCCCTAATTCATGCATTTCTTAGACCCAAAACTTGAACTTTTTCCCATCCACTGAATAAATAAGATATCCCATCTTTCACTTAATAATAATCTAAACTTTAACTATGTAGACCTTTCATACATCCCATATATTTAACACACAAACTTTGCATTAATTGCATACTATACAATTAATTTACTTATATCAACTTGTAAATATTGTTATAATCCTCGTTACTCTTGGGGCAGGATAATCATTAATCAATAGAATTTCCAAACCTTATACATAGGTTTGACTTTATAATCCTAGCTAATTAAGCACATGACGCACTGCCTTAAGGCATTAGTGTAATCTTTAATTTTATTTATATTTAACTATGTTTCTTTCATAATTGCATTAATTAACTATCATGATTTTCCTATACAGCTCCTGAGACTATATTATTGATCTAATACAACTTTTGAATTTTCTATATACATGGCTTTCATACCACACTTATATGTATACATTAAAATTTTCTTATTGTCATTGTTTTATCCTATCATTGATTTCTTTTGAATCCACTCTAATGTGTAAATAAAGTTTTAGTTTTTGAAAGTGAAGTGTTTAATTATATTCATGGATCGAATAGAGTCGATAGTATTTTAAGAACTTTAAACTGACTATTTCAGTTGAATTTTTTTTTTTTAATAAAGAATCATAAGTAAATATATTTTATTATTAAAATAAAACTAAACACTGCAGAAGCATAAATATTCCCGAAAATGTAAAAGAAATTTCAATGCCATGCCATATAGACTCGTCAGTGAATTTTGAAATATTTTAATGTTACCCCCAATATGTTACATGTCAATTATTAGAAAAATAATGTTTACAACAGTCTTGTTTTCCAATAATTGTCAGTGTGTTAATTTGTTCAATATGTCTTTAAAGTTAGATGACGTCTTAAAAAAAAGACTTCTTGCATGTATTAAGAATATCATGTTGTACGCAAAAGCAACAACACACACACATATGTATATATATGCAGAGAAGTGCTCATTACACAGAGTTTAAAAACATTCCAACCAAAATGCTATATTAATTGTAAAAACAGCTTTAAAAAATATTCAGTGAAATAATAAATAATCTCACATAATATCAACTTTGATGTTCATTAGTTTTTACTTGGTAAAAGACTTTTTCGGACCATTTTGCATTGGTTGCTACTGTTGAAATTGATAGTGTGTTTTCGTTTCGGCATCACAAATTGATCAGAATGTTAACAAAGGTTACTACTGCTAAGGTTATTCCATCAGAAGCCTACATTCTATTCCAAAAGATAGACATTCCTCTCTCGACCACCAGAGGAAGCTTGGTTTGCCTTTGTAGAGATACTTCAGACATTAACAGTACAGTATTCTCACAGAACAAAGGGCCTGTTCACATTGCTGAGCGAGCTGGAGGAAATTAATAGGAAGCTAAAAGAGTGCTCAGTAGAAGCTGATTCAATCAATAGCATAATGAGCTTCAAGTGCAAATACAGGGTGAAGCATCAGGCCCTTGCAGAATACATTTCTACCAAGAGAGCCAAAATATATCTGGCTGCCCAGCATTGCTGGACTAGGGGATGCATAAGATGGGAACTGGGAGTGTCAAAGAACCCAAACACTCCCACAATTATCAAGCATGATGGCACCACTTAGACTGGTCAACATATGATGGAGAAAATAAAGTTTCACTATCAAAAGAAGCTTCAAAAAAGCAACCTATATGAGGCTCATGAATTCATGGTACAACCTACTTGGGATGATAATGTCATCACAGAGTCTGACATCAGAGACAAACTGTTATCACTTTCTGAGAATGTGCACCTTGGGATGCATGACATTCCCAAATTTCTCATCTTCCATCTCAGCAGTTTTTTCTGTTCCTATAATTATGGGAATGATAAATTATTTTCAAAGCAGCAAAGAACAATTAAAAATCTATATCCACTTGCCTTGGTGACTTTCATGAAGAAAGATCAAAATTCAACTGGTATTAACAATATCAGAATGATTTCAATGTCACCCTTTCTTATTAAGATCATAGAAGGTGTTGTCAAGGACAAGAATCAATCAAAAATTATAAGCCACATTGTACCATCTCAATATGCCAAAAAAAGGCTCATCAGCACTTAGAGCAATTGGAGAAGCAAAAATTCTATTGGACTACATAAGAACTAACAAAGTCCAAAACGATTGCTGTCCAGTTGGATATAATCAAGCCATTCGACTTGCTTTAACATCAACACTCTCCTAAATATGCTAAAGGCCCTTGACATACCCTCTGAAATAATTCAGATTCTTGATAACCTTTTATACAATAGAAAAATCCATATATCTCTCAATGGATCATAGACCTAGTTTTGTACCAAATATATCTATTCCACAAGGTTCCCCTCTCAGGGTCCTACTGTTTACATGCTATATCAATCCTCTCTTAAAGAAAATAGAGGTTACACTCCCTGGCATTTACATCCTCAGATTAAAAAGAATTATCAGCACAATAGCTTATATGGATGATGTGTTGGTTGTTCTCCCTTCAGAAAAGCATCTCAACAGTTTCTATACTGTGTTGGATAAGTTCACTAGTCTAACGATTTAAAAATAAGCCCAGTTAAATCATATACCTAGGCTATATACTCTGGAAAAAAAGTTACCTCAAGATTTAAAGCAGAACTTCAGAGTTTTCTGGGTTTTTCAATCTGTAAACCTCAGGCTGCAATGTCCAAGGAACTTCAAGTCAAGATCCTGAAATCTGCAGTCAAGATTACTGAGACACTTGCTGGTGTCTACCTTTCCTTTAAGGGGAAGGTGGTCCTACTGAACATGAAAATCTTTAATAAGATTTCATATTTCTTTCAGTAATGACTGTAACCAAAACATTTATTAAAACAAATCAATAAACTATGCTCAAGGCTCTTCTGGAAAGGCCATACCATTGCCATAAGTATTAGTAACATGCAAAAACCAAAGAAGTTAAATGGTATGTTGCTTCATTCCATTTCAGCCATTGTACACCCTGACATATAATTTGATCCAAAAATATAGCCATGGTCAGATTACAGAAATAATACAGTCAACTTACCGACCTCCACCTCGGAAAATATGTTAGCTTGACCAACTAATAAACACTCTAATACTACAAAATCATAATACAGAACCATCTTTCCAAGGAAAAATTAAAATGTGGGATGCATATTGCATCATAAGCCTGGACCTATTCCCTATTAAGCTACAATTCTGCTTGTCAAACAAAAAATAATTACTTTGTTTAAGTTCTGGACCCTCAAGCCAAAATACCTGGACTTTATTGTCAAGATCAATCTAAATGCTATGCCAACAAATTGGTTTCTCAGATATAGAAGGCTGATCACCAAAGTTGCCAGAGATATGATGAAATCTTTGAGCATGTTATTAAGTCATGCTTTGAGCTTGGAAATGCTAAGAGCCTCATATAAAATAATTCAGTTATAGACCATTATCAAATCATGGATCTCAAAAAGTACATTTGTGGCAGAGACATGCCTATTATACGGTTATCTGTATTTTTTACCTACTCAATCTGGCTTGTCAGATGTGGCAAACTATATATCTTACCCCAACCAGAAAAAGATCCTCTCTTCCTCAATGTGATTATGAAAATTAAAGAAAGAGACAAAACATTGGCCACAAAATTCCTCTATGAGGAGACATGGAAACTTTTTAATATACCACATAGAATAGACTAGGGCAAACGGTCTTACATGCATCTTCATAAGGAAAGTAGACTTTGTTCAAAACTAGATGATAAATTTACATTTTATTCAAAGATATAATTTTAATATGGATATGTACTGATTGCTTTTACATTAATGAATTTGTTTTTAAATACCTTTTGATATACTACATGGAATAGACTAGATCAAATGGACTTGCATACATTTTCATAGAGAAAATAGTCTTTGCGTAAGGACTAGATGACCAATTTACTATTTATTCAAAGATATAATGTATTCAATATAATTATGTATCAATTGTTTTAGAATAAAAGTCTCTAAGTTTTGGTTCTGTCCATAATTAGAAAAACTAGATTTTTTTAATTTTATAGTATTATAAATCTTTTTACTTTCAATTGCAACACAAATCACATACTGCAGTTGCAGATATGACAAAAATTATTTAGTTCTGGATAAAATATACTTTTTTTTCTTCATCTCTCTTTGAATTACTAATAAATTTAAATAGCCAACTGAAGGTAATTATGGGAAAGCATTAGAATGTTTGAAGAAAAATCTTCTTGTATTTGTTTTGATTATTAGCAGTATTGAATTTTAGATTAAATTAATGCAAAACTGATTTTGATGCAGCAGCAAACAAACCGAAATTATTAAAAATCTAATAGTTAGAAATATATTTCATAGTTTGTTCAAAAATAAATATGGATAAGAGAGCATTAATATCATTTTGGTTGCATGTCAATAATAAATTATTTTTGTCAGGAAATGCTATCAAGTTATGTTTATGTAATTATGGTCCTCAAAGAAAAGAAATATTTAATGTGTGGAACAGACACTGTGATTTAAATTAACAAGCATTATAGTCAGGTCTTACCAATCTAATGTTATTTATGTTTGTTTGTTTTTAATGGCAGTTTGTTTCAATAATTTCTGTTTATACTATATATATTCTATATATTTATATTAAAATGAATTTATTACAATGGAGTTACTAAACATTTTTATCTAATGTTTGTCTCAGATGAGTATCTAAATTTTCGTGAAAATGTAAAGATTTACAGACGCCATAACTTTGTAAAAGCTTCATTATTTTCACCCATTATCATATCACTGAAAGATGATAGTCTCTCCAATTTTTCTCTAACCCAAAGTGTCTCTTATCAATTTCTCACAAATAAATTTTCCTTATTTCATCATTTTTTCATTTTACGTGCAGCTTTTTTCTAGATCTTTTATGATCTCTTAGGATTCAAATTTAAGGCTTACTGCCCCACTGTTATTATCTCTTCTAGCAACATATCCAATTCCTCTTATTTGAATATCTTAATTCCTTCAATGATGTCATTATATTTCTTTGTTCTCTCAAGTATTTCACTTTTGATTATTTCTTAGTATTCCCAACATACATCCAAGTTTACTTCTATAAGTAATTTATTTTATTATGTTCTCATTTGTATTAATAATCTAATTAAAATATTTGTAGTTGTTAACTTCTTCTAATCAATGATTACAATTTTTATTTTCTTTTTGTGAGAAAATCCATTGAACATTACTTTAGTTCTTTTCGCATTTATTTTTAGTCCTACTTTCTTATTGTCTGATAATTTTGTAACATTCCGGAAGCTCTTAAGCATTATTTGCATAGAAAACATAATCTGAAAAAACAAGATAACATAATCTCCATTTAGTTTTATTCTCTTAACTTCCCATTTTAATCCACAAAATAATTCTTCTAAAACCGTAATCATTCTGTCATATATCCTTTATTGTTAATGTTTTTAGTATCGCCATATAATCTGATCATTGTTACTGCATTATAATCTATATTTTTCAGAATATGACTCCAAGTCTATATCTTAATGATCCAATGCTTTTATTACCATAGAAAACAGGATCAAATACTTTTTTTTCATAACATACAAATCCAAAACGTAATGGTAACTCATATTCATTAATCTTTCTATAAGTTTTCTCAATATTTGGGTATAATTCACTGTGCTACAAACAATTTTAAATGCATCTTGTTATATTGACTGGTTTGAATTCAAAGTTCATAGTAGATGAGTTCAAATTATCTTAGTAAAGATTATATATAAAACTGATAAAATATTGATTGGTCTATAATTTTTAATATCTTCTTTGTCACATTTCTTAAATATCACTATTATTACAACCATCTGATAACAACTTTATTATTTAGATATTTGGTATATAATTTTGCCAACAATTTTTTTATTTTTTCATCCGTTTCTTTTAAGATATCAATAAAAATTCCATCATTTTTGGAGCTTTTCCTTCTTACTTATGCTTGACAATTCAGAATTTAAAATAATTATAGTGGTTTTTTATTTTATTTTATTATTATATAAAACTTTGTAGAACTCTTCCACCCATTTCATGATGCCATTTTTATTTTTAGTAATAGGGCCATATTTTCTTCTTTTTACTAAAGAAACATTCTCTCCAATACTGAAATATTGTTTTAAGACTTTTACCCTCTTCTATAGCTATCCTTGTTAATTCATTGTTATATTTTTTATATCATTATAGGCTTTTTTTCATACAATTTTACAGAACTCCAGATACTCAATTTTTAAAGATTCATTTTTAAATATTCCTTCTTTTCTTCATATATTCTCTTGTCTCAACTGAAAATTTACATGGTAAATTGCTGCTTTTTTACACATGAAATCTAGTTTGCACTTCTTAGTAGAGAATGAGTTATCTTCTTATTGATCTCAAGTTTGAATTATCTTCAAAGTGTGCTACTATTTTAAAATGATGTAAGTTCTAATTTAAATTTCTTGGAGTGTTTCTGGAAGCTAGGTATACTGGATTTCATAATAGCTTTTATCTCTAGATTTGCATTAATATGTATCTTATATTTTTTTCATTAATGATCATTTCCTATGTTAAATCTATTAAGAACATTACAATCTTGACATACATATTTTGATTTAGTCAAAATTTAATTCGGCTTGAAAACATTTTTAATTTTCAATAATTTTCCAGTTTCAGCATTAAAGTCTCTCATGACAATTTAAAAATGTTATTTGGTTTGATTTGAAGTATTTTTTACATTTATATAAAAATCCTCCACTTCTTTATCACAATGAAAAGTTGTTGGGACATGAATTACCTGCATTTGGTATCTTCCATTAAGTTGAATGAGAAATCTTGACAAAATCATCAGTCTCTACAATGTTCTTTTATCTTTATCATATGTTATTTATAATGAATTTCACTTCATTATTATTTCCAATACTTATGACTTTATAAGAAAGTACATTTTCATTTTTCGAATCAGTTATCTTTTCAATTTTTCTTCTATCTGTATAAAGTCCAGCAATATTTCTTTTTATATAAGATTTCTTCTTCAAATTCATGTAATTTTTCTTCACTTAAAAGTAATCTGCAGTTGTAAGATCTAAATAAATGGTTGTCATCGAATGGTAGCCTGAGTTTGCAAGCAGGGAATTCTTAGCATCCTTAATCTTCAGTTCTCAACTGCTGCCTTGGGTGACAATTTTAATTCCTCCTAGAAATAAAGGTCATAATATGGTGTTGTCTATTATAATTATGTATATCTAATTTTAAAAAATCATTTACACACACATTTATTCTTTAAACCACTAAACATTACATGATCACCATCTCTTATTTTAGCACATACGAAAAACTCTTTATACAGTAGTACTACCCTGTACCAACCAAAGTGGAGGATTGCATTAGATCTAGGTGCAGTGTTCTCAGATCCAATGCTCCTCACTGATGAAGTCCACAGGCCAGAAACTAGTCAGGATATTGGATGAGTAGGCACTAGATGGGGATTTTATGCACAAGCCTTCTGGCATCCATTGATTACTCTGATTGGCACAGGGTGGCACTACTGTATAGAGAGTTTTGCCATTTAGTCTTTCTTCAAGAAAACAACTGATATTTCAGTTGAGAAACATCAAGGAACTCAGAAGAACAACCATAGCATTTTAAAACTAAAAGTTATTGATGAGCAGCCTGTCCATATTCATTTGCCCTATAAATAATCACATAGAAGAAAAAATTACTATGATAAGAACATACTTGCTTGGTTTTTTTAAGGTCTCAAAAAGGAATTAAAGATTCTCCTTTCTGCAGTTAAAAATACTGCTTTTATATACTCAGAAGAAGTATCTTGCTTATAACAACTATCCAGAATTCTTATGTTATATATATATATTACTAAGGCTGTAACCTTTAGGAATAAGCGTCTGAAAAATTCGAAGGTAGGGACCTCTACAGGTCTTAAACACAAGCTTATGCTAGGAAGAAAAGTAGGTTGAAGTAAAGAAGGGTTTTCCTCTTTTCTTCCTAGCATAAGCTTGTATTTAAGACCTGTAGAGGTCCCTATCTTCGAATTTTTCAGACGCTTATTTCTAAAGGTTACAGTCTTGGTAAATATTACTTAATATAATAATGTGCGTTTAATAAAATTTATAATTACAACTTTAAATTATCGTAATAGATTTCTTACTATAAGATCTTTCCATTGACTCATTGTAAATCATAAGATTTCGTGAGTATTAATGTATAATAAGAATTGTGGACTTAATTAGTGAAGTATTAAATAGCTTCACACTCTTAGATCTAACCACTTCAGCTTCACCTATTCATATATAAAAGTAGGTTGAAGTAAAGAAGGGTTTCCCTCTTTTCTTCCTAGTGTAAGCTTGTGTTTAAGACCTGTAGAGGTCCCTACCTTCGAATTTTTCAGATGCTTATTCCTAAAGGTTACAGCCTTAGTAAATATTACTTAATATAATAATGTGCGTTTAATAAAATTTATATATATGTTAATTTTTTTCTCCATGGAAATGCATTACTTTTTATATTTGCTTTTTAGGTGATTTTTTTTTTTGTTCTTATTTTGGGTGATGAAAATAGTACAATTTTCATATCAAAACTTTATTATTTTTATTTCTAATATTTACGGACTACACACATTTTAAGAACCTTTATTCGCCAAACAAGATACAATATCAAGAATACAACAAAGACAATTACAGTTCGTGTTCCATAGTTTGAGATAATACATTAAAGCTAATTTAGAAATAGGTATATGGGGCTTATATAATCAAGGATTACATATTGAGGGGATGTATTATAAACATTTAAGACAACAACATCATTGTTAATAAATGGAAAATAAACATACATAACCCTATTAGGTAATAATCATTACAGAACTTGAGTAAATATGACATACAGTTCAGAACTTATATATAACATTCCCCAGTTTAGCCAGATACATTAAATGAAATTGAAAGTAGTCACTAATTGAGTTTAGCATCAAAAATTACCTAATTAGCTGTAAATCACAGCTATGATCAAATGATAATATAACCAATTACATAATTTATCTGAATGGGTTACAACACTTGCAGCAATTGAGTGTCCATAAGACTTGATAGGTAAAATGAGAAGTAATGTCATAAATGCAGGAGAACAGATATTAAGAAGTCCATAATTAGTCCTACCACTCAAAACACTTGTAATATATAGGTTCAGGGTATACACAATGCAATCACACTTGAACCTGTAGTGTGATGGGTAATTGTTCATTATGTTCTGAACAATCCCAAGTTTCAGGTTGTCCCAAGATTGGGGGGATATGCAGGATCAGGAACAAATGTAAGAAGTAAAGCAGACAATGTAGGCAAATCAATTAGCTTGTGATTGCCTACTAAACTCTTAGTTACCCCCAGGTTTGATCTGCCAGTGAGGTCGGACAAGCCCTTTTGTTGGATTCCCAACCTTGTGGAGAATTTTACAAGGAGGTTATCAATACGGAAATCTGATCCCTTCTCAAATAAGATTTTACATCTGATTGTCCATATTCCATAATTTATATAGGTTGCCAGACATATAGTGCTGAAGTGATCCTTCTCAAAGGATGGACAAATCATTACACTGGCGGGGTCAGGGATAGATATTTTCCTCAGTACCAAGCCACAAAGGCCAGACCATGATTCACATTGGTCTAGGATGTAGTCCATGGTCTCTTCCGGCTTGCCACACACATAGGACCCAAGGTTTTGATGTTGTAACCTCTTTGGTAGTATAGGAAGGACCCCGAAGTTGACCTTGAGCAGGAAGTCCACATATTTGGGCTTGAGCCTGAGGAATTTGATCCATTTGGCAAGTCTGAGAATTGCAAGTGGGAGTAAGATGGGAGTACACATGGGTCTCATTTTATGCGATAGATAGGTTCCTCAGAAAACACATGCAAACAAATTTGCGCAAAAAGAGACGTAACTTACATTGAAAAAAGGGGGGTGCAGTCTGTGATTTTTCAAAATTCACATAAAAGCAAAGCACCAACGTAAAATTACTTTAAAATTCGTGCAAAAAAAAAAATAAGAAAATAAAATATGACTAATAAAAAATTTCAAATTTGAAAAAAAATTGATACAAGACAAACTTTTTTTAACTATAATATTTAATTTTATTCAAAATAATATATTTTTATGCATAATTTACAGTACAGTAATTTACATTTTATACATGTTTTAATTATTATAGCTATTTGCCAAAAAACACGTTCGTTTGCAAACAACTAGTGCCAACTTCACACTCATGTTGTGTCAATAGTTTTCTGGTGACAACGTAATTAGTAATTAATCTTTGAGATGATAATTTTATTAATTGTTTATGAAACTAACAACTAAAAATTAAATTCTTATTTTTGTCTTTAATTTTCAATTCCGTTTAAAAATCAAATTTCACATCACATTAATTTCAAGTCGTAAGTAATTTTTAAATTGTTTATTACAATTAAAAATCAGATTTTAATTTTTAATTGTCAAATTTAATTGTGCCCACTGCTATTACTGACCTTTTAAAAATAAACTTGTGGACACTAAATGATTAATAATTGATTACGTTCTTTTTTAAAAAGCAAAAACAGAATGTGATTTAAAATGCAAAATTAACATGCACAATGTTTGAACAAATTTACATTACAATCTTGTAAAATTTAATGTGTGTATACATAAAATGTGGAAATCATGATTTTAATTTCATTATTGCATAAAATCTTACTATTATAAAGTACTGAAAATATTGAAATTACTAAGATGAAAGTCGAATTCCAATAATGTGCTATTACTTTCAATATAACGTAAGTGCGCGAAATTTATTACTTAAAGTAATATCGCATTATCAGAGTTTGACTTCCTGTGAAACATGGTTCATGTAACTTCAAAATCATGTTAAATAAATCCACATATAGACCCAGGTGTACTTGTTTTCCAGTTGAACATCAGATGGTAGGTGTCCCAGTGTGTGAGCTTTATGGACTAATTTTGAGATTTCTGATTTTTTTGTTGAATAATAAACATTACACAAATATTTGAATTAACTATTTTCAATAAATTCTTCAATTACGAAGTGAATAATCTTTTATATTGCTCTTTTTGCCAACCTTTATTTAAATTTCTCTTTAAATATGGAAAGAAAGAAATAATAATGTGTCCACACATATAGATAGTCCTCTACTTGATAAAAATGAAGATTATTGTCAAAACATGAAACTCAAAATAATTGTCCAAATTATTGTTAACTTTCTGTAAAGAATTAGTTATCTTAATTAAATGTTATCACAGTTTTTTTTTATTGTTTATTTTTTATTAATTGTGACAACATTTTGCTCATTTACTTTGTACACTTTTTAATAAATATATTGATATACACCTGGGTCTCATTTTACATGATAGATAGGTTCCTCAGAAAACACGCACAAAAATAGACTTAACTTATCTTGAAAAAAGGGGGATACAGACTGTGATTTTTCAAAAATTGCATAAAAGCAAAGTACCAACATAAAATTACTTTAAAATTCACGCAAAAAAAAAATAAGGAAATAAAATATGACTAATAAAAAATTTCATATTTGAAAAAAATTGATACAAGACAAACTTTTTTTAACTATAATATTTAATTTTATTCAAAACAGTATATTTTTATGCATAATTTACAGTACGATAATTGACATTTTTTTATACACATTTTAATTATTATCGCTACTTGCCGATAAACAGGTTTGTTTGTAAACTGGTAAAAAATCAGATTCTTTACAAGAGGAAATACAACTAGCGCCAACTTCACTCTCATGTTGTGTTAATGGTTTTCTGGTGACAATGTAATTAGTAATTAATCTTTGAGACAATGATTTTATTAATTGTTTATGAAGCTCACGATATCCAGACATACAACCATTTAGCTCTCGTTGGAATTTAAGAGCACATTCATGATTAGTGTCATTAATAAGAAAATAATTAAAAATAAACTTGCGGACACTAAATGATTAATAATTGATTACGTTCTTTTTTAAAAAGCAAAAACAGAATGTGATTTAAAATGCAAAATTAACACGCACAATGTTTGAACAAATTTACATTATAATCTTGTAAAATTTAATGTGTGTATACATAAAATGTGGAAATCATGATTTTAATTTCATTATTGCATAAAATCTTACTATTATAAAGCAATGAAAATATTGAAATTACTAAGATGAAAGTCGAATTCCAATAATGTGCTATTACTTTCAATATGATGTAAGTGCACAAAATTTATTATTTAAAGTAATAGCGCATTATCAGAGTTCGACTTCCGAAGAAACATGAATCGCGTAACTTCAAAATTGCATTAAATAAATCCATGTAAAACGAGACTCAGGTGTATTTCCATTTGGTAAATCAACATTATATTTAAAAAAAATTATGACATTAAATGAATGATTTCAAAATAAAAACTATATATTACATATACATGTATTTCTTTGTTAGATTCTATTTCCTGGTGTATACAATTAAGGTATTGTAATATTTTTAATTTCTGATGTTATAGCTACCAATTACTTGATTACTATGTTCTATCAAATATAAACATTAGGGTATTTTATTATTAATTTTTATGTGCCCTCTAGAGATTATAATAGTTAAAAATTATTTTTAAAATGTTGCCAATTTAATATTTTTGTAACTATATAGTTTTTGTTTACCATATTTTCGATGCATCTTTTACACTGTCACAAATATGATGCTGGTTAATCTTTTATCATTCAGTATTTGAAAGAAAATATTGATTGTGCCCCAGTTCATATTGCCATGGTTTGAATTCAGATTCTGTAGATTTATTGACAATTTAGTTATTAACTTGCACCATTGAATAACATACAATATATCAAATATGATATTTTTTACAGTAATTCTCATGGCGCAATAAAGTTATAATTTGTTTTTTTTTCGTATTTAATCAAAATGAAGGAAATAAAATTTAGTTCCAATATTTTTTTTATTTAACACCTATATTTTAATCAATGAGATGATAATATGTGTGTTTAGAATATTCAATATTTGTATACTAGCTCACAGTATGCTGGTTTCTTTTGTAGATTTGAATGCAAATCTAGGCAAATCAATCTCTTCTAAATCACCAAAAATGCAGTTTTTAATAAATGGTTGTGACTATAATTATATCCTAGGCTAATATCATATGAGAAGATTAACTTGGGAATCTCAACAGCCTAGTTCATTCCTAAATGAATGAATATTTTTATGGTTGTTATTGCAACCCATTCTCCATATGGGAATTTGAAAAAGTCAATCATCAATTCTGCATGAGATTTGGTGCCTAATAAAATTTGCTTCTCCATTTTAATAGGCTTTTAAAAATCTATTCCTAAAATTATAAGTTTTAGACTTTGAGTTAAAATGCATAGAAAAACTCATAAAAGAGATTTTTATTCTTGTTGATTGAAAAAATTTACTCTACTAATCCACACTTGGAATTTTCTTTTATTTTTTTTTTTTAATGTTGAATATGTATTCTTAATTATTTTTTTTTTAAATTTGTCATTTCAGGGTCAAGTAGGACACTTTCAAGATAGGTAAAGTAATTTTTTATTCAATTGTTTTCCTAACTGTGGGTAACAAGCATGCCTCCGTCAAATTGTTCTACCTTTGTACAAATTCTTTAAACTGGCTAGTTGATTTTTTTTTTTGAATACTTTCTAACGCATTTATTTCTCTTATCATTTTCAATTTTTCATTAATGACATCACTTTCTAATTTTTTGGTTCTTATGAATCCTTTTTCTATTTCACACTTTTAATATCCTGTTAAATGTCATTTATTTTCTTCATTAGTAGAGAATAAAATTAGTGAGAAGCACTTTCCAACACTTTCAATTTGGTCATTTTTTATTTCCAACAATATTATTACTTCTTTCCATGCACTCTGTAATTAAATGTTCAGCTTTTATTTTAACTTGATATGCTTGGAATCTTTACTACAAACATGCATCTGTTTTGCCAATTTGTAAGGCATTCCTCAACATCTTTTTATGTTATTAATTTTATTATCACAATGAATGCTCTATGATTTCAGTTTTCTTTTGACTTCTTGCCTTGTGTCTTCTTCTCATCACTTAGTTCCTCTTACTTGTAATTCAAATTTATTATTTAGCTTTTAATAAGCATTTGTTTTTTTAAAAAAAATTAATATCTATTTAAATCTTCATCTATCATTTATATTTATTTATTTAACTTTTTACATTTTATCTTTCTTCAGTTGCATTATTTTTAGTTAAATATTCAGCCTATCCTTATCAAAAATATTTATACTTAGCTCACTTATTTATACTTTATTAATGATAAATGCTTTACCATGTGAAGCTTTTTTACATAAAGGTACATAAAACTTTTTAAAAAATACCTTTAGTGTTATAACAAAAGATATTATGTCATTGCAATTCTACATGAAAATGGGTGGACATAAAATCATATTTTTATGCATTTTTTATTGATATATATACACATGGATGTTTGATCCAATATTTCATCTAGTGAAACAATTTTATTATTTAATAATATAAACTTCTATAGTTCTTTGAAATATATTAGGACAATCTTAAATACAATGAAACAAACATATAAATATGGAAAATTTTACTTGGTAATTGAAAATTTTAAAAAAATTAAAGTAGATGTAAAATAATATGCTATCAAAATAGAGATTAAAATATTCTCCATTAGAATTTTTAACTGCTTTCATAACCAGATAAAAGATTTTATTTATTTATTTTTTTTTTGCTTAGTGTACAAGCATTTACTACTTATGTAAACAATTTATGTTATGCGTTGTAATCTTTTAGATTCAAAGAGTTATTTAGTGCAAATGAATTAAATAATGAACTCGAAGTTAAGATTCAATTAATGGTACTTAACGTATTAATCCATGTGGCTGGCGGTGAAATTTTAGTCTTCATTAAAATATTTGATAGTATTTAATTAATTAAGTGAATTTAACTTTCAAGGATAAGTCGTTAAAGATCTCTAGAATATTTTATATTTACTGTACATTCTTTATTAACTTCTAATTACACCCGTATCAAACGTTTTTACCCGAGAGGTCAACGCAGCTGCCTTGCAAGCAAGCAGTTGGTTGCAGGCAGTTGTTGCGGGATCGCCTCCCGGCCGATGCTATGACATACGGAAAAAAAAAACTACAACACACCTGCTTATGCTTTAAAGATAGTCATCTTTTGCCACATAAATAAATTGACATTAATACAGAAAGTGGAGTTGTTATTTACAACTTTATTAAAAATGATTCTTTAAGTCTTTGAGAGTTAAATTTATTTACTTAATTAAATAAAACATACTACCAAATATTTAGCAATCATAAATAATCATAAGTAATAAAAACTAAAATTTCAGGACTAATAATACCATGGAAACTTTTTTCATTAACTTCTAACTGCAATTGACCTACTTATGCTTTAAAGATAGTCATTTACAAATAATCATATTTCACAACTAATAATACTAGGAAAACTTTAGTGAGTTATAGTTTGAACCAAAGTAGATGCTACAGGTCCAAGTTTTGAAAATTCCATAGTAGTTATGAAGTCTTATGTAATATATAGGGTTTATGAGCATAGACTTTCACACGACTCACCACTCTCCACTCTATCTCATAACACTGATACACTTGAACATATATATCTCGAAAAGATAAATAATCACCAATATATGTACTTCATGCTAAACCAGCAATCATCAGTTGGTCCAGATTACCATTTCTACACATATATGCTATAAGTGCTCAGATATATATATTAAGATAGCCAATCTTTATGTAATTATTGCTAATAAAAAATGAATTGTGAAAAGAAAAGAAAATTTTAAAAAGGAAACATTTTTTAATAGTTTTAATAAATAAAAATAAATTTAAATATTAAGGCTTAAATTGCCAATCAGACCCTGTGAAAGCAAGGTGCATCAAATGTTTTAGAGCAAAACTGACTAGAAGACTAATATTGTACTAGAATTAAACAATAAATCTGGAAATTGGTATCAAATTGTTGACCACTTTAGTGATATAATTTGAAATTAAAATGAATATATCATCAATCAAATTTCATAAATTCCAAAACAGCATATCTGTTTGTTAGATTTTACATATTTATTACAAATGAAAACAATGACAAATAATTTTCTTATTAGTAAATAAATCAATTGAATGAGAACTAAGAAACCCCAAAAAATGTGAAGAAAAAAAATAATACTCAAAAACAAAAAAATAATACTTCAAAATATAAAAAGAAATCATAAGTATCCAATCTATGACAAAACTGTATAATAATTAAAAACCATATACTTATTTGAAAAGAAAGCAAAAGAAAAAAACTGAATATATGTATATAATTGATAAAATAAACTTTTGATACTCAATTATAATCTTAAATATTTCATCACAGTTACCAATAATTGCTAAAAAGTCGAATAACTTTCTAAACCAATTAAATATTCATAATAATGAAATAATCTTATTAATTCATAATAATCGCTTTGGAAGCTAAAAATAAGAAAAGTTGAAACTGGAATGTATATAGGCTTAATATAGTATGCCGAGCAATATCTTTAAAACAATATCATAATCGTAGCAATATAACTACAATTTAGAGATGGATAGTGTAATTTAAAGAGTATGTAAATGATATATAAATGAGTGGGTTTAAATGATCCACTTTTTAGATAACAGGATTCGTTTTTGGTGATAGCATTCGGATTTGTTGGCGCTATGCTTTAGGCTTTTACCTTGCATTTTGCATCACTGCATTCCAAATATACCATACTGGATTTATCTTTTCCGCATATATATGCTTGAATGTATCAGTGTTATTAGATAGACTGGAGAGTGGTGGGTTGTGTGAAAGTCTGTGCTCATATACCCTATATATTACATATATAGACACAGGTGTATATATAAGCCTGTGTTTCAGTTATTACATTGTAGAGATGTCTGCCCATCCTTGCATATGTATTTAATGAATTATGTCCTGTACATGTGGGGTTCAGATTGACCTTAGGTCAACATGGGTGTGACAAGAATCTCAGCCTCAGGGTGGCCTTCGAGCATTCCATCATCAGATTTTCAATTGGTTGGACGGTTGAAGAGTTGGAGTGTGTAGTAGATTGGAGCCTGTCCATTAAAGTATGAAGATTGTTTATCTTAATATATATCTGAGCATTTATAGTATATATGTGTGGGAGATGATAATCTGGACCAACTGATGATTGCTGGTTCAGCATGAAATATGTATATTGGTGATTATTTATCTTTTCAGCATATATATGCTTGAATGGAGAGTGGTGGGTTGTGTGAAAGTCTGTGCTCATATACCCTATGTATTACATACTGGCTCTTGTAAATTTAAAGGTATGGCCGAGTTTATTTTCATGTTCTAAAAATGTATATTTTCACCTAAAGATTTATTAATTGTTTGATTATCCTTTTTATATACTATATATATAAATTTTCCAAATTTATTTTAAATGTATTCTGACTCTCCTGCTTATACTGACTTAAATGATTTATTTGTAAATTAACTTCTGAATGTAACTAATCCTCTACAATTATTTACTAAAATAAAACAATTTTTCCTTAGTTTAATACTTAATCTGATAAATATTATCATTTACGTGTATCTCTGAAATCTTATTTTCAAGACAAATAAATTTACTCATTTATTTTGCTTTTTAAATTAATAAATTGACATTAAAGCAGCTAACAAATCAATTTCAACTTAAAGCAACTTCTATTTAATGCCGTAAAATATTTCTTCATAGGTAAATTAACTAATTTAATAGAAAATTATGACAAAAAAAATAAATATATGTAGCATTATTCGTTTTTATTAATAACATTAAGATTTGTTGGACATTAAAATCATGAATGTTTTTAGAAAAATGTTGAACTTTATTGAAATTTTCCAATTACATTCAACTATTAGTAATAGCACACAGGTTAGTATCTACACAATATTTTAAATGGTATTATTCTCCTCTCTTCTTCGGGTGTTTCTGGTTTAACCAGTAACAGTATTAGCATGGGAATTGAACCTCAACCATTAGATTTTTGAATATTAAATTTTAAGAAAACACTCTAACCAACTGAGCCATTCTGCCAAAGACAACAATCAGTAGAAATTTCATGTACTTATCTATGAAGTTCCTCATGATGTTTCCACCTTTTTCTAAGAGCAAAATTAATTACTGGATTCTAGATATAATGTATTGTCACACTAAGTTTGGATACAACATTTTCTAAGCATTCAATATTCAAGAAACCAATGGTCCAGATTTGATTCCCATGTTAGTACTGTTACTAGTCATGCCTGCGACATGTGAAGAAGTGTGGAAAATAATATCATTCAAAACGTTGTATATTATAGATACTAACGTGTGTGCTATTACTAACACTTGAATGTAGCTGGAAAATTTAAATAAAGTTTAAAACTTTTCTAAAGACATGCATGATATACTGTTAGATGATGGAAATAGTTCAACATATAAGTACAATGTAAAATATTAGTCAATATTTTAATATCCTATACAGTTGTTTCTAAAAACTATTACGACTTATATCGTTACACAATCTTTGTATTTCTAATGAATTTAAGAAACCTGACTTTATAGTAATTTTCCAAATGGCCACACCTTTATTTAGAGAAGGTGTAATGTGTAAAAGCTTTCCGAGAGTACGTCAAAGGAATTTGGCCAAGTTCGCATGCGAAATCTCATTTTCACGTGAAATACTACATAGTTCATAAAATGTCTGGCGATCGTAACTTTTTCCGCAGTTGCCGAAAACAGAAGCCGAGTATTTCTGCTGTCCAATAAAAATATACACAATTTTTTGTAAATTTCATAGAAACATGTTTGATAAGTAAAGAAGACATTTATATGTGTTAGTTGTTGTTTTAAAAAGTTTGAGTTTCTTTCTTTTGTCCGATATGGTTACGATATTGATATTTTTTATTTTAGCTTTACAAACAACAGAACACTAATCCTAAACTAACCCTAAACCTAACCCTTACCCTACACAGTTGTTTTGTTATGTAGAAAGCAATAATTAAGGGAAAGAGATCGTTAAATAGACATCGCAAAAAAAGTTCTAAAAACAGCGATTTAAAAATTAAAAAAAGCTTGTCATTTACTAAATTAAAATTAAACAACTTTTTAAATAAAAAAAAGTTATAGAAATCAATAAATTAATAACCAAAAAAAAAAAAAAAAACAGCGATTCGATTTAAAAATAACGCGGCTTCGAACATTGTATTGTATTGTTTTTGACTGCCAACAACACCATCAAGTGGCCAAGCCCGATTACGTTATAATTACCTTTAAAAATACTATCTATTATTATTTATAAATTAATGTCTTCCAAATATTTTCAACTTATACAAAGTATTTCTCATATGAAAATAATCAACCTCTTTTGTCCCATGTTGGATTTATCTTTCATTATTTTCTTTATTTTTCTGATTGTCAGCCTAGTTATCCATCCTAATCTCCATGGTGATCTATTTGCAGAATTTTTTTGGCTTTTTAACCCACTTTTTTTAAACATATATTGATCTAGAAAAAAATTCTACCAAACATTGCAGTAAATTTTAACACCTTTTTAATCCATTTTATTTTTCTTTTCTTTTTTTAAATTTATTAATTTGAAGAATCCTTTTTTTCTTCTGAAAACCTAGGTATGGTTCATATATTTATTTGTAATGTATACTTTCCAATATTTTTCTGTTTTTTCCAATATTTTTGCTGTCTTTATAATTGCAGCATTCTTTAAGTGTGGAACACCAATACCTTTTCATAAATTTGATGTGTTATAAATTATAATTTTATTTTGTAATTATTTTTATTTTTGCCTACTTTTTCTAGAACTCTATTTTTTTTATTCATTTCTGTCTTTATGAAATATATATATCTGACTATAACTTTTATATCCACTTTACTCATAATTTGTGGTTAATGTGTTTGACTTACTCTTATAAAAACTAACTTCATTTTTCCAAAAAAATTTCAGTCATGTCCATATTGTATGTAAATGTTTTAAAATCCAATCTTATTAAATATCTAAAAACAAACTTTAAAACTATAATTTCTTATCAGTACAGCAGAATTACATGATAAAAGTTAATTTAATTTATGTTGTATGTCAAATGGAATTGTTAGAAGTTCGTCAATATGCAGACATGCATGGATGCTAGTTATTATTGACATTATGTTTACAATGTTTCTTATTTAGAAGATTCTCCCAACAATGTGTGAAATATTCATTCCTAATTCAGAAGCTACAGAATTGGTGAATGTTATTGATGAAAATTGTGGACTCTCTTACTCGGGTAGGAGTAAAGCATAATGTTATTTTAGCTTTTCCATTCACTTGAATATGTTTGTGCTCTCAAATGCAAGTGAATGCTTAAAATAAATCATGTAAGGGAAGTTAATGATAGGGATTTAATCCATTGTTAAAATTTCTTTAGACAAACTGGTTTTATCTTCATCTTTTATCATTGTGATTTTCCATGTGTCAAGATGTTAAGCATATTCTTGGAAACAGTATTAGAATCAATAATCATCAGTACTTTTACTTTTTTACTTATTCTCATCATCTCTAACAAAGTTTTTGTAGAATCATGTATTAAAGATTCATTATAAAGTAGTGATTCTTGTATTTATCCAAGTATTTTTTTTCTTTATATTGAACTTTATTGTTGACATATTTTGAAGTCTCAGTTTAATTCTTTCTTTAATAACAAATGTTACTATCTTAATAATGCATCGCAGATTAGTTGAACAGTTTGTGTTATATTTCTATATATAATTAATTGAAACAGAAGTAACCACCTTCCACTGAATTATGTTATATCAATATGGAAAAATAGAATGATACCAATTTATCTTTTAGCTGTTGCTTATACTATATGGTAAATTTGGTCTATTATTTTAATTTAGGTGCAGACTAAATGATCTGAAATTAATATTAATAAGTGCAAATACATTTTTTCCATGAGAAAAAAATATTTAATTTTTTTTTATAAACCAAGTTCAAAAACTGTTAAAATTATATGTAGAAAAAAGCAACTATAAATCAGCAGCTCCTAACAAGTTGGGAAATTTTTTATATTTTCTATAATACTTTATTTTAGTCATGGTAAATAAATTTACTAATTATTTGAGAGTATATAGGCTTAATATATAATATTAATTAAAATATTTTCATGGACTTAAAAATGTAAACATTGAAAATATAATGAGAATTTCACTGCATTTACCTATCTAGGCAAGCTTTCAATTAAAACCTTTTGAAATCAAATTATTTAATAATAGTATTTTTGTCTGACTTTTTTTTTTCATGTGTCATAGCATTGGCCAGGAAGCGAACCCGCGAACCCTGGACAACTGCTTGTAAGGCAGCTGTGCTGACCACTCGACCATCAACGCTAGACTTGTCTGACTTATTTAAACTAAAAATCGTTCCATTTTTCATTTTATTCTAAGAGACAATATATTATATATCTAAAAACGGAAAATGTACTTTTGTAAATATTTCTATTTTTACCCAAGTTTAAAAATCTCTCGTATAAAGGGTTATATATATGACAAAGTCTAGTTTTTATATATCTAAAACATAGATGTGTAATTTTTTACTTTTAAATTATACTAAATACAAAACTGAAAGAAGTTTCAATTTAGTTGTCAGCCAAATAAAATATTATTACTAAGTTACATGATTTCAGTTTGTATTTGCCAGTTTTAATTGATTATTTTTCTAAATAACGTCATAGCAAGTTTATTTAAATAAATACAAGGAAATGTCAATTACATTTACAATGTTTGCATGTATAAAGTTTGAGAAAATCTAATATGCATATGTAATTCTTTATGGGAGAATTAACCTAATTAGTATATGTAAATCTTATGGGAGAAATTTATTACCTGCAATAAAATATTTAGGAAATGATCTTCCAGTTTTCTTACATGTAGTGTATATTTTTCCAACTTTCGTTCTTAATATCTCAAGTGCTAAGCTAAAAGAGACTCACTCCATTTTTGGTTTAAAGATAGTTAGATAAAAATATTATTACTATACAGTGTGATTTCAATTTTTAATTTCTGTTTGAAATTGGTTGTTTGCCTAATTACATCATGTCTGAAGATTGTCTAGGCAAAGTACTTGAAATTTCCATTGTGCTTTCAATGTTCACATTGCGTGTGTGAATGAAAGATGTGATACAGGATTATGGGGAAGCGTCCATTTTTGTGATTGCTTGATTTTTATCAATATCATAATGGTAGTTTGTCAGATCTTATCTCACAGAGAACAGCTAATCTCTAGACGTAACTAGTAAACCATCCATATTCACCAATGATAAAGGTGAAATCGGGTAAAAATAATAATGTTTTAATGCATATATATTAAACATTTTATTATTAAATATGTTATAAATTTATAATATATATATATGATTCACTTCTTTTAATAGCTTCTACGCGAATCACTTTTTATTATGATAAAAAACAGAAAAGACTTGTTTTTAAAAATAGTGAGATATCCCCAGTGGATCACGATGTTCAAAGTAGAATCAGTTCAGATGTGAATGATATTTTTGGTATAGTCCATACGTTCAAAGATTTAAAAATTAATTGTATTGAAGAGGCTCTCATCACATTATGGCTTCTTGTGAATCCACGTAAGTAACATAGTCTCTTTTTTGCTTGTCAAAATATAAATATTTGTCTATATTTGTCTTACTATTTTAGATGTACGCATGTATTCAATTTATACGTAGGAATACCAGGAGTAAATCTTGACCAAAAAATTGAGCAGTGTTGGAAATATCTCTTTTCTCCTTTATCACATTGTCATTATAGCTTTCAGTTGTAACCAAAGTTTAATTTTCATTATCTTTAATATTTCACGTACATTTACACTCATAATTGTATACAAATATGCAATAAAAATTTATGCTTTCTCTATTTTAAATGGCATATAACTTATACTTGTGCTTCTAAATGTTTTAAGGGTATTACAATTTAACAACTTTTTGTTTATTTTTCTTTTTGTTTCTTGGTGCCAAAACATAAGAAGTTTCTTGTATTTTAAATGATTTTAAATTGGTTGTAATTTTAAACAAGTATTTATTACATATTGATCATATGAAGAAAATTTAATTTTTTTATTATTATTAAAATAAGTTCTACCTAAAAGATTATTAATCTCATTGTTTATCTTATATGTATTTGGTATGTCTATTTGTTAATTAGTTATGTAGGAAAATTTCAATAAGTGTGTTTGTGTATATATATATATATAGATAGATAGATAGATAGATAGATAGATAGATAGATATAGATATTAATTTATATGATTAAAAGCATGTGTCCTACCATAGCAATTTTATTTATGATATAACACATATATGAGGGCAATAATGTTTTAATTATAGTATTTATATTGAGCAACAAGTTTTTAGAGACGGGTTATTTTCAAAACATCATCCAGGTTAGTATTTGAATGGGAAAAAGCTTTTTATATTTCAGAGGCCAATCTCAATCTGAGGAGAGATCAAGAATTAAAAAGAAAAATAAAGAGAGGAAGGGAGAAAATAATCTATTCTGGATATCCTGAGCTCCATAGTCATTAAAGGCATTTTAGAATGTATTATAGGTCATCCAGACTTATTATTTTGATATGACTTCAGACTAATTATATAATAACATTAAAATTTTTAAATAATAGTAATCAATGTATTTGGTTTACTATTATAATATGTCATTTATTTTTGTAACAAACCAAGATTAATAATTAAATATATTATTAATTTAAGTTAAGTAAATAACACATTGCAGGAAACTTTATAAATTCTAGTGTTTATAAGTCAATAAGAATATTGTCCAGACATTATACAAATTTAATTTCCCATATGTATGAGAAAATTAAACTTTACTGGGATCAGTCTCCATTGCAAACCTATGCCAAAATTTTAATAGCATAGTCAAAAATTCAAACATAGAATTTAAGTTTTATGTAAACTAAATGTTATTGAATTGGGGCAATTTATTATAGAAGAAAATCTCATTTTACTGTCAGAGCTGTTACAAGAATCCTGCTAAAAATACTTAGCACATGATCAGTCACCTTCCAGTGTAAGGTAAAATAGTACTTGGCCTAATTAACCAAAAATCAAAATGGAAAATAATTTCAAAAGCCTTTCTTCTGCTGCTGTCATATTAAAGAAAAAAAAATAGCCAATTGTCAGTGGCAGTTTGATAATTTAATAAGTTGTTATAATCAAAGTTTAATTTAATAGTAATAACTGCATTTTTACTAATGAAATTATTGGCACTTTTCTAAAGTTAAACATAGCATCAAATTGGACACCAAATAATCCATGCTAACAAATTTGTATAAGATGAAAACTTAATGATCTCCACCTGATAAAAATTGGGTAATAATTTAAGAAAATACAGTGTTCTAAAAAATGAAAAAAAAAGAGTATACATATTTTTACTATATGCTCAAATAAGCTATTGAGTATGATTACAAACAGATAAGTACATTCAGTACTAGAACTGTTTTTTAATATTTTATTCCTGTAATAAAATGGTACTAATCAGTAAGAAAAATATAACAGGATTTGCTATTAACAATACCAGTGGGTGACTATTTTACAAAAAGCACATTGAAAAGTTTTTTTTTTTTTTTTTTTGATCATTATCAAAACAGCTGAATAGACCAAAATGACAGCATTTTTTTTTATATTGCCAGTTAAGATTATTGAAATAGTTAAACACTTCCAGAAGAATTCATAGTTAAGAAAATTAAGGAATTATTTGAACTTTGTACCATCATATATCTTTCTTTTGCAATTTTGAAATAGATATATGGTTAGGGATGAGGGAGATCATATAATATTATTCAGCATTTCATGACCTAATCAAACATGTCTATGGTAATGATCTGGTGATATATTATTTGAACAGTTTTAACAGCTATATCTGATCAACAATTGTAGATTGATATTAAATACAAGCAAAAATTAAGAAAGGCATAGGATGGGAGTTAAAAATATCAAGTCTCACATGATCATTTACAAGGCCCCAAGTTTCCTCTCAAAAAGATGTGCTCTCATAGTGAGAAGATAGAAAACTATTTGCCAACACAATGTGTTATTGTAATGATTAATTATGGCACTAGATTACAGAAGGTTTTAAAAGATCTTCACAGATTGCCATTTTAGAAATAACAAAGAAAAACAAATGATTTTACAAAAACTGGAAGAGTAGCAATTTTCACCAGAAAAACAAAAATTAGTCAAACTAACTATATGCTATTAAAATCTATATATTTAAGAAAAGACACAATGAAGTTGGACAGTAGATTTTCAGTTTTCTTCATTTAAAAAATTGTGGAATAGATGAGTGAAAATAAGAGAAGTTACTGTAAAATTGGAAAAGATCAAATTCAGAACCGAAAACATGATTGTGAGATAGTAGATGTGTCACTTAAGCAATTAATATACAGTATTACAAGCTATATAATTAATAGCAAACTTATTAAGTCAAAATATTAAGTACTGCTTCAAATATGGTCAAAGCAATTGCTAAAAAGAGGATGGAATAGCAGAATATTTGAATCTTATCCAGATAATAATTTGACCCTACCAGTCAAAGTAAAGTGAAGATTATCACAATTCTAATGTAATATCAGTTTCAAAGGATGCTATTCACTGAAATAGAAAACTTAATAATTAATTTTAATGAACAAATAAAAAGATTTGATATTATATAATAGAACATTATCAAAATATCAGTTATATGTGAACTTCATCCAAAGATGCATAATAATTATACAGATACTTTCTGGCCATTTTTGATTACTAACAAAAAAATTTGCTGTCGTTTTTTTACAAAAATGACTTTGTCATTGCATTCTGGAAAATATAAGGCAATCTGTTTAGAACTAGCAGATAAATCTTTAGGCAATCAAATCATTATTTTTCTCTGTGAAAGGAATAAAGCCTTGGGACTGAGACATGAAGACAGTTTATGAACTTATGGGTGAAAGTGTTAGATTGCACCTGTACATGGTGACAAATTGTTGAATGGATATCATAAAAATTATATCAAGAATATAACAGTTTCAAAACAAAACGTTATTGCTTCATTATATTCCATTTCATATATATATATTTTTCTTATAACAATCCCTTTCTTTGTGATAAAATTAATGGGAAAATATTTTTAATAGCAGTTGATGCATATTCACAGTGTGCTGACTAAAAATGTTTTTTTTAAAATGCTAATTAATCGTTATAATCATCTATTTATCATTTTTTTAAGAATTCATCTGTTGTTGTTTTTTTTTAATATATAACATTAAATTTTTTTGGTTGCAAAAAGAAATTTGTTGTTAATTTGATTCCTTTTTGTTGGTTTAAAGAAACTAAACAGAGCAAATATTGCTGGTATCATTAACATATGATTATTCACATGATAAAAAAACATGGATTTGCTGCTTCCACACAATCTCAACAAACATGGTAATGGATTTTACCTGGTTTTAAGCTCAAGATAGTATTATGGGTTTTTTCTTTTCTGATGTCTTATAGTTGTTATCTGAGTTAATAATTGTCTTTTTTCCCACAATAATGACAGTCAAAAGTCAAACTTGTCGCTCATTTCTTAAAGTCTGTAAGTCGTCGTCCAAAATAATATTTAGCAATTGAAAATAAATGATTGTTAAACACTAGCTTATGAACCTAGGCTATTATTTGATGATGATTTTTTATCTGATTAAGATCACTGACCCTTTATTTAACTAAGATTACTTTTAACAAAAGCAGATTTTTATGAACTCAAATAGCAGTTTGGAATGTCATTGAACTTCATGAAATTAAAAGAAAAGATAAAGAGTCAATGGACGTGAAAAGTGCTTATGCTTTACTATAAAGGGATAAGTATTGATATTACAAAATGTAATGATTTTTATTATAAATGAATAAAGAAAAGCAATATGAAATTTTTTTTCATGTCAGATAGAATGGCAAAATTAATTATTCATCTCATTGAATAAATGCAGATAATACGTTTTTGTATGGCAACAAGTTTTCATTGGGATGAAGTTTTGGATTTTTGAAGATTTTAATGCTAGAATTGAAAAACAATTGGAATGTTTGGAAAATTTAAAATACTATACTGTGTATTATGATTTTTTAAATAACATCCAAAACAGAAATTGACATGGAATATATTTTGAGTAGCAGAAAATTAAAAAATATTGAAAGACTTTGTTAGTAGCTCAGATTTAAAAGAACTCGATAAGAAAATAATTGATACTTTATTAAGAACTGCCATACAGACAGCTTGTACAAAAATTAGCAATTTGTCAATAAATGTTCAAGAGGGACATCAGAAGGTATGATAATAAGAAGCAATAGTAAAATATTTTTAAATGATGCATTTAGAAAAACGAAAATCTGGCACTTTGGTGTGAAAAAAACATAAAGAAATATAACAACGAAATGAGGATAAAAGCTATAGAAAGGAGCAAAAAATTTAGAAATATAAAACAATATCTTGGTATTAAAAAGGTGAGCGCATTTTAAAAATAAAAGGGATCACTGTCTCAAGATGGCTGCATTTGAACAATAAGAAAGAATGGTATTATTACTAAATAAAGTGTATAGAGGAGTTCCAGAAGTAACTGTCTTTAATAAAGATGTACAAAAGAAATTAGTCTCTACAATTACAATAGCTTTTAAAATAAGTTCATTTAAATAAAGATATGAGACGTACAATCTATGAAGAATAGAAAAACTCCAGGAAATGATCGAATTATTTTCAATAATTTTTTAAAAAAGCAGATGAATAAATAAGAAATTGATGGAAAAGCTATATATCAAATGTCTAAATGAAAAATAAGTACCGGATGATTAAAAGAATGCAGTAGTAATATGACATTCAAACAAAATGAAAAGAAAGTAGTTAAAAATTATAGGTCTATAAGTTATATACCAAATATTTAAATAATAAATAAATACCAGATGTTTGGAAGAATGCAGTAATAATATTAAAAATGAAAAAATAATATATTTAAAATTAGATTCTATGAATTTGAGATCTTTAATAAGATTATTACAACTCATCTATATTAAAATTTTGGCTTAAACCAACAAAAGGTATAAACTAGATTTAAAAGTGTTTATAGCATGGTAAATCATAATTATTATAGCATAGAATGTACCATTGTATATGACGTGATTTTATATTGGAATGTAAATTATAAGATTGGTTTAATTCTACAAGCATTACTGCAGTGATTAAACTTTAAAAATTCAAGATATAGATCCAGAACAACGTTAAATTCTGAAAAATATTTAGCATAATATTCTTAGAGTATATGATAATAGTAATAATAATAATCATCATCAAAATATACAGAGTTGTTTTATATTTTCAAAACTTTTAAAATGTAAATTTTATAGAAAATATTTCATCATTTAAAATGAGATGTTAGTAGAAAGGATGGAAAAGATTGACACTGCAGGATGATATAAGAGATGGAAAGAGTTATTTGGAACTGAAGAGATGAGCAATGAAGAGAGAAAAAAATGGAGAAGTGGATGAATTAATGATCTGATTGCTCTTAGGAATTGTCCATGAAATATAATACTACTGATTATTTGAGTAGAGTAAAAATAAATGTTATTATTAAAGTCATTTTGATTTTATAAATATTGGAATTGTTTGTGCAAATAATGTTTCAAGACCTTTTGGAAATATTACAAGAGTTATCAGATTAAATCAGGAAAATAGAAGATGCCAGTAGTAGTTCAAAAAAATAAAATTTCAATGCCTGTTGAAACATGATGAATTAAGAGAATCATAGAAATGGACTCAAGAAAAATGATTTTGATAAAAATCGTTTAATATTGAAAGAAATATTTTTATGAGTTTAGGAAGAAAGATTTTACTTATATTAATTTAATGATACTGATGTTGCAGAATCCGTATTTTGAAACAAGATTTTTGTGTAGATTTAGGTTGTAATAATTAAATTAAATAAATAAATGGTAAAATGCTTAGATGGTTATATAGTATTCAATTCCAAACAGTGCTTTGATCCTAAAACCTTTAGATCTCAATGCCATTATATAAAATTGTACAATTCACAGCATAGCAAGACTGTCATTTTTCTCTGTAAAGAACAGTCTAAAATAAAAAATTGATGATAAAAAAGCATTATAAATTTATGAATCCTGAAATCTTTAACTGATGTTTCTAAAGCAATATTCAGAATAGTACTAGAAACATCCAACAATACAGATGGTTTTTTATCTGTCAATATGTGTGTTTTTGTGTGATCTAACATAGTGCATGAGTACTATGTTATGTTTCAGGTTTTTGGAAGTATCAAGTTTTCAAAAATTACATGTTTTGATATATATATATTGAAACAAACACTTTGTTATGTTTCAAATATGTATTAGACCAAGAGGGAGTTTAAATTTAAAAAAAATCTTTAAATTAATTTAGGAATTTTGTTAATTTAATTTTATGTTAAACATGTGTTATAAAAGTAGAATTGCATATATATGTACACACACACAAATCGGTAAAATAATTTTTTTTTCTAAAAATCTAATTTTTTTTCCTCTCAAAAAAAAGTAAACTGTAAATAAATGTCTTATCTTTTGTATAAGATTTTTATAAAATTGTATAACAATGCTTAAACTCAAAATAAAATTTTAATCTGCTGAAATAACAAAATCTAAACGTTAAGCATTGTCCAGATAAGACTAATGGAATTAATTAATATGGAATGTAAAAAAGTTATATTTTAAGGGATTAAAAACACAGTTATTAATTAATTAAAAACTTGGCTATTTTAAGATGTTAATCTAGAAAATTCTAGAAAAATTTGTGATGGGAACAATAGACTGAATATGTATAAAAACTCCCCAAAATCTATTGTTAGATTCATTCAATAAATTCTATTAGGTCCATCCAATAGATTCATTCATTGATTCATCAAATTTTTTCAACTCTACTAGTCAAGGTCATATTCCAGATGCTAGGGCTCTTCATTCCATGTGACAAGCCATACTTTTTTCAGCTCTTTTGCCAAAGTTATTGATACTCACCAACAGTTTGTGGCATGTGGCTTAGACTAGTAAAATGGGGTGACAGATTATTCCTAGTGGTATTCTTTAAAATATGTTTGACTAGGTACTTAACCAAGAGAACTCCATATTCTAAACTGAATCTTCATCATCCAACATGTAAAATGATAAATCCTTAGAAAACTGACCTCTTAAAGCCAACCTACAAAGAAGACACAGCTGACTTCCCAGAAAATTACAACTATAAGATACACAAAGGTAGCTACATCTTCAATAAATCAGTTAGCAAAAGTAACAACCTTGATGAACTTAGTGGTAATATAAACTTTCATATATCATAATAAGCCAGGTGTTGTTATAAAATTTATGATTTAGAAGTATATTATAAAACCCTTACTAGTAATTTTTCTTAAGCAATTTTATAATTGATAAGTCATTATGTATCAGATATTTACACATTTTATTATTTTTTTCATGGATGAGTTGTTTTTTCATTATTATGATCAATGTTGATTTACATAATTAGTTGACCTTAATATACTTTTGAAACTTAATACTGTCAAAAGACAAATATTTCATATTTTAAAGTAGACCAACTTTGTAATTAGTTGATATTATTATTATTTACAGTACTTACAGCAAATGATGTTTTCCTTTAAAAAAATAAATCAGAAATCCATAAACTATTGTTTTCTAAGATTTGTAACAGTATCTGTTTTAAATTGTGCTTTAGTTATATATGTGAAAAGATATTGATATATAAAAGTCAGACTTATGTGAGCTATCTTAGACTGTGTGTAGATTAAATGTATATGGCTATGGGTGTTAGGGTGAAATAAGATGGTCTGGTCTAATTACATGCTCTCCCTTTTGCATGACTAGGGTTCGATCATGCTGCACTGTGTATTAGCACATTCATATCAGTTTCTCTGGGTTTTAATAATAATAAGGAAGGATAGAGTAAGTGTGTAGGCAATATAATGAACATTTAATAAAAAGAACTTTTCAAACTGAGAAAATATTCTATTCGCTGGGATAATAGTTTTATAATTGCAGTATGAAACAATTGGTACTAATAGGTTTCTCCTAGTGTTGAACCATCTGTGAAGGAATACTACTTTATTTCACTGGGGTGTTTTCTTTTATATTTAAATTGTTTTATTAATTAATAAACTTGTAATATTTATTTAAATTTGGCTTGTGTTTGTTTACTCCGTCTGTCTATCAATTGTTTAATAGCTATGAGTCTCATACTCTAAGCTGAGCTAGTGTCAGGACCAAATAATTTGTTTTATGTTATGTTTGCTCCTCATCACTAGTGGATATTTGGTCACCCCAAATAATTTTATATGCTCATTAAGTAATCTAATAGTGCACTGAAGTGACTGGTGTTTTTAACTCATGTAGAGTGTCTGATACAATTATATATATAAATTCATCTAGGTAGGAATTTTATTAACAGTATTCTGATATTTTAGCTTGATCACACAAACCATCATTTGGTGATGAATAGAATACTATAAAAATGATTGTAAAAAAACATTGACTTATAACAATGCTAATGTTCCATCATTAGAAAAAACAGGTGTATAAAAGTGAAAAAACAAAATACAAGTTAGAAATTGTTTAGATTAATGTTTTTAAAAATTCTTCCAAATAGGAGGAAGTTTGCATATAGCCTCACTATTGTTAGTGCACTTTGGCCTTTTAAGTATCTCACTGACTTCTCTGATCTTACATGGAGATACTTAAAAGTTCAAATTGTATTAACAAATGTAATGACAAATACAAACTTTTAAACTTTTTTAAAAAACATATTTACTTTCTGCCTCCCCCTCCCCCCATTTTGTATATTTTTTGTATTGATAGAACTTTTAACATTGTTATAAATCAATGTTTACAATGCCTCTACAAAAGTTTTATGGTAATCTATTCACCATTTAGTTGATGGGTTATGTGATCAAGCCAAAACATTAATATATTGAGAATAAAAATCATACATAGATGAATTCCAAAAATTTATTATATCTGTTACCTGTGAAAATCTTCATATCATTATACCCACATGTTGCTTTATTTAAAAATTGTCCAAATGAAGTGTAAATCAAATAGTTGCATAAAAAGCAGCAAAATGTGAAAGTAAGATATATTAATCACCACATTTGATATTCAATTACATGACAAAGGATATAAAACAATGGTTTTTAAGAAAGTCATCTACAAATCTGTGCTTTATTTGACAGTAATTTTATCTTTTTTCTTTCAACCCAACTCTATAATCCTTTATAAATAATGCACACTGAATGATAAGTTTTATTTTTTTCTAGCAATCAGCTTATATATTTTTATCATTAACATATGGTTACTGACCAAATATCAAATTTATGTAATACCTAAGTAAGTTATCTTGGGTATAAATTTTAGGTTGTTAAAATGTTTGAATATTCTAATATGAATAACAGATGGATGAATGGTGCAAAAATGATGCTTTATGATAGAAGAAATAAAATTGATAAACCCTAATACAGTTGCTGAAATCTGTTTACAGTTTCATCTATTATCCATAGATTATTTTTAAAATAATGATAAAAAGATTACATCTGTCAAATATAGATTGAAGATATGGTTTTATAGTTTGGATTACATGTTAATGTAGGATGGTTTCACTATTACTACAGCATATATATTTTCAAGAGTTTATCTGGACCAACTGATGATTGCTGGTTTAGCATGAAATATGTATATTGGTGATTATTTATCTTTTCAGCATGTATGTGCTTGAGTGTATCAGTGTTGTTAGATAGAGTGGAGAGTGATGGGTCATCTGAAAGTCTGTGCTCATATACCCTATATATTAACTCTATCAGTAACTTTATTATGTTTTAAAAAAATGTGAATACAAGAATAGTTAATGTGTTTTAAACAATTATTGCAAGAAAGTATCTGGAGAATAATAAAAGGATTATTGCAGTCAGACAGTTTATATTCATTGTAGGAAATATTGGAATTATAAATTACAGCAAAGTTTAATTTTTAAATGCTAGTGCAATTAATATCACTTTGTGGTCATCTACTCATCTGCAAAGCACTTTCTAATGTGAATGAAATAATGTAGTAGTGGAATTGCATAACAATTACATGAATAATAGTGATATATGTAAATAAAAATTAAAGAACTGCATCTGGAAATAATGAAGCCATCAAATTATTTTGTTGTTATATGAAAATGGCTGACTTTATTCACAGTATATTTGAAAGATGTGCCATCATTTACCTAATAATCACTTTTAATAATACTATAACTGCATTATCCCCCTCTTTCAGCCACACACTTCTAAAAGAATTCAGATTTCTGTAGGCAGTTTGATTTCCAAACCTCATCACTAAGAAAATATTCGACCTATATTTTATAATACTAGTATATATGTTTCATTTATCTTAAAAATGCCTCAGAATTATTAGACTTCACATTCATTTCAGGACATTGTTAGAAATACCATTTTGGCTACTTTTTATTCATCTCATTGACTAAAAAAATGGTCTAAAAATTATTCACATTTTCATTTGTGATTGGTGAATTTTGTCTTGTGTGCACCATTCTGTTTGGAGTGGGTGATTTCTATACCAAGTGTATAGATATGAAAATATTAAATATGCATGTTTAATATATATGTAAATTGAACAAAAGTAACTTCCTAGAACTATGATTAGACAATACTGTTATATCAATATGTAGTTTCTGGGTGTAGATCAGTTTAATTTACATGTAAATTAACTTATGAGTATTTAACATTTACATCTATGAAAACTGACTTTGCGTTAATGATAAGAGATCATTAAAAATGAGACTGTGTTTGTTCTCTAAGAATTAATTGCGATTTCAGAAAAACACCCTATTTAAAGTCTGGCTAATATAGTAATATCATCTCTACTTCCAACAATATCAATGAATGAAAACGTAGTTTCCATTTAAGCTCAAGGGATAAATAGTCCATCTATTCTTTACTTTTATTGATATAAAATTGATGTTTCTGGAAGTATAGTTACTTTTGTTTAATGTGTATATATAATATTTAAAGTAGAAAGTTTTGTTTCATAGATCTAGAAATTTAATAGAAATTTTCTGTATATTTTTATAAATAATTTTCAGCTGTCGTGTAATGAAACAAAGATAACAAAAAATAGGCATAGCAAACTGAAATTTTGCCATCTAGAAATGATAACCCAACTATGTCTGTAATACTTTTAAAAGTGAATTTATTGTTCTTGTTTATTATCTGAGCTTATATAAACACCATAGGTCGGACAATATAATTTTAAAGGTGTGAAAATTATTTATAAATAAAATTACAAAATATACTGACAATTTTTATTAAATTTTTAACATTTAAAAAATATTAAATTTTTAAAATTTTATAATCGAGAGTGGGTTAATAGTATATTGGAAGTGTAATACGTTTACTAAAATAAACATTTAATTATTCATTCTGTTAAAGTGTCTTACATAAAATAATAACATTAATTATAAATGCTATAATAATCATATTATCAGATGTTTTTAATATTATATAAATAATTCTGTCAACAATTCTTTTACAAAATGTCTATTGATTTCAAATCTTACATTAGATGGCACTAAAAAGTATGGTGAAGGTAATTGCTATTGGAAGCATATGAGTAAGCATTTAAGAGGGTCATGTGATGTTGTTGGTATTCTCCTATTTAACCAAAGAATAGTAGGAGCATAAAGTTCTTATAGAATTGATGGCTCTAAAATATATAGAGACTTTCCTATTGTTATAATTATATCAATATGCAAGTGAGTTAGCCTGGCTTTAACATTTTAAGATTGTTTAATCTTTCAGATTATTATTTTGACGAAAGAAGTTAAAGGTGGTGCTAAATATATGAATGCATTAATTCTAGATTTGATCCTAGTCATCATTAATGAAAACAAAATCCAGAAATCATTCTGAGAATGAGGATTTGTAGTACTATACCATCTAGTTCATTAATTACTTAAATTTACAATAGATGCCCTTAGAGTAGGGTGAAGATAACTGAACTTGCTATATGTTTAAGGGCCACAACATATTTACATTGCTGTTAAACTGGTAGAGTGTATATTTGCATTGTATCTAAAATATTGGCTGGTTATCTTGAAGATTTGCTAAGATTATCCTTAATGTAATGTTTTATCCCTCTGAAATATCAAAGCTTTATCTACTGTTCATATAAAAATTTGGGGAGGAGATAAAAGTGAATTCATTTTTATCCAATTAGTAAATTGATAAGAAAGAGTTTTTCAACTTTTATTAAATGACTCTAAAAAATGTTATTTGCAAACCATTATTATATTTTTACTTGATTATTAAAATTAATAGAATATTCATGTATAGACTCCGTCATTTTTTTTTTTAATTATAAAACTGAGATTTTCTTACCTTCAAAAAAATGCCTCTAATTTTTATAAGAATAGATAAGATTTTCTTTTTGGAGAAACTTATGTAAAGCATTTCTCCCCTCTATAATCTAGTGCCATCTTTTATTAGTTTGAGTCATCAATGATTATCAGATGATAATGTAAATTAGTCCCCAACTCCAGGCCATTTTTGGCTTATGCCTTTATCAAAGAGAAGTTACCAATGCAATTATGCATCTGGCAGCCATCTTTAACTTCTTATTCTGTAATATCAAGCTTTCATTTTTAATTGCAATAACTTTAATGTTTTGATTTAAATCTAACTGGATGTATAGTTATACAAGTCCAATACAATGTCAGCAGTAGCTTCAGTTGTATTCTAACCTTAAACATTTTCCCCCCTTGATTTGAAATGTTATTGGCAATATATTACTTGATTCTCACAGTTTACTATATTTAAAAAAGTATTTCTGTTCCGTGTATTATAGATGTAACTATGTTTTATTTATGCTCTTGCCAATAGAGTAAGCACTGAGAATCAATTAATATTGTATTGGTATTGACAAGAAAAGCTATTAAAATGTGTAAATATTAATGTAATAATATTTCTGTATAACTGCATAAACAGCTGGATTTTTGTTCAGAATCTTAGAGTTTTTAAATTTTAAAAGCAGTTGAAAGAGACTATCAGATGCAGAGGTATAGTGGTTTGAGCTTTGAATCCTAAGTCCTCATTGATGAAGGCAAATTTCAGAATCTAGGCTGGAAACAGGGAATAAATTATGATACAATCTGGTAAGTACTGACAACAGAAGATCACATTATCAGTGCCAGTGTTCAATGAGGAGAAATGCTGTGTTGATGTTGTTGAGAAAACTGTCCATTATAGCTTTGGAAAAATTGGTGATATGAGTTGATGTGTTGATATTGCATATGAAATATCCCTATATAAGTCTTGCCCAGTTATTGCAAATTGTGTTCATACATAGAGAGAAATCTAATACTAATTCAAGTTTCAGGTTTTGGTCCTCAATCACTAAGCCACAAAGTCTGTTAAAGAAAAAATATCAGATATAAGATTGCAGAGTGAATGTTTTGTTCTGTCGATTTAGTCTGTGAAAATTAGAAGTATTAATATTTAATACTTAACTGCAGTTTTATTGAATCTCATTATGCAGAAGAATGTCAAAATATATTTGTAACAATTAGAGGAGATTTTACTTTCTGTTTACGCTGATAAAAATTATCATTATTACAATTCATAACCATTTTTACTGGTCAAAGCTGATTAATGTTTTAATTTTAATTGTAATTTTAATGTCATTTGAAATTATAGACTATAATAGCATTCATCTTTGGTCTCAGTCCTTGATTTATATTAGCATCACTAAATTGATCCGAAACTGGAATCATTAATCTTGCTTAAAATAAGTAATGCCATATATAAAACATTTATACATGTATTGAAATAATGTCCCATTTAAACAGTGTTAATTGGAGCTTGTCTGATTTTTTCTAATAAAGAATATTTTTTCTGATGTTTGGATAAATTCTTGGTCATAGTCGTACTAAATCCAATTAGAGTAAACTTTCAGTAAATAGCAAAATATTAAATCAAAAATGCTTAAATGTTATGTGTTATTCAAACATCCACATGGCACAGGTTGACTGCAACTGTCCTGTTTAATTTATCAAATTTAGATTAATTTTTTTTAATTGTTAGGCTGGAATCAATTTGGGTATTTTACTTTCTTAAGCTCACTACTCTTCCAACAGTGTCAAATCACATAGATTACTTGAATTGTTTAAGCACAAAAAATAGAGAGAAAATGTTGTGAATTTTGAAAAGAATATAAACGAATTGATTGAATAAATGAGAAATACTGAGATAACTAAACATAAGGGTAAAAGAGAGACATTTGTTTAAAGAAATTATAGAAACTATAAATGGGAACCATAAAAGACAAAAAGAAATATATAAAAAATGTAAGATCATTGTATTTTTAAAAGTATTCAATGATACTTGGAAATATTTACCTGGAAACAGTTTATCAAAATATCTACTACTTAATATTAGTTTTTAATTACTAAAAAAAATTTTTTTTTACTGACTCTAGTTGTTGAGCACTCTGGCCCTAAGAAAAATGATGAAAATATAAAATTTTCACAATTGTATTTTAAAATAATTTGATAAATATTATCTCTGTATGAAAGAGCCTTTCTGCTCTAGTTATGAAAATGCATTGTTTCAACAACATCTTTCAGAATGCATTAATTATATATGGTGAGTAATGTTTATAAAAATATATAATAAAAAATACTATTATTTACATAGATGTTTACATTTATAAATTTCTTTAAACATTCAGTTGATGTCAATTTCTGCGATCCTCCTGAATATTTATTTATTGCAATAAAGAAGTCTTTTCTTTTTCTAGCTAGTCATTCTCTAATTCCTTCAATTTTTTTGAGTTATTATATTCATTTCCAATTAATAGCATCAAATCATATGATCACTGTAGACAACTTTAATCTAGTCATTCAAATAAATGCTGTTTTTTCTCATTAAATAGCTATTTGTGTTATTCTTTGGTAATGCCATGGCTCAAATACATTAGAATTTTTTTATTTTATATATTTCTCTCCCCACTCATTTTCAACATTTTAAAACATCATTGACCATTTTAATTTATTAATCTCTCAGAGAATTTTTTAGATTTCTAAAAATAATGAACTGTGTTAATGACTACAAATGTACGTTGAGACAAATCCTCAGCTTCCCAATTATTTGTGTGAATTATATAAACATATTTTAAGTGTCCTACATTTTACTCACACTTATTCATAACATATTAGGAATAAAAAAACAGTTAAAAATATGAGTACTATAAAATTAGTTTATGCAAATTGTTTTTATTATTTTTATTTTGTTAAATTCTATATTATTTGTTTATTCTTGTTTTTCAGCACCAGATGTTGCAAAATTTATAGACGTTACTGATAAATCCATTACTTCAACTTAACCACGCTAAACCGCGGTGATTAAGGGCGAACTTGGAACTTGCTTTATTCTTACTGGATAGTAATTATAAACAATTATATATACATGCATTCATCACATACATATAAGTACCCATTATATTTTATATAATACAAATGAACACTTATTTAAATAGTTATGTAAATATACATTTTAAACATCTGTTGCGTGTATGTGTATAAATAAATATGCATGTATATATACAGAATATGCGTGTTTATATGTACATGTTTAAATGTTTGACAATGACATTATCATGTCTGTTGTTAATTGTTTTATGCTTTTTTCGGCTGATTTTTTTTTTTTAATAATAAAACTGATGTTTGGTAAAATTTAGATAATGTGTTTATTTTTTATTTATATACATATAAAACTCAAAAGCATACGTTTGGATGAGTAACAAATCTTTTTTATAACAGATAAGTTATACCCCTATAAAATAAAATCCGTATATTTTAATCCTTATTTAAAACTTTATTTTTAGATGTAATTTGAACTGCATTTGTTGGCTTTTTTAAAAAAATAATTAAAAAGTTACATTATAAAAATAATTAGCATATAAAGATAATACTATTACATGTCAAAAATTAAATAAATAAATGCATTTATTTATAACGTTTTTTTTTTCCCTAAAAAAAGATGGCCAGAAAAGAAGACTACTACTATTTTTATATATGATGTTATATATCTCTAGTATATGCTAAAGCATATATTCATGCATGTAATAAATCATTCTTTAAATACTTGCCTCAGAGATAAAGACCTTTCCAGCATTCCTATACAAAAAAGCAGGGAAGAAAATAATGCATCAGGCTAGTTAAGCATTCTATTGTGAGAACTACAAATGATCAATTTATTATATGACCATTACCAAACAATAATTAAATGGGTTTATATTGGCTATTTGATAGAAAAATCCTAAGCTTCTTGGAACGAAAAATTTCCAGGTATTATGCACATTCAACCTCTAGTTTTTAGACATAGCAGACTGTGATGGGACAATCACTATTCTACAAGATTTTTGTACTTATGCATATATGTTTATTAATGATTGTAGAAAAATAACAGTTCTCATCTGCATATATATATATAACTGAGTTTGCCTTGATTTTTACACTCTTATCATTAGTTATCATGATATCTTCATGAAAAAGAATTGATATGATAATTCCAAATAGTTAACTTACTTATGTATTCACATACATGAGTATACACTACATATCTTATTTTTTGAACTGTACTTCACTCATTCTTGCACTAATGTACGCATGTTTATCAAAACCTTAAATAAAGCAATAAAAAATATCAACACAAATTTATAAAAACTTAATTTAGAAAATTTTTTAATTTAAAAATTTATAAAAATGGAATTAAAAAAAACCCGCAAATTTCAAAACGTCTTCTATTTATGAACCAATAACCAAATTACACGTTTTAATAATTAACTCTGTTGAGATCACTTTAATCAATTCTTTCCTAATATTAACTGAGTTAATATTTTCTAGTATTATCAAGATTAAATAATATTTCCAACATAGTCGTTTCTATTTTTTTTTTCATTCTTTCTCAACATATTTTTTTACTCTTTTCTATCTCCACTTTTCTCTTGTTCTTTCTCCACATTCTTTTTTTAGTCTTCTCTTTTTCTTCATTCTTTATCACCTTCTTTTTTTATGAATCATTTAGATTAGTATTCTGATTATCATAAGTATTTCAGACTATAGTCATATCTCTATTCCATTATAAGAAAAAAAAATGTGTGTAAGCAACTATATTTTCATCTTTGACTTATACTACTGCAATATGAATTCCAATTATTTTATTTTTGTTGTAGTATTTGTTCTTCCCTAACTTTTTTTTCTCTTCTGGAGTTAGAATGGCTATATTTGTTTACAAGCAGGTCTGTTTCATATTATGGTGCTTAGGATGCAATGTATCTGGCAGCACATTATAGATGCAACACAGATAGCTTGCCTTAATGAAATCAATAGATAACAAAATAATAATTTAAAAAAAAGATGCTTCAATACTTGATTTTGCCGGTGTCAATTAATTATTTTATTATAGGTAGCTTTTGGAGTAAGATCATTCTCCATATTAAAATTAATAAAAAATCACAATCAAGCAGACTAAAGTATTTAGTTACTATAAATATAGAAAATGAAATCTGTAATAATTTAGATTTAAACAATATAATTAATAATTTTTCTATTATAAAAGCCAGAAGAATGTTAAAGGCATATGTTACCACTATTTTTAAGCATTATTATATGGACATATGTTATATGTATTGCTATTTTATAACAAATGCTTATATATTATATGAAAAATATGGGCAACAATATAATTTTGTACCCTGGTGGCACAAGTCTACGAGTGGGCCTGTTTACACATACACCTGGGTCTCGTGTTATGCGATAGATAGGCTCCTCAGAAAACACGCGCAAACGAAATCGCGCAAAAATAGATGTAACTTACATTGAAAAAGGGGGGATGCGGTCTGTGATTTTTCAAAATTCGCATAAAAGCAAAGCACCAACGTAAAATTACTTTAAAATTCGTGCAAAAAAAAAATAAGGAAATAAAAAATTTCAAATTTGAAAAAAATTGATACAAGACAAACTTTTTTTAACAATAATATTTAATTTTATTCAAAATAATATATTTTTATGCATAATTTACAGTACAGTAATTTACATTTTTTTATACACGTTTTAATTATTATCGCTATTTGCCGAAATGCACGTTCATTTGCTAACTGGTAAAAAATCAGATTCTCACAAGAGGAAATACAACTAGCACCAAGTTCCCTCTCATGTTGTGTTAATGGTTTTCTGTTGACAATGTAATTAGTAATTAAATCTTTGAGACGATGATTTTATTAATTGTTTATGAACTTAGACTTATGATAATAAAAAGACATTTATTCACCACTGCTGGGAAAATTTTAATTAAAACAAACAACTAAAAATTAAATTCTTATTTTTGTCTTTAATTTTCAATTCTGTTTAAAAATAAAATTTCATTTCACTGCTATTACTCATCTTTTAAAAATAAACTTGCGGACACTAAATGATTAATAATTGATTACGTTCTTTTTTAAAAAGCAAAAACTGAATGTGATTTAAAATGCAAAATTAACATGCAAAATACATCATAATCTTGTAAAATTTAATGTGTGTATACATAAATTGTGGAAATCATGATTTTAATTTCATTATCGCATAAAATCTTACTATTATAAAGCATTGAAAATATTGAAATTACTAAGATGAAAGTCGAATTCCAATAGTGTGCTATTACTTTCAATATAACATAAGTGCACGAAATTTATTATTTAAAGTAATAGCGCATTATCGGAGTTTGACTTCCGGTGAAACATAAATCATGTAACTTCAAAATCGTGTTAAATAAGTCCAGTAAAAAGAGACCCAGGTGTAATTACTAATGAATGAGTTTTTTTCTTATTTACCACATTCCTTTGCTATAAAATTGGATTACCATGAATAGTCAATTCACTTTTTTTTTAAAAAAAAAAAACTATTCACTTAATCTGAGTAATAAGTAATTGATGTAAATGTCTATATTTTTTTAAAAATCATAAGAGTAATTTTGTCAAAGCATGTGTGGTTTGATGCATTGATGGAGTAGCAGTCATTGGAAATCAAAGTCCATGGATCACCGCTCAGTTCAGCCACTTCCAGTGCCCAAACTTTATAGGAAACCTTTGGATTTATTTCATCAAAGATTTTTGTAATGACTCATAAACATCCAAAACAATTATTTCTCCTAATATTTCTACTTCACACAAATTTATTCATACTTGATCATTTTTAATCAATGCAATAATTTTGAAAAATCGGTTTTGAATTCTGTAATATTATTAAAACATGAAAAGTAACTATCAATTGATAACTCAACTCATCCTCTTATTAGTAAAAAAAATTCCACACATCCACAAACATAACATTATTTCTCTTGCACATTTTTTCACTATAGAATATGACCTATCTAACGTATAGCTATTGTCAAATCTTGGTAGTAATCCAACTACTCCTGCTTTTCCTTTAACCTTATTCAAACTACTAATCAATTCTTTGTTCTTATCCATTATTCTCTCTGATGGCTCTGACAAATTATTTCTCCCTACCATAACATGAACATCTCTATTCCCCTGTTTCTTTACCTTATCTGTAACATTCTTAACTCTAGCTCCAGGCAAACATATTCTTACATAACTATTTCTATTTTCCCTTGCAATTACATCACATCTTCTAAATAGTGAGTCCCCTATCAAGACTGTCTCATAATTTACTTTTCCTACTTCATACCATTCTCTCCCACCTTCTGGACTTCCTTAACTATTTCTTCCTTGTTTCTATTCATTAATTCCTTTATCTGCTCACACTTCATGTCTAACACTTTTAATTTTACTTCTATATTCTTTACCTCTTTCTCTATCTTACTTATTCTTTGCCTATCTCCATTGCACTATCTATTTTGTCATCCATATTTCTTGTCATTCCATTAAATATATACTCTATTCTCACATCCTTATCTACATTTTCCTCCATTATATTTGATATTTACTGGTGTTCTCTCTGAATAAAAAAAATTTTTTTTTTTGATAGTTGGTTATGACTACTATAATCATAAGTTTTTTTAGCTTTATTAATAATTATCATTTATTGTAATTTTTTTTTTTTATTTAATTGGTTGCTTTAACAATTTTTTTTAAAGATTTAATAGAAATATATATTTATTCAACATTGCTAATTTATAAAAATTAGTTATCATTGCTAATTATGTTTTTCATTTGATCTATTATTAGGGGATTGATAGACCGTGAAAGCAATATATAAATTATACTTTTGTTCTAGATATTTTTCTTGCATTTTCCTTGCACAAAAATCATATCTATAGTGTTTCTTGATTCTCTAATATCATATTGAGCCTGTAGAACCATTTATTTATGATCAGAAATTGCTGTAATGTATAACAATGATACTCTGTGATAATTACTGATGTTTCGTATTCTCCCTTTATTTTTAAAAACTGGAGCAAAAGAAGCTTCCTTAAGATTAGATGGCACTCTTCACAGGTCTATATATTCTTTCAAAATTCTCTTATTTTTGAAGATATTGCCATATTTTAAAACTTCTTAAAGAATTTCATCAGAATCTGCATGCTTTCCATTTTAAAGATAATTAAGAGCTATTCTGATTTCACTAAGCAGAATATTTTTCACTAAATCTAAAAGAGTAGATAAAATGAACAAACCAGGAAAAAGTCTTCACCTCAATACTTATAACATTATTCAAAAGATGATCCAAATATACCTTTAACCTGTTCAAAATATCACTGTTATCATGTAAAAGAATGTTATCATTGAATTTACTAGAATTGTGATAACATTTCTCAGGTCCTTTGGGGCATTAAATAAGATCTATAGTGGCATGATCAATGAATGTTTATATTTTATTTGTAGTTTTAATCTATCAAAAAAAATTAAGCCTTCTTGTTAATTCATTGAACTTAAAGCATTAGGTTTCCTTTTTACTTTATTTGTCTGCCAATAGGAAACCACATGTTCCTTTTTGATCAAATTACTAATAATAAGATTATCAGAAAACAAATCATGATTCACCTTTTTAGTGAACCAAAAATAAATTTACTTCTATCCATAATACATTTCTTAAGAAAATTATATGCCTCAGTAACATGATAGTCTTGAAGATATAAATTAGCATTTTTAGTAAAATTTATTACATTTAGTAGATTTTTCTAAAGAATAAACATCAATTTTCTTTTGAATATGGTGTTTAAATGCAACTATCATTTTACTCTTGGAATTATAATCTGTGATCTGTGCAACTTCTTTTGTATTCTGATTCCTAACTATAATGTATCAATTAAATGCCATATTCAATTTGTGTGTTGTCCAAAAATTCAATAATCATAAACTATATGAATTTACACTACCATTACTTCCAACAACTTCGGGCCAAAGACTACTATTTGTAACATATTGTGCATTAATTTCTGCAAGAGAAATGTGTTTTTAATGATATTGTGATAATGCTATCTAAAAAGCAATAAACATTTTTTCTCTGCTTTTAAGATACTAATAAAATGAGCATTAATATCGTTGTGCAAAGTGCGTTTTCACACTATTAGCCTTTCATTGATATGAGGAACTCCAATAATAGAAAATACTAAATTAAATTTTGCAGCAAATTCAAAACATGTATTCTTTCACTTACGATCTGTCTTTTCCAAAAACCTTGTATCTATCCATTTTTTAAGGAAGATTAATTTTATTAAGGGAAATTGTATTGATTTTAAATCTTGACAGCTTTTTAGCCATCAATGAATCCCTATGTTCCATTCTTGAAGAATTAGCATCAAGCAAAGATGGCATATTCGACAAAACTATATTTAGGAAAAGACTAGTTTTATATCACATCTTTAACAGTGTCACTGACCCTATGCCTATTATTGTAATGAGTAATCCATTAGGCATGAAAACTTAGCTAGTCTGTTTGAGACAGGTCATCTTTAGACCACATTTTCTAGATCCTTTCAACTTTCATAATAGGCAAGGGATTCTTAAATAGGGCTGCCTATATATACAATCTTTGTTGTTTGATAGACCTGTTTCACTTAAATTCAATTTCAGATAGACTTTTAAGTGATTGTATTGCTGCAATGAAAGATGTAACTAATGACTACTAATCTATTGGACCTGTTTCTATTATCACTTTTACAATTCTCAATGATTTGAAATGGCAAAAGGGGGGGGGGGGATTGGAATCAAAAATGCAATGCAGGTAGTTAAAGGATAGAAGTGTATTTGCACAAACACACAATTGCATTGTCATAGTTATTATAAGGAGATAATCGATGCCATCAGAGACTCATAATGACCAGGCCCTACACTGATTTAAGTGAATACAGAAGGAAACGTGGGAGACCGTAGATACCATTAGGAACAATATTTAGCATTTAATGAATAGATATTCTAGAAAATAGTCTTAGTTGAACATTGTTTCTGCTAATCACAGTTGACCTTCACATCTACTATTTGCCACCTGTGGAGCCCATTGGTGGCCTGAACACAGCATCTAAATACCACCATATATTTAAAATAAGAACTACTTATTTTTAAAAAATATATAAATCATAGCTTTATTCGAAAAATGTAAATAAATATAATAAAGTATTTCTTCCCTTAAAAAAAAAAAAAGCTTATACTTTCTATCTTATACTCTTCATATTGATTACTGAAATTATATTTTCCTTTATATGCATTTCATTGGTGATGCATTTCTCACAATAACTCTATAATACGGGGGGGGGGTCTCAATCGAGCCTATGAACTTTTTTTAAATGTACATAAAATGGCCCTAAAACTTATGTTTAAACATACACATAATGCAAATATTGAATTAAGAGAATTTTTTTTTTTTCCAATTATATTTTTTTCTCCAACCTTTATAATAGTTCTTGTTCATTATACAAGAAATGCAATATTCCAACAAATTATGTATATTGTGTGGGTTATCTAACTTCAGATTTAATCTATGATACTGAAGATATGAGCAATACAGAGACTTCAGACCACTCAAAGAAGTATGGAGACATGCATGTTGGCAGAAACAAGAAGAGATCGAAAACGCAATATATGGGTAAGAGAACAAACAGGTGTTACTGACCTCATTGAAAAAATTAAAAGACAAGTGGAGTTGGGCTGGAAATATTGCTAGAAGAAATGATAATAGATGGACAATTGAAATCTTAAACTGGATTCCAAGAGACTGTAAAAGACCCAGAAAGAGATCACATGTCAGATGGATAGATGAAATAAAGTGTGCAGGAGTAATATAGAGAAACTAAAGATCGGAGAAGATGGATTGAACTTGGAGAGATCTTCATCCTGCAGTGTACTGATGATGATGATGATGACTGAAGATATTTTGTTTGTTTTTATAGTGATTTTTTCAGACAAATTTATATTAACAAAAGTAAAACGCGACTTACAGCTCATTTTATTATTAATAATTTGCATTTACTTATTTATTTATTTTTTAAGCATGGCTATACTGAATAAGACAAAAATAATTGACATACACACTCACACATTTCAAAAGAAATGGGCCAAGGCATATTTTATAGAAAAAAATAGATAAATCAGTAGGTCTAATATGTCTGAAAAGTATATCATTTAATAAGTATTAAGAGGAACTATTTATCAAAACATTCCTATTATAACAAAATTGTTGTGGGGGGAAAGAAATATTAAAATAGAAAACTTGAACAGGAGGTTCATCAAATGGTTGACATGTTTTACCAAAAAAATACAAACAAAACAGACAATTCTGTGAAAGTAAGATTATTTTTTAAAAAGCGAAAATTCGAAAGCATTTTTTGAAGAAGAGTTTATAAAAAAAACTGCATTCTACCTGGTATAAAATTGATCTTAGAATCTTAAAAAAAAAAATGAGAATATAAAAAAATTATGACTCTCATTTAAAAAGGGAAAGTTTAAATTAGCCCACCAGTTGAAAAGATTGCCCACCTCTGCTCTCAGATGATATAAAATATTAAATGCTCCATAAAAATAACCATAATACATCATAAAACTAAGAGAATATAATAATTATCATGAATTAAAACTAAAGAATTTAAACATTTTTAAGTACATCAATTTTAAATGTATTCATAAATGAGTATTTTGATAATGTAATGGTCAAAAGTGATTGAGTAATAAGTGAAACCACAATGAAGACTAAACTTCTCTCACAAAAATAAATTATACAATTGACAAGTAAAACCATTAACATTTATTAATACATAAAATATTATCTATTCAATAACAAAAAGTATAGTTGGCTTCTTGCATTGGTAGCAGTAAAGTTACAATAAATTATTGATAAATAAAAAGTAGTGCTGACATATGCCCAATAAAATTATATAACTAAATATTACATTCGAATATCAGCCTTTCAAGCTAATTGTGCAAGCGCTTGCTTTGCGAGTGTTAATAATAAATGAATACTTTCTGACCAATACAAGATATAGTATTTATACAGGAATAAAAAGGAATCCTCTTATTCCTGCGACTCAAATATTTATATATGAGCAAATCTGAAGTACTGGCACAGAAAGTGTGACAATAGAACAGTCACTTTAAATTACTATATACAATGTCTGAATGAATGACGTCGATGAAATTGTCTAGAATTTACTAAACGTCATTCCAACTGAAACTTAATCATATATATAAATAAGCATTTATTTTTATAGCATCTGTATACAATTGTAATTACATTCGAATACCAGCCTTTCAAGCTAATTGTGCAAACGCTTTGTGAGTGTTAATAATAAATGAATACTTTCTGACCAATACAATATATAGTATTTATACAGGAATAAAAAGGAATCCTCTTATTTCTGTGACTCAAATATTTATATATGAGCAAATCTGAAGTACTGGCACAGAAAGTGTGACAATAGAACAGTCACTTTAAATTATTATATACAATGTCTGAATGAATGACGTCGATGAAATTGTCTAGAATTTACTAAACGTCATTCCAACTGAAACTTAATCATATATATAAATAAGTATTTTTTCTATAGCGTCTGTATACAATTGTAATTACATTCGAATATCAGCCTTTCAAGCTAATTCTAGACAATTTCATCGACGCATTCATTCAGACATTGTATATAGTAATTTAAAATGACTGTTCTATTGTCACACTTTCTGTGCCAGTACTTCAGATTTGCTCATATATAAATATTTGAGTCGCAGGAATAAGAGGATTCCTTTTTATTCCAGTATAAATACTATATCTTGTATTGGTCAGAAAGTATTCATTTATTATTAACACTCGCAAAGCGTTTGTACAATTAGCTTAAAAGGCTGATATTCGAATGTAATTACAATTGTATACAGACGCTATAAAAATAAATGCTTATTTATAACTAAATATTATTTTTTTTTACTTTATAAGATTCAATTAACTATTTACCATAAAGATTCCATGTTTAGATTTTATTAATTTTATTATTATGTATAATCATATTTTTACACTGCACCTTAACATGAATGTCTGAGTGATGTAACTTATTTCATGTATACATAAATAAGAATGAGATCCCTAGACAAGATTTGACCAATGCATCTTGTTACATGTATATACTGCAATAAAACAACAGTAATAATAGAGTCATATACTCAATTATTTATGAAGAGACGAAGATATGTCTGCAAAATGCATTAATTTAAGTCATAATATTTAAAATATAATCAGGCAGGTGTAACTAGGATTCTTAATATCAGTAGTTCATAACAAAATATGTCTGTTTACATTTAAGTGCATGCATAAATATAAATGCCCATAAAATATTATGTTGATACACATTAATAAGCAGCAAATTAGTCATCATCCACTAGGATTTCCAATGCAGTATATGGAATATCTAAATCAATGAACATGAATGGAGTTAATTATCTTCAATGTAAAAATAGGAATATACATCTGTAAACATGTCAGGTTTTTTTTCCTGCATTATTTCAGTTGATAATTATTACAATGTAATCGAAGGTACTTCTGTTTAATTAATATATATGTTTTGAATACAAGTACATTGTCTATACTGAAGATAATGTAATTTAGAAGGGTATTGAACTGAGACTTTCTTGCTCTTTACAACTATCCACTCCATCTTATACAATGACCACATACATGTGAAAAAGATGAATGATCTCCAAGATACATTTTTTTGTGCTGAACCAGCACTCATCAGTTGGTCCAGATCATCTCCCACACACATATAATGCAAGCTGTAGTGAGTTTGAAAGTCTTAGTTCAAATCCCCTCTAAATTACATTTAGTTCATTATAAACAATATAATTGCATTTAAAAAGATTACATATTCAACCTGTATTTTGCCCATCCCCCTTCTGTGTATTTAAATAGACATTTTAAAGTCCTGTGCATGAGGGGCAAGAGTGACTTACATGGGTATGACAATAATATTGACATCAACAAGGGCTTTGAACATTCCATCATCAGATTTTCAATGATGTGGATGGCTGAAGAGTAGGAAGGTAGAGAAGATTGAAGTCTGTCTATTAAAGTTTGAAAATTTGCTATCTTAATATAAACTAAGCACTGATTACATATGTGTGTGGGGGATAATCTAGACTAACTGATGAGGGCAGGTTCAGCACAAAATGGGTATATTGGAAATCATTTATCTTTTTCCATGTAAGTGGTCATGTGTATCTGTTGTTTAAGATTGAATGGACAATTGTAAGGAACTTGAAAGTCTGAGTTCAAATCCCTTCTAAATATATATATTGTTATTGTCTACTGTTATTATAATTTAAATTTATATATGCATTACAACTACAAAAAATATGCAATTTAATACACTGTACAGGCTTACATACACCTGCACATATATATTGTAATATATAAGGGATTCGAACTCAGACTTTCATACGACCCTCAACTCTCCATGCCATCTCATATTGCTGACCCACCTGATTACACACATGTTGAAACGATAAATAATCACCAATATACGTATTTCATGCTAAACCAGCTATCATCAGTTGGTCCAGATGTAAGTGAAATGAAGTGGAAAAAAAACACACCTTAAAATGCATTGATTCAAGACAATAATCAGCATTCGTAAAGTAACCAAAGTTTAGTATAATGAAATCGATTTAAAAAATAATAATTTCATAAGTTACTTTAAAATAAGATGTGTGCAATTATTTGTATTTTGTTTATATAAAGAGACAGCCAGATACTTAAATAGTGTTTGTAGGTTGTTGTGTGTGGGTTTTTTTGGGGAGGGGGTGGGTTGAGAACGGGTGAGTATGAAAAAGAAAAACACTTATAAATTGTACGGCAACATATTATGGAGAGACCAAAACTAACATTGCCACCAAAGTAGCTCAACACCGATACCTTTATAATAGAACCAAAACAAAGTTTGAAGGTAATTCGATTTTTGTCGAGCATGAGCGAAACACTGGACACGCTTTTCTACCTACCACAGCCAGTGTCATTTGTTCTGAAACAAACAACACCAAACGTAAAGTTAGGGAAGCTTACTTCATTGCGGGTGACCCATCGGCAATCAACAGAAGAGAGGTCTGCTATTCCCTATCTCGTAAATGGTCCACATAACATCTGCATATAAATTTGCATAATTTTACAGTTATTAACAGAATAGATCGCCATGAATATGGGACTGTAAACTGTCCCGAAAGCGCTTGGCGGTAAATTTTAATAATTCACTGACAATTAATAGCTTCATTATCTGTGCGCAGAACATATATATATATTAATTTATTTTAAGCGTTAATGAAGTAAAATCTTAACTATTATAAGTGAACATAAAATTTAATAATATATCTAATAAAGGAATTCAATGTATAAAGAACTGCATAATAAATCAATCTTATTTTATACTGACAATTTCATTATATAAAAGAATTGTTATATAATTTAAAAAAAGTAAAAAAGAATATATTGCTTAAAAATATAGAGAAGTTAAAATATCTTGTTTATTTCTGAAGAATATAATATATCAAAAGTAGTAAGAACAGGCTGTAAAAAGTTTTATTGTCTTAATTTATTAGTTCGTTACTTAAATCTAAATAACTAGAGCATGAATATATATATCCCTTTCCTCTCTAAAAGAGAATAAGTTTGAAATTGATTATAGAAAATTTATTATTTTCTTGTTTAAAATATATTAATCTTTTTTTGTTGTTGTTAAATGTTAAATTTTAGTATCAATTCATATCAAATAAAACACAAACTAAATTTGTCATTAGATAGCAAGAGATTGCACTAATAGAACCCATTTTCTTTTTCTGAATAAATATGCAAATGTTTTTTCTTTTTCTGAATAAATATGCAAATGTTTTTTCCAAGATACCCGTCAATAATGTTATAAAAGCTGGATCTGAAATTATATCTGTCATAATGAAATCACTATCATGGCTATAATATGTGTAGGATCTGGAAATCTTGGACACTAGTGGAAATTTTAAATAAACAAAGTTGTATACCATTTTAATAGCAAATATATTAATTATTGTTTGAAATATTCATATTCAAAAGTCAAACATTCAATCTTCACATTATCAACTGTCAAAAATATCAAATAAGTTAATAGTTTGTTTGTATAAATTATTCCACAATAATAAACACTCAAACGAAGACTAATAAGTGAATTTTAATGACGTATCAAAATCTCAAATTATAACAAGAATTACTATTTTATTATAAACTTATAATTCCATATTTATAATCCAACATTTCATTTTATGTTCTTATTGTGTATGTTTATATTGGTATTTTATGAATATTATCTGCTACTTGCGCATTATCCTGTCTACCAAGTCTGACAGCCATCTTTTTAAATATACGGTTTCAGGGGCCTATATATTTTTTTCCTAATTTTATTTTACTGAATATGTTAGTTGTTTAAAAAAATCAGTAAATCGATTATAAATTCTATGCAGAAGGTTTAGAACTTTATAGATCCAACTACTGGCATGCATATACAAAATATCAAAAGACAATTGGGTATGGACAAATAGTGAAACAAAAAGCATTGCAGAACTGCATGACAATACCTGGATTTCTATTTAGCCAAATTTGTATGGTGTCATCTGCATAAAGAAGATTCATTTGTGGTGATTTTGGAAGCCATTAGGGATTTCAAGTCACCGATGTGAGATGTTTCATATATTTTTTCCATTTTTGAAGAATTTTTTTTTTTAAAAAATAATAATAATTAAAAATTGTAAATATTAAATATGACTGAATAACAACTAATACATATTCGGTAAAATAAAATTGGAAAAAAAAATGGCTGACAAGCTTGGTAGATAACTGAAAAAATATACTTTGTTTATTTTGAAAATAAAACTTTAAAATTTTTTGCATATTGATTTAATAATCAATAAAATCATTAGAACAAAAAGTACCTTAATTTGTAAATAATTTACTCTCTTTCAATTGGTTATATGAATTTAGTATTAAATTTGTATATATATCTCATTTGATGATATATCTCATCTATGCATTTTGTTTAAATCTGTTAACCTTTGGTTTTACGTACAACCTAGCCATTTATATCCAAAGACCATATAATACTAAATTGTTCATTTACTTTACTTCTAAACAGTATTTATAATCTATGATAACCTTACAATAGCAGTCATTATTATATTACTCCTACTATTGTTATATTAGAATATGACTCATAACATAAATGTATTCTATAACAGTTTCATTAGTTTTTTGAATAATTTCTGAATGAACTTAGGATTAGGATAAGAAATCCAAGGTACATATAGAAGTAATATAATTAAAATTTATAATAGTGTCATATAAATTTTGAGTCTCTCACATATGTTAGTAAAAATAACATGTAAATTGATAAAATAACTCAAATCATCCAGCCCTTAATTTACACACACATGTTCTTATATGTACATCATCCATTGACAACCTTTCACCATTTCATCATCACTTTACCTGATTCTTTACATAGTAACACATAATATGGTCATAAAGTTTATTCAGAAATGACTATAAGAAATGAGATAATTTAATTATAAATATTAAGTCAAAAACTAAATTCTTGAACCAATTATACATAAGATTATTATATGTAATTATTAAACATATACTCAGATATATGTAATATGCCTGATACATGTTGTCAATATATACTTAAATATATAATAATCAAATAAAGCAAGTCATATATAATGTGACATTGTTTTATAAGCTTGTATTTACAAAAATGTAATACATAAAGTGTACCAATAGCTCAAACAAGCTCTTAATTGATAAGTGCGGTAAGAGAAAATATTTAAATCTCCACCTGGAACATTCTTATCCCCAGACCAATTACTTTCAAGCTTATGCCTGAATATTCTAGCTCTTCACCGAGGTGAGCCAAAACCAATGAGTCTGGGGATAAGAATGTTCCGGGTAGAGATTTTAAATATTTTCTCTTACTGCATTTATCAATTAATAGCTTGTTTGAGCTATTGGTATGCTCTCTATATTACTTAAATAAATAAATCAAAAATAAAGTTAATAAACAGTACACAAGTTGGGTATATGAATTAATAGCTATTCCCTTAAATCAATGCATAGAAATAAACCAACAAATATCTCATTCTATAGTAATTCATCCTGAAATTTGAAAATTTCCTCTCCTCTATGTATTAACATGGGTAACCTAACATCCAAATCAAATACGCATCATTCTATTTAAGAATTAAAAAAAAAAAGAAAAACAATTGTATTTTTATATTGGACTATTTCCAACATCTAATATGTGTGTTGAATGTCTTTAGAAAAATTCAATTTTATTTAACTATTCCAAATACATTCAACTGTTAGTAATATCACAGCAAACAGGTTAGTATATGCACCAACTGTTAGTAATATCACAGCAAACAGGTTCATATACTAACCTGTTTGCTGAGATATTACTAACAGTTGAATGTATTTGGAATATTTAAATAAAATTGAATTTTTCTAAAGACATTCAACACACATAATAGATGATGGAAATAGTCCAATATAAAAATACAACTAGAACACTATCTTCACAAACCTTCAGGAAAACAAAAACATTTATGTATTACAACTTTCAAATAATATCGAATCTACCTATGATTAATACATGTTATTAAAATTAGTAATGTGTAATTCTAATCTAAAACATTGAAACATTTAAATATTGAATATTTATTATGACTTATAAATAGTATATCAGGAACTGAACTTCAAGAAACTGTAGCTATATAAATGATTATTATATATAATTTTTAAAAACATTCACATATATGCATAATATATATCCATGTATGAAAGAGACTGATATTATATATTCTTACCTGAGGAATTCCAGAACTAAATAGTGTATAGTGATAAGATAGTTTCTCTCTATATATTGATATTGGCAACTAGCTGTTAATTTATGTATATGCTTGTGAACTGTTTGATAAACTAACATCAAATATATTTAAGCATATATTTACACATAACTTGACATTTTATATAATAATTATATAAATAGTAATTAGCTTCAGGTACACACTATTTATAGCTTAAAACACATATAAATATATTTTCCAAGAATTATGATTTCTGAATTTTTAATTAGAATCAGCATTTTTAATTTTAATTATTACATGCAATAATCATATATATATATATAATGCAATTAGCTAAATGGGATTCATAATTATTACATGCAATAATCATATATATATATATAATGCAATTAGCTAAATGGGATTCATTTCCTGGTATAATATTTATAAGTTGTAATATATATGTAAATATGTATTTTTAAAGAACTTTATGCTTGAATAAAGTCATGTCTTTCTAATGTGAATATTATATATCACCATGTCAACAAAGTATAAAGAGATGTGTATAAGAAGAGATTGAAAATGTTATACATGGGAGAGATAACTAACATCATTGAAAGAATTAAGAGACTAAAGTGGAGCTGGGCTGAAGATATTGCTAGAAGAGATGATACCAGATTGGCAGTGAAAATCTTAAACAGGATTCCAAGAGATTATAAAAGATCTAGAAAGAGATCACACATGAAGTGGATGGAAGAAATAAGCAAGTTTACTAGTATGATGTGGAGAAGCTAGGAATTGAAAAAACTATACTAAACTTAGAGAGACCTTTATCTTGCAATGGATAAATGATGTTTAAAAACGATAATAATGTCAGGGTAATGGGAGAGGACCAGATATATTTCCAGAATTATATCAGGAATTCCCAGTGCTGAGCTGAAACATTGTGTAATAATGAGATAGAGATAATTGCTGTTTTCTTTGTGTTAATACTAGAAGATTAGCTATTAATTAATTTACAAGCTTATGTGAGGTTACACTAACAAATTTTTTTAGTATATATAATTTTCTGTTCTATAAAAATTCTCATTAGTTTTTTAATCCTTTAATTAATTAAAAAATATGGTATTTGCGAGTTTCAAGTAAACCAAGATGGCAGTCTGTAATTTTGATAAAGCTACAATTTCGGGAGTCTCCAAAAAATATTTACAAAAAAAAAAAATACTTACGTGGTATTTAATAATTAAATTTTATCTTTTATTACTGTTTTTTTTTAAAAAAAAAAAATCGTTGTGGAAAAATTGTTGTTGTTTTTTTTTTATTAACTTATTAACAGTAAAATGGAAAAAAATATATATAAAATCAATCTATAGGGTATATGAGCACAGACTTTCACACGACCCACCACTCCCATCTCATATCACTGATACACTTGAACACATATATGTCGAAAAGATAAATAATCACAAATATTCGTATTTCATGCTAAATCAGCAATCATCAGTTGGTCCAGATTATCATCTCTATACATCTATGCTATAAGTGCTCAGATATATATTAAGATAGCCAATCTTCATAGTTTAATGGGCAGGCTATCTTAATATATATCTGAGCACTTATAGCATATATGTGTAGAGATGATAATCTGGAGCAACTGTTGATTGCTGGTTTAGCATGAAATACGGATGTATATTGGTAATTATTTCTCTCTTCAACATATATGTGGTCAAATGTATCAGTGATATGAGATGGAGTGGGGGGGGGTCGTGTGAAAGTCTGTTCTCATATATCCTATATATTGCATATATTGATACAGATATATAATAAGCCTGTATTTCAGTTACAAAGCCAATCTTTATACTTAACTTAATTCATATCGGCAGCATGCAATCATATCATGACCGTTAATGCACACTTTTCAGGAAGGCAGGATCCCATACCTTTGGAAATAATTCCATTGCATCACATTCTGTGATAGGAAAGTCCCAAATTTTTATCATTATTACAGTTTATTAGAAAAATTGCAGGCAAAAAGAAACATGTGAATGGAAGAAAATGTTAAGTGTGCCTAGTCGTTTCCCACATTATAATACAAGTAAAAAAAAATTGAAATAAAGCTTTTTCTTCCATATGTCATAGCACTGGCCGGGACGCGAACCCACAAACGTCTGTAACCAACTACTTGCTTGCAAGGCGGCTGCGATGATCTCTTGGCTAACAGCGCTTGACGAAATAAAGCTTAATGAAATTTTATAGGAATGTATTTTTTTTTAATTTAACAATCGATTTATTGATTTTGTTTTAATTTAACCACTAATACATTTTCGGTAGATATAGGCTTCAAAACTGTACATTTATCAAAACACAGGGCGCCATCTTGGTTTACTTAAAAACTCATAAGTATCAAAAATAATTTATTAACATATAAATATGCATATTTATATAATAAGATTTACATATTTTTTATAATCAAGTTTTACAATTCAATGTTATTCCTTGATGTTGTCTTACAATTTTGATAGACCAATAGTCTTTATCAGAGCTACTACATTCAAATATATATGACCATACAATTAGTACATATTTATACATACATAAATAGAGATAAACACATTATATATAATATAATATTCTACAGTCTACATTAGGAATTATACAGAACACAAATATTTTAATGAAATCAGTAAATATATACATTTTTAACAATATTATGAATATCAATCTTCAAATACATGATCATCATGTCTTATGTCCAAGATCTAGGTGCAGTGCTCTCAGATCCAAGGCTCCTCACTGATGAAAGCCAAAAGCTAGAAACTAGTCTGGGGATATTGTATGAGTAGGCTCTAGATAGGGGCTTTATGCACAAACCTTCCATGCATCCATTGATTACTCTGGCTTGCACTGAGTGGCGCAACTGTATGGAGAGTTTTTCCTGTTTTAAATATCAATCTTCTTGTTTTTATTCTTTTTTTTAAATTTCTTTTGTATAAATTGCTTTATAGTTTTAATATATATACATATTCTTTATTCTATATTTATATAACTTAAATTTTTTAATAATTTTATTTTTACCACATTAATTTTATTCCATTGAAGTTTTAGTCATGCAATAATTAATTATAATTGATATATTTCTACTTTTTCAAAATTTTTAATTCTTTTTTTTATGTAATCTTATCTTCCTTTAACTATTAATAACTTTTAACTGAAAATTTTTTAATTGCATTGTAAAAAAAGATTAAAGAGTGGACATCATCATCATTTTAACCATTATCAATCCATTGGGAGATGGTCTCTTCAAGTACAATCCAACTGCTCTGACTTCTGGTCTCTCTTTTCCATATGCCAGCACACTTTCTTATTTCATCCATCCAACTCACATGTGGTCTATTTTTCTAGATCTTTCATAATCTCTTGGAATCCACTTGAAGTGTCCATTTATTACCATCTCTTTTAGAAATATGTCCAGCCTAAATCCACTTATCCCTTAATTCTTTTAATGATGTCTGTAACATAATGCTTGTTTTGTAACCCATATATGTCATTTTCAATCTCTTCTTATCACTTCTAAAATGCATCTCTCCATACTTCATTGAGTGGTTGGAAGTCTCTGTATTGCTCTTCTGTTAAGTGTCCAAGTCTCAAATCCTTAAGTAAGAACTGGTACAACATATTTATTAAAAACCTTCCTTTTCAAACACATAGACATATTTTCTTTTAATATTATTTCTACCAAAAGCACTCTAACCAAGCTTAATTCTATGATTAATTTTATCTATTATGTTTACATCTTTATTAATAATCTGATCAAGGTGTTTGTAATTGTTAAATTTATTTTTTTCTTTTAAGAAAATCCATTGAACATTGGTTTAGTCTTTTCAATATTCATCTTTAGTTCTATTTTCTTACCTTTATCTAATAATATTTACAGCATTTCAAGAAGCTTTAAAGCATTATTTATAAAAACAACTACATCATCTGCAAAATCTAGATGACTTAAATCATCTCCATTTACTTTTATTCTCTTAGCTTCCCATTTTAATCCACAAAATACTTCTTGCAAAACTGCTGTAAAAAGTCTTGGAGATATAAAATCATTCTGTCATACACCCTTCATAATGTTAATCTTCCTTGGATATAAAATCATTCTGTCATACACCCTTCATAATATTAATCTTCCTTGTATCATTATGTATATAAATGGTATTATATAGATCAGTGTTTCCCAACCTGTGGTACGCCAGTTGCTGGTTGGTGGTACACGAAAAATAATCAATAATGGCGGACATAAAAAAAAAAATTAAATCATAAAAATATAGAAACGTTTTTTCCTATAATTCATAAAAAATATTTTAATTAATAATATTATACAGTAAAGTTGTTTATATGTACACTGATAAAATTGAAAGTATGATTAAGAAATTAGATTTTTGGAAACAGTAATATATATAAGTATTGAAAACAATCAACTGGAAGTATTCGAAACTCTACATATTGTTTTGTTTGAAAATAAGGTTAGTCTGTCTCAGGATATACGAGAAAATATAATAGCACATTTAACAGGATTAAAAACGTCTTTCATGAAATATTTTCCAAAACCCGAAAACACAAATAATAATTGGATTTCAAACCCCTTCTATGCAGAAAATTTAGAAAAAGCTACATCATTATCAATAAAGGATAAAGAAAATTTAATAGAATTATCATGTGACAGAAATTTACAACTAGAATTCAAACGACACAATCTAATTAATTTTTGGTTAAACATTAAAGAATATGAACAACTTTCTGAGAAAGCTCTTAAATTATACGGAATTAATAGGAAGAGCTTTTTCTTCATATATTTTTTAAAAAAATAAGTATCGAAACAGATTGAATGCAGCTGTAGACTTAAGGGTATACCTCGCATCTTTTGAACCAAATTTCAAAAAATTATGTTGTTCGAAACAAGCACAAAGATCTCATTAAATTTATTTTATAAACATATTTGATTATGATAAGAAAATATACTAATTGTTTTTTTATACTTTTGTGTTTTTATTAAAACCATTTATTAGTTAGTAAACGAAATCATGACAAAATAGTAGATAAAGAATGAGTCGGATCAAGGCAAATCAATCTAAATTATTTAATTTGAAAAAAATGTATCAGAAAAGGATAATACCCAGAAATTAGACTCTCATTAATTCTTGATTATCTATTGTGGATTACTAGATGTAAGCTAGTATTTAATCATCAAAATTTTAATCCTATTAACTTCATGCTGAACAATATAAAGAAAACAAGAACAAGAGATAGCCTGATAACCCCTGAGGGTATTTTTACCATGACTTGGGACATGGTGGATTTATCCTTTCCATGGCCCAACCAATAGCAAGATGCTCCGAAAAAGAGAAAACAGACTCAAATTCGGGAAAACCAAATGAAGGAATGAGAAAACACTTTGAACAAAATATGTACCAAATAACCTTTAATGTAATAATATAATCTTTAATAAATTATTTTGGAAAAAAATATGAAACTTTGAACAAACACATACATATAAATATGTTAGTGACGTTTAGCTGTTTCAATGTAATTTGTCTCATTATGAGATGTGAATACATACATGGTCACCCTATAATATTTATAATGCAAATAAAATAACACACTCGCAATAACAAATTTCACGAAATACAATCATTTTTACGAAGTGGTACAATTTAGCGTGATGTACTTACTACCAAGTGGTACGCAAGCCAAAAAAGGTTGGGAAACACTGATATAGATAAATAAAGGAATGATAAATGATAACAAAATAATAGAAACTAAAAGAGCATAAAAATGAGCTAACTTAATATATTATACTTGGTTAGAGGGTATTTTAAATATTTATTGTATGGTATTATGGGTTTTAATTTCGAATGTTGTTTATATTATACTTGGTTAGAGAGTATTTTAAATATTTACTGTATCTTGTTATGGATTTTGAACTCGAATGTATATATAGCAGTAATTGAAACTTCAAATAGTCCAATGAGAGCAAAAGCCTTTCAAAAGTCTCAGGAAGAAGTGTTTCCAATTGCCAGTTCAAGAATTTTTTTCACGTTTTGCCATCGTTATTTTAACCTCTAAATAAATTTAACCTGATTACTCATTTTCTGAAAAATAAGTGTAATGCTAATTGGGTTATAAACTAACTAACTGTTTGAATTTGAATCCAGGTTGTGGACATTAAATTGATTAACCATTGTGTCTATACAAAGTTCATCTCTCCCTTTTCACACATAGATACTTATAATTAAGATACTCTGTAAAAAATTTTAAATTTATATATATATACCTACATATTATTCTATATGTATTATAATGGTTGGTGAAAATAGACACTTGCCCTATCTGCTGTACAGGGTGGCACTAGGCTATTCGAACCTAGAATATTTATAGTGTCATCAGATTTATAGAAGTCCATCCTAGTAGTCACTTTTGTAGATTGTCCATTCTCCTTGGAACAAAGCTGCTACTTGCCATTCATTTGGTCAGGAACTGTCATCGGGAGACCTCAGCTGTTGCATGCAAAGGAAACTTTTATTGCAAGATCCTTACATCACGGAGTCCACAATACAGCTGTAAGATTAGGTCAGACTAATACAACAATCAATTATTTTTCTTTTTATAGTATTAGACCTCCCTTATCACTAATTCTTCAGATCCATCAAACATGACATCACTGGTTCTAAATCCGGATGTTTTCCATTGTGGCCTGAGCGTGGCTTGGTCAATCTTTAGTTTTTTCATTCTCTTATCTGATCTTTCAATTATTTAAGTGCCCCCAGGACTAGTTTGCTTTACATTTAATTAATAAAACAATCATTTCCATTTACTAGGATTAAACATGATTCTTAAAATAGAAATTAATTAACATCTACTTCTATTTTCTTTTATATAACTTTTTATTAAAAGTACTATGTTAAACATAATTCTTTTAATTTTCCGTTTTTAAGTTTTTAATAAATCAATTTTTATTTAAGATTTATTTTTCCTTTTATTTTAATTTTTAAATAATGTAATGGCATATGTATACCATTACAGTATGTTATTGTATTGATCATTACTTGGGGAAATAATATGGCACTCGAGCACTAAAGTAATAGTTTAAGTACTGTAGATGTACTCAATTGACAAAACAGATTGTTGTTTTTCTGATTTCAGCCAGGAATTAATCCTGGAACTTTCAATTCCTAAGTCAATTATTCTACCAGTGCACTAGATGAAGGAATGAATAAAAATGTTTTGGTTCTTCTGAATAGAAAAATTACAAACCAAGCTTCCAAAAATATGCTATAAGCTCATTTACCTAATCATTCTAAAGAGATAATGAAATATAAAAAGTATATATTGGGAAGTACAATGCATGATTTAGCAATATTGAGTATTTCATTTTCCTAATCAAAATGGTGAATATTGCTCATGAAATCAATTGCGATGGAATGAGATTCTTTTCACGAGCAATCATTTATTTTAAATAAATATGAAACATCAAAAAAAAAAATTATTCAAAAAGTAAAAAAAAAATGTTTTTCTCAAATATGACATAACTGAAAGATGGCAATGGAACTGGACTGTGCATATTGCTAGAAGAGATGTAATAGCTGGACAGTTGATATTTTAAATTGGATTCAATTAAAAAAATGTTCACATACTCATAATATAGCAATTAAAAGGTTAAATCATATATAATTAACATTTCTCTATTAAAATTATTGTATAAATGAAAACAATTTCAAACTTGGCATTATTTAATAAAGTGATGGTGTACTTATTTATATATCAATATAGGAAAGAAAAGGCTAAAAAATAAGTTTCATATTTTTCATAAAAAATCAAAAATTATGAAAATAACATATCGAAAACTTGAAAATAATATATATTTTTTTTAATATGTCAAAGCGTCGGCCGAGAAGCGAACCCCGAGATAACTGCTTGTAAAGCAGCCATGCCAATCATCTGGCCACAAACACTTGACAAAAATAATATTCTTAGTGAACAAACAATGATTAAAAACATATTCTCTATAAGTATCATCTATGCAAACATTTCAGAAAAAATTAAATTTACAATTGTCACACTTATTGAAAATATATGTTTTTCAATCATTGTTTGTTCAGTAAATATATTATTTTCACATTTGTTTTCTAAATGAATAATATTATTTTCATTTTTTCAATCAAACATGATATTTTCATGTTTTTTTTTTTTTTTTTGAATATTGTGAAAAATATGAAACTTAATGATTAGCCTTTTCCCCCCTGCATTTATCAATTTTAGTATATGAAATTCCTGATTATAAAAATAAAAAAACTGGATCTTATAAAATTTGAAAACAAGTAAAATATATACTGATAATTTAGATGTAATATAGGGGATTTGAACACAGACTTTCAAGTTCCCTTCAGCTATCCACTCTATCTCATACAACTGATATACATGATGAAACAAATGTGAAAAAGATAAATGATCTCCTATATATGTATTTTGTGCTGAACCAGCACTCATTAGTTGATCCAGGTCATCATCTTTCACACATTCATATAATCAGTGCTTGGTTTTATATTAAGATAGCAAATCTTCAAACTTTAATGGCAGGTTTCAATCTACTTTAACTCTTCAGTTATACTTACTATTGAAAATCTGATGATAGAAAATATAATATTCGATGTATTTAAGTCCTTATTTTTTTAGTTTTCTTTTGTTTACCATAGTACATTTTGATAATAGGATGATTTTTGTTACCAAAAAGATAAATCACAGGGAGAAATTAATTCTCTGCATAACTTTATAGGTCATCAGTTATTACTATCACAATTACTTTATAGTTTTAAACATTAACTACATTTTAATTCATTTGATCTCATTAAGACTTTATTTTCTATTCTTTCTTTTAATGTGTTGAGTTATCTTAAACTTTTGAGTATTAAACTCAAATTTTCTAGTTATTACTTCCAAATATATACTGTTAGCAAATAACAAATTGATAAGAAGTGTATTTATGTTCTCTGCTTAAAGACAAATTGAATGACTAAATATTTATTATCATAAAGTTTATTATAATATTTGATTGGTGACGCTTATTATTGCTTATCACTCTTTTAATATATTTCCATTTTAAAATTATATCTTAACAATTATTGAGCTGGTTGTATGAGATAGGATGTATAGCTGAAGGGAGCTTGAAAGTCTGTGTTCAAATCCCCTATATTGTAAAGTAATACTGTAATCAAAAACAATTTTAATTAATAATCGTAAAAATAAAATACTAAAAATTTAAATTTAGTGTGTCAATCTAAAAAAAAAATTGTTTAGCATTCATTCTCTAAGTAAGTAGACATTTAAACAGGCAAAACTCTCCATACAGTAGTGCCACCCTGTGCCAACCAGAGTAATCAATGGATGCCAGAAGGCATAAAATCCTCATCTAGCACCTTCTGGCATCCATTGATTATTCTGATTGGTACAGGGTGGCACTACTGTATGGAGAGCTTTGCCTGTTTAATAACAGTTATGTGCTAGCATAAGAGATGGTGATCATGTGATGTTTAGCGGTTTAAGTAGACATTTTGCAGTAGTCCAATTTTGAAAATTAATTCACAGCAAATCCAGAATTGTTTTTAACTTTCACTTTATAATTGTTTATTCTTTCTAAGCCTTACACTCTTGTCCTTTGCAAAAACCTTTTCCAATAATGAAATTGATTAAAAAAAGAAAAGAAATCTCCTTTGAATGATTCAAATTTGCAAAAATGACTCCAAACATTGAAAGTCTGGTGAAAGTAAAACAGAACTTAAAGTAAGCAATATTTATGCTTAAATTTTAACCTTTTTTCGTTTCATAATATAATAATATACTATAGAATTTTTTTTTCTAAAATCATTATTTAAAGCGTTCCACCATCAGATTTTCAATGAAATAGAAGGCTGAAGAGTTGTGAGTTGGAATAGTTTGAAGCCTGTCCATTTAAGTATGAAGATTGGCTATCTTAATATAAAGCTGAGCACTGATTATATATATGTGTGAGGATAGTAATCTAGACCAACTGATGATTGCTGGTTTAGCAAGAAATACGTATATTGGTGATTATTTATCTTTTCAACATGTGTGTGATCAGGTGGGTCAGCAATATGAGATGGCACTGAGAGTAGTGGGTCGTGTGAAAGTCTGAGTTCGAATCCCGCATTTATTACATATATTAATACAGGTTTAAGCCTGTACAATGTATTAAAATCATTATTATATTATGAAAAAATGTTTATTGTTAGCAACTTTTTTCGTTTCATAATATAATAATATACTATAGAATTTTTTTTCTAAAATCATTATTATATTATGAAAAAATGTTTATTGTTAGCGACTGTACTTATACAAAAATTGAATAATTAGAATACAACTAACGGCTACAGTTTTAGCATACAGTCTATGTTTAAAAATCCAAATCTGAATTAACGTTCCTTAGATAAAAGGAAATCCCTTGATTTCAAAACTATTTAAAATACAAACACATATTTAAATACGTTAAAATCCTAATAACTATTATACAAACATATAGTTATTATTAATTTATTAAGTGCATACTCATTACATAAGTAACATATATATTAAGGCTATCACCTTAAGACTATGCGCCTGAACTTCGATAGTAGGGACCTCTACAAATATTTAACACAAGATTAATGACTTTAAAAGACAAGAGCGGCCACTCTTAACTTCAACCTATTTTTTAAATATATAGGTGAATCTAAAGCATTTTGATTTGAGAGCGTGAAGTTATTAAATATTTCACTGATTAAATTCACAGTTTCTATTTCACACTAATGTTCACGAAACAATTTACAACGATTTCGTTAATGTTAGTGTGAAATAGAAACTGTGGACTTAATCAGTGAAGTATTTAATAGCTTCACCTCTCAAATCAAAATGCTTTAGATTTGCCTATATATTTAAAAAGAAGGTTGAAGATAAGAGTGGCCACTCTTGTCTTTAAAGTTGTTAATCTTGGGTTAAAGATTTGTAAAGATCCCAACTATCGCAGTTCAAGCGCATAGTCTTAAGGTGATAGGCTTAATATATATATATATTACAAACATATAGTATGTTTCAAATACAATGCATGATTAATAAATAACCAATTTACACTTTGACAAAAACTCCTAACATAACCATATAAGGATAAATTAAAGAATGCACACAAGTTGCACATTGAAACTGTAGCAATTAGTTGTATTATGTTACTATATGTGTTTCATCTAGATTTATGCATTCTTTAATAATTGAATAGTAACAAAAGTTGTATGACACATGTGAACTTGCATATGATAAAATTGGCGGTGAACTGCAAAACATTTGTCATACCTGCCCTTCTAACACCAATTAACGTCTGTTTAAGATAAATTAAATATCCTTGCAAGTAGTAAACTATTACAATATAAGATGAAAAAAATTCTTCACTTTTATGATTTTTTAGTGGAATAAAAAATTTGCTAATACTTGCAAAGTCTTAATAGCAATTATTAATAATATTTAGTTTTAAAACACTCAAAACTCTCCATACAGTAAGGCCACTCAGTGCAAGCCAGAGTAATCAATGGATGCCAGAAGGCTTGTGCATGAGTAGACACTGGATAGGGATTTTATGCACAAGCCTTCTGGCATCCACTGATTACTATGGCTTGCACTTAGTGGCATTACTGTATGGGGAGGATGAATAGGCACTAGATAAGGATTTCACGCACAAGCCTTCTGGCATCCATTGATTACTCTTGACTTGCAGTGAGTGGCACTACTGTATGGACAGATTTTCCTGTTTTAATAAGTTATGAGCAAGCATAAGAAATGGTGATCATGTGATGTTTAATAGTTTAATACCAATCCTGCCTAATAGGATAGTGATGGCTATGGTTATTAAAGAACCAAAGACACCAAAATGTATGGGTACTGAAATGAGTTCAGTACTATATGGCTATATAAGATGATGAGCTTGGATTGAAAATATTATTGTATTTTCAATTTAATTCTCATAGTTTTATAGTTAAGTAGAGATAAAACGTGGCTGCTGGATGATTGCATTAGATCCTAAAATCTAGGTGCAGTGTTCTCAAATCCAAGGCTCCTCACTGACAAAAGCCACAAGTAGGCATTAGATAGGGATTTTATGCACAAGCCTTCTGGCATCCATTGATTACTCTGGCTTGCACTGAGTGGCCCTACTGTATGGAGAGTTTTGCCTGTTTTAATAACAGTTATGAGCAAGCATAAGAAATGGTGATCATGTGATGTTTAGTGGTTTAATATTTAGTTTTCTTAATGCAAGAGTTATCACAAAAACAAACTGAAAATTGCTATTATTAAAATATTTATTAATGATAATAATAATCAAATGACATTATTACTCAATAATTCATAAGAAGTTGGAGTTCTGGAAGTGCCAGTATTGGAATCAATCCAAGGATTCTGAACATACAGTCTATAGGAACATCTTTAACGAAATAAAATACTTCAATAGATTGTAAAGTTACTGAAGTCTAAATTTAAAAAATAATGAATTGCTACAAAAATAGCATATGAGTAAATAATAAGTAGTAAGAGTAATGCAACTACTTCTGAATCAATCTCAACTGAAAAAAATATTTTTTTTTTAGTGGAGGAGGAGGGAGCGGGTCAGTTACAAATTGTCATTTTGAGGCTTTAGTGCTTAATGCACGAGTTCTAAACCTGAAGGGTGTGTGCCCTCAAGGAGTATGGGAAGTTTATTCAGGGAGTATGATGAATAGCAAGTAAATAAGAATGTTATTAGTAAATATATTAATAGTTATCAACATTTTCAGGCTATTCCATGTTCATATTGCCTGTCAGCCATTCCATCAACATTTCAGTTCTCTTTTCAGACATGAGAACAGGGAGATTGTGTATACTTTTTCTTGAGCATCCAATAACTTGAAATGCTTGGTTAAAATTCAAACTAATGAAATTGCCAAATCAGCACTCCCTCAAGGTTTGCTTCTGTGCCATCTGCACCTCTTGCATGCATGTGATGTACTGTATGAAATACTCTCCATCTGGTTATTTCTGATATAATGAATAGGAGGAACCAGATAATTCACTAAAAGCTAATGGGATATGGGGACCAAAAAGATTAGACACCCCTGGCTTAATGATGCATGATTTCTAACCCATCACAAATTTTTTGGGTGCACTATGATACTATAAACAGAAGCAGATTTTTCACTATTCAGGGACATTCTATTGCAAGCTTGATTAATAAGTGTTTGCCAAGGATAGATATAAATTAATCCCCCCAGACCAAAAATTGCACTAACATCTAACTATGATTAACTCCATGCTTACAATAAATGATATTAGAGCAGAGAAACCTATTCTTATTAATGAGACGTAACCCCTCATGCAATTGACCATGCAATAAATAAATAAAAATCAGTCATATAAAAAGCCTATCGAATGAGTTGCAGTAGAAGACTAAATAAATTAACTTCGTTACAGAATTTGAGAATAAAATATTTCCAAATCAAAAACTAGTACTCTTTGGATTGCTGGTATATCAATTATTTGTATGTAAAATTTTTATATATTTCAAACAATTTTTATTAATTTTTTGGTTTAATTTAAAAAATCAGTTAAATAGATAATCTTAATGAGAACACTCTCTAAAAAATTTTTGAAATTTTCATTTTGAGTTTCAAAAATTTTGTCACCTAAAAGAGTATTTTCCAATGACATCTCTGATCCAAACTTTTTCACCCTTTCTCCCACAGCATAGTGATTTTCTGCGGCATTGTTTGCATCTACCTAAGAATTTTCTTGTGGGTTAATTAGCATCAGTTTTGTGTAAATTTTTTGTCCAAACATCATTTCATCTGAGATTTACTAGTGCTAGTTGAAGGCATACTGTGATGCAGAAGAGCTGTATACAAAATTTCTTGAATATTTATAATCTCTTATTTTCATATTTATTTTAATGTTTGCACTGCCTTTTATGTAATGTCATTCGACTCTGGATGCTATGGGTGTGTTGAGATATATCTACTCCATTTTTTAAGAAATTCCTCAAATCTATTTGATACCAACATTTCAGGGGAAAAACATATATTTCTTTAAGTTTTCAATTATTTCTTCAGTACTGGTGTTCTTTATGCTTCCATACTCATTCCATTTTGAGTATACATCAATGACCACTAAGAAAATGTAACCATGGAATTGTCCCTCATACTCAGTATTAACAAGTCACCAGAATTTTACAACCAATGACCAAATTATATATATATATTTTCTGATTCTGACTTCAATTAAAATTCTCAAAAATGCATCAGCATGCTTTATTTTATTTCCTTTTTTAAAATTTAATTCAAAATCATCCCCTCTGATATATTAATAATCTGAGTATTTTCAATTTCACAATTTTAATTATTTCTTTTGAGAAAGATGGGTAAGCCTTTACATTCTTTTCCCCATTAAATCTACATACTCTTTCTAAATGACCTATAATCCCACAAGCTCTACAATGCTCTTTATTCCATTTATATTTTTGTGCCATGTGACCTTTCTTCCTACAACAATACTAAACTAACTCTTTTAAATTATTTTAAAAGTGATTTTTACTCTGTCTTCTTTATGAACACACTACTATTGTTATTACCAAAATTTCATATTTGTTTTGAATTATCGTTAAGAGACTGATTTTTACCCTGAATTCTTTATGAATGCACTGTTATCATCATTACCAAATTTTTTGAAATACATAGGCTAATTTCATTTTAATCACCTCTTCGTAAGTTAAATCTCTAGATGCCAGCAACTGTTGTCCAAGCCTATCCTTGAACAACCCCAAAGTAATTGTTCAAGCAGTTTCCTCAAGAGTGTCTCCATATTTACTACTTTTACCAAGCTCTCTCAATGTCTGATTATAATCATTTAATCTTTCCCTTTTGCTGACTATTTTTAAAAATGTAGCTGTGCTACATGTTCTGAAGGTTGCGGATTGAAATTTAACTTTTCCACTATTTTCTGATTCCTCGTGATCGCACAACAGTTTGCAATTTTGACTACATTTTGCCCAGCAAAGTGTAACTTTAATGGGTTCATTAAAAATTCCGTGTATAAAAAACTTTTTTCTATTCTTTTAAAATAAATTGACCATCAAAAGGATTATTTGTGTTAAATTCATTTATTATCACTTGCGGTCATGGAACTAATCTCAAATATAGCAATTAAAAAAAAATCATCATGATTACCTAGATTTGTTCACTAACCAACTACCTACCTTTAGGCTGATTAGCTGAACCAGTTTTTTAATTACAGAATTGAAACCTACTACTAACTACTGCAGTTTCCAATTGGCAGACCGTATCTTATCAATGACTACTACAGTTTCAAGATAGTTTCAATCCTATCCTGTCAATGATGACATCAGTTTTTTTGATGATACTGCAACCACATGCACTACAGTCAAGACAAAGGTAAACAGACAAGCCGAATTAAATATTACACAAATAATTTGACTAACGAGTAACTGATGTTTATTTGGCCAGCAAGGTAATATAACACTCGTAAAAAGCACATGCATAATAGCTTGAAAAGGCTGATCTTTAATGTATTATTATAAAGCACAATGCTATAAAAATAAATGCTTATTTACATATGTTTAAGTTTCACTTGAGAGTGACGTTTAGTAAATTCTAGATAATTTTGTCAATGTCATTCATTCAGACATCGTAAAGAGTGATTTAAAGTGAGTGGTCTATCCTCACGCTTTCACTTCCAGTACTTAAGATTTGCCCATATATAAGCATCTGGGTTGGAAAGAATAAGTGGATTTATTTTATTCTTTCTTAAATACCATATCTTGTATTGGGAGTGAAAGTATTCATTTATTATTAACACTCATAAAAAGCGCATGCATAATAGCTTGAAAAGGCCGATCTTTAATGTAATATAAAAAGTAATATTAAAAATAACATATATATATATATATTCACAGAAGCTTAGAAAATAAATAATAAAGCTGATGTAGCCTTTAAGAGTCCCTAAACCCTCTTTGGAACCATCAGTATTGGAACTCACTGGATACTCACTCTGTCATTCTCTTGTCTACTCAAACTTCAGCCTTATAGTTATTCTTAATTCACAATATGAAGCAGCTCCCATGATGAGAGTGCGTGCGCGCCTGTATATATATATTTCTTCTCAAGTTGTCCTTTTACCCTTACCTTCCCATATCATGGAAATTTCTAAATTCAAATTAACAATCTAATTATTTATGATGCTATTTCTATTTTTGGTACAGTGACAAATCTTTTAATCATGATATGCTTAACTGACCTTAAAATTTATCTGGTTGTTTAATTAATCACAAATATTTTCTATTAATGAAAATATTTAAGCACAAACTTATCTTATATGAAATATTTTACTTAATATATATAAAACCTTTTCTTTCTACATTATATAACACACATAAATATTATTTAGTTTGTTTACAAAATTATTTATTCATTTCTAAACATAACGATAATAAAGGGAAAATAAAATATCTCCTACAATGGTGAGTCAACAATATGAGATGGCATAGAGAGTTGAGGGTCATCTAAAAGTCTGAGTTCGAATCCTTATAAATTATTGCATCTTGTAAATTGTGCAGTATTATAAATGAAGAATCGAGACATGCAATTAAATCTATGAAGAAGGGGAAAAACTTCAGGAAGTGATGGTAATTATTATTGATATTTAATATAAGGGATTTGAACCCAGACTTTCAAGCTCCCATCAGTTACTCAATCTATCTCATACAACTGATACATATGACCACACACATGTGAAAAAGATAAATAATCTCCAATATATGTATTCCATGCTGATTATATATATGTGTGGGAGACGATCTGGATCAACTGATGAGTACTAGTTCAGTCCAAAATACATATATTGGGGATCATTTATCTTTTTCACCAAGTGTGTAATCATGTGCATCGGTTGTATGAGATAGAATGGATAGCTGAAGGAAGCTTGAAAGTCTGTGTTTGGATTCGCTATATTGCATCTAAACTCCAAGTATATATATATATTATATTTGTATTTAAAATATAGATATTTTAAAAAAAAGAAGTAAAAAATATTATTGGTATAGTTATATACCAAAAAATTAAATGATGAAGATATACAAGATGATAGTAAGAATTCTATAGTAATACTGATATTTAAGAAAGGTAATAAATATTAGAAATTGCAAACTTATCAGTCTTCTATTAGTTTTAAACCAATAAACATCACATGATCACTATTTCTTATGCTTGCTTATAACTGTTATTAAAACAGGCAAAACTCTCTATACGTATTGCCACTCCATGCAAACCAGAGTAATCAATGGATGCCAGAAGGCTTGTGCATAAAATCCCCATCTAGTGCCTATTCATCCAATATCCCCAGACTAGTTTCTGGCTTGTGGCAATATGTATAGAGAGTTTTGCCTGTCTTCTATTAGTTCCATGGAGACATTATAAAAAGGCATTTGATACTATTAAGTATATCCGCAAGGAATAAATCCCAGGATAATGCCATATTTTGATGAATATTTAGCAAAATACAGCAACAGTAATTAGATTATTTAACAGGCAAAATTCACTATACGTATTGGCATACACAGCAAGCTAGAGTAATCAATGGATGCCAGAAGGCTTGTGCATAAAATCCCCATCTAGTGCCTACTCATCCAATATCCCCAAACAATAGTTATAAGCAAGCATAAGAAATGGTAATTATGTGATATTTATTAGATTATATAACATTAATAAGATTACAATTGAAAAGAGTGTACAACAGAATGATTCAATATCTCCTAAACTTTTTACACAAATTTTACAAGAAGTATTTTGTAGATTAAAAGGAGAAGCTAAAGAAGTAAAAATAATGAGACTTATTTAAGTTGTTTAGATTTTCCAGATGATATGGCTGTTTTTGCAACTAATGCTTCAGGAAACGTTGCAAGAATTATCAAATAAAAATAATATAGTGGGATTAATGGTAATACTAAAAAATGCTAAAATAATGATCAATGGATTATCTTAGACAAAGAAAATGGAGAATGATAATAAAGAACTACAGAAGTTAACAGTTACAAATATGTTAGTCATACTATTAATACAAATGTAAATATTAATCATAGAACTAAACTTGGATTCAGCACTTCTGGTAGAAATAATTTAATATTAAAAAGAAATATGCCTATGTATTTGAAAAGTTTTCAATAAATGTGTTTCACCATTTCTTACTTATGGATATAAGACTTGGACATTCAACAGAAAAGCAACATAGAGATTTCAGACTACTCAATGAAATATGGAAAGATGTTAGAAAGTAGCAAGAAGGGATCAAAAATGAAATACTCGGGTGAGAGGATATATAGCTATCATTAACTTTAAAAGAATTAAAAAACTGAAATGGAACTGAACTAAATGAATTGATAGAAAAATCGATAATAGGACAGTTGAAATTTTAACTGGATTTCAAAAGATTGTAAAAGACCTAGAATGAGACCACATGTAAGGATGGATGGATGAAATAAGAAAATTTGTTGGTGTGAAATAGAAAAAGAGGTTAGGGATCGGAAAAACTGGATTAAATTTGGAGACCAAAAATGAATCATTAATGGTAGAAAATGGTAATGATATATATATACCTCCATCAAATTTAGCTATTATCTACATTTTTAGAGGATAACATTATTGGAAGTCATATACCCTAGTTCAATGTAGATAACAAATGGTTAATTGGAAAAGTTATTTTTGGAAAATGGTATGACATCTTAGCCTGGCCAAAAAAAAGCAATGATCAGCCTGTTTTTTTTTTCAAAAAGAAAGTTCAGTGATTAAACTCACATTTTCATGTCATACCTGATTGATTTTTACCTGAAGTTACCAAAATGGCATAGCATTAATTGGTCTACAAATATCAATTTGTTGGCTCAATTTTTGTTTGGAGTATCAGACAATCCTCTTGATTATAGGCTAACTTTGATTTCACTTGCAATATATATATATATATAAAATTAGCACAAGAAAATTCATTGAGTAGGCATATGTTTGAAGATCCAAATCTCTGACAAATTTCCACATCTATCAATAAATCTACTTCCAAAGAAAAGTAAAGTGAAGAAAGAACCTAAATTTAACAAGAATTTATTATTGCTGTGGCAAAGCAGAACTCATGATAATCAACTGCTTCTAACCAATGGACACCTATACAATTTGCAAATGTGAAGGTCATATAGGTAGAGCCATGATAAAGTTAAATCTGATTTCCCACAACAGATTAATACAAGATAAGGTCAGTCACTATAAGAAAATATATGGACAAAATAATCAAGCCGATTGCATAATGTGTTGCGTAAAACAGTGTTGGTGCACCTATGCTATAGAAAGCAATATCAACGGCTTAAGAGATATCAGTGGAAAGGTCATTCTTATTTTCAGATGGGTCTGAGTACTAATTAGAATAGAAAACTGATCACTGTCATCAAAATTATTTATACTAACATATCACCTAAGTTTGGCAGTGATTGGTTCAAACCATTGGATATTACGTTATAGTTGATCAAAAACATTTAGTATAGTGAATGATATATACTCAAGATTCTCAATGTTTTTTGGGACTAGAACCAATTTCACAATAATGATAGCAACCATTAAAATCAATCAAAGAATATGCATGATCAATGGCATGCAAAACAACAGTAAAACTATTTAAAAAAATGGAAAATGCATGCTTCCATGTTTGAGATGAAAAGGTAGTGCTGACTTCAGCGGAAAACATTAATGACTCTGAAAATTAGTTGTCCTCCGCTTGGTAACTAACCAAAAAATTATATTATTAAGATCTCTGACCAAAGACAGAGTTAGTAAGCAATAATACTACTTTCATAATTTACTAGCCATTTTATATAATTAGTCCAGTGCTTCAATTTAAAGCTGCTTACTTGTAATCTTTAACGAGTCATTACATCATTTAAAGCATATATACATCTTGTGTAGTGTAGTATCCACGTGGTCTGTTGTTAGAAGATATATTCTTTGTAGCCAATTATTAAAAATTTGACATTACACTATGATGAAAGCATACAAATACTTGTTAATAATTTTAGCTATTATTAATCTGTTATTGTTAAACTAATTGCATGGGAATTAAATATAAAAAAAGTTTTCTATTGCTGTTTGTTCTATATTAGTTGTTATGTTTGGTCCAGACCTAACCTACAGAAAATAATACTAAGACAAGTATACCAATTAATATATTTATTATATCTACAAATATATATAATACAATATACAGTATATATACAAGAGAATATTTACAATGTTGCATATTGTAGCTTATCGTAAACTCTGGGTTCTGCCTACCGCTTCCAGCTCCACCTGATAGCCTGTCTCACGGGTAGGGGGTATGGCTCTTCCAGCTGTACAAGACAGCTTGCCTTGAGCCAGCAGTAGTCTTAGCAGCGTCCAGTCTCTGTAGGACTTGCCTAATTGCATAGACTAAATAGTGTAGCGCTATCAATGGGAATACTTGCTGCTGTTCAGGTTAGCAGAGCTTCCTTGGGAGAACGCGAACAGTCTTTCAGGTTAGACAGACGTTCTACCCTGATTCTTACAAAAGGCTGACTATTTATAGCCAGATCCCTGACCTTATTGAAAACCTTTGGATTCAGCAAGCATCGTTGCTTATTGGCCTGTAATAATCATTGGCTATGTTTTTATCTATACATCAGCCTATTGGCCTGCGGCAAACAATGCTTAATCCGATCAGATAAGGAGGCATCTGGAATAGTCCACTTCTGAGAGAAGGGAGGACTATAACATTAGTAATTATAAATACATCTTTTGTTAATTTTGTATACATACTTATCAAATCTGCTTAAATGTATTCAAGTATATGAATTCAATATACAGTAGTTTGTAATTTAACAAAATAAAAAATATTAATAAAGATAAAATTAGACCATGTAAAAACTTTCTTAGTTTCAATGTAATAAATGAAACTCAATCTTTTATTTAATTAGTAATTTATTTATTTTTAAATCGTTTTATTTATGAATAAATTTACTACAATAGAAACAATTTCTATAGTAACAAAAAAGTCAAGTACTTTTGCGATTGTGAATGAGAGAACTCAGTATATATTAATAAAAGTTGGTTGAATCAAACTCCAAATAGTTACTTTATTTAAGCTGCTTCTACGTAAAAACATTTTTGTTTGATGTGTGCATCAGATTTAATAAACGTCCGGGAAATACTAGTTATAAAGATTAAGTATTATAAATTTTTCATTAACAGGTAAGTGCTTTCTTGTAAATAAATGCGCGTTAAATATCATAACCGTAGCACTTTGCATATTTTACCCTAAGCGTTCCATTTAAATTAGCTGAGGACATTTAGTTTCGATAAACAGAACGAGCATTAAATTATTAGAATAATATTACAAAATCTCACGAGCGTAGTTCAATTTAATCACTCAGTTCTATTTTCTTACCATAAACTTCTTGGTGAAGCGCCCTCTATAATAAACAAAATATTTCCCAGAGTTCAAGATGCTGCCACGTCTTTTGCGGCCATGTTATGGTTAAGAAAATATTTTGTGATTAAATTTAAAGTATTTATAAGAAAAACATAATAATATTATAGTGAAGAAAGCTTTTTTAACATGGGTAGTGGTAGTAGCACGCAAGTACCTGGTGGGGGTACTGAAGGCTATCATGTCTTAAGAGTAAGTTATAGAAGATATAACTTTTAACGTTTACAGAATACTATATTTGGTCCACTTAAAATTTTTTTCAACAAGTTTATTAATGTAATTAAATATTATTTCAGACATTCTCTAATGCCAGTTTTCTTACTTTCCGTGACTAGATTTAACTGTCGCTACAAAGTATTTTATATAGAGAATTCGTTTTAAATTATATTAAAAGCCCATAGTTAAGAATACGACAACGTGTGTACTTTCGTGCAATAAATAAATATCCAGTGATCTGATATTTCATCCGTTAATCTCTCAAAATAAATACATTACGTGTAAAACTGAATACAGTTGCAAAATAGAAATATGCATCTCAAACATATTTTCAGGCCATCCATTTCTAGCTGTCTGTTGTAAGTAAGTTTTCCTTAATCAATTTTTGTTTTCAATCGCAGTTTCTTCCAATATCTTTGTCTATGCATTTAAATGCATGGCAATTTCGTTTTTTAAAAATATCTTCCAGCTTGTTTTTTTATTTATGCCTTTCCTTGCCTTTTTTTTGTAAGTTTATAATTTTTTAATATCTTCAGTCCAGATGTCTTTAAAGTGCTTTTTACGCCCTTTTTTTTTTAAAAAAAAAAAAAGTTTTATTATTTTTAATATCTTCAGTCCTAGACGTGTCTTTCAGGTGCATTTTTTTAAGTGTACAGTTTTAAAATTATTTTCTAAATTAAAAATAACCTCATTTGACGTGTACTTGTAATATTTATTAAAAGCTTTTAACTTTGTTTAATTCATTCAGTTTCTGAAATATTAAAATTCAGTAAATTTTTGCAGTGTTCGAGAAGCGGACATTAGCTGATTAGAGCAAGAAAAATAAAATATGCCTTTGTTTTTTGTAATTCACATAATTTGAATCCTTGAAAGTGTTTGCAGTAATGATTTTCATTGAAAGTGTGTATAGTTGTCGATTTCGGAAGATAAATTTGCCCAGCCCTTTATTATCCGGTTAACGTTTTCTATTTTGATTTTCTCAATATAATGTTGCGTTCTAAAGTTCAGCAATACTTTACCAACACTTATTATGATATTCTGAATCAGCCATTTCCATCTTATTAATGATGTATAATTAATTGGTAATGTCAGGAACTGTCTTTAGTAAGCATATACCATAGAAAAACATCGTCAGAATTGAACATTAGTATATTTTATTTTATAAATACCTAGCATAACTTATCAAACTCTGCACTTTATCTTAAAAGATTGTTTTCATGACCTCAGGGAATATTAAATGTAAGATGTTTGCTATAACAAAGTCGAATGATATAAACTTAATATAATGATTGAGTAGAGACCTTATTATATATATGTACATTATTCTACATGAATAAAGCATGATAAACAGCAGCCAAAATTCAAAAAACATTAATCACAAACAACAATTTGCTAAGCGCTTTTGGTACTGTATACCAGAATCATGGCAATGTAGCGCATTGTTTATCACGCTTTATTCATGTAGAATAATTTTCATTATCTGACAGTTTTTGTATTATTTATTCATATATACGTACATAAATTTAGCCATTGTAGTGATGTGAAAAGCTTATTAAAAATTAATATAGCTTTAAATAAATTATATTACAGATTAGAAAGCTATAAACTAACACTGACAAATAAATTGCTTAACTGTAATACCTATTGATTAGTTAACTCCACCTATCTTGATTAGGAATGCATATCCATCATGAACTTGTAAATAATAGAGTATTTTTTTTATTTTTTTCAAAAATAATCTTTTTTGGTCAAATTAGCTTATAAGCATTATAGTTTAGAAAACCTTATTTTACTATAACTATCCTTTAGTAAACAATTTCTTAATCACTTTTTTATTATTTCATATTTATTACTTATATAAATATATTTTTGGTAATTGTTTAATTAATCGTTAAAACACTTACTTTTTTGTTAATCTTATATTTCTAAAAACAATAGGACACTGTTTACCAGCTTTATTTATTTATGTAATATTCACCATTGAGCAAAAAAAACTTGATTAAAAAAATGTTCATTCTTAAATTTACAGTTAGAAAATTATAACAAAATAAAATCAAACAATAATAGATTTTGCAAGTAAAAAGAATTTATCAAAATAATGTCAATTTAATTAAACATGTTGGTTACATAAAATATATGCAAACCATAACTAGTCTGCATTTAATTATTATTCAATTCATTGTTACAAGTTTGTATTAAATAAAATCAAGAAATTAATATACTTTGCAATAAAAATAATTTAAAATAAAATCAATTATTTAACAAAAAATGTTACATGTTAATGACAAATAAAATGTAGGCAGAAATGCAATTGCATAAGTGTATGTATTTTGAATTTCCTATGACCACATTTATTCTTGAATTTCTATAAGTACCTTAAATATTGCCTTTTTTAAAAATTTCATATATTTTTTTTTTGCATGGACTAACTTTTGAGCTCGTTTATTTAATACACCGTTTTCTTTATTGTAAAATATATATTTTTCCGTTTTATTTAATTTACATTCGTAATTGTGTCTGTGAACTTTTTATCATTGATTTATTTTTTTGTTAAGTAATTGATATAGTTTGATAAGAAAATTATTTTTATTGCAAAATATATTAGTTTTTTGATTTTATTTAAAATATTCTTATAGACATAAATTCAATAACAAATATGGATATTTTATTTTTTAATCCATTACTTTTTCATTCGCTCCATGGTAAAATTCTACATAGCTCCATCAAGCAGTTGTGCCATAAACTGTATTATCATTCTACAATTAATTCTCTTACATTTAAAACATAGTAGACATTGAAAAAAATATGCTAATAATTCCTAATATGCATTTTGATTTAGCTATATATTTGTTTAGAATACGCCAAACATATATAATGTTATTCTCTATTTACTTTAAATACTTAATTCAAATTTATCTTTTAAGTACCATATTGTTAGTAAATCCTTATTTTACAATAATCATTCTTTAAAATAAATAGGTAAATAATTTATTAATTAGTTTCTATTAGGTCAGAAAAACTAAATATAGACATACAATGCATGACATGGGTGGTGACCTAATCAAAGATCCATAGTTAAGTCAAAAATATATAGTAGTTCATTATCATGCTTTTTCTATTGTTTATAAGTATATGTTTGAATATAAGAGTATTAATTGTAAATTCTAGAAATATATATTTTTAAACCATTTTATATATAATTTAGGTTTTTAATCATTGTTTCTACTGATTCTTTTCATTGGGATTTACTGTTAATCTTTATCTATTATTGTTAAGTGTTAATTTTTAACCTGCTTTTACAAATAACTTAAGAATCAAGTCAGTTCCTCTAATTCAATGATTTCTAAATTTGTTCATATTGTATTGCAATGTAATTGTTTTTAATACTATACTTTAGGTCAGGGGTTCCCAACTTGCAATGCCCGTACTTCCCAGGTAGTATGGAAAGCTTGTCCAGGGGGTACGGTGAATACCAGATACATAAGTATATTATGCTATTAATATATTCCAAAAATAGTTATGTTATCAACATTTCTGAGCTATTTCATGTTGATACTGTGTAAGCCACACCAGCAGCATTGCAGGTCTCTTCAGACATGGTCATAGTGAGGTTGTATAGACTTTTTTTTCATTGCAGAATCTGATAACTTAAAATGCCCAGTTAAGATTTATTTACTGAATAAAGCATTTATGAAAACTTAATTACTGTTAATTTCTTATTATAATGAATAGGGGGTACCTGATAATTTAATAAAAGCCAAGGGGATATGGAGATCAAAAGTGGTTGGGAACCCCTTCTTTAGACAATTAATGCATTTTGTCATGCCTCATTTTAATGTTGGCTTATACCAATCTGATATTGATCAGAATTAATAATTAGAATAATGGAAGTATCTTGTGAAATATATATATATCGCTGCATATATTAGAATTGCTACTTGATGATAGAAGGAAATTATAAAATTTCTAGCTAATGTCTTTTATTGTCTTATTATAAAGTATTATACCAGAAATGTGAATATTGTAATATAATCTTCAATACTTTCTCTTCCTCTTTCCTTCTTTATTTTTGCTTTTTTTATATAACATATAATATATTAAAAGGAACTTTAAAAGTAGTGGTAAAGAAGTGTCTAAACATTTTTGAAGTAAGAAAGAGTTTTCTCAAATAACCAAAAAAGACTTAAAATCTTAGTGTGTATTACAGTAGAAATTTGTATGGATAGCTGGAAGATTTTTTTTTTTTTTGAGTGACCTATCATTGGAACTGAGAAAAATCTAAGGTTTATGAAAAAAGAATTTAAAAGAAAAAGTGAAAATTTTATTAATTATCTTAGCAAAAATTAAAAAAATAAATGTTTAATAACATTTTTAATAAGTGTTGTGATGATAGTGAAATTTAAATTTCTATGGATAATAATGTACTAATTATAGAAGATAATATAGTTAGTACTTTTGTGTGTCTATTCAAAACTTTAAATTTTGGAAACGTGATAAAAGATTGCAAATAGAAGTCACATTAAATTCCTTGACAGTGGATATTTTATTTTGTTAAAGACTAAATTTGTATTTTTGAGAAATTTCATTTATGCCTTGCCATAATTCACCTTAGAAAAAGTTTTGGAATAATTAAGAGAAAAATAGACAAGTGTTTAACATGGGGCATTATTTACTGATTACTTTTCAATCACCAAGAAATTTTAAATTACTCATTGTCTAATGGTGAACCTCACACCAATGTCTTATATGTATAAATGGGGCAGGTCAATGCATCAAATGATTTTTTGTTCTGCTAATGATGTGATTTGAAACAAAATTTGTGTATTTTATTCAGGCTCACTTAATTATCTTTAGTGCAGTATCTGAACATTTATTGTGAAATTTTATCAGTTTAATTTTAATTATAACTTAAAACTTTCACAATTTTATTCTCTTTTCTTTATTATCTATTTTCTATTTGCACCCTTTTTTTCATTTATATTATTTTTTGTAATTTCTTATATCATACTGTGTGAAGCAAATAATTGATTTGTAATTATTAACATTCCTAGTCAGGGGTTAAGCTACCTACAGTTAATAGAGACCTGAAAGTATTAAAATACAGTATATAGTTACTGATAAAGACTATAATTGTTAAAGTAAGTTCTCTTGGGTTAGAGTGTTTTGAACTTTCAGGTGTCTAGTTTTAATAAAATAACATTTTTTAAAAAAATGGTTTCTAGTTGGAAAAATGGTTATTTCTAGTTTTGACTCCTAAATCTTATTGATAAATGCAAGAACCAGAAACTTCTGCAGATGGGAATTTAAGTGCACTATCATTTGATAATCATTGATTATTCAATTTTATTGTAGATGGCACTAGTGTTGAGAACTGCCTTGTTTTGTTAAATTCTTAGTAACTGTCTTTGATTTACCTTCTACTGATTTTTTTATAAAGCCACATTTTGTATAAATCCTCTACTTCTAAATGTTTGTTTTCCAATTTTTCTTTGCTTCATAATTTATTTCATAAATAATTTTATTTAGCTCTCTTTAATTCTTCTGACTTCTTATTCCAAATCCATATTAAGTCGTCTTCATTTTTCTATCAGAAAATTCTATATGAAGATGTACTCCAAATAAAACATTTAACAAGTCTTTTTAATTTTAATTAGATACAAAATAACCTATTCTCGTTAAAAGCCTATTTGCCCATTGTAATTTTACCCCACTATCTTTGTCACTAATTTTCCACTATTAATTGATTAACTTTATAAATACTTAAAAGCATTGAACTGCCATGGAGTTTCTGGAACTATTACTATTTTATCCTCTTCATTTATATTCATTACTTTATATCCCAAACTTTTTGAAAATTTTATCATTCATGCTTAATAAATTTGTACATGTTTATTTTTTGTATTAACAAATACTTACACATAAATAAAACAGAGAAATTGTACCTGACTGTTTTAATCAAAACGCTTATTTAAGCAATAAGTATTAAAGTACACACTCTTCTCTATTTTTCATGCAAAGAAGACAACTCTTTTTTTAATATTATTTTGATTTATTATCACAAAATACAAATAAATAGAATCCATTATGTTTTCTGAATATGGATAAATTAGCATAGCTGCAAAAGGTTATACAAACAAATTATTGTATTATTTGATATTTTAAAAATGCTTTTTTCAGAAATATTATGTTGCCCTCATCAGTTTAACTTATGATTGTTTATACACCATTTATATAATGTCATCTAGACCTCCCCCCCCCCTCATCCTTTTCTCATATAACTATTAGGCACTTACTTATAAGCTGATCATTATACTTGTAAATGTATGTTGCTTTTTTTAATTTTTTTTTTTATTATTATATAATGTGTCATATAATTATATAAGAAAAGAAAGAAGGAAAAAAAAAAGGTAGTTAAAAAAAATATCTATGGTCTGTAAACATTCACAATGGTAAATATGATATGGTACACTGAACAGGGCAATTAAATAAATGCCAAAAGAAGCTTTATTATTAAATAGTACATTATTATTGTTGTCAATTTATTTTTTATTTAAATGCAACTTTTCTAATTATTATGTGTTGTCTTAATCTGTACTTGCAACAAAGTAATTCTGTTTTCGTATATCTCTTTAAGTATAGTTATTGCTTTTCAGATATAAATATGTTTATATATTATAAATATCTATTCATCTTAATAACATTTTGTCTGCATGTAAGGTTTATTGTTTTAATATCCTCAAATTTCACTATAAATTAAACTTTTTTTCTAAGAAAATCATAAATGTAGTAAGAAAATTTATTGACTATCTTTCTGAATCGTCAATTACATTACAAATATAATTTTTTTTCAAATTCTCTTCATCTGTAGACTTTGGTTATTTACTTAGAAATTCCCAGTGCTTTCTGAATCATCCTAGCTATATTTTTTTTAGAACATCCTTCATTGTTATACCTTTCATATAAGACCGTACTTTCATTATTTATATAGATTTACACTTATAATATTTTTATTCTTTCTCACAAATAATTTACCATTTGTAGCTCAATTTTTGCAATCCTACTTTTCTACATCAATCTTTTTTATTGTACTACAAGTCAAACTTTTTTTAAATTCTTCTAAACCACTATACTCCTCTCAAACCATGATTTAGCATTGTATGTTATATTTTTTAAATCTCTTTTTCAGGTTTTTATATGTATTTCTACCTATTTGTTATATTTAAATTTTTTCATCTTTTCCTACCCCTAGTAAATTATAGTGTTAACATCAGAATGTACAACCTAAAATTAATGTTTAATTTTATTGAAATTTTTTGTTATATCAGCTGAAGTCTAACTATGCCAATTTTTGTATAGAAATATATCTGAAGCCAGTTTCATTTTTTATTCCAAACCGTTCTCTTTTTTATTTACAATTGATCTGTCATAGCATTCCAATCTACAATTATTTTTGTAATCATTCCAATTACTTTTTATTCTCAAATTTATCTTCATAGTGACTGAGCAATATGTATACCTGACAATTACTAACTCCCTCAGAACATTCAAACCTTATAGTATTGATATTTGTAATTATAAATATTACTTACGTAATCAATGTGCGTTTAATAAATTTATAATTACAACTTTAAATTACTGTAATAGATTTCTAAATATAAAATCTTTCCATTGACTCGTAAATCGAAAGATTTCACGAGTATTAATGTGTAATAAGAAATGTGGACTTAATCAGCGAAGTATTGAATAGCTTCACGCTCGCAGATCTAACCGCTTCAGCTTCACCTGTTTAAATAGAAAGTAGGTTGGAGTAAAGAAGGGTTCCCCTCTTTTCTTCCATAGCGTAAGCTTGTGGTTAAAACACCTGTAGAAGTCCCTACTATCGCATTTTATACGCATATTATCGACGTTATAGCCTCAGTAAATATTAGTATTGATATTTGTAAAACTCATTTTTTCTTGTTTCTGATGATAGTCGCTATTATTCCATTACAATTGCTTTTTCCATTAGTAACAGTAAATTTTCGTACTTATTTTGTACTTTATATCTCACTTGATTCACAAAATCCTATAGTATTTTTTTTAAAGTTATTTTTAAAAAGCAGAGGAAGTTTGAAAAAGCTCTGATGAAGACTGCTGGACAGTCGAAACTGTCAGGAAAATAAAGAAGTGTTTTTAAAAAAAATTTTTGCATTAAAGTGTATATGAAAGAAGTTATTATAAGCAGTATCTTTTTTTACTCATTTCTCTTTTTTTTTTTTTTTTGGTTAACTTGACTATATATAATGAGGATTACTGCAATAAAAGCTTACAATCATATCTAAGATCTATATTATAATAAAGTAGAGCAATACTTTTATTTAAGCACTCTTAGAAATATAAATGAGCAAAATCATGTTATAAACTAAAAATTTACAAAAAATTTTAAATTGTTAATTTTGATTTACTTAAACCATTGCTTGACCTTAGTGAGCATTGATGATGCCGGAAGGTTGCAATGAAGATTGTGTATCCATTCAGATTTCACATTTGATTTTAAATATGTGCCAGTATCAATCTCATATTGGACTGTTGTTTAACTGTATATAATTGAATTAAAAATATAAATATAGGGGAATTGAATTAAATGATAACGATCATCTATGACCAGGTTCATTCTTTGGCACACCAGATCTGTCACAGTAAACTTTTAAGTTTATATAGGTGTATATATGGTCAGAACTGGTTAAAATACTATTTTCAGTTATTAATATTAATTCTAAACCAGCTGCAGAACTGTTAAAATATTAATTCACTCTGCTTATGAAGATATGTTGTCGGTATATTTAATCTCCAATCACATATATAGTACAAATATTGAATTGAAAGTAAGAAGCTAAGATTATATTTTTATTAAAATAATTAATGTAAAATTAATAACAATAATACTTCCTACATACAATAGTAATAATACACAAGCAAACACAATATAAAAAAAAATTGATTAGATTAATAAAATTCAATTACTGAAAATGTTGCTTTCATGAAGACATGAATGTAAATTATTCTGAATTGATGATTGTTAGACTAATAAATTTATTTTCTAAATCATCACTTTCTAAATTAATATTTTAATAATGTTACTTTTAGATGATAATTGTACTCTTCTGAAATTAATAATCTAATATTTTTTACTGTCAGAATTTTTTCTTTTTTTTTTTTTTTTGTTTCTAACTTTTTATTTTATTATTGCTTTGTTTTTCCTTCTGGAGTTAGAATAATCCTATACATTTATGAATGATTGCTAATGATGATGAATATCCATTGTGACAGAAATCCATTCCATTTTGAATTTCATTCTAGTTTTTTTGTTATTGTTTACACTATATTAAATTATAATGCAAAATTAACCAACATTAAAAAGTATATAAAAAAAATAGCAATGAGGCTTTTTAAAGTTTATGATGTAATTCTTTATCACAGATAGGAACCTCCAGCCCAAGGTCCAACTTCAGTTCTCAAAAGGTCTTAATCTGACCTGTGGACATTTTCAAAAACATAAATAAAATGGCCTATATAAAACTTATTTAAATACTCGCGTAGTGCAAATATTAAGAGTTAAGTAAAATGAAATAAATATTTTCTCAGCTACATCCTTGTTCTTTCTCTGACCTTTATAATAATTCTAATTCATTCTATCAGAAATGCAATATTTCAACAAGGTATGAATATTGTATAGTCTGCCCGATTACAGAATTTAATCTACAATGCTGAGGATGTGTTGTTTGTTTTTATAGTGTTTTTCATAGGCAAATGTATATTAGCAAAAATAAAACTCAAAGTTTATTTTGTTTTACTATTATTATTTTAAACATAAAAATGTTCAGTCATTTATAAAGAAAAGATAGACATATTATTTTAAAAATTGGCTTTATTCATAATTAGCATGCTTTCAGTACAATGTATATCATGATTTTGCATTTAATTTTTTTTTTAGGATGGCTACACTAAGTAAAATAAGAAAAATTAATACAGAAAATCACATATTTCAAAATGGACCAATGCATATTTTTTTTATAGAAAGAAATAGTAAATCGATATGCCTGATATGTTTGGAAAGTATTTCATTTAATAAAAAATACAAGAAGCGCTATTCATCAAAACATTCTGGCATGTTTTATACAAAGTACACAACAAGTCCGAAAATTCTATGAAGGCAAGTTACATTATTTCAACAAAAACAATAACAGAAAATTCAAAAATTTTCTAAAGGCGAGTTTATTAAAGACTATATCCTTGCTGTTGTAGAATTAATCTGTCCAGAAGATGAAAGAAACTTTGAGAATATAAATATGTCATGAAGTACAAGGTGAAGATGAAACTGACTTGCTAATTGAAAAGGTTGCTCACTCCTAATGACCCTAAAATGATTGGGCATAAATTAATTAAATTTTTTAACAAATATAGCAGGCTAATTTTTTTTATTCGATAATTTTGTATGGCTCGCAAATGATATAAATATCGAATGGCCCTTGGCAGAAAAAAAAGGTTTTCTGCTCCTGCTGTATATGGAATGCTAGAATAAATTGTACTATATGATTGAAAGCAATTGCTGTCGCTGATAATATTTAGTAGTACTTTGTAGCTTTCCAGCCAATAATTCTTCACTATATATTAGATTATAAACTGTGTTACAGAATTAATTATGATCTAAAAAATTTGTATAAAAAAAAATTCAAGTGCATATATTTTTCCATTTCTCTTCATATCAAAGTTGCCACAATATGTCTCTTTTTATGGTTACTGAATATTCATTGAACACAAAAGCTCTGAAAAATAAATTTCTACTTACAATAATTTTTTTTTTTTCATTGTTAAAAAGCATTAATCTTCACCCAAATTCCCAGACTAGTTTTTGGCTACGCTAATCAAGTTCTTATTTTTAGAAGTTTCTGAATCAAAAATATATTTAAAAAATGGCATTTTGCTTCCTTCTAAAAGAATAGCTTATGGTAATGCTTTATCTGTTTATAATTAATAATAAAATAGTTGATTTCAATTTTTTAATATTATACGCTTTAATTAAGTTGCTCTATTTTTTGGTCTTGTAGGATAAAATCTTGTAATTCAATTTTTACTTACTTTTCCATTTTCATTCTAGTTGAAACTTTGCATATATGTGTATTTCTGATGACAGTACATTTTTTTTAGAGCGCAAACATTTAAAAAAAAATTAATCCAAAAATTCAAGTTTTAATTTTATATATGATATTGATGCTACAGAGACTAGTGACTTGGTATTCCTTAATTTTGTTTTCGATAATTTGTTACATAAAACTAACTAGAAAATAAAAAAATATTTTAAATGCGTTTTTTCACATAAACACACTGAAAACTAGAAAATAACTTAAGAATAATTCCACCAATTTATTTATAAGGTAAAAAATGACAGAATAAATTGGCATTTATACAAGGAAATGGGATTATTCTTTTTTCCACACTTTTATTTGTGACAGTTAATGAAAATTTATTTTTTAGTGCAGTTATTACTAATTTTATTCACCAAATTTTGAATTCTGTATTTACTTTCTAATCAGTAGTAGACGATTGCACGATTTTTCATTGCACAATAATCTACAATAAAGAATTGATTAATATAACCAAAAACATTATTATTGATTATTCCGATCAGTTTGTAGTTGTTGGAATTTCATTTAAGAAAGGAAGGCAAATGAAGAATGCTTTGTTGACTTATTGCATCAGTCAGTTTGTTTACCATATGGTATAAATGTGATCTGGATATTGTGTTCTGGAATATACTATCTCTGAAATTAGATCTAGTTTCTGTAAATTACTAAATTGTGGATAATGTAGAGCCATCTACTGTAAATTTGAATAACCGATGGATACCAGATGAAATAGTGCTATAATACCTCATATCTAGGATGGTGTCTGGTTTTTGCTTCTTCAGTCAAGGTTATTATTGAATTCAAAGCTTGAACTGATGCAATTAGTCATCTTGCAGCTATTTTTTACCCCATTATATTATTCAAGCTAATATCTTGAAATTCAAAAAACTACTAAGGTTTTGAACTCAAGCTAACTCATTTGGTTAGTTATATAGATCTGACCTTTGATCTGTTTGTATATATTTTAAAGATCTCTGTTTTATGCTAACTACATACTCTTCTATCTTAGCTAGGAAAGTTAATACTATCAAATATACTTTCACTGGCAGATATTTCTACTCTCGTGTCATGGACACAGGATCCTATAGTGCTGTGATATCCCATCAGCGTAAGAGAAAGTCGAGGGATATTGTTAGTCTTAATCTTACTAACCAAAGGTAGAAAGAATCTTCAATTGTCATAGAACTGAAATATATAGAAACTGATTTGGTGGTCTTTTTATATAATTCTTGGTTGGATAGCAGGGCCTCTGTCTCATGCCACCCTGAGCATCACTAGATTGCTGATAGGGGAATGACCTTCATATAAGAAGGTTAGCTGTGAATAAGCAAGGTACTGGAAATAAGCAGTCACTGACAATAGAACAACATTCTCTATCAGGAAGTGGTGAAGAAGACAGTGCTGTGTTTACTTTATAAATGCCACAATTACTATGACAGTGATGTATAATGGCGAGTGTTGATTACTGTTAAATAAGTCAACATCCCCTGGGTTCTGGATCAGCAACAGCATTCTTCCAAATCAGCAGAAGTTCACTATAGGTGATAACGATGAGGAGGAAGTGTTAGATGAATGTTCATTTTATGAGATTTAGCTGGTGCACTAAACCTGTTATGGAGGTTATTGCTGGACAAAGAAGGCAAGGGGGAAACCACTATCTTATAATTCATCTGTTTTATTATGAGTATGTCTACAGGAATTATTACATTTGGTGTTGAGACCTTAGTTAAGAATGGCTTTAGTGTCATCCAGCAGGAGTAGACATGTGACTACTAAAGATGTAAACATGCGAAAGCCTCAATAACTTAATTCATTGAGAGGTCACCTTAAGAATTGGCACATGGAATGTTAGATTGTTGAGAAGAGCTGGGAAAATGGAAAATTTGAAAAGAGAATTGTATATAAATAATATTGATGTTGCAGGATTAAGCAAAGTGAGGTGGGAAGAATGGTTAGGCTGATGATGATAAGAATAAATACAAAGTCCTAGGATTTGGTAATCATACAAGTTTATATGCCAACTACTAGTTACGATGATATTGAAATTGACAAAATGTATAAGATAGAGGAAATTATCCAACGTGAAGGGAAAAATGCATATAATTGCTATTGGATGATTGGAATTCTGTTGTGGAGAAAGGTAAGGAAGGGAAAATTTGTTGGAAATTATGGTATTGGGAAAAAGAAATGAAAGAGATAGCAGCTTATACAATTTTGTAAGGAGAATGGGTTTGTGAATGTAAACACTTGTTTTTAAAACCATATTAGAAGATTGTGTACATGGAAAACTCCAAGTGATAGAGAACATTATCAAATTGATTATATATCGATTCAAAATAGATACAAGAATGCTATTAAGGGTTCACATGCTTTGCCTGTGCTGATATATATTCAGATCAAAATTTGGTTATGGCTAAATTAATGTTCAAAAAGGATTAAAAGAGGGAAAAGATATGTAAAAGTGGGACTTGGATAAATTGAGAGAAATGGAAAAAGGAAAATGTAGTTTAATATGTGAAAATGAAATAAAACAGATTATTCAAGATGAGGAATATATTAATAGTCCTAATAAGTGTTGGTGTAGTGTTAAAGAAGGATTCTTAAAAACCGCCAAAAAAATGAAATAGTTATTATTTGGCTAAGGAAAGCTAAACGACCTTGGATAACTGAAGGTATGTTGGAAAAGATGGAAATATAGAGAAGATGGAAGAATGTAAATACTGAGGAAGGGCAAAGTGCATATAGAAAAATTAATACTGTGCTAAGAAGAGAAACAGATTTCGCAAAAGAAAAATGGTTGGAGCAAGAATGTAGAGAGATAAAAAGGCTTCAACAGATGAAAAGATATCTGGTATTTGATAGAATAAATACCAAATGTCACTTGGGAGAAAAGGACATGGGTAGTGAGTGAGATTGCAGATAAGTGTGGAAAGAGATTAATTGATAGCAATGATATATTAAAAAAATGGAAATAATATCTTCGGTGTCTATTTAGTAGAAAAGATAATTTAATTAATTTTGAATTGAAAATGAAGACATTGAAATAGATGATAAAGGTATGGACATATTGCCAGATGAAGTAAGAAAGTCAATTGCACAAAAAAAGAATGGTATGGCTGTTAAAATTTTTGCAAGAAATGGGAGAAAATACTAAGAATGAAATATTTGGACTTTGTGATTTGATGTATAATAATGGAGTTTGGCCTGAAGATTTATTACGAACTATAATGATTCCAATTGCTAAAAAGAAGAATGCTGTTAAATGTGAATAATATAGAACAATAAGTTTGTTATATCATGCTTATAAAGTTTTATTGAGAATTTTAACTCAAAGAATTTATGGGAAGATAGAGTATTATATTGGAGAAGAATAGTTTGTTTTTTTTCAGAAAGGGAAAAGTACAAGAGATGAAGTTGGTGTTGTTAGAACAATTACAGAGAGATATATTGAAAAAGATAAAGAAATTGGTATATGTTTTATGGATTTGGAAAAAGCATTTGATAGAGTAGTCTGGAATAAACTTTGCGACCATCTTAAAAAATAAAAGAATATTTTGGAGAGAAGATTGATTTGGAATATGTAATGAGACTGATGAAGTAGAAAGTCAAATTAATCAAGGATGCAGTATGTCACCTATTCTCTTTGATATTTATTTAGAAGACATGCTAAATAATTATTTAGACTGTGGAGGAGCAAATGTTGAAGGTAGAGTAATAAAATGTATAGGATTTGTAAATGATGTGGCACTTATAGCTGGGATGTTGAATAAATTGGAAGAAGAATGTATGGAATGAATATTAATGTTGAGAAGACTTCAAGTTTTATGGATAGGAAGAAATGCAAAAAGATTACAAATTGAAATTCATGATAACATAGTTCAATAGGTAACGGGATATAGATATTTGGATAGTTAATTGAGTGATGATGGAAGAAGTGAAGATGAAGTTAAAAGAATAGCATTGGCAAAAGAGGTATTTATTAAGAGAAAGAAGATATTTTGTGGACCTTTGAAAAGAGAATTAAGAAAAAGATTATTTAAATGCTATGTGTGGAGTGTACTAATATATTCTTGTGAAACATGGACAATGAGTAATAAAATTAGGACCCGATTGGAAGCCTTTGATATGTGGACTTGAAGAATGGAAAAAATCAGTTGCATGAATGAAATAGCACATGAAGTTTTGAAAAGAGTAAATGAAAAAAGAGAATTGATTGAGGAAATCAGAGAGAGAAACTGGATTGGATGTATGTTAAGAAGAAATTATAGTTTAGTGAAAAGTGTTTTGGAAGGAATGATGGGTGAAACTAAGAAGAAAGGATGGAAGAAATTGACATTGTTGGATGAAATAAGAGATGGGAAGAGTTACATGAAATTAAAGCGCTGGGCAAGGAAGAGAATGGAATGGAAAAGTGGATTAATTGATGATGTGACTACTCTCTGGATCTGTCCATTTGACAGAATACTATTGATGATGCTGATCTATATAATTTGTAAATAAGTTAGTTTGGATTTAAACTCTTAGGGTATTTTTTGAAATAGTATAAAAGAACAAAGGTGGTTTCTAGATATGTAATTACATTAGTTCCAGTTTTGGATCTTCATCGTCACTGATAAAAACAAAAGTTAGAATTGCCTGAGGATGATTGGGGGGGGGGCGACATCATAGCATTATGCTATCTAGCATCATTGATTTCTCGAGCTTACCTTTGATAATCCTAGAATAGGATAAAGAAATCTGCACTTGGAAGCATATGAGTAAAATCAAAAGTAATATTGTTGCTATTAACTTCATAATTAAAAGATAGAAAGGCCCTACGATTGTCATAAAACTTAAGATCACTAAAATATATAGGAACTTACACACTGTTATTAGCTCAAACAGTATAAAAGAGTAAAAGTAGGTTTAAATACATTATTCCAACTTAGAACTTAACTTTCATTGATGAAAGCAAAAAGTCAGAAAACTAGTTTGGAGGCTAAAAATATTATAGCATTATGTTTGGTGTTGATTGATTACTTACCTTACAGTAGCAGCTTTTTGTGGAAGATAAAGAGATCTGCTTTTGGAAACATGAAAAAATCAGTGATATTATTGTTGATATTGTAACAGTCAGAATCGTCTATCTCGCTAACACACTGCAGAATTCAAACCCCAAACACGAAACAACATTTTAGGAGGGGTTGCCTTCTAGATATACTAAGTTCGAATCTAAAGTCCAAATTTCACAGCGCCATCTACGTGATAACGCATCTGATGCCACTATTAGTATAACCTTTGACCGGTGCCTGGTGGTCAGGGAGAAACAAAAGACTCTATACTAAAAGAAGCTTGGGTGGCTAATTAACGTCTATGGATTTACAAAAGAAATGCAGAAAATATATATATATATACCGAGACAGTGATAGGAATCAATAAAATAAGATATCAAATTTAGTTTTAAATAATTTCACAAAATTTATTTATATAAATTATATATATAATGTCACTGTCTGCTTATATAAGACAAGGACGCGTATTAAATAATTGTGGGCAGTATATTTCAATAAATGACAAAAGACTTTAAAACAAAGTGATGTATTCTATTCCTCGGGCTAATAGCATTACGATAATGTGCTTGACGAGATAGGAACATGTGCGAGGTGCTTTGAGCAATTATACAAGTTTAAGAAAATATTTGAAATTAAGTGTTATAAAATATTTATTGATTTCGAGAATAGCACGGACAAAAGCTTACTAAGCAACAAAGTGAGAATGTGATCAAAGCATTTATTCGATGATAATAATAATAATAAAGTTACATTGGGAGGTCAGTATTGCTGATAATGAATTTATTAAAGTTGGAGGGTGACACACGTTTAAGTCACGGATGCTTTGTAAAATAAATATAAAATAAAACAATATTGAAGATCCAGAATAATTACGGAGGGCATCTCGCCGCTAACCCGTAGGAAAGTATTTTATGAACAGTCGAAACTTAGCGACTGTGTGACGATTGTGTTTAATTCCCAGGTGTGTCATTTGGGACATACTCTGCCTGGAAACTTGCAATAAGCGAAAACAACGGACTTTGCCGTGTAAAGAATCCTTGGAAAAATAAAACAAAGCGGTCTTAGCAACCAATTCATTTACCAGCAATATGAGACTAGTGTATATAAAAACATACTGAATGGGTTTTACTCGGATTAAGAGAAATGCCCAATCAAATTCCCCGAAATTCATTTAAAAGGGTCCGCACATTCTCGATGTCAATGATGAACTTTATAATTAAAGTAGAACACGGTAATTAAAATAGGAAAATGCATGCTTGTGGGTTTGAAAAGTAAGTATAGATTTATATACGCAATCATGCATTAGAGGACACATTTAATCATTGACCTCGCACATACTCTCATATTAGATTAAAATCAATAACATGTAGATTTTAAACTATGTGATTATATTATATATTAAAGAATAGAATCGCCCTCGAACGAGTGATTTGCAAGATAATAAAATTGGAAAATTATTTAGAAATTTAAAATATGCCTTCATAGCGGCATCTTATTTTCAACAAAGGGAATAATTCACTTGGTCAAAGACGATTCTGACACATTATCATAATAAAATAACAGAAAGCTTAATCAATAGAAAATATTAACCCAAGGATAGAGAGCAAAATGTTGAGTAAACATGTTAAAGAAATACATAATGAAGTTATGTGAAATATAAGAAAAACAATTTTAAATAGCTATAGCATGTTAGTTATCACAAGAGCTCTTGGGTTAATTTAGGGTTACCTCTGGAGAAGCATTTTCAGGTAGATGTTGGGCAGGTTTTATAATTCAGCAACAAAATCTGGAAATGTTCATATTTTTGGCAGCGGCAGCAGTTCCGGGGTTCCTTGTGATGATAACTTCCGATGGTTTACGGCAGCATATGACCATTTCGGAGAGAAATAGCCTTCTTGCACTCTGTCATGTCAAGATTTACAAATTACTACTATAATTTTGGTTAGAAACATTAGACCTCAGAATGATTTCTCTTAGAAACATTAGAAGAATGGAGAACAAAAGAAAAACCTCCTTTTTATAGTAGAATTTAGCAATAGAATTGCCCTGGAGCATTACAAAAATATATCGGACTTATCAGCTGTAATCATCTGAATGTCTAAAGGAATTCAACATTAATTAATTTCTTTTGTTACTTTCCCTGTTGACATTCGAATTACAAACTAGATTTAATTAAAAATTACTTTTATTAATTAAAGAAAATCTTAAGTGGACATCTGCTGTTTTTAGATAAACTTATATAATATTAATTAATTAAACTATTGTCCCTCATTTATTTTAAAAGAAATATTTGGAATGACTTTTATTAGATTAAACGAAAATTATTTTACTTTTTAAATTGCAATATTTGAATCTATTTATTAAACGAATATTTACTAAATGAATTTTATTTTAAATCAAAATATATTACGATGGTAATATATTTGTAAATAGATTCAAACAAAATAACTTTAACAATTTATAATTTTGATATGTTTTAAAATGCATATCATAGTGTGTGCGCAATTACAACTTATATAACCTACTTTTAAATAAATGTAAATTATGTGAACAAATACATAATTCATAATATTTTATTTTATTTGGGAATAAGTTATATATATAATACGAGCATTGTGCTCACGGTTTAAAATTAGGCGGGATTTTCGGTATATAAGTGTATTGCAGACACACTACGATAGATTGGGGTTCAAACTAAGGTATGAGGGTAGGAAGTAGGTGAGAAAAGGTGAAACGAAGATCTGCAAAGCAGACCTTACTGTTTCAATATTAAGTTCAGAATATTAAATATAAAGTTCAGGATTGATATATATATATTTCTCACATTTGGTATTTAGATTAAAAAATCTTAACATTGGTAACAATAATGGTAGATGAAGATATATTTCTATTAAAACAGGCAAAACTCTATACGTATTGCCACTCAGTGCAAGCCACAGTAATCAATGGACGCCAGAAGGCTTATGCATAAAATCCCCATCTATATGTATTGCCACTCAGTGCAAGCCAAAGTAATCAATGGATGCCAGAAGGCTTGTGCATAAAATACCCATCTAGTGCCTACTCGTCCAATATCCCCAGATTAGTTTCTGGCTTGTGGCCTTCTTCAGTGAGGAGCCTTGAATCTTAACAACAATTATAAGCAAGTATAAGAAATGGTGATCATGTGATGTTTATTGGTTTATTTTCCATTACTTAGAAAAAAATATAATTCTCTTGTTAATTAATATTTTATGATTGAATGATTTGAAAATATCTCGTATAGTTGTTATTTAATTAGACAGGCATAATATTGAATTATAATAAACATCACAGCATGCTGCCGTTTTCTTTCCAAATTTTGTTTCTCTTATCATATTTAAGGGCTGTTTTGTTTACAAAATATCTATAATTAATGTAATGACATAAAATAAATACATAGCTTATAGTGTACCTAGTTCATTAATTTTTTTAGGGTTACAAAAGTAATGAAATAAATGATCATTTATAAATAATATATTTTTTGCAGTCTATTATTACCTATGATTGTTTTTGGTTTTTTTTTGCAAATTTCAGCTAGTACCTTCACAGTATAATTGTTGAATTTCATATTTAACTTGCATTGGACTTGATTTTTTTTTTTTTTGTATTATACAAAGTATACATTCATCAAATTTAATTGATAATCCACTTTAAATTCAGTGTTAACCTCATCATTTAGAATCAATTATTATTTTTTATAAATATACTATGCCTATTATTATGGACAAACTTTCCATTCACTAGTGGCATTACTGCATGCAGAGTTTGTTACTGTTTTAACAACTTGTGTAAGCATAGGAAATGATGATCATGGGATGTTTTAATGATTAAATGAAAATGTATTTAAAAGTTATGAAAAAAATCAATATTAGTAAAAAAAAAAAATCATATTTTTAAAGATGTTCTGTAAAATTTTTCTAAGATAATATTTAATCATGTATGAACAGGTTGGAGGAAATCAGAATTAGTAGACATTATAAAAATAAAGAAATATGAAATATTTATATTAATATAAAACAACATTCGTAATAAGTACTGTACTTTCAAAATCATTTCTAGCATGTAGAATACATTATTTTGCTTATGACTTTAATAATTATATTGCAAAACCAAGATTTTTAGTTGAAGACTTGTAAAATCATTGAGAGATTATTTTCTTTTTCACAATTACTAATTTTTTGAATGCCTTTTTATAAAAATTCATCTTCAATAAATTTTTTGATGTAGAGAAATTTAAATTAGTCTGAAATTATTTGAGTATATATATATTTTGCATCAAATTGGCATTCACTATGTCATTGACTTCTGATTAACATTAATGAGAAAAATTTATCTTCAGATTTGAAAATATAGATTAGAGCTTAATGATATTATGCATGCATTTTCTTGTTATAATCATTTCAAGTAGCAAATCTTTTCTTCTCATGCTCTGCCATCTAGTGTGAGTTATCAATACATGCCAGATGATAGTGTTTAATCAATCTCTAAGGCAGTATTGTCCTATCATGAAGTAAAATTGATAAGTTCTAGATAGCAGATTCAAAACTGATGAAATCCTTAAATTGGAAACTATAATTTGATGACATGGATAATACAACACTGAATAAGGTTTATTAAGTAATGTCATCTGGCGTCTATTGATTATCCAAACTTACACTGGCCGGCAGAACAAGGGTAGGGGAAATAGTTTTGCTATTTAAAAATGTGTAAACTGAAATCATGTAGTGTTTGTTAATTTTAATCATTTTTAAAAAGTTTATAATAAAAAAAAAAAATAGAATTTAGTGAGATTTTTTTTCTTTATTGTATTTTATTTAATTTACTCCTGATTGTTTTTTGTTTGTTTGTTTGTTTTTTTCCAGGTTCAGGAAAATTCTCCGGGTTTTAAAGCTGGATTAGAAGCTTTTTTTGATTTTATTGTTAGTATAGGAAATACTAGATTGGTATGTACATTCAGTAATTTAATTTTTGTATGCTAAACAAAATGTTTATATTATTAATTTTTTTATCTAATCATAAAATGATCATGAGAGCATTTTTTATTCATGTTATGTTAAGTGAGTTATTACATATCAGATTTATTGACTTTAAAGAATATTCATTTTTCAGGGATGACGTTAACATGTTGGCCCTTATCAAAATAGCAATTTTTTTAATAACTAATTGAGGTGTAAACATCTCCATCTTAAATATCTATAATCAACCATTATTAATTCATATTTGAAAGATCCATACTTATGTATAATCTTTATAAAGTTACAATAACTATTATTGTATTGTGCAGGATACATACAGTAGTAAAAATCATTAATTGCACCTACGTCATGCATTTGTTAAAAATATGCTAAATTTTTAAAATATTCTGCTTACTAAATGTAAACACCAGTCTGTATTGATCCAAGATAAAGTTAAATTGTTTTTTTTGATTTGTTAAAACATTAGAACAAAAATTAATGAGTTTATCTTCAATTTCACATCTTAATTTTAAAACTAAAATAATGAGCATGCTAATAGCTCTAACAAGCTTTATCAGTAAATAGCTCAAGAGAAAGCATTTAAAAATCTATTTAGACACATCCCCATTCTCAAATCAGATTATCTTCAGTGAGGTGCTATGATATTTCAGACACGAGATCCAAAATACAACTCAAAGCGAGCACTTATCTAATAGTTAACTATTAAATAGAAAATCTGAAAATTTCAGACATCTATGTCTTCAAATCCAGCTATCTTAACTTAAATAGCTATAAGGACTTGAATACATATAGGTGTCTGAAAATTTCGGATTTTCTACTTAATAGTTAACTATTAGATAAGTGCTGGGTTTGAGTTGACATTTTGATCTAGCATCTAGAATATCCTAATGCCTCACTGAAGATAGCCAATAGCTTGAAACCGATTTGGGGATGTTCTAAGAGATTTTTTAATGTATTCTCTTGCGGTAGCTTGTTAGAGCTATTAACATACTCATTATTTTAGTTTATAATTACAAGCTTATCAAGTTAATTCACATAATATATGACTTGATTTTATTTGCTATCTTAAGTTTTTATAATATAAAAATAATGCAATGCTGCCAAAAACTTAAAATAGCAATTAAAGAAATAAAGCTAAGAAATTATGGCCATTTTCTTTAAAAATAAGAAAATTTAAACACTTTTAAAACCATTTTTGTTTAGATTCTAAATTTTGGAAATAAGTTTTAAATAGAATTTTTATTCTCATTTATTTATTAAAAATAACTTTGGAAAATTAGAATTCAAAAGTATATATTTGTAACAATATGTAAATATACAAATAGTTGATTTAATTTTTTATTTTTTTTTTGAAGATAAGCAGCATTGGGAACAATAATTTGTATGAGCTTCTGTAAATTATCAATGGTAATTTATCTTACAATTAAAGAATAAACTATTGCAAACTGTAACTATCTTTTGCATACAAATTATTAAACTTTTCACAAAATAAAAAAGTTATAAAAAAATTATTTTTCAAGATAAAAACATAATGGATACCATTATTAGAAAGCTTATTTGAATAATAATAAAATGATCATAATAGCAATGCTTTGTATTATTATTTATTAAACTTTTTATTTATTAAAGATTTATATATAAATAAGTATAAAATGTTCAAATTACTATCCCAAACATATTTTTCCGGCAACACCCTCTGTGAATAAATATAAAGTCTAAACTAGGCGTTGCTGAAAAAACAATGGGTAATAGTATGAATACTGAACTCCACCGCTTGATGGTATCGTTTTTCACAAAACGCACATCAATATACTGTTTTAGTGGCCTTAATTTATGGCTGACACTACAATAGGTGTTTTTTTTTAGCCTAACAGGCCGCCTGAGGGCAATGTATTCTACGATTACATAACGAAATACTACGCCCATTGTATTGTGACAGTATTTGGCAAGTGAGCGCTCTTGAACTCTCACTACGGTCTGATTTAATGGTGGCCGTATTTGAAAGAGATGAAACTCTGCAAAAATTCATTGTTGGAAATTTTTTAGAAAGCGTAATGGAATTAGTATTCCATATTAAGAATTGTCATGTCATCATACATGCTTTTGAACTGCACACAACTTGAAAAGGTTCTTCTTTTCAGTAGAGTTGTTTCCGATCTTGCGTGCAATTGCCTGTTTACGCGTGAATCTGTGCGAGAATTGTAAGGAAAGTTGGTTCAAGGGCTTCAAAATCCCGTTACTTACAGCTTTGAGGCTTCCCTGTTGTTTTATTTGCGTGTTACTTTTCTTACAGCTTTGGGACTTCCCTGTTATTTTATTTGCGTGTTACTTTTGGCTTTTTTTTTTTATGCCCTCGAAAATGGTGTTTTTTTTTTGTTACTTGTTTTGATTCACAACTTGTTCAAAGTTTCGTTTATTTTTGATTCAATAAATTATTTTATGGGAAGCTGTTGTTTTTTGTTGTTGTTCACATGATTAGAAAGTAGGTAGGTAATATTTGATAAGTTTCATTAACGGTTAATTAAAGTAGGTAATATTTTATTATATCAAAATAAAAAAAGTGTTTAAGAGTTTATTCAAAAGGCCCACCCCCCAAAAAATGTATATATAAAATAATAATAAAGAACTGTGCGATAACATAATAAAATGTTCAAAAAGAAAATCCAAAAAGAAGTCGATAATTAAAAATCAAAACAAACCTTCCCCGGCTTTAAAAAAAGTGTTTTTTAAAAACGAACTGCTTATGTCTTTTTTAAAATTAAAGGCCCAAAAATTAAGGAAGAACTTTTCGCTATCATATAATATAGCTTTCTGTAGCGTAAAGATTTGAAACAAAAAAATAGAAAAGCCTTGTAATAAATTAACAAAAAAAAAAAAATGACAATTCAAAATCAAAACAACCCCTATCCCCTCCACCCTCTAAAAAACCAAGTGTTTGTTTATTCAAAAGTACCGAATTGTTGAAGCCTTTCAGCAAATCAAAACATCAACCAAAAAGAAGATAAGTTCAAAGCAAACAACCAACCCCCCCCACCATCTAAAAACAACAACGTGTTTGTTACCGTATTTTTGTGTAAACAAGCCGATGGAGCGTTAATCGATAATTTCAAAGCAAACCAACACCCCTAACACCATCTAGAAACAAAGTGTTTGTTTTTTAAAAAAACGAACCAAATAAAAAAAACCAGGTGAAAAAAAAAACTTTGGTTTACCGTAAGTAATATTATGTAAAGAAACCGACAGACAGTTAGTTGATAATTTAAAAACAAACCAACACCCCTAGACCATCTAAAAAAAAAATATTTGTTTATTAAAATCGAAAAAAAAAAAAAACCCAGGTGGAATAAAAAAAAAACTTTGATGGTTTACCGTAATATTATGTGAACCAAGCAGACGGACTGCCGACGAAAAAAAAAATTAAAAACCAGTTGAAAAAAAAACAAAAAAAAATCTTTTACCGTAATATTATGTAAACAAACAGACGGCCCGTGAATCGATATATTGATGTGCATTGGACGAAAAAGAACGTCATCAAACGATAGGGTTCAGTATTTATACTATTACCAAACAATGTTTGGGAGAGTGATGAACATTTTGTATTTAAATTTTCAACTAGCAGTATGCACTGGAATGTAAATAAGTAGGTATTCTTAATAGTTGATTTGGAATTGGGGGTGGGAGTGGCAACTGGAAATATCAAAACACATAAGGCAACTTTGTGTTTTCCTGAAGGTTTGTGATGATGGTGTTTTAATTGTATTTATATGTTGGACTATTTCCATCATCTATTATAAGTATTGAATGTCTTTAAAAAAATTTAACTTTATTTAAATATTCCAAATATCTTCAGCTGTTAGTAATAGCCCACAGTTTCGAGAGGTATTATTCTCCCCTCTTTTTCAGGTGTTGCTGGCATGACCAGTGACAGTACTAGCATGGGAATCGAACCTGGATCCTTAGATTCTTGGGTTTTGAATTTTAAGGTAACACTCTAAACAACTGAGCAAGGCAACTTGGTCTATAAACATTTTTAATAAGATAATGGAAAAGCAATATTTTTTATAATGCAATAAGCGATAGGAATTTTATTTTTAAAATTAATATTATTTACTTATATAGTAATATATTACGCTTCTATGGTTCATTTTTATCATTTTTATTGATTGACCATTATTAATCTATAAAAATCATTAATCAGGAAAGAGTTGAAGATTTTCTCTATTAATAGTGGTCAACCTGTATTTCTTCTGAAAGATCATTTAATCCTAGAAAATATATCTGATTTATATACAGGTCTCTTAACTATTTTTTTTTTGTTTGTTTCTGATCTATACTTCTATTCAAAATGTCCAAAGAAATAACACAATTCATTTTATTAAATGTTTTTTCGAGATTTGTAACTATTAACCTTCCTTTCTTTTTTTAAAATATCTCTGAGATCTTCACTTTTCCAATTGCATTTTTTTAAAATTCTTTTGTCATTTTAATTTCAAATTGCCTTTTTATAAACTATGTTTTAATTTAATATAATTTGAGATGAAAATAAATTGAATTCTTCTAAAATTTTCACATTAGACTTTAATATTTCCTGGCTAATAAACAGCAAACCATGAATGAAAGTCTTTGAGATTTGACTAAAATAGTTGTAAAATAAATATACTAGCACTGCCTGCCATAAGTTAAATATAAATGCATATGATGGTTATATGATGAAATAATTAATGGTAGTATAAGCAATTCTGCTAGCTTTGAATACCAAAAGATGAAGTTTAAATAGAAAATGATCATTCCCAACAGAGGAAGCCCGAAGTCCAGAAATAACTTTATATAGGTAATGCGGATTATAGAATTTGGTTAGATAAAAAGAGGAATGTCTTTTGAAGAAAACAGTCTTGATGTAAAATGCGAACAAAAGTTTTGAATATACAGATATATATAAGAGTGAAACACAGAAAACATACATATATGAATATTGGAAAAATTGCCAAATGTTGAAGAAAATGGAAAATTTTGGTATTAAAAAAAATGGAGATGAGAATTTTTCAATTAGAAATGATTTTAAGATTTTATTGTTCTGAATTTAAAATTCATTTATATGGAGAATGGAGTGACTTACAGTTTTAAAATGTATAATATTTTATCCAGTTATTGACCTAAAGTTCATAGTACACTATTATTTTGTTTTAACTAGCTTAGGACTAAATATCAGATTTTTTCTAAATTTAAAATAAACAAATATCTTTACTTAACTTCTTTGATTATAATATATTCACGATAGACAATTATTCATTGTTCAGTTTTTTAATAAAATGATAGATATGATGTTTTATAAGTCCACTGTATTAAGACTTAATGTATATTTTTATAACTTTGATATCTTAACAAAAAAAAAATGAGTTGAAATACTTTTACTTTTAAAAAATTGAAATTAATTGCAAAATTTAATGAGCTTACCATAATGTAAATGCTATCCATATAAACTTTGGTTTCTATAGTAATTGAGTGAAGATTATACCAACTCTCAACCAACTGAAAAATTTAGAAATGTTGGACATTTGCATTAATATATTTTTAAATATGGAATGTTATTACTGATATTTTTCAATTTATGAATTAAAAATACTGATGGGTATATCACGAAATGTAAACAAAAATATATATATTTTCTTTCAATATGTAGATTTTTGATATTTTCTAAAATTAAAGTACAAATTAGGAGTAAAGAAAAATAAACGAGCTTTATTGATATTGTAATTTTTGTTATAAATAATAAAAGTGAAATGTCTAAATAAAAAGGCAAGCAACTATTTGTTGACTCAATAATTATGGGATGGTATTATTTTGCATAAATGAAATTTGTTTGGTTTTTAAAATATCTTTTTAAGTTCTATTGTTAAGTGAACAATTTGATAGAAGTTGACAAGAAAGAAAGCTTATTATTAAATTAATGTCTTAGTTTTCATTAATGTAAATTTTTAAATAGAGATATACGAACTTAGGATTTTCAATCTATATTAATCCTTCACTCCATCTCAAACAACCAATATACATGACCGCCCTCATGTGAAAAAAATAAATAATTCCCAATAAACATATTTTGTGCAGAATCAGCACTCCTAATCAGCTGAGCCATATCACAATTTCCTATACATATATAGAATCAGTGACTGCTTATATTAAGATAGCAATTCTTTAAGCTTTAATGGTCAGGCTTTAATCTTCTCACCCTTCCAACAATTCAGACATCTATTTCATTGAAAAACCACTGATGGAATGCTCAAACTCCTTGGTGGATTTGATATTGTAGTTATACCCATGTAGATATTACTTTCATCTATCTCCTCATATTATCGGACCATTACAGAGCTATTTATATTAATAGGAGAGGGATGGGCTGGACTTAACACTATGATATAGCCTATTTTCACGGCAATATGCAATTAACCTATTCATTCAATATACTGAATGTTTTCTATAGTAAATAAAGGGATTTGGAACTTTGGATTTACACTGACCATTCCTCTCCTATTAATATAAATGTGTACATAATGGTCCAATAATATGAAGGTTTAGATTGACCTAATGTCTACATGAGTAGGACTACAATATCAAATCCACTAAGGGCTTTGAGCGTTCCATCATTGGTTTTTTAATGAAATAGATGGTTGAATTGTTGGAAGGATGAGCAGATTAAAGTCTGTCTATTAAAGTTTAAGGGATTGCTATTTTAATGTAAGTCGAGCACTAAATCTATATATGTATGGGAGATTATGATCTGGTCCAACTGATGAGTGCTGGTTCTGCATGAAATATGCATATTGGGGATCATTTATCTTTTTCACGAGTGTAGTCATATACTATATATCGGTTATTTGAGATGGAATTGAGAATGAATATAGACCGAAAATCCTAAGTTCAAATTTCTGTATTTACTATAGTAAACATTTAGTACACTAAATGAATAGGTTAGTTGTAAATTTTTATTTATTTTTTTACAAATTATCAATGATAATATAAAATAGAATATTAGCCTTTAAGTATGTATTGTAGTTTTTTTAAAAAAGATAATTTTATTACTATATAAAACTATATATTACATAATTTATAAATAGTTTTATATATTAATAAAAAAAATTTTTTTAAAAAAAGGTACAGAACCCAATTTTATATTTATTTATATGTGATCTAATTTTATAAGATAGAATTTTACAGCCCTCACACATATATAGCTCTTAGAGCGATAAACCTCTAAAGGCTTCTATATTAATTCAACATCTTACAGTATCAAAGTCAGTAGTATTACAATTGAAAAATGAATCTATATTTTTCATTTGTAATGTGATTGCTTTGGTATTATGGTGCATTGTATTAATATAGCCTGTTCTTGAAAATGTGTCATTCTGAATATTAAATCTATTAAAAAATTGAAATGCATATTTAAATAATTATTTTTTATTTATTTAATAAAGGATCAAGATAATGATACATTAAAGGAATTACTAAAGAATCACTTAGAAAAATCTGTTCAAATGACTGTTTATAATAGCAAGACCCAATCAATTCGAGAAACTATAATTATCCCTAGTAACATGTGGGGTGGACAAGGACTTTTAGGTGTTAGCATCCGCTTTTGTTCTTTTGATGGAGCTAATGAAAGTGTTTGGCATGTACTAGTAAGTAATCTTTTTAATTATTTTTACAGTTACTACTGGGTATTATATATATATGTAATACAATTTTAAATTTTATTCAAGATCGATTATATAAAATATGCAGGCTTTAATAATTTTGTTTTTATCTGAATATAATTTAGTAAAAATTTATACTTATTACTCCCAGCCTTCGGAAGAGAACAACATATATTTATATAATAATCATTTGTACTGTCTTTAAATAAAAAAAATTATCATAAGCTTTTTTTTTTTCTAAAAGAATTTCAGACTATTATTAAGACTATCATTTTCATATCTTTGTATCTTTCTAATACAGTTTTAAATAGTCTGTAATTAAATATTGTTCAAACAGTTTTAATTTTTTCAGTCATAATGTATATTTCAACAACTTGTTTTAATATTTTGTTGTTTTTAATCTGATTATTTCATCATATTATTTTCATTTTTCTTCATAGTACATCATGAATGTTTCCAGATTTCTTTCTACTAATTGAGATCCATAAAATATTCTATCAAATTTTGAAATAGTGTGATATAAAATGATATGTATTTTTGATGACCATGTACTTGTTTTTTTTTTTTTTAATCCTCTCGTTAATCCTTGGTATTTTAATAGAAATTTGACAGTTATGGTGATAACATCCATTTTATTTCAAGTGTTTTTGACTTTAATTTTCGTTTTACTGTTTTAGTCTATTTCACTGAACTGAATGAATTGGAAGGTGTTATCGTTAGGGGATTTCTAATTTTCATATTCATAAAGAGTCAAAAAATATGATCTGAAAAAGTAATAAAGAGTAATGAAAACTTGGTCCTAGTTCTTAGGTTTTTTTATTTCAACTTTACGAAGTTTTGGCCATGATATTTCTCATTTATCCAATTTTTTGTTTTCAAGCATCTTTTAATCCTCTGGAGGTTACAATAAATCTGAAAGATATAAGCAAACACTTTTCTTAAATATTGTTAGATATATAGTGTGCATATGTTCATAGTTATGATTAAATGTTAATTTATATGTGACTAATATTAAATTATAATGTTTAAGCTGTCAGTTTGGTTAGAGCGTGTATTTTGTAACGTGTGATATTTGATAGTAAATTGTATCTGATCGATATAGTGCAACCTCCAAAGTCACCGATGATATAATTGTGAAAATAATTTTCTAGATTGTAACAGAAAAAATTTTAAAAGCCATTTATTTATTGCATAAATATAATAATTAGCAATTTTGTAGAGTTTTAATCTTTTTACACTTCAACATGTACTTGTAATGAATATATCTGGCAGATATATGTGAATCATTGCTGCAATCATTTTGACTGTGATCTTTATATTCTTATATTTCTTTGTTTAATAATTTCTAGGTTGTAAATGAAAAAAAATTAAAAAAAATTATGTATTTTATCATATAAATACAATAAAGACGAATTTGCAATATTTTTATTGTTTTGTTTTTTTCCACATTTCACTACACACTAATGTATTTCTTGAATATATGCTACCTCCGCAGGTTTAAAGAGGCATAATTTATCTACTATTATTTTTTTCATCATCAATTTTATAAAGTCAACCATTACTTCTTATGTCTCAATTATCTACTTTTAAAATTTTTTGGTTCTCGTCTTATAGCTAAAGACGCCGCTCGATGGCATCATTTTCGCGCTAAAACACTTAAAAATGCCGTTTCCGCGGCCGACACTTTCGAACCCGCGTTTTCTATAATACAACTTTTTTGTTGTGCTACAGATTGCAGGCTGCTATGTCGCGTCGCAGTACAGCATGTATATCGCATCGCAGCAAATACATTTTCCGAATTCGCACAGTTTATAAAATGGTTACGGCTTGGTGAGAGGGTGTGTGTATTTAAATTGGATGGAAATGTTGTTTTCATTGGATTTTTTTTTATTTTAAAGTATTGAAATGTTCAGATTTTGTAAAGTAATAATCATCAGACTTTTTACACCTTACTGTATTGAAGTTTTAATTGGGAAAATGTTGACAAGATATATATGTAAAGTGAGTTGGAATTAGGTAACGCATCAAGTAACGTACTGTTCGTAACACTCCATGAGACAAACAAGATTCTACCGTGTGTATATTTTTGAAGTAAAAAAGAGCGGTAACACAAAAATATCCAGTAAGAAAAGTACAATTATGCAGGTTTTTTTGTAAATTTCATAAAAAGCATATATTATAAACATGGTTAATAAGTAAAGAAGACATTTTATATATATATTTTTTTGTTGTTGTTTAAAAAAGTTTTACTTTCTTTCTTTTCTCTGACTACAGTTATACTTTGTTGAATATAGTTTACGTTTATTGTTATCATTTATTTTATAGATGTTAGTAAAAAAAAATATTTACAAAAATACGATTTTGAAATTTTTTATTTTAGCATTACAAACAACAGAACACTAACCCTAACAACTTTTACTTTTTGTTGTCATACTATTTGAAGTAAAAATAGCGGTAAAGCCGTAACCCCAATAAAAAAATATCCGATAGAAAATTGATTTTTCTAATAAAGCAAAATAAATAACACGAATCAAATTGTAATTTGTTTATTTTATTTTACATTTATTATTATTATTTAATTTGTATACGTTAATAAAAAATAATATTTAAAAAAGACGATTTTGTTTTGTTTTTTTATTTTCGCATTACAAAAAAACACATCAAAATGATTAAAATCAACGGCCCGGGAATGGTCATATTTTATAGTTTTAGCGTGAAAACGGCGCCATCGAACGGTGTCTTTATCTATAAGACAAGCACCGATTTTTTTAATAAGTATGTTTATATCTTTATTTTCAGCAGCACATTGTCATCAGCATATCAAAGATTGTTAATACTGCTAGCATTAATCTTTAAATCATCATTGTATTTTTTCAGCATGTAATTCTGATAATAGTATGCAATATGAAAACTATGTTTCAGTTTTTGCTAATTGTAGCTTTTAGTCCACTTTAGAATTTTTTTAAATAGTTGCCTTTATTGTGGTAAATTTCCTAGTTTTATATGATCACTATAACAAAATTGATAAATATTTTCTCATGCTGATTTTTTGCTTGAATTTTTTGTCGTGATTATTTTTGTTTTTTTGTAATGATGTCTTTTTCCTTAACTTTTCTAGATTCTAGTTTATGTATTTGGCAGTTCATTTTTATATAAAGTTTAAACTTACATTGAATAGGTTTTAGAATAATCTTATTATTATATTACGGAAAAATTTGTTTCATTAAATGCATATTCTTTTCATATTTGTTTTTATGTGTAGTAACATATTTTTTTTTTTATTTTCATATTTTTTACCAATTCCTTTTCTTATTATTTATTACAAAATTGGCTGTCTGTGTGCGCATAATCTTTTCAGTTTAGCACAGTGACAATACTCAATCTGTCACTTGTCGTGCTTGAATATCGTGATCTCCTGAGCAATTACCATTTGATCATTCGTTTATGTATCTGTGTAAAAGTGATTATTGTAATGTTGTCGGTTACAGCTGTGAAGAAGGCTGTTAAAAGTTTGAAACCGTTGCAAATGGTGATTCCTTTTTTTATATATTATTAATGCACCATCTTCTATTGCTTTGGATTTTTTTTCGTCAAATGTTTTTTTCTTTTGCTAAACTATGACCAAGTATTTTTAAATTTGTTAATGTGTATTATTTTGAATTTGAAATCTTGCTTTATTCCCATAAGCAAACATAATTGATTTCAAACATCTGTTCGCAAATTTTTTTACATGATAAAATTATTTTAATTTGATCCTTCTTTTTCAAACTAAAAGACATATTTTTTTAAAGGGATAAACTATATATATGTTTTTGGTTATGTAATTATTAGTATTATATCTATCTGTGTTTTTTTTTTTTTTTTAAAAAAAAAAAAACATTTTTAAAATTAATATTTTTTGTGATTTTATATTTTAAAGTAATGTAAATGAAGTCTCTTATTTACTAATTAAAATAGATTTTAAATTTGTAAAACTGAAATAAATATAAGATAATTTATGAAATATTTCAAATTAAATAATAGTATAAAGTTAAAATCATTGAAGTAGCAGCAGGAAATATAACAAGACATTAGTGGTTTAATTGACATTAGGATAAGTAAGCTTATTTTGTAAATGAAAGATTATGATACTTTATAGTTCACTTAATTTTAATTTTTTCCATTAATATTCATGTTTCCAAAAAATTTATTAAGATTTTGACAATTATTGTATAATTATTTTATAAAAGTTTTATTCTTGCCTATCAAAATTTTTGAAATCATCACTTATATAAATTAAACAATGACAATTAAAATTCAAAACTTACTCTTAACAGATTTTTAATTTTATTTATCCATTCTGTCTGATTTTAATTATATCAGGAATTGAATTAAGCTTTTTTTATTATTTTATTTTTAAAAACTAATGACAATTGTTTTAATTTAGATTAAAAATTCCATTTCTATATTAATTTGATTGTATTCTTTTTATTTTAATTTTTGTGTATAGGATGTACAGCCGAATTCTCCTGCAGAATTAGCAGGTTTACGACCTTTCTCAGATTATATTATTGGTGCTGACTCTATGTTACATGAAGTAAGTATTCGTATTATTTTGTGACTTATTAAATTTGCAATAAAACAAATATTATTTTTTATGTGATGGTTTTAATACTATTCTAAATGGAATTTTAGTAAAAGGTAAATTAATTTTATATGGCATAAAATTTTAATTGGTGACTTATAAAAGTGTTTATATATATCATTAGTTTTTAATCATTACTAATCCTTAATCCGTAATAATATGTTCACTTTTATTTCAGTATTTTTTATATATGTATATATTTGTTTCATATCATTCCAGAAAACTTTTTTTATTTATTTCATAATCCGGTTTAGAATTTCGAATGCTTATTTATTGTCATCTTTTCTTGTAATATGTCCTGTCTAACTTCGTTTCACCCATATTCTCATCATTTCTGTGATAATAGTTCACTACCACATATTTGATTACAGTATGTTAAACCTAAGATAATTTTTCCATACTTTACTGTGTGCTTTGAAGTCTCTGAATTGCTCGTTTTGAATATCTATGCCTTCTATCCGTAAATAATCAAGGATAAATACATTTATTAAAAAGTTTATTTTTTGATTATCGATTTTTTTTTTTTTTAATTAATATTAAATTACTTCTATGAAAATTTTCTGTCCAATCTCAATATTATTTGTTATTTTATTTAATTCAATAATTTGAACAAACTGGTTATATTTATTGATTTTTAATTCATTATTATTTTATTTATTTTTTGAAATTTAAGGCTTTAATTTTTAATTGTTTGTGTTTAGTCTTATCTTTTTTATATTTATCTGCTGTTGTAACATTTCTTGTAGCTCTGAATCATTCTTCATGACACAACTACATCATCTATAAAATCCTGATGGCTAATAATTTCGATTTTGTTTTCCTCCCCTTGTTTCATATTTTAATCCATATCACACTTTCTTAAAATCGATGTAAAAAGTTTTGGATAGATGGAATCGTCTTGCTAAAAATTTTTCGATGTTAATTTTTTTAAATGTTGAGATGAATTATAATTTGATGAATATTCAATTTGATATTATTGATTTGGGTTACGATGTTGTAACTCTTTATCTACAGCAGAAATGCTTAGAGAGTCGAATGTCTTTTACAACAGGCTTGAGCAACTTGCGACTACATGAGACTCATTATGACTTTACAACATACTTCTTGATTATATTAACATAACTTGTTATATAAAACTTTTATTTTTATTTTGAATTAAATATGTTTTTAAGGAGATTTGAATGCAGACTTTCATGCTCCTTTCAGTCATGAAGGGAGTTTGAAAGTCTGAGTTCAAATCCTCTTTAATTACATCTAGCGTAAGTATATATACTATACTTGTATTTCAATATTAAATATGTTTGTGAAATTTTTCATGATGAGCCATATCTCTTGAGGTCTGCTTCTTAAAAAAATTTTCCTTGTCTATTTTATAATTTTATCTTAATATTTGGAAATGATATGATATGCTGTGTTATCTTTAAATCCAGCTTATTACTTTGATTTGCTTTCATTATTATTCGTTCATTTTTTTTCAGTTGTTCTTATGTTACTAATACCTTTTTTTTTAAAAAAAGTTAAATATGTTTTCTCACAATACAAAGATAACAGTATATCTTTAAGACTTGTTTTTTTCTATAGATTTTCTGTTCAGTTCTTCTAAATGGTTAATGATAAACGTGCATCAAAATATAAAACCTCTTCTAAAATTTGACTTTTTTGATAACTTTATCTTTCTAGCTTTGCATTAACACGTATCTTAATCTTGCTGTATTGAACAATTCATAAAATACAAATACGTCTGCACCTTTATTTTTTTATTTGATATCTTGTATTGCAACCTTTCTGAAAACCTTAATACCTTATTTAATTGTAGCTTTATTGTATTTCATCCTTAGCAACATCTTCTTAATAAAAGCAATTTTTATTACTTCTCATTTGAAGAGCACCCTTTTGCATGAAAACCATATTCAAGATTACTGTAAAATACATTTATTTTGAATCAGTATCATTACCTTTAGCAAGCTTATGGACATTATTTTGTCATTTTCAGAATATTATGTAATATCTGGAAATGAAGTTTTCTCAGTGCTTTTATATTACTTTGATAGTAGATCTATAACCCACTTTTCTACGATAAATTTTCCCATTATACAATTAATTTAGATGACGTTATAGTGAAGTAATCCATTTTTTTAACTTATTAAATGCATTAGCAGCATATTGGACTTTATTTCACGCCAATATCAATGTGCCAAAATATTTAGTTAAGTAGATAAAACATCACGCTTTAATAAAGTATGTGAGTTATTTTATTGTTTACTGCAAAACCAGTTTATTTATAAGTTATATTCAAAGCAATAAGATAATTATCATTTTGAAAATGTAGAAACCAAGAAAAACGTACTTGATTTTACTTTCAGTCGGTTCGCATTAAAAACTACACTGTCAAACATAAATCATTTGATGCCTGTTTCATAAAGTAGCTTATAAACTATTCCAAAGACTACAACATAAAATGGTAAAACAAAAGGTTGGAGCTAGTACACACTATAATTCTACTTAATATTAATTTTTATTTTAAATTTTTGACTTTTTTTTTTTATCATCTGTTTTAACAGTTCTCTCTTGTCATCTTTTATCAGCTGTAGACAAGAAGCTATTTTCAAAATTTAGCACAATTTTTTTTTAAAAATTTAATCAAGGATCTTAACTAAATCAATAAAATAGTATGCAAATCATACCTTTTGTTATGAAATTATTTTTTGTTCTACATTTTCCTGGCAACAAAATAATTCTCTAAAACAGTCTGGTTACCACTCATCTGTTTTGCTATAGTGAAGAATCATATTTCATAATAATCACTGCAGTCTTTTCTATTTCCTTTATTTATGTTAATAATTATTAATATTAGGGGGCACCGCTTTATGAGTATACATTTTCAAAAAATATTCGAGGAATTTTAAAACTAGGATATCACCAACCTATTTTAAAACTTCTTGTGAGATTCCATCAGCATCTGTTACCTTTTTTTTAATGCGTACAAAGAGCAGTTTTAATCTCTTCAAAGCATATAATTCTGTTCAAATGTAGATGATTCCCTAATATAGATATATCATAAATTGCAGTTATCCAAATTCTTAACCATTTTTCAAAAGTAATCAGAATTCTCCCTTTCCCTGCATGGTTTAGCGTAATTGATAGAAAATCTGACTTGGGATCAGGAAGTCCCAGGATTAATTCTGGCGCTCGAACTTCTTATGAGTTCCTGAACAATAAAGCCATATGCGGGTTTTTTTTTGATGAAAGAAAATAAAACTAGACAGGAAAATGGTTGGCAGTATGATCATTCTAATTTTAAACAAAAAAAAAAAGACAAAAAAAATAATAATAATAATAATACATGAAATGAGTTTTGCGATACAAAAATCATGACTCAAGTTCGCCATAAAATTTTTTTTTTTTTTTTTAGATTTTGTAATGTTCGTTTATTGCATATATCTAATTCAATGAAAATATGATTCATATAAAAGTGGATTCTAGTACTATATCCAGAAAAATTGATCTTGTAATCTTTCCACAGTATTTATAGGATTTTATGGTGCATTTTTAAATAAAAATTTTCTAATGCCTTTACGATAGTCAATAGGGTAAGTCTCAGATAAAACACTGCTCTTTACACTGCTAATTTATTTGTAGTAGTTATTTCACTGTGATGTATATCAACTGTGCTGCAACTTAATATCTAAGTCCACCTTTCTAATTAACGGCTACCGATATTTTTAAATTGGCTTACATTATTGGGTTATCAACCATTCAAGTCAAAATTAGTGATAGATTCTATTTTCAACCATGTCTTCCCAATAAAAACTGTACTTTTTGAGAATGTTTTTGAGATAATATCTATAATGCAAACAGAGTTTGTTTCTACTTATGAACATTAAATACATTTCGTAGATTATTTTTTGATTCGGCAGGAATAACAATCATATGCATGGAGTAAATCCAGAATCTGAAAAGAAGATACTCTTGCTTTTAGTCAAACTTGTATTATATCTTGATTCCTGATTCATTAATCCACCTACAGACTGTTCCAATGTCTGTTATTGTAAAATTGATAATAAAGTTGAAGCCAGTACACTTGCCTCAGATTTTGCAGCTGTACTGATAACACTTCTCTCATTCCATTCTATACGAGTTGTATAATATGAGTAAACCTTAATGGATAACTAAGAAAATATATCTAACAGTATTATAGATCCAATCTGTTAATTGAATCAAATGACATGACCAAAGCAGTAAAAGTAATATATAAATTGATCTTTTGTTTTTAACAATGCATTTGCCTGGAAATAAAATTTATATCTACAGTGCTTCTTGATTATACTGAATCTTGGGTAATCATTCATTTATCACCAGAAATAAGTTATTCAACAAAATCATTGAAAGTACTTTTGTTATAGTAGACAACCATCGTCATCCCTAATAATTACTTCAAACTTGTCTTTTGCCTTTTTTTAAAAAAATTTGAATAATAGAAGCACTCTTACGATTAAGTGATTCAACTTTATGACTTCATTTATTCTAAAAAATTCCAATATTTTTGAAACTAACATATCATATTTTAAAACTTCTCATATCAGGATTTGCAGCTTTTCCATTTTTTAAGAGCATAAAAGAGTATCAAATCTAAATGAAAATTGTCATCTCGGTTCTTATATCATCCAAGAGATAGTCAGAATATTTTTTTCATCTGTTTGAAATATTGTCATCATATAAGAAAATGTCATTGTTGTATTAAATGGGATTATGATATCATTTTTCAGATCTGTATATTAGTTTGAATGCATCAAGAAAAGATCTATAGGACTACAGTCAATAAATATCTTTTATCTCCTTTGCAGTTTAATCCACCAATCAGTTTTAAACCTTGTCAGTCATTAAATTTCTTCAAGTAAGTATATTAGATATGAAACTCCACATTCAATTTATTATTTTTCCAAGCCAAAATTGCCATTGTCATTAATAAATTATTCAGTGGTAGAGAACTAATCATGATTTTTTGGTTTAGTGAAGCCAAAAATAGATTTATTTGTAAACACACTCCTTAAAAGAATTCCATGTTTTAGTAATATGATAATTCTGACAATCCAAATTAGCAATTTTAGTGATATCTGTTGAAATATAGTACAAATAATAATGTTTCTAAGGAACGAACATTTCCAATTTTTTTGTATGAATGGAACTTTGGGATGGATTAATAGGTATACGATCTGTTCAACTATTTGCGCTTGTAAGTACTTGTGTAAAAAGAATTTCTCTTGTATTCTGCCTTACAACTATAATGTGATAGCACGATTTAATATTATCATATAATATAATTTGTAACATGCTATTATTTTTTGTTTTGAATGATGATACATCCATGTTCCTTTATAGTGATTTTTCTGTCTAATTAAAGTGTCTATATAATCATTTCATAAGTTGCTCAAAAATTCAATAGCAGCATCAGTACTGTTATTTTCTACAATTTATTGCCAAAGTCCACTGCACCAAAATGTTTATTAGAGTCTGTAAGAAGAAAGGTTTGATCTTAAAGGATATTGCTGTAATAATTCTATCCAGTAAAGAATAAATGCTTTTTTTTTTTTAATTTAATGTTGGCGATATGCACTTATAAAATGAGCTTAGGTACTATTATGCAAGCCAAATTTTAATATTGTTAGTCTTTCATTGATATATATAAGAATTCTAAGACTAGAAGATATTAAATTATAATTTACATCATGTTTTCTCCTTCTACTAATTGATATGTTCTTCAAAAAAAAAACTTGTAGATATTTAACTGTTCAATTAAACTTCCTTTCTCTGGAATATGATTTTTACTAAGAGCGCCTATATCAATCTTAAATCTTGACAGCTCTTTAGCTACTAGTGTTGTCTTCCAGGTCTTGAAGAGCTTGTATCAAATGCAGTTTGCACATTCTCAGTTGATATATGATTATTTCTATCACTTTAATGAGTAATTTGTTACAAGTGAAAATCTAACCAGATTGTGTTTGACTGATCATTTTTAGACCACTTTTTCTAGATTTCTTTTACATTCGTGGTAAGTAAGAATTTTTAAAAGGACTGCTTAAATGTACATTTTTTTCCAAAATGAGACTCCTGTTCCACAATCCAATTCCATCCTGATTTCTTAATATTGTACTGCCTCAAGCAAAGATTACAAATAAAAGACTGCTAATTTATTAAACCTATTCCTTCATTGCTTTTTTTTATTTATTAAAGGCTTGAACTAAATACAAAAGAATGACAAGGGAGTTGGAGTCTGAATTATTGTGTCTCTAATTAAAAGATGGGAGTGTGGTTGCACAGATACATTCTTTCTATCATAGATAATGCAAGGAGATGACCAATAGCATGAGAGGTTCATGAATTCTGGGCCCTACACTATCTTAAGTGAATGAGGATAAGGAAAAGAGGGAAAGAGAAGTCTTTATATCAGAAACAGCACCTAGCCATTGATGGACCAACAATTTATCTTGTAAGACAGGAAGAGGTATTCTTTGTCTCTCACTATTATTGGTTATTCACAATTAACTCTCTTAACTGAAATTTATTTCACTACCTGCGACCTATAGACTTTATTGACAGTCTGACATATTACCTGAGATAAAAGAGAACTTCTTTTTTTTAAGTTTGTCAAGTTTTAGCATATTCTATAAAATTAATCAGAATTTCCTTAAGAAAATGTCTCTTTTGATAGATGTTGTTTTGAATTGGCTGTTTGATATCTTATTCTTTGACAATTGAAAAAATTATGAGAACTGAACAAAAAACCATCTAAAATTATTTTTATATATATATTAGCATCTACATGACGCAAAACAAAGTATATTTTCCACGAGAAATTGTGTATATATTTAAAATAAAATTTAAAGTAGATCTGTTACATCCTTTTTTTTTTTTTTTGTTTTGCAAAAAAAAAAAAAAATAAATCATCTAAACTTAAGTACAAGTTTTGCCGTTATTATTGTAAATATTGGAATTATTTGTTTTAAAATGTTTATGTGAATATTTAAGAAATTTATAATGTTTATCTTCATGTTAGTATTAAGAATCAACATCGCGTTTGGAAATATGCATTTAGTAATTGCTTTAAATATATTGATTAGTTTTAAAATAAAATAATGAACTCAGACAGATCTTTAAGAAGAGTTTGCTTAAATATTCCTAGGCAGGATACTAATACAGATTTTTTATTATGTCTTATTTAATTGCCTTATTATTAAGAAATATAATTATTTGTATATTAAAATATTTGACTTAATTAATGTATGCATATACTGTACTTATGTTTTTTTAGCATTTTCTAATGTAATTTTGATTATTATGCAAAAATATTTTGAATATGCTTTCTTTGTTTTGTCATAAAATTAATTGTTAATCAGTTATTTAAATATTCATATTTTTCATGATTAATATTGAAATTTAATAAATATGATTTATTTTAAATATTGGTTGTCCTGGGGAATGCTATTTAAAAGGGCCTGACAGAAGAAAAATTGTTTGGTAGTGATCATCAGTTATTTTTCCTAGTTGTTTGCCTTTTTAAAATTCAATTTTGGGGAAATATTTTAGCTAGTTTTAAGCTATAATAATAATTCATCTTTAGCGGATCCTTTTGCAGTCAGAAGATCTTTTCTCGCTGATAGAAGGCCATGAAAACAAGTTGCTGAAGTTGTACGTTTACAACGTAGAGTCTGATTCCTGTAGAGAGGTCTCAATTACACCAAATGGTGCTTGGGGAGGAGATGGAAGGTAAGAATATTTTTAAATAGGGTTTAAAATAATAATATATTTTAAATTACTGGAATATATTATTAAACTTTTAAATGTTAATTATTTACAAACATTATGTATTTATGTATTGTTATATGTTTTAAATTTTTATGGCCAAAGTACTATAAAAATAATTATAGGAATGAAAGTTGTAAGATTTCAAACTTGGTAGTGTTCAAACCAGAATTCATTTCTTTCTTTTTTTAAAAAATATATTTGTAATGTTATTTTAAAAAAAACTTTTTGTGAAATGTACTTTGTGAATATTTAAATAAAGTATGTACAACAATAAATGGAGCCAAAATAAAAATGTGTGTCTTGAATGTGAAACTATCAGTTGAAAATGTCTTACCATTAATTTTTTTTTTATTCACTTCTTTTATGTGATACTTGAAATACGAAATTGTTAAAAGGTTTAAACACTGAAAATATATAATGGTTACAAAATGTCATCTTCGATGAAATTCATATCCACCTTTCTAAAATGATTCATCAAGCAAAACAAGTATAATATATATATTTTTAATAAAACTTACAAAGTATACGCTATAAATATTTTTAATAGTTTTTCTGTGTACGGAAAATTTTGAAATCAGGATCCACATTCAATCCAATTTAACAATCTTTATACTAATAATTGATTTATTTTCTTATCCTCTTGTCATTACTATCTTTTAGAATTGCATAATTTTTTGAGAAGAAAAGGGTTTTGTGGTTTTTTATGGTTAGATGGAATATGGCTTGCAAAATATTGGGTAGTAAGCCAAACAGGTACTAAGTTTTTCCCATGAACATTCAAAAACAATGTTGGTATGATTGTTGAACTGCGCTTTTAATTTCTAAAAAAATGAACCCATGTATCTTTGTGTGATTGCTATATAAAGTTCAGGTATATTTTTTTATAGTTTTTTTACTGAGACCTAGTTGTAAGGTAAAAATGATAGTTTTTGATTGCAGTGATAATTGAGTTTCATTACTTCTTATCTGTTTCTGTCATCACAACTTGTGAGATGAGATAATGGATGGTACTCAAAAGTCTAGACTGTTTTCTAGTCTTGCCATTTCAAGAATTGATTATTCAATAATGTAAAGTCTAGGTAGTGCTTTTTTTTAAGCTTACTCTTTGAGAATTCATTTGGCAGGCCCTCTCTTTTTTGATATTCTGAGTCCATAAATGTCTGTCCTCTCAAAATATGGGGACATAACAATTATACCTTATGTCCAAATAGTAATGCTTCATGTGAGAATTATTTAATGCTAACAGTTAAAATATCATACTTTTCATTGCATATACTGTTCCTGTCTATAGAAAGTCAGATATCTGCTGATTCATAAATTACAAAAATTTCAAATCAAAATGGCTTTCTTTTTCATAATGTGCATCTTCTATGATAATCTAACAAGCCAATCAGCTTTCATTCAGATCAAAACTCTGTTTTGGGATTATATATAGCACTAAGGCGTCTTCTCAAATATTTCCTATAATTTCATAAAAGTTATTTTGGATCTGGATGGGGTTTTTTTTAATTTAAGATTTTATTATTAAAAAATTGAATAAAGAAAACCTAGCACTTAACGTGATACCAGAAAATTTATATTTACTAAAGATTTTTTTTGACCATGACCGTTTTGATGCAGCATCCTTTTTCACTGAGATGGGGAGATTCATTTATGTCTGGACAATCATCTGCTAATACTTTTCATGCATATTAATCATTATATAAATTAGTTTCTATGTCAATAATTTTTGGCACTGTCTCATCAAAAAAGAAGGATTTCAATACTTTGGAATGTGATAGTACTAAAATTGAGAATAGTGGAGGAATATTTCTCATGTCTATTTGAATTCACAACCTAGCTTCTTGTAATACATCATCCATGAATTCTTCATCACTATTACTGTTATCTCCGAGGAATAGAGCAGGTTATCTCTGAATCATCAGAATGGCATTTATTTCAGCAATGATTTTGAAAAATTGAGATCATTTATATCTAACATGTAACAAATACTTATGTAAAAAAAAAAAAACCAATGAAAAGCCTTAAGTATTCTAATCTTACAGCATATGAAATACATTTTTAAAAAAATCAATTATATAAAAATTACTGAACCAAACTCTTGAATTATTTATGTATATTATAAAGTATAAATATTGTCTTATGAAATATAAAAAATCTGAAATCAAATCGATCTAAAATGTTAGAATAATGCAATATATAAAATACATTGTAACAATAAAATCACATAAAAAATAGGAATTATAATATATATGTAGTTAATTTTGAATATTGAAATATGTGATGTAGACAAAGTATGTCAGGTACAATAAATAAAATTGTGGTCATGTGCTCCTTTCAAAATCTGCAATAGACAAAACTTTTTTTTCTATATTGAAATATATATATTGTATCTACTGAAATTTGAAATAAATTGTTAGTCTTAAAAAATTTTTTTTCTCTCTTGTTCGATTTTAATGGAGAATATATTAACCTGGACTGCATTAGATTATGTTGCTATGACAACATATAATATTGGAGAAAGAAATGTTCATTATTAATTGTAGTTTATAAAAATTGTGAATTGACTTTATTCATTCTTAAAATGAATGTGTAAATAATAAAATTAATAGTATTGATGTAATTATTCTTTCTTTATTATATACATTTTTGTTATTGCATTCACAGTAATAGGTTACAAATAATACACCTAAATATTTAATGTTTCCATTGTATTTGTTATTTTATTTGTGTAATATTATATTTGAAAGATATGTATAAAAATATATTTCCATTATAGTATGAACGAATATAATCCTAGTTGCTTAATTTATGTTGGAGTGAAAGAATCTTATTTGTATTTTAAAAACTTAAATGTTTGTTATATATAATTATTGTGAAATTTTTTTATTTTTTGTTTATCATTGTTTTATATAAGATTTTTATTTATGAGAAGCTGGCTAAAATTGCCCAAAGAGCTAATACAAAGTGTTGCTATGGTTTCTCTTATATCAATGGAAAAAGTTTATAAATAAAATTAAGCAGATTAAATGAGCTCTCTTATCTTGGCTTCAGTAGCAGCAAATCTAAGTTCCATCATGTAATTTTTTTTGCTTATTTTTAAAAGTGTATGATAATAAAAAAAAAAAAGTGGATAGAATGATGGGGTAAAAGCAATAATGTTTGTCCGTTGGCTTGACAGAATTGTTGAATTTGTAAGAGGTGACAATTTATTGAAAGCAAAATTAATTCATAGCGTTTAAAAACTGAAATGTTTCTTTGCTTTGAAAATGGATAGCACCTACTTTTTAGTGATAAAGTCTAAATGCTGATCTACTTTTATGAGGTTGATGGATTATTTATACAAAAAAATTAAAATTAGTTCAATTTCCATAGCATAATTTGGATATATAATAAATATTGGAATTAATAAAATGTGCTTTTCGTGATATTTCTACTTTTTCTGGAATAACAAAACATTGTTGAATTGTGGTTTAAAAAATAGACATTAGAACTATGATACTATTTTGGAAATGCTGTACTTAAAGATACTACTCAAGTTGTTTACTTATATTTATCATTAATATTGCTATATTTTTTTCTCTTCATCTAAAATGTATAGTATTTATTGATATAAATAATAGTTTAATTTCAGATTAAGTAGTGATCTATTTATATTTTGTAGCATAGTAATTATTATTTTAATTTAAAATATTCATTTTTTTTTTTATTGATTATAAATTAACTTCAGGTATATCACTTATATTAGGAGTTCAAAAGGATTATATCATACTAAGCATTTATTTTATATTGTTCTCTTAAATTTACATTAACAAATAAGTAGATTCATTTACATATATATATTTTTCTTTCGATTAACTAAATTTTTATATGAAATATAAAAAGAGATATATACCTTGAACTTTTTTATATTTCGGACAGTATAAATGTTCTCCAACATATTTGTTACATTTTAGTATTTAATATCCTATGGGTGGAAATTGATGTGCAACACTTATTTAAATATGCAGTTAATGTCAGTTGAAAACCTATTGCATGATCAGATTATATGTATTTTATTTACTATATATATATATTTTTGATTTTAATTTACATCCATTTTAAATTTTGAATTAATTTAAAACAAGTAAATATGATTGTCATTCAATTTTACAATGCATATTTATTGGTTAATTGTATTTGGATGAGATGATAATATCTAATTGATATACCATGTAATTCATTTGAAGCAGTTGAAAATAATTTGGAAAACAAAACTACAGGGTAGGTAAGAAAGTATAATTACATATCTTTTTTTTTTTGTTTTGAATTTAATGTTTATTATCTGACCAGGTATAGATTTTATACAGCAATAAATTAACTGATTTGACATTTTTAAATATTTAATAAGTAACAGTTATATTAAGATAGAAATTATGAATTGATTTGATGATTGATAAAGATACAAATATGATAATCATTGAAGATGAGTAAAAATAATTGTAATTAATTGTTAGCTTATTTTATTTTAAACCATTATTGATTAAAAAGAATATATTAAATCAGTATGCAATCATAAAGATTGTAATCTTATTCAGTTATTTCTGCATTAATTATATTTAAAGTTCCTCGATGTGGATTGTAAATTCAGCTTAAATACGCCTTGACAGTTGTAGTCTAAAGTTTTAACAACCTAACTTTATTAAACTGAAGAGTAATTGGATATGATTTGCTAATTGTGTTTGAGTAAGCATCAAATAGGAATCTATCGTTTATTTTAAATATTGTTATTATTGGCTACTGAAAATTTTAAAGTTATTTAATAGGATGATTTTATTTTATACTATTTTAAATTGATGAAAGTGTAAAGATATGTTACGTTAATTGATTTTGTACAATTATTAAGTATTTAACCTTATTATAATTGATTTAGTTAATAAGAATATACTGACATTAGTGGAATAGTATATTAGAGTTGGTATTACATATTATTTTATTTAGTTGTAATTTGAAATCAATTATCGAGTTACATATTTTGTTAGATATCATTGATATTGTAATCTTGTAGAGCATATTAATATTATTATTTCATTCATCCATGACTTATTTTATTTAAATATAAAAAGAAATAATGTTTGACTTTCGGTACAAATTAGTATTATTATAAACTGTGTTGATTTATGAGGAATATTAAAGTATATTTGTATAATTCTTTATCATTATTTTCATTGTATTATAAGGGAATTATATAATAGGCATGTAGTGGTATTTAGTTTTATTGCTTTATCTTTAATCTATTGCAAAGAACACTCATATTTTAGGGTAGTTTGAAATAATGATTTTGCTTGTTTTCTATTCCTTCCAAATGCTATTTGAATTCATGAGTTTATAACAAAGATTATTATCATTGTTTTATTGACTTAAGTGTTAGATTGTTATTCATTGTTTGATATTTACTTTAACTTAGTTTATTATTTTTATTCTGTTACAAATGACACTACAATTTACAGACATTATTAAATTAGGATTGTTCTTCCTTGGTTCATATTTTTATTCTGTTACAAATGGTAATCAATAATTAGGCTATGACTCTGACAAAATATGACCCATAATTTTATTCTGTTATGAATGACATTCAACTTCAGAGTATATTTTTATTCAATTGCAAACAGTGACCAACGATTGGACTATATTTTTATTTAGATAATATTAAAGTTTATATTTCCCATGGTCATTATGGTTATTCAGTTACAAATAGCTCCCAATTCTGTGTGGTATTAAAAGAAGAGCATACCCTCGTTTTTATTCAGTTACAAATGGCACCGCAATTCGAGAAGCATCATTAAACCAGACTATTCTTTTATGGTTCACATATTTGTTCTGTTACAATATATATACAAGAATAAGATGACTGCAGAGAGGAATTTACTGTTAACTGAAAGAAAATCCTTTGATGCCTCTTTAAAGCCTTAAAGAAGCTAAGCAGAACTAATTCTTTATGCCCATTTCATACATTCCAGTTAATAGTGGCATAAGAAAGTATAATTATGAATTAGCAAAGAAAGCTACAAAAGGTAATAAAAGTTTCAAATGTGTAAAACATTTTGGCATTCGATGGAAAGTTTATTTCAGCAATAAGAGAAAAAGATGAAATATTGGATGAGTTCTATAAAAAAATTATAAAGAATAATAAAGCAAATAAAATATCCTTGCAATTATATCTTTTGAAGTGATAAGTATTTTAAATGAAAAGATCAAGTATGCAAATGAATTTGTGAAGGGAAAGCTCCAGAAAATGAAGGAATTATTGATGAAGTAGATGAAGAAATAGAAAAATTGTTGTCAAAGCTATATATTAATTGTTGAAATGATAACGATATACCAGTTGATTGGAAGAATGCATTAGTAATATTGATAATTAAGAAAGTTAATAAAGAAGATATTAGAAATTATGGACTTATCAGTCTTAATCAATAAAGCAAGTCATATAGCATTACATTGCTTTCATGAGCTTGTATTTACAAATATGCAATATAGGCAGTATACCAATAGCTCAAACAAGCTCTTAATTGATAAGTGCTGTAAGAGAAAAATATTTAAAATCTCTATCTAGAATATTCCCATTCCCAGACTAATTAATTTCGAGCTTTTGGCTCACCTCCGTGAGGAGCTAGAATATTCAGACATTAGATGTAAAATATCAACTCAAAATCCAGCACTTATTTAATATGTAACATTTAAGTAGAACTCTGAAATTTTCGGACATGAAAATGTCTTTAACACCAGCTATCTAACTTAAATAGCTATATGGGACTGAACCAAATTCATAGCCTTAGCATTGCCACAGCCTTAAAGGCAAAATTATAATAATCAATAAAGCAAGTCATATATAGCGTGGCATTGCTTATGGAGCATACTGTAACGGTCAGAATCGTCTATCTCGCTAACACACTGCATAATTCAAACCCTAGACACTAAATTGAACATTCTAGGAGGGGTTGCCTTCTAGATATACTAAGTTCGAATCTAAAGTCCAAATTTCACAGCGCCACCTACGTGATAACGCATCTGATGCTACAACTAGTATAACCTTTTACCGGTGCCTGGTGGTCAGGGAGAAACAAAAGACTCTATACTAAGATAAGTTTGGGTGGCTAATTAACGTCTATGGATTTATAAAAGAAATGCAGAAAATATATATATATAAACCGAGACAGTGATAGGAATCAAATAAAATAAGAGATAAAATTTAGCTTTAAATAATTTCACACAATTTATTTATATAAATATATATATAACGCCACTGTCTGCTTATATGAGACAGGGACGCGTATTAAATAATTGTTGGCATTTATATTTCAGTAATGACAAAAGGTTTTAAAACAGAATGATATATTCTATTCCTCGGGCTAATAGCGTTACGATAATGTGCTTGACAAGATAGGAACATGTGCGAGGTGCTTTGAGTAAATAGACAAGTTTAAGACAATATTTGAAATTAAATGTTCTAAAATATTTATTGATTTCGAGAATAGTACGGACTAAAGCTTACTAAGCAAACGTGGGAATGGGATCAAAGCATTTATTTGAGAATAATAATAATAGATTTGTATTGGGAGGTCAGTATTGCTGATAGTGAATTTATAAAGTTGGAGGGTGTGACTCGTTTAAGTCACGGATGCTTTGTAAAATAAATATAAAATGAAACAATATTGAAGATCCGGAATAATTACGGAGGGCATCTCGCCGCTAACCCGTAGGAAAGTATTTTGACGAACAGCCGAAACTTAGCGACTGTGTGACGATTGCGTTTAATTCCCAGGGGTGTCATTTGGGACACCCTCTGCCTGGAAACCGCAAGCGTGGAGAGAACGGCCTTAGCCGTGTAAAGAATCCTTGGAAAAATAAAACAAAGCGGTCTCAACAACCAATTCATGTACCAGCAATACGAGACTAGTGTATATAAAAACATACTAAATGGGTTTTACTCGGATTAAGAGAAATGCCCAATCAAATTCCCCGAAATTCATTTAAGAGGGTCCGCACATTCTCGACGTCAATGATGAACTTTATAATGAAAGTAGAACACGGTAATTAAAATAGGAAAATGCATGCTTGCGGGTTTGAAAAGTAAGTATAGATTTATATACGCAATCATGCATTTGGGGACACATTTAAATCATTGACTTCGCACATACTCTTATATTAGATTAAAATCAATAGCATGTAGATTTTAAACTATGTGATTATATTACATTAAAGAAAAGAATCGCCCTCGAACGAGTGATTTGCAAGATAATAAAATTGGAAAATTATAAATTTAAAATATGCCTTAATAGCGGCGTCTTACTTTCAATAGAGGGAATAGTTCACTCGGTCAAAGACGATTCTGACACATTATCATAATAAAATAAAAGAAAGCTTTATAAATAGAAAATATTAACCCAAGGATAGAGAGCAAAATGTTGAGTATATTTAAATACATGAAAGAAATACATAATGAAGTTGTGAAATATAAGAAAACAATGTTAAATAGCTATAGCATGTTAGTTAGGAATCACAAGAGCTCTTGGGTTAATTTGGGTTACCTCTGGAAACGCATTTGCAGGTAGATGTTCGGCAGGTTTTATAATTCAGCAGCAAAATCTGGAATGTTCATATTTTGGCAGCGGCAGCAGCAGTTCCGGGATCCGTGTGATAACTTCTGATGGTATGGAGCAGCGGCTGGCTATTCCGAGGGGACATAGCCATCTTAACGCCTCTACTCGGACATGTCAAGGTTAGCAAATTATTAGAATCTTAGAACAACTCAGAAACCTTTAGACAACTCAGAATTCTTTAAAAGCTTAGAATGGAGAACAAAAGAAAAACATCCTTTTTATAGTAAAATTTAACAATAGACTTGTCCTGGAGCGTACAAAATTATTGGACTTATCTGCTGTAATTAAATCTATCCGAATGTCTAAAGGAATTCAACATTAATTAATTTCTTTTGTTAACTTCCCCATCGACATTCGAATTACAAACTAGATTTAATTAAAATTACTGCTACTAATTAAAGAAAACTTAAGTGGACAGCTGCTGTTTTTAGATAAACTTATATAATTAAACTATTGTCCCTCATTTATTTTAACAGAAATATTTGGGATGATTTTTATTAAATAAAACGAAAATTATTTTATTTTAAATTGTAATATTTGAATCTATCTACTAAACGAATATTTACTAAATGAATTTTATTTTAAATCAAAATATATTACGACGGTAATATATTTGTAAATAGATCCAAACAAAATAACTAACAATTTATAATTTTGATATGTTTTAAAATGGATATCATAGTGTGTGCGCAATTACGACTTATATAACTTACTTTTTAATAAATGTAAATTATGTGAACAAATACATAATTCATAATATTTTATTTTATTTGGGAATAAGTTATATATATAATACGAGCATTGTGCTCGTGGTTTAAAATTAGGCGGGATTTTCGGTATATACGTGTATTGCAGACACACTACGATAGATTGGGGTTCAAACTAAGGTATGAGAGTAGGAAGTATGTGAGAAAAGGTGCAACGAAGATCTGCAAAGCAGACCTTACTGTTTCAATACGAATAGCTCAAACAAGCTCTTAATTGACAAGTGCAGTAATAGTAAAATATTTAAAATCTCTATTTAAGTTAGATAGTTGGAGTTAAAACATTTTCTTGTCTGAAAATTTCAGAGTTTCTACTTAAAATGTTAAGTATTAAATAAGTGCTGTGTTTTGAGTTGTATTTTAGATCTAGTTCTAAATATTCTAGCTCCTCACTGAGGTGAGCCAAAAGCTCGAAACCAATTGGTCTGGGATGGGAATGTTCTGGATAGAGATTTTAAATATTTTTCTCTTACCGCACTTATCAATTAAGAGCTTGTTTGAGCTATTGGTACGCTCCCTATATTACCTATCAGTCTTCAACAGTTTTACACAAAATCTTTACCAGTATAATTACAACTCATCTACAACAATCTTTAGATTCTAACCAGTCAAAAAAACACGTTGAAAATAGTGAGAGAAGTTACGAAAAAGACCAATGAATATGAGTTGCCATTATACTTTAGATTTCTAGATTATGAAAAGATATTTGATTTTATAAGCATTTTCACAACAGTTAAGCTTTGGATCTAACATGGCATATTATCATATTCTCGACATTTATCAAAATGCATTGGCAGTGAGGTGATATAAGAAGATTAGTACTTAGAAGGGTATTCATCAAGGTGATTCCATATTTCCATAACTTTTTACAGTATTTATTGTAATGGAATGTACTTGCTGCATTCCATTTAAATTGAAGTAAGAAGGCCCCAAACATTGGGAAAGCCAAATATAATGGAATGTATCTTTATATGATCTCAAATGAAAATAAAGATATGAACTTTTGTAACAATAATCATTAGTTAACCAAGCCCCTAACTTTGAGACACCAAATGTAATGAATAATTAAACGAACATATTATGCTGACCACGTTGTGGTGTCCAAATGTAATGGAACATACTTTTACTCCATTATACCAATCATCAGTTAACTGGGACCAACAGTTTGTGGTGCCAAATGTAATGGACAATATATCATATAAACATATTATACCTCAAATGTAATGGAACATCAATATATGAGAAGAAAATAATGCTTCAAACATTGGATGATAAATTTAATGGAATATATATAATCTAAATGAATCCAATTGTTGAGAAAGCCTAATATAATAAATTGTATAATTTAAATGAAGAAAGACAAAATTATCCCAGTTATATTTAAATAAATTGTTTATATGATATATTGTCCATTACATTTGGCACCACAAACTGTTGGTCCCAGTTAACTGATGATTGGTATAATGGAGTAAAAGTATGTTCCATTACATTTGGACACCACAACGTGGTCAGCATAATATGTTCGTTTAATTATTCATTACATTTGGTGTCTCAAAGTTAGGGGCTTGGTTAACTAATGATTATTGTTACAAAAGTTCATATCTTTATTTTCATTTGAGATCATATAAAGATACATTCCATTATATTTGGCTTTCCCAATGTTTGGGGCCTTCTTACTTCAATTTAAATGGAATGCAGCAAGTACATTCCATTACATTTGGCGCAACAACTAGGGCTCGAAATAAGCTAATTAGAGCTTGAAATACCCACATGCCTGAGAGATGTGTAGTATATATATTGACGTTCCATTACATTTGAGGTATAATATGTTTATATGATATATTGTCCATTACATTTGGCACCACAAACTGTTGGTCCCAGTTAACTGATGATTGGTATAATGGAGTAAAAGTATGTTCCATTACATTTGGACACCACAATGTGGTCAGCATAATATGTTCGTTTAATTATTCATTACATTTGGTGTCTCAAAGTTAGGGGCTTGGTTAACTAATGATTATTGTTACAAAAGTTCATATCTTTATTTTCATTTGAGATCATATAAAGATACATTCCATTATATTTGGCTTTCCCAATGTTTGGGGCCTTCTTTCTTCAATTTAAATGGAATGCAGCAAGTACATTCCATTACATTATGTAAGAAGTATTTTGTAATTAAAACAGAAAGCTAGGGAAGTAAAACTAAATGAAGATTATTTAAGTCATCTAGATTTTGATGATGGTGTCATTTTGCAAACTACTTCAGAGCTTTAGAAAATATTGCAAGTGTTATCAGATGAAAATAAGAAAGAAGGATTAAAGATAAATGTCAAAAAAATAAGTAATGTTTAATAAATTTATTCAGACGAAAGTAAAGATTGATATTTATGAATCAGAAATTATTAGCTATAAATACCTTAATCAGATTATTAATACAGATGGAAATATAATGAATGAAATTAATCTTAGAATTAAACTTGGATGGATTACTTTTGGTAGAAATAAATATATTAAAAGCAAATAAGCTTATTCATTTGAAAAGAAAGATTTTTAATATATCTGTCTTAGCAGTTCTTACTTATGGATTTGAGACTTGGATATTTAATAAAATAACAATTCAAAGACTTTAGATCACTCAACAAAAATATGGAGAGATATGTTACACAGAGAGGTTGACAATGAAACATATGGGTAAGAGAACAACCAATACCATTGACATTATTGAAAGAATTAACAGACTGAAATGGAGCTGGACTGAACATATTGATAGAAAAGTTGATAATAGATGGACACTTTAACTGGATCTCAAGAGATTGTAAAAGACCGAGGTTCGGATCATGTGAAATGGATGAATGAGTTTGCTGGTGAAATCAGACAAACTGAATTAAATTTGGAGATACTAAGTCTGCAGTGAATTGATAATGGTTGAAAATGGTGATGTTAATGAATAAGAAAATTTGCCACATGAAAAAGGATGGCTAATAATTCACAAGTTCCTCAAAGCTTTTTATTTTTATTGAAATACTTAATATGCATGAATAAATTTTATATAACTTATCAACTGTAATGAATATAAAAAAAAAAAATTGACAGTTTAAAAAAAGTTGAAATGAAATTTTTCTTCAAAACATGATTTTTCCATGATCATACCCTGAAAATCAGCTTATTTTTTCAATTAACATTCTTAAATAGCGCAGTGTCAAAATTAGATAAGTTTTATAACTATCTATTATTATGGAAAATCCTTTTAAAAGGTTAATCAACAATCCAAGTGCTTTTTGGAGCCTACATCTAAATAAATAAAAAAAAAATTAAGAAAATGAGAATTTACTACAACAAAAAAAGTGCAATTGAGATTACAAAACACAGGATCGAGAGATGCTTGGAAATTAATAGGTAGAAGGGATATCAATAACTAAGTTAATATGCTTGCTTGGCCTAAGTTTACATTAAACATTTTAATCTAGAAAAGAATTCCATGATAAATGCAATTAAGAACAAAATCAAATAAACAAAGAAGAAATTGTAAAAGATCTTAAAGGAATGATAGATAAATGGTAAAGCATAAATACCCAGATATAAGAAAACAAAGACTAATGTGATGTGCTCATAGAGATATTTGTATTTATAGCACAGTGGTAAATAAAATTGATAACTTAGGTAATAGTAATAATTTTTCTGAAACTGGAAAACAAAAAATTGCATTTGTTTATTTTGTTTTGATGTACAGCAGACATTGCTAATGAAATGTTAATTTTCGAATTAGTGTAATTTATTATTTAAATTTAGCATTATTTATAGTAATAAGTTATTTAAATTTTTATTTGGTTTTCAAAATATTTCAGAGATATGGGTTTTTTTTTTTTTTTTTGTGGATCAAAAATTATTGAAAATTTAATTTTTGAAAGATGATAAGGAAAGCCTATCACTGAATGTATAAAAATACAATGCCAAAATTGCTCAGTTTTAATCCCACTTAATCTTTATTTTGAAGATTATAATGTTCCATCACGTGAAATTTATATTGGCATCATCTTTGATGAATATAAATTCAGCTTCTGTATTATCTTAAAATCTCTTCACAGAAATGTCTTTTTTTCATCATTCTTTAATGATTTAATTTTTTTTTTTTTAAAAGAAAAAATATTTTGAAGGGCTATATCACTTGCAGAAGGTGAAAAGTTCAGTGGTGCCAGACATAGGAAAGAACTAGAATAGACTGAAAACAATTCAGAACAATCAACAATATTTTTGTAGAAGAATGCTTGATTTAGAAGTTTTCCTTGTTTTTCTGCCTGTTGAGTTGACAATCAATCGGTGTAGCATCAGTAATTGAATTATTTTGGTAAGAAACCTATGGGATAATATATTATCATAGGAGTTCAAAATAATGGAATCATTTTTTATAACTCGTATATTGATTTTTGAGTGTCTGGCATACTCTTAAGAGCTTCATATTTTGAAAATAACCCCCCCCCCCTTATATTTTACATGCAGATTTCTTGGAATATATGATATAGTTTTACATTGACTCTCTAAAAATTCTCATGTTATCAAAGTTTGTTTTTGAGATACCATGGTTTTCCTGATAATGATTTTTATTACTGGATAGGGTCAGGTCAATAATTGCTCTAACTATATCTTCAGTGTGCATTGTTCTTCTGCATTTGAATTTAGAGAATCAATTATTGTGGTTCCAAATCATGATGCTTTATCTGTGATGTCTATAATATATTATGTCGAGTTAATTCTAAACCTTCTTAAAAAGTTGAACTCTTGTTCTTGTTATCTGAAAGAAAATTATGAATCTGATGAAACTTTTCTGCCAAATCTCAGTATTTTTCAAACATCTTTTATATGTTTATTAAAATGTGTTTAAATTATATATGAATAAACAGACAAAACTCTCCATACAGTAGTGCCAACCAGAGTAATCAATGGATGCTAGAAGGCTTGTGCATAAAATCCCCATCTAGTGCCCACTCATCCAATATCCCCAGACCAGTTTCTGGCTTGTGGCCTTTGTCAGTGAGTTATGTGCTAGCATAAGAGATGGTGATCATGTGATGTTTATATATGAATAGTTTTATATTTTTACATATTACATGGAAACTTTATAAAAATTCATTTAAACTTTTTATTTTACTGAAAATTCCTTTCTTCCCTTTATTATATATTTTAGAAATTATTTTCCAGTGAAAGATATTTTTTGTTTAAATCGGAACAAAATGTTAATATTTGTTTTTATTTCATAAATATTCTTGATAGTTTTCAAGATATTCGGAGTTCTATTTTTTTTCGTGAAGTACAACAATTTCTGGAAAAAATTAAAGAGATTTTCGTGCAAAAAGAGTCTATTGTAAATGCAAATAAAACTAATTTTGTAAATACGATACTATCTCGTATCTACTAACTTCACATGTTAGGCAAATTTTGTTGATTATTGTTGCAGTACTTTGGGATTAGTGCTGCTGTGGCATAATCATCAGGCAGTAATTATTCTAACTTTGCGAATATATTTTCATTGGTTGCGAAATATCACTTTACGTTTAGCAAAGTTTTTCTTTAAAAAATGAGTTTTTGAATTCCAGTTAATTTTAAAAAATTATCATGAATATGATATAAATAAAAGATTTGAATTAAATAAACTGAACATCGAAAATTGCTTTTGTTTACTAATTTTTTAATATAAAAGATCTTTTATTCACATCGTATTCATAATATTTTTTTAAAATTAAGTTGAATTCAGAAACTCAATTTTTTAAATATAAAGTTCGCAAATCTTTAAAAAAAAACAACAAACCTAAATTGTTAGAATAATTATCGCTGGACGATTATGTCACAACAGTTTTAATCCCAAAGTACCCATTATTTTATATTAGTTATAATTTTTGTTTATTTTTTTTCTCAGATGCATAACATATGTATATATATTTATTAAATAGTTTAGGTTGTGGAATTGGTTATGGTTATTTACATAGGATACCTCGGCACGCTAAAAAGCCAGCTAAAATTCCATCACCTCCCAGTCCCATGCCTGCTTCTCCAACTACAGAAATCTCACATACTCAAGTATCAGCAGATGGATTTTCAGAGGTGACTAATTCTTGAAATGTTAATTTTTTATCATATTTTAGAAATTGCCGTCACATAGCTCTGCAAATTCCCACAATGAGAATTTCGTATTTCCCAATTAATTTATCTATTTTCATTTTGTTTTACTATTTTTTTTTTTTGTGAAATCTTTTTCTTTTTTAATTAAAACATTTTCATATTGGATGATTTTCATGGAATATTATCAGAATTAAAAACTTGCTTTGGAATTTAATACTCTCAGAAATCAGGAATTTATTTCATTTGCTTGAGTTTTCATACTTTTTTAAGCATATATATTTTTTTAATTTTTGTATATAGATTCTGCTTTGCATAGGTCACTATTTTTAAATATATCCTAATTACGATTTCCAGCAATATGCTTTACACTACAGAGCTTGCACATAGGCAAATAACAACGTATATTTGGCTACCTTTCTTTAATGATCTTACACTTTATGAAATTTTATCAGTCATGAACACAATGAAACTGTTTTAAATAAAGATTTGTTCAATGACGAGAATTGCTGCATTTTTTTTTTAATTGCAGTTTATTAAAAAATATGAAAAGTCGATTGTCTTTCTATCACCTTCCCCATCTTTTCTGGAGTTGAAATGGTCATATTCATTTTTGAATGTCTGCTAATAATTAAATATATATATATTATTTAGAAATAATACAGAAATATTAGTCAATTAAAAGTTGAGCAAACTGACTAAAAAAAAATGTGTTGAAAGCAAAAAAATTGAATATTTAATAGTAATATTTAATACTAAAATAATATTTAATTAAGTTAAATTACTTAAAAGTTTTGATTAATAAAAGTTGCACACTATTTAATAAGAATATGGAAAGTCATATTTATTAAGTAAAATTATGTGTTATTTATTTATTGGATAAGTTGTTTAGTAGTTATATTCGGTGGGTATATTGTTTAATAGCTTAATTTTTGATATCAACGACTCTTTTTTCCTTCTGCTTTGGTAAGCACATGCACCATTTCTTTATAAAGGAGCTTTATATTCAGATATTTTGCTAACAAAAGTATACTTATATAAATGTGTATATAAAATGGTAATTAAAAATATATGGAATATTAGGATATCGCATACTGAGAGCAAGCATAAAATTTAAATAGGGATGGAGGGTAAATCTTTTTTCCTTGCCAATTACTTGTATTTGTAAGAAGAGATATTTCATATATATGTATATTTGTGCTTAATGAAAGAATTTTTTCTTATAATTTTTAGGTCCAATTGGATTACTCTGGGACTTCAGCATCTGATGTTATTGAAGGAATCCGAACGTTGAATCTGAGTTCAGATACCTCATCAGTTTCTCTTTCTAATTTGGCAACTAGTTCATCACCTTTAGCTTCTGGTAAGACATTTATTTAGAATTGTGTTTTAATAATAATTCCTATTATTAGAACTTGTTTGATATTTTCTTACTTAAAAAACCTATTTAAAAATAAACTGGATAATGTTGGAAATTTTTAACTTAATAATTTTTTTTGTTTAATCATCATCATCATCAACCATTATCAATCCACTGCAGGATGAAAGTCTCTCAAAGTTTAATCCATCTTCTCCGATCTTTAGCTTCTCTTCTCCACATCACCCCTGCACACTTTCTTATTTCATCCATCCATCTCACATGTGATCTCTTTCTGGGTCTTTTATAATCTCTTGGAATCCAGTTTAAGATTTCAATTGTCCATCTATTATCTTCTCTTCTAGCAATATGTCCAGCCCAACTCCACTTCAGTCTTTTAATTTTTTTCAATGATGTCAGTAACATCTGTTTGTTCTCTTACCCATATATTGTGTTTTCGATCCCTTCTTGTTACTCCCAACATGCATCTTTCCATACTTCTTTGAGTGGTCTGAAGTCTTTGTATTGCTCTTCTATTAAGTGTCCAAGTCTCAGATCCATAAGTAAGAACTGGTAAAACACATTTATTAAAAACCTTTTTCAAACACATAGGCATATTTTCTTTTAGTATCAAGTTATTTCTACCAAAAGCACTCCAACCAAGTTTAATTCTATGATTAATTTCTTCCATTATGTTTCCATCTGTATTAATAATCTGACCAAGGTATTTCTAACTGTTAACTTCTTCTAACTCATCAGAATCGATCTTTATTTTCATATTTTGAGAAAATCCATTAAACATTACTTTAGTCTTTTTAGTATTTATCTTTAGTCCTACTTTCATCTGATAACTCCTGCAACATTTCCTGCAGCTCTAAAGTATTATTTGCAAAAACACCTACATCATCTGCAAAATCTAAATGACTTAAATAATCTCCATTTACTTTCACTTCTTTAGCTTCCCATTTTAATCCACAAAATACTTCTTGCAGCACTGCTGTAAAAAGTTTTGGAGATATGTAGTCACCCTGTCTTACACCCTTCTCAATGTTGACTTTCTAGTATCATTATGTAATCTAATTGTTGCTGTTGCATTTTTATAAATATTCTTTAAAATATGACAATATCCTGGATCTATACCTTGATGACCCAATGCTTTAATCACTGAAGAAATGTTTATAGAATCAAATGCCTTTTCATAATCTACAAATCCAAAGTATAATGGCAGCTCATATTCATTTGTCCTTTCTATATCTTCTCTCAATACCTAGACATGATCTACTGTATTAAAACCATTTTTAAATCCAGGTTGTTCTCTTGGTTGGTGGAAATCCAATGTTCTCTGTAGACGAGTTGTAATTATCTTGGTAAAAATTTTGTATAAAACTGATAAAAGGCTGATAGGTCTGTAATTTATTATATCTTCTTTATCACCTTTTTTAAATGTTAATATTAATACTGCATTCTTCCAATCATCTGGTACATCTTTATCATTTAGACATTTGGTATATAACTTTGCTAAAAAAATTTCTATTTCTTCACCTGCTTCTTTTAATATATCAATTATAATTCCATCATTAGCTGGAACTTTTCCTTTCTTCATACATTTAATTTCATGTCTCACTTCTTCATTTAAAATTGTGTGCAATTCGGAAGATGTAATAGGTATAGGAGGTACTTGTTATTTATTACTATATAATTCTTAATAAAAGTCTTCTACCTATTTCATGATGTCATCTCTCTTTTTAGTAATAATTCCATCCTTTTTTCTTATTGCAGATATAAATTTCCTACCAATACCAAAATGTTGTTTTACACTCTTGAAACTTTTATTCTCTTCTACAGCTTTCCTTGCTAGTTCACAGTTATACTTTCTTATATCATTTTCAACTCTTTTCCGCACCATTTTACAAAATTCGAGATATTCAATTCTTTTTAATGCATCATTTTTGTATATCTTCATATTCCTTCTTTTCTTCATAAATTCTCTAGTCTCAGTAGAAATTTTATTGGTCAATTGCTGCTTTTTTCTACCAGCTATCCTTGTTGCAGTTTTTAAAAGTGTATCAGTTATTTTCATATTAATTTCATTCAAATCTGAATCTTGTTCAAAATCTACTAATACTTGAAACCGATTTGTAAGTTCTAATTTAAATTCATTAGAATGTTTCTGAAGATTAGGAATATCAACTGTAAATATTGTTTTTCTTAATAATTTTTGTCTCTTTAGTTTTGCATTAACGTGTATCTTACATCTTACTAATCGGTGATCATTTCCTGTATTAAATTTATTAAGAACATTACAACCTTGAAATATGTATTTTCTGTTAGTCAAAATATAATCCAATTCTGCTGTACCTTCATTTGGATGCTTCCATGTCCATTTCCTTTTAACATTTTTCTCAAAAAAAGAATTCATAACATAAAGTTTTTATTTTTCTGCAAACTCCACAAGTCTTTGTCCTCTCTCATTTCTATTATCATAACCAAAATTACCTACAGCACTTTCATCTTTGATTTGTTTACCAATTCGAGCATTAAAGTTTCCCATAACAATTTTAAAATGTTGTTTACTCGGATCAAAAGCCTTTTGTACATCCATATAAAAATCTTCTACTACTTCATCACTATGAGAACTTGTTGGAGCATAAACCTGAATTATCTGCATTTGGTATCTGCTATTAAGTTGTATAACTAATCTTGCCACTCTGTCCGATACATCATCAATCTCCACAATGTCGTTCTTCGACTTTTTATTTATAATGAATCCTACTCCACTTGTATTTTCAATATCTGTGCCTTTATAATACAGTACATGTCCACTTTTTAAATCAATTGTCTCTTCACCTTTTCTTCTAACTTCACAAAGTCCAATAATTTCCCATTTAATATGAGACAGTTCTTCTATGATCTGCAGTTGTAAGTACCTAAATAAAAAGTCGTCATCAAATGGCAGCTTGGGTCCGCAATCAGGATTCTTAGCACCCTCCACCCCCGGCCATCAACTGCTACCTTGGTTGGTGACTTTACAGCCTCCTGGGAATAAGGGCCATGATTTATTTTTGTCTGTCATAATTGTATATATTGGAAAAATATTTATCATTTACACAAACATTCATTCTGCCTTATCAGGCAACTGAGAAGAAAGACCATGGTGTTTCTTGATCTTAAACTCAGAGGTAAAAAGCCAATAAACTCACCACGCTGGCTAATGCGTGTTGGTGAGCAGCCCATCCATGTTCGTATACTATATGACTAATCACATAGTAATAACAGCTGTATGGAGTGGACGTTAGGAATTTGCCCTGCTCGGTTTCTTTAAGGCCTCCAAGAGGAATCAAAGGGTCTCTTTTTAGTTAATAGTAAACTCCTTTCTGCAGCCTTTGTTTAATATTTGTGTGAATATATATATATATAAATTTTTTTTATTATACATTTCGGAAAATTATTTGCATATTAATAGTCATGAATGTTTTTTTGGAAAAAGAGATTTGAATAATCCTGAAAGTAAATATTTCAACTAAATTATATATTTGATAGTTTTTACTTCTTTTTTTTTTTTGTTTAAAATTATATATTCAACATTAATTATATACCAAACCTTTAGCAGGTGCTGCTTCTCCTGTCAATATTACAACACCCATTTCATTACCTGGCATGCCTCCAATTACAGTAACTGCACCTGTTCCAAGTGCCATCACAGGATTACCAGAATCATTATCACAAAACACAGTCGGTTGGTATTTTTATATATCGATAAAAATTTTAAAAAAATTATTATACTAAGTTATTTATGCTGAAAAAAAAAAAATCCATAACTTTTGATATTTAATACAAGATTTACTAACATACTTTATAATTATAAGTATGCGACTTTTTTTTTCGCATTAAATAGTGAAGCTATAATTTTACTCTAATTTATAATAGCTTTGCTAAGCGCTTTCGAGATTTCATATTTGAATCTCATACTCATAGCTTTGTAACTAACGATTGTTATGATTATGCATATGCGTTTGAATTTTTAATTAGTCCATTGTTTAGAGAGAGGAAAACATGCCTCTCTTCTGTTAATGGCATTAATGTCATTTGCTATATAGAAAGCTTCTTTAACTTTTCTTTTGGCATCATTTTTTTCTGTACAAATTATTTGGGCAGAACTAGGTTCAAATACATGGCCAAAAGAAAAGTTAAAGAAGCTTTCTATATAGCCAATGACATTAATGCCATTAATAGAAGAGAGGCATATTTTGCTCTCTCTAAACAATGGACTAATTAAAAATTCAAACGCATTTGCATAATCATAACAATCGTTATTTACAAAGCTATGAGTATGAGATTCAAACATGAAATCTCGAAAGTGCTTAGCAAAGCTATTATAAATTAGAGTAAAATTATAGCTTCACTATTTAATGCGAAAAAAAAAGTCGCATACTTATAATTACAATTTTACTAGTGAAGAGAAAAATAATTTATAACATACTTTATATATTTAAGTTAATCTGCAATGGCTACAATTCAGTCTATTATATTGCTATCAATTTTTAAATGCCTTAGTGGGTTGAATCCCTGATCACCACATTGAATATATATACAACAGATATATTTTGTACAATATCTTCAGATTGAATACATTAAATATAAAATGATATATATATATATATTGTTAGAATGAGCAAACATAAATCAGTACCTTAAAAAAAAATGTTTTTAATACTTTTAAAAATGCTTATTTTATATAGGTTCACAAATTCTAAATTTTGAGAAATATTAAAGTCACATTTTTTAGCTTCATTATGAATCTTCATAAAATTATGAAAAAATTGATATATAACATGATATCTCAGATAATTCTTCCATCTTTACTAGCTGACCAGACCTTGTCCTTCCATGCATGGTATTTGCTAGAAATATATTCCTTTCTAATGGGAAAAAATAGTATTTAATAAATAAGTAGGGTATATCAGATATGCAAAGACAACTTGAATAAATTGTAATGTATCAAAAATAAAATAAATTTTTAAAATAATTGCAAAAAAATTAATATATAATATAAAAAAGTAAAAGTGACGGGACGAAAGGCCAAAAAGTTTTTTCAGTATGTGGAAAATTAAGATCAAGTGTTATAATAAATATGATTATAATCATAACTTGTAAAAAATTATAATATTTGTATAAAAAGTAGAAAAAATACCTATAGATTGCAAAAACTGAAATGTAATTGCTTATGTGTACATGACACAGTTATATGATTCAAATACATATTAAACAAACATGACATACTGCTTGCCGCTACAGATATGACTATGAAATAAATTTGATTTTTTTTATTATAATTATTACTTACAAAAAAATATTAATGAATTTGATTTTTCATTATAATCATTACTAGCAAAAAATATATATTTTATAGACAAATTATGAATAACTAGATTTAAAAAAATATAGAGATAAAATTGCTTATAAAGTAGACAGAAAAGACTTATTCTACAGCACAAAACAGACCATTATTTTATGGCATTATAAATTATTTATATTAAAAAAAATATGAAAAATATGATATACTTGCAGTTAATGGAAAATATCTGGAATTTTATATTTACAATTGGTTAGATTCTAACCTCAAACAATTACATATATATGTGTGTGCATTGGAGCATTATAAATTATTTATATAAAAAAAAAAATAGGAAAAATATTATATTTCTATAGCTGGATAAAAGTATATTACCATTGAAGTTTCAGATAAAATTATGATTGTTTTAGTTTCTAAATCCTTGGACTTACACGTATATGCATTGGATTTATGTTTTTCATTTTAGGAAGACTTAAAATCACGTTCATTCTTTTCTGTGACGCTTAAAGAAATTAAGAGAAAAAAAAAAAACTTCTACTAAAATGTTAATAAGAAATGCAATTTTCATCCTACAGAAGGGAAAACAAAACTGATGGAAAGCTGATTCAATAATAAAGAGAATGATTTATTACACATATGTATAGTCTTTACCAATCACATGCTATATAGATTTAAATTGTATGATTGTTCAAAATTCTAAAAAAATACATCATTAGTTGTCATTGCAGTAAATTGAACAATTATCCCTCTCATTACCTTCCTAGGTATATGTCCATTTTTCAATAAGTCAAATTTCTTTAAATTTAGCTCTCAAATTATAGATTTTATTCCCCCCTTTTCTGATTTAGTTACATCTCATAACGTTTGTAGTCTAAGCGGCTATAAATTTTTTCCATTTTCAAATTAACTGCTTGTTTTTTTTTCTACTTTTTAAAACTTGTTACTAATGGCAGCAATAATAAAAAGCAACTTTTTTTCTTTATAATAACTGATTATTAGAAAACAATCAATTGAATCCAGTTAAATAAAAGTAATTTTATTTTCTAATTTTTGTGATTTTATAGCTACATTTTCAAAAAAAAAAATGCAACCATTTAAATGTACATTGTAAATAATGCTAATAATTTTAAAAAAAAGAAATTTGAAAAGATATCTATATAAAACAAATGCTTTTTTTTTTTTCATATGTCATAGCATCGGCCGGGAAGCGAACCCGCTAACTCGGGACAACTTCAGAATATGAGATATTGCTTGTAGCATTCTATGACTAAAAACTGCATTGTAGCCATTGCGGATTAAAAAAAAAGATACGAAACATTATTTGTATACCAGTGCAACTGATACAGGTCCATTATCTTAGTTTTTAATCTATTTGGAATAGTTGTGGGACAAAATCGGTTGTTGCATAATATATAACAGCAGACTAACTTTAGATGCTAATGTTTTCATAGATTTAGACATATTCCTAATGTAATCACCAAAACATCACAGATTTTTAAAAAAAACAAATTGTTCCAGAATGTACATTCAAATTGCTTCATTTCTTTCAGCATAAAAAACAGGTAAGTTAGTGCATTTTGGATTCAGGAGTATAAATTTCAATTTTTATATCTATTAGTCTTAAAACTTTTACAAAATCCATTTTTTTATGTTAATGAGTTTACTTTAACAATAATAGACATTATTTAAGAATCAAATAAACTGGACAATCAATCATATGGCTTTGGCTAGGGAACAAGTACTTTAAAACATAATAAAACAGGTAAATTACAATGGTATTTCTATTGTCCAGTCCCTATAGGACGAAATCTCTGGCAGGATAAACAAATGGAAAACACTTACAAAATTTGTTTCTATGATGTAAATATTATATATAAATATTTATTAAACATTTACTTAATCTTTTGTCTTTTTGATTTAAATTTGTTTTTTAAAACAAAATTGTCATATTTCTTTGTTAGAATTATAACAGTCGTGAATTAATTATTTTGCAGTTTCCATTTTTTTTTTTTAATTGATTTACAATATTCCTTTTTATTTCTACTTGTTTGAATTTTTATTTCAAGTTAACCAAATTTATATTAAAGAAATTTGATGATGCATGTATATGCTTTGAGAGATTGCGATCCAGACAGTTTAGGTAATGAAAGATTATTCTGAGATGTCTAAAATTTCTTTTATTCTTATTGCCTTGCTTTTATACAAGGTTTACAGAATAAAAAATAATATTTCTCAAAATACGCTTTTTCTGTTGCTTTATCTAATAAATATGGTAATTTCGAGCTAAAAAACAATTGTATTACAGTTATCTTTTAAGTAAACATACAATAACTTATCTAGTATATATATATAATTATTATTATTCATAAATGTAAACATAATATATACATTCTTAATAAATTCCATCAATTAAAAACTAAAATATTTAAAAAATCTAAAAATATTTAATATCTTCATATGAATATGCAAACATATAAACCAGACATAAATATACTGTAACGGGATGGGAAGATGGGGTGAACCTGTTGTGATGGAAATATTTCATATAATGATTTAATGAGCAATATTATAAGATATAAAAGATATTAAAGAAATGTTCAATATTCCAAAATATATAAGAAATTTTATATATAATAAGAGAGCCTGAGATCATGAAAGATCTCTCTGAGAGATCAGCCAGCTAGATCAGAAGTGATCAGTTAACTCCTTAGAGCAACTAAAAGCATAATTATAAATCTACCAATTCTAGCATTAAAGTCTCTCATAACAATTTTAAAATGTAGTTTACTCTGATTAAAAGCCTTTTGTACATCCATATAAAAATCTTCTATTACTTTATCACTATGAGAACTTGTTGGAGCATAAACCTGAATTATCTGCATTTGGTATCTGCTATTAAGTTGTATAACTAATCTTGCCATTCTGTCTGTTACACCATCAATCTCAACAATGTTGTTCTTCTACTTTTTATTTATAATGAATCCTACTCCACTTGTATTTCCAATATTTGTGCCTTTATAATAGAGTACATGTCCACTTTTTAAATCGTCTCTTCACCTTTTCTTCTAACCTCACAAAGTCCAATAATGTCCCATTTAATATAAGACAGTTCTTCTAATTCTTGCAATCTTCCTTCACCTGAAAGTGATCTGCAATTATAAGTACCTAAATAAAAAGTCGCCATCAAATGGCAGCCTGGATCCGCAATCAGGGGATTCTTAGCATCCTCCGCCTTCGGCCACCAACCACTGCCTTGGCTGGTGACTTTACAGCCTCCTGAAAATAGGGGCCATGATTTATTTTTGTCTGTCATAATTGTATATATCTAGTGGAAAAATATTTATCATTTACACATACATTCATTCTGTCTTATCAGACAACTGAGAAGAAAGACCATGGGGTTTCTTGATCTTAAACTCTGAGGTAAAAAACCAATAAACTCACCATGCTGGCTAATCCATGTTAGTGAGCATTTCATCCATGTTTGTATACTATATGAATAATCACATAGCAATAACAGATGCAACGACAAGAACGTATGGAATGGACATTAGGAATTTGCCTCCAAGAGGAATCAAAGCGTCTCCTTTTAGTTAATAGCAAATTCCTTTCTGCAGCCCTTATTTTTATATCTATATATATATTTAACATAATATATCAAAAATTCTTTCTTTTTCTAAAGTAACACTTGATTTTAATTGATCTGTATCCTTAATTTTTGTAATCAATATTTTTTTCTTTTTGTATGTCTTTTTCAAAAAATTTCCCATTATTTTAAATACGAATTTATAGCAAAGTATTTATTTTGTATGTTTTAATCCATTCTTGTATATTTCTTCATTTATCCATTGTAATTTTTGTATGTTGATATAACTTTGAATGCAATGTATGTGATATATCCTAAAATATAGTGCTATTTAATCCAAGTTGTGCAAAATTTCTTTCATTCTGATTGCTTTGTTTCTATAAAATCTTTACATAATAAAATAAAAAAAAAGACTTCTCAAAATGCACTGCTTTAATTAATGTATATAACAATTTCAACTGACTAATAATCTTTAAATCTGGAAAAATTATTATTTTATTGTCTGAAAGAAGTAAGTGTAAGATATTTCAAATTAAAAGTTATAACATTATTGTTTATATATATATTTTAATTGATGGAATTTGTTAAGAATGTGTGTATTATGTATTTGAGACATTTATTAATAATGATAAACATATATTATATAAGTTAGTTTTTGTTATGCTTTCTTGAAGGCAGAATAAATGTATGAATGAATATTTATAATCATGATAATCAAAATTAATTATGGCCTTATTCCCAGGAGACTATGAAGTTGCCAGCCAAGGCAGAAGTTCGCAGTAAAAAGTGGAGGATGCTGATTGCGGACTCATGCTGCCATTTGATGATGATGATGTTTTATTTAGTTATGAATGAAGATTGCAGGAATTGGAAGAATTGTCTGATTTCAAATGAGACATTTTAGGAATTGTTTTAAAAAGTGGATATATACTATCAAATATTGGAAGTGTAAGTAGAGTAGGATTCATTATAAATGAAAAATAGAAGAAAAGTATTGTAGAGGTGTATCAGATAGAGTTGCAAGATTCAACTTAGTGGAAGATGCCAAATACAGATGTTTCAGTTTTATGCACCGACAAATAGAGGATTTTTAAATGGATGTACAAAAGGTTTTTGATCAGATCAAACAGCAATTTAAAATTAGCATGAGAGACTTTAATACTAGAATTGGTAAGAACTAGAAAGATAAAAGTGTTGTAGGTCACTTTGGTTATTGTGATAGAAATGAAAGAGGGCACACACTTGCGGAGTTCTTGGAAAAACTATATTATGAATTTTTTCTTTGAGAAAATGGTGAACAGAAATAGAAGCATTCAAATGAAGGTACAGCAGAATTGAGTTGTATTTTGACTAAATCAAAATGTTCTTAATAAATTCAACACAGGAAGTGATTGTTGATTAGTGAGATATAAGAAACATGCAAATGCAAAAGTAGAGAGACAAAAATTATTGAGAAAAACGGTATTGATATTCTTAATCTTCAGAAACATTCCAGTGAATTTATATTAGAACTTGCAAATTATTTTCAAATATTAATAGATTTTGAAGTTTGTTCAAATTTGAATACCAATAGGAGGATAATTGATAGTCTATTAAGAACTGCCACAAAGATAGCAGGTACAAAAAAGCAACAATTGACCTGTAAAATTTCTACTTAATTGCCAATTTATGAATGATGGAATATGTAAAATGTATAAAAAAGAGTTAGTAAAAATATAATTATGAATTGGCAATAAAAGCTATAGAATAGAATATAAATATCAAGAGTGTAAAATACTATCTCGATATTGCTGGGAAACTTATTTCTGCAATAAGATGATGACATGAAATGTGTAGAAGTTTGCATAAAAAATTATATAGCAATAAAGAACAAGAAAAAGTATCATCTAGAATTAATATATCTTCTGGGTTGCCCAGGATTTTAAATGAAAAAGTGAGAATGGATTTTAACCAAGCAAAAGAATAAGCTGGACTTAAATGTGGTTTTAGCACAATGGATTACATTCAAATATTGAGAAAAGTTATAGAAAGAACTAATGAATACAAGTTGCCATTGCACATTGGATTTGTAGGTTATAAAAAAAAAGCTTTTGATATTTGATACTATAAGCATTTCTTCAGTGATTAAAGCATTGGATCATCAAGATATAGACCCAGGATATTGTCATATTCTGGAGAATATTTATTAAAATGCAACTGCAATGATTCAATTATGCAGTGATACTAGGAAAATTAACATGGAGATGGTTATGTAATAGAGTGATTCCATATTTTTGAAGCAGTTTTGCAAGAAGTATTTTGTGGGTTAAAATGAAAAGCTAAGGGAGTAAAAGTAAATGGGGGTGATTATTTAAGTGATGTAGATTTTGCAAATAAGAGTTATCAGATGAAAGTAGGACTAAAGGTAAATGCTAAAAACACTAAATTAATATACATAGATTTTATCAAGAGAAAAAAATAAAGGTTGAAAATGGTGAATTAGATGAAGTTAACAGCTACAAATCACCTTGGTCAGGTTATTAATATAGATGGAAACATAATGGATGAAATTAATCATAGATTTAAATTTAATGGAGTGCTTTTGGTAGAAATAACTTAATATTAAAAGGAAATATATATGTCTTATGTGTTTGAAAAGGAGACTTGGACACTTAACAGAAGAGCAATAGAGACTCCATACCACTCAATAAAGTAAGGAGAGATGTAGCTTAGGAGTAACAAAAGTGATCAAAAACAAAATATGTGGATGAAAGAACAACAGGTGTTAGTGACGTTACTGATAGAATTAAGAGATTGAAGTTGAGCTAGCTAGTGGACTTATTTCTAGCAGAGATGATAGATCGACAGTTGAAATCTTAAATTGGATTTCGATGGATGAAATAAGAAAGAGAGGCTACAGATATTAAAGTTACAGACCTCAGTCCTGTATTGGATTGATAATAGTTGAAAATGATAATCTTAATATTTATCTAATAAATAATTGTAATACAATTGTGTTTTTTTAGATTGTGAACAGCGTATTTTGAGAAGTAGTTTTTTTATTTTGTAAATAAAAATTATCTGAAACATATAAGAAAAGAAAATAATAGGATTATACTGTACTCTTTTCTCAGAATTTTTTGATTTTGTTTTCCTACTGAAATCTGATTCACAGAAAAATCTCGACAAAAAAATGACTGGTTAATGCAAGATTGGATAGGAGAGAGTCTACTGTATATGCTTTTTTAGCATTAAATATTCATAAATATATATAATATTTGAATATTTGTTACAAATTCAATTACTCAAAAATTATCGCACATTAATTCAACTATAGTCTTAATGTATCATAAATTAATAATGTGTCTGATGATGCTAAATATATATGCATGTGGATTATTTAATTATGAATATAGGTACTTTAACTTAATTTAAATAAGTAATCTTTTGTTCATTAGTTATTTACACTATACGTTAGTTAAAAACATGGAATTGTTAGATATGGGACTGAACTTAGATAAGATACAAGCTTTATATGAATCTTATATTTGCATTTTTAAAATATAAATGGTCTCCTTACTATGGAACTGGTAAGGATATATCTTGAACGTGTAGAAATGCTTTATGATGCTTTTAGAGTTGTCAGGAATATAAGCTTTTATTACTAATATTTCAGTGAAATTTTTGTTTGATTAAAAATGGGGACAAGTATTCTGAGACTTATAGTGTTTAATGATCCTTAAATTTCCTAATCAGAGACATTAGCTTGAATACAATGGGATACAGGATGGTAATCCACGCTTAAAATTGTAATAGCATAAAAATCATTTTTAGAATATGGCAAATAAAGTGAGTTATTATACATAGACTATGAGAACACTTTAAAAAAAAAAATTCCAAGAGGTAAAGATTTAAAAATTGTGAAGACAACCGTTCTAAGATAAAAGATATTCTGAAATCAAATCCTGATTCTTCTAGTCAAAGGATTATGTGGGGCTGAAAGTTTACTTACATATATATATAATAATTGTTATATAGTTCAAGAAATGAGTTGGGTGAATTAAAGTCAATCTATGGCAAAAGAGATGGATTTTGTGGTTCTGAAATATGTAGGAACAATATGAAGAATTATTTATTAATATTGAATAGAATGAATATAGAAGTGTTAATGGAAACGAAGATGGAAAGAATGGTATAAATGATTCAAATTGAATATGTTGTTTTTTTTTTAAAAAAAAGTATAATAGAAACAGAATAGATTGAAGGAAGATAGAAATATAACAGAAGATTGGTGCATGGTAATGAAAGAAAAGATAAGAATGATTTTCTTTTTTTTGATAAGCTTTAAGATGTATCACAAACATCACCCAAACAGGAAGTAATGATAATATGTATAAATAATAATCAAGATACAAGTGGAAAAGCTCTTTGCTGGTCTATAAGGAGAAAAAGAAAAAATGTTAATGTTCAGAATCTTACAGCTCATTATAAAAAATAAAAAAAAAATTTGTTATACTGAGTAAATAGCATATATATCGGAATATGAATATAAAAAACAGATAAGAATAGACAGATTATCAGCAATTTAAAGTATTCAATTTGGAAAATAGTAAAATATTTCATGCAAAATGATATTGAAGAACTGGAAAATATAATGCCAAGAACATATGGAAAATATAAAATCAAGCATATGATAAATACATTTCCATTATAAAAAAACAGAAGATAAAAAAATTACAATACACTTAAATAAAAAGTAAAACCTCTTTAAGCAAAGTGTAAACAATGGGAGAATAATTAGAGAAATAGATGATAGTATTAGCTGTTGAAAGTCATTTGAAAATGCATTAATTTATTAAGGAAACATACGAGTGTTCCATCAAATACTTTAAAAGAAATGCAGGAAATGTTTCAATGTAATTCATAAACTGTATGAAAACAGTATGGCTGAAGTGAAAACTGATGTTATTGAAAAGATTTAATAATCCTTTCAAATTACATCAAAAAATGTTTAAGTTCAATGTGCTTTCGTTTGTGCAATTGCGACCCAAGATAGACAACTAAGACCAGAAAACATTAGGAATATTCAATTGGAATTAAAAGTAAAGTTTTCAAGGACTGAATATCTTATCATTGAAATTGGTCATTTCAAAGTTAAAGCTATGAGGTTTATCATAGTCTGTAGTTAATAAATAATCATATCTCACTTATTCTAGAGCTTATGAGGTATGTGAGCAATCAAACGGCAGGTTGAACACAATTTCATAAATTAATTCCCCTTCCCCCCAAAAAAATTGACTTTTACCCTGGAAAATGTGCAGGCATAGATGATAAAGGCACAGACATTTCCAATAATAGCCATTTTTGTTTTTGCATTATTGTATCTTGAAGAAGTACATTTAGGGTATTACTAAGACTATCTAATAACTGCCATCTTGGTAGTTTCTTTCAAAAAATTTCTTTTTTCCCGATATAATTATTTTTGTTTATTTAATCTCACTAGTAATATTTGTAAAAGAAAATAATTTAAAATATCTTTTTTAACAATATTCAAAGTTGTACAGTTATGTATATCTAGCTTCACTTCTAAGTATTACTTCCTAATTGTTAGAACACTTCATTAATGATACACCACGTATATAGATATATGTACGATATTTGATTGGTGTCTATAAAGTATTTGGAGCTTATCTCATACTCAACTACTTTTCTGTACACTTTTCAGAGATGGATTCTCATCTGATTGTTATTGCTTCTGAAGTTATTCACATCACATGTTTCACTCGTCCATTACAGATTATCTAAAACAGCCCCAAATTAAATACCTAATGATAACTGGCAATAGTTTATGCTTAGATCGATTGTATCATAGAATACACTCTAGTAGTTTTTCTATCAGATCTGATAAAAATTTGTTACAAGTAATGATAATTTTTTGGTCGCTGACTATCAGTGAATCTTGAAACTCATATACATGACTTTAAACTATAGTGTATTAATTTGTAGTAACTTAAATATACTTTTTTGTTATCTTGTTAAATATATATAAATTTTGTTCTGCAATTTAATGATTTTTTATTTTAAAAATTAATTATACAACTTGATTTAGAAAATTAAAAGTTTTTCAGGATTCATTCATAATATATATGTGTGTGTGTGTGTGTGTGATTATATATATATGATCACTGGAGCTGATTGGTAAGCTCCATCTAATGATCATAAAATGCAAGCTTAAAGGCAAGTTACGAAATTTATAACTTGTTTTGATTGTCATATATATATATAAAATACATGGTTACATACCTTTGTAAATAATTGTGTTTTCTTATAATATTCTGTAATACTTTTTATTAATTTGATGTATTTTTTTAATTATTTTTAGAATCTTTGAAAGAATCTGGTTCAATTCCAACTTCTGCTCCAGTACCAAATCTGATTAATACTCCAGCTACAATATCAGTTTCAACACTACCTGTAGTTGCTACTTCATCATCATAAGGAAAATTAAGTCTTTCAGAATTTACTTTTATAGATAATTTGGAGAAAATAAAAAAAACTGATAATGATCCAAAATAATAGTATTGATTTTATTTTCAAAAATTGTATGTATATATAATGCCATTATTTATAATAGATGTTCTTTTCATAAACTTCATTTAAAAAATTCTAAAAACAAATGTGTACCTAAGTGCACATTTCATAAATATTCACATACTCAGTGTGTATATCTATGCATATGAGAATTTATACAGTGTGTCTACAACGTAGAAAATGTGTTCAGACTAAACATTTTTTATGACAGCAGTAATTCTAATTAGAAAATTTTTTTAAGATAAATAAAGTACCACTTTATATAAATGAAATGAAAGTCTTACTATCAAATGGTTGCATGAAAATATTTGTCTTACTGCTTTCTCTTTCATAATAATCAGACCACCTTAGAGTAGTTTTCCCCCTCATTTCCACTATTTGTCATAAATCTTACCTCAGTTTTGGATTTTTTCTTATTGGGCTTCCATTTGTTGGAAAAGTTATCTTCCAGATTTTGATATCCCTCCTGATCATTTATATATAAAGCATTCCTTCAAATTGATTGCCATCACCGAAGTCATTTAATTCTATCATTTTAACAATTATTTCTTCTAATCACTTTTCTTTAAAAAATTTACTGTTTTTTTTTTAAATATTGCACATTATTGAATAACTTTTATTGTTATCCTATTTTCTGCTTGAGCAAGAAACCCTTGTATTTTTGAACTTCAAAGATAAGCAAGAATTTTTTCTTTTTGCAGGGGTGGGAGCACATAAGAAAGTTTGTGCAAACTTATGCATGGTAAAAGTAGCATTTATTTTCTTGCAATTTACAACTGGATCAAAAACTATTTTGTTCATTATCCAGGAATTGTGTTTATTCTGTGACAAAAACACTATGAGCAAAGAATTTTAGAATGCGCACAACTCGCATCTTATATATGTAGAAAATAATCTGCAGTTGATATGTCTTTTTTTTAATAGAACTAAATACACTACTGTACATAAACAACAATAACTGAAGGAGCAAAAAAAAAAAAACTTGCCTTACAAGAGTTTAAGGCATATTTTTTGAGCTAACGCTATATTAATGTCTTGCTACTAGCACCGTAAAAATCAAACGTATATTATCTTAAATCATAGTAGTGATCGGTTTCAATTGCCATCTTGCAAACAAATGATTTATTAGATATCGTAATTAAATGGTATGCATGAATATTATAAAAATAAAATTACGCTATTGTTCAATATCTTATTAAATTAATACCTCCTATTGCAAACATTTCCATTACTAATAGATACACTGTATATAAAATAAATGAAGCTATTTTTTTTTATTAATTTAATCATTTTATTTTGAATCATTATCTCAAAAACTTTTCAAGTTTTAAACATGATTTTTAAGTCTTTGCTTTTTTTTTTTTAAGTTTGTTTTTTAACAGTAATATTGTATTCCACTAAACTTTGGTTCCATTGTTTATTAGTTGTCATTTGAGAAACTGTACAGAAATTTCTTTCTTTTTGGTGTAGAATATTTCTTTAAGCTTATTTTTAAATGGAAAAAATATATATATTTTGAATAAAATATTATTGACTCTAATATGATTTTTTTTTTAAAAAAAAAATTAAAATATTTTAGATTATAATATTGGATTACATGTTTTATCTTTATATAGAATCTACCTCTTACAATTTAGTCTATTTTTTAAAATCATTAAGAATTTATTTTAATTATTGGGTACGAAAATGACACTCTAAAAATGTCAAATATTCTGCATGGTGTAGTAAAATTGGAAATGTTTATGAGTGTTTGTTGTTTAATTACAGAAATCTTTATCAAGAAATTTCTCAGAGCTGAACAATTCTATATAATGATTACTAACATATGTTGATAAATGCAATCCAAAACTGAATTTTTTAAATTTATTTGAATTTAAAAAATTGAAACATTTCTATTAAATACAACAAGATTGTTGTAATGTGCGTGCATTATTTTTAGTATTACAACAGATTCACGCAATGTTAATAGATGAACTCATTTCCCACAATTTTACTTTAACGTAACCATCGTTTGTTATTTATTGGAATATTTTTTTGCAGACAGCACGAGTTATAGAAATGCCTATGTGATCAGCATTAAAATACTTGTAACTATATTAAATTAAACAATCCAAAACAAAGCAAAACTCTCCATTGATTGCTCTTGTTAGCACAAGATGGCACTGCTGTATGGAGAGTTTTGCTTTGTTTTGGATTGTTTAATAACAATTATTGTGCTAGTATGAGATAGTGATCATGTGATGTTTAGTATATTAAATTAAATTCCTCTTTTAAAAAAGTATTTAAACCATAAATGTAGTAATCAAGAGATTTTTCACAGATTGATATGTAATGAAGTGCAATGAAAATCCGGTAAAAGATTTTAAAAAAATGAAGATCAGAATTGTCCAAACTAGAAATTCCTCTGATTCCAGAAATGTGAAAGTTGGATATTGAAAAAAAGATTAAAAAAATAAAGAAAATATTAGTGCTTTTGAATTGCGATGTTGTGAAAACTTTTGACAATTGCTCGGCAGCAAAGAAAATGAATAGATTGTTAGTAAAGGAATGAAGACGAGCAGCAATTAGGTGGATGCACTTCGTCATCATAATAATGGATGTGCCTTTGATTAGTCTAAAGAAATGCTATTGATATGGTCACCAGAAATTGATATTTAATTATAATGAATTATTTAAATTTAAAACAACAGCCTACTCCTAATGTACCATAATCAGAATAATTAAAAAAACTTTAAAATGGTTGTCTTGAGATCGGGTTTAAATTTCTGATAAAACAGTATCTCAACTTGTAACACACACACACACACCCTTTTCTCCCAGTATATCAACTATTTGGACTTTTTACCACTAAAATAGATGGATGATGCTTTTATTGTTTTGTAACATACATATTAAAAATAATCGTGCTCAGTTTTGTGAAGTAGACTCTGAAAAACGCTTTTCAATTCTGAATTTGATAATAATAACTAAGTTAATGTATATAATTTTGTTTCGTCTTATTAATGTAAATCAATTTTAGCAATGGCGATAATCGCAAATAATAAATAACAACTGGACTTAATTACTGGAAAACTTTGAAGCAAGCTTAAAATTTCTCGAATTATAATACAAGTCCAGTTTTTCTGAAAATGTAGCTGCTTTATATTTTATACAGGATGTTAAATATTTGATTAAAATTCAATGATTCTTATTTTTTGTAGTGAAAGAGGATGAAAGTTAAAAAAAGGGTAGGAGTGGATAGCGATGCTTTGAAAGTAGTACGTGAGACTGCGTTTTCATAGATCTCGTTATTGACAGGAAATGATTACATTGTACTGTATCTTTTAAAGTTACAGTTAAAAAAATTAATTATTTTGCTTACTAATTAATTAGTATATTTTTTGTCTAATAAATGCTACTCTAGCAATTTTGTTATAATATTTGCTATATTAGGCATTCAATCTATTACTTTTTAATTTTTACAAGTTCACTTTATGGCATCATTGAATTAATAAATTGAACTGTATAATAATAGATTTGAGCATAATATGAAATATAAATTTTATATACAGTATTAGTTAGAAATACGTAAAACATATTTTGACTGCTGATGTAAGAATCTTAGTGGGCATGAGATTTTAATCAAGAGATAGTGCTATGATAAATCGCTACATTTACCATCTTATCTACATTTTATGTGATGCTATAATAGTGTGCCAAATATAAGTGCTGTACCAGCATTGTTGGTTCCTTATCCTTCCTGAATTAATTATTTTATAAAATAAGCGAAAATATATAATTCAGCAATGCGTTTCTTACTCTTTTATTATAAATCTATATATTTATATTTTTGAATTGCATTATATAATCTTGTAATGTAATGACTTGGTAGAAAGACCCCAGATTGACCTTTATAAACATCCAATCATTAGGTGCGCTGCAGGTTTAAACATTTGTCTTCCTAATCAGAAATGATAGCTAGACTTTCTATGTATTTACTGTAATCGGTCATTGATTGGTTTTATAGTTTGATTGTTTTCAGTCAAATATATCTATATATATACAAAATTAAATCTTTTAATATAACTTTTTTAGATATCTCACAAATGGTGGAAATGATTTATATCCATCCAATAGAATATTACATGTCTCACTTTAAAGAATTTTATTTAGTGTTTTTTTTTTTTTTTTGGGGGGGGGGGGAATACTGGAATATGTATTTATACAGTTCAATATTTTAAAAAAACTTTTATATAAATATGCTTTGATAAGATAAATTTAAGTCATGGAACAACCAAACCTGAAAACGTTATGGTAATTTCACAATCTTGATTCCTAAATAATTATTTAAATGAACTGGCAAGTAATGTTCACTTTTAAAATCAATGACAATCCATCAGGTAAATTTACTTCTGTAAATGAAAACCAAAATTTTTTTAATGAAAAATTATTTATAAATTTATTGACTTCAGAAAAATTATTTATAAATTTATTGACTTCAGTTTAAGGAGCTATTGTTAAAATGAATTTTTTTTAGTTAATTTTAGAATTTATATGTATACACTTTAATACAGGTACTATTGCTAATTTTCCTATATTATACAACTTTTGTATCAGACAATCAAAATCTTAACTTCTGTTATATAATCATAGAATGTGGCTGTTGTGTTTTTGATGCACTTTGTGTGTGAGCTTCAAGCATCTATGATACTGTCAATAGATTCCAAATTAAAGTTGAACGAGTGCTGCTTGAAGAAAGAAAAAATAAAACATGGTACTCATATCAGTTTCTCATAATTTTATTAAATGCTTTTATTTAACCTGCATTGACTTCAACTAGTTACAAGTCCAAATTAAATTTTTAAATGCCTTAATTTCATATTTTTTAAATTGAACAGGTGTCTATTTTTCAAAAATCAAATTCAGTTGAATTTAGCTTGTTTAGTGTAAATTTTATTTCCTTTTTCAGATTTAATGGTATCTTGTACCATTTGTAGTCTAAATGGCTGTAATTTTTCTTCATCTTTTTGCAAATGATTACTATTTTTTTTCCTACTTGTTAAGACAAATATAAAAATTATCTTAATTAATATTTATAATGATAAAAAGTAATTTTGTTTCATTTTTGGGGTTTTATTTTTTTATATAAATAATATTTATTGAAAACAAATGTTCTTCTTAGGGGTGGTATTTCATACTGCTTATAGAGTGTATGTTACTATACTGTATTGTAGCTTTTGCAGGTTAAGTTAGAAATTTTGTTTAGGATAAATTTGGTAATTGAAATTAACAAATTTAGAACAAATGGTTTTTCTTCAAATTTTGCCCATATGTTAGAAATGGATGGGAATGTAATATGATAATGGAATATTTCAGGATGATTCTCAGGTTTGTTTACGGTAGAGGTGTATGCAGATTGAATTTCCAAAATATTGGTACCACTTCAATAAGTTTTCTGTGATACATACAAATGGTTGATACATTTTTTAAACTCTTATTTTAAAAAAAAGTGTTATATAAGAATTAAAATAGAAATAAACACAAATCTTAACTTTCAATTGATTGTAAGAGTCCTTTTTTTAGAATGGTATAAAATTTATTTTTTCTTGGTTGTAAATTATTTTTTTTTAATGCATTTTTCATAAACAGAATAATATTGGAATTGATTTTCAATGCACTGCAAAAAATACTATATATAAAAATATTTTATAATAAACGCTTTTATTTACTATCCAATAAAAAACCAAATAATGTTTTTTCCAACCGCAATTGGGGTTTTTATATTTAATTTGAAATAAAACCATGGGATATCCAGAAATTGATTAATTCAAGCAGTTTTTTTTTTTTACAAGTGATTGTATCATTTAATTTCTGAACACTTAAATATAAAAACCAGTTGTGATTGAAGAAGTGATTATTATTTGATTTTTTAATGTACAGTAAATAAAAGCGTTTTTATAAAATATTATATATATATATTTTAAATTTGTTTATTAAGATTAAATTCAAAAAATATTAAGTAAACTTTAACCCATGTTAAAATAATTTAGTTTGGCAGATTTGACAATTTAAAACGGTTCCTTTCTTAATTCTCTCAGAATGTTAAAATTCCTGAATTTTTGATAGTTGGATTTGTGATATTGTTTCTGTAAATATTTTTTATTATGATTATTATATTTCTGATTCATATTTTAAAACATTTAATTCTATATTTTGAAAGCTTTCTCTCTCATTTAAGGTTTTGATTTAGATATAAAAATATGAATATTCCATTAAAATGTTAACCCCTCCCCCCCATCTATTTTTCAAAAGATTACTATTGTGTGGTTATAAAAAGTGATATAAAGTGAAATATGTAAGAATTAGTTATTTTTTAAAAACATTATATATAATTCCTATAATATATATATATATCGATCACATTATATTTATCCTCAGATTTATATAGATGAACATCATATTGATAACAGAGAGTAAAATTTAAAACCCAAAAAAAAATAATCACTTGATCATCAGCTTATATAATGCTTTTCAGGATCCCCAAACTAGTGACTCACTTGTGGTCATTGTCAGTGAGGAATTTGGATCTAGATCTAATGCACTTGACTGCTGGATGAAAGATACATTAGATATAAAAATTCAAGCTTCTCATTGGTAGTCATATTCCGGAAACTAATCTGGGGATATGAATTTAATAAGCACAATTATCCAATTTCTGTTGATTACTTAAGCTTTCAACAGATGGCAGCACTAAAGTTTGCTCCAAAAAGAAATAGAAAAAATAGCAAATAGGATTTTAGGTGAGAATATTCAGAAGAATAAATGTAATAAAAAAATGAGAATTAGAAAGAGAGGAAAGAAGTATGCAGAGAATATAAGTGTGCTATTAAGAACAAGGAAAGTGAAAAAGAGATTAATGCTAAATGGGAAAAGTACTTAGAAAAGAAGAAGTTGACTAAAATGGATAATTATATAGAAAGAATGAAATTGAATAGTAAATTGTTGGAGGATATTAATAAAAGGGGAAGAGATGGGAGTAAAAAAATTTGGAATTACATTAAAAGGAAAAATATAGGGGAGAGATAGTATTACTAGATGATGAGAGAATAGAGTGTAGCTCTAGAGAAGACTTAGAGAGAATCTTAAATAGATATGTAATGGATATAGAAAAGATGTTAGATGTGAAGGATAGTGATAGAAAACATGAAAGCATATAGTAATGGAAATATTAGGTTTACAAAAAATGAACTGAATGAGGTAGAGAAGAAAGTGGAAAGGCAAGAGGTTTAGATGGATGGGCAGCAGAGATGGTAATGAATTTAGATTATAGGGCAAAAGTAAAATTATCCTATTTTAATAAGATGGCACAGAATAGTTTTTCCGAGTTGTTGGAGTAATACAAGAGTAAGATTATTATTTAAAGGAAGGATCATAGAAAGTTAAATAATTATAGACCGATAGCGGTAACATCAGTTTTATATAAAAAAAATTCATATATGGTGGCTAAACGAGTTGTAAAATGGATGGAAGGGAATAATGTAGTGGGGGAAATGCAAGGAGGTTTTAGATTAGATAGGAGATAGTTTATTTGTAATTACACAACTTATGGATATGAATTCAGGTACACAGTTATATATGTTTTATAGATATAAAGAAGGCATATGATAGAGTAAATAGATTATCGATAAGTTTAACAAATTTGGGAATGGATGAAGCTTTAGTGGATATTATTAAGAAATTATATGAAAATAATTACTATATATATATATATATCAATTAGGGAATATAGAATCAGTTAAAGTTAAAAATGAGGTGGGACTAAGGCAAGGATGCCCAGTGTCACCTATTTTGTTTTTGTTGTATTTGAGTGAAAGGGAAAGAGCAATAGAAAGATTAGGAAGAGGGGTAGAGATAACGTTAATAGGTGGTAAGGGAGTATATACTTTGTCAGGTCTTTTTTTTTTGCGGATGATATATTGTGTGCAGAAGGAAGATATGGAAGTTATCCTGAGGATATGTGCAAGGGTGGGTAAAGAGATGGGGATTAAATTTAATGAAGAAAAATCAAATATAATAATGGTTAATATTGGGGAAAGAGAAGATGTAGAATTTTTATTGGGAGATATTAAGTTAAGGGTGATGAATAGATATAGTTATTTGGGAATTATCTTAAGTAATCAGAAAAATTGTTTGGATAAATGGGAGAAAAATTGATAAATGAAGCAAAGAGAAGAAAAGGATTGATCAAGAAATTAGCAGTGTTTTCATATAATAAATATGATGCAGCTAGAATTATATGGTACTTGCCATAACAGGGTTAACATATGGTAATGGTGTGTTATGTGTTAGTAAAGGGGTATTAGATTACTTAGAAAAAGTACAAAGGGAAGTAGGAAGACATGCATTGGATGCAGATGTATGGACAGCAAGGGAGGCAATTCAAGGAGAAATGGGATGGTCAAGTTTTTATATGAGAGATGCAAAAAGTAAAATGTTTGGTAGAATAGTATTTAATTGGGTTATGAGTAAAGGGCAGGCAACAAGATGGGTGAGATATGCAAAAGATTTGGATAAAGAATTTATATCTGTATATTTGTACAAAAGATGGGATGATTGTGTTAGAAGAATTGTTGAGTGTTATAGTGGTAAGGAATGGGATAAAAGAATAGATTTATTAATAAAAAATAGGGAGTTGGACAACTAGTATGGAGAGTAAAAAAAGCTTAAATATATATAGAAGTAAACAGAATATTAGGTGCGAGTTAATATATAATAGTAAGGAAAGTAGTTTATTGTTTAAGGCTCAAACGGAATCTTTAGCAACAAGAGAATATACATGTAAATGGAAAAATATGGGTGATTTAGTCTGTAAATTGTGTAAGGAAGGAATAGAAAATATTAGGCATCTGTTAATTGAATGTAAATGCTTGAAAACAGAAAGTGTACAAATAATGAAGTTATGGAAGAATAAATTGAAAAAAGTGATTATACAGAAAGTGGATTATTGGTTTTTATGCTGTGTTTGGGAAAAGATAAGGGGTATTTAGATATAAAGGCCATAGAGTTGACAAAGATTATGTTGTGGAAATGGGATGGAGCAGAATATGAGAAAACTCGGAATGGGAAATTGAAGGTAAAGTGGCTAACAGGTTTCTCTGGGTTTAATTGCTGAGAGATTTCTGACTACGTTGAAGAAGTCACAATACATCATATCAAGAATCAAATTTGTCTCAAATTTACAAATATGAAAAACAGTTTAATAACTTATGTATTTTATCTACAACTTACTTCTTTATCAAAATTTATTTCTTTAACCAATAAATAAGAACTTTTAAAATATCTGTGTGAAGCTTATAACTGAATTAATTTGAGAAAATTTGTAACAACTGTTTTTCAGATGTCATTTGAGCTAAAAAAAAATTATTTGTTAGTACATCTTTTTTTCACTTAATGAATTTGAAATAAATTAGTGATTGTAAGATGTCTGGAACTGAATTTTTGCAGAAATTAATAAGGAAATAAAAGTGTTATACTATTATCCTAGTATTTGCCATTTAGCTCCAAATCTATATGGAGTAGCAAACTTTATATAATATATAATACATATCTATAATTCGCTTGAAAACTATCACAAAAATAATTAATATAATTATTATATGTATTTCACATATATAACTAAAGTGGCTCCCGAAAGGAGTGTGCTGTTAACTGAAAGATCTTTTGTGATTCTTCTTTGAGACCTTAAATCAGAAATGGGGAACCGTTTTTCTGTTAGTGGCCATTTGGATATTTATATCATTTGTGGGCCATACAAATTATCGACTTAGAAATTAAGCGTTACCTTAAAATTCAATACCCAAGAATCTAAGGACCCAGGTTTGAATCCCATGCTAGTACTGTCACTGGTCAGGCCAGCAACACCTGAAGATGGGGAGAATAATATCTCCGAAACCTTGTGTATATAGTAACCTGTTGGATGTGCTATTACTAACAGTTTGGAATATTTAAATAAAGTTAAATTTTTACACATATTAGATGATGGAAATAGTGCAATAGTAGTGATTAGATTACATGATAGCATTAGGAAGATTAATGAGGCTATATGAGAAGTATTTTCAAAACTATTTACAGCAATTTTTCAAGAAGTATTTTGTAGATTAAAATGGGAAGCTAAGAGATTCATAAGTTACCTTGATTTTGCAGATGATGTGGTTGTTTTTGCAAGTAATGCTTCAGGGCTTCATGAAATGTTGCAAGAGTTATTGGATGAAAGTAAGATAGTAGCTTTAAATATTAAAAAAAATGTTTAAAAAGCTAATAAACATTGATAATTATGAATGAGGAATTAACTGTAAATACCTTTGTCAGATTGGTAATACAGATGGAAACATACTGGGTGAAATTAATCAGAATTAAACTTGGAGTGCTGGAAGAAGTAATTTAAAAGGAAATTTGTTCATGTATTTGAAAAGGATTTCAATTGCTGTGTTTTATATGATTTTATGGATTTGAGGCTTGGATATTTTTTTAAAAAAAGGCATGAGATTTAACAAAGTATGGAAAGATGTATGCAAGGATTGAGAAGAAAGGATTGAAAGATTAATACTTTAGTAAGAAAACATTGAAAAAATTAAGGGATTGAAATGAAGATGGGCAGGATATATTGTTAGAAAAGGTGATAGGAAATGGGGAATTGAAATTTTAAATGGGATATCAAGAAATTGTAAGAGACCAAGAAAGAGATCACATGTGAGATGGATGAAATGTTATATTTATTAGTGTGGAGAAAATAAATTGTAGGGATTGGAGAAACTATTAAACTTGGAAAAGACCATTATGCAGTGGTTACATAATGATGTAAAGTGTAAGCATGTTTAACATATTCATACCTACGATACAAAATAATTTAAAAATAATACACTTATGAAAAATTTAATGTAGTAAACTGAATGGCATATTACTCAAAAATTCATGGCAGGATTGCGATTCATGAATATTTAGTGTCATTTTCCACTATTAAATCATGGAGGATAGAAAAATAATTGGTTGGTTGATTAGGAGTTAAGATAAAGCTCAGATACTGAAAATGATGACAATCTATGGACTTTGAACTCACAAATCTATCATTTAAAAAATCCATTCTTGTGACAAAAAGCAAAAGATATGATCTATAAATGATGTTAAAAATCAGAAATTTCAAGCCTACGATACTTACCTCATAGCAGTAATTTTTTTGTGATGTTTAGCTGTTATAATAATAATGGCACAGTGGATTAGTAAATTAAATATTGGTTTACAGGTTTTGAAAAGGCAAAATTAGTTCATTATTTCTAAATCTATAAATATTGATTTCAGTGGTTCTCTTGGTTAAATGTTTTTTTTAAATTACCATTATTTGATGATTTGATTACAGTCTGGAATAAAATTAGTCTTACAAGTTTTATACATATTGATCACATTTAAACAATAATAAAGCATTACAAAAGGCATCTAAAAGTAAATAAATCTGATGTGAATGAAATCGGACTTCGGATAGCTGTAAAAATATCAGCTGGTCTTGTTCTAATATTTTCTCATTTTTAAGTAGTGTTTTAGTAGTTTGAGATGTGGGTTAAATGTTAGAAAGCATCTTATGAATCAGGGTATGAACAGAATAATGGTAGTGATTTTTATGCTGTGAAAAAGATCTCTATGTTGTAAATGAGACTCGAGTGTTTGTGAATTTCAACAAATAATGGCAGTGATAAGAGTGCGACAAGGAAGGAAGGATCATCTCTGACTGCGCATAATGGGTTTATATAGGTAAGTAGAAAGAGCTTAGACATTTACTTTAATTAAAATGTCTAGATATTTGGGTTCTACATACAAGTGTTTAAAACTTTTTATGACATTTGTTAATAACAGAAATAATAGGATACTTTATTATTATAATTTTCTATCTCGTATGTTTGCCAATAATTACATTTATTGAGAAATAAATTGTGGAAGAGGGTAGTATGCTTGCTTACGAGGTTAATTAAGGCTTTGATAAAATTGTTAATGGGAAGAATATCAGTGGGTTTAACAGGAATTAATTATTAAAGTAATTGATTAATCTAATTACTTTATTAATGGCTTGCTAAAGATGAAAAGTAGAAATACTATGGAAAGAAAATTCATTGAATTTTATATGCGTATGCATTTTTTGATGCTCAGTGTTACGGCCTTTTTGTTCCATATTAACTTAGTAATGAGGGAGTATATCTTTTTTTGAAGTGACTTAATTTTTGGAAAAATTAAAGAATTTGGTTAGTGATATCTTTGAATAAATTGAAAACTATATTTTGGATAAAGCAGTGACATCGCCCTGTAAGAGAGATGCATTGACAACCTAAAAATTTGTGGGGCATAGAAAAAAAAGTTGAATGAATAGTATTACCTGTAAGAAGTTTGTATAAAGATTTATCTTTGTTAAAGTGAAGTGAGAATTTGTTAATATAGTTATCAAATACATTATTAAGGGAAGGATTTTTTTTTAAGAGAAGAAAAACAACTGCCATATATGTAATGTGATTAATCATTCGATTGATTATTGGGCATATATATTCCTGGAACTTTACTTACTCCAAAAGAAGATTGATGTATGTGATGAATAAAAGTCTGGGGGGCTTGAGGAATAAACTTGGGTTGATGAAACCCAAGCAGTATTTTCCCATTAAGAGTGATGCACACTTCTTTAATTAGTAATTTGCCAATAAGTAGAGCAATGGTTCTAAGTCAGTGTTCCGTGAACTTAGTTAAGTATTCTGCCAAATTTTGAAGATCTTCAAAAAATTAACATGATTATTAAGATGATACCTGTGGTAATCGCTGTCAAGAGGGAAGGGGGTTCAATTGATACAAATTACTGGGGCTAATTGCACTATCTTCAAAAAGAGAAGTAATAATTCAATAAACAGTTGAAAAGTAAATCTGATTTTATTTGTTGTCATGTTATACTGTATTTGTAAATGAAGTATAAAATATGAATAAAATGTTTTTTAAAAATATATTCATTTTTAGAGGGCCGGCAGAAAAATTTTATTGAAACCCGGGTTCACTCTGCTGGAAAACAATAGTGTTAGAAATAAAAAGTTTGAGCTGTTTATAATTTTATCATATCTTATGTATTGATTTATTTATAATTCAAATAATTAGTTATTATTTTTTAAGAGCAGATTATATTCCAAACACTTAAATAATATTAATGAATAATCCAATATGGTATAAAAAAGAATCATCGTTTATGTGCAGAATATTATGATTGGCTATATTTGACAGTTTTGTAGTTATCGACAAATATTTGCTAAGAATTTGAAGAAATGAAAATTTCCAATTACAGTTACATATCAATAACAGTAATTGTACGATATTTCTTCCTAAAATTGTTATATCCATTATCTTGTTTTCCTAAAGGACTTGAATTTTATTACATTCAAGTATATCCAATTGTTTTTACTTTATTCAATGTTATAACATATTTATTTAAATTATAATAAAAATATTGTTTTATAAAAGTTACTTCAGTCATCTGCTAAGAACGGTTCTACTTTTATCACCAGTTACATAATTAAAAATAATTATAGATCAGCCAAAATGCAAAATGGACAAATATTTAAAATAAAAAAAGGTCAAGCGTTGTTAGCTGAGAAGTCATCTCACCTGCCTTGCAAGCAAGTAGTTGGTTGCAGACGGGTGTGGGTTCACGTCCCGGCCGATGCTATGACATGAAAAAAAAAAGATTCTAGCGCTGATAGAGCAAGTATAAGCAATGTCACTGATGATACAATATAGAGAAAAAAGGTCAACAGACAATGATCCAGTGATTATTCACATTTTGGGATCACATGGATTGTTGAAAAAGAATGCCAAATTCCTGTCTGCATTGTGTGTGAGGAAAAGTGAATAATAGTTCAATGGTACCAGATAAATTCAAATGACATTTTACAACCAGTATTGAGTCCAAAGATAATTATTTTCAGAGATTATTGAAGAATCAAATTAAACAAGGAGAAAAATCTGAGAATGCACAAATTGCTTTATATAAAGTAATAGTAATTAATTGCATTAAAATTAAAACCCCATATTATAAGTCATTAATTTTGCTAGCATATTTATTATAAAATTTTTAAAAAGTAAGTTCAGAGAAGATGCAAAAACGAAATTTTAATTCTCTTTCAGATGACACTTTAAAAAAAAAAGGATAGACAATATTGAGAATGGTGCAGAAAAACTTTTTAATCAGCATTTTGTTTTGTACATTGATGAGTCAACTGACATAAATAGTCAAGTTTGTGTTCTAGGATTTGTTCATTAATTAAATAAAATGAAAACCAATTTTTATGTTGCAGAGACTTTCCCGAACATACAACAGGACATGATATATTTAGAAAATTTTAAAATATATTTGAAGATTTGTGTTGGAAATTGCACAGATGGGGCTCTCGAACAATGATAGGCTTTATTAAAAGATGTTACACTTGTAAAAAGAAATTCAAATATTTATGCATTGCTTTTGACAGCAATACTAAACTGTATTCAATTGAGTTACTGGTAAACTATACTAAGCTAGGCTTTTAAAAAGTTGTCGTTTTAGAATTCTTTGCTTATCTGTAGAAGCTGAGCACCAATTTTTACTTTTATATAACTGTAGAAGATGGATATACAGAGATAAAGAACTATTCCACGTTTTAGAACTCAAGAATGAATTATTGATCTTTTTCCAAAATAGATACTTTCGTAAAATATCTTGATGGTTTTTGGTGCTCAGAACTAGCATATTTGATTGATATTTTTAATGTTTTAAAGCAAGTTAATATTAGTACAGGACAAAATGAAAGTATTTTGACGTCACCAGATAAATTATCTGCGCTTCAAAAAAAAAATACATTTGGAAAAATGTGATAGATGTTTCCCTCATTTGAGAGTAAAAATGTTGGCGAAATTATTTATTTTATAAAGGAAGATTTAATGTTACTACTTTTCAACATTAAATATTGAATATTATGATTGGACACAATCCATTTTGTATTAATAATACAAGCTGTGATTTTTTTTCTTTCTTTCACAATCTAAAGGAATTTTGACTTTGTAAGAATATCCCATTCTTTCTCAAAAAGCTCAAAATTTTGCTACAATTTTCAACATCATATTTATGTAAATTTGGTTTATCAATATTGAATAATGTAAAACAAAAAGAGAATAGGATATCAGAGTAGCCATAACTTACATTAAACCCATTTATTGATTATATCAGTTCAATCCATCAAGCACAAATTTCTCATTAAATTTTTATTTTAAAACGTGATTAGAATCAGCATATTTGTATATAATTACTATATGTGTGTGTGTATACTAAAAAAAAATTTAATATTTTAATATCACTTTGACAAACGAATGTTATCAAGTTTGATGTTCCTAGAGTTTTTTTCCCCAACATCCAAAGTGTTAGGTGACTGAAAAGGTTAAGAACCTCTGAAGTAGCGGAAAGGGGTGGTATTAGTATAGAAATTGGATCAAATGCAGCCATTATCTTCAGTTACGAGCAGTGGACCATTTTCCTAATGTGGCCTATTATTATTTTAAACAGAATAGCAAGTACCTGGTGTGATGTGGCTGAACCATTTTTTTTTTTTTTGCAAATTGGGGTTTGGATAAGAAAGGGAGGAATGATTAAAATTTATCTTTAACGAGAGATTCTGTTTGAATCAAGTGTGAGGTCACAATGGGTCTAAGATCCAGTAGGGGTTTTTTTTTAAAGGGAAATGGGATGGAGTTCTGAAATAATATGGACTTGTCTGGACAGTTTAATTTGTGCAGGGTTCGAGATGGATACGCAGAAATTTAGGTATTGCATGAAATCCTGGATGAGTATTATTAGGAATAGTGTTTAACTTTTGGTCAATTTTTGATTTGGTAATTCCATATTAACATAATGTCCAAATAAAAAAAAGAGCATATTTGGGATAGCAATGAGTTTGCAATTTGGATTAGTGACATTATCAAATTTAAATCTTTTATAATAGACAATGTTAATGCCTTTGATTTATAGCTAAGGATCTATAAATATGTTTTTGACTGATAGATAATTATCCAGGATGTCGTGGTGTTTCAATATTTCCGTTTGATAGTCATATAATGGAATAGAATATAACCTGATAGGATTGCATCAGTGTGGTTGTCTTTAAAACTAACCATGGTATTAAGTAAAATTGTGAATGGCTTTGTAAATTTAACTATTTTATTGTTAGATCTAAATAGTCTGAAAAGCTTATTGATATTAAGGCAATGTTAATGAAATGGAAGTCGGGGGAGAAGAAAAGATTTAATAGTGTGGTGTTGTTTGGTGTAGAATGAGTAAGTTAGTGGACAAGAATCTTTCTGCAATGCAGATGTTCAACAAAAGTTGAATGTGTGAGTTAGTAGACAGAATCTGCCTTACAAGTCTCAATATTTTGTTTTATTTTAAAGGTATAATGCAATTATTGTGAGAGAAATGTACTGTGCTTATATTAGAGGTATAAAAATTTTAAAATGCTTAAATGGAGAGTTATGGTATCTAATCATTCAACATTTTATTTCAGTGAGTAGAATTATATTGGTGTTAAAATGTGCGAGCCATCTCCCCTTTATATTACTGTGTTGTTTTTATGTTATTTTAGTGTTTTTTTTTTAAAAATTAAGTGTACACATAGTATAGTAATAATTATTTTTTTGCATTATTTAACTTTATCCCTACCTACAATAGAAGATAAAAAAATGTAATGAGATTTTTATTATCATACAAGACCTCTTATGACTAGAGTAACTTCTTGTTCTAGGAAATAATAGTCTACTTGTTGAGTGTTTAAATACTAGATTTTTTCTTTCTTGGGATGCAAGGGATTCTTTGACTTCCCATTAATGTTTTAGAAAATGTAGTTTTCAAGTGATGGGTGGGCAATTTTTGTTGATGGGCAAAATAAAACAAAATCTTTGTAATTGGGTGAATTACTGACTTCAAGAATATATTTTACTTTTAATTAAGATTAGTTGAAGATTTTTTGCTTTTATCTTTAGAAAATTACTTTCTTCATCTGAGGCAGAAATATTGTCACTTTGTATTCTATATCTGATTCAATTATGGCAGGTCTGTTACCGTAAAGGAAGTGGTTGAAATTTGATTTTGTAAGATATGGTTGTTCTTGTCCAACAGTGAATTATCTGGGATTTTTGCAATGGATTATGGTCTTCTCCCCTTTTGTGTGGTGTATTTTTTGGAACATTGATAGTTTTTGTATTTTTGAAACCATAATGTCAATAAATTCGATCCACACATTTTTTGATATGTTACTTGGATTTGCAGAAGATTATGGAAAAATGCCTCTAAATGTGATTTGGTTGAATATTTTTACGATTTAACATGAGCTGTGGCTTTTTTTTCCCGGCAGATATTTAAAAGTTACTGACTTTCCCATAGCTATTTAATAAAATTTGTAAATCGTGATTAGTGAAAATTCACATGGCAGTTTAAAATTTGCCCTCCTAGCCTTCTTTATGTAATGAATTTATTATTTAAGGACATTTTTTTAAAAAAAAATTGTTTTTGTAAGAAGTTGTTAAATTCTAGAGTTAAATAATAGTTATTAAGGAGATCTAAAATTTTATATAACACATTATGTTTGTTATATATTGATAAAATTCTTCTGTTGTACATTTCTTCAGTGTGCTATTAATGTCTATGACTGCTTAATGTCTTACCATTTGTGAAATAATGTTATTAAGATACCGGTGAATTGAATTTATCATTAACTATTAGAACGATTTGATACTTCCGAGTTTTCTGGTAAATCAAAATGACATCTTATATTTTTGATAAATCTCCAGTTTCAGAGACCCCCCCCCCCCAAAAAAAAATGCGTGCTAGGAAACAAATCTCCAGTTTCAGAGACCCCCCCTTCCCCAAAATGCGTGCTAGGAAAGAAACATCACACTTAGTATTTACCAATTTAATTTCTTTTTTTTTGGATTAACTTATTAACAGAAAAATGAAAAAAATATATAAATACAATATTTACACTTTATTCATGTCAGTGGTGTGTAATCATATGACCATTAATGCACCCTTCAGAAAGGCAGGATCCCATATCTTTAGATATCATCCACATCATGTTCTATAACAGGAAGGTTCCAAATTTTTATCATAACATGGAATTAAATCAAAGTACAACAATGTTAAGAACGTCTCATTGCTTCCCACATTATAAGTAAAAAGAAAAATTGAAATAAAGCTTCTTAATGAAATTTAATGCATTTTTTAAATTTAAAATTTGATTTATTAATTTTGTTTAGTCCTCAAAACTATTTTGATCAAAAATATGGGCTGCCATCTTGGTTTACCAGAAAATTCACAAGTGCCAAAAATTTTCTTCATTAAGTTCATTTTTCATTGTTAATATTATATTCTGAAGTATACATATTAATGTTTTCGTTGTTATCGAAATTGTAAATGTCTAATACTTCCTTTTGTAATAATGTCTTTTATCATCTTTGGTTTCATTATGAATTTTAATGATGCAGATTTTTATAAATATTACAATCAGTTTCAAAAATAAATAAATTAGAACTTGACTCCATAGTATTTTTAAAAAAAGTTTTGTAATTATTTGTTTCTACTTCTGAATGCAGATTTCATTCTATCATTATGTCTAGAAATTTCTAACATTGATGTACTGTATTACTTCAAATTTAAGCAACAGTTTCTATTTAAATTTAGAAGACATAAAATTAGGTTGCAGTTTGAATTCAAAAAAGAACATTTTAATATCTTACTTCTGTTGATCTCCCACTCCCCAACCATCTTGTCTTTGTTCTACGCTCTATGCATGTGCATAATATTATAATTTTTGATTTGCATTTTTCATTGATATGGATGGCTGAAGAGTTGGAGAAGATTGAAGTGTGTCCATTAAAGTTTGAACGTTGTTATCTTAATATAAATCAAGCACTAATTATATATGTGTGGGAGATGATCCGGACCAACTAATCCGCATGAAATATGTATATTGGAGATCATTTATCTTTTTCATACGGGGTTATGTGTACTGGTTAAGGGAGCTTGAAAGTCTGTATTCAAATCCCCTCTAATTCCTGTTTATTAATGATTTTATAATAGGTATTGAAAAATTATAAGTTTTTTCAGGTATTTCCATTCACACTTTTCTTTGTTTCTAATTTAAGTAAATAAAAATGTTTATTATTTTCCAATACCTATTATAAAATCATTTTTATATATTTTTTTCCAATTTTAAAATCCTACTGTGACTTAAATTCGAAGTAATATGGTATTTAAAATCTTTTAAAAAGTTTTAATTTTATCAGAATTGTTTTCCATATGTAAATAGTAATTTGCCACCAAATATGGACGTTTTTTTTTTATTAATGTGCTATAATATTAAGTTAATATTTTCTTTCAAATTAATAATAGACGTCCAAATAACCCACTAGGGTGAGCTCTTTTATTTAAATATTGCGAACCAATGCTTTCTGAACAATGTTTTTAACCGATTACTAGAATATTCTTTTAACCCATATCATACACACCAATTGAATGCCTTTGTATTTAAATATTTTTATCACATATATTGGGGATATGATTGCATTTGCAGGAGCACAAACGCTAACTTTTCCATCTGATAATTTCACGAATGGGCGATTCATTCTTATTGGATATTTGGTCAACTTGAATTTTTTTTTTTTCATTTAGAAATTAATCTTACACTTGGCAAAATTGTTTACATAAATATCTTTACATTTTTAGGTTATTGTAAACAAAGTTTAAATTTTTGAAATGTAATATCCCTCATAAGATTGCAAGAATGTGGCTTTAGATGTTTGCTGTTATGCAAATAATGTATGCAAGAATTTTACGAATTTCCAATGTTTTTTTTTGTATTGTGAGATACAACGGAACTCATGCAATATCCCTCGTAAGATTGCAAGAACGTGGCTTTAGATGTTTGCTGTTATGCAAATAATGTATGCAAGAATTTTACGAATTTCCATTTTTTTTTTTTTTTTTGTATTGTGAGATACAATGGAACTACTGTATTATAGACGAATTCATCCATGATACTTTACAGCTGTAGAGCTGTTTTTTTTTTTTTTTTAAAAAATAGTGATTACGAAAATGAAATTATCCGATTCGTCCGCAAATTCAGATGTGACACTTAATGATCTGCTTTTTGTAAGTTTTGTAAAATTACTGTAGATAATAATTTAAATTCAGAAGAAATTTTTAATACAAAGCAACATTTATTTATATAACTGTACTTACACAATACAAGCACAATTGCAATTTTATCTTTAAAAAAAAAAATACAATTATAATGATATGCAATACTATTTGCTTCTTGAAAGTACTGGGCATAGTGTGCTTACATTTTACAATAAAAATTTATATAATGGTATTTCTGACAGACAGACTGTCATTTTCTATTTACAATAATGGCAGGCATTTAACCATACCATAAATATGGTTAAAAACAAAAAGTTCAACAAAAATTATATATATACATACAAATATATATATACAGACACTAATATATATATGTATACAAATACATATATACATATGAATTATATACATATATGTGCATGCACATGTCTATATAGATGTCTATACGGTACTATAGATATTTATATAAACACGCCTATATACATACACACACTAACCAAAATGATTTCTACAGTTTGAAGACGTTTTCTTTTTTTCTCTGGCACACAACACGGCAGCAGCAGTTGAAGGATCTATCGCTGTATTGCATTGGCTTACTGAGCATCTTATAAAGAGCAAAAATGACCTTCCTTTAAAGGACGATCATACCGTCAGATAAATATCTTTGGATAAATTTAAAATTCAACTATTGATTAGCTACAAGAGCACATGACCTTCACATTGGAGTAAATGTTAAAGCATACAACAATTATAAATATATATATTTTTCCATTGCCAAGTAACCAGGAAGAACAAAGATAAAATACTTAAGTTGAAAGGTCAACTATTATTTAGTTACAATACTGATACTACTGGCCACTTTAAGCTTTAGTCAATGTAAAGGTCTAAAACAATGACTGAAAAGGTAATACAAATACATTTTGGCATTTTTTTCTTTCTTAAAAAAAAATAATTAAAAAAAAAAAACAGTGGCTCCATCCAGTATTTAAATGCTCAGTTTATCATGACGATGATAAAGGCAATAAGAATATGAACGGTGTGTTGTGCCAACAATCTTAAAGAACAAGATTGCTATTAATCTTGGAACATTTTGGCTGCTATTACAAATCTGGATAATAATTGGATATAAAGAAAAACAAATTATTTTTTTTCCACGCTTTGATTTACAGTTCAATAAAAAATATTAAATATAGATATTGACATCTTTCATTTAAAAAAAAATAAAAAAAATTCATTAAAGGTAGTTTTATGCCACAAAATATACAATCTTAGTTATTTAAGGCACACTAATTCACCAAATACATGTAAGTAAGGATGGGAAGGGACAAGGCAAAACGGGGCATGTGAAATGACATTATTGGTCTCTACGGATTTTTTGAATCTTTACCACATAAAAAATAATTTCTGATAAACAGCTTAACAATTTTCTTCACGTCTTCTTTTTTTTTAAAGGAAAAAAAAAGCAGACTTTTTTTATTTAATATAAATAAAATCACACCAACAGGCAAGAACAGTTACGAAACCCCAGCACCATTTGAAATACATATTTTACAAGATTGTCAACATACCTTGTGCGTGCCATACAAAAATAACATCTTTTAAATTATATTTTTTATTCCCTTCAATGAAAAATATTTTTTTTTTCTTTCTAAACAATTCAAATCAGCAGACATAGTAAACAAAAAATTCTGCTGTGAGAAATTTACACGCTATCCAAAATATATATTACATACAGAAATTTTGTCTGGATAGGCAAAAATGAAGTCATACAATTGCATATGGAGGATTTCTATCGATATAAAATATATTTATTTCCTCCTCCTTTTAACATCTGATATTCAATAACTATGATCAGATGTATTTTTTTTTTTACTCCAATGGAGCCATTTATAAAAGTTTTATACATACACACACAAGATTTGTCTGCACCAAGTCAGACCCTTTCAAGATTTTGACTCGCGTTATCTTTTCAACAACTCTGGCCAGGTTCATATTTTAAAATTTGGCTATAAAAACTGAACATTCTGTTTTTTATTTTTCATTTTATTAATAAAATAAACTTGCACTGGATGGCCATTAAAACAATGTGGCCTGAAACTGAGAATGTTTAACAACGCTATCACATCTACACGGGGCACTGTTGCAGGGGCACAACTGGCAGCAATACAAAAATATACACAATTATATGCATAATTTACAATTATGTGCATTTTTTTTTTTTAAAAAAAAAAAGATTCAAATTGGCTCTACTTTAACATGAATTCCCATTAAATTGGATTCTGGAATAGCCTCTGACATTGACTGTATACGTTTGGAGAGATTCAATGGTTCTCCAACTTCATCCGGAGTTTCCATACTCTGAGGTGCAGAAGGTGAACTAGGAACCTGTAGAGTTTTACCATGAGCTTGTAGGCTGTTAAAGTTATTTGGACACATCATCATTACAGAAGTTGGTGTTCGAGGATCATAGTACATGCGAGTAGGGGGTGGGGACTGTAATCCTGGACTTGCAGGAGGCATTAATGGACGTGGAGCAAAGGTTATAGGTGTCGGTGTACCAGTTGCAACCTGTGGTGAAGCATGCATTGCTAGCCTAGCAGTCATATCATTGACATTAGTAGGAACCAATGTCCACGTTGTTGTAGGATAGGTTATATTGTTGGTCATAATAGGTTGTGGAATGTAATAGGGGGCACAAACCATCTGTCCTTTGGGCATCATGTTTCCATTTATGAAATTTTGTGTACTTATTTGTGGCAATGAAGCAGAAGGAAAGACACATCCTGTTGTTTCTCTTTGTATTACTGCTTCAGTAGGCCTTGTGTTAGAATTTTCTGTTTTCATTATAATATTATTAATAATGTCCATTCGTTTTAACTGGGATTCTCCAAGCCTTGGACCCTCAACATTTCTCATCATTCGTAATGTTGGAGATGTATCACCATTTTCACTACTGTCTCTTCTAAATGCTCGAAATTTTTTATGTGGTTTGTATGTATCATCATAAATATATAATGTTCTAACTAAGGGGGGTGCTTGTAATGCTCTCTTAAGTACAGGCATGTCCTTTTCTGGAGGTTCTGGTTTTGAAACATTAGAATTTTCTGAATCAGATGTGCTACACTTTTCAGAAGGACTATGTGCTAATTCAAATGATGGCGGTCTACTACTAGACAGTTCTTTTCCGCTTTCTACACCAGAATCACTATTAAGTTCTAATTTACTTTTAACTTGATTTGGATAATGATCCTCATTTTCAGAACATGAACCAGAATTGCTTCGGTCAGAACGATCTTGACATTTTGAAATTTTTAGGTCAGTCAATTGCGCAATCTCTCCTGAGCAAATACTTTCAGAGTCACTGGAAATCTGTCCTTTGCTAAGAGGACTAATTGGAGATTTCTGATCACATGTATCACCTGAGGATGTGCTGGTAAGCTCTACAGAATGTGGACTATCAGTATCACTATTAACTTGAATTACTGTTTTGGAATCTCCATTCCATTCATTAAGAACATTACCATGCTGTCCCAATGAATCATTATTAGCTTCTTGGAGATGTTTCCATTCCTCAACCCACATACTATGGTATCCTTCTGTAGGCTGGGCAGGAATTTGATAAAGATTAGAATAATCTTGAAGGTCATCTATGGTGGTAGTCGTAGTAGAACACATTTTCCCATTCATTTCTGAGGGGTCCATTTTGAATGCTAATAACTTTTCAGAATGTAAAGTATTAAGAGTGCGCAAATCAGGAATCTTTTTTACAAGTTCTGCAAAGACACCGGGGCTTTCTGGATGACTGGTTATTACAGTTTGTTGAAGAGCCTGCATTAATTTACTGTGCATTCTTTCAATAAATTCAACATTTCTTAAACCAGGCCGATCTAAAAGAAAAAAGAGTGCAATTTATATATAAATAAAATAATATTAAAATCATATTAATTATTAATAAATAATGTATTACATAAGTTTTATTATATTATATAACTTACTTCCTGTTCTGTTACATATAATCTGAGTTATTTATTATTGCCTAGCATGCTTTTAGTATGACATATATCACGAGTTCTGGTTTTAATGTATAAGTAGTGGTTCATTAGTTATTCAAAATATTAAAATTCATGTAAATGGCCCAGTTTTTTGATAGCGATATGCTAGTGTCTTTTCTATTGATTGACAAATGGTTGCTTGCTATATCAGCCCTCCTTAATTTTCCACTTTCTGGCTTAATCTCTCCATATATATATATATAATTTTTGCTTTTGATAATTCAAATTTGTCTCCGATTTTTTGTTCACGGTCAGTGAATATTGATGAATATTCTTTATTTTTGAGAGCTCTCTTGAATAAATATCTATGTTAGGCCAATGTAATTGAAAGGTTGACCCTCGACTCCCCCGTAATATGGTAAGTTGCATACAGGATGGCTGCATTTAATTTTATGGACCGCTTGATGTTCAGATTCATTTAAAAAAATGTTTTTCAAATTGTTAATTAATTGGTTCAGTGACGGAAAGGTTCAAAAGCTTGCAATGATTGGCCCATCATAGATATTTATATAACAGAACCCTCAAACATAAAGAATACTCATCAATTTTCACTGACCATGAACAAAAAAAAAAAAAACAGTCACAAATTTGAATTATTGAAAGCAAAAATTGTTATATATGGAGAGAGGGGACAGAAAGCAGAAAATTAAGGAGGTCTGGGCAAAAGCAAGTGACTGTTTTCCAATCAATAGAAAAGTCACAAGCATACCGCTATCAAAGAAGTAGGCCATTTAAATAAATTTTAATATTTTGAATAGCTAATTAGACACTACTTATATATTAATATCAAGAACTATTAAGTCATTATTATAAGCCATGAATATGATATATACATGAGATACTGAAAGCATACTAGGCAATAATAAAGTTGAATATTTTTAAAAAACTACCCTATTAGCAGTCGTGTATTACATTATCTCAGAAAAGAAGGAAATTATTTATAGTTGAAAATACTTATAAATAAAATATTTTGTCTGGTGAAGAGTGCTTTCTTATGATGTTTTTATTTTAGTTATTTTCAGTAACTTTTCAACTTGCGTTACAAATATAAAATCAACAAAAAACAATGAGAATATCAAATATGGACAAATTTATAAGAAAAAGCCCCAAACCAATGAGCAACAATAGCCAGAAGATAAAAATGTGTTAATTAAAAATACAATCCTATTTGATGAAATATACGATAAACTAAGATATCAAGAGGAATTGGACTTCCACTTTCTATCTAAATGAAAATTCGATGAGTTCATGGTTTGCCCAGATTAACATTTGATGTTTTATTTATTATATAATTCATTATAAAAGTTTATTTACAAGGTGTTAAAATGAATAAATATTATTTCTGCTTTATAAAAAAAAGCTTAATTCAAGAGAATTAGAATGCAGCTCCCTTAAACGTTAGTTGATTTACAGTCTATTTAAAAAAACCTAAACATAGATTAGAAATTAGATTTCCATTACCTATCTAACAATGGTTGGCAAGATTTGAATGGATACTGTAAACATTGATTGGTTGGTGATTTGATTATACATATATTTACACACATTCAGGTCTTTCCAGCATTTATAATCTAAATTTGAAACATACTGAAATAATATGTACATGCGTTGTCCAATTAAAAAAGGAGGACTACACTTTCGTTTTTAACTATTTATTTTTAACGAAAGTATGAAAAAATCTTTTTACCATTGAAAGGCCTACCATTGCTTTATAACCTGACTATAGGTTTCATGTTGTTTCGCAAAAAATATTCAAAGTTGGGTGTGGGGTATTGCCAACGTAATTCATGAGCATTTGTGTACAAGTTTTTGGTTTTTATATCATATTCTCAAACATATGGATAGGGTTTTAAAGCTGAATAAAACATGCTTTTATTTTTGTAATGATGATATACTTATATAGATATTCAGCCATGCAGTGCAAAAGATAACATAGCCAATAAACTTCATGTCCATATCTGCCAGCCTTTGAAAAGATATGGAATCTAAATTATTGTGACTACACATAAAAGACATTCAAATGGCAGTAAATAAGATGCTTAATACTATTAGATGGAGTCTTACCTGGAGCAATCACCACTGCAGCACAGAAGAGAGCCAGAGCATTATCATTTAAATTGAGTGAATTCAGTCTTTCAGCAAAGTCAAACATTGAATCCATTAGAAAACGGGCATTACTAGCACTGTGCAAATTTTCCCTTTTAATAGCTTGTCCGTTAAGACATAACATAGTATCTGTAACAGAATCGAACATGCATGCTAGCCGGACCAATAGCACCTCAAATACTCCTGCCTAAAAAAAAAAAAAAAAAATTATATATATATTAGAAAACTTCTGAGATATAGTTTTGAATGCAGATTAAACAGACTAATTTGAATTGATAAAATTCAAGCATAAACAGAAATGTTGATAAGTGAACGTTAACAAGGAATTTAAGAAAAGACATAAAAATGAGTTTTAAAAAAGGCAGGTAAATAAGAGAGATATTTAGAATTATCGAAGGACAGAGCAAAAGATAGGAAAATATAAGAAAATGATATAAGATGAATTATTTAATGACAAAATAACTAATGACAATGATATGAAGGACACTTATAATATCTTGACTAATGAAATAAAACATCCAGTAAGTGCTTTCCAGAAAAATAGTTTTTTACTGAACTGGACTTGTATTTTATCAATTAGCATTTAATTTTAATTGAAAATAAAGTTAGGCGAGCTATTTTTAGCTTTTGGGAATCAATAACTTGGAAATGGAATTTATTGACTTTGAACAATAAATTCAAAGAAATGGAAAAAGCTCCATATCTATAAATAAATAAAAAATTTAAGATGTAAAAAAAAAGTATCTCTCTGCTTTTAATTATTTTTGGTTCATCTTATATCAATCTTTCCCCAAATATTTTTATAGCCATGACAGATGACAATTTAGTATCTTTATTCGCATAAAAACGTTAAATTACAAATGAAATTTAGAGACTTTTATGCAGACAAAAAGAACAGCATGCCTTGATTTAATTAATCGTTGGTTCTTAAATTTTAAACATATATAAAAGAAACTTTTGTATGTTTTTATTTATTGCTTTATATTCTTTTAACCCATTTGATAAAAGAATAAATACTATTTATTTTCACACGCGTGTTAATATGTTTTTATTATCATCATTTTTCATGTTATATGTACATTTTGTTGATGATAATCATTTTACATCATCGCAACAGTGAACATAATACAAAATATTTTGATATAGAAAGAATGATTGAACTCAAAAAAAGTTGTCAATCACTGGTGTCTCCATTAGTTGCAATAAGGAATGGAATTATATAATATGAGAAAACGATAAATGGATTACTTAACCATTTATTGCAGACAAAACCTGTCAAGGTCTTAAAGTTAGCTGGTGAATATTAATCTTTTTCCATTTAAAAATGATCCACAAAAACTCAATATTTAAATGAGGTATGCTATATAAATTAAGAATTCTAACATCTTAAAGAAAATTTGGTAACCTCAAAATATTCTAGAAGTCTTCTTAGGTTTGTTGGACCCCAAAAAATGATATAGTTTACAGAAATCATGACAGTACTAGCTCTCTGTTTTCCTACTGAAAGATTCTTTCATATGTTTAGTAGGCAAAGTGGAGAATCAAGAACTAAATATTTGTAAATCACACTTCAATTGCGACTTCTGGTGCTGAAAAATCAGGTGACCTCCCAAGTGACAAATCATTCGACTTTTTATGTACTGTTGGGAGAAGTAAGTGGTCAAAAGGCTTTTTTGGCAACTACCAGACCATAATCACTTACCTATTTTATAAATGGATTAATAACGATTCATTCGACCACATGACCTTTCTAGGCAATATCCTTTCAGAAAAGAATCACTTTAAAATAGTAGCTTTAGTATAAGGACTTTCTGCTTAGGAAGTTTGATGTTTTTGTGCACATTATGTTGATCTGTACAATAAAGTATTTCAGTAATGTTTTCTGCTACTATCTTTTATATAATATCTATCGGTTGTCACCACTATTTCATATAAATTTTGTCTATGTATATATATAAAAAGACTGGTCAATTTTTTTATGGTATTAACCAACTTTTTGCTAGTTACGGCTAAAAACGTGATGGTTTGACGTCGGCTTCCCGTTGTTCAAATGCCGTTATTTTAAGCGCTACGGTAAAGATTTTATCGTTATTTGAAAAATTAATATTTTTGCTGATCATCTTTGCATAATTCTTAAAGAATTCAATCTACTGTAAAAACAATCATTCTGGTTAATTTCTACTACGTAAAATCATTTCATTAACTATTTGTTTATAGAAAATTATGCATTGAATTGCTACATTGTTCGTTTGTGTGTGTGCGTGTAATACATATAAACATAAAAGAAACATGTAATACTCAAATTAATAAACTACTTAAAGAAAATAATAATGACTGACGATCCTCGGAAATATATTAGATCAAATCGTGTATTTCTTCATTAACTAGTAGCATTTTAATTAATATAATAATGCAAACTTTAATTTTACTTACTTTTAACAAAGTAACTTGATTTTCTTGAGGTAATAAATTAAATCCTGGGATACGCTTGGCAAATTCTACAACACCTCGAATTGCCGGAGAAAATCTTTCAGAAAAATCTTCTAATATCCTTGTTTTACTATGAAGTGGCTGTGGATTGGGATTAAGAGGACATGCCTAAAATAGATAAAATAAATTTTTAGATAGATGCACATATCTATATGTGTATGTAAATAATGTTAAATGACTATCAACAGTTCAAAAATTGCTTATTTTGTAGTATTCTACATCTAGATGTCTGAATGATCTGGTGGGAAAACATGTAAGAATAACATAAAATATAACAAACATCAAAGTAAAAAGTTCTAATGAACTTGTTGAAAACTGACATACATATCTGCACACAATCTTCTCTTAAAGCTGTGTAAGTTTAAAAGCATCTTGCTTTCAACGCTAATTTGGAAAAGGTATATTATTTAAATCAGGCCCATCTCTCTAACATTACCACGCTCTTTAAAATGACACTATTTTTTTTATTTTAACCACAGCCGCCATTACAACAATTTCTTTCTTTTTTTACTTTGATGGTGAGTTTTCCTTTCATTTCTTCATCATTCATATTTTCATTCACTCAATTTCATGCTCACATCCCAGAATTTTTTTTATACAGTAGTTCCAAAAAAGTACTGCATGCATTGTGAAAATGCAGACAGCAAATTCATTGTGCATAAACAATACTAATCATCATGCATTAATTTGTTATCCTCTGTGGAATTTAATTTTGTAATCTTTTCATATGGCTGCACAGCACGAATTCTTAAAAACTTCGGATTCTAAAATCATTACAACTGTCTTCCATTATAATAAGTTTTTTTAACCGGTCTAATTTTAATATTTTTATTCACCATTGATCTTAGATCAATAAACATTATACGATCACCATTCTTTATAGTTAACTAAAAAAGTGGCTGCTGGAGGGCATTGGATCCTAAGATCTGGTTGCAGTGCTCTCAGATCCATGGCTCCTCACTGATGAAGGCCACAAGCCAGAAACTAGTCTGGTGATATTGGATGAGCTGGCACTAGATAGGGATTTTATGCACATACCTTCTGGCATCCATTGATTATTCTGGCTTGCACTGATTGGTACTACTGTATGGAGATTTTTGCGCCTCTGTTAACCATTGATCTTACTAATCAAATACTCTGTATAATTAATTATACACTATTCTATATGCTCTTATTTTTATCTAAAATCTACTGCTCAATTTTTCTTCAAACAGTTTAAAAGGGAGTCGCATTATATCAGCAAATATGATATAATCAATCCTTTCTCAGAAAGTTATCCACGTAGACCTCTGCTCTTTCTATGTATTAATACTAACTAATACGACCATCCAAAAGCAGCACATTTTTTTTTTTATAACAAAATAAAATTTGTACAAACTATTTATTGCAAAATAGTATTTAAAATACAGTCACTTGCAGATACCATGTTAATCTCTTTATCAATTCAACTCTTTTCAAAATAATCATCAATACGACTGATGTAAAGATTTTATAAACACAAGTGAATTATAAATAAATGTTAAAAAATCTGCTAATTCTATTATTAAAAGACTTGCCTGATGAGTTAAAGATAATGAAGCAAGCTCAAATAATTCTGTCCATTTGATCACAAAGAATGTATGTTAATTAGAAAATAATGGTAAAATACTATTTGTTATGATTACTCCATAATGTGAAACTTCAATGGACTTTTAAATAAAGCTAAATTAGTATATGCAATAGTGCCCAAATTGGGGAAAATTCAGAAATTTTATTAACTGGCATAAATGCAAATCACAATTTTACTCAATCTTTGTCTAAATTAATATTAGGTGAGGTAGTATTTTACGCTGAATAATTCTAAGAGCACAACAGTTTCTAAATCCGAACTAAAATATTAGACATAATCTTTCTCTTCACAGAAAATTAATAACTCTTTCAGGATCCATTTACAATAACCATAAACGTAGTATTAAGATAGAAAATACATAAACCTAGTGGATTTCTTAGAAATAAAACTACTACATATAAAATAACTTACTATTAAAAAGAATTATAGTTTGAATCAATATTTAACTTTTCATTTTTTACTAAGAATTAAGCATTTTGCATAAAATATATCTAACATTTCCGAAATCAAGACTACAAAAGTTTCCTGAAGAGAAATTGTTAATAAATCATTTAGATCCAATCAAATCTTCATAAATTTTGATACCATAATATGTTGTGTTGTTGTTTTTTTTGTGTGTGTCTATTTTCAGGAATTTCATTGTTCCTTTCTTTGTAAAAACTTCTGTATGTTTAGAAATATGACAAAAATAAAATTTAGGAAATAATAAGTAGAGAAGGAAAATAAACCTTCGAATTTACATGCACTCACCCATAAGTGTCAATTTAAAAAGCATAAGTGGACCACTTATGAGCTTATCATTATATAAATCAATCTTTGTTCACGGTGCTCAAATCAGAGTCATAACCTATTTTGTGCCTGATATATAACTTGACAAATTAATTGTACAAACTTATCCCTTCTATAACAGGGGATAGAAATATGTATTAAATTTTGAATTTGTTGTAATAAATAGTATATGCGTTCTTAAACCAATGCTTACGGGTGAACGCTTGTAAATTGTTGAAGAGTACATGATCGAAGGTTTATTTCCCTTCATTATTTATTACATGGGAGTGCTTTATAAATAGTCTACTTATTACAGAAAATTTAGGAAAGAAAATCATCATTCAATTTTTGTTTACCGTACATATGCATAAGATCTGCGTTTCATTGGAACAAAACATGACAATATCTTTTCCGGTTAAGTTTTGCTATATTTGCTTCATTCAACTAAAACAAAAACCGAGGAAGCAATTACACACATCAATTTCCAGAATCTAGGATCAAAGAAACTTGAAGATATATGCAAATGTCTCATTTATGAACGCCGTCTTTAAACAACTGACAAATTTCAACATGGCATAGAATCAAGAAGTATTGCTTTTTACCGTTGGATTATAATTTTAAAGCAGTTTTCATTCATTCTTCTTCTTTTCTTTTTTTTTTTGAATACATCAAAATTATCTACATATATAAAATGAAAACTGTCATAAGATTGGCTAATCACAAATAAAGAAACTATTTGGAATTAAGTTGTGGTGAAAACAAAATAAAAATTAATTTGAAAGATGATCATTGGTTTCATTAATAAATTTAAAAAGTGATACTACTTAAATTTATTGATTGTATTTCTGTAACAAGTATATATGCTAGCAAGAGTATAAACTTATCTTGATGCAAAATGGTTAATAATTTTTGAATTCTAACTTACGAAAATGAATGGGTGAAGAATGACTAATCATCCGTTTATAATCGAGGAGTAAAGTATAATAGTGATGGGAAAAGAATATTTTTTTAGTGACTACGGTTCTCATTGTAATTATTCTCTGAATGTGCAAACATAGAAATATTAAGTATATTAGAAAGCATCATAATGAGATGTGGTCAGCATATTCCAAAGTTATTCCTTTAAGATGTTTTGAAATAATTAGGTAGGAAATGCCATGATGTTTTAATCTTTATGCCAAATTTTTTGAAAGTTGGAACTATCTTCTGAAAAACATTATAAAGAAGTGTGTGTGCAAGTCAGTATTGCTACATTCCTTTCAGCAAAGATCTCAAAATTTAATAAATCCCTATTCAAGAAACATGTTGCAAACATGCTCTAAGAGACAAAATTTTTGGTTAAAAAGCACACAGTTCCTTCCCTTTGTTTAAATACTTACATGCGCAATGGTGTAAACTCACTTTGATTATTAGTTCTTGGAAGCTAGTGTATGTATTACAAATATAGATGAAGAGAGAAATAATAATTGCAATAATCACTCATCAATAAATTACGGAACAGTTGATTCAGTAAAAATATTTTAAAAACCAAAATATTAAAAAAATGTCTAACGTTTTAACGATTAAAACATTAAATATTTAGTCTTAATTATATGCTAATTTAATTAAGCAAACAAGCCTAAAAGGTCCACTATAATATAAGATAGAAGATCTTTCTCCATAAGATTCTTCCGTTAAAGTTGAGAATTTTCTTTTATTGCTTTTCTTTGTACTAATAATAATTAAATAAATAGAACATTCTAAACTGGATTCAAAAACTTTATTCACCTGAAAAAAATTTCCTAGCTTCCACGTGGCCTCGAAGCTAGGGGTCGTAAGTTTATCTTAGAAAGATGTACTTACTAACCATGACACTCTTACAACAGATTACTAACTAAATAAATAATGACAAATTGGACCAGTAATTTATAAACAGAAAGTTTAACTTTATATATTAAAACTAGAATAATTATAAATCATCAGCTTACCATTTGTGGAGGACACAGCATGAAGACAGGATTTTGGCGAGCATTTTCTAAAAGTGGAGTGACTTTATCCCGGGTATATTCGCAAGTCTCCGCGTGAGCTTGAATAATAGTTGCTATAAGTTTATTATCATCCTCCAACTCTGTAGCTAATGCATTTTCTCTAGATCTAGCATTGACACGTTGCATTTCTGCCAAAATTTTGGCCTTTTCCCGTTTTGGTACACGTCCAAAGCGCACCGCTGTAAAAAGAGAGGTCATATGAAATTAGGTTAGGAGGACAAACGAAAGTGAACGTCTTTGAAAGTGACCTATTTAAATAAGCGGCTGAAACTTGTAATAAAAAGCAAGAGTGGAAGAAAAAAGGCGGGAGGGGGGGTTACTGAAAAATTACATCTAATTTACAACTCCCTGAGCAAAATTAATTACACAAGAATCCAGTTGTTTACACTATTCATTAATTAAAAATATAAAACAACGTTTAAAATAAAAAAAATATTTTTATTTTTAAAAAATATAGCGTCGCGAATACATAGTAGTTTTAAAGTATATAGAAAAAGAACGCCTGCGCACAAGATACTAGCAGCAACTTTAGTTACGGTTTTTGCACACTGCTTCGAATAAAACCTCTACGACCTTGACTTGTACTCCCCCCACCCCTCTTCTCATTTTAATATGTTTACAAGTTGACCTAATTTTGTAGACAGGAAGGTCTCTCTATACTGCTGTTTAGCTTTTATTTTTAGCAAATCTATTTGGAAAAAAAAATATTGTCACAAATGGATTTTAAAAAACTATCGACACAAAATTATTCGCGATATATTTTAAATTATTTATTTCCGTCGAAAAAAATTTGCATAAAAAATTATTTAAAAACATAAAACAATACTTATTATTATTCAATAGTCAACTCTGAAGCCAACAAGGCTAAAGAGATACGGCGCGGTGCCCCCCCCCCCCATATCCTATTTTAAAAAAACTACCTTACAATAAATATAATTTCGCATATTATTTTCAATTTTGATAAATTATTTAATGCAGTGAAATTAGAAATATGTTCCACTTCAATAAATATAGGCTAAAACAATTACATCTATAATTATTCAGTCGGATTTACAATTACACCTTTTTTTATTTATTATTAAAGAAACAATAGACTCCAGTTTAAAGATGATTGAACGATTATTTTAGATTTAAAATTGCGTGTGTGTGTGTTTTCAAAAAAAGCTTCCGCCCTCTATCGGAAAAATCTATTTAAAAAAAGACAACACTACAAAAATAAATCTCTCTTCTTTTTTTGAAGTTTTAATTCACATAAAACAACTTAAAGGGGTAGGGAGGGGGGGATGATTTTAAATAACAAATTTAAAGTTTCAGCCCAAGAATATATAATATATAAACCAATACTAACCATCCCTAGACATTCCGACTGCAATACACTTTTTTAGACGACAATACTGACACCGATTTCTATTAATGCGAAGAATGGAACACTGCTGATTTTTGGTACAGGGCCTATACTGAATTTTCTGCTGAATGCTTCTTCGAAAGAATCCCTGTAAATAAATAAGATATACATTAAAATAAGCAAACAGTTTATATACATTAATATTTAAAATATATATATACAAAAAAAAAAAAAAGACGATATTTTAATTATTACATCTATACAGGTATCTTTAAATTAATATAATCATATGATCGGTTTTCTGAAAACCAGGCGACATTGAATATCCAAGGTAAGACATAATAATTCCATCCGAGTGACGCCAGTGGTTTTTCTTTACTCGAAAATCAATGCTGGAATTTGCAGTTAATGAGTGTTTCACTCCACTATAGTGCTATACCATCCATATTTTTTTTTTAATAAGAAAAAAAAATTTTTTTCATAGGTATACCATGGGTCTTTTAAAGTCCACAGAACTAAAAATGACAAAGGAAATATACTTAATGATAGAATATTTAATAGATTTTGACTAACCATAGTAAATTTAATTTCCAACATATGTTTTAAAAATATGGTCAAAAAGAAAAAAATCCCTGATGATAACCGCTTCTAGTTATTTGGGACAGGTAAAACTTAACAAATCTGATTTTAAGAAGAGAAGGGAAACTATTTTGAATAAAAATTCTAAAACAAGAGTTTACAAAAAAATAATTTTTTATTTATTTTAATGATGGGATAACAAAATAATCTAGAAATTTCTTAAATCACTTAAAAGCTTTGAATAATTTTATAATTCTTACAAGTGGAATTTATGTTTGTCATCATTGACCTATTTATAACCTCATTCATGGCTGATGGATTAACCCTAATTTACTAAGATATTTTACACTTCGGCTAAGAGTAGTCAGATTAGTTCAAGTTTAGGCAAATCAATGTTAATGAGTTGAATCCGGATGGGCTACTTTGCTTGAAAAATATTCAACTATTTCTAGAACTTCCAAACTTCACTTAGGTTTGAATCCAGATCAAAAGCCATATCGGGTGAAAGGACTAACCAAAACATTTCGTAAACCTATTTTTTAAGAGGTTAAAATATGACTAAACAGATGAACTTGATAAACATATATAAAAACGTCTACGAACGATTGTAAAACAAATGAGAATTCACAGATTATAAATTTAGTTAATAAATCAAAAATGATAATTGCCATAAACATTATGGCATTCAAATAAACCAATGAGTTCCTACACATAAGATAACATATTCAATTAAGCAACAGCATTTTTCAAATTTCTTTTAAATATTTAACATTTTTTAAAAATATTTTGAGAACTGAAATTAGTTTGTATCGTAGAATTTTAACAACCCTCTCATTTTCACATTTATGAATAAAATCGCTTTTGTTTAGGATATGAGAATCATCGTGCAGTTAAGGAACAGTATTATTTAGAGGTGAAAGTTCAGAATTCGTAATATAATCTTTAGCAAGTTATTATCATATTTAATTTAAATCAGAGATAGTAATTAATTTAGAATATAAGTAACCTGTTGTAAAATTATCTCAAACAAAAGCAAGTCTTCAAAGAAAACATTGAAGAAGTTTCAGAGGCAGAAATCATTCTACTAAATTTTGCATTTGCAAATAATTTGTCAGGTAATATTCCACCAAAATCATTAAAATGAGAAGAGATTTTATAATCCCAAACGTATAGTAACTGATGCTAGAAGATAACTATAATTTTCAGGGGATCTGCTAAGTTTCAGATCTCGGGAAAATAAGCAATTAATCTCCTTTAATTATCCTACATTAAAATTGGAGGTAATTAACAAAATTAATTTGTCTGAGGCAGTGTAAAATCACTCGTTTTGAATCAAGATATTAAATTATGATAAAGAACTAAAAACAATTTCTACTTAAGGGAACCATAAGTGGCAATAAGATCACTAACAGAAATAATACCTTGTGTGCATTATTGATCATGCTATTAATGAGATGGGTAACAATGAAATCGGACATTTAAAATGTCTAAAAAAATTTATAGAGTTTAACCATTTTTGATATTTGCAATTTTTGCTACAGAATATTTTAGCTTAGTAATGTCAATAAATCTTGTACAATCTTAAACAGCTTGAACTGTAATGACAAAGCCAATTAAAGTTTAAAACACTGCCACAGTAAATTACTTTAAAGAGAACAGCAGGAGTGTATTATCACTCAATGATAGTACTGCAATGATTAGTTATTTCACTTTTCTTCTCGCAGGGAACACAAAATGAGTGTGAATGAACATTGGTTTAGTATTTAAAATAATAACAGAAATATTGGCTGCATACATCCAACACAAATATTCAGATCTTGGTATGCCCTTTCATCTGATCACCCCACAAGGAGCTAAATGGGTAAAGATGGTGATGTTCAGTGCAATACATTCCCAAGCTGAATCAAAATATTGTATATTTGAGAGGGGGGGGGGCTATTTTGAAATGACTCTAATCATATATGACATTTTTTAATAAAATCGATTCGATATATTATTGTGCAGAGAAATTATCTGGTGATCTGGTGTGGTTAAAATGTCTGTTTTGTGTAAGTTTCAAGAACAGTGTGGTTATTTTGTTACATGAAAAAAAAAAAAAGGGGGATGGAGCGTATTTTCTGTGTAGAGATACCTTATTGACAACAAAGTGTCAGACAACTATTTTCAGGATTAATCTTCTCAAAAAAGGCAAAAATAAAAATAGTTTTTAAATAATCCATTGCATGTCAAAACCTCTTTCTAACATTCTCAAGGATGGACTGGGCTTGCTAATTACCAGATAGTGATGTGAATTCATTCTTGTTTTTTTTTTTTTTAAGTCTTTAGCTAAGAAGAGTTAGATAACCATTGTTGGATGGTTAGGCTGGGTTGAATATGAACTACTTAAAAAAAAAAAATCTAAAGTTGATTAAAGTTTTATTTAGTTCGGATTCAAACACATGTTGTGGACACTCCAGGTGGAGACGCATCATTCAAAGAGTATATTTTGATATAACTAGCTATCTTTTCCATATTAACATATGATAATATATATATTCTTTCTTACATAACTTATTAGCGGTCACCTCCATGATCTTTCATTCTCATTCAAATGGCATAGCAGAAGCAGAGTTATTTTTACAAATATTTCTGAAGTCGTGAATTCTAAATGACAGTATTATAAGCACTGTGAGAACAAGAATTTTCAATAGTTTTAAGATACTAAAATAAAGTTTATAAATAATGTTTAAGGGGAGTTAAAATCACCTAAAAAAAGGATTTTCCTTTTTAATCATCCTTATTAATTATCAGTATTAGATAATCTCAAAAAAAAAAAAAAAATCTGATTTCTTTAGGACTCAAACCCACAACTTTCTGGAAGAGAGATGAAGCATTCTAAACAGCCACTAATGTTTTCAGAAACTCAAGAATATGGGGATTAATTCTTACATATAATTTACAACTTCAATAATTTAATAATTTCTTAAAAATAATATTGCCATAATTCGCATAATATCTGTTTACAAATATTTTACCCTCAGATTGTTCCTTATAAGTAATTTACAATTTCAATGGGTTGACAATGCTGTTATATTTAAGAAATAATCTTAAAACATTTAATTTTACTAGATTTAATTTGCATAATTTTTTTTAAAAAGTCCATTTCATTAATTAAAATATATAACAATTTCTGTTTATTTTTAAGAAAATTGTTTTCTTTAGTGACTTTTCATCTCATGGTGGAAAAAACAATCCACAAATGGATATCATATTTAAGAGGTGCTCCAGTTTTAGTACAACTTGGTTAAAGAAAACTGGTACAGTTTAGTTGCAAAATAGTTGTTAATTACAGATGGATAGATTCCTCCATTTCCTTTTATCCATCTACTTAATGATTTACCCAAATTATACAACCTTCATCTGATAGTCTATACATATTTTGAACTACAAATCTATCTATCATTTAATTAGACAGTGATAGATAATATAAAATGAATCCGTATGTATGTCTACACATGACGTCTTTAACCCTACATTCAAACTTTCTGTCTACTGTCATCTCCAAATAATTTTAACGAGCTGGGAAGTTTAAATAATCTTAATATAATACTATTTTTGTTTTTATTCAACTCTAATGAAGCTTCTTTCTTAACATTCAATCTTTCTATCTTTCCATTATATTTTGCTCCACACAATTTATAACTAATAAAGGCCACATCAATTACTGAAGAAATAAAATACAAAAAAAGTAGAATAGAAAAATAAAATAAAATGAAAAAACATAAAATATAAGGCATAAAAGAATAGAATACAAGATAAAAGACTTGTTGAAAATAATCTGAATGATGTGAGTAAATAGATAAATGACATAATAATGCAAGGCAACAACAACAAAAAACGATTGGGGGAATAAATCAATAAAATTGGTTTTTCAAGTTTATCAAATCTTACTTTGCCAGAATCAAAACAAGGATTGTTAGAACTTTAAAACAAATTACATTCTAAAAACAATTCTTTCATTATCATCTATAAATGGAAAGTATTACTGAATACAAACAGTCATGTGGTTTTTGTAAGATAGTAGAGACACAACATTGTGAAAATTAATAAGAAGGATATTAAAAAAAACACTAAAAATGAAAAATTGCCAAGAGCTATAAATGAAAGAAAAAAATGTTTATCCATTGTATACATATGTATTCATAAAATATTCTCCCACGTAATGAACTTTTGGGATTTCTATTAAGAAATGATACCTACATATAACACTTCATTAAAATGCTTAATTACTACACAGAAAGAAAAAAAAAGATTAAAACCACAAACCAACATTTAGTCATTTTCAAGCTTAATACAATGAAATGACTTCTCAAATGTAAAAGAAAGTAGACTGACAATTTTTCTTAGAATTCTTCATTTCCTGAAAACAAAATGGGAAGAGGGATATAACTTTAAAATTTGCATTGGCATTTTTTTATATATATATATTCCTTTACAAAGACTTCCTGGATTTATAATGATGTATTTACAACTAACTGCATCAGAACACAGAAATGACATTTTTAGAGGGGAGAAATGAAGATATGTACTTCTTTATATAATTATAAACCTGTATTTGAATCATATATAAGTACAATTATTTTAAAATATATTAAGTTTAACGATTATTTAAAGCCGAGAAATAAAATACAATATATATATAGGCGAATTTGTGTGCGTTATTACGCATGAAAGAGTTAGAGTATTCGTTAATTGAAACCAGTAAAAAAGTATGCATATAAATATCCACACATAATATATTAGAAGAGTCTGGTGGCACAGTGGGGAATGCACGTCTTAAACCTAGTGTTCAAATTCAGCTTTAAGATTTTCCTTTCAGATAGCAAATCTCTGATCATCCCAGGCAGCTATTAAATATTATTTAATAAACGAATGTCTAGTTATTTTGAGAGGATAAACCAAGAATGGTATATATATATATTGTTTTCTTCATTATAACTCTACGGAGAGTTGTAAAAAGATCTTTGCCTTGCAATGAACTGTCTAAAGGCTGCTTATATCTTGATATTTCTCGTCTATGAGATCAATGTCCAATACTTGTTAATTAATTTTCTATTTGCAGACTTTTAAAAAAATTTACTGTGTCAAAGAAAAAAAAAAGGGGGGGGGGAATCAATTGCTATCTTACAATGAAACAATCTTGAAGATGCGCATATGAAAATATTCAAAGATAATCTATTGAAACAAATAACAAACTTATTTATATTCATTGGATTAATTATTTCATGATTGATAAAAATTATTTACCAAAGATCAAATCTTTTAAAAAGATTTAAGCATTCTTTTAATTTTTTTCCAAACCACAGTCGTGCTGGATGCTTTTTTTTATCGCAGCTTTATAATTTTTTTTTTTTTTCAGAATCAATAGAAAGAAAAAATACGACTTTATTGTTAAGAAATATCTTCTAATTTAAGATTAAAGTCGGACTATCCAAAATTACATTTTTATAATAATCAAATTTTTAGAATTTTTCAAGATTGCTAATAAAAGGAAGGAGGAAAACGTGTTGTTTCAAGTTCAAGGTCAATTAAGTTCATATCCTGATTTGAAAAGTAAAAAAGTTTATTTATTTAAAAAAAAAAAAATGCTTATAAAAAAATTAAATAGTAAGTTATAATTATATATATAAAAAATCACATGAAACATTAAAAATGTATCTATTATTTTAAAAGGTTTAAATGTAAAATGTTATAGGTTAGAGAGTGGATATAAATCTGATACAAAAAGTTTTTTTTTTAAAGGAAAGACAAAATTGTGAAGTGTGTTCACTAAATTTTAACAAAGGCTGCTTTAATGTCAATGACCTATCACTATTGGCAGCGATGTTTGAAGAATGTCTAGGACCAATCACACATTGGCAGCCATGTTTGAAGAATGCCTAGAACCAATCACAAACAATTATCTCAAGGCAAGAATAAGTTGAAAGTTTATATAATTTTTATCATGTTTTTGACCTTTTTGAAACTACAATAAATAAAGTATCATAATCCTTGATTTTTAAAGTAGGCTACTTTCTCTTGGCCACAAAATTAAGTCAATGACCTCCATGAGATTTTGGAAAAGGAAAAAAATCATAAAATAACAGATTTAAAACAATTCATCTGCCTTTTAATCAATTAGAATGATTAATTCCAGAGGCGCAAATATTTACTAATTCTTGATGCCTACACACTGAGTATATGTGGAATTACATAAATATTTATGCTTATATGTGTATTCAAAAAATACATATTCAAAAATTTCTGTAAATAGTTGCTCAAAGTAGGAAATGATTTTATGGATACCATTTATTATTATACTTGTAAATTACGTTTCACTGCTAATACAGTAGTAATTTCAGAAACTTCACACTAATTTCTAAACAAAATAGGAAATAACATATTTACCAAAAATTAACATATAAACATACATACATACTCCTGCTTGTATAGTTTCATTTCAAAAATTTGTGTAGTTTTTAAACTCTTAAAATTGATTTTTGTACCTTTAATTTGCATTTAAATCTTTTAGCCTTTTAAAAAAATTTATTATTAATTAACATGATGAATATCTGTGCATAAATAAATAAAAATATGCCACTACACCACAGCAGAAAGATTAAACCATTAAGCATCGCATGATCACATCTCCTATACTAGCACATAAATTGTTGATAATCAAAGCAAAACTCTCCATACAGTATTGCCACTGTGCTAAACAGAGTAATCAATGGATGCCAGAAGGCTTGCGCATAAAATCCCTATCTAATGCCTACTCATCCAATATCCCCAGACTAGTTTCTGGCTTTTGGCCTTCATCAGTGAGGAGCTTTGGATCTGAGAGCACTGCATAGCTCCTCACGGATGAAGGCCAAAAGCCAGAAACTAGTTTGGGGATATTGGATGAGTAGGCATTAGATAGGGATTTTATGCACAAGCCTTCTGGCATCCATTGATTACTCTGTTTAGCTCAGGTGGCAATATTGTATGGAGAGTTTTGCTTTGTTTATCAGCAGAAAGATTAGATATAAAAATGAGAATCTCTGGAATTTGGATTAAAAGGGGGGGGGGACAATGGGTTATTAATTCAAATCATTATTTTATAAATATAAACAATTTTGTGGCATCAAAAAATTCATGAATATCTGATTATTCGTCTATATTAAGAATAGAAAATGTGATGCTCTTCAATATTAGGGTGTCCACAAAGCATCGGTCTGTAATTTACAATAGAGATCAGTTTGTAACCTACACTCTTTTCAGAGTAACTGTTCTTATTTTCATTCCATTAACAATTGGTTGTCTTCCTTTAGCTATATGTTGCAGTTGGAATGATATTAAGTTGTTAAATCAGATGTATTTAAACTATGATAGCATTTAGTGTGAATGAACTGAAAATTTAGAAGCATAAATACTGATAAATTTTATTACATCAGAATGTTAAAGAGTTCTGGAATTCCATCAGAGAAATTTTTTCTTCTGACCACGTTTTGACATACTCTGGTGAATCACTTTTTTTTTTTTTAATATGAATAAATATCAAACATGACTTTAGATTCTCGTTTAAACCATAGCCTAAGAACAAAAATTCTAGTTACTGGCCGGATTCAAAATTCGCCAAAAATATGCAGTGACAAGTGGCACATTTATGTTGGCTTATATTAACAAATGTGTCAGTAATTAAGTGTGAAGATTTCAATCATTCAAGTTTTAGAAGACAAAATTTTGATTTAAAATAAAATATATATCGAAACATCATCAAACTCATAACTTCTCCATCTTGCAAAATCAAGATAAAGAGTTTTTTACAATAAACCTGCCAGTATAAGTGCTCGTCTTGGTATAATAAAACAAACTACTGATTTCTGATCTATAACACAGACTTCCCCATCCCTCTCTCTATTTTATTATTCTAAGCTATGATTAAATATATTATCATTATACGTAAAATATATATTTAAAATACAACATGCAGTTTGTCTCTGTTAATTTGTAAAATATTTTTCAGTGTGTATTTTATAAAACAGTGAGGGAGAAAACAAAATGTCTTAACAAGCAGTAGTGAGTATGAAAATATGATAAAAATAAATCTTGCCTTAAATTAAATAAAAATTATTATAAAAAGTAACTGATAAATGTTAAACAAATAAATACTCAATGAGTAAATAAATAAACTTTTAAAGGAAACCACTTCACACACCAACATCAGTTCATTCACTTAGTCATATACGGTCAGATCCTGGGTCACTCTGACCTTTTCAAATAATTCAGGATTTCCTTAATAATTTCTAAATCCTTTCTTCCTAAACAAAAAATTATGAAATAAGAATCTTGAAGAGAGGAGAAGGAACTATAATATAAACAAACTTTTAGGGGCCATAATTACAAATTTTTTAAATAAAAAGTTTAGGCATATGCACAAAATAACTGAAAACTGGATAAAATAATAATAAACATAATTAAATAGATACATAAAGTAACTAATCTTTTTTTTTATTTAAATAAAAGCAACCACTGTGAAAGTTTTTCCATTCAGAATGTATAATTATATACAAAAAGCCCAGAATGTATGGGTGTAAACACGCAAATTGTATTACAAATAATGTTTTAAGATTAAGAAGGTCCGTCGTCATTGCAAACGTGGATAGCTCTATGGAAATAATTCCTGATTTATTTCCAAACAGAAAAAAAATTTGAGTGAGCAGGTTAAAGTTTTGCCATTTGAATGAGATGTAGCTCTTTGCCATTTAATGTCACTTTATCTCATAAGAAACTGATTACGCAATAAATTATTGGTTATTATCTACTTACTTAATAAACACTAGTTTATTAAGTAAATGAAATACTCTCAATCCAAAGAACAAGATCTTGTGCTATGGTTTAAGAGTATTTCACTTTCATAATACACCAGTATTGATTGGAGTATTAATCTCAATATATTACATAATATTAACTGCTGGGAAATTTATATTTTGAATCTATCAGTTAGGAGATATAAAAATTCTGAAGAAGATTGCTGGTGCAAACGAAACTGTAAACTATAAAAGAGGGTGGTGAATAAAGCCATTGTGTAACAGTAGTAAAGTACATGGATGATTTAATATTATATGGTGAAATTTCTACACATTAATAAAGTGGAAATTATCTATAAATAAATGTACACAGATAATACTCATTATAAGTTTTATATCTAGTCAGTAAAAATCTATGTTAAAAAAATAAATTATAGAAGCATAATGAGAAAAATTAAACTAAAAGATACTCCAGCAGAAGTAATCATCCAGATATCACGGTAAATACAAAGACTTAAGTTTTAGAAAATATTATCATGGAATGTTATAAACACAAAATAAATCAGAAAATATGCATAATTAGCTAAAAATGAAAAAGATGAGATATAGCCTGATTGAGAATTGTTCTAAAAGATCTGATATAACTTAAATATATATGAAAAAGATGCAGAAATCGTGAAGTAAATAAACAATATTTATTATAAAATGTAGAAAAGTGAAATGCTTACTTAAAAAAAAAAATGAAAAGTTGATCTGTTTCTGTGAGGAATATAACATGGTAATAAAGAATATACTGCTTTAAAATGCGCACACACACACCAAAAAAGAAACATGATGAACTCTTATAATGAATTATATGTCTGTAGTCTTATTTTTCATTATACCACTCTAACACATGGCAGGGACTGGTTTCTATCCACTTTTAACACTTTGGGGAGGGATGTCATCATAAACATATATTCAAAGACATATGAAAAAGATCTATGACCCCCAAGATGCATTGATAGTGGTGTAGTGAAAATTACAATACAGAAATATAATTCACTATTGGATAATCTCTAGTCTAATGAATGACTAAGAAATAAAAAATTATGAAGAGCTCTTGTTGATAGAAAGATTTAAATTGCACAAATTAAAAACGGATTTAGGAAACTGTTACTAAAGATATACATACAAGTTCTGATGATGATGTAAATCTGAATTACAAATTATTGGAAGCTAAACTGAAGTTAAATTTCAAGTCAGTAAGAAGACAGAACCAAGAAAAATGGGCTATTTTGACAAAAGAGATAATGAAGATCCATCCGCCTACTCTCTCCAAATTTGTGAAATTAAAAAAAAAAAGAAGTATACTTAATAAAGCAAATTAAAAATACAGAACTATTGTTAAAAAAATTTAAAAGCAATTATCATTAACTGTAAGACGTATATATGCATGCTAGTAATGAAGTCCTAATAATATTGTAAAAAGATGAAAATAGGAATATCAAAAATAGTATAAATATGTATAACATAGAAAATGAAATAACTAAAACTGTCCAAAGAAGGGTTAAATGAACTGCAGTTAAACTTGAGTTAGATTTTGCAAGTACAATAAAATAAGTAATTTTGTCTGGGAAAAGTAGATTACACAAATGAATCAATGCAGAAAACTAAGATATTAGTAGAGAGAGAGAATGCTTTATAGTGAAGAGTATTCTGTATGAGAGAAGTACATAAAACCACAAAGTACTGTAAACCTGTTTATGTTCCAGTCGAACTACAGAAAACTACTATTGGACCAAGTCATGTGAGGGAACTAGTCAATGCCTCTAACACTTCATAATTCAAAAAGGTGACTTACATCAAAGTTGGTTGTTGTATAAGAATCAATTAATTAAATAATTCTTGAAATCACTGGTTTAAACTTATACAAAAAAAAAAAAAAGATCTATGATATAATTGGCATGTTACAATTGTTGTTGAGATCTATGACTCTATTAACTTTACAAGATAGGACATATTAAGTCACTTTTTAAGTCACTTTTATCTGTTTTTTGAGTGGATCAATAACATGAAAATTTATATACAAGCAACAGTTTGAATTTGCAAAAAAAGAAGACACTTATAGGTAATTATTCTGCCAACTGAAAGATATTGGATGGGACACATTGGTCTTTTTTCTTTCAAAAAAAAAAAGAAAAAGGTGGATCTACTAATAGAAAATTTGTAGGAGGCTTTCTCCAGAAGTAGATAGGAAAAAAATATAAGACAGAGATGCTAATAATCACAGATTAAATTTAATTTTTACTTTTAGATGAACTAAAAACAGGCAAAAACTCTCCATACAGTAGTGCCACTCAGTGCCAACCAGAGTAATCAAGGGAATAAATAGTGATCATGTGATGTTTTAGATGAACTGATAAAAAAAAAATGTTTTAATCAGATTGCACTTCTTAGAAAAGATGTTTCAATGCATCAATTTTGTTAATAAGGTAACAGTATTTACAAATACTAAAGAAAAGTTTAGCAAAATATTAAATACATTGAATGAATGAGTAGAAAGTTCTGAAAAGTCAAAAAAACTATGACTGGTAGATTAGTGCTTCAACAGTTTTGATAACCTGAATACCTGACTGTATGTGGAAGGACAAGAAATTTAGAATCACAGTGGTTAAACATGCTATTATAAAATAAAAAAAATTGATTATTTGGAGATTTATTAAAGTTAAACCTAAAATAAAATTGTTTAGTCTTCACCTGAAAAATTGTATTTATATGTTGCAGAAACTTAAAATGATAAGAAAAGAGAAGATTGAAGTCTTTAGGCAGTGGAAAAATTAAAAATATAAAGATATAGAAGTAATACATTTCAAAAAAAAAAAAAAGATTATTTATTGAATTAAAAACTAAAAAGGAAGACTTAGACTGGAAATATGTGTAAAGACAGAAGGAAAAAAAAAGTTAATAGAAGATTTAAAGATTATTTGGAAAAAATCATGGAATGTGTAAATATACAGAATCTATTACAAATAAACTGCTATCAATTAATTAGGGGTGAGGCGATTTCAACCAGGTAAAAAATAATCCCCCCCCCCCGGACCCATTACAAATCAATGTTTTTGAAGCTTCTTCACAATGCTATATATTATATAAATATTAAATAACTATTCATATTAACACCTGTAATACTGCTTATTTAAAAATCATTTACATTTTTTTTTTCATAAGCTTTATTAAATAACATACTGTAAATACTTTTAAATCCTAGTAAAGAAAAGATAAAAATATACTCAATTTTAAACATGTTCGACAAAATATAACACTAAATAAATAACTAGTAAATAAATAACTAAAACTTTATCTGTGTTCTCACAAAAGTGTAAAACCATTTCTTTTCCTCACTTTCATACTATTCTCTAAAATTTAGCAATTAATAATTAATCATTTTTAAAGATTAATTACAATTAATGTTCTTGTGTTGTTGTTTTTTATTTAATTGCTAATTTCTAAAGGGGAAAATGCATCAAAATTATGATTTAAATAGACACTGGACCAATAAAAAAAACAAAAAAATAAAATAAAGACACCCATCATAATCAGACATATTAATTTACAAGGATATGCTTAAAGGCATGTTTTTAATTTTATTTAAAAATGTGTCTATAATTAGTTAATTTATTTTATCTCCTAGTTCAGCCCCCCCCCCCCATAGCAAACAAAACATTAAAATTTGTAAATTAATTAGAAAAACATTTGGGAAGATGGCAATCACAGCAATTCTATTATATCTACAGAACCAATGAAGTGCTTTCCTTTATGTCATAAATTAAAATTTATTAATTTAGTTGTAAAAAAAGAATCATTCATATGAAAAATAGTGATAACATAAAAGCAGGTTCATCTATATTCCTTGTGCTCTGAAAGAAATTAAGGTTTCATTCAAGTGTGAAATAATTTTTAGATTAAAATGAAAGAGCAGCGAATTTGCTGACTGTAAATAAGAGAAAGAACGTTATCAATACATGGCCCCAATACTGCATCAGATAGTAATGAATTTACGCAAACCAATTCTATCAGGATCTACTGAAGAGTTACTTCAAACCATTCACTTCGAGCATAGTGTGGTTGTAATAGATTTATAAGATTAATAGATCTAAAAACACTAAAATGACTTACCGCCTGTGCAGCTGCTGATAAAAGTGCACTCACATTTCCAGAAGAATCTATCACATACCTTGTAGAAATAAAACAAAAAAGAATACCCATCTATATTATATGTTTAATTGCAATGAAAATGGGTTTGACCTGGGGAAAAATATCCAACCAAGCATATGTTCAAATATATCATTAGACTAACCTTGAGACTATGTTGTAATGCATGATAGAGCTAAGATCATTTAACAGTCAAAAAATCCCAATGTTCTCAAAAATCAGAATAAAAATCACTGACTGCTTTCTGTGTCACAGCGATAGAGATCGGATCACAGCTATTTTATTTAGCGAATAATTTGGTGATTGTTCTATTCTCAAAGCCAAAAAATGCCTGTAGCTGAATTTTAAATCCTGCTTATGTTAGACAATGCCTTCCTTTAATCTCAATTTGTTCACTGATTAGATGAATAATGTAGAGGTTTTATTTTTTAAATTCCAATTCTTGACCAAGATATCATTTGATGTGTAAAGACCACGAACACTCATTTAGTATTTGAGCATGCTCAGTTGATGAAATGTTGGAAGTTATTCACTATTGTAAATGCAATAACACTTATAAAAACAATATTAGACAGACTAAACCCAAAAACTGTCAATGCATATTGGAAAGTTATACAGAATGCGACTATTAATGATTTCCCCAGAAATTAACAGAAAAATTAAAAAAATTATTCGGATAGCGCAAGAATTTGGGATAAATGGATTTGCTGATATGATTGTTACAAAATTTGCAGTACACAATGAAGACTGTAAGTTAAAGGACCTTGTTAAGTCATCATCAAGAAAGAAGGTGGAAAAAATAACGCAAAATCATCAATATGAACATTAAAAAAACTGGATGAAATGTTCCAGGCTATATAGAATCAAAGAATAAAATTACAAGGAATAATCATATAATGGAAACATAGCATTATCATCATATGTAAGATCATTGATATATTACAATCTCTGTAAGAAAATTTAGATAAATTAAAAAAGAAAAAGATCTTCTTTCAAAACCAATTGCTTCAAAGCACCAATATCATCTAAAAACAGATTACTCTTCTGCGAAATCAACAGCTTCAGAAAATTACGAATTTAAAATTCTATATTTCATTATCATCCAATTTTACTACAGAAATAATGAAAGAAAGTGTGATTAAATTCACACAGACACTATTTTATAGACATATATAAATAAATATTTTATCAATTTATAATTTCCATTTTTTAATTATTTTTAGTGATAATCCTATCTTGTATATATATTATATAAAATTAAAATGGATAAATATGTGTACACAAAAGTTAAAAAAACCTCTTTTTGCTGCATAAGTTTGTGTTAAAAGGTACTAATCAATCTGAAAGCTTTAATTCTGATGGACCACATTGAAAATGCATTAAGCCATGTCTAATTTGCAAAAGAAAAAAACATTTTGTGCATTTTTTTTTTCATGTGTCATAGCATCGGCCAAGAAGTGAACCCACTAACCCGGGACAACTGCTTGTAAGGCAACTGTGCTGACCCCTGGACCACTAGCGCTTATTGTATTCACTACTATTTACTAATCTGTGTTAATCTGTAAAGGGCCTATGAACCAAATTTAATGACTATATCAACCGAAGATTAAATTAAATATATCTATCTAAATAAATTCTAACATATTCTAAAATAAGATTTGCAGACATAATTTAAAGGACGCTTTAATAATTTTTGTATTATAATAGATAATGCCAAATATCAGAAACTTGTATTAATAATATTTTGTAGTTTATAAGTTTTCAGTATTTTTTGAAATTAATTCAATATATAATAACAACTATTCTCCATCAAATAAAATAAAAAATGCTAAATAATAAATTAATATATTTAATGTGTTTCATATAAATTTATTGACTTTTATTTTAAATTACAATACATTAAATACTTGTCAATTTAAATACATTTCTGCCATGAATAATTACTAATATAGTCTTTTTTAATATATATATTTCATATGTCATACCATCGTCCGGGAGGCAAACCCACAACCGTCTGCAACCAACTACTTGCTTGCAAGGCAGCTGTGATGATCTCTCGGCTAACAACGCTTGACTAAATATTTATATGTATATTTTAAAATTCCACATAAAATAAATTTAAAAATTAATATTTTATATAAGCTATAGTCTGTATTTCCTTGCTTTGCTTTTATTTAATAAGTTAATTTTCCCAAATATTGGTAGAAGCAGAAAAACAATAAATATTTTAAATTACAATTCAATAATTAGAACTTAAAATGATAAAAATTTGTTAAAAAGATTTTAAACTACATTTTGATATTATGCACAATATTTATATATTAAAATAGCAGATATTTACTGTACACTCTAGAAATTGTATTTTTTAGATTTAAAAAACTGATTTCGTTTATTAAAAAAATTGTTCTCAAATTTTAAAAATCAAATTTAGAAACTCATAAATGATTCTTCTGTAAAATATTCATCTAAATTCTCAAAATTAAAATATGTGCACTCGCTATTATATATATTAAAAACAATATAAAAAATCACTAAAAATAAACAATGATTGTAAAATAATAAAAATGTATGTGCAAGAGTGTGAATTGTTTTAAATAGAATTATCAATTTTATATTAAAATACATTAAAAAAAATTAAATATTTCATAGACAATTTGTTTATTTTTAAAAGTTGCAATTATTGGAAATCTTTTTTTTCCAAAAAAAAAAAGTTTTATGAATTAAAGAATATAATTTAAATAATGTAAATAACTTCTTAAAGAAAATTATATATAAAAAAAATTACAAATCACATTTGCATTAGGTGTGATATTTTTCACAAAAAAAGAGGTGGGGGATGTTTTTTTTTTAGGGGGGGAGGGATTTATAAAATAAATATTAAAACTTAAGCTATTAAATTTTTTTTTAAGATTATATAACCGATATTTTATTGTAAAAATATAAATGTCAATCTTGAATCTTACAAATAATTCAGGCCATTTTTGAAAATGTAAGCTAAAAAGACTTAACTACAATAGTAGGTCTGTTCGAATTTTAATTAAAGGCCTGATTGTCAACCCTTTCCGGGTTAATAATTTTTGGGGGACAAATAGTAATCTTTTTTTAACTCTTTGTAGTCTTGCAACACAGCATCGTAGAGTGGCATTCTTTTCCTCGCAAAAATGACACCATTTTGCATTGCATAGTTGCGTTCTAACATTAAATCACTCTATATTTTAGTTTTCACTTTTGTTCGCAGATGACAGGATGTTTTAAAAAAATAAGAACGCACCAAAGGCTTAGATTCCAGTTCTAAAAATTTGGTAGGCATTGATTACATTATTCCGAGGGAAAAGATGATATATTTTGACAGTTACTATTTTAATTTTAAATTTATTTTCTTAATTTAATATATACCATAATTTTAAAAATTTAAATCATTATAAAAATGTTTTTTGATGAATAACTTGCAAATTATATATATATAATTTAGCAAATGATTATTATAAACTTGTTTTTTTTTTTCAATTTCATAAAAAAAATTCTTTTTTTTTTTTTAAAAATATTTAAATTAAATTAATTATTTGGAAAGTAATGTTAAATATGCGAAAATGAAATTTCATTTTGCCACAAATTCGATTTGAACTAAAGGCTACACGTACAATACTAAATTTACAATTTGAAACCTTGATTTAGTTTTATTTGACTACATCATAAAAATTAATAATAAAGGTACAAATGAATTATAGAAGTTTATTAGTTTTGTTGTATATTAAATAATTAGACAAAAAGTAAATAATTTATTAACAAATGTCTAAAAATATTAATTAAGAGAAAAAATAAATTTCAATTTGTGGCTCATATATTTGCTTTAATTTTGACATGGTTATGTGTAGAAAAAGTTTGATACCTTGGCAATATCTGAAATTTCCTGATACCAGGGTTTTTTTTTACCTCCAGATTTGTGAATTTTTCAGATTTCAAGGATATATTATTTAATCCTTCACTATAAGCCCAAGCACTGCGAAAATAAAAACATAGGGAACACTCCGCAGTTATATTTATTCATTTACAGATATTTAATAAACGTTTTTTTTCTTCAGTTTTGTCTTCACATATATATACGAATTAATTTTATTGTAAAAGGTCGAAGGTCTTTTTTTTTTTTTTGAAGATTAGTTTGAATAAGAAAAATTTTTAAATAATAGGTATTCACTTTAACAGCATTCTACCTATAGTAATCCTACGATTAGTTGCTTGGAGAATCATATCATAAAACTCTTTAGTGGTAGATTGAGCTTACAATTTCATTCAATTAAAGTGAGCTGTTTTTTTATTTTATTTATGTTACTCAACGGACAATCAGTCTTTAGTCTATTACTCTACTATTGGGATTACTAAAAATTTGTTCCTCTGTTATTATGTTTTGAATGAATCACCAAATAGTATTATTAATTACTTAACCTGTTTTACTGTAAATATTTTACTTTCTTGTCTTTTTCTAAAGAGAGTAAAAATTATACCTATCGTACAACAATGCGCCTTCATATCATTTTACTGATATTAACTAAACTTTCAAATGATAGTAACCAATTTTTTAATACTTAACTGACTGTATAATTTTCTTGAAAATCCCCTGGTGGCAAACTAAAAAAAAAAAAAAAATTCCACCTTTTTTAGTCTTAAGATAACTTTATTGGGTTTACTATATCCTTTGGAGATTATTTACAAGTCTTATTGAAACAAAGAAAAGCAATAAGATAGATGTTCTTATAATTGACCAATAATCAATATATATCAAATGCAAATTAATTAGTATATTCAACAGCCAAGTCACTGGGTTTCTGTTAATAAGATCAGATTGCATGTGACTGAAAAAATATCAGCTGGCTCATGGGTTTGATCTCTGGTCTTAATGTTATTTAATTTTTTTTAGAAAGTGATTTAACATTGTGAGATGTGGAATTAAAGCATAAATAGCATCTTATGAACCAAAGTGTGAAAAGAACGAATATAGTAATTCTTATATTAAGAAAAAGATCACTTTGTATATTTTTTATGAGATTGCTGATTGTTAGTGAGTTTGAATGAGTAATGTTAGTGATAAGAGCACAACAAGGAAGAAGTGAGGAACAATCCAAATGAAAGAGGGCACAAAATGGATGTATATTTGTGAAGTATGGCTTATAGAAGTGAAAATAATTAGGAAGAGCTTTGACATTTATTTTATCAACAGATATTAAACAAGGCAAAACTCTCCATACAGTAGGTGGCACTACTGTATGGAGAGTTTTGCCTTGTTTATTAACAATTATGTGCTAGTATAAGAGATAGTGATCATGTGAAATCCAGATATTTGGATTCTAGGTGCCACTATATGAACTGTTTCATAATGTTTTTGTTACTATATAATAAGAAAGATTGACTATTATTTGACATACTATTATTACTTTCAATTTCATATGTTTTCCAAAAGTTAATTTTATTTAGAAAAAGATTATGTGAGAGAGTACGTGTTTACTTACGAGAATTATTAAGGTTTTGATAAAATTATTGTTAATGGCTGGCTGGTGGGGTGTCAATAGGGTTGACAGGAATGTTTTTATTTATTCCAATTTATCTTTATTCTTTATCACATTGTCACAAATTTTAAATTACTTATTAGAAATATATGTTTGCGAATGAAATTTATTCTAAGAAGTATAATTTTAACTTTCCAAATATAGAAAAAATAATATTAAAGTGAAATAGGTAATAAGAGCAACAATTTATCTTTATTGGATGGCTACAAAGTTTGCAAATAAAAATATTGAACTAAAAAAATTACAGTTATAATTTATTTTCGAAAACCTGAACAAATACTTGTTCAGATTACAAGAAGCAAAAAAAAAAAAAATTTTTTTTTTTTTTTTTTGAAAACTAATATTTTATTTATAATTTTAGAAAAATAACAAAAATTAATCAGCCAATATAAGAACGAAAATGTAACTTTTTGGCAAAATACAAATTGCAGCTGGACGTTACTAATTTCACTTTATTTATCTTCTAAATGTAAATTTTTTTCCAACAGAAATCCTAACTAATTATATTATTTTTCTAAAAAAAAATAAATATTAAATAAATATTTTTGGAAAAGTAATCATAAATATGTAAACAAATTACAAAAATATGCTTTTTATTTATTTTCAGAATCTTGCAAAAAAAGAATATGCTTGAAACTTATTGTAAGAACCATCATGCATTGGGAACTATTGTAAGAACCATCAAGCATTGGGAACTAAAAACTACCAATCAGTAATGTTATATGGCCATTACATCAGCACATTCGAAATAGAAAAGTCTCCACAAAATGCAGATTTTGTTTTGAATTAATAAATCAGTATGTTTTAGATTCTGTTTCTGCGATCAAATGACTGCAAATATGGAAAAATAGTGTCAAAGAGAACCACAAAAGAGTGAAAGCGCAGAAATGCCATCACATACTCCGGAATCAGACCATAGTTAATCATTAAAAAGAGCAGTTTTATTTCATTTTTTTGTAAAGACTATTCCTTAATCCATTTGTTAGCAAAGATAAAAACATTTGATCACTTGTACACAATGGATGCAATCAGATGTTTGTTTTTTAATAATAAAATCATTGATAATTTCTACAAGCTACTGATTTATTATTTTTAGAAAAAAAAAATCGGCGCTATAAATGCCCATGTCTGTGTGTGTGTATATATATATTATCAAAAAATAATATATTTAAACAGATACCATTTTATTTCCTCTATTACAAATTACTGTTGTTATAAATAGTCAAAATAAGAGTCATAGATCACATGACCCTATTCTCTTGAGCTTGTAAGTTATAAACAATGAGGATTGCCAGTTCCTCAACAAGCTTTGTGATAAATGCTTAGCTAGAGAAAGCATTTAAAATATCTCTGTCAGGACCCCCCCCCAAACCTCTGACCATGGTTTCGTGCTCTCCTCAGAGAGGTGCTAGGGTAGGTTCAGACACTAGATCTAAAAACACCAACCCAAAGCCAGCAAATAAGCCACATCTATCAAAAATATCGAATTTGTAAGCATGAAAGTAATAATTTATTTTAAAAATCTTTAAATTCTTTGTTTGTTTGTTTTTCTTTTATCACTGGTGACTATATTTTCATAATTTTGTTGTTTTCTTTAGTCTTTTAAATTTCTGTCAATATATAAAATTTTATCTTTATATCATAGAAAATGAAGTTACTTGAAGATTTTATTCTGAATTCGTATTACATTCTTTGAGGATAATAGTGCTGTTATAACTCCAGAGATTTATTTTTTTCAAGCGTATTAAATAGGCTTTAGAAAAAGCATACCCAATTCAAATATCTTATCGTTAAACACAATGTAAAAAAAAATACATTTTTCATCATATTTTTTTTCCTGATGTAATTTTTTGACTTTATTAACAATATTTGAAACCTTTTTGCTGTGTTCTATTAAATTTTTACATACTTGCATGTTTAAAAAATAAAATTTAAAGAATTAGTTTTGTTATATCATCAAGACTATTCATTGAAAGTTCAAATCAGTAGAATAATCAGAACATTGACTCAAAATAGATCTCTCCCTTCTAAATTGAGAAAGTTGGTCGAAATGAGAAAAATCATGTGGATATCCAATAAGTAGGCAATTATTTTTTAATAAAACTACAAAACATCTTTTATAATTCTTACATGAAAATATTGTAGCTAAAATAAAAATGATGACATCTTTGGATTTCAGCATGAGCAACCTTGTGTCATCATCATGTTGCAACCATGTGTCATTATCATGTTGCAACCATGTGTCATTATCATATTGCAACCTTGTGTCATTATCATGTTGCAACCATGTGTCATTATCATGTTGCAACCATGTGTCATTATCATGTTGCAACCATGTGTCATTATCATGTTGCAACCATGTGTCATTATCATGTTGCAACCATGTGTCATTATCATGTTGCAACCATGTGTCATTATCATGTTGCAACCATGTGCCATTATCATATTGCAACCTTGTGTCATTATCATGTTGCAAGCAGCCAATAAGTTACATATTTAATAAGCTTTAGTATTTTAAGCAATGCACTCATTTATATACACAGTGATGTATATAAATTTCATATGCAATTATCAAGCAATGCCTTTTCAACGTCATCATTTTAAAGCAACCCTCTTCCTTCTCTATATCTTTTGTCTATTAATAACGGATACTTATAAATGTAATTATCTGACACATTTAGGTCATTGACATTTCCTAGTGATGCAACTTTCTTCAATGCATGTTACCTATATTACTTCCAATAACTTTCTATTTTACTGCCTGAAATATATAATGAAATTTCTCATTGGCCAGTAATTGTGAAGTTTAAAAAAAAAAAAAAAATCTGGTAATTCAGGTATACAGCAGGATGTTAAGAAAGAATAAGTGTTGGGGGGGAGGGGGACTTTTTTTTTATGATATATAAATGATAATGCATTTTCACCCTTTTCAAGAGGCCATTAACCCTTTTGTAAACCCAGTTCAGTACTAGCAAGTAAAACAGAGCAAATCCAAGGTTCAATGACATCAAAATACTATCCAACTTCCTAATGTTAGTTATAGATTTAAAATGTGTGCACCAAACAATTTAAATGACTACTTCTTATTTATTGCAGCAACTGTAACTCATAACATTTTAAAATTCCTCTACATATACTAACACATATACAATATTAAACAGAAAAAAATTAACATGATTGTTACACTTGAATTGTAAGACTTTTTTTATTTTAGTCCGTTTAAGTCACACACACACAAATAAATCAATTTGTAACCCCCCCCCCCCAAGTGATTTAAATAATACTAAAAAAAAATATTGCTTTATCATTCAGGAGTTCATAAGAAATTTGAGTGCCAGAATCGATCTTGGAAACCTCCTGATTCCAAGAAGGATATGCTCCTACCAATTGCGCAGAACCATGATTTAAATAATAATATTTAATATTTTTGCTATATTAATTAAGTAAAAGTATAATGTATAATACTGAAGTTTGGATGTAATTAGAGGGGATTCGAACACGGACGAAATCAAGTCCCCTTCAGCTATCAACTCCATCTTACATAACCGATACATTTGACCGCATCTTTTTCACATGTATGTGGTCATGTGTATCAATTATATGTGATGGAGTGGATAGCTAAAAGGAGCTTGAAAGCCTGCGTTCAAATCCCCTCTAATTAGATTGATTACTAATAAATAATTAATTACAGATAAATAATTATAGTACACAACATTTTTTAAAAAAACAAAACCATCCTATTGTTAATATCCTGCTTCTAATACTTTTTAATACAAAGCTCTCATGACTACAGCTAAATTTCTAAATTTCTAAATTCAGTAACCTTATAACTTAATCCAAAGCAACATTAATTAAGACATATTACGAAATTCCAGACTTGAAGAGAAAAGTACCTTGAATATTAAAATTGTGTTCACTCTTAAATCTAAAACTGCACAGTAAAAAAAATAAGTTCTTTCAATCTATAAATTTAGAAATATTACTGTATTCAAAGTTTTAATGGAAGAGTTTCTTAAATATGAAAATTCCTGATCGTCTGTATTGTACTGTGTTATATATTATATTACAAAACTAGAAATGAATTAAGAAAAAAGAGAAAAACAAAAATTCTTGCTATCAGGTCCATACTGTGTCAAGGTCATCCCAAATTATGAAATTACAATGGCTAATATCGCTTATGTGCTTTTTAGTGTACAAAATCTGTTGCATTCTAAGTACTTATATACCCAGAGAGGAAAAAATGTTAGGTCTTATTAACAACCACTTTTAGTAAACATATATATATCATTTGAAAATGTAATTACTTATTTTGAATAACTATTGTAGATATGTAAATTACACACATAAAATTAAATATACACTAAAATTTAAAAAAAAAAAAAAACCAACAACAATATTTTACTCTAAAGGTTAAATCAAATGCAGTTTCCAACTGATGATAAACCCTTTAAAATACTTTGGTAGATCATAGTGCTATTGGCCAGGATTTTGCTTCCTCGTTAAATAAAATTACTATATTAGAATCTCTGTCTTTAAGGCACATAAAGGAAGTCCAGTCTAAGATGACAATACAGACAATTCTCTTTAGGTCCAATTGTATTTATGAAAAACTGAAAACTGCTTAATGAAAGAAGTAAGATTTATAAACTAGCTTTCAATCGCTGTTAAATTAATATAACATGGTTGAACAATCCAAGATAGCGATTTGAAACAATAATTTGGCATCTGTACTGGAGTTCAAATAATAAAACCATTGCCATTTTTTTTTTGCTCAGGGAGAGCAATGGACTACAGTTTTCACATCAATCCTTAAATGAATAAGGAAAAGAATATCTAATCACTTGAATAGAATAATTGTGGTCAATCACCCTTATGAGGTCAAATGTCACATGACCAATGATTAACCATATGATTCATTTTTTAAATGTGAAAAAAATAAGAACCAAAATTTCTGCTGAAAAGTTTTTAACTACTGATAACCTAAAAATTACATATATAAACAATTAAATCACAACTGCTGCTTTATAATGAAAGCTGAATATTAGATGTTATTCTACACTAATTCTTCAAATATTACAGATTTTGCCAGAATTCTGCCCATCTTTTCTATCTATTTAAATGGACATATTAAAGTTCTACATAGGAAAGGACAAAGTCACATAAAGATCTATATGAGTATGACGATAACATTGGTATCAACAAGGGATTTGGACATTCCATCATTATATTTTCAATGATATGGATGGCTGAAGAGTTGGAGGTTTGTAATAGATTGAAGTCTGTCCATTAAAGTTTGAAGATTTCCTATTTTAAGATAAACGGATCACTGATTCTATAGGTGTGTAAGAGACGATGATCCAGACCAATTGATGAGTGCTGGTTCATCACAATATATATATATTGGAGATCATTTATCTTTTTCACATCTAAATGGTCAAGCGTATCGATTATATAAGATGGAGTGGATAAGTGAAGGGGGCTTACAAGTCTGCGTTCAAATCCCTTCTAATTATATTAAATTCTAAACTTCAGCAAAAACACTCTTTAAACTCTGTCCAAAAATAGACTTACTCAGAGAAGATACCTCATGTTTGCAGGTGGACAAAAATTGTCTCGTTGATTCCGAACCTAACAGCTGTGAGCAAACAATATGAAAATAAATACATCATTAATGCTAATTTCTAATTAACAATAGTTAAGATGATCAAAAAATGGATGTAAAATCTCAACAAGTTATTTTATTTTAATACAATCTAGGAATGGACCCCCCTCCCTCATCTCCAACAAACATTCGTTGATTTTGACTACATATATATTTAAAAGAACGCACATATAAAAATAATATAAAGGAATATAGAATTGTATATACGTTTTAAATATATTTTAGAAACAAAGAACGTAAAAAAAAAACATATTAATCATTAGTATAATTATAAAACTTTAAGAATTTAATCAGACACGTTATTTTTTCACCTTTAATAGCATTTCGAAAAAAAAAAAACAAGGTCATACAAAGTAAGTCATCAACCTGAGAACTGATAAATATTGAACTGAAAAACAAAAAATATTTGAATAAAAAAAAGAAAATTTACATATTTTTAGAAACCACTCCTCGAGTAACTAAACTTGTCTAATTTTATCAAGGTTTATTGGAGGATTCTGTATTGATAAACTTATAATTAGGACAATGACCTCCATGTACTCTCTGGAATGAAAACAAGAAGAGATAAACCTGAACTTGAAAAGTCACTTTCAGATTAAATCTAGTCTTTCTTCTTTTTTTAAATCGTAGACACTCAACAAATATTAAAGAAGTTTTTAAAATATGAGTTTTATCTTTATATACAGAATATCATATACTTACAGATTGTTGTGTAACGATGTAAAAGACATTGTCCTTTTAAATTTTATTTTGATAAATTTGTAATATATGTATCAATCACATGGTGATAACAAAATTTAAAGATATGTCAGTAGTATATACATATAGATACACACATATATACTTACAGATTCAGTATACATAAAAAAAAATATTGAAATTACTGAATACAATAATTTTTTTAATTTTAATTAATCATCTTTTTAAAATTAGCTTTACTATTTTATTTGATCATTTTTACAAACAAATATACAAAGATAAATTTAACTTTTATTAAGTAACAAAATAAAAAAAAAAGAATATTTATTTACCTTACAACCTTCACATGAATGAACTCCATAATGGAAGCCACTTGCTTTGTCTCCACACACGCGGCATAGCACGGTAGTGCCATCAAACTCTGTAACAGACAGAAGATTATTTTGAGAGGTTTGTACATAACAATTTTTAAATTAAGATTTTAAATTAAATAACTGATCCCAATTTAAAGCATTTAAAGAAACACTGGTATCAAATGTAAAGGTCCAGACAGATTGAGTAATAGTAAGAACAAATTCCAAGAAATCATAATAAAATTTTTTTTTTAAAATATAGATTTAGTTTAGATAATCCGAAATATAAGACGAGCACCTATTTTTAAATCGGGTTCTCTCTGCTGAGTTTGATCCGGGACTGTTGATAGTGACTGTAAAATTTGTAAGTCTTTATCCGATATAATCATTTCAAAGCAGGATTGGTAGCGCTGATGGTTAAAATAAACCTCACTGAATTAGCTACTCCAAGCATGGGATGCTGCGAGTTCAGTACGATGTTTACTAAATCAACAGTAACCAACAAATGATACCTGCCAAGAAAAGGCAATAACTTTTGAAACTCTTTCAGGAATTGCCCTAGGGCCCCCTCTCCTTTGTTTCTCTTCCTTTAAACAACACAACTTGATACTGCACTACTTTTAGTATTCTCAGACTTGATCATCAAAAATACGTGTTTAACCAGGTATGACTACCTTTACCTCATCACATAAACACAAAGAGTCACTGACCGAGTACTTTTTTAAAAATCCGTCTCCTCTTCAATCATTTCATACTATAGTTCAATCAGAAAGCTTCCTGGGGGTCACATGATCACTTTCTCTCAAAGATTCCGTAATATTTTCACTTTCTACTAATCGTTTTCTGATCACATGCTAAATCCAGTTCATTCCTCTCTGCTGTAACCAATGACAAAAAAATCACGTGTAAGAAATTCCCTTCCATTAGCCAATCTTATTCAAGGCGCCAAAAATGTAAATCAGATTTTTAAGTCAAGTTTGAGAGAGTGAGAGATATGTAGGATAAGAAAATTAATTTCAAAGTAAAGTTTAATGACCGCAATCCAAAACATGAAAAGAGATTATAAGTTATTACTATTATTAATTCTTTTTTTTTTTAACCAGTTGTAAGTTTACTCACCTTAAATCCCCCCATATCTAAAAACATTAAAACACTTAGGATAGCTAATTCTATCAATTAGGTGTTATTATACATAATGGATACTTTTAAAATTTTAAATAATAATTTTATTTATTAACATTTAATATTATAAAAAAAATAATACGACAAATAAGTCTAATATAAGGGCTTATGATATATTACAGATATAAACAGAATAACACTCAAATAAAAAATACTTCATAATTGATCAAATGTCTCAACTCAAACCCAGTAATTAATAATTTCTGGCGAGTAATGTTTTATCTTTTCTGTGTGTGTGTGTTTGGGGGGGGGGGTAAGATTTTCGCAATCTGTTTCCCATACGTATATGTGAACTTGTGCTTGAATAAAATATGTGTGTAAATATAAGGCAGAAATCAGAATATAATTAACGTTAATTGTAAAATAAAACAGCTTTTAAAATAGAAGCTACAAATACTTGATTGCAAAAAGTTTTAGCATTTTTTAAATCCTGATATTATCAGCAGCAGTTATTTGTAAACGAGTATGGCGATTCCAATCCCAAAATAAGAGTGGATTTTACAATGAATGTACAGACCAATCTACACAATCACATTTAGAACATGCTGGTTTATTTTTCTCTCTATTTGGTATTTTGCAATTCTATCTTTAAATCTCTGCCGAAAAATTTTACTTTCTTTGAAATATTTCGATACCGTAGCTAATCGTAGTTCTCCAAGGTTCTCTGTTCTCAGCTCTATCTTACCAATGGAAACAACTGACATTGCATTTCTTTGGAATATCTTTTGAGATAATCCTGGTAGCACAAACAACACTGAGCTCTCCTGCAAAAACCACACTCAAGTTCACGTAAAGCACTCTTTTAGGTGAAGTCTTGTATTGCTCATCCATTTTACATGACCAACCCAAAAATGGTGCAAATTTACAATAGTGAACTCCATAACATCACATCCAGAAAGTTAAAAAGCATCCATCCTTGATGTATCATCGAGCCAATAATAGCCAGACACTTATTGTCCCAACCTAGATGACTAGCCCAATTGGGTAAGGATTAGCTACTCGAAAGAAAAATGCTACGCTTTGTTTGGAATCTGAAATAAATTTCTAAATTTATCTCACTCAAATTCAAATCTAGTCATGTTACCAGGCAGATAATAAGTTGAGTACACCTTCAAGATAAATTAGATGTTACAATTTCACTAATCATTCCTGCTCTTTTCAATATAGAAAAAGCATAACAGAATGGAGGTCTATATTACTATTTTTTTTGCAAAGTTCTATGAAATTAGCATTCTTTTTTTTTCTGTGAATCTTATTTTGCAGAATAAATTCTGTTGATTTCAATCAAGGTGTATTCGAATCTGTGGATAAGCAATCTGCTACACTTTCCCTTTTTTCAATAATATGAAAATGAATATTGAAAATGTTCTATTTATTTATTTTTTAATAGTATAGTGGTGTGGATATTATTGTCGGTACTTACATATTAATCTGGTAGTGATGAAAATTGCCGGCACAAACAAATGCACATATAAAGATTAAATTAAACCCATTTACAATCTTTTAAAAAATAAATGAATTAATTTTATAAGTGAATATTAAAATAACATTCCAATGAGGAAAAATTTATTAATTAAAATGTTGGTTTTGCTGCTAATTTTACAGTCAAACAATGACGGTATTGTCGAAAGAGAGTAGCATGGATCGAGGTGAGAAAGTTCAGTTCACAGCAGTGATGCTATAAAAAACAACATTTTGTAAATGGACACAATTTCATGATTAAACATGTGGATATTATATATATTTTTTTAATTTGACTACCACTCGTAATAAATGTAGATTGTTAAAAATTTACTTGTTGGAAGATCATTTCTTGCAAAAAACATAAATGCATGTTTGTTTCATTTCTACTAAATATAGTCATAGGTGGCCATTTTTCAAAATAAAAAATGCTTAGAAGTTTAGCTGGTGGAAGATTCTAACAAACAACATAAATGCATGTTAATAGATGTTTGCATCATTTCCAGTAAATAAAGTTATATTGTCATTTTCCCAAATAAATATTCCCAGATTTATACATATGTGAAATCTTACCGCCAGACTAATACCTAAGTACCTTATTTTCTTACTGTCTCAATACATTAATTAATTTCTATTGCCATGACTTTCAACGGACTTCCTTACTTTAAGTAAATTTTCATTCCAGAACATAACAAGCACTAAAAACCAAATCGCAGGTATTGTATTCAGGTTATTGCAACACAGAGGTCCCATTTCAAAGAGACCAAAATCTTTTTGTACTATCAGTTAAGGAGGAAAAACTCATTAAATGTACGGAGCAAATTATCCTTTCATTTAGAAAATAACGACCTAACATGTACATGTACCCTCCTACCAATCAAAGTATTTTTTCATCCTACAAATATATTTTTTCATTCACAAATTACAACATGTAGTAAAATTGTGAAAAAAAAAAAAAAAGATTCCCAGCATTTCTCAGATTTTGCTTATAAAATTATTATCCAGTAGTCTTTGAAGAGATTATATACAATGTTGTAATTTAATTTGATTGCATCATGATTACGATGTGATGAAAAGAATATTAATTCCCTCTAAATAACTTGTTTTATTCAGCAGACTGATAAGCGTGAGAATTGGTTTGTTTAGTTAAATAATTTGCAAGACTGTTTAGTGTTGGTACGATTGGTAGCATTAAACACTGTTTGCCTTTTGCTAATCAAACTAATTTTGATTTAATAATAACAATCCACTTCAAAAGCCATGATTCTTTGCTTCTACACTGATCAATCATTTTTACTGTTTTTGCCGAAATGCAATAAATCTAAAAATGTCATCAAAATATTGAGATTATCATGCTGGAAAATCTTAAATAAGTATCTTCTTTATGGAATAAAAAGGGACGAAAGAATGAGTCAACACAACAAAAAAGTATTATATATTTTATCAATTTTCATTGATGATGTATATGAATAAGTCGAAAACTTCGGGTGCATATCAATGTTTAAACATATCATCTTTAGCAGACAAGTATAAATACGTTGCGCCATTTTATTTCACATAGTATAAAATAAAAAGATTGCAATCCAAATTGTTATATATATATATATATAGACAGGGAGAGAGAATAAATGTAATTGCAAAACTCACAATCCCATTGTTACATTAACTGCAGGAGATGACCAGCAGCCAGAAAAGTATATGATGATTAGGTCTTATACTAACTCGAGTGATTGGAGATAGTGGAGTACAAAAAAGTATAGAATGAAAAAAAAGACAGACAGACAGACAGACAGACAGACAGATAGAGAGAGAGGGGGGGGGACAAAAAGACTATAAAAAGTAAAATATATTCTAAATATGAGTTAATACTGAATACCTTGACCTACCGTATACACAAACATATAAATATATGAATACACAAAAGCAATCAACAATGAAGTAATATCAATAACAATCAATAATCTCAATCCTTCGTCAGGGCAACCTCCTTTTAACCATAAAGGGAGACACCCACCTTTATCTAATGGGCCAACATCTATATATACATACTAAAGATTGCAACTTGACTAAAGAGAATGAGATTATTAATTCAAAGAAACTTAAATAAGCATCATAAAACAGGCAAATATAACCTATTCTGAATGCAGACTAACAAACAGTTAATGATAACCTTCAAATTTCACTGAAACTATATATTTCTTAGATAATCATCAAAAATGGAAAGAAGTTTAATCCATTGCGCTTCTTTTACATATATTTAAATAAATCAACGATATAATATAAAATATCTTTATATAACAGCAATATTATATATAATAATAATCATACACAAAAAAAGCTCTTTTCGGCAAATATTAATTTTTGCCCTTTTCAATGTGCTTTAACTAATTTACAATTATGATCTATACATATGCAATATAGATCGTAATTGCACATTGAAAAGGGCAAAAATTAATATTTGCTGAAGAGATCTTTTTTGTGTATGACTATTATTATATATAATATCGCTGTTATATAAAGATATTTTATATTATATCGTTGATTTATGTAAATTACTTAGATAATATATATATATTTACAATTTATATAAATATGAATCTATAATTATGTATAATCTTCACTTGCTGTGAATATTAAATATGAAGATTATTTTAGCATAATACTGAAGCTGGAATTCTACTAAGGAAAGCATTATTGATATAAATAAATCTATTCTTGTGTTCCAAAAAAGAATCGTGGCTGATTTTCTGATAATGACCTTATTATTGGTGAATTGATTAAAATGAAAGCAACGTTTTCTGCTTGGCATTCATTTTATTCTAAAAGCAATAAGATATTACACTTTTTTTTATTTTTTGCACAATAAAATACCAAATTATTACAATTTAATCTAAAAGTGTCAAGTTTCCTCTATTCACAAATATGATACTATTCACCCCCAAATATCTTTAAAATATTATTACAAATCAGACTAGAAATATGTTATCATTTTTAGCTCTGATGTACACTTGACACTTTGATTAAAAATTTAAATATGCATACATATGCAATAACCACTTGTAAAGGAGTATGGCTATTCCAACACCAAAGAAAAAAAAAACTGCTCTAGGAATAAATTATGCAATAATTATGCAAACCAATATGTGAAATACATATTCACATGTATAACATATTGGTCCGCTTTCCTGTTTTTTTGCAACTTTTAATTTCTTCAACAGAAATTTTTTCTTTCTGAACTCCCAAATGTATTTGATTCTCTGCCATATCTTCCCACGGAAACATTCTATCATTATTATTATTAAATACAACCTCATGAAATAATAAATTAAAATCCTTGGGCAATATTTTAAATATAGCTACAACTTTCTATATTATCACATATACTTTAATCACATAAACATCAGAAAAAAAGAAATGACCTTCCCCCAAAATGTATTTTATTGCCAAACTACCACTCCTTAGTTGGTCAACATCACAGAGCCTCATGCTTTCATCATCCTTGCTCTGCATTTGTTAATACCAAAAATTGTTACAATTCAGTGTAAGACTGTCAAAATTTCTATATCCATAACTTCCTAAATAAACACCAATAAATTTATTAGGCTAGAAATTATGATATCAATTTTAGCTCAGATATACACTTTAAAGATTATATATTTATTATTATTAAACACAAATCACGACATAACTAATCTAATAAATGAGTAATAATGATCATTAAAGCATTTATCTGGGGGAAATGAGGTCAATCATCAGTTCAAAAAAGAAACTTGATATGGCTTTATTGCTCTGGAGATGATAAGAAATTAAGAGTGCCAGAATCGATCCTGGGATCTCCAAATCCCAAGTTGGACATTTTATCAACTGCGCCAAACAGTGCAGAGTAACATCAGTATAAGAAAATATGGCACCTTTAGATTAAATTGTAATAAAATTGTGCAAGGCTAGCAAGGACATGTAGGAAGCTGTAACCTGTACGAAATAAAAAATGTTAGTTCAGAATAAAATGCGCCTTGGAAGTCATATATGTGATCATACGTTTATTTATAATATATATTTGTAAGATGTAGTAAGAGTGATACAAATGTTACTAGATACTTATAATATAATATTAAATCATCTATGCACTTTATTATTGTTCCACAATGCTTTAATTACCACCCTCTTTACAGTTTCGACTGCCCCAGCAATCTTCTTCAGAACTTTCTTTTTATATCTTCAAACCTGATAAAGAAATACCAGTATTTGTTTTATTTATTTTTATTTGACATATTGATTTCTGACATATTGATAAGCACCATCCACAAACTTTACACTTGCTAGAAGCAAGACTTGTGGAGTTGTTTTTTTTTTTTAAAAAAAAGTAATGGCTATTTCATAAACTCAGTATTAAATAAGTCATGTACAAACAATTTTGAAATAAAATTTTATGATAGATCTCATGAATAAACACTATTTTGAATAAAATATATTAATAGTGACAAATTGCTTTTCAAGCGCAATCATGGAACAACTTCTTTTTTTAAGGGTAATATGTGTATAATGAACAGGAAAAAGCAGAATACTCAATGCAATAAGAAATGGTTCAGAGAAACTAAACAAAAATTAAAATGAATAAAAAATCAGCACAATAATTGTTTTCAATTTAAATATAAATAACTATGAAAAATAATTAGAGGAATTTAAAGTAAAAAAACAACAACAATAATACTACATACCCATAAAAAAGAGATAGAGACTATTATATATTTTTTTCTCAGTATATGACAACACGCATACATATGTATAGCAGTCACTCGTAAAAGTTTGAGCAATCTGACTTCAAGGAAAAAAAAATACCTGCAGAATATGAGTTTTGTGATGATTATAGAAACCAAACTATGAATCACAAATAATTCCTTACGTGTTGGTTTATTTAATTTCTTTACCAGAAAATTTTTCTGAAATACTTCATTCCTCAGTGTATTTTATTCTCTGCCATATCTATCTTGCCAATGGAAAGAATATCACATTTCTTCACCATCGTTACAATATAGACAAGAACTACCTCCTCCACAAAAACCATGCTCAAATAGATAGCCTTTTAGGAAGTCTTGCAATGTTCATTCGATTTACATGTCCAATACAACACCAGCAAGTTGAACAACGTATTGGTTTTATGATCTTTCCGTTAAAGGAAACTTTTCTAATGCCTTTATATTGTATCAACATGACTAAATGGCACCATGGGTAGGATGACAAGCTTGGCACTAACGTGGGCTTTGAACATTCCATCATCAGATTTTCAATGAAATGGAAGGCTGAAGAGTTGTGGGTTGGAGTAGTTTGAAGCATGTCCATTAAAGTATGAAGATTGGCTATCTTAATATAAATCTGAGCACTGATTGTATATATGTGTGATATGGGCCAACTGATGAGTACTGGTTTAGCACAAATGTGGGTGGTCAGCAGTATGAGATGGCGTGGAGAGTTGAGGGTCATGTGAAAGTCTGACTTCAAATCCTGCATATATATATATATGCAGGTTTACGCCTGTATAGTGTATTAATTTATAATAAATTAGGCAACATTACAACTTTATATACCACTAACTTAGTTGCAGTGTATGTTAAAAGTAATTTTTCATTCGGTAGGCCATTTTTTGAAATGTCAAAAATAGCACAATCACCAGCAATAAGTCCCCAGAATCCAAGAAGACGAAGTTTTTAATCGATTCATATTAAAAATTCCACCATCAAACCTCCACTCCCATAAAAATTAAAAATAACGTTGGAGCAGATGCATCTACTTGTTTAATACCACTTTTCACTTCAAAGGCCTCAGATTTTCTACTTATAGTAATAACATTTCCTTTCATTCCACCACAATCAACTTCTGAATAGTGCTAATAAATAATGTAATTACAATTTTCAAGTAAATCTGAAATAAACACAATTCTATTTATTTAGTAGAAACTTTTAAGTTGAATTTTAAAACAATGCTGAAGACTGAAAAAGTCTGAGAGTGGGAGTGGGGGCAGCTTGACAAACAACCAATGGAAATTATAAACTGCACTAAAACAGATAGAGACATATATACCAACAAAAATCACTTATAGGTGAAAAAACTAAAACTATATTTCAAAAACAGCAAACAATTCATACTTTTGCCTGTGGATGTTTTTTTTTTTTAGATCTTATTGTTCCAATTTTAAAATATTCTTTATTATAGATGTATTAACTTTCTTCTACATTTATAGTAAATTTTTTATAATCAAACAAAATACATAAATTATTTTCTGGATTAAAAATTTTACACTAGAAGTGCATGCCTGCAGATGATTAAGTAACATATAAATTATCTTAAAGATTTAATTCACTTAAGAGCTTTATGGTAGAGTTCCAATCCACAACTCTGTTATGATAGAGTAAATAGAAATAGATTATGGATGTTTAATAAATTTGGAAATGGATGAAGCTTTTAATAGATATTATTAAGAAATTATATGAAAATAATTATTATACATATCAATTAGGGGATATAGAATCATTTAAAGTTAAAAATGGGGTGGGACAAAAGCAAGGATGCCCTATGTCACCTATTTTATTTTTTGTTGTATTTGAGTGAAATGGAGAGAGCAATAGAAAGACTAGAAAGAGGGATAGAAATATCGTTAATAGTTGGCAAGGGTGTATATACGTTGTCGGGTCTTTTTTTTTTTTTTTGCAGATGTCTTTTTGTATGCAGAAAGAAGAGAAGATATGGAAGTTATGCTGGAGACATGCACAAGAGTGGGTAAAGAGATGGGGATTAAATTTAGTGAAGAAAAATCGAATATAATGATGGTTAATACTGGGGAGAGAGAAGACAAAGATTTTTTTATTGAGAGATATAAAGTTAAGGGTGGTGAACGGATATAGTTATTTGGGAATCATTTTGAGTAATCAGAAAAATTGCTTGGATAAATGGGAGAAAAAATTGATAAATGAAGCAAAGAAAAAAAAAGAGATTGACAAAGAAATTAAAAGTTTTTTCATATAATAAATATGATATTGCTAGAATTGTATGGAAGGAAGTGGCAGTAGCAGGGTTAACATATGGCAATGATGCGTTATGTGTTAGTAAAAGGGTATTAGATTACTTTAAAAAAGTACAAAGGGAAGTAGGAAGACATGCATTAGATGCAGATGTATAGACAACAAAGGAGGTAATTCAATGAGAAATGGGATGGCCAAGTTTTTATATGAGAGATGCAAAAAGCAAAATGAAAATGTTCAGTAGATTGCAGTTTATGGATAATAAAATAACAGCCTAAATAGTATTTAATTGCGTTACAAGTAAAGGGCATGCAACAAGATGGGTGAGAAAGGTAATACGGTATAGAAAAGATTTGGATAAAGAATTTGTCAGTATACTTGTACAAAAGGTGGGATGATTGGGTTAGGAGGATTGTTGAGGGTTATAGTGATAAGGAGTGGGATAGAAGAATAGATGCATTAATAAAGAATAGGAAGTTGGAGAGATGGAGAACTAGTATGGAGAGTAAAAAAAGTTTAAATATATATAGAAGTAAATGGAGCATTGGATGTGAGTTAATTTATGACAATAGTAAGGAAAGTAGTTTATTGTTTAAGGCTCGAACAGGATCTTTAGCAACAAGGGAATATACACGTAAATGAAAAAATATGGGTGATTTAGTCTGCAAGTTGTGTAAGGAAGCCATAGAAAATATTAGGCATCTGTTACTTCAATGTAAATGCTTGGAAGCAGAAAGGGTACAAATAATGAAGTTATGGAGGAATAAATATGAATAAAGTTATTATACAGAAAGTGAGTTATTGGTTTTTTATGCAGAGTTTGGGAAAAGATAAGAGGGATTTAGATATGAAGGCCATGGAATTGACAGATTATGTTTCAGAAATGGGATGGAGCAGATTATGGGAAAACATAGCGTGAGGAATGGAAAGGGACGGTAAAGTGGCTAACAGGTTTCTCTAGGCATAGTTGCTGAGAGATTCCTGACTCCATATAAGAAGCCACAGGGCATCACATCACATCACATCACATATATCTATAAGGTATTATTATATAATTAGACTTTTAAATTTTAATATTACTGAATGTTTAATATATATATGGAAAAAAATTTAGGCAAATTGATATTTGCTAGAGGATCATTTGCTTTTTTTTTTTTACCTAAGTTTTATATCCATGTTTATATAATCATCTTTTACCTTTAATGGAGTAACGGCCAGAGTCAACATTAGGAAAAATACTTTTAATTGATTGCTCTTTTTATTTTAATATAATTTTCACAAAACATTGTAAAATAAATAAAACTTTAAGAAAAAAATTTCTATCAGGGTGAAAATAATTAAAGATATTTGTTTTTCTTTAGAAACATCTATCAGATGATAATAAACTAATCTTGTTATAATGTTCCTATTGAACTCAAGATTACATTTATATATATATAATATCTTTAAACTGATGAAAATACAATGAAGTCTTGAACTCACTAACCCAAAAAAGTGTAAATAAACAACAACAAAAAAGGCATATGGCTTTATTGCTCGAGAGTTCATAAGAAGTTTGAGCATCTGCGAGCTCCAGAATCAATCCTGAGATCTCCCAATTCCAAGTCGAATGTTCTACCCAATTGTGCCAAACCGCGCAGGGCAAAAGAAATGATGATGGCTTTATTGCTTGGGCGCTCATAAAAAGTTCGACCACTAAAACTGCGAGTACTAGAATTTATCCTGAGACCTCCCAATCTCAAGTCAGATGCTTCACCAATTGTGCCAAACAGTGCAGGACAAAGAAATGCTAATGGCTTTATTGCTGGGGAGTTCATAAGAAGTTTGATCATTAATACTGCGAGTGCCAGAATCGATCCTGGAACTTCCTGACTGCATGTCGGTTGCTCTATCAATTGCATCAAACTACATAGGGCAATAAGCAAATAAAAATGAACCAATGAAATTCACATTCTTACTAAATTTTATGAATCTCATACAGCATCAGCTATTTTTATTCTTGCTAAATATAATATTCTCAAATCTCAAATGTGAATTTTTTAATCACATTTTCTTCATGGTTTAAATAGAAATCAACTTTACAGTTGTTGTTCTTTTCTTTCAAAAAGTTTTATAAAAAATAGGTATTAGCATATCTTTAAGAATATGTATTGTAGTACCATGACTAATAAATCTAAAAAAAAAAAAATCACTAAGTTATTTTCATTAAATGAGAAATAAAAAATTGATTTAGTAAAGAAAAATAAGAAACCATTTTCTAAAGTTGGCCATGTGTTTCGAAAAAATGACTCATTGATTAGAGAAATTATATTTATAAAACAGGTCCGCTCCATTGTCACACATTAGATAAAAAGACTAGAGTTGATAGTTAAATGATATGAATTGTAAGAGCATTCCTATTGGCAGTCTAAAGCATTAAGTGTCTATAAAGAATTTAGCTAAGAATTTGAATCACCCAATTCCAAGCTAATCCCTGAAAATAGTGGGGGGGGGGGTGTTGCATAAATTCGGAAACTATTGCGATCTTAAATATTTAAATGACTGATACTACATCTGCTAGTAATGATGCTGCCACTATGTTTTTATTAGAATCTTTTTAAAAATTATTGCTGGGAAAAAAAATGTCTAGAACAGATATTGGTGATGCAACAGAATTGTGAACACACACTTCTGGTAAATAGATATGTAAATGTGCTTCCCCAATTTATTAATAGCATTTTTTTAAAAAAATTTGTTTATATTGTAATCTTAATCTATACGTGCATACTATACACATACAACATCTGTTATATACATTTATGCACGTTGAAAATTACTGTACTGTATATTTGTAGCACAATAACCAATACTTACAGTATTATAATCAAGGCTTGTCAACAAAATGTGAACTTATATGCTAAATACGCTGTAAGCAAAGGGAGTTAGGAACAAAAGTCTAGTTTGTGGCTTCACAGTATACAGAGTACGCATGATTTACCAATCAAAGTTTAATGCTTCTTAATGTATAATTAAACCAATAAAAACTATGGTAGTACTATCAATAAAAAAAATCATTCTTAGTATATAATAAGCCTGTGTGTTTCAGTTATTCTTAGTATGTAAAAAAATCAGTTACTATTTAATGTAATTCCACATCATTCTAGCTTAAATGTCAGTTCCAGTTCAATTTGTTTGTCCAGGTATTTCAGTATCCACGTTTATTTTCATTACCATAGTGATAGGGATAATGTTTTTTTTTTTTTTGTATTAAATATTTTAAACTAGTTTTAATCAATAAATGGAACCTTTACTTAAAGTTAAAAAAAAAAAAAAATTGCTACATGAAGTGGAAAAAAACAATTCTTTCTGGCTAAATTGAAGTATGTAAAATAGTGTTGCAAATAAATTTCATTAAATCTGCAGCAATTTGGTTTGAACAAATATTAACATATTATTACTTAACATATATTTGTCTAACATTTATGTGTGTGTATATATATATTTATTTATGAATTATTAAAACAATAATTTGAAACAAAAGCAAATAAACATAATATTAATTTTCAATCAATTATATTGAAAATACTTTAGGAGAAATAGAGAAGGTGAATGTGATATATAATTAGGTCTGACAGATATAAAGCAAGCTCTAAAACGACAATGCTTAAATATAACTAACATTGTTACTTTAATACAATTTACAAAGACACTTCAATGTGCTCCAGATATGTTCTAAAAATTACACCCAATCGTACTACGGAATATAATGGTTTATGATCATTTCTATCATAGATTGCATTATTCTATTTGTCAAGACTAAATTCTGCACACGATCCAGATAAATCAAAGTTGAAATGTGTGTGTGCTGTATAAGTGTGAAAATACTATATTTATATTTTGATAAAGTTTCAATGATAATTTGAAACTAACATCTAGACCAGACATGGATACTCAAATCATCGCCATTGGGTGGTTTGACTATTTTTAAATTCTCTTAAATATAACATATTTTGCTTGGCTTTTTTTGTTTATTTTTCAATCTATAGCTGCAATTTCTCAATCATTTGAATATGAAAGATGAGTAAATGGATGAAAAATCTGCACAAACGTTACTGACATCTTTTGCTCGAGGTAATTTATCTTATATTTCTAAGTAATTCTTTTTCCACATTTGGATGGAGTCTAATGAGAATGTAATTTACTCTTTTCATTTGTAATATTTCAATACAAGTATATAGTCTATACTGAACTTAATATAATCAGAAAGAATTTGAACTCAGACTTTCAAGCTCCAATATACATATTTCGTGCTGAACCAGCACTCATCAGTTGGTCTAGATCATCATCTTCCACACGTATATATGTCTACAGCAATGGTATATTAGAATTACTAGACTATCTATCTTTTAAAAACATTTAGAATAGCAAACCATTAAATTAATTTTTATAATAAAATTATCAAGAGTTTAATTTAAGGATTGTCTCAATTTTATTAAAATCTTTACATTAAAGTCACTAACAACATTTTTTTCTTTTTTTTTTTAACTGATGTGGGTGTTTATATATATATGTATTATATAATAACTGAATAGTAGTTGTTTTTGATAACAAGAGAAGATACTAAAATTTTCCAGAAATGTGGGGGGGGGGGTAATTAGTATATATTTCCATTTTTATATTTTTTTCCAACTATACTGACTTATCATAATAAGCATTGTATATACCTGGTAATAATACTTCAGAATTTAATATCTTTGTAAGAACAAAACGTTTAAAATTATTTTATAATTGCATTGAAATCAGTCATTGCTCTAAAATATTTCTGTAACTATCCAGCCATTTTATTTATTACCCATTAAATAAATTTTATTGACCTATTTTAAAAAAAAAAAAAAACACCTTAATGATTGATTGACTGATTGAAATTGTGCCCTTGCTACCATTCAGATGGAACTACCATTCACCTTGCTAGAATTTAATTCCAAGTTTCACTTTACTAATTTCATAATTATTTTTTGTGAGATTTTTTTTTTTTAATATTAATTTGGATTTTAACAATTTGTAACAAGAGTCAAATAAAAATATTGTTAGAATATGTAAAATTACCTGAGAATTGAATGCATTCTTATATTTACATTATTTTTAAAGAACCTTTCTTTATAAATTTATAGTTATATGTTAGCCTATTTTCATGATCTAGTTAAAATTATAAAATGGTATTTGTAAAAAATTAGACTTTTTATATTTATTTTATTTTTTTCAAGTGCATTCATCTATTATTAATAATGAGTAGATTAGTATAGAACACGGTTGGCAAATTAGCCAAACGGGGCTCTTTGATCCAATTGTTATCTCTGTTAGAATGTATACAGATTCTATTACATTCTATTACTAAAAAATAAAAGGTCAAATACATCCATAGCCATTAAAAAAATTGTATTTTTCATGGAAATATTTTTCAACTCTTTCATTGGGCTCTTTAATTGGTTTGGGGGAGGGGATTTAAACAAAATGGCTTTTCTATTAAAAAGTTTGCCTACCCATGGTATAGAACATAATATTTAGGATATCATCCTCTTTCTTCAGGTGTTGCTCGATTAATCCATAACAATTAACATGGGAATTGAACTGACAACCTTTAGATTCAAGAATACTGAATTTATATTTTGTTTAAGTCTTAATGATAATTTGAATGTTAAGTTTTAATTCTCTTAAATATATTATAATTTAATACACTGTAGAGGCTTACACACACCTGCACATATATAATGTAATATATAGCGGTTCAAACTCACACTTTCACATGACCCTCAACTCTCCAAGCAATCTCATATTGCTGGCTCCCTGATCACACAAATGTTGAAAAGATAAATAATCACCGATATTCATATTTCATGCTAAACCAGCAATCATCAGTTGGTACAGATTACTATCTCCACATAGTGCTCAGCTTTATATTAAGATAGCCAATCTTCATACTTTAATGGACATGCTTCAAACTACTCCAACCCACAACTCTTCAGCCATAACATTCCACTGAAAATCTGATGATGGAACATTCAAAGCCCATGTTAGTGCCAAGGTTATCATCCTACCCATGTTGACTGTTAGTCATTTTCTGTTTCTTTTTTTTTAATGTATTACTGTAATTTCTCAATTATTTGTAAATGAAAGAACTTTCAGCAAGATGAAAAAATCTTTAGATATCTTCTTTATAAAGTACATATATTTTTATATATATCGAGACCCCAATTACTGCAGGAAACGCTGGTTCTCCAAAACTCATCCTAATTCAAAAATCTCTATAACAATAAACAATTATAATATTTATTGTGTGTAAAAAAAAAAAATGGTAAAAAAGATTTAACTCATTACTACAGATTAAAAACAAACCACAAACATTGAACAATTTATTTAAAAAAAAAAAAAAAACAATTTAATATTGAGGATCAATGCTAATTAAGAATAAATTTTGATCTATTAATCTGTAGTGTATAAATTGTTTATTAATACAGTACAGCTGCATTTTTTTTTTATCAAGAGTTTAAAATATTTTATCAAATGTAATTAATAGATATATTGCTCTTAATAACTTTGAGTATCCCATTAAAATTTCAATTTGTTAAATTAAGATAGAGATTTTGAGAATGTAAAGAAATTTTAATTTTTTTAATTTTTTTTTTGTAATTCTGTGTACTATATGATCTTTTTTTTTAACTGCATAATTATTATTTTCATATCTTGCAGCAAAACTGAAATTTCAACAAAAAATTGTAAATGTTAGCCTTCTGTTATTATAAACATCATTTTCTAATTTACATTTTTGGTACATTATATTTGTGTTCAGAGGGGTGTTTTTTTAAAACTATGTAATGATTGTTTTATTTTTATTTTTGCTGAGGTTGTTTATTTTTTTATTGTGAAAGACATTTTGTTTTCTAAGTTTTAAATGAAAATTAACAAATCATACTTCAGATAATGCATTGTACATAATTCAAAAAGAAGAACTTGGCATTGTTTATTACTGTATCTAATCATAGTTTTTCTTAATTATGTAATCAACTCCTTATTCATTATATAATTATCCATTTCATATTACAAGGAAAACATTATTTTCATGATAAAAATCAGCATCCTATTCCATCATTATTACAAAATGGCTACCATTTTCTATTATGACATTTTTATAACATTTTGTGGCAAATAGTTGTGTTTTGACTAATGGGTACAAATTGATGGTCATATGGAGAGGCTCACTTAACAAATCATGTAACATATTAAGACTGTATTGTACATACTATACACACATTTTAATCTATTTATTCCTTTTATACATACCTTATTATGTAGTTATACTTTCGGTTTCATGGGTGTAGGTGTTGTTTTACATGAATGCATACACACATTAAAAATGTTAGAAGTTAATTTTTGAATTTAAAGGAATTAAAAAATGATTCTAAGAATTTAAAAAATAAAGAATATTAAAATTTTAATATTTTATTTGATTACATGGTTTAGTAATAGGGAAATAACCAGAAGATGACTTAATCTCAGTTGAAGAATAGTGTCCAATATGGATATAAGGTTAAAAAGTTTCATAATGATGAATTTATATTTGAAGATTGTTTTAAGAAAATACATGCGCAGAATGAAATTCCATATTTTTAATGAACTAGAATATTCAGGTTCACTATCAGTGGCTTGGCATTGAGAAATCATTATTTCTTTTACACTGGACTGAACTATGAGATGTCACTTCAAATTTCCATGACTGACAATATTCTGGCAAAAGTTTTTAAAATGTATTCAAATATACCTATTTTAGGTGTGCCATAGCACAAACATATTATAACAAAGGGATAAGCAAATATGTAGGAGGATGTATTCAGTAATCATGTTAGTATACTGCCGTCAAAAATTTGTAAAAGCTGGTTAAACTTCTAGTACTCTTATTACTGAAAATATATTGGCATCAGCTATAATTGAATAACTTTCCAAGAATAAGAAAAGTTCTCATTTTATGTATAATTTGTATAAGTTGAAGTAATTGATTATGGAGACAAAATGTATGCAAAAAAGGGTATCAATCAATTAAAAGTATTTTTTTTAAAAATTCAGAATTAGTATAAGATAGATTGCAAGTATTATTAAAGAATAAGCTATAAATATCATCACTTAATTTGATTAAGAAAGGGGAAGATTAAATGTGGAAAGAAATGGTGGACTTTATTATCGCTCTAAAGAAAATACCTAGATACATGTTGAGCCAAGTAAAGACTTATCTAAGCCAAGTTCTTTACAAGAATTGTATCCATGAATTTAAGAAAGGAAAGATTGGGGTATTATTTCAAAGATATTAAATTTTATTTATACTACTTATTTCAGAATTAAATGTTCATTTCTCCATAGTCTTTCATATCTTTAAATCTGTATCAAAACCTGCATGCTAAAAATAATTGCTATTTTATAATAAAATTTTGAACTAGATTTTAAGAGTGAAATTGTAAAAACTAAATAAAAATAAAACTAGGTCAGAAAATAAACAAGCTCCACAGTGATATTGATTCAAGTGTTTAGTTTGTATGTATGTGTGTGAAAGAGAAAATTTAATCAAATCATCTAATAAAATATAGGTTAATTTTATAAACCAGGCATGAATATTCATTAAAAAAATAAATAAAGATATTAACAAGGCATATAACAGCTCCATTAATAATAATCATTATATTTGCCAAGTTTATGTATAATGCTATATAATCTGAGATAGATAAGATGATAATATACTCAGATAATGTGGACTGTACAGAAAATATTCTTTTTTTTTTTTTTTATGAAAATCTTAAAATATACATTTATTGCATGGATGATAATAGATATGGTACATTTTCATTATACAATGAATGATCCATTTTGAGAATAGTGAAGGAATTTTGATTCAGGTTGATGACAAACATTATTTGTGTGGAAGATCATTGTGGTTATTTCACTATATGATAGTTGTCCTTTGCCGTGTTAAATCCATCTCTCCTCCCACCCATTTTGAAATTTCATTGTAATAATCCATATTTCAGATAATCTTACAAAACTGGAATTTATTTTTGCAAAAACTGCAACTCCATTTTTGAAGGATTTTAAAAACATGTCCCCAATTTGCAACTGTATTTTCTCTTGGAGTAGAAATATTATCAAGATGATACTGCTCTTCAGGAAGAGGACTTTTGTGCTTTTCAATAAAACGATCTTCAATTGTTTGGAGCCATTGCATGACTGAATTAATTCTATGATTCAAATTTCAAATGTAATTCCTTCGACATTTGAATAGTAGATATTTCTTTCAAGAACTTTGCAGTGTTTTTTTCTTTTATTTCATCCTATATATCTCTAGTGGTTTTTATACTATCTGGAATCATAAAGCTTTCCGAGAATGTTAATTTATTTTGTTTTATTCATTCGAGTATCTCACATTGTCAAAATATCATTTCAAAAGTTCTCCTTGTAAAATAGATTTTTAAAATACGAATTCAATTTTGATCTACTGACCACAGCAATAAAGTTATATTCAGAGGTGCAAAACAATGCCATTAAAATTATCTAAAGATAACAAAAATTTAAAAGATAGTTTACTTTTTGTGGATATTTTCAAATATAGGTTTAAGATATTTCTTAAATCAGAGCTAAATAAAATTTCCCAATTTCCCAAAGTTTTCAGTTTTATTTACAAAATAATTACCTTAATCAGTGTGTAGTTTCTTTACAACTCTAAAATGTTTAGTTTCAGACCACCCCCTGAACTTCTCTAAAAGCTTTAAATCAGATGTCGACTTCTCCCATTAGGGTAAGAGATTGTAATAGGTAACTTTTCCCAATAAGGAGCTATCTCCGTATTAAAAATGTATGAACTAAGTGCAATTAACCTTGTCATAGTTAGCAGACTCTCCATGTATTAAAATACGATGATGACAGTTTTATTTTTCAAATCGTAAAAAGCAGCCTTAGTTATCTTTGAAAATTTTATCAGCAACTTTCTTCCTTCTATTAAACTTCTCAGAATTAAATAAATCTTACGATAATGACCTGCTTTAAAAAACAGGGTAACTCATTTGATCCCCAATCCATATTATTAAAAGCTTTTTCATTTCCATAAGGGAAGGGGAATATTACGCTTTCTAGTAGATTTGGAGTTACGAATGGTACTAACTTTTTTGCTAAGCTAATCCTAGCCCATGCCTAAGCCACTCATATGGGTGTAGTTTGTGTAGTTTAACCATTTCAAGTTGTCACTTAATAGTGCTGGGAATAATTCTTGGATTGAGATACACACATAATTTAAAAACAATTCCATTACAGCAAATTAGCACTAAATGGAAGCTGTAATATTAATGGTAATATCAACATTGAAAATCTGCGTGTTGATGTTGCTGAAATATTAAGTTACATTGGAAGCTGTTTGAGAGATGTTAAAATTTATTCTCAATAATTAACTTCTTTTAAATAATAATAATAATTTTATATATAATCTCTTAGTAATTTGCTGAAGTTTTTATTTTCTTAGACTAATTGTAATATAAATACTGAAGTTTTGAACATTGGTTTAAGAAAAGATTGTTTACGAGTGCTATGTTTCTGATTTCATCAGCCGAAAGTGCGCCCAGCAAAAGCAAATTTTTCTATAATTATTACAGAATAATCTTTTCTTTAATCAATGTTTAAAATACTAATACATTATAATCTCTTAGATTAATATTCACAAAGTTCATATATGCATGAGTAATTGATTTATTTTAAGCCAATAAACATCACATGATTGTCATTTCTTATGCTTGCTCATAACTGTTATTAAAACATGCAAAACTCTCTATACGTATTGCCACTCAGTGCAAGCCAGAGTAATCAATGGATGCCAGAAGGCTTGTGCATAAAATACCCATCTAGTACTTACTCCTCCAATATCCCCAGACTAGTTGATAGTGTTTTCAATTTACGACTCATAGTTTTGTAGTTAAGTAGAAATAAAAGGTGGCTGCTGGAGGGTTGCATTAGATCCTAAGATCTAGGTGCAGTGCTCTCAGATACAAGGCTCCTCACTGACAAAGGCTACAAGCCAGAAACTAGTCTGGGGATATTGAAGGAGTACACACTAGATAGGGATTTCTGGCATCCATTGATTACTCTAATTTGCACTGAGTGGCAATACGTGTAAAGAGTTTTGCCTGTTTTAATTAATTTATTATAGTAGCTAAAGTATTTGTACATGAAAGGGTGTAAGTAATAATCAAAGATAATATAAATATATACAGTTATTACGCAATTCTTGAATTGACTTTAACATTCAAAATTTTTTTATGTTAATTATCATAATGTAGCAAATAGATACACACAAAAAAAATACAATTTTCACTTTATACTCACTTATAAAAATGTCAAATTCTTAAAAAAAATTGAGTCAAAACATGTTTATTTGTCTATAACATGAATACCTATAATACATATTGATCCTCAAATGTGCATAAAATATAAAGCAAAAAAAAAAAAATGTTTATTCTCAAGACAAATGATTTCAGAAAAAGATAGGTAATCTTTTAATAATAAGATAGATAGCTATTTTCTCTACTATATGCAATGCAATAAGTATATGCACTCGCTACAATTAAAGTAGGAAAATGTGTTTGTGGAAAAAGTTTAATTGTTAAAAAATCATGCTAGTTTATTCAATAATGTTTTTCAATAAAATACAAAATATATAAATGAAAAATGTATTGATTAAAACCACAATTTGTGAAGCAGCATATTACTATTATGATAAAAGAATGGGCATTTTTCAGTATCATATTTTCTGCCATAAGCATAATTAATGAATTAATTATTATTTTTTTATTGTTTTTAAACAATATTCACTAAAAAATTCTTTAATTTCTCTTTTTAATTAATTAACTTTTTAATACTCATGGACTTTTTTTGTATTTTTTTTCCCAGTTGTATTTTTTAATGGAAAAACTGATTCTTCATCAAATATTTAATTCTACATCTAATTCATTAAACACATATGCACAAATAAGAAACTAAACTTAGAAGTAAGATATCAACTGTGCAAATAAAAAATAGCAATAATGGTATACTTAATGAAAAAAAACTTATTCTTGATGAAATTTCTATGCTTAAGACAAATTTTGTTACAAGTATATGTGCAAATTATGAAATTAATTTTGACATATTAAAAGTCAATTTTCAATGAAAAAAGAAATTAAAAAAAAAAAAACAATAATACAAGTTATTGAAAGACCACTTTCTATCTAACATTGAGAATATATTTTCAACTCCTAAAAATCAAATATATTCAAATAAAATCTATACTTGTTAAGAAATAAATATTTAATAATTTTACAAAAAAAAAAAAAAGAGGAGGAAGCTTGTAAATAAATAAAAAATGTACTTATTTTTTTTGAAAAGTCACACAAGCATGAAGTCTACTTTCTCCTAAGGAGAAATTGATGTCTCTTTCCATGATGTACAAATTGCTGATAATATCTAGGTACAATAGTTACAAAAAAATCGTAATTGTTTAATAGTTTTCAAATACAAAAGTCACTAAAATATACAATTTTTATTAAAAGCTTTTATCATCAGAGATCTAAACAGATTCTGGATGTTGTAATCTCACAATGAGATTTCATCATGAATGAGTTTTCACGTGGATTAAAGCAGCAAATATCTGACTAGTTTTGTTAATCATTCTCCTTTATCACTTTATTTGACTTTGCTCAAATCTGTAAAATTTATTAATTCCAAAAAACCAAAAATAATAGTGTTTTGATCAGCATGTTAATAGCTTTATTTAATATTGTCTCTCTTTTCTTTTTACAAGTCTCTGGCAAGCTTAATTATAATTACTGACTATAATGATTTACATGCAGTCTACTGCTTAATGCTATGCTATCAATAATTATGCGCTTAAGATGCTCTTAAAGAAGTTATATATATGACTAAATTTATTTAAAGCTGCTATAATTATTCAGAAACTAAGAGAAGTAGACAGATTTCAACATGAAAGGAGTATTGTAATATTGATAAAGAATTTAACTGAAACATCCACTATTTTGCCAATAAACATTTTCAATACAGTATTTGAACTATGCTAATTTTATATTAAATGTTGAATGGAAATGGGAGAAAAACCAAATCCAGGATCACTGTTAATTATTAACTTGATTGCAAATATTTTTCCAATAATTTATATATAATTTACATAATTATGAATATAAAAATACCGAGAGTAAATCACCTTTCCCTCAGGCTATGAATTAAAAGCACTCTAAATGCTGAGCAAAGGACCAAGAATAGAGTGAATCTACCTATTTGTGGAGTTCTGGTGTTTATAAGCATACCTTTGTCAACATTGTTGGTAATTCAGAGTGCTTCTTATTCATAGCCTGAAAGAGAGTGATTGATTCCCTTTGTTTACATATAAATTAACCTATGTTTAATTTCAAGTTTTATAATTACGAATATGTGTGTGAGAGAAAAACTCAGCATTGCAGTTAATATTAACCATGTTGCACATGTTTCAAATTTGATGCTAGTAAGGGAGAAGGTAAATCAATTGTAATAGATTATCTATAATTTCAATCAATTATTAATTTATTTATTTTTTTTGCCAATATTCTTTGTGCTATGAAGACAAGCATTTATGTAAAAGTTAGTTTAGAAATATGTTTCTTTCTAAGTAAAAGTTAGTTTAATATTTTTTTAGTTTATATAAACACTTCAATTTATTTTTAGTACATTTTATTATTGTGTAAGATCAAAATTTATTTTTAATTAAGTAGAGCAACTCTCCTCTCTATTCTAAAACTATCCTGAGATGGTAACTTAAATACTAAGGCAGGAATTTATAATCACCTGATAATCTGATAAGCTTATGGTAGGTGGCATTAAAATTCCCAAGGAAACTGTTCTCATCTAGTGAATAAAATATTTTTCTTTTCCCTTTTCGCATTATTGTTTATAACTGAGACGATAATTTTTGCGGGGGGGGGGGTATAAAAATTATTATTTTAAGAATACAAATATTAAATAAAAATGAGTTGATTGTATTTTAAATAATGTATACATTTTTCAATTTATATTCAGTACACTGTAGTGAAGGTTAATTTTTAAATTATATGTTAAATAAAATGTATTTTTCGGTCAAGATCGTTTATAAATTTAAACCCTTTATTTTAGATATGTCAATGATATATTGCAGAAATAAAATATGCATAAAAAAATTAGTTATTTTTAGTTATATGAGTAATAGTTTTACCAATATTAACATTTTATTTTCTTAGCGAGAATATTGCCATTTTATCTTATGAAGGTGATACTGTTTTCATGGCTTTAATAATGTATGCCTTCAATAGTATACAATAGACACTTTAAAAAATACTTTTTTGTTGTTGATGTTGTTGTATATTGCCAAATAATAAACACAAACTGAAGAACACTTTGATTAATTGGTATACAAAAAGTTGTTATAAGTATGTGGAAGTATATAAGTAGAATTCCATTAATTTGAATAATTGTTATTCAAAAATGTCTATTCTCATTTCATAAATGATTTTTAGCTTTTTACATACATGCACTTACAAACAAAATTAACATTCAATAAATACCAATTAATTAATAAGCCTAACTGCAATGAATTTTATATTTTATTAGTCTGGGTATATAATTGGGGGGGGGGGTCAGAAAAATTCATAAAATCTACAAAAGCCATGGGATCCGAGATTTCGGATTAATAGTATTTTATCTGCATATAATATTCTAAAAACAACATTTCTCACCACAAATCTTTTTTAATATCATTACCGAAAAATATTTTGTTGTTTTATAGGGTATATGAGCACAGACTTTCACATGACCCACCACTCTCCACTCTATCTAATAACACTGATACACTCAAGCACATATATGCTGAAAAGATAAATAATCACCAATATACGTATTTCATGCTAAACCAGCAATCATCAGTTGGTCCAGATTATCATCTCCCACACATATATACTATAAGTGCTCAGATATTTATCAAGATAGACAATCTTCATACTTTAATGGACTGGCTCCAATCTACTACACACTCCAACTCTTCAACCGTCCATCCAATTGAAAATCTGATGATGGAATGCTCGAAGGCCACCCTAAGGCCGACCCAAGGTCAATCTGAACCCCACATGTAATACGTATATTGGTGATTATTTATCTTTTCAGCATATATGTGCTTGAGCGTATCAGTGTTATTAGATAGAGTGGAGAGTGGTGGGTCATGTGAAAGTCTGTGCTCATATACCCTATATTACATATATAGACACATGGTATATATTAAGCCTGTGTTTCACTTATTTGTTGTTTTATAAATACTATTAAGGGATTAATTACATAAGTTGAGATAGTAATGAATTTTTGTGATTATAAATAACACGCATAAAAACGTTAGAGGATTATAATTGTTGGTAAATGTACTAGTTAAAAGGTTGATATAAGCTAATAATATCACAGTTATATACATACAATTACAAATGTTAAGATTATTATACAGCACTTGTAAATACATTTTCAAATTTCCTTTTTTTTTTTTTTTAAAAAAAAATTTTTTAAAAACCCTGCCTATTTATAAATAAGTAAATAATTGTCTAATAATTTGCTTCCTGATTACAAAAAATCTTTTTTTTTTTGCACGCAAGTACCTATCTATTTTAAATATAAATATCCCCAGCAAGTTTTTTACTGCTTCCTCACTAACCAAAAGTCAATAACCTAGCTTTAGTGAACTCCTTAACAGTTCATATCAAAAGGGAGTGAGTGTGTTTAATTAACATTTCAAAAAAAAAAAAATCATTAGTTCCGAAAGAAGAAAAAAAATTGGCAATGAATAAGAAACAAAAGAGTTAATATAATAATACACAATAAATAATAATAATACTTCTCTAACGAAATACATTTATTTTCTTTTTTGTTTTGTTTGTTTGTTTACAGAATTTGCTATTGGATAAAAGAAATAATATAATAAAACTATTGTACTACGAGTTGTGTTTTCTTTAATCTAATTTTAATGTAAGTTAGTTGAATGATTATATACAGAACTATGTTAACTGCAAAAATCAGTATCATTTGTTAATGGATTCAATATACATATATATTTACCTAATTTTGTCATCACATATACAGTTCAGTAGTATAATTTTCTACCTTAAGCATAGAAATATAATACACACTATAACTCAGGCATTGAAAACCTAAAGCTAAATAAACTAGTCAATAAAATAAGCAAAATTATCCCAAATTAGCCAAAGAAAATAAACTCTAAAACACAACCAATCGTTTAACAGTGAAATGATTGGTTATGTTTTACAGCTTATTTTCTTTGGTTAGTGTAGTTTAGTTGTGAATTTGGAGTAATTCTGATTCCTGTTACTCATATACAACAACTACATTAAATATAATAAAAAGACATAGTATAAATAACATATATATATATATTTCAAAGATAATCAGCTGTTTTTCAATTTGGTCACATATAAAAAGAAAAAGACTTCCATTAAAAGGATCTACAAAAATATCAGATAAATGAAAAAAACAACAGCATAGGTTATTACTTGAGACATCTCACTTTGATGTGTATGTACATCATCACATTGTAAGTACAAATGAGATTCTGAAAATATATAAGTATGAAAAATTAATTCTAGGGATATCTTTAGACTCTTAATAATAAGCAAATGATAATTATATATATCAAGAAAGAATAAAGGGCATTGTCAGATCTAAAAAAAATTTCTATACGCAATACGAACAGTAGAAGCATAGCAATATTTTAGTTATAAAAAAAAAAAAAAACATCAAAAGAATATGCTGAAATTAAAGTCTTCAAGGGCTTTGTAAAACGATTCACAATATGAGATTATTATTATCTGAGTATGATGAATGACTGATCTTAACATTTCAGAGAGAAGTGGGTTTAAAAAAAAAATTATCAAATCATTCTAACAGAGGTAATAAATTATCCATCCAAAATCTTTTATAACAGAGGAATAATCTATAGTACCACTAAAAAAACATAGAAACTGTACCAGTTCTTACTTATGGATCTGAGATTTGGACACTTAATGTGAAGAGCAATACAGAGACTCCAAACCACTCAAAGAAGTATGGAGAGATGCATGTTGAAAGTAACAAGAAGAGATCGAAAATGCAATGTATGGGTAAGAGAACAAACAGGTGTTACTGGCCTCATTGAAAAAATTAAAAGGTTGAAGTGGAGTTGGGCTGGACATATTGCTAGAAGAGATGATAATAGATGGACAATTGAAATCTTAAACTGGATTCCAAGAGATTGTAAAAGACCTAGAAAGAGACCACATGTGAGATGGATGGATGAAATAAGAACGTGTGCAGGGGTGATGTGGAGAAAAGAAGCTAAAGATCGGAGAAGATGGATTGAATTTGGAGAGACCTTCATCCTGCAGTGGATTGATAATGGTTGATAATGATGATGATATATACATATTCTTTATCTATAAATCATTTCAAAACATTTTGGTTTTAAAACATTTATCAGTCATTATATTATATATATAAATGACATATGGGCATTAAAATTCAATTAAATAACTCTTTTGAAATCAAGCTTGTGAATGAATTACCATAGTAATGTTTTAGGACTTCACTGTTCCATAAATAAGTATATATGACAAAAAATGGATTATAAAATATGAATACTTGTCAAACCAGCCTATACTTTTGATATTAAGAACCCAAAAGAATGAAAATACATAACAATACAAAATTTGTTGTTTGTTTTTTTTTTTAAAAAAAAAACTTAAGGAAAAAATACATGTCAGAATGCTAATTTCAGATTCATAAATGAAAGGGGGGGGGGAATCTGGTCACGTTTTAAAGAAGTCAAACTGTGAGCATTTTACTAGCTAAGAAATAAATATCCGAAATTGTTGATTTTTTTTTTAATATCTCATGATCAACACAACTATTTGTGATCAAAATCGATATTTCTTGAGAGGATTAATAATGGGCATTACAAAGATCTGCAGGGTGGAACAAATCACTGCAAACATTCCAGTCTACCCGAAAAATCTATCATGAACTTCAAAGCACATTTAAGACAAAGCTATCATTTCACAGACAGGAGTGCAACAAAGAGGTCATGAAAATGATGGCTGAATTAATATATATTATCATGGACAAATCATTGCTTATTACACTTCCCCCAACTATGAAACCAATTGTGAAATATCATGACTTATATCATCAGATTTTCTTGGTACAATCATTACCCTGCCTGCGTCAACATATCACAGCTCTAAATCTTTTGAAAATTTTAGCAGAAAAGAATAATTTTGTGAAGCAAAGGTTATCAGAAAACCCTGACAACTTTTAAACCGGTAATGTTCCAGTTCATATTCTTAAGGTAGTTAAATACTACTTTGAAGATGAAATTATACATCAGTTATTTGACTTAAATACTATTGAGTCACCACTGAATCAAAATCAAAGACTTCATTGTGACAAATAACATATTTCACTAGACACTATTCTAATATTATATAATGCTATTTTATATAAAATCAAGTTCGTCTTATTTCAATACCATTTAAAATTTGTGGCAGAAATGATAAATGCTGGAATTGGTAAATGACTGAAAAATGAAAACACTCTTAATAAATTTGGTAATGAGGTTAAATGAGAAAAGATACATGCTTGTGAAGTTTGTACGAAAAAAAAAACTATATTAGGAATTCTTTTTTTTTCTTTGAGAAAAATGCTAAATGAAAATGAAAGCACAAATGAAGGGGTAGCAGAACTGGTTTATATTTTGACTAACAGAAAATATGTATTTCAAGATAGTAATGTTTTCAGTAGCTTTAACAATGGTCATTGATTAGTGCGATGTCATGTACATGTTAATGCAAAATTAGAGATAAAAACTATTAAGAAAGTTACTATTAACAGTGACATTTCTAATCTTCAGAAACACTCCAATTAATTTAAACTAGAATTTGTAAATCAGTTTAAAACATTAATAGATTTTTAACGTTCAGATATGACTGAAATCCATACAAACACAATTGTTGCTCTATTAACAATTGCAAGAAAGATAGCTCCTACACCCACACCCCCAAGTAATTTATCAGTAAATAAGACAAAAGAATATAGAAAGAAAAGAAAGAATATAAAAAAAATTTAAATGATCCATTAATAAGAAGTGAAACCTGAATTTTTGTAAAATATAAAAAAATATATAATTGTTAATTGACAATGAAACTTGTAAAACAGCATCTTCATATTGGAAGGAATGTCATTTCTGCAATAAGAAGAAAAGATGGAATTATTATAAAATGAAATCATGAAATGTGTGGAACAAACCTTTTTAAAAAGGGATGTCTACAGTTCTTATATCTGAATTGCTAAATATTATAAGTGAAGAAGTGAGCCATGCAAACACCTATAAAAAAAAAGGCTCTAGGAAATGATGGAATTGTGAAACCTGAATTTTTGTAAAATATAAAAAAATATATAATTGTTAATTGACAATGAAACTTGTAAAACAGCATCTTCATATTGGAAGGAATGTCATTTCTGCAATAAGAAGAAAAGATGGAATTATTATAAAATGAAATCATGAAATGTGTGGAACAAACCTTTTTAAAAAGGGATGTCTACAGTTCTTATATCTGAATTGCTAAATATTATAAGTGAAGAAGTGAGCCATGCAAACACCTATAAAAAAAAAGGCTCTAGGAAATGATGGAATTATTATTGACATCTTAAAAAAAGCAGATGAAGAAATAAAAAGAAATTGTATGCAAAGCTATATACAAAGTGTCTAAATAACAAAAATATACCAGATGATTGGGAAAATCCAATAATAATATTGATATTGCAAGAAAAGTGATAAAAAAAAAAATTAGAAATACAGATTTACTCATCTCCAGTGAATTTTAACTAATCAAAAAAATATGTTGAATGTAAATGTTTCAGCACAGTGAGGAGTTGTAGAAAAGTTCAATGAATACTGGTTTGCTATAACTCTTTGGTTTTATGAAAAGACATTTGATTTTATAAGCATTTTTATAGCAATTAAAGCATTGGATTATTAAGATATAGATCCAGAATAAGATCATATTTTCAAAGATATTTATCAAAATGGAACAGTAATGATTAGAATATATGATCATATCAAGAAGATTAATACGAAGAAAAGTACATATCAGGATACTTTTATATCTCTAAAACTTTATACTGCCATTTTATAAGAAGTATCTTCTAAATTAAAATGAGAAATTAAGAAAACAAAAGTAAATGAAGATTATTTAAGTCATCTAGATTTTGCAGATAATGATGTCATTTTTGCAAATAACGCTTCAGATAACAGGCAATGTTGCAAAAGTTATCAGATGAAAGTAAAAAAAAGTAGAACTAAAAATAAATGCTAAAAAGACTCAAGTATTGTAGAATGAATTTTCTCAGAAAAAGAAACAAAATCGTAAATTAGAAGTTAACAATTACAAATAGTTTGGTTAAATTATTAATACAGACAGAAATGTATATTAAATGAAATTAATTGTAGAATTAAATTTGAATGAAGTACTTTTGAAAAAATAATAATTTAGTAAGATTTGAAAAGGTTTTTAATAGTTGTGTTTTATCAGTCCTTATTTAGAGATATGAGAAAATACATAGACATAAGATGACTCAACAAAGTATGAAAAAATGTACATTAGGAATAGCAAGAAAAAAAATCAAAAATAAAATATCTGGGTGAAAAAATATACAGATACCTATAATGTAATTGAAACAATTAAGAGACTGAAATGGAGATGGGCTGAAAACAGTGCTAAAAGATATGACAGTAGAGGGCAGTGGAAGTTTTAAACTGGATCCCAAGAGATTGTAAAGACGTAGAAATGGATAGATGAAATAAAAAATTTTGCTGATGTATTGACGAAAAGACAAGCTAGAGAATGCAGTGACTAGATTAAACTTGGAGAAGTTGCTCTTTCAGAGGCTTGATAATGGTTGAAAATGATATGTTCTTATTTTATCTGATACTTATACATTCTTAATTAAATTAGTGATGTGAAGAATCTCTTATAAAATAAAAATCTAGATTCAGATTACCTAATAATTCTGAATTAGGTAACAAAATATCATACAAAATGTGTAATGTTAAGATTGTTAGCAAAGTCAAATATATATATAGCATAAATATGGTATTCAAATAATGATTCCCAACTGTTCACCCAATCCATAGATATACACATGAATCTCTATTTTTTTAATTTTTTCTAGATCTTGGATTCACCAGTGTGACTCTATAAATATAAAAGAGAATAAAATTTTAAATGAAAGGATTTTGTAATTCTAAAAGACTAACAAAGAAAGGAAAATCAATTCTAATGATGAAGAAACAATATAGTACTAGTGTTAACAAAGGCAAAACTCTCCATACAGTAGTGCCACCCTGTGACAAACAGAGTAATCAATGGATGCCTGAAGGCTTGTACATAAAATCCCTATCTAGTGCCTACTCATCCAACATCCCCAGACTAGTTTCTGGCTTGTGGCCATCATTAGTGAGGAGCCTTGGATCTGAGAGCACTGCACCTAGATCTTAGGATCTAATGCAACCTTCCAGCAACCACCTTTTAACTCTACTTTACTACAAAACTATGAGAATGAAATTGAAAACACAATAATATTTTCAATCTAAGCTCAATAGCTTATATAGTCATATGGGTCTGAACTCAATTCAGCATCTATACATTTTGGTGTCTTTGGCTCTTAAACAACCACAGACATAGTGGTGTCTGTGGATAGGGGATTTTATGCACAAGCCTTCTGGCATCCATTGATTACTCTGTTTGGCACAGGGTGGCACTACTATATGGAGAGTTTTGCCTTTGTTTACAACAATTATGTGTTAGTATGGACATGTATGGTGGTTACATAATGAAGCAATCAGTGTGTATGCACACACAGAGCTTCATGTTAGTCATTTAAAAATAGGATATGTATAGATTTTGTAGATCAAATATTTGATTTTTTCATTTTTGGTTAGAAAATAATATATAGATCCATGTGTGTGTGTTATTGAATGAGAGGGCTCATATATGTATCTCGTTTTATTGAAATGCATTTTTTTGTTATACATTTGGAAAAAAATATATATACTTCTTTGTCTTAAAAAAAAGAACAAAGAACAATGGAAAATATAAGTTGACTCAATCTTTCTTTGGAAATAACAGTTTTTACTACAAGTCTATTTTTTTTAAACATTCATAGAGTTGCAGGGAAATGTTAATTATTTCTCATCTTTAAAGGGCAGTTAAAAATGCAATTAAAAATTTCCATACCTTGGTTTAATCTTAATGGGATTTTGCCAAATGGTTTAAATTAAAGATCAATCAATCAGTCTATTTTCATTTCTAACAAAGGCAGTTATAATATAGGTGTTAAGAAAAAAATATAAGATTAGACAGACTTTTTGATTTTGGCTGAGTAAAGTTTTGTTTAAAGTTTTTCATATAAATACTGGTTGGTTTTCTAGTGAAGGCAGTAAAGAAGAGTTTAAGAGTAAAAGAGTTTAAAAGTAAAAAAAAAAAAAAATCAAAGTGAAAGTCAAAGAAAGTAAAGTTGTTGGCGGTCAAAAGAAAAAAGTTTTTAAGAGTTAAAGTGAAAGTCACTCTTTCTAATAGACATTGAAATTAAGCTGATGACAGATAATCACTATGGTCTGTGAGTAGATAAAATTTACCTTTCCCCTCTGGGGAATCTCCAGAAAATGCATCTGTAAAAAGCAAAGAAATCCAATTTGTTCCATGCTGCTGTTGCTGGGAAAATGGAGAACCAACTTTGAATCCAGTCTATCCTGAGTCCAGTAGAGCCAAAGGTCAATCCTGAAATAAGTGAACCAGTAGGAAAATAGCTGCCTCAATCAAAGTGACAGAGTAAGCATTGCAAGTATAAACTTTTAATCCTTCAAGATAGAATAATTAAAATGTCTTCTATAAATAAAAAAACTCTAGACTATCTAAGTTTAAAATTCACAGATTTATAATTGATCGGTAAAAGACTCTATCTTTGTTTCAAAAGGACAGTGATACATATGAGTGTTTCAGTTTTATTATTATTATTATTATTATTTTTAACAAGTCAATTTGTGATAACTAGATTACTTATTAATAGTAGAAAAAAAGAGTGTAATGTCTAATTCTAAGTGGAACAAAAGATTACTATAGAGTTTATAAATTTAGCTTTTATATATTTATTTTGAGATATGCCAGTATGTTTTCTTTAGGTATAAAAATATATATTTGATTGATTAATTTATTAATGCAATCCAATCAAGTATGGGGATAAATGATATTTTTACTATTAAACCAATTTATGTATAAATTTGTTTGCTTTAACCTGAATCTAAAGTGGGAGAGGGGTAACGATTTTTATAATTGTAAAATAAGAAGCAGTCAAACTTAAATTTCTTAAATCGTGTCTAATTCTGGCTTAGTTGAAAATGTCATTTATTTTAAAAAAGAGAGAGAGAGAGAAGAAATCAAATATCTGTATTAAAATCTGCCCTCTTCCTGTATATACATAATTATGGTACCTTGTTAAAGAAAATTAAGAATATAAATGAGTGTTAAAATTATTATTTGTTTGATTTAGATTAAGATTCTTTATGACAATTAAAAATGAAATAAAATATATATGCGTTCATTTATGTGTTAAAAAATAATAATAATAATAATGATAGGATGCTTCTTTTCTTAAATATAAAACAGGCAATATTACTTATTACAAAGGTAAGTGTTCATCTCACTCTCTCTCTCTATATATATTTAGTGATGCATGCATTTGGGGAAAGAGTAATATCTCAGCAGTAGTGTTTTTTTTTTTTTTTTGCCTCTTTAGCATTTTATGGTTAAGCTTTATATTTGAAACACTTGGGCGTTTTATAGCCTATAAGATATGGTTATCTTAAATTTTCCCATTATTACTTATTAAATACAGGTTTAAGAAAATATCTATACAGATATAAGTTAATGCTTTTTATGGGCAAATATATCAGTGTTGCTTAATAGAATGATCTGTGCCTATATGGCTTTTAATAATGAATGTATGTCGAGTAATGCTATGTGAGCTGCCAGACGGATATTTTATCGGTCCTGGCGATACGAGATAGCCATGTTTTTGAGCCAATAAATGGCTATACTCTATGACGATAGGGATTCAAAGCCCACACTCTATTATTTCCTACACAGGCCAAGCTGATTGCGGATGTGTTATCATAGGAACTTATATATATATATTTTATTGCTCGATTAAGGAGATTGGCCCATGTTTGCCAATGCCAATAATAATATAGCCGGCACAGGATTCGAACCCAGACGCCACTGAAAGCTGTAATTAGATTTCTTGATCATGCCTGTTGGTAGTGCTGTGTGGGAGAGATAAGCCATATTTAACATAACTATTGATAGTGAAGGAAGTTAGAATTATGCTTTGGTCCATAACTCCTGCTGGGAATACTAAAAGTAATTATAATAATAAAAAATATACTTAACTTTCCCTATGTATGTGAACACACACATAAATTTATTATATACATATTTCTGACCTCTAACCTAATTTAACCAGGTATTGTGTTTACTCTTGACCATTGGCATATTAATTTTTATAGTAGCATATTTCTTGATCAAATATTATCATTATCAACATAAAATTTGTTTTATGCTTACACACGTATAATACTGATATTTACTATGTGTTGTAATTATTGTTTCTGGTTAATTTGTAATACCCATACAGTAGCATACTGATTCATAATTGTGGTTGTCATGAATGCCAGTATGATTTTATTATAATGCACACACACACACACATCTAACACTAACGTTTAAATATTATTGAAATTATTATTTCTTGTCCATAACTTCTGTTGTCATTATTGATGGTATGACTTCATATTAATGCTCACACACATCTAATATTGATGTTTATTATTGTAATTGTTATTTTTAGTTCATAACCTTGGTTGTCATTATTGACAGGTAATTCTTTGTAAAAATCATACATTTCTCCTATTGACATCTAAATACTGTATCATTATCAATAACTGATAGCTAAATATTGTAATTATTATTTTCTGGTTTAAATGTAACCCCATACATGGATCATAATAAGATCCAAACATTGTTGTTATTATTTCTACCTTCTAATGAATTGTGTTAATAAATCCTATATATCAATACAGTTATCATGCCATTCCCTGGTTCATCATATCCACCCAACTATGTCCACATTTAGTTAAGTCATGTACATATATATCCAAAACCTATGAAATATTTGAAATAATATTATGAGCTATATCAAAGTATTTGGTGAGTATCTTAGATTAATTTGATGATTCTAGTGCATGACAGGCTAAATTTGAATTGATAGAGTCTTTGTTTTACCCTGACCACCGGGACCAAAGAAAAACAATGACCATTAGTAGCATCAGGAGTGTTGGTTAGATAGTGGAGATTTTGGAGCACTGGCAAATAGGTTAAAGCTTAGTACTGTTCCGCGACTACCATATCCTGAACATGCTGGGTTTGAAGTACTTTTGCTAGGTCTCTGAATCTTGTTGGCTGATCACACGATTCTGACCGTTACAATATCAATGTGTGAGTACTTAAGACAGTTTGTTCGAAGGTTGAACTCAGGCATATATATGGTAATATTGAAGTAATCAATAAGCAAAGTGAGAAAAAAGTTGAGATTTTATATGAGCAAATTGAAATATAGCAATTGGCAGAAAGAGAACTTCAAAAAGAAATTGAATAAATTGAAGTGACATGCAATAGTAAATGGAATAAAAAATAGTTTTGCTCAAAAAACACTAAGTTAGTAAAGAGATTATACCTCTAAATGATATGTTAATGCAAGATAACACTACCTTATTTATATCATGACAGTTTACTAATTCTTTATTTATATATATATGTAAAATTTAAATATCTATCAACCAATGGTATGTTTTTTCAGCAATGCTACCTTGTAAATAAAGCTGTCTGAATTTAATAGCACAATGTTTGCAGCTTAGTGGGATGCACTGATTATATTTCATACGTATTCATGTGTCAAATTCAGATCTTATCAATATTTACAAAATAGCATTGCTGATAGCATTGGGAAAAATGATACCCATTTTATATTTGAATTTCCAGTTGGCAGTATGCACTGATTCTATAAGTAAAGTTATACATATAGCATGTCAAAAAAGAATTTTTGTTTATTCTTCATTTTCAGAATTCTACATTCCAGAGTGTCTTCAACAAAGTCTGCTGGAATTTCTTCTTCCGTATCTTTTGATTTTCAACACCCTTTCTATGATATTCATCCAAGTCTTCTTTCCATTGTTTCTTTGGTCTTTTTCTATTTTACCTCTCATCCACTTTCTAATCAGTCATCATACTTGCTAGCATGTACTTATTCATTCTTCTAACATAACATTTTAATCTTTTTCTTTGAATGACTGTTCTTTCCACTTCAAGCACTTCTCTTGATTTGTCCTTTCCTTCAATCTTAATTTTCTTGCTTACATTTTCCAATAATTCATGTTGCCAGTAGTCTCTGTTTACTTTCTTTTGTTACAATCCATGTACACTCTCTTCCAGGATATCATATATAAGTATTCATTTACAATATATCATACCATAAAACTGAGTTGAATATTTCCCCTATTGTTTTACCAAATCTTCTACAGATTTCTCTATTTAATGATAGACTTTTTTCAATATTGATCCTAAATATTGGGAATTGATCACTTTTATTTTTTATAGATTTAAAAATGCAAATTATTACATAATAGTTGGAATATAATAGAAAACTATTAGTGCAAGGATGATGAAGTTTTTTTACTACTTTTCTATCATCCCTCCCACCCCATGATTCATTCACCTAATCAAACCTGATATCCAGTAAATAGACATAAACATTATTAATATATTTACATAAAAGTTTCTATCAAAGTTGTAAATGGAGAAAGTTTGGCAATTGTAATTAACAATAGAAATTTGCTGTCTACACAATAATAATAAACAAATGATGAAGATAGGTGCGAGATTCTGATCTGGGCCAACTCACGAGTGCTTGTTCAGCATAAAATGTGCGTCTTGGGGATCATTTATCTTTTTTACATGTCTTTGATCATATGTTTCAGGAATGTGTGGCGGAATAGATATTTGAAATATCTAAAAAATATAAAGTTAATTTTAAATATATCTTTTAAAAAAATGTGTATATGAAGCTAAATTATGACATTTGCTATGTATGTCTGGCTCACTTGAAAAGGTGAAGTAAGTGTTTCAGATTGCTTCCATAGTGAGAAAGGGTGATCTGACTTCTGGGCTGGTGGATGAGTTCAATAAGAGTGAACTATATTCTCTTATTCTTCTCTTTCACTTTCTTTGCATAGACTCATATATGCATATATATATTGCTTATAATACTTCTTTCATATACACTTCAATGCAAACAAATTTTCTTAAAAAACTTCCTTTATTTTCCTTATAGTTTTGACTGTCCAACAGTCTTCATCAGAGCTTTATCAGGCCTCCTCTGAACTAAAGTGAAAGACACATTGATAAAAAAAAAAAATTGAAAATATATATAAACAAAAAAAAATAAATCTTTTTCTCTGTATTTGTACATATATTTATGTAACTTGTCTTGAAAATTGCACAATATGATTTAGTAGTCATTATATTAATTGTCCTAAATCACATAGAAGTATATACGAAAGTCAGCTTTGGTGATCAAAAGAGCATGTATATAGTATATAAATCAAGATTTTATAAATATATAATATAATACTGTAATAAATAATTTCTAACAGCAAAAAAAAAAAAAAAAAAGATCAAGTTATTCTGTTTTTGGGATTCTAATATTGACAATGATGTAAACAGTCTGAAGTAGCAATCTGTGTATAATATCTATTCTGTTTCTGTTCAAATTATTAATGTAATCATAGGATTTAAATTATACTTCCTTCTTATCTAATTGTAGAAAATGGTTAACCCTGCAGGGACTGCAATCAAAAAATTGCAACAAAGGGTGATGTAATATCTGAAGATATATTCATTTCTGGTATGTGCTGAAATGTGAAAAAATTCAAGAACATTGCAAATTTGCATTCATTATATTTATATAATAAAATACATTATTTTTTATTCATTTTCTGTTAAAATCTAAAAATTATTAAAAAAAACTGTGAAAATATAAATATTGTGACTAAAAAATTTGCAACAGAGACTGCATTAACCAAAAGATAGTCATTATGACTGAAATGTGGGGAAAACTTTAAACACTGCAAATTTACTTTTAATATATTTATATATTAAGACATTATTACTTATTTTCAGCTACAATCTAAAAATTATTTTCACAACTATACTAACACTGACTTTGAAATTTGCAGCATGTTGCATGCAATTTATTATTGGAATATCACATACTTTTATGAAATACATATTATATCAAAACTGATGGTTACAAGCAGTAAGTACATGACATCATTATCAATGGTTCAAATCTTTTGATTTCATTTTTTCCCAATTGAACATATGCTCCTCTCAGTATCTTTCTAAGAATGGTTGTATTGTGTAAAAACCAAATTAATTTGATTTAGCTTACTTAGTTTAAATTTTATCCCCTCCCTTTCTGATCCAGTAGTATCTCATACCACTTGTAGCCTAAATGGTTATAAAAAAAATGTCTTTTGCAAATAATCACTATTTTTTTCATACTTTTTGAGACAAATATTATAATATTTATTGTAAATAATGACAACAATAATTTCATCATATTAACTGATTATAAGAAAGCAATCAACTGAATCTAGTTAAGCAAAATAATTTTCTTTCATTTTTGCAATTTTATGGCTATATTTTTTTTATTATATATAAACATTTTTATACACTAGATAGTGCTTATAATAAAAACAATCAAATATAAAGTAATATTTATATAAAACAAATATTATGAGATATTTTTTGTAATCTGTACGAGTTATTTTACTGTTGTGAGTTGAATGTTATGGCTATGTACAAACACTCAGCATATCATGATCATAAATCTATCCACCTGATATATGTAACAGTATTTAAAGAAAGTTTGTATCTTAGGTAGTTAGCGACCTCCACAGGTTTAGCCAAACTTGTTGACAGCCACTTGTACAAGTAGACCTTTAATCAGCAATTCAAATCAGTTGAAATTATAAATGCTTAGTGAAAATGATTAATGTCAAAATATGCTGCACAATTAATTACAATATTTTGTTGCTCAGAATAAATATCAGATTAAGTATTCTAACAAAGCTTCGTATATGAACACCAAAGAAAGTATTTTTAATTTTTTAAATCAGCAGGATTTATAAAGCTAAAGAGATAAGAAATAGTTTTAATATGTTAACAAACATTTAGACTTATCCAAGCTAGTTTTCTTTACCTTATTCTAGTCATCCACTGTAAGTCTGAGTAATCATTGAACAAGTGATATTATTTATGGTCTTTAGATGTGTTTCTAATTGATAATACTCAATCAAGAGTGAATGTCAACCTTTTTTTTTAAAAAAATCAATATATTAAGACTGTGACTTTGAATAATAATACCAAATTATATTTTGAAAATTTACTTCTCATGAACCCTTTCTAAATGGCATAATTCTGACTGAAATAATACAAAAAGATGACTCATTCACATTTACCAAATCTGGAATTTTTGCCACAACAGAGTCATTTTGAATACTTGATCAGCTCATTAATTTTTTGATTTACTATTAACAAATTCCAATCTGGATAAGCAAAGATCATAAGACGAGAAAGTTTTCCTTTAGATATAAAACTTTGGCCACGAGCTCTGTCCTTTAATGATTATTACAGTAGTATTTAGCATATTATAACAATGGATTACTATATCTGTAAAGGATAAATCATATAAAAACGTAAAATTCAGATTAATCTTCTCAAAACTAAAAAAAACACACACACAATCCATTCCATTAGTTTTAACATACCTTGCAAAAAATGTAGGTGTGATTTTACATCATGCTTGTATTCTGTAATTCTAGCTTCGTAAGTTAGAATGTCACCATTTTAATAGCTATTATCTCAACTTATCTCCATATTCTTTAAATACAACAATGAAGCTAGGCTTAGATATAATCCCCCTCCCCCCCAAAAAAAACATATAATTTTCAATTCTGTTTATAAGATTCTGCAACATTGACTAAAAATGCTAATTTTGCAAAACGATTTCAATAAAATTATACGGTTTGATGCTTGAACTTCTTACAAAATCCCGAGCAATAAAGCCATATGCCTTTTTACCCTGCGTGACTTGTCACAGTGCACCCAATTTGGGATTGGGAGATCCCAGGATCGATTTTGACACTTACAAGTCTGGTGCTCAAACTTCTTATGAACTCTCGGGCAATAAAGCCAAATTATACGGTTTGATGCTTGAACTTCTTACAAAATCCCGAGCAATAAAGCCATATGCCTTTTTACCCTGCGTGACTTGTCACAGTGCACCCAATTTGGGATTGGGAGATCCCAGGATCGATTTTGACACTTACAAGTCTGGTGCTCAAACTTCTTATGACCTCTCGGGCAATAAAGCCAAATGCCTTTTTTTTATCACACAAAAAAAAGTTTTTCCAAAACAACTGTTCTTACTCCATTTACAGTAATCTTTGTCAGATTGTGGCTAATCATAAGAAGGCATTAATAAACTGTTGTCATGACAACACATTTTTACCCTGCTTGGGTAGGCAAGAACATCAAAATCACCTTTACAAAAAACATTTCCATGCATAAGTCTTAAACTGCAAGAGTAACAACAACAAAATTGCAATTACCTGTAAACAAATAAATCTTAATTAATACACGTTAAAAATAATTACTATTATTTTTGTGAAAATAAATTTGCATCATGAAATTCTTGTAAATATAAATCTTATCAATTATTTTAACAAATTAGAACTGAACTTGGTTTGGAAAACAAGCTTTTACAATAATTAACTTATTGTTAAATAAGGTTATTACTAATATTGTCTTTTGAAACATAAAGTACATAGTATATATACATTCATATAACATTGGAGTACTTGCCAAAAAAACATTTTACTAAAATTTTTCCACAAACATGATTTCATTTATTAACAAATAATCTCTTCAAGTGAAATTCAACTAAACATACAACATATATATAAAATGATTAAAAAAAAAAAATCAAGTCAGATGTCACATGACTTAATTTTAATAAAGCTCGTATTTACTAACATTATATATAGAGCTCACTGACGACGCCAAAAGCAGAAACCGGTCTGGGGTTGAGGATATTCTCAAAACTTGTTAAGAGCTTGTTTTATGAGCTCTATATGTAACATATATATATACACACACACAAAACAAAATAGTCTTTCCATCATTCACTTCAAAAAACAACTTCATTTAACATCAAACGATATCTTCATGAGATTGGTTTTTGAAATAAATGAGGCTACTTTGTTCTAGCTGAATTTCACTTGAAAATATGAAACAAATGTGAAAAAGCAAAGATGTTTCAATGCTGGAAAACGCAAAGAGGTAATAATAATTATACACATGCTAGGCATACATAGAAAATATATATTATAAAGACATCAATCAAAAAACTTTCCATAGTATATATGCATTAAAAAAACTTAATAATAAAAGAGAGAATCTGACTATGGAAGCCTATGGCATTGCATAAAATTTTTGCTAGAAACAGATTAAATTAATATGCCTGACTTATTGCAAGTAAGAAAGAGCACTGAATGCAGCTTTATACTGAAAGAGAATTATTTAACTAAAAAGGTGGGAGGAGAAATCAGTACACGCTTTATTGTTTAAGCAGTCTTTAATTTAGCTGATCATATTAAATTATGAAATGTTTTTTTGAGAAATGGGTGTACAACATTTCATTGTTCTATAGCTAAAATGAAGTTGAAGTGAACAGATTGCTTTCATGTTGACTAATGGACTTTACAGAGCAGATCACTAACATTCTCTTAGTTTGTACAGTGAATAACATCATCATTTTCAACCAATATCAATCAATGTAAGATGATGATCTCTCAAGTTCAATCCACTTTTTCCAATCCTTAGCCTCTCTTCTCCACATCACCCCAACACACTTTCCATAGTTTATCTCTATCTCACATGTGGTCTCTTCCTACATCTTTTACATTCTCTTGGAATCCAGTTTAAGGTTTCAACTGTCCATCTATTATCATCTCTTCTAACAATATGTCCAATCTAATTCTATTTCAGTCTTTTAATTCTTTCAATGATGTCAATAACACTTGTTTGTTCTCTCACCCATGTATTTCATTTTTGATTTCTTCTTGTTGCTCCTAACATACATCTCTCCATCCTTCATTGCGTGATCTGAAGTCTCTGTATTGCTCTTTTGTTAAGTGTCCAAGTCTCAGATCCATAAGTAAGAACTGGTAAAACACATTTATTAAAAATCTTTCTTTTCAAATACATAGGCATACTTCCTTTTAATATTAAGTTATTTCTACCAAAAGCACTCTAACGAAGTTAATTCTATGATTAGTTCCATCCATTATGTTTCCATCTGCAGTAATAATCTGACCAAAATATCTATAATTGTTAACTTCTTCTAACTTATCATTATCAATCTTTATTTTCTTCTTTTGAGCAAATCCAACATTTCCTGAAATTCTAAAGCATTATTTGCAAAAACAACTATATCATCTGCAAAATGTAGATGACTTAAATAATCTCAATTTACTTTTAATCCTTTAGCTTCCCATTTTAATCTACAAAATACTTCTTGCAAAACTGATGTAAAAAATTTTGGAGATATGAAGTCACTCTGTCAAACACTCTCCTCACTATTAAACTTTTTAGTATCATTATGTAAACTAATTGTTGCTGTTGCATTTTTATAAATATTCTTCAGAATATGACAATATCTTGGGTCGATATCTTGATGATCCAATCCTTTAATTATTGAAGAAATGCTTATAGAATCAAATGTTATAGAATCAAATGTCTTTTCATAATCTACAAATCCAAAGCATAATGGCAATTCATATTTATTAGTCCTTTCTATGATCCACTGTTTTAAAACCATTTTTAAATTCAGCTTGTTTTTTTGCTTGATTAAAATCCAAAATTTGCTGTAGATAAGTTGTAATTATTTGGGTAAAAATTTTGTATAGAACTGGTAAAAGACTGAATCTGTAATTTCTAATATCTCATTTATCACCTTATTTAAAATATTAATATTAATACTGAATATAAAATAGTAGAAGTAATATTGGATGAAGATTAAATGTGGACCCAATTGATGGAGTAAACCATGTATATATTTTTATAATATCCCACAATTACAGTTGGAAATAGAGAAGAGATTCCCAATAGGAAAGTTAAAAGAAACAGAGTAAAAAAAAAATTTTAAAGATGTAAACGTAAAGAGGACCAAAATTATTATGATCGAGTAAGCTACTGATATATAATCCAATAATTAAAATATTTACTGAAGACTAACTATAAACAGAATTACAATTAAAAAAAATCTAGAAAATAATTTTAGGTGTTGGTGCAAAAAAAATGAATTACTTCAAGTAAAATAATTAGGAATTTTTAATAACCATTATTACTATTTAAAAAAGGATAAATAATACTTTTTTTTTCGTATGTCTTAGCATCGGCCGGGAGGCGAACCCACAACCGTCTGCAACCAACTACTAGTTTTAGCATAAATAATATTTGTTGCTTAGTATGAACTACAATGCAAATCTTACTGTAAATCATTAAGCTGAGTTTTAACTAATAATGTTTAGATTTGATGTAAAATTGCTCATGAAAAAAAAAATCAACATTACGTTTTTCATAGGTTTGTAATATTTAGTGAAATATATATTTATATGTGTGTATTGTATGCATACGCTCACGTACAAAATGAAGATCATAACTGTTTAAAATGTACTATTTCCTATGAATCTCTACGGATATACAAGTTAAATAATAAGTAATTATTTAGAAAAGAATAGCGAATCCTTTGAACTGTGCCGACAGTTAAGACTTTTGAGAATATCAGGGACAACAAAAAATATGATCAAATGAATATTCATTCTGATCGTATATAAAAAGTGTATAATGCTTTGTTAATCGTTAATAGTAAAAAAAAAAAAAAAAGAAAAAAGACCAGTAATGAAGTGTTGGTATTCAATTTTGTGAAAGAGTGATGAAAATTACACTAAAGAAATACCGTTATTATTCATTAAGTGCCTTTGATCAGTATGAAAAATCAGATAATAGGTCATTCTATCCTACGCGGTTTGGTAGAGAGAGGTCCCGGGACTGATTCTGGCGCTAGAACTTATTATGAACTCCAGAGGAATAAAGCCATATAGATCATTCTAAAAAAAATATTCATATGATCGCCGGGAATTGATTGACAATGATTATACTCATTATCACAATACATCAGATGATATAATGTTAATGGTTCTATAACTCTTAAAAGTAAACCACAGTAAGACCCCCCCCCCCGACTAGAGTATTATGTTTAAGTAGTACTTATACACAATTGAAATTATTAGAATTATCCCCATTAACATTTTATGCCCACCATAAGGCAAAACTATTTTTTATTTGAGGTCATATTATATTTTTTATTTAAAAAGAAAAGAGGGGAGTGAAACAGATAACTAGGTCAGTGAATTTAAAGGTTCATTGCCAAAATAAAAAATAGAATTCTATTTCACTTCCCACAAAGCAATATTTCAAACAGGAAAAGATGTTTTTTTTTTTTAAAAAAAAAAAGGTACTATTTAAAATAGCCTTTGATTTGCAATTGGAGAATTAATAAAAATATTCCATCACATGACTTGAAAAATCATGTGACCTCGCTGAGCATTCACCTTATTATAACTTTTTGAAAATATCAAGTTCAATGGCCAATTAAACTTTATCAAGCAGAACAGATTTTTTTTTTTTAGAATCTTGGCAGACTAACGATCATTAAACAATTTTTTAAATTAAAAAAATACAAGAGATTTGAAGTGTTTCTATACTTTTATAAAACAAATTTTACAAGAATTTTTACTAATAAAATTTGTAATTTGGTTTCTATTGAAATATATATAATACAGTAAACAATCGAGTTAAATTTTAACATCTAAATGTATTCATGATAAAAAAAACTTTGAGGCATATACATAGATATTTCATTTATCTTTTGGATACACATTATGAATCGAATTAATCTTTTTTTAGTATTATTCTACGGTGTCCTTTTTTTTTTCTTTTAACAAAAGAAACTTTACTGATAACAAACTATTTACAAATGATTAACTTATCTACAGTAGAATAAATTTATATTACATAGGCAAAAGTATGATGAAACTGCAACCATAATGATACAGGTAATACAATAAGTTGTTTAACTCCAATAAAGTGCAATCCAAATTTGAAAGAGTGGTCGCATTAATCTTGAATATAAATAAAATAGTCATAAATTGTAGAATTTTTCGTCCATGTAAACATTAGTTTCAGGTTATTCACACATACGGAGTCAATTAAATTATAAAATCGAAACAGATAAAATGTAAGCAGTCTTTGCCGACGGTTGGTATTTTGACATACTAATATGTCTCTGCGCATTCATATATAGTTCGTGAATTAAATAATGATATACATATAACAGGTGAATGTACTGAGATTTGATAACTTAAAATATATGACTATAGCGGACTAAAGTTATTTAAATCACTAACAGATTGAAACTTCCTTGGATAACAAATGCAACTTAATTGAATTATGGTGTTGTTATAAGAAAATTATAGAAATAAATGTCATAACTGGAGGAAAAAGCCATTCTCCGCTGAAGATGCTGAATGGTTGAACCGTGTAAGATAGAAGATTTGAATGCAGTAAAAGAGGACTCAAAGTGACCTTACGGAAGGGCTTGTGTGGGCCATATCAGTATTATTATTATTTACTAAGCCCAATGGATTATGAGTCTTATGTACTATGTTTATAGTATCTTTAGTTCATGTGTATATATATATTTTATTTAGCTTTCTGACAATAACAAATGTCAATTAAAATTGATTAAGATATTTACTAGTGCAGTTTCAAACTGCAATTTTAAACAGACGGTAATCAACCTTTACTCATGCTCTGTACTTTTATATTCAATCAACATTGTTTTGTTGAATGTAAAAAAAACTACAGATTCAAGTCACATGATAGACTTTGAAAAATAAGAGCGATCATCTTATCTTTCTATCGAAATGCAAATATATAGGCCAATCTTAAGTATCTTGGATAAAGAGAATAAAGATTTTATATTATATGCAAAAAATGTTAAAATTTCATGAGTGTTAATATACATAATAAAGGACAATGGAAGTAAAGTGAATAATATAAAATTTTTATGCTCAAAATCTGGGATACTTAAGATGGTCTTATATAATTGCATTTAGGTACAAAGATAAAACAGCTGCTCTTATCTTTTCAAAGTTTCTATCATGTGACTTGGATCAAGTTTCCTCACATTCAACAAAATAATGCTGACTTAATATAACAGAACATAGGACAATTAAAATCATGGATTTTAATAGTAGTTGTCTGCGTGATCATCCACAATCAACATGACTGCAGTATTCAGGGCATTTGAACAGCATATACTAATCCGAAGAATAAACTGTATATACATACTGTAGGAAAAAATATTTTAATAAGCTAGTCAAATAAATATTAAGGTCAATGAATAAGACAAATAATCTAAATCATAATAAATTCATGTACTTCAGTACTCAGTTTTAAAATATTGATCTGCTAAGTTATTCAGAATTACCTTATATTTTGTTGAATGTAAGTCAAACTTCAACTTTATATATATATCTAGTATTGTCTACAGTTTGTAGAAACATTACATATAACATTTGTATTATGACTAAATGTCATTGACAATAACCAAAGTTTGTTAACTCATATTAGTACTCTTTCCCAATTACTGAGCATGCCTTTAGGTAAAACCAATATATTTATTGAAAATTATATGCTTTTCTTTGTGCAAAAGCAGAATAACCAACTATACATCTCCTAAAGTTAAGATCGTAGCAAATTCTCCATACAGCAGTACAACTCAGACCAAGCCTTAGTAATCAATGGATACAAAAAAGTTTGTGCATAAAATTTTTATCTAGTGCCTACTCATCCAATATCCACAAACTAGTTTCTAACTTGTGACTTTCATCAGAAAAAAGCTTCAGATCTGAGAGCACTACACCTATAGTTTAAGATCTAATGCAATCCCATCTGGATACATTAGTGGCTTAAGTAATTAGCTAGTAAAAACGATAACAATATTTTAGGCACATTGCGGATGTTATCAACAAGGAAATAGACTTTCTATAAGCATTCGCTTTATAATATTTTTTAAAAATCTTATTCTATTAAAACTGTAACAAAAGAAATAATGTCAGGGTTATCTGAAAATAATATAACGAAAGTAAATGTACTTGCAGCACCCTGCTGCAGCTTTTAGATAGCAAAATAGATAATAAACGCTTCAGGTATGGCAGTAGAAAATACGCTAATGGATTATTTCACAGTAAGGTAAGCCATTATGGGAGATTAATTTCGAACTTGGCGAATATATACAGAGGGGGAATTTGAGAAAGATATAGAATAGTTACATCTTGTAAACAAGATACAATTTTGAAACTAAAATGGGGTAGAGGTAGTCAGGATGCTATTTTCCTACCCGGAGAATGGTCGTCCTATAGTATGATACTACCTGTGAGCCTCCAATTGTAAGATGCCCATGACCTGTTGCTGCCACCAGCAAGACCAGAAATGTTGTTGCTAATGCTATAGAAAGGGCTGTCACTGCAGGAGTCAGCATAATGACGCAGTTATAAAATGAAAGCTGGCTATCCAATGATATGGACTTCCATAAATACTTCATAACCGTGATCAAAACCATTAAGTGCACTAACAATGCTACAATTGATAAACTAAGATAACTTTCCATTCCAGGAGCTCTAAAACATTTCTATGTAATCTCTCTAAGCTATAGCTAAATCTGTAACAAATCCTACAACTGTATCTAAATTATATAATTTCAATGTATGTAACTTGGCTAATCTATTCTTTAAACTATGCCTTCGTGCTAGGGTAACGCTCTTGAATTTTATTAAATTATTTTCTTTATGATATTTTTATTATGATAATATGCCTGGATAACCTCCGACGGAGTGAGCGAATAGCATTCTCTTTATAATAAACAAGCCGCTACATTTCTATATAGGTTAATTGTATAAATGGCAAATATATCGTGTCGAATCTCTTTCCCCTTCACTGGCTCGGATACTATCTTTCATTATATATATATTACTGTGGATTTGGTGAATCCTATTGTGTTTCCTATAGTAGTTTATTCACCTACAGTGATCTATTTATGCTATCTCATATACTTATTTGTTCATTTTAAATTGAAATATAACATGCGGGTGTGTGCGAAATTATAACTTTGGATATATTTTAAACATACATGATTAGATAGTCTGTTTCTAAGAATCGCTTCATCATGCATGCAAAAACACCGTAACATCCTAAACTTTGAGGGCAAACTATCATTAATTATTATTATTATTATACTTTATATGCATGTTGCTGGTGCAGATATATAAGTATGGCTAAAACCGTTCCCAAATCATTAAGGTTACTGCATCAGAGTGAACATAGAAGTCACACCTAGGAACATAGGTGTTTGATCACGCATTCATGGATTTGACTGGAGTGAGTACCCAGTCCAGTGCCCATACTTATTGGTGATAAACTTTTCATGGATAGATGGCATTCTGCCCATCAGAATTTATGCATAGACAAAGCCTCGTGGTTTCAATGCACCGCCCCCTATATGTGTTCGCATACATATTCTCCATCAGCACCACCAATCACTCATTAAACTCTATTTCTCTATAGCATTTCAGCTATCATATTACTTAATCCCTTCCTATTCTTATGTATATCAATCTCACATAGTTATGATAGTTATGAATGATGAGTCTCCCAAGACTATCATGATTCTAATCCCACATGCATTACTTGATTAGCTTAATAAATCTCATTACTAATGTATGTTACTTATAGTTACATATAATTATATCTGTAGTTGTCATGCTTTAATCTCTAAATTGTACACAATCACATATATTAACCCGATCGGGTGATGTTTATATAAAGCATATTGAACTAGGAGTTTACCGTACATTTACTCACAAAAGTATAGAACCTCAAATAATTAAATATTTCAACATTAGTAAAATAGAATTGTATTACCTTTTGTATACATATTCTCCAACATTAGGCACTATATTTTTACCTGAGTAATTGTATAATGAGCGAAGACAATCTATTAATGTATATATACTCAGTTTGACAATTATTAAATTTTATATCTGTTGTTGTTGTCACCTTTCCATAAGAACCATACCACATCATTCCACTTTCATTCATGCATTTCTGAAAGCTATTAAATATCTTAATATTACTTGGTCATGGACCACCTATCAATTTATATTACTACTTAGCAAACCTAGGACAAAGCTTATTATTATGAAGGGTCTCTTGTCTCTCCCTGACTCCCAGTACTGGAAGTTGTGCTATTGGTAGCATCAGGGGCATTGCTCATGTAGTGGAGATGGTTGGAGCACAGGCAAATAGATTTAGACTTAGTACTCTTGGGACGTCTTCCTCAGCCCTACATCTGGTTAACAGAACATATGAACCTGACCGTTACAATACATATATGCATGTTGAAATGTATTGTACTGTTCACTTTAAGAGTACGGTAAATAATATGCATTCTATTCTAATCATAGATTTTCATCAAAAGGTGAGCTATTATGATTCTATTTTTGTTGAACACAAAGAGAGCTTGGAACAAATACAGAATAGTTGCCAGCGCTACTGTATTTAATAGAAGTCTGCTGGGATAATACAATATTATAAACATTTTTCTAAAGTTTAAAGGCATTAATTAGGCTAATGAAGTATTCATTGGACAATTGGGGTATACTTAACTGATAATGAAAATAAACATTTTAAGGAATCTTAAATAGTAAAGATTTCAATATATAATCAGGTAATAAATGTAGAATGAATATAAATGGTGGATAAATTAGATGATTCTAAAATAATTCATACATAAACATAACTCTAGCATTTTATTAAATTTATCAGACTTATTATTGTTGTCATACTAAATAAGAATGCAGTATTATAAATAGGTGGTTCTTATAAATAATACTATTATTTAACATCTTGGAAAGTTTTTTAACTTAAGAATTTAATAGTGTTATTAATGTCAATTTTTAAACAAACAAACATGTGATTACAATTTGACAATAATTTGGGAAATGGATTTTCTTCTGCTTGGTTCCAATATTTAATTAAATTGATGATAAGCTCCCTTTTGTATTTCTGTTTAATGTAAAATTATGCTTGATGTAAAGATATATATATATAGGAAAATGTCATACTTAATTTAGTTACTTATTTCCAATATTTCCAAGTGCTCTACTCTCTGCAACAAAAAATGGCTGTTTCTCCACTGCAATTTGGGATGATTTAATTTTCTCATTGTCTAAACTTATTGGAATTTGAAAAAAAAAGCCATGTTTCTACCAGATTCAGATAATCACATGTAAGAGGTTCTTATTTTATCATAATCTTTCCTTAAGTCAGGGGCTCCCAACTTAGAGTATCTATACCCATAGGGGGTACAAGAAGTTTAGCAGGTAAATAAGTATATTATGCTATTAATATATTCCAAAAATAGTTATATCAACATTTCTGGGCTATTCCATGTTGGTACTGTCCATCAGCCACACCAGCAACATTTTAGCTCTAGTTTCCAACATGGACACAGTTAAGGTGCATACACTTATATTCTTACTGTAGGGTACAATAACTCAAAATATCCGGTTAAGATTCAAGATAGCTAGTGAAATTTCCAGATCAGCACCCTCTCGAGGCTTGCCTCATGATGTCTGCACTGCCTATGCATGACACTGCATGCTATACTCCCCAGCTTGTTATTTCTTATTATATAGGAGTGAGATAATTTACTAAAAGCCAAGGGGGTATGGGGACAAAAAAGGTTGGGAACCCCTGCCCTAAGTCAATAAATATTAAATCCATTAACTTGCATTTTATCCTCATTTTTGATATTTGAATTATACACAAAAAATCAAGGCATGATTGCCCATTAATAAATTCTGCTTATTTTTTCCCCGATACAAGAGTAACTACTTCCTCTTTGTACTAGTATCTCTATAATTACAGACACTCTTACAGCCCTTCTGTATAGTGTAACAAGTAGTTATAAGTGGTATATGTGTTTCTCCTACATCCATATTTAAAATTTTCCATGTGTCCTGTTTCTTGATAGTATCATATTATTATGTATTATTCCTTTAAAGATTATTTTTATTAATAGTTTGGTAATTGTTCAAATCTTTCGTGTATATAAATATTGTTTCCTGCTGACTATATCCTTTATCACAATTAATTTCTAAAATAACATCTAGAACAAAGTTTTAAATTTTATACTTTTGGGGCTTTCTTGAAAACTTAACCACACACAATGAACTGCAAACATTTTAAATAACAAATTATTATCAATTTTTAAAAAATGTATTTATTACATTTAAACATTCAAATGGAAAGTAGTTTGTTATATAATATTATGTATTTAAAACTTCAAATATACGGTGGCACTTAAAAAAAAGGTAACCAAATACGTCATAAAACTTTATACATTTTTAAAATTAAATAAATTATAAGGAAATAGTGAAAAATATTGTAATCTAAAATTGAACAGTTACAAGACCAGAGGCGTCACAAAATGATAATAACTAAAAATAATAATTAATAAACAAACTTCTACAGATAGTTGATTACGTCTTTTAATCTTTTTTTTTTTTAATTTTTGTTAATTTAATTATTATATAATTTACAGTTTCCTTCCTGAAATTATAAAAAAAATGTGGGAGCATATGGAAAAATTTCTGACGCACTTAGAAGACTTTAAGCTAATCTTGATTAAATGAAGTTAAATATTTTAATCACACCTGAGAAATAAATAATAATACTACAATTTTTCTCTAAAGAATTTTGTTGTGTGTGTCTGTGTGTATATAGTTATGACTGACAATTCTTATCCTCTTGGGTTAATTTAAAAAAATGTACAGTTTTCCTTGTTAACATTAAACTTATATATATATTCCATTATCCATTTTGATTAATGAAATAATCAAATCTTCACTTAATTGTATAAAAATGTAAATAAAACTTATACAATAATATTTCCTGCATCTTAAATTTAATACCTGAAAGCTAGGATATTTATTTCTTAGACTCCCCAATCTTATATCCCTTTGATAATGAAAAGTAAATTTACTTAGAACATATCTAATAACTTCAGAAAATCATGCTTCATTTTAGGAGTCATATCTCACAAACTAATCACCTTAATACATAAAAGTTTGCTAAAGTTTATTATGTAGTTATAACGTTGAAAGAGGTGCTAGAATAAATTGTAAATGTATTCCAAGGCAAAAAAATTATGAAACATTTCTGGAAAGAAAGACAGTGTTTGAGAAAAAAGGAAGAAAAAAAATCACTCGATATTATTTTTTAGAAAGGAAATAGCTATGAACATTGAGGATTGCCGATTACTCTACAAGCTTTATGATAAATGCTTAGCCAGAGCCAGAACTTAAAATATCTCTGTCAGGAACCCCTCCCCAAACCCCTGACCATGGTTTCATGCTTTGGCACTCCTCAGAAAGGTGTCCGGGTAGGTTCAGATAAAACAAAAATAATAATAAATGCATGAAATTATTGTTTTGCTTTGGTGTATGGAACCTGCCTTTTGGAAGATAATTAATGATGATGATGATGATGATATTCAGATAATCAGGTGAGGATGTAGTAACTTATACTTAGTTGCAAGTTCAAATTAATCCCACACAGAAGTATTCCGCAAATTCTATATCTGTATGGCAGATTTAATATAAGATGTTCAACTAGTCTCAAGTCCTGTTCTGCATCCCTAATCAAAATTACAGTTTTAATGGGCAGGCTTTTTCATCATCATCAGAGTTTATAATTTGAACTTGGTGTTAAATTCAAGAGAAGAAGAATCTCTGAAAAGAGCATTGGTAATATATTTTGAACTAAAAGAAATGATTTGAGGCCAGTTGTTGAATAGAAGATAAATATCTCATAGGATTGGGATTTAAGGTCTTTCGTATAGTTTTTGTTATAAATTATGAATTACCAGGAAAATGTCTTTAAAAATGATAGTTGAATATTCAGTGTATAAACAATAATTGTACTGATAAACCCAAAAGAGTACTATTACTAATTCAGTACTATTGACAAATTTACATATTGGTATAAAATTATTCGCTGCCATATCAAAGATGCAGTATTTTGTATGGTTCTGTTAATCAAATATATCCTTAATTCTTTTCATTTAGAGTAGCTAGCTATATTTAGTCAATTCACTAACTGAGAGAATTAAATTATATCTTCTATACAATATCTTGTTGTTTAAACATTGTATCGTGTAATACAAAAATTCGCCCTCAAGATAAGTACTTTCAATTTTGCCTATAATTGAAAAACATGAATCGTGTTAGTGCTAAAAGGCTGTTGACTTTAATAAAGACTTTACCCATGTCTATAACTAAATTTTGTCTATCAACCTGTCAATTAAGTCGGCATCTGTTTAGACTTACTTGGACAAATCATTGTATTTATTTTTAAAAAAATTGGAAGGCTTCTAAATTATTAGATATTATTAACATTTTGCATCCATAAACTTAATTCAAAGTATAGTTTTAGCACTTACTTCATTCTATAATTATTCTTTAAATGGTGAAACTGAACTCATTACTTGCATCAACTGCTTATAGTTTCGGAATCAGTGCTAAATATTTTCAGCACCAGGGGTTTATATTTAGAATACTTTCTTTTACTCTTTTTCCTCACAGTATTTATCATAATAGAATTTTCTAGCGTGCTTAATAATAATCAGTTTAATTTATATTTCAGCCAATATTTTTGGGATTTCACTATTAGTAATCTGGTTTTTGAAGCAAGAAAGCAAGTAGCTCTCGCTTTTTTTACTTTGGTCAATTAAATTGTTCTTCTGGGATTTTAACCTTCTTTATAGACAATATACCATATTTGCTGGACACGAATCTGATAAAAATTTATTACTGCTGGCACTAATATGGTCCCTTAGTTCTTAGGAAGTATTTATTAACATTTTAGTATAATCACTTAACCTGGGGAGGGGAGGGTCTCTATAACATTTTGGCACAAGACTGTCGATTCAAAATAATTTGCCAATTTGCCATAAACCTTGAGATAGAGAAAATATTTAAATTTTTATTTTATCAAAACATTGAAAGATATAGAAATGTAAATTCTGATGCTACTGCTGAATCTCTGTAAATAGTAAGAATATATATTATATAATTCTTAAACATGGTTCAGCACAATGGCGAGGTGTCACACTCTGGAATATAAAATCATCAGATCAATTTCTGGTTCTTGAACTATTTATTAATTTATTAAAGCCATTTGATTTATTTCTTTATTCTTAAACCTTAAAACAATTTTTGCTATCATTTATATAAAACAAAAATCAACAGGCTTTGGCTTTAAAAAAAAATTCCTTTTATTAAAAAATTATTTAACATTATAAAATGCATTTCTCTTTACATTAATTATAGGGAGTGATTATTAAATCATAATAATAATAGTAGTGTGGTTTTCCTGGTTTACAGCATCTTAGGTCAATGTCCTTTTATGGGAGCTACTATCTTCCTGTACCCTATAACATATTACTAAGAACTTCTACCTCATCAGGAATAACCACTTTTTGTAGATGGTACATAATTTTTCAAGATTTAATTCCTGAATTTATTTTTTATGACTCAGTTTCTACATTTTACAATCAGAAATAATAAAGGGAATTTTTTTTTTTCATATTAAGATGGAAATTAATGATAAAATAACATAGCGGATCTTGATTTTTGGCCAGTCCAAACAACTTATTTATGAAACAGAATTTTATTCTGCAGTAGTTTATTGAACTTCACAAAATTTCAAGATAATTTCAATAAAGAGACAGGAAAAAACAACATCAAAATATTTGCATATATATATAGTGATCAAATTAATGTAAAAAAACTGAACATAAAAAATAAAAAAAACACCAGAAAATAATTTAAATATCTATAACAAATGAATCTCTTGACAAAAATATATAATTTAAGTGTTTTCTTTATTTCCCTGTTTAAATATATATATATAATAAAATTTAATTACACCATTCTCATTATTTTATTTTCCAGTGTATTTCATTCGTTCTTTTAGGCTTTAGAATTAGAATCATACAAATAAAATGATAAAATAACTTTTTAATAAATAGATGCATTGAAAAAGCCTTTTCAACAGTTTTTCATAGAGGAACAAATCATCAGGCTTATTGAATACAGAATGGTGAGAATTTGGGCGGTTTTCCTTCACTGCTTTATTCCTAGCTAAAAATGGTTAGATAACCATTAATCACTTTTGAATATTTAATTAGATTGTGAATAAATAAATTACTTTTTAAAAAAATTTTCGATTGTTGTGAGATGTAAACTGTGAGATGTAAAAAATTTCACGTTTACAAAACAAATTCAAATCCAGATAGTAGACATTTCCAGAGTTCCATCGATCCTCTTATTATTTTTCCACATACCTTGTAGATTATTGATAAATCACATTACTACGACACTATTTTCTCACAGGGATAGTTTTTTTTTAAAAATTAAAATGGATACACAATAAACTTTTTTCTCTGCACTTTCCGTGGACTACATGAAAATTTGGCAACACTGTTGTCAAAACTCAGTCAGACTTTATTATGAACAGTTAATTGAACTTTAATTCATTATAGGCAATTCCGTGAGTACTCTTGTATTTCATAATTTCACCCATTATCTTGGTTTACTACATTTTGTTCCTATTACAGAACATTATTTTATTAAACAAAATGAGAAGAAGCTGGTGAAGCTCGACATTGTGTCAAATTTTCTAAGAAGTATGAAGAATAATGAAAGCAAAAGCTATAATTTTACGAGAACAATATGACTGCAATCATAGAAGAGTTCTAGATTTTGGAAAATCACACTTTGAATTGAGAAATAAAGTCTATCCAACACAGATACCAAAGTTTTTCATCAGGCAAGGTTCTAAATATTCAGTACCATATAGATCTATTTCAATTAACAATGATCAATGAATTGCTCTTATCTAAAATTTGTAATGGTTTCCTGGTATTACATTATCCTCAAATGCATTGTTTTTCATTCCCCTGAAAGGCAATGGTTCGAGGTTTGAATATACGTATTTTATCCTTATCAGGTTATTCTTTTCTATACTTACATATGAATATTATCAGGTTATTCTTTTCTATACTTACATATGAATATTTCAGCCTGCTATTGTTGTTTTTTTTTAATTATTTTTCATCATTATAACACTATCTTAATGATAATTTGATTGTATTTAAACATATCAATATTCTATATTCAAGCAACAATTGCTATTTATATATCATTTAGTCCTTAAGATTCAAATTTTTTACATGTGAGAAATTTTTGAAGAAGACATGATAAAATCAAATAGGCTACCTGTCATATATAATCAGAATATGTTGTATTAAAATTAGTGAAGATTAACCACCATCTTCCATAAAGCATTGTTAAAACATAGAAAATGTATTTTCAAACCAAATTACAGTCTGTTTTAGTTCAAAGTTACTGGCATTTAAATTCAAATGATTGCAAATACTGGTCTGATTTCACTTTTGAAAACCAATATTCACACTGAATGCATATCTATTACAGAATATTTTAATGGATGACATTGACTGTTTAGAAAGTTCTATCATTTTTCCTTCTTTGTTCAATGAATTTAAATAGCAACCATTCATAATCAATGGTTTATTGTTCTGTAGATCATAAGAGGTTTGAGTACTGAAAGTGACAGAAATGAGTTGCATTCTATGGATCTTGAACAGAGTTTGCCACTCTACTATGATACTAAAACAACAATGAGCCATTGGGTACACGCATTAGCTGATCAAAGTTCTTCGTTTATATCATTTTCATATACTCGAGTCCACATCCACAAATAAATTATGCAAATATGATATTAAAAATAAAGCCGGTAAATCTCCATTTCTTCAATATATAATATGACAGAAACATTTTTCATATTAATCAATAAATTGGATATTGAATTAAAATTATAACGATGCACGTATAAGAATAATACATCATCAATCTGGCACTAGATCAGTTTTTGTTTTATGACAATTTTAGACTCCTCCTACTCTTTCAAAAAAAAAAACCCTAAAGTTTTAAACATTGCTAATCAATATCAGGATATTAGCTTGAATAGTATACAAAAGTAAAAGTGGTTTATGAGATGCATAGTTGTAATACATTCACCTTTGTATCCTAGTTTTCACTGATGAAGACTAACAAAAACCAGTCTGGAGACAGAAATTTTATAGCATTATGCGATCTGATATCCAATGATTATTTAAGCTGATAGTCAGTGAATATAGAAAAAAGGATGATGATGGCTATTGGAGTCATAAGTAAGCATAAGAGACTATTATTAGATATTGTTTTGAATTTAAATTATGGCATTGATGTGACCATGGAAAACACTTTACTGCAACTATTACTGGAAGTTCCTTTTAGCAAGTTACAATTAAATGCTAATTTTACACCCATGACATTGTTTAGTTTTTCTTTTGTAAAAGCCTTTGTTTATTTTAATATTATTTAATTCACATTAATTGACAGAGATTGCAATCTCTTTCATGTAAAGCTGTTTGTGTGAGTGTTAAATGCTTCAGTCATAAAGAAATTCAACCTCAAAACTAACAACCTTTGCTTGAATATTTATGTTCATCTTGCTCTAGACGTAGTTTCATTCTCTGTCAAATTCAAATTAAATGATATCAAATTTCAAGGATATCTGTCTAACCAAAATTCTCCTGTAAACTAAAATTAATTTTAAAAGTGTTGTCCATAGTGATGCCTATAAATTTTATATTCATTTTACAATCCAAATTGAATGCAATGCCTATATTTAAAGTACATTTTAGTATTCTTTAAATACTGCATTGGGTTAAATTTTTATCTTTCCTTTTATGATACAATTTCTAGAAGCAACCTACGAGCTGGAACCCAAAATATACAGCAGTGCTCATGATTATATAACATGCATTATTCAAAAGATTTTCTCCAAAAAATTTAGGATCACCTTGTGTTTCATCCCCCGTGCAACCATTAAATAAACTATACAATATATATAATTATAAAATCTAGACAATTTTTTTAAACAGAATTTCCTGTTACCTATTTGCTATATCAGTTCCCCTCCCCCTTTCACCCAGATAGAGAGACTGTAAACTATTAAGCCCTTAAAGGTTCAAAGTTCAAATCCTAATTAGGTATGCTTACAAAGATCTAAACAGTTTTTCTCGGTACTGATGCTTATTTTCCCCTACCCTAAAACAATATATAAAATATAAACTTTTGCCATGTAATATAATCAAACTTGTGAAACTAGTTTAGCTCTTTCATATATTTTAGTAATTCATTTTGTCTGTCTATCCATGTGTAAATAAAAATATATAATATCAATGTAGATCCTTGTAATAAAAGCATTGTCTATGGAATGAAATATGAATTTTAAAAAAATCATAAAGTTAGCGTTGAGATTATCAAGTTCTTTACTGCAAACAAGAGACAAAATTTTAAAAAAGTTGCACATGACCAATAATTTTTAGTTCAAGACACAAATCTCACTTCACACAATTCAATAGTAATTGTATATATAATAAAACATTCTAGTTTTATTTTTTAAATGTAAAAAGTATTCTTATTACATAATTACAAAAAGCATCATAGGTTAAACAGATATTTGTAATAAATTTAACAAGTAAAGTTAATAATTCTATTCTAACATATACCAACAATTCAAATAATATATATGATTACATTGTAGGTGCTTGGTATGCAACTATTTATAGAATTAATATCAATACACATTTTAAAATTCATATTATGTACTTACAATTATATTCCACTGTCAATTTTTATCTGTCCATAACTAAGTATTATTTCTAACAAGTGATACCTTATGTAATTACAAGATAACATTTTCATTTCTATTAAATATAAACATGGTCACAACAGAATTCTGAAAATTAAAATTTAAACTTAGCATATCCTATAGATTAGAATTTCAAATTTATTGGTCATGTGCTTTATAAATCTTTTTTTAAAAAAGATGTATAACCTTTATATAAAAATGTATGTATATATAAATGTTATAAACTCAAAATCACCCATAGGCTTTCATAGAAATAATACTTACACCAGAATGAATTATTGGACTTAATTCAATTTTAATCTACTACTTCTGTATAATACAAACTTTAACATTATAAAAAACATACATTTTTATTTCAGAATTATGACATCAGGTGAATATTTTTTTTTTTTCATTTAAACAGTCTTTAAATGATAAATCTTTTGTCATAAAAATAAATTGTTTTATGGCGCTTTTTCCATCTGTTACTTCAATGTAAATGCTTGGAAGCAGAAAGGGTACAAATAATAAAGTTATGGAAGATTAAATATGAACAAAGTGATTATACAGAAAGTGAGTTATTGGTTTTTATGCTAGGTTTGGGTAAAGATAAGGGGGATTTAGATATGAAGGTCATGGAGTTGACAAAGATTATGTTGTGGAAATGGGATGGAGCAGATTATGGGAAAACTTAGGGTGGTCAATGGAAAGGGAAGGTAAAGTGGCTAACAGGTTTCTCTGGGCATAGCTGCTGAGAGATTCCTGATTCCATTTAAGGAGAAGTCACAGTGCATCACATCACATGTAAAAAAAAATATTTTTTTTTTGTTTCTCCAGATTTAAGATTTGAAACTTTAATGAATTAGAAAAAAAAAAAAAATTGCTAATAAAATGTTTCATATGATCACCAAAGACAATATGGAGCAGTAATCTAGCAAACATAAGTCTTTTTCTAAGGAAATTATATCGAACAGGTACAAGAAGTATATAATAAAGAATGCAAAGGCCATGTCACTAATTTTATGATCACATTCAAAGTGATAATCCAGTACATATACAACTAAGCACCCAAGGGCAACAAATAGTGCCTATGTGGCTAAATAAGATCATAGGTAATGGAATACACTAATTTTAGGATCACATTCAAAGTGATAATCCAGTACATATACAACTAAGCACCCAAGGGGGACACATAGTGCCTATGTCACTAAATAAGATCATAGGTAATGGAATACACTAATTTTGGGATCACATTCAAAGTGACAACCCAGTACATATATAACTAAGCACCCAAGGGCAACAAATAGTGCCTAAGTGGCTAAATAAGATCATAGGTAATGGAATAAGAAAAGCTGTCTTGTGCAAGCAAATCCCACAGAAATTCAATGAAGTTCAATTATAATTGACCTGCAAAAGCAATTTAAAGCTTTTTCCAAATGATTCTCAAAATTTTCATGTGCATTTTCCCTATCAAAATTTAATAAATAATCACACAATCTGGCAATGTTTTGCTGTTACTTTCTAGTTGCCGTGATCAAATTCATCTTTTTTTTAAATATAAAGTGTTATAGATTTTTCTCATGAATTATGTAGTTTTGCATAATATTGGAATTGCTGTTTTATAAGGAACCTTAAATTGTAAATTCCACAATAATTTTTGTTAAGAGATGGTGAAAAATAAAAGCAATGGGCAAATTACCATTTAAGATTTAAATATTTTATAAGGTGAGACCAAGGAATCAATTTTAAAGACACCTAGTGACAGTGAGAGAAAAAATACTCACTTTGGTGCTCAAGTTATTTGATCTTTTGAGTAAGAACCAGTAGGCTTCTTGAATAAGAGACCTAATCACATACATATTTGCACATTCAAACTTTTTTTTTTTCTGATATTTTTTTTCTTTCGAAATTTACTTATTGAATAAATCTCCATTGTTGCAATCATTCATAAATCAATTATTTGAACATACATTTACACCCCTCTTTTTTTTTTTTATAACTGAAATTTATATTTTCATCATCTGTTTTTTTTTAGATTGAAAATTCATAACGGTTATGGTGAAACAGAAAGTGACTAAAAATCTTTTCATGAAATGTTATAAGTTATTAAAATGACTGAAATTATTCCCACACACCAAATTTACCATATTTATTTCTTAACTTAATCCAAAAACTAACCTATAAATGTTTAGACTCATAATTTCATTATAAATGCTGTAACAAACATTAGAAGCAGATACGACCAGGTCATCGCCCTACTTTATTCATTTGTAAAACTCCTCCTTCCTCATCTTTCAAATGACTGGAAGCTATTAGAAACAAGTAGGAAACACTTTCAGAATTAAACCAATCAAATAAGTATACCAATGACCTTTCAAGAAGAATGTAAAATAATAATATTAAATGACAATAACAAATCAACAGACAGTTTATTTCTCACTTTAGAATTTATCTAGCACAATATCTAATGAATATAAGCAGATTATTAAAACAATTTTATCGAACTGTTAATAGAAATGAAGATAACGTGCTATTTAAACAAACTTTGTTTTCCAAGATAGTTAATACTAAATTAATATTGAGAAAAAATAAAAAAATTTCCCCCTTATTATACAAACATTTTATGAAGAGTTGCTAGGTAATTAATGTTAGTTCAATATCCTAGAAAGCACTGGGCCCTTAGGCTTAAAATCTCAACAAACAAACTTTTCTAACAGCGTTCAGAAGGCTTCGCAGATAAGAATGGTCAATGACACAGGACATTATTCTATATTTGATGTTTACATAATATTATACCGTTTTAAAGGTCATCGTGATAAAAATATATTAGCTAACTAGACAAATATAAACATTTTACATAATTGTATAACAATTTTCAAAAAGTTAATTACAATTTAAAAATTGATTTTTTTTTCTGAGGAAAGATTTGTTAACATACAAGTACATCTCATATTAATTTTTATACTGGGAATTGATCTGCAAATCTACAGTTCTTAACTAGTAACTGTGCAGGGTAAATATATAATAGTAGAATCAATTGCCTTGGAATTCAAATAACCTACAAGCATCAATTGATGGGACTGAGCACAAAAGTTCCGTTCAGTTTTCTGACATTGATGGTTGATGTGTGAACATCATCCCCACTTTTCTCAGTTGAAAATCTATCTAGATATGGTTAGTTCTTGCAATGACCCACACTGATGAGTGATAGCTACATTTTTACAGGAATTCAACTACTGACTTAAATATGAAAAATGTTAAAAGTTTACAAATCATTTCAATACATTGTTTTAAATTTTAATTCCTAAAATTTCTTTTAACTAGGAAAATAATTTGTTTTTACTCTATCCTATGTATGTGATACTAAATACCCTGGTTTTGAAAACTTAGTTCAATAAAGCCTTTTGAAATAAAAATTTCTTTTAACTATAAAAGTAAAATTATAAATACTACATTTATAATTACTGCTATAGAGTTTATCAAATTAATATATATACAGTGAAGCCACCATATATGCTGTATCAATATACACTATTTCAATCACATATTTACCAAAGTAAAAAAAAAGATAAATAAACAAAAACAACTAAAAACATTAAATGTGTACATTTAATAAATTTCCCAATAAAACAGCAGCCATTTTTCCATCTTACGGCACAACATGTGATCACATTTATTAATAACATTTTGTTGACTTTTGTTGAAAGCACACACATACTTTTTACTGTATTTCATGTAATAGAATGTTTTCTAAACATAAAGCTAAAAGTTTTATGAAATTTAAGAAAACTTTAAAATATTTCTTTTAAATGATAAAATAAAATATTGATTTAACAATGACAAAAAATAAAAACTATTAAACATTCTTTGGTACTCTTTTGATAGCCACACATGGCTGCTTGATGGCATTGTTTATGTGTAAAAACATAAAAATGCTGTTTACGCGAGAATACTGACAGCTAATACAACAGTTTTGTTGTATTAGCCATTTCAGGCTGCTTGATGGCAATGCACAGTAATATTACAATCTGTTTTGTGTTTCACGATACTTTATGCAAATTCGCACAATTCACAATTGGCTATCGTATCGTGTTACAGTGTTTGTATTTCAAGTCAGCATAATTTTTTAAATGTCGAATACATGGTATTTTAATTTCTACTTAGATCACAGTCTGAATTACTAAGAATTGTCACACCGTCACCACCCTTCCCTACACCAGCTTGAAATGTGGAAAACATCGGCAAAGAATAGGACCGAACATGATTTCCCAGATATAATGCGGAAAGTCGTGTTTTCACGAGTAAATGTACGAGAGAAATAGCGTTCCGTCTGTTATTATGCTAAAAAAAACGATTTCTTTTCCAGAAAGTAATAAATAAAAAGACAACAAAAGTTATTTTTGGTTTAGAAGAAGAATAAACAAAAAGCAACCCCCCCCCCCAAGAGAGAGCACAAGATTTCATTAAAAAAGTCTTGAATAAAAAAAGGTGTGATTGTTTTTAAATTTTATTTTGAAAAACCAAAAAAAGTAGAACAAGATTTTATTAAAAAAAGAAATTAAAAATAAAAAAAAAATTATTTCTTTTTATTTTTGTTTGGTTTTATTAATAAACAAAAAGAGACTTGGCCGGTAACATTATATTTGATAGTTTTTTCACAAAAACAACGCCATCAAGCAGCTGTGCCTGGTTATCAAAAGAGTACCCATTCTTCTATTGCATCAAAGAGCTTAAAGAATTTAGCCAGAATCTGAAACAAGCAAGTAAGACGATTGTATAAATTAAGTTAACAATTAGAAAGATAATAAGACAGCTATTGCATTTCCATAGGTAAATCAAAAATTATTGAAGAAAAAAAAGTATCATCCAGAAGGTATTTAATTATGATGAAAGTCAGACACTTTGCTAATCATTTTATTCTAAAAAAAAAAAAAATATGTGGTACAGTAAGTTTTTTATTATTTTCATTTTTTGAGTGAATATGTGAACACAGACATACACACATTCAGTAAATATATGTGTAAATGTGCTGCCTCAATTTATTATTAATAACAATATTGTTTGTAATATAATCTTAATTTGTGCATGCTGCTGTAAAATATTGCGCACTTGCAGTTCAATAAACAATATATATTCTAATGTAATTAAAACTTATCAACAAAATGAGCTAATTCACACATCAAATGATATATGTGGAAGGAGGTAAGATACCATGGTTTCACTATATCACACATATATCTAAAATAAATCTAATGAATATTTTAAGTAAAACAGGCAACATTTTCCATACACCCACATAGAAATGGTGATCATGTTGAATAACAAAGGTTTTGCAACTTATCTGTTCAAATCTATGGAACACTAATTAGCTTCATTTAAATACAACATAATTATTTTGTAACCATAAAACATTTTAATAAAATATCTTATTATTTAACCAATAACAATTTTTTTTTTATAATGATTCGACTCCATGCTATTCAAATATATATATATATATATACTTTAAAAACAATGAGCTATCAGAATACTTAAGATATAATGCAAATAATGAGCTTCCAACTGGAATTAACAGATAGCTTTATTTTATTAAAATTATGATATGTAATTATAATGAAATAAATATGACTTCATTTCTTACAAGCATTATTTACAAATAAGTATTACAATATTAATATAAAAAAAGTAAAAAAATATATAACCACAGAACACAAATAATGCAAAAGAAAATTGCTTTCTCTTATACCATTTCTAACTGGGGTGAATTATTGCTTTCTTTTATAAAATTATGATCTGCTATTACAATGAAATAAATTTTATTTGTTATAAGTATTATTTACCATAAATATTATAGTATTTGTAAAAAAATAAACAAATATATAATTACTTTCAAATGCCTTTATTTGTGCCTCAAGACAATTCAAGAGGCATAAGTTTTACAATGCAATCAACAAGAATCATTACAAAGAAATTTAGGGAGTGTCGGTGCGTGTCAAGCGCATCCGCACCCATACACTTGATTCAATGCGTATGATTTTGAACATTCAAGTATAAATGTATGGATAGGTGAGTGGGATATTAATAGTTCCAGAAGTGGAGAAATAAAATTGTTTTTGTTTATAAGCTCCTAATTAATATGTATTGTTTTCTTTTACTAAAATTATAATCTGTTATTATAAGAAGAAAAAAAAATTATCAAAGTAAAAAAATAATCATAGAATGCAAAAAAATGGAGAAATATTACTGCTTTCGTTCATACCATTCTCTGGCTGGGATGTGTTAATTATTTTCTTTTAGTATAATTATGAACTGTTGTCATAATGAAATAATTTTGATTTTATTTATTACAAGCATTATTTACAATAATTATTATAAACTAAAGATGAACCTTTCAAGCTAACATACATGCGCTTTTTATGAATATTAATACTAATAAATGAATACTTTCACTTCCAACACAAGATAAAGTCTTTTCGAAAGAATAGAATGAATCCACTATTCTTTCAACCCAAATGCTTATATATGAACAAATCTTAAGTACTGAAAATGAAAGCATGAGAATAAACCACTCACTTTAAATTACTTTTTACTATGTCTGAATGAATGACGCCCACAAAATTATCTAAAATTTAGGAAAAGTCATTCTTAAATGAAACTAAACATATATAAATGAGGCATTTATTTTATATAGCGTTATGTTTACAGATGTTTAGTTTCATTTAAGAATGACGTTTCGTAAATTCTAGATAATTTCGTGGTTATCATTCATTCAGTCATAGTAAAAAGTAATTTAAAGTTAGTGGTTTATCCTCACGCTTTCATTTCCAGTACTTAAGATTTGCCCATATATAAGCATTTGGGTTGAAAGAATAGATGGATTCATTCTATTCTTTCAAAAAGACTTTATCTTGTGTTGGAAGTGAAAGTATTCATTTATTAGTATTAATATTCATAAAAAGCGCATGTACGTTAGCTTGAAAGGCTGATCTTTAGTTTATTACAATTTATAAACATAGCGCTATATAAAATAAATGCCTCATTTAAATAATTATAATAATTTGTATATATACAAAAAATAACGTAGATTGCAAATAATAGGGAAATAAAATTACTTTTATTTATACCGCTCCTAACTGGGATATGTTTATTTATTTCTTTTAGTAAAATTATAATTTAAATTGTATAATAAAATAAATTTGATTTATTATTTACAATAAGTTTTATATTTGTATGAAAACGTAAAAAAGAAATTCTCACAGATTGCAAAAACAGAAATAAAAATTACTTGTATTTAGATTGCAGCTGTTTGAGATACTGCTAAATCCGCCCAAAAGTCAAATATAACTTATAATATGCAAGTAAAATTCAAATTGGGTTGATTTTTGTCAAATACAGATATCCCTAGAAAAGTACTGAAACGGGCAGCTATTCAATTCAAAAAATTATATTAGGGTACATGAAATTTTTTTGCTGTATCGCATAATGATTGTAGGCATTGAGAGTTAAAAAAAGCTTTATCACAATATGATATAATATATAAAACATGTTATAGAAATAGATGTAATATATTCATATCTATTGTTATTTTTAAAATTTGGATTTAATATTTATCTTTTAGCAGTTTGTCTTAATTACAAAATGGCTAAGAGATGTACACCTGGGTCTCTTTTTACGCGGACTTATTTAACACGATTTTGAAGTTACGCGATTCGTGTTTCACCGGAAGTCAAAACTCCGATATTGCACTATTACTTTAAATAATAAATTTCGCGCACTTACGTTATGTTGAAAGTAATAGCACATTATTGGAATTCGACTTTCAACTTAGTAATTTCAATATTTTCAGTGCTTTATAATAGTAAGATTTTATGCAATAATGAAATTAAAATCATGATTTCCACATTTTATGTAGACACACATTAAATTTTACAAGATTATAATGTAAATTTGTTCAAACATTGTGCGTGTTAATTTTGCATTTTAAATCATATTCTGTTTTTGCTTTTTAAAAAAGAACGTAATCAATTATTAATCATTTAGTGTCCACAAGTTTATTTTTAAAAGGTCAGTAATAGCAGTGGGCACAATTAAATTTGACAATTAAAAATTCAAATCTGATTTTTAATTGTAATTAACAATTTAAAAATTACTTACGGCGACTTGAAATAATGTGATGTGAAATTTGATTTTTAAACGGAATTGAAAATTAAAGACAAAAATAAGAATTTAATTTTTAGTTGTTAGTTTCATAAACAATTAATAAAATCATTGTCTCAAAGATTAATTACTAATTATGTTGTCACCAGAAACCCATTGACAGAACATGAGTATCAAGTTGGCGCTAGTTGTTTGCAAACGAATGTGTTTTTCGGCAAATAGCTATAATAATTAAAATGTATATTATAACGATCCAAATGAAGGTGAAGATCGAATCTAACTGCAATCTACGATATCTGCACTACACGGGCGCCATCTAGGCATTTGAGCCTAGAAAAATTTATAAAGTAGGCAGATACACGCTGATAAGATTCCACTTTATTTAATATTTAGATCGTTAGCCCAAGTCACTAGCTCAGTGGAGACGCAGAGATAATAATCTATATCTTAATTTATATCTTAAATATAAATAAATAAAAGCCACTGCCAGAAATTAACACATAAAAATATTTATTTACGCACATATAAAACCATTCTAAATTTGAGGAATAAGTTTAACATTTTAGATTTTTATATTAATCTTTAATTTTACATTTAAATAAATTTCAATGAGTTTAATATTTTATTTAGATGGTCGAGTATGAATAGACTACATAGATCTACATTTGAAAAGAAAATACTCTATCCCTTATTTAACCTTAGGCCAAAAAGTTCGCAGTCAAACTGGCGTCAATCCATCTGATACATTTATGTATTCAATGTAGCATGAAAATACAACACAGAATACTATACTGTCAGGAATGTACATCTGAACAGTAAGTAGAGTTAGAGAAGACATTGTCTCTCCACCAACAGGAATGTTACATCTGTTGGCGAGTAGAACAATAAAAAAAACTCCATAGGAATGGATTGCGATCCTTTGCCATCTTACAAACCCATCCATAGGCAAACAGAAGGTGTGTGGTGTATATATGCAATCCTGCCCATAGCGGATCTCATATTACATCTACTAATTACACAAATATATCCAATCCATTGAGCCAATTCAACTACAAAACGAATAACCTAAGATTACCCTCCCTTAATATAACTTTACAAAACTATATAGCCATTCACGCCTGACTTAAATTTAACATTTAAATACGTTCGCACAGATGAATTTTGTATAATTTGTTTTATAATGTCGAGTATAGATCGGCTGCACAGATTCCATGGTTAAAAACATTTCAAAATAAACACAACCGATCAAAATACAAAATCATCGATAATGTCAATTGCATAGGGAATACACAAAACCCAATAGCATTCATCGTAAGATGCTTGCAGTGACATCGTTGACATATATTCTAATCGAATGTGAAAACCACATTATCAACCGCTAACGAATCTATGCAAGGTCTATGCCCAACCTTAAATTCCCTCATTTAAAATTTAAACAATAAATATTAATACAAATAAAATAATAAATGGAAATGATTTTTTTATCAAACGCAAACATATATAAAATTACACATTATCAATTGATTTTAAACTTAAAAGTCAGATAGAAGTTCATAAGCTTGAACGAAAGTTCTTAATTATTTTTAAATTTAGAGTTCATGTCAATATAGCTTACGGGAGAAGAGTCCAGGTTCCTGTTTTTTAATTCCCGTGACGTTTCCATTGGAAAATAATGTTCTGGAGGTGGCATTGGCTGGTTCCATTCTGGTATCACAGTCGTTTCATTTTTTTAAATAAGTGAGAGAGAACGACAAGTGCGTCTTGTCGTTCATCTCCCCAAATCAAGTTCAAAAACTGGAACTCAATGTTTTTCTTTTTATAGTCCTCCTATGGATTCCATGAACAAAGATGTCACTGTTCCATTTTTTCGTTATGGTCCGGGCCTTTATTTGCTGCTTCTATATTGGACAAGCTAATTCTTTATTCCTTATCTAATTTTGATCTGATTTTTTAATTACACAGCTTTTGGATAATTAATAAACAATCATTTCCATCTACAAAAATATTTTATCTCTAAGACTTGTACTTTTTTTTATAAAAAAATACGTTCAAATACTTATTTATTTGTTTATTTTAAAAAAATATTTTTAATGTTTTGAATCTGTGCGAATATATACGTTTAACAAACATTTTAATTTTAGCGTTTAGTTTTTTTCTTTAATAGATTTTATTTTTATTTGCAAACTTTAAGATTTTATTTTAAATTAATGTAATGACATATTTATATATCGTTTCAATATTAAAAAATGTAAATTACTGTACTGTAAATTATGCATAAAAATATATTATTTTGAATAAAATTAAATATTATAGTTAAAAAAAGTTTGTCTTGTATCAATTTTTTTCAAATTTGAAATTTTTTATTAGTCATATTTTATTTCCTTATATTTTTTTTGCGCGAATTTTAAAATAATTTTACGTTGGTGCTTTGCTTTTACGCGAATTTTGAAAAATCACAGATCGCATCCCCCCTTTTTCAATGTAAGTTACATCTATTTTTGCACGATTTCGTTTGCGCACGTTTTCTGAGGAACCTATCTATCACGTAAAACGAGACCCAGGTGTATTGTTGAAATGTCCTATGTGTATTCTTTAAATCAAGAATAGGGGATTATAGATAAATTTACTAGTAGCCCATTCATAAAAAAGCAGTCCTCCAAACTTAAAAAAAAAAAAAAGAACAAAAAGGTGGGAGATAAATTTTGCAATGACTATAAAACAATCTATGAAACACAAATACATTTTCATATAACTCAATCATTATGTAGTCTATTTATTTAATATTTTGCAAGACTATTTTTTTCTGCAACAATCTTCTTTTTCTGAAATACTTTAGTATCCTATTTAACTATAGCTCTCCAACATACACTACTCTCAATATGTAAAAGCGAGTGCTTTTTTGATAGAAATTATGATCAAAGTTAATCATTAAATACTTTCTAAAAAATTTGTTACTCAAGGTCAGTGTTATTCAATCCAATAAAGATATGGCTTGCCCCAATGACCTCTTCTCCCCTATTCTTGGGAATTAGAACTCTGTTTTTTTAGCTTCATAGGAGGTACATAGATATTTGTCTTAAATTAGATAAAGGTAAAATTTTCTGCATTTTAAAAAAAGGAAAATAATGATACTAGGTATAATCTTGGGTTTTATAAATTCTTTTTAAGAGAAAATTTGCCAACTCCTACAGCAAGCAGAAGTGAACCTTGGTATGCCATGGATCCCTGAATGACATAAATCTTGTGCTGCTAGTTTTAATACAATGCTATTTTGGATAAATAGTTCTTGTCCTTCTGAATCTACTAGAAAGAGGAAGGAATTTTGGAACATCTTTCTCTTGAAGTTTTTGCCTGAAATGTTTAGCTACTATTGATTCAAGTATGTGGTCTCAATTTGTGGTTGAGGGGATTTGCATTTGCGATGAGCATTTGAGTGCCTGTCATATATTGTCCAGCTCAAATATGCAAGTTTGTTAGTAGCATGTTATTTTTTTACCATCAGATAGATACTCTCTTAGAATTTACCATGTTGATTTATACATTTCAACATCATTTTATGTATATGGGTGTGTCTTTGATTGGAGACTACATCGAGTTTTTTATCTAAATCACAAAAGATTCGGCCAGGCATTTTTTCATCTGGAAGCACCCCCAGTAAATATAGTATGATTTTGTTTATTGATTACATTGTCATAAAATCAAAAAAGTTGAAAGCATAAGCAATTCTTCCTTGCCCCCTCCCCCTTTCAAAAAGTTTAATAATATAATACAGTAAATAACATTTTTCTAGAACTTATAAAATACTGTACCTAATAAGTGACAAAATAAAAATTATCAAGTTATAGTGAAGGGCAAAAAAAATCATGTTAGGAAGTGAGCTGTACATTTCGAAAACAATAAATCATCTAAAATTATAATCATCATATTAAAAGATTTTTTTTTTGTTGTTAAGACATTGAATTATGGATAGATGATATAAACTAGTACAATGTGCATACCTTGTAAATATGTATGTAAATATGCTCTCTTGGTAAATTACTACTAACTATATTACTATATTTTTTAAACAAATTTTGTTTATACTATAATCTTAATTTATATATGCATATTATATATATAAACTTCTGTGTTATAATGTTGAAAATACTGCATACCTATAGTAAAATCATCGATAGGTATTATAATCAAAGCTTACAAATAAAATGTGAACTACTATCTACTATACATGAAAAACATATACACCTGGGTCTCGTTTTATGCGGTAGATAGGTTCTTCTGAAAATGCGCACAAAAATAGACTTAACATACCTTGAAAAATGGGGGATAGGTTCTGTCATTTTCAGAACTCGGCATAAGAGCAAAACAACAAGGCAAAATTACTTTAAATTTCGCATTAAAAAAATAAGGAAATAAATTATGACTAATAAAAAATTTCAAATATTTGAAAAAAATTAATACAAGACAAACTTTTTTTACTTTTTTTTAATAACTACAGTATTTAATTTTACATTTTTTCATACATATTTTTATCATTACCGCTATTTGACAATATGCGTTCATTTGTGAATCAGATTCGTGACATGATGTACAACTAGTGCCACTTTCAGTCTTATGATGTGCTAATGGTTTTCTGTTTTTATATTAAAAAAATGAGATCACAATCAAAACAAAAAGATTATACGTTATCATTAGAAAGATTTTCAGTTTTAAAAAAATCAATAAAATCTTCGTTATTTATTTTAACAATCTAAAATTTTTTTTATTTCTGTTATATTTAACAAAATACGTTTTAAAAATTTAAAATTTTTGAATATTTATTGTGATATTTTTATACATAAGTATAAATCTATTATTATTATTTATTCATTAGTATAAGTAGGTTATTTACATAGAAGCTAATATTCTAAATACAACTTCAGGCCATATTCACGTTAGCTGCTAATAATTGAAACACACAGGCTAATATAATGTTATATTTTTGAAAGAAAAAAAAGTATTTCAAGTCAAAATAAGTTATTAATAATTTAAATTTCTTGATATGTAATAAATAGTGAAATATGAAAGATATTAAGAAAAAACATGAATTGCACAACTTCAAAATCGCATTAAAATAATCCCGTTAAAACGAGATCCAGGTGTATACAAAAATGCAGTCATGATTCCATTGTATATAAATCAATAAAAGTGGTTATTTTAATTATTGTACATTATTATTCAAAGATGATCAAAATACCTCTCCCATCTGTTTGAAATATAATTGTCAGTATATAAAAAAGTGGATATCATTGATAAATTTATTAGGATTAAAAAAATTGTTTTTTAGACCCATATGATATTTTCAATAAACCAAAATAAGATTTTAAATGATTACAATCAGCAAATGTATATCCTTTGCAATTTTAATCCACAAATCACTTTTTGTAAATCTTACACAATGAACTTCTATTTTTAAATCTTTATAAGGATTGTTAAGATCCACATTGAATTTATTATTCAGCCAAGCAGAAAAGCCATATTTCCTTTTAATTGAATCATTTAATAGAATCTTTGTTATGATTCTTCCTTTCAGTAAACCCAAGAATAGATGTACTTCAATCTATAACAAACTCCTTAAAGGAATTTGTCACCTCAGTATCATAACTATCCCGAAAGTTCAAATTAGCAATTTTATTGTATAATAGCTGTTAAACTTTGACATAAACAATAGATAAAGCTGTTAAACTTTGACATAAACAATAGATACTTATAAAAAAAAAACAACATTGTGTTTCTTATGAATGGTCGGAATATGACTCAATATTTTTGCAATATGTACATACCTCTTAAATACATTTTAATTTTAAAATTATCTATAGTGGAGTCTATACAAAGAGTTAATTGGTTCCAGAAAGTTAAGCATTACATCCTCATTATTGTTTATACTAAAATATATGTTTAGCAAAAATCTATTTCAGGTCCACAATCTAGAAACAAACTTACCATTCAAAATAACCAACCAAGCAAGGAAAAATGATACAAAATCACAAATATAAATGCAAAAAATACATAGAAATTGCTCTACATATTATACAATTAAATTTTAATGAAAACTAAAATTCAATTTTTAAAAGCATAAAATAAAAATGTAAACCAACATATATCTTAATAAAAATTCACAAATCATTGGTTTTACAACTATTTTCTTGTGATAATTGGTCCTCCCTATGCTAGAAGTCTCCTTATAACACTACGCAATCAAGTTACTTTCCTGAATATAGAAAAACGTACTTTTGCAAAAAATTCCTGTTTGGCTTTTTCATAAATGATTACCTCATCGATGCTTTCACCTATCGTTTGCTTCTGACTAATCCACATTACCAAAAAAAGTTTCCATGTGTTATGTATTCTTTAATTTGTCCTTACTTTTTAAATTGGTCTAAACCATTGATTTAGCTACATCACATTCAGAATTTAAAAAGACAACCATTTCATTATTTTCTATTTTAAAAATGACCTCCCCCCCCACCCCATTTTTATATCAACCTATATTTTGACACTATATTTCTGGTTCATGATTAAAATTAATATTTGTACATGTACGCTGAAGAATTCACAAAACATGACATAGACACCTGATTCTTTGTCCAAAGTTAAAATGGTCTGAAAAGTTTTACACAGATAGTTGCTATATCAGCTGATAGCGCACATTGTAACATTTGCTATTTCAGTTGTCAATTTAGCAATTCCATGTTTATCTCTTAGATTTCCATGATTTTTTTACTATATGTTCGCTTTAAAATTATTATGTTTGTTATCAATATTAGTCAGCTTTCAAATTCTGTATTCATGAATTAAGACTAAATTATTATGGTATATACAATTAATGAATACTTTTAAAAATAAAATATTTTCACACTAGAGATTAGAGATTCCTTGGTTAGCACTTTGATTTAGGCATTTTTATCCTAAGCTCATATTATTTTCTTTTAATATCAAAATTAATCAGCTTTCAAATTCGGCAATTTGCGGCTAAAATTATTACAGTATATGCATCTAAGAGAATTTTTTTAAAAGTGCAATATCTCCAATAATTCCATGTTTAGCATTTAGGTTTTCATTCTCTTTTATATAGGATTCGAACTCAAACTTTCACATGACCCACTACTCAGTGCCATCTCATATTGCTGACTCACCTGATCACACACACATGTTGAAAAGATAAATACGTATTTCATGCTAAACCAGGAATCATCAATTGGTCTAATTTACGATCCTCACACATATATATATAATCAGTGCACCACTGAGAGTAGTCGGTCGTGTGAAAGTCTGAGTTCGTATCCCGCATATATTACATATATAAATGCAGGGTTAAGCCTGTACAATGTATTCTCTTTTATAGTAAGTTTATTCTAAAAATTATTATTTAGCCATCAATAATAATCAATTAAGCCTTATATGACAAAAATGTCTGTCATCATTGCATAAGTTATTATATAAATATTGATTGAATGAGACTAAGTATTTGTTGTATAATTTACTCAATGCACCAGAATTCACCATAAACTTATTAAAACAACAATAAAAATAATTAATAAAAAACAGAAAACTTTATATACCACATTGTTTTTTAATAAAGACACAAATACAGGCTTATTATGAGACATTACAAAAGTATGCATGCCAATCAAAACATAATCAAAAATATAAATTACTATATTATAAGCAAACAGTCAAATATTACTGGATCAAAAAATAAGAAAAACAACTAAAAGAATTCAAGTTTATATTATCATTAGCTACAAAATTTTAAAAGATAATAAATTAAAATAAGACAAAACAATACAAATTAGTAGTGGTAAAATGCAAAAGATATAATACAGTATGTAAGAAATATTAAATTACTACAGACAATTTTTAACTATTTTTCTTGTCTGGATAACAGCAGTCATTTTGATTGAGTGCACTGTTACATGGTTAAGTATAGTGATAGATTATCAGTTTCTGGGGTGTAAGGTTCTCAGACAGATTCCAGTTCTAGCACTCCCAGCACTCAAAAGTCTTACAAACTCTCCAGCAATAAAACAAGGGTGGGGAACCTTCTTTTTTGCCAAGGGCCATTTGGATATTTATAGTCTCATTCATGGGCAACACAAAATTATCGATTTAAAAATTAGCCTATTGTATTTGATAAAAAAAATTAATTAATTTGCCTCTAATCATTAACGATGCCAATCTTTTCAACTGACTGGCCAATTTCAGTTTCTCCTTTCAAATGAGGTCATCATTTTTTTTTTTGTGAATTAAAAAATACAAAGTAACATTATTATCATTAATAACTGTTTCTGGTTTACCTTGAACCTATTTTTGTCACACATATTCTCTCAATTTTCTTTTTTATGTTCTGGACTGTTTAATTCTACAGCAGCTAGGATGCAGTCTCTTTTAAATTCCCCTTCAGAAAAATGGCTTCCAATTTTCTGCTTTTTTAAAAATAACTTGTTCTCACATAATTTTCTGGATTGGTTGTACTTTTTATAAACATGTCAGCTATTTGATGAAGTTTCTTTTCAAATTTTCTATTTTAATATTTCTTTCCTCGCTCATAATTTTATTGAAGTCAGAATGTTTTAATAAATAGTGTCTCTTAATAATGTGTTCTTTATTAACTGAAATACTTTCCAATCATGTCAGGCACATCGATTTACTATTTCTTTGCATTAAAAAAAATGCATTTGTCTATTTCTTTTCAACTGAGTGATTTCTGTGTCAATGTCTCTTATCTTACTTCATGTAAGCCATCCTAATAAAAAAAAAAAAATTAAATGCAAAATAATAATAATAAAATGAAGTAAAATTCTAGTTTGATGTTTGCTAGTTACATGTTCATCTGGGAAAATCAGTATAAGAACAAACAAAATGCTCTCAGCATAATAGATTAAATCCGTTATCCGATAAACTATGCAATATAGATAATTTGTTGGAATACTGCACCTCTGATAGAAATGAAGTAGAATTATTTTACTTAGCTCTTAATTCAATATTTGCATGTATATTTGCACTGCACTATGTGCGTATGTAAACAAGTTTTATACAGGTCCATTTTATATACATTTGTGAAAATGTCTAGGGGCTGGAGGTTCCTCACTTCTGCAAAAAAAGCCATTTGATTATTTAGTTGATGATCGTAAACCATAGCAGTTACAATATGAGATAGAAAAGTAAAAAAATTCTTTCAAATTTCTACTTTTCCCCCCAAATCATGGATGAGTGAATTGTGAATATGGAAACAATGGATTTAGCAATTTCACTGTAAATGTTATTTAAATAACTGAAGTTTTGAGTATATATTTACAAATATTTTCTAGATATTTAATCTTAATTTTTAATAAGATACTGTTATAAAAAAAAAAAACCAATATAAGATAGTAAGCAAATAGTAATTAATATATAAGCACTTACTAATTAATTTTTTCTTTGTTTAAGATGCAAGTTAGAATAATTTATTGATTTGTTTTCTCTCCTCAATATGAGTCCATAAAATGTAAATGAAGAAATTAAAATTAAACTTTTTAAAAAAATGAACAGCAAGTTGTTATTAAAATTATTATCTTTTTCTAGGAAGAAGAAACCAAAATCTTAATTTAAATAGGAACAATGAATTAAAATAGAAAAAAAAATTGCATTATAAGCAATTAGACTTAATTTATATATATTCAATAAATAAATTATATGATATAATATAAAATATCTTTATATATAACAGCAATAATCGTATACATATGTATAATAACAATAATAATACGTAAAAGCTCTTTTCAGCAAATACTGATTTTTGCCCTTTTCAATGTGTTAGAACTATCTTACTATTACAATCTACATTGCATACACAATGATATCCATCACTTGTATATAAAATTAACTAGAATATATTATAACAATAACACAAGTTTTATTTTTCTTTCCTTGTGTTAATTTTATATGAGATAGATGTTGTTATGTATGTAATGTAAATAGTAAAATACTTCCAACACATTAGAAAGGGCAAAAATCAATACTTGCCAAAAAGTGCTTTATGATTATTAGCGTTATATATATACAATTAATGCTGTTATATAAAGATATTTTATTTTATACTATAATGTATGATTTGCTTAAATATATGAAAACACAGAATAATGGATTAAACTTCTTTCCATTTTGATAATATTCAGTGAACTATTTTTTTAATGTCTATTTTCAAATGTGTATACATATTATAGAACTCTTTAGTAATTATGAAATGTTTAGATTTTATCTAGATAGAGAAAGTAAACATTTACTAATTCAATCCAGCACAACTTTTCACAGGATCTGATATCAAGTTTAGCTATGAAGCAGATAAAAAATTTTAATCCACTGCTTACCTGATAAACAAACAATAAAATGTATTTCAACACTTAAAAAAAAAAAAAAAAAACTTCAAATGCAAAATTCCAATCATTCCAAAATGTTCCTGAAACTTATTTGAACGGATTTAATTCTAAGCAGATTTAAATAAAGTTTCAAGAATCCCTTGGCTGATTTAAACATCATTAACTCTATGAGACTATTTCAACATTCAGACAACAGGTTAAGAAGAATTCATTTTTATTAACTTGATACCAGGTGGCGTGAAAAACCATTAATACTAATTTAGTTTTTACTTTATTGAAATTTGGCCTAAAAATATGTTTGAAAGTTATTGAAAACATGCAATCTGCTCTATCTTGTGTATTTAAATTCAAGCCAATTTAAAAGAAAATCCAATAACATCTCAGTTTAAATTTCACACTAAGACTATTATTGTTATTTATTTTATATACCTATTTAAATAGCACATTCACATTCTTATATTTTACAGTCACTCCCCCCCCCCCCTGATGACAGTGAAATCAACAATGTATGCTTTTTATGACTTATTAGTTCTAACTAAAATACCTAGATGTTAGAAGCTATTGGGACAAAGAGATTTGAACCAATGAGAAAGAAGAAGCTAGTGATTTCATACTGTGTAAAGGTAAAAGGAAACTACTATGCTTGCTTTGCATTGTTGTTATTTATATTTTGTAAACAAAAATAAATTTATATACAGTACATTTATTTAAATAAGACATTTATTTTATATAGCGCTACATTTTTATAAACTATAATATTAATAAGCCAATAAGCTAATGCACATGCGAAAAGATAGATGGATTCATTCTATCTTTTCACAAAGACTTTATCTTGTAAATCATTTATAGTTAAATCTACAAAGTGCATGTGCATTAGCTTATTGGCTTATTAATACGTTTATTATGTATTTTTTTGTAAAATTATTAAATAATCATTTTTAATAAGAACATGACATTTATATTTAATTGAATAAAAACGTTTTTCTAGCATATTTGTCAAGTAAAACTTTACAAATGTTAGAGAGGAAACAAAATGGAAATATTTCCTGTCAGATCCATTCTTATAATATTTTGTTGATTTTTTTTTACAAGTTCAACTTTAACATCTTAAAGTGAATTTTTGATATTTGAAATTACATTTCATTAAGATATTTATGAAAAAGGGTACATTTTTGGAAAAATCATTGTTGATTCATTTGAATAATCATTGTTGATTCATTTGAATATATTTCTTTAACTGACAGTTAAAACAAAATCTTTTGTTTTTGATTATTTACTTTGTTTACTTCTATATAAAAATTAGTCTTTTTTTTTTTTTTAATTTAATTTTCAAAATTAATATTCTATTTTCTCATACTAATTTGGTTTTATTGAATTCATAACTTCAACAAAATCTGTAAAAAATGGAAAATAAAACGAAAAGGAATTCTATTCATTTAAAGAATACAACTTGATATCAGGTATTGTGAAGGGTTCAACAATCTTTTAACTCTAAAATCCATTCTACTGATATGAATATTTATTTCATATAAGTAAATCAGACTAACAGTAATTTATCTATATATAAGTGAATAATGACAAATTCCAAAATATATACACAAAGTAATGATTGTCAATTTATTATTGTTGTGTAAGAATGGAAGCATTAGACCAGGGGAGGGAAACCTTTTTTTTTCTGCCAAGGGCCATATGGGATATTTATAATCTCAGCGGGCACGCAAAATTACCCACTTAAAAATTAGCCCATTATATGTGATCAAAAATTTAATTAGTTTAACTCTGAAATAATAAAATAAAATTATTATAAAGATTGGAGAGAGAAAAAGATATAGTTGATAAAATAAATATTTTATTTCACTTAATTCAGTATTTGCACCCATATTTGCATTGCACTACATGTGTGTTTAAATAAAACTTTTATACAAGTCCGTTTTATATGCATTTGTGAAAATGTCTGGGGTTGGACTGAGAGCTTCTGAGGGCTGGACTTGGTCTGGGAGCTAGAGGTCGTCCCCCCCCGCATTAGACTATGTAAACACACACCTGTATCATTATCTTCACTGCACTTTTCAGAAATACAATATTTTTTTATTAACTAAATATATCATATATATATATAGAGACAAATAGTATTATCAATTTATTTATTCAATATTCGTCTTTATATACGAATTAATAATTAATATGAATAGTTCATATTACATCATCTAAGCAGTTACTGATTTAATTACTATAATATTACAAAAGTCAAGACAAAAATATTCAAGAGGAAATAAAATAAAATGTAGTATATTTTAAAAAAATGTTATAGCCTTAAGAAAATAACATGAAAATTATAATTAATTACATTGAAAGGAACTACACAAACAAAGAGTTATATATTTTTGTTGATGTAACATAATAACCAGCGTTATTAAAAAAACTAATGACATGTTGACTAAATAGTAATGACACTAATCCCAATTTAATGAGGCTAGAACAATTAAAATACGCATACCTTGGCTTATAAATAAGAAGAAATTGATTTTTAAACTTTATTAAGATTTTTAGATATAGCACTCAAAAAATATACACGAATATAAAATTTAAAAGCAAGCTGAAAAAATATCCATGACAAAACATATACATAAAAATTAAATATATATGTAATACAGATAAACACTGTGTAAATAGAGATATAATTTTAACCCTAAAATCATACCTGCACACTAAATAATTCAAGTTACTTTGAAATTGGATGCTTTTATGGTACTGATCCTTTTAAACAGCCTTTTTATCATCATCAGCAGTATTCTGTCAAATGGACGGGTCCGTAAAGTAATCGCATCATCAATTCATCCATTTTTCCATTCCATTCTCTTCACTGCCCAGCTCTTCAATTCAATGCAACTCTTCCTATCTCTTATATCATCCAACAATGTCAATCTCTTCCATCCTTTCTTCTTACTTCCATTAACCATTCTCCAAAACATCTTTTATTAAACTATAATTTCTTCTGTATATCCAATCCAGTTTCTCTCTCTGATTTCCTCAATTAATCTTCTTCATTTTCTGTACAATTTATTTTCAATTCCAAAATATACAACTGTCTTCTAAAATATACATATAAGCTGCTACTACTCTCAAAATGTAAAAGAAAATATCTAAGATATGTATGGAAACTATAAAAATAATATTTTTACATGTAGCTTTTTTTTTTTTTTACAAATATTGTCTTTATGTTGAATAAACCTTTAACATTAACATCAACCTTTCATTTATTTTCTTCTTCGATTAGAAACATTCTACTTGGGAAATATGGGTATAGTAGAAAAAAAAACAACTTTTTAAATATTTCTTAATTTTTAGCTTTCAAAGTACTTCATTCAACAAAACAAAGTAGATTACATGACTTATTTAGTCTACATATTATTATAGTGATTGTTAAGAATATAAAAAATATAATGCAGTATCTTGAAAGTAAAGAAAAGTTCACAATAGGATGAGGTTTTCATCCCAGGTATTGCAATAGTGGTAAGCAGTACCTTTTATTTTCTGCTTTTCATTGCAGATTTATTATTCCCTTAATTTTTTTTATTTTATTAAAATAAATTAAAATTTATTAGATACAATTGAACTTTTTTATCTATACATAGCTATATTCTTTTTACACTGTTGCAAAGCATTCACTCTGTAGAACTTGCTGTGGTCCGAGACTGGGGGCCATTGCCCGCCTTCACTCCTCCGGGAGGGTGACCTTAGCCCAGGTTTCATGAAAAAGCCAATCCGGAGCCAGCAATCTATTTCTGTTCCTTAATTTTTATTAACAACACAAATACAATTACAAAAAATATAATTGTATAGTGCCCTGTCCCTTTCCTCCCCATCCTATGTGACTTACTTTAAAAAAAATACAGATCAATTGTTTATTTATAACGAATTGTAAATAGTTAAATATATATATATTGTATTGAAAGTTATTCCTTTATTTTAGCACTATCTTTTATTTTGGTACTGTGAAAGGAATTACATGATGCCCACTGTTATTCTTACATTTTATAATAAATCCTTCTTCATTTGTGTTTGTTTTAATATTTGACTTTTATGAAATTGTTATATATTATAAGATATGTAACAGCTTAATTTCTCAAAATATCTGTAATTTCTAGAGCCCTAGGTGATATTATTTGTGTTTGTATAATATATTATAACGGTCGACGAACCTCCCTAACCTAATCTGCCATACCAGGGTGCCACCAGGCCATTTGAACCTGAAAAATTTATATGATAGGCAGATACGTGTGGGAGAGATTACCTTTTTATCGAACCGAAAGTACCAGTCGCTAGCTCATGGAGAAGCTGAGCTTAAAATCATACTGAATATTCAAATTTCTAATGCTTACTTTTAAATATTAATAAAATATATAAAATAAGTTACTGCCAAAATTAATTCAACAAAACATTTTATTATAACGCACACATGCATTAAAAAGATTCTGAAAATTAAATCAACTAAATATATTTGATTTGGATTATATACACAGACAGAAGCGTTTAATAGATTTAAATACAATTTTAATATTTTATTAAGTGTGAACATGCTACATAAATTACGCAACAACCAACCCAATCCCTTTTAATCTTAAGCCAAAAATCTCACATTTAAACCAACGCTAGCTTACTGATATACCGATGTGACCAATGCAAAATGAGATTGTTAGCATAACACAATCATGCTAACATGAAATTTATATCTGTAGCATGATATCATTAGAAAAATAATGAATCATGGTGAGAAGGAATGAGCATCTTCCCCATGATACAAGAACAAAATTATAAGAGAAGCTCTGTAAATGGTGATAGCGGTCTTTGCCGGCTTACTGTCCCAGTCAGAGCGTAAGAAAATCAATGGCATAGGAAATACATCTACGACCATTAACAATGTGATGACTACTCTTTTGGGTCATACGTTCAGGTGGGTATTATGCCCTGTATGCCAGGGGTCCCCAACCCTATGCCCGCAGGCACCATGGCGCCCACAGACCACTTTACGTGTGCCCGCCGTTATCCAAACACGATAAAAAATTATTTATCTGATACAAATAAATTTAATTTTTTTAAATTTCTTATAAATTATTGTATTATATTGTAATCAAATTGTATGGCATACTATACTTTTATAGCGTAAATATAAACATTAATTATATGTTAAATTTTATTTTTGAAATAAACATTTTTTTGTACATTATGTGTATTATTAACAATATCCAACTACAAATGTTCATTGAAAAAATAAATGATGCCCGCTATCTGGTTGAAAAAAATAAATGGTGCCCGCCACCTGGCCGGTATTATAGAATATGCTCTTAAGTGCAAAAAGGTTGGGGACCCCTGCTGTATGCTAACGCAGAACAAAGAAATGAGTATCCAATGCACCTACTCAAGTTATATTGACATAAAACATCCGTACATCTATCCACTAGAACCGATCCAACTACGAAACAATTAGCCCAAAATTAACTCACTTTAAACTAACAATCTTATGAATCCATGCAGCCATTCACGGTCAATTTAAATAATTAAATTTAAAAGAAATTACGAGAATGGAAATGATATTAAGTATATTTTTTAAAAAAGAAAATATATAAAAAATTTAGTCAGATAAGAGATTTCTTTTAAAAGTTAAGTGACACTTAAAATATTGGAAAAAATTTGCATTATATGATTAATGTTCATACTTCATTTTAAAGAAAAGTTTATACTTTCCAATGCTGTAGATAAAGTCTGTCTTTGTAATCCTTGATGCATGGTAGAATTAAAAGTTCTTTCCATTTCCTATTCTTCTAGATGGAGAGAAGTCCATTGCTGGCTATTTTCTGGGAACCGTCCTATTCTGGAGACCGCTTCAGCTGCCGCAAATATGGGAAACAAATTATTGCTGACCCCTACATTTTGGAGATCTGCAATACACTTATCAATATACTTAATAATACACAATCAGCAAGCGCAATCCAAAAATCCCTTCTTCCTTCAAAGTTTTTTTTTTCTCTGTCCACTCTTATCAGTAGTATTTTTTTAAATTTATCTCTTATCTGACTATATGCCCAAAGGCCTGTTTGCAATTACCTCAAAATAGAAAATCATTTCCATTCTAAGAATAAAAATAACTAATTAACAGCATTTTTTAAAAAAAATATTTTATATTGAAAAGAATCTTGTTTTTAGATTTTAACTTTAAATTATATAATTAGTTTGTCATCTGTGCATTATATATATTAATTCAAATCAAATTATTAAATTCCCCCCCCCCTTTTTTTATACATATATTTCTACTCGAGAGTGATTATATATATTTTTTTACTTCTATTTGAAAGATGTAACGGCATATATTTATTCTGTTACAATATATATGATTTAAAATAATCAATCATAAATAAATGATTAATATATTAAATAATTTTTTTTATTTTTAGTTATCTATTTAAATTTTAAGATTGAAATATAATCATTTGAAGTCAGCATTACATATTTAATTATATATACATTTAATGTAGGTTTACATGATTTAGTTATAGCACTAGTGTTACATTCTACCAAGATAAAGCTGCCTTTTATTAAAAATTATATATATATAGGACATTTGAAAAGTTGTATAAATAAACATATTTAGATAAAAATCAACTCAAAATGTATAATATATATTAAGTCTAAAGTTGTATAAATAAATACATTTAGAAAAACCAACTACATTAACTCTATTTTTTCAACATCAGATCCCATCAAATTCCATAGATTGTGGAATTTAATTTGATTATTCAAGCATCTGAAACTATCATTTCAGTAGAATTTCATTACAAAAAATTGAAAATAATTGACAAGTAAAAATCCAATAAGTAATAGTAAAAAAAATATTCATGCTTTTTCTTGTATGATCAATGGTGGATGCATTATAGTTGAATAAGAATGTGAAAGTCCTTAAATCCGTGAGGCTGATATTACATTTATGCATATTCATGGGTCGAATAAGTAGACAAATAAATATAATGTTATTTTGCCCTTCTCTTAATGTAGAGAAAAAATCATGTGCATTACTCATGTTCATAATATGTCATCTAATACAAAATTCTTTTTCCATTAAAAATAATGGATATTATTACATGCCTCTATTATAATTTTCTTTTTTATTATTATGAATTTTTTTTGTAAAAGTTTTTAAAAACATATTATATATTGTATAGAAAAATTATATATTGTGGGGAATTCACGCACAGATATTTTAGAAAAAATTGATTGGTACTTAAGTAATATACCTGCCAGAAGCTTGCCAGTTATTTTACTTTCGGTAATCCATTTTCAGGAGCTTTCAACATATGGCATAAACAATATGGCAAACTAAGTAACCATATTCAATATTTATTTTTTTATTTATTAAAATGGAAAAGAAACTCAAAAGTCCAAAGGATTGTAATTAAAAACATTTTTAATGTAGATGCAGTAAAGAAAAAAAAATAAAACATGATTAATAAAACTATAACAAATGGTCATTCTCATGTTGGCAGATAGATGTCACTTTTTGGATGGATACTATCCGATAATTTTGAAAATATTCCACTGTGTTCTGTCAATGGAAGATCCCAAATTTTAATCATATTTCCAAAAATGAAGAACAAAAAAGAAATAATAAAAAAATAATAATTTCAGTTAACAAATGTTAAGAAAAAATCACAATAATTTTAGTCACAAATTAATTGTTCGCCAAGTGTTAAGGCTTTAGCACATGTTAATATTTGAACATTATGTTGTGAATGGGGTTTATTAAAAAATGTATTCAAAATTTTTAAAATTAATATTCAATTTAAAATAGATTTATTAATATTTTTTAAAGTTAATAATCTACCCATATTCAAGAAAATAATTTGAAGAAAAAAAAATGTAAACAAATACTTCAACCATGTTCGAGAAAATAATTTCACAAAAAAAAAATGTAAACAAATACTTTGACTATGTTCAAGAAAATAATTTTTTACAGGAAAAAAAATGTAAACAAATACTCTGACGTTGAAAATGAATTATTTAAAATAAAAAAACACTTTGATGTTAATTTTAAAAAAATTTGAATACAATTTTTAATAAATTCTATTCACAACATAATGTTCAAACGTTAACACATACTGAACCCTTTAACATGTGGTGAACAGTTAATACATGGCTAAAATTATCATGATTTTCTTTAACATTCCTTTTTTGCCTTATCATTTTTGGGAGTATGATTAAAATTTGGAATCTTCCATCGACAGAACAAGATGCAGTGGAATATTGCTCACACAAAAAGTGATGTCTTTCTGCCGACATGAATAATGTTTGTTATAGTTTGCTGAATCATGTTTTTTTTTATTTTCTTTACTGCATTTACATTAAAAATCTTTTTAATTACAATCCTTTGGACTTTTGAGTTTCTTTACCATTTTTAAGAAATATATTTTTAAAAAAGTAAATATTGAATATGATTACTTAGTTTGCCATATTGTTCATACCATATGTTGGAAACCCATGAAAATGGATTCTTTAAAATTAAAAGCCTGGCAAGCTTCCAGCAGGCATACTATGTAAATACCAGTTGATAAATACTTTCAGAGTAAATACAGGTATTAATAATTACATTTCTTAAATAAATAATTTACATTACAATGAACCGCTTTGATAAATTATAATTTCAAATTTATTCTCCAGAAATGTAAAATTACTTATCCTGACAAATGTCATTTTAATTGTAAGTTTATCAAGACTAAGATAAACCTATTTTTAAAATGCTTATTTTAAAAATTATACATCAAATTCATAATTTATGAATAAATTTAAAATTTTATAAATATTTAAATGCTTTATTTTTATTTTATAATAATAATTATATTATCCCTGCTTTATAGCTTTTTATTGTATGTTAACTTTATGGAATATATTTTATTTTTAACAAACAGCAAAATTGCATCTTTAAACAAATACACAAAATAATAATAATGTGCAGATAAAATAAGTTACGAATAAAAAATACAAAATCAAGTTATTAAAATATAATACTGTAATTTAAAATAAATTGAACTTTTTGGATGCATTATGTATTCAAAGTTTAGCTTCATTAATATGAAAAAAATACTATGTCTATTTTGACAGATTGAAATATTTTATATAAAGAAGTATTATATGTGTAATATTTTCATATTAACAAGGTTTTATTCGTAATAAGTTTTTTTTGGTTAGTAAATGGTTAACACAGATATATAAAAGTCTTAAGAAATGAGAACATAATAACAAACTTGAAATGAAACTTATATAATTTGATGTGCTATATATACGTGTGTCTATATACACACGAAAACAAAAATGTGAAATACTATCTGTGCTTCGTTTTTTTTTTAAAAAAAAAAACAAAAACATGTATAGAATATATTTTTTTATACACATACATGCATATATACATGAAAAATGTAAAATTTCTTTGATAATCAAAAATTATTTTTAAAAAAAACTATTAAAGCTAGTAAAAAGATAATTTACTTTGTTTAAACTAAGATAATTAAGAAGGACAAATTAAAAAAAAAAAATGTTTTTCTAAGAACAAATTAAATATATCTTTACCTCAGAATATGATGAATCTTTACGTGGGGATTCATTATGGCAATTATCATCAATTTGCACCCACCATTTTGGTTTACAACACTGCTATTATACCCTACAACTACCTTTAAAATTTTTTTTTTTAATTTTGTAAAATTTGATATTATAGAATGGTGACTTAATTAAAACTATATCATTTGACAATAATATAGTAACATTTGAGCAAAAAATATATAATATAGAGTTAATTCATTATACAAATATAATATATTGTTTTTGTCTTGCATTGGTGGTCGAGAGATCAGCGCAACTGCCTTGCACTTGCAGGCAGTTGCCCGGGTTGCGGGTTCGCATCCCGGCTGATGCTATGACACTTAAAAAATATATATATTATGTTTTGATTATAGAATTAAAATACGATTCATGTAATTACCTAATTTTCATCCAGTATTCTTGCAAAAAAGTAAAAAAGATTTTCATTATTAATATATACAAGACTAAAAAAACAGTTTCATTCACTACCAATGCAATCAAAAGCATGGTTTGATCACATACAATAACAAAGTGCATTAATAATAGATTTTAAAATGTGTATATCAAATAAAATATATTCACTCAAACACAGTTTAACCTTCTTGAATTTTGACATTTTCTTTTGTTCCCCCTGATGAAAGTTTTTGAAAATGCTCAGCCTAAGCAAGTGTATAAAGTTTTTATTTTATATTAGAACTCAATATGTTAGATTTGATTTCTCTTTAATTTTACAAACAGATAATATTAAAAAAAAAATCACATTTAACCTTCTCAAATATTTAAAAACTGACCTTGTAAATTATAACAAAGTATCAAAAGCAGCATCAGCTAAGTCAGTGTCAATTCAGAAAATGAAAATTTTTTTCTTTTTAAGTTTTTTTTTTAATGCGAATCAAAGGTGATATATTTACGATAGATCTATGGACTTCTGCTTTAAAATCTGATAATTTCTTTATTATAATGATTATGTAAGTAATATTTACTAAGGCAATAAACCTAAAGCATGTGCAATTGAAAATGCAAAGGTAGGGACCTCTACAGGTCTTAACCACAAGCTTACGCATTGGAAGAAAAGAGGGAAACCCTTCTTTATTTCAACTTACTTTCTATATAAATAGGTGAAGCTGAAGCAGTTAGATCTGAGAGCGTGAAGCTATTCAATACTTTACTGATTAAGTCCACAATTCCTATTATACATTAGTACTCGTGAAATCTTTCGATTTACAACAAGTCACTGGAAAGATCTTATAGTTAGAAATCTATTATGCTAATTTAAAGTTGTAATTATAAATTTATTTAACGGACATTGATTACGTAAGTAATATTTACTAAGGCAATAAACCTAAAGCATGTGCGGTTGAAAATGCGAAGGCAGGGACCTCTACAGGTCTTAGCCACAAACTTGTGCATTGAAGAAAAGAGAGGAACCCCTTCTTTACTTCAACCTACTGGTATTTGAAAAGATTTTAACACTTTAATAGATCACTTTCATTATTGGTCCATCGAAGTAAAACTCTGAAACTTTTAATTGGTCAAGTGACAAACTTTTTGATACAAATATTTTCATCTTTTAATGTATATTAATTTTAGTTTCGTTTTCAAAAAGTATATTAATTATTTGTAATGTTAGGAAAGTAAACGAAAGTTATTTCAAAAATATATTTTTATTTGTATTTTATAGAAATATTCAAAAGTGGAAAAATCAAAGAAAACATTACGAGCGAATTAGAAGCATTGTAAATGTCATTTAGATCCCTCCCAGATTTCACGTTATGAATTTTTTAAGAATTTTTTAGGAAAAATCTTAACGTCTTTCTCAAAATAATTATACTTTCAGCATATTATTAAAAAAATACACCAAAAATACATTATAATGCCAGAAAAATATTCTAAATCATTAATCTTTGTTTGAAAATCAAATAAACAGCTTGGAGCAATCTAACCTCTTGACAAGATGTCAAAAATTGCTGCTACGGCTGGTTTCTTTTTCAATTCACAATCGTGTAAAGTATACAATTTTTTAATAAAACCTTACTACTTTTGTAAAATAACTATATTTTTATTAGAAATATTAGATTTTATGAAAATTATTTATAATATGTACGAAACATAATAAAAAAAACACTCCAAAACATATATTTTCATTTTAGCGGTGAAAAAATATTTAACGGAATTATCAGCCAATAAGAATTGGGAATAGATTGGGAATAGATTATCCAACCAATCAAAACTGGCCTTCTTCTTTTGTTCAACTTAAAACCCTCCTAGTATTGATTTTTTACTTGTAAAATAATTCAAAAGAGGGCAGCATCTTATAGGCCTTGCTCTAAGCTTTAATATGGGTATTTTTTCATCAATGTAACTAAAAAATTGGCCGAGTTAGAGCAATCTAAAGATGACAACCGCGATGTCGCGTTTCAGGCTATATCAATTCTGAGAGCTAACATAATAGATGCTGCAGTGCTGTTTCATTATATTACAGTCAAATTTATTCACTTTTACTTCTAAAAATAAAACACGAATAAATTTGAAGTTCACATGCATATATATTTTTTTTTTAAATAATAAACCAATTAACATATAAAAATAATCCAAAAACATTTTATAAATAAATAAAAATTCATATTTTGTTAATACTAAAATCTTTGCATGAAAACTAAACTAAAAGAAGGCATTTTCTTCTACCAGTAAACAACAGGGGAATCTCTTTACATCTAAGCAGATTGCCCATAACATACTGACCTCTTCAAATTTTTTTTTCAAATAAAAAGACAATAAAAGCATTATGTGAAAATTTACATTATAATAAAAATTGGCAATACATCCAGCTTTATGGAACCATACATGTAAAAACAAAAAGTCTGATAAAAGACAAAGATCTTTCTATTTACTTTTATAATAATAGTAAAACATCAGGCAATTATGAGGTGGTAATTTCCTATCCCCCCCCCCTTTGTATCAGCTTCTGGCTAATAAATAGTTAGATACCAATTTACTGATCAATAATTAAATGTAATGGTTATGGGCATGCTATCTTGGTGAGGGGGAAATCCTAAGTTTGCTTAAAAACTTTCAATTATAAAGTGAAATCTAAAATTTCCATCTGAAATTACATTCCTTATTGTATGAACAGCACATAAATGTTTAACCAAGATATAAAAATATATTCCATGAAATTAAGTTTTTATTTAAATTTTAAAAATATTATAAAGTTTACAAAATAATTATGGTTGTTTACTCTTAGCGTGTTGAAACCGCTTGAGGGTATAATTTCTATATAAACAAACAGAATTATAATGTTACCGGGCCGTTGTTCTTTTTTTCAACTTTAAAGTGTTTTTCATAAATAATGAAATTTATCTAAAAGAAATAAAAAATAAATTGGATAAACCTTTTTTTTTTTTATTTTTATTTTTTTTCTAAAATGAAATTTGTAATTTTAACAGGAATAAAAACAATATTGTGGCACAACGCAAATCAAATTTCAACATGAAAAAAAAAAAATTCTCCAAAACAACATCGTGGCCACGCAAATAAAATTGTTAATTTTAACAAGAATAAAAAGAAATAATTTCCCTAAAACAATATCGTGGCCACACAAATATAATTTGTAATTTTAACAAGAATAAAAAGAAAGAAGTTATTCAAAACAATATCATGGCCAAAAATAAAACCAGTATTTTTGATTGGTCTCGCGATTTTTCTCACGCAAACATGAATTTTAGCATGATTTCATAAAAATCATGCTTAACCTCCCCTTTGACAATAGATTAAAGTGTCACCCTTGACTAGAGAAGCGGGGCAAAGTTTCCACAATTTTTATTATCTCATACTACATCATTGAATTTGAAAAATAATGACTTGGGCATGCGAATTTGAAGACTTTTGACAGTCTCAATTACAGACACCCGCACAAAATACCGTAGCGAAATTTAAAATGGGATAGTTCGCATAAACTGCATAACACAGAATTTACCGTAGGTGGCGGCAGAATAAACATCCTACTTCTGTGCTGTAAATACCGCAGCAAAATGTTAATAATGGGATTGTTCATATAAAACTGCAGCAGAATAATAAGTCCTATTTCTGTGCTGTAGGACAGAAATAGATACCATAGCAAAATTTAAAATAGGATTGTTCATATAAACTAAACTGCATAACACAAAGTTCACCGTAAGCGGCGGCGTCCGCTGTGGCAGAATAAACACCCTACTTCTGTGCTGTAGCATAGAAATAGGCGCCGCAGATAAGTAGACCATTTCTATGCTTAACCAGTGAAATAGAACGTTATATAGCAGTGTGGCCACTTAAATGGCATATTTCTGTGCATTTGCATAGAAATTACACCCTCAAGCAGTTTCAACACGGTAAGAGTAAACAACCATAATTATTTTTCTTGATTTATAGTTAGCTAATAAAATGACTTTATAAATAATTTATGAAAATCAGTGTAGAAAATTTAATTACAAAAGTTCTTCAGTAATTTTTAAAAAAGGAATTTAAAAATTAAAGAGAATAGACAAAAATACACTAATTATCATAGGTACTTTCAATTATTGTGTTGAATAGGTTGTTTCCAATCATAGATAAATGGTTAAGAGATGTTTTGCAAAATCAAGAAACACTATAGACATAATTTTTGCTACTAGACAAATGCAATTGACAGAAACAAAGGAATATAACTTATATCCTGTTTCCCCAAAAATAAAACATAACCAGAAAATATGCCCTAGCATGATTTTTCAGGATGCTTGTAATAAGAGCCCTACTACAAATACAAGCCCTAATTAAGATTGTCAGCCAGATGAAGGATTTCTTTTCATTTGTTGAAGCACACAATGTATGTATTGAATTATAAAGTAATGAATGTACAAATAAATAATATTATTAATCTTAATGCTTTAAATAAATGATAATATAAATTATAATGGAACTTATGTATTTTCCCGTTGAACATTTCAACAAACATAATTCTATATGCATAGAGAAATAATTTCCTCTCAGCTGAAGCTTGGACTTAAAATAATACATTTATTGACTATGAATGATTTAACAAACTTTTAAAATTTTACCTACTACAATTCCAATATATCAGATAATTTATAATTTCATTTTTGGATTTGGGGTAATTTTAATTATTTTATTTATATATGCTTGACTTATTTTTATGAGTTTGATCATGGTAGCTTTTATGTATTAAAGATAAAAAAAAAAACCATTTTTGTTTATTAAATGTTTTTCCATCTCCTAAAAGAGTTTAAAAAGTAGAAGTGATTTTAAAAATTAAAAGTTTAATTCCAGTTAAGTCAATCTTTCCCATAAAGAAAAGTTTTAAAAAAGAATAATAAAATGTTTACCCTTGAGAAGGACGGAAGAGATTTGTCTTGTATGAATCTTCATAATTCAATATGCGGTCTGTCATAATAGTCATACGTAATGCGATGTGGAATATTTTATAAATTTTTGTAGTGGATTTTTTCATAGCTTTTGTATGAATAAATCATTCCTAACTATAATCATTTTTTTACCACTTCTATCTAGCAAGTCTTCAATTAACACTTGATTTAATGATTGATTTAAAAGGAATATTTTGATCCCAGACAAGTTTTTGTACTTAGATAAATATAAATATCCCAATGCATATTGCTAGCTGAAAATTGAAATGTTCACAGAGGATAAATATAATTTATCCAAACTTCAAACACTTTTAGCAAACTTTATTTGTACATACACCTACGTTTCGACTGACCTGCAGTCTTCTTCAGAGCTATGATATAATGAACAAAAAAAAAAAAAACATAAAATATATATATTAAAAACCTGAAATAAATAATCAAACCCAAATAAAACAATTAATATAAAATAAAATGTACTACATAAATGAAAAATAAATATAAATTATACATGTGTATTCTTAACTTTATACATATATACATTCAAGGACAACTATTAATCTAAATATTATCTATTTTATTATTATTAACAATCTACTAATTATCTGTATTCTTCATAAACTTAAACTTTATGATTAGTAATTAAAATTCTTTTAATTTTAAATCATATTTATTATTTTCTTACTCATTCTTCTTTTAAAATTAATATTTTATATTTATTATTGCTGAATATTTAAAACCTATAAACTTTATAATCTTTACACTTACTAAGGCTATTCTGATCTTCAAAATAAAATAATGAAAAATCGTTTTTTTTTCAAAAAATTATCTTATACCCTAGCTCCCTCTATTACATATTATTTAAACTAAATATATATCCCCTACAACTCTTTATTTATATATATATATTACACTTTAACTTTTATTATATAATACTCATAAATTTATATTATACTTCTTTATATGTTTTTATATATATAAACTCTACAACTTTATTTACATATATATTTTTTTATTTTATATATTTTAACTTTTATCATTATTTTTATATAATTCTTATAAAAAAAATTTATACTGTTTTATATGTAAATATTATGCTAAGTTTATTAATTTATTTATTTATTATTATTTAATATCTGTAAATATACCCAAATTTATATAATTGATAGATAAAAAATGGTGTATTGAGACAAGTGTTTATAAAAAGAATAATATTGGTAACAAAATAACAAATTGGTTTTCCAACATTGATAGGAAATATAAAATTAGTTGTATATATTCAAGAATATACAGAGCTGCAATGTATTGTTCAAGGAAAGAAGATTATAATATACAAAAAGATTTAATAATCAATGAATTAAAAATGAATGGTTTCCCTGTATATATAATTAAAAGAAGTATTGGAAAAATAGAATATAAGATAAATAAAAATGAAAAGAGTGAAGGAAAAAAGAAAGGTGAAGATAGATATATAGGAATAAAAACAAATAATAATATCATAGTAAATAAATTTAACAAAATTATAAAGAAGATTAATAAAAGATACAAAAGAATAATTAATACAAAAATAGTTAATAAAAAAAGAGAAACCTATTAAATTTGATAGATAACAAATACATAGGATATAATAAAGATAATAAAGAAATAATTAATGGAGTATATGTGATAAAATGCAAACAATGTCTGGATAGTGGGATTGATAACAAATATGTGGGAGAAACAAAAAATTCTATACAAACAAGACTAAAACAACATATGGCAGATAATAAATCACCAATATATATACATACAAAAGAAACAGGACACAAATTTACACAAAGTTCAATAAAAATGAAGTTATATACAAAAAGTATTAAAGAAAGGAAAATAAAAGAAGCTATATTAATAAGAAAGATAAAACCAGAATTTAATAGAGATTCTGGGATTAGAATGAGATTGGTTTAGTTATTAAATAAGATATATAGAGGTAAATATGTAAAGAGATAATTGTTAATAAATAAGTTGAGGATGATAAAAAATGGTTAGGTTAAATACGAATATAAATTTGGATATATTTACAGATATTAAATAATAATAAATAAATAAATTAATAAACTTAGCATAATATTTACATATAAAACAGTATAAAAATTTTTTATAAGAATTATATAAAAATAATGATAAAAGTTAAAATATATAAAATAAAAAAAATATATATGTAAATAAAGTTGTAGGGTTTATATATATAAAAACATATAAAGAAGTATAATATAAATTTATGAGTATTATATAATAAAAGTTAAAGTGTAAATATATATATAAATAAAGAGTTGTAGGGGATATATATTTAGTTTAAATAATATGTAATAGAGGGAGCTAGGGTATAAGATAATTTTTTGAAAAAAAACGATTTTTCATTATTTTATTTTGAAGATCAGAATAGCCTTAGTAAGTGTAAAGATTATAAAGTTTATAGGTTTTAAATATTCAGCAATAATAAATATAAAATATTAATTTTAAAAGAAGAATGAGTAAGAAAATAATAAATATGATTTAAAATTAAAAGAATTTTAATTACTAATCATAAAGTTTAAGTTTATGAAGAATACAGATAATTAGTAGATTGTTAATAATAATAAAATAGATAATATTTAGATTAATAGTTGTCCTTGAATGTATATATGTATAAAGTTAAGAATACACATGTATAATTTATATTTATTTTTCATTTATGTAGTACATTTTATTTTATATTAATTGTTTTATTTGGGTTTGATTATTTATTTCAGGTTTTTAATATATATATTTTATGTTGTTTTTTTTTTTTTGTTGTTCATTATATCATAGCTCTGAAGAAGACTGCAGGTCAGTCGAAACGTAGGTGTATGTACAAATAAAGTTTGCTAAAAGTGTTTGAAGTCTGGATAAATTATATTTATATGATATTACGGCAAACATAAAGAAAAGTGTGATTTTGGTAATATTCACAGAGGATGTTGCTGAAAAAACATATTTGGGAGGTTGAATTGAGATTTTGAATAAATGCAGATTTTTGTACATGAAAAAATAAGACAATCCTGAAAATAAGACTTAGGGTATCTTTTGGAGCAAAAATTAATATAACACCCAGTCTTATTTTCAGGAAAACATGGTATTGCTTTTACTGATTTGATCAAGATATTTCATTCAGTTAATAAAACAGGTTTGTGGCTTTTTTAAGACCAGTTGGTTGCTAAAGAAATTTATTTGTATTATACAGCTTCTACACGAGGGAATGAGAATAAATAAATATATTAGAGATAAAAATCTGAAACATTTGACATAATAATCTGGTGTTAACAAGAATGTGCACTTATTTTAGTACTGTTTTTAGTTTTTATGATAATTGTCTTTGGAACTGTTTATATGCAGCTAATAAACAGGAATCAAAATGAAATACAAGTTTGTCAGCTCAATTTTTAATTTGAGTGTAGGAAAAACAAAAACTTTGTCTTCTTGTATTCTGAATTTATAGTATGTGAATGATTGTGCTATCATTTTCCAGTTCAAAAGATAGTTTACAGAATATATTTAACATTTTGGATGTATCATTTAGAGGTTTTGATTTAATAATTAGTGTTAAAAATGAAAAAAAAAATCAAATTCTTTATCAACTAATGATGGACGAAAAAATTCTCAGTAACTTTTAGCTAGGATGGTTACCAATTTGAGAATGTAAACCAATTTAAATACTTTGGTAGTTTTGTAAGTAGAAAGATGCACTTATATGTTAAAAGATAAGCCACAAGTTAAAAAGTAGAGTATTTTATCACAGGGAAATTATTTGTATGTAGAACTGTTATTTAATCAATTTATTGTATGAAAGCAAGATTTGGATATCCTATCAATGAATGGAAAGATCATCAAACCAATCTAATATGTTCTTGAATGCCAAATGTTTCCATTGGGCAACTATGGAAGAGGGTAGAGTATATTGGAAACTACAATTGAGCATAATATTGAAGTATTTCAAAAAGAAAAATTTTCTGAAAAAATTAAGATAGGGCAATATATCACCAGAAAAATAGACCAGCATATTGGATATATGTGATTGTATATATCTGCAATAAGAAAAAAAGAGGAAATTGTAACTAAAAAGAGAGATGACATCATGAAATTGGTAGAAGATTTTTATCAAGAATTATATAGTAATAAAGAACAAGTACCTCCTATATCTATTACATCTTCCGAATTGCCCAGAATTATAAATGAAGAAGTGAGATACACAATTAAATGTATGAACAAAGGAAAAGCTCCAGGTAATGATGGAATTATAATTGATATATTAAAAGAAGCAGGTGAAGAAATAGAAAAAATTTTAGCAAAGTTATATACCAAATGTCTAAATGATAAAGATGTACCGGATGATTGGAAGAATGCAGTAATAATATTAATATTTAAAAAAGGTGATAAAGAAGATATTAGAAATTACAGACCTATCAGCCTTTTATCAGTTTTATATAAAATTTTTACCAAGATAATTACAACTCGTCTACAGAGGACATTGGATTTCCACCAACCAAGAGAACAAGCTGGATTTAAAAGTAGTTTTAGTACAGGAGATCATATCCAGGTGTTGAGAGAAGTTATAGAAAGGACGAATGAATATGAGTTGTCATTATGTTTTGGATTTGTAGATTATGAAAAGGCATTTGATTCTATAAACATTTCTTCAGTGATTAAAGCATTGGACCATCAAGGTATAGATCCAGGATATTGTCATATTTTGAAGAATATTTATAAAAATGCAACAGCAACAATTAGATTACATAATGATACTGGGAAAGTCAACATTGAGAAAGGTGTAAGACAAGGTGACTCCATATCTCCAAAACTTTTTACAGTAGTGCTGCAAGAAGTATTTTGTGGATTAAAATGGGAAACTAAAGGAATGAAAGTAAATGGAGATTATTTAAGTCATTTAGATTTCGCAGATGATGTAGGTGTTTTTGCAAATAATTCTTCAGAGCTGCATGATATGTTGCAGGAATTATCAGATGAAAGTAGGAAAGTAGGACTAAAGATAAATGTTAAAAAGACTAAAGTAATGTTTAATCAATTTGCTCAAAATATGAAAATAAAAATTGATTATGATGAATTAGAAGAAGTTAACAGTTACAAATACCTTGGTCAGATTATTAATACAGATGGAAACATAATGGAAGAAATTAATCATAGAATTAAACTTGGTTGGAGTGCTTTTGGTAGAAATAACTTGATACTAAAAGGGAATATGCCTATGTGTTTGAAAAGGAAGGTTTTTAACAAATCTGTTTTACCAGTTCTTACTTATGGATCTGAGACTTGGACACTTAATAGAAGAGCAATACAAAGACTTCACACCACTCAAAGAAGTATGGAGCGATGCATGTTGGGAGTAACAAGAAGAGATCGAAAACGCAATGTATGGGTAAGAGAACAAACAGGTGTTACTGACCTCATTGAAAAAATTAAAAGATTGAAGTGGAGTTGGGCTGGACATATTGCTAGAAGAGATGATAATAGATGGACAATTGAAATTTTAAACTGGATTCCCGAGAGATTGTAAAAGACCCTGAAAGAGACCATATGTGAGATGGATGGATGAAATAAGAAAGTGTGCAGGGGTGATGTGGAGAAGAGAAGCTAAAGATCGGAAAAGATGGATTAAACTTGGAGAGACCTTCATCCTGCAGTGGATTGATAATGGTTGATGATGATGATGATGGATGATATATTATGATTCACAGATTGATTTATATAGTCATTACAAAATTCATTTTTAGAACAGGTTTTTTTTGGGGATCGAAATGATCACACTCATTTATAAATGGCATCTATGTGTAAATGTGCTAATTTAGATCAAGTGATAAAATTATTTTTCTTTCACTTTTTAAAAAAAAAAAAATCAAATACTTTAGAGGAGCAAAAAAATAACTGGAAATTATTAATATTATATTTAATTATATAACAAGAATGTATTAAATGTGCAAAGATTAATTTAAATAATTCAAAAAGACAGTGTTATCATACTATCAACTTTTAGAATGAAGTTAGTAAATTAAATTCAGGTCCCTATTTAGAAAAAAAACATTAGCTATAGCCATTTACCACATATACACTTCCTACCATTAGTCTACACACCCATTAATTTCACTTTTACTATCCATTTTTCTATTTACCCATTTCTCTCCTCTATGTCCATCATCATATATATCTACTATAAGTTACCTATGTCCAGCAGTATATATTTTACCATTACTTATCTACCTACCCATTCATCTATTCATCTTCCATTTCTTGCCTATCTATTATGACCTATCCTATTTACCTATTCATCCATATACCTTCCCCCCCCCCCATTCTCATTCATACTTTTCTATCTACATTTATCCCTTACCATATTTTTACTCTCTTTATCTATCCATCCTCTTACCTATATAGCTATTTTATATCTATCCATCATTTTGCCTCTTTCTTCTCTACACACCATTCACATACCTATCTTTCTACTTATTATCCAATGATACCCCATATTTAAATATTTTCTTACTTATCTTTCCATTTTACCTACTAACTTTTTTAACCATTTAGTGCTCATCTAGATACTTGAAGTAGATATTTAAAAATAAAATGCAAATGACCTAAAATGCATTATATAAACAATTGCCAATTTAAAAATATGATTCAAAAAAATGTTTATAATGTCCTTGTCCAATCGTAATTTTCAAATCACCCTCCCAAACATTATATTATTTTAGGGTGTTGCTGAAATATCAAATTTGGGAGGGTGATTTGAATATTTTTCTATTTAATTTTCAGCTAACGACATGCACTGGAATATTGTCCAATTATATTTCTGTAAAAATTATTTTCTCTGCATTTGATCATAATAATATTGTATGTAGTGTATGTATACATATATACATATTCCAGTTTACATTTATTTATTTAATCATTTCCTGACACCCTTTCACATAGGTATCTCCTTGAGGCACCTTATCTTTTGTTCTATATGAAAAAGATAAATATGATATCTGTAAAATCCCATGCATATGTATCACTACATATGTTTTATTTACTAAATATGAAATGACTTGTCATGTTGAGCACACATACTATATATTTATTCTGAAAATCTTTATTTACATGTCTAATTCTATAAATTTTATATGTTAATATTTTTATATATTAATATTTTTTTAAGATTTATTTTTATCATTTGCAAAATGTAATTTTCAAAAATCTAAATAAGCAAAACTCTCTAAACTGCCACTCAGTGCAAGCCAGATTAATCAATGGATGCCAGAAGGCTTGTGCATAAAATCCCGTTCTCAGATCCAAGGCTCCTCACTGACGAAGGTCAAAAGCCAGAAACTAGTCTGGGGATATTGGATGAGTAGGCACTAGATAGGGATTTTATACACAAGCCTTCTGGCATCCATTGATTACTCTGTCTTGCATTGAGTGGCACTATTGTTTGAAGAGTTTTGCCTATTTAATAACAGTTATGAGCAAGCATATAGAAAATGGTGATCATGTGATGTTCAGTGGTTTAAATCTAAATAAGCATATGTAGTACTACATATGTTTTATCTACTAAATATGAAATGTCATGTTGAGCACACATACTATATATTTATTCTGAAAGTTTTTATTTACATGTCTAACTCTGTAAATTTTATGTGTTAATATTTTTTTTTATGATTTATTATTTTTATCATTTGCAAAATGTAATTTTCAAAAATCTAAATAAGCATAATAAAAAAACATTGTGAAAATTATTAGTCGTTTAAAAAAAAAAAATCTACAGAAAACATTTTTGAAATTCTATAAAATCCATTAATCTTAAATACATTTTGTATTGAAATCCTTTAGATATATCCTAATATTTCCAATTCAGTACAAGATATTGCTCTGAATGGACATATTTAGATTTATTAAAATAATAGCAGTAACTTGGTACCAATGTTTATTTTTTATCATCAACAATGACCAGATATTATGATCAAAACAAAATTTAACAAATCATTTAACATGCATAATATTCTACTGCAAAAACTGCTCTGTAAAAATGATTTACAAGCATATATACTTTACTAAATATACTATTAAAACTTACAAACTCTTTACATTTTTAAACTATATGAATAAAGAATTATTAAAAAGGGAATATCGGCGGCAGCTGCTTTACATGCAGTTGCCCCGGGATAGCGGGTTCGCTTCCTGGCTGATGCTATGACACATGAAAAAAAGAAAAAAAAGATGTAGTTCTGACAGAATCACATTTCCATTATAATAATTCAAAATTTATTTATACTAAAGGTCTACTTTCAATTCAAGTTGCTTGTTGATTGCCCTCATTTTCAACAATATCATCATGGATTAAAAATACGTAAAACATTATTACTAATCACCCAGATATACACTTACATATAGCTAAAGATTATAACTGTTTTAATATATATATATATAGTTTAAAAAAGGATTAGTAATAATCTTTAATATATAATGTCAAAAGATGAATGCCCTGAAATAATGCTGTACTTGTAAATATGAATTATTTAGGATCAAATTGTTTTTGTAATATTCATACATACTTGTGCTTGAAATAAGAAACACTACATAAAAAGAAAAAGTTGATGATTGATAAGCTAAGCTTTGCGACAAAAGAATATAAAAGTATGCCAAGCAAATTCAAGAATCCTGAGTTTAGTCTCTGTGTTCAACACCATGTCAACGTTTATATTAATATGTTTATATATGTGTATAAATCAAAGAAAAGACACATTACAGCAATGCCAACCTTAATGTGTAATTTATTTCAAGTTTAATATGCTCTATTGTTTAGTTAACACGGGCATTACAGAAGTATTGTCTCATTAGCTGATGTAAACAAATATTTGTCCACACACATATTCGGCATATATGTGTTCAAGTGTATCAGTGTTATGAGATAGTGGGGAGAATGGTGGGTCGTGTGATAGTCGGTGCTCATAATGACCCTGTGTGTTTCAGTTTTTACAGCATTATAATGTTTAGAAATGATTCTTTTAAAAAATCAGTTGGTATGATGTAATAACAGCTATAAAAAATAAAATAGTTATTGCTCAAGGCACATAGTATTCGAGCACCAAAAACGAAATCGACACTCATTACCATTGCGTTAAACTGCACAGAAGAAAAGTGATTTATAAAAATTAAAATATCATATTAAATTAGGCGGTGGAGACATGTTATCATTAAGAACACTTTTAGTAACATGTAGTAAAAAATAACAATTCCACGTACATTCTACTTTCTCCCCCTAACAGTTTTCTAAATGTTTATTAATATGAAAATATATTTTTAATCAATACCATAAGTTTGTAACCAGAACAATTAAATTTTAAAAAGGGAAGTTTTAAATAGGAGGGGGGGGGTGTCTCAGGAATTAATTTAATTAAACTTAAAAACCACTTTAAAAAAATAAAAGAATTAACAAGGAATAGTTTCGCCTTTCAATAAAACAAAAATTTAAATCTTCAATCTTTCTAAGTTTTATCTCTTGAAAAAGCTTTCAGTTGTAAAGGTAAGTGCCCCCTTTCTTTTATCACTACAGGTAAATGCCCTTACAGAAAGAAATGCAAGAAGTATAAAATCATTTAACATAAAACACCAGGGAGATTTAAAATCTATTTTTAGTACTTTAAGATAAGAGGAAAAACATATCAATCTCTCGTTGTAAGGTGATCAACCTTTCAATAATAAAGGAAACGACAGATGCAGGAAAAGAAAGAGGGCACTAGTATAAAGATCAAAAAACAAATGGAAGTACTATACTGCACAGTATTTTAAAAACTAATAGATGAAAAATTTAAAAGAAAGAAGAAATAAAGGTTAACAATTAAATGCAGTTTTCCACATTCGGCATTCATGCACATATAGTTATCGATTATAAATATGAATAATTATCCAGCATATGTATAAGGATCATCATATCAATAACTTTCGTTTTCTAAATACAAATATTCAATTATTATTTTAAAAATGAAATTTATATTTAGATTATTTATATAAGCTTTATTCTGCTATTTCTCTTATCATCTCTGATAATAAAATTATCACTTAAAAGTTGCAAGGCTGGCGATATATGTGTGATATTGCGTTCAATCGATTATTGAAAATATAGTAGATGCTCGTTTTTTTTTTTTTTCATGTGTCAAAGCATCGGCCGGGACAACTGCTTGTAGCAGCTGTGCTGACCACTTCGGCCACCAACGCTTGTTTCTTTACTTATATTAAGTTGTATCAATGACATTCATTGATAGCATCAGTCATTAAAGGTCCTGCTGCCCACTATACCAGGGTAGTTTTAACACTTTCACTGATATATATATATATATATAAGCATGATTCAGAATAACAAGAACTTACATATATTATCATCTATTTCAATTTTATAATAGTTAGTTCACTGAAATAATTAAAAGCAAAAGAAGTTTTTAATATATGTTTCAATGTAAATGTTTGTGAAGTTATTAGAATATATATTGAATATACTGTGAATTAAATTTAGGAGAAAAAAGAAAACAAAACAAAAAATTAAGTTATATGAAGATGATATTACCATAAGAAGTTTGTGATGACCGGGATCTGTACTAATCTGACTTGAATAGTAAGGTAAAGAAATAAAAAAAAATGATAGAAAGAGCATGCAGGGAAGAGAGGAAAACAAATGATTATATACAAAATATTTAAAATTATATAGATAAATATATACACAGAAGTTCGGTAAAACATGAATAATGACAACACTTTTAATATGCAAGGGTCTGCAACCTTTTTGAACTTGCGACCTCTTTCTTCAGCTGAAAATTTGACTTGACCCATACCTAAATAATAAGTATGACGGTGTAATGATATAATAAAATGATAGTAATTTTAATTAAGGTATAAATTTGCGTTTCCTAATATTTTAGTACTAAGCGTCTACAATTTGAAACGAAATTTTTGAAACAATTTGTATACTTACTAAAAACATTGATACATGGAATTTTTATTTACTTTTAAAAATTAAATTCTTTCAAAAATTAAAAAAATAACAACTTATCATTATCTAAAAATTAAGAGAATTTCTAAAAAGAAAAAAATTGAGATCTTCAACTATAAATTGCCATTCGCATCAAAAAATCTTTGTATTCTTTCTATATGAATTGAAATTATATATTGTTATTCCTCATAAAAAAATTCCAGAAAAATGTCGTTGTATAATACTCGACAATATTATTTTAAAATTAATGAATGAGAAGCCCTTTAGGATAGGACAAGTCTCTTGAATCAATATGTATGAATTAAGACAATTATCATTTTGGAAGACAGCAGTGTTGATGGAAAACTACATGGGTCCCCAAAATGTTAAAACAACCTGCCTTTGTAATATGTCTAATCAGAATATCATTAAAAAATGAATAAGTGACAAATTCTAGCAATGTCTGTCTCTTATTGAATTTTAACCAATTATTCATTTATATAAATATATTATTCACATGTATTTGACACAGCTAAGTATATCAATTTATAGTAAATATTGAAACAGCAAACTGCACTGAAGCTAATATTAGCTTGTATGTATGAAACAGGTACAACTGGATAAGTAGATCTGACATTAACATATGTTACAAATCACGTTGAAAAAGACTAATATAATATATAAAACTATAATTAGTATATAAATCAAATTTTCCCAAGAGGTGACTATATTTTACTATCAATATGTCAAACTGATTTGACAACTATAAGTCATATGGCTGCATTATGATCATATAATGTGAGAAGTTTTCTTTAGTAAAAATGATTCCGCTAATCATATATAAAAGTAGACTCAATACCAATGTTCCCTCTAATTTTTACTAACTATAACGTGCATTTTTTTTCATCTGTGTTTTTTATTAAATCGAAATAATATGTCCGCCATTTGAAATAATAATACTTACTTGAATTTATAATCAATTATGTAAGTAAAAATTTGTAATAAATAAATAAAAATGAAAAGTTTACTCTCATAACACGTATAATAGTACAGAAAAGCGTCCGTGCTAAATGAATGTATGTAACATACTGAAGAAAACTATGCATTTGGCGTGTGCGATATCAGCAAATCGTTCCAAAGTCAGATTGTGGTAAACATGTATATCAAACGCAGTCAGTGCATCAGTACAGAAAAAAATCTTTTTGAATTTTACTGTGTGCGGATATTTGTGTGCTAATTTTTGCACATACTTTAGAGGAAACACTGCTCAGTACTAAGTATTATTTAAGCAGCCACACAAGAAATTTTTATTTGAGAATACGTGATATTTTTCACTTTTCTTTACAAAGATTCTGAAATCAAAAAAGATCTCGATGGCTGGATATGATAATTACTAAAAATTAATTACTTTAATTATGGTTTCATCAGAAATTATTTTGGAAGCAATTAAATAAATCCAAAAAGAGTAAAGAAGTTCTTTTTTTTTTCACCACAATAATATGATTCAAATGGATATAGGGATAGCACTTCACATGAACCATAATCAGATATATATATATATAGAAATGAGTTTTTGCCTTTCTTCCAAAGTCTCTAAGTTGTTTTAAAAAATTATCTATATAAAAAAACAAGAGCCAATGGTAAAAGCATTTCACAGATCAATTTAATTCCTGTATTAATTAGACTATAACCACTTTGCATTTTATTTCAAAAAAGTTGAGGTAAGCAGCAAATTCTAACTAATGTTTTCAGATTTGCATAATCTACTCCACTGGCCCAAATATATTGCTATTTAAAGTACATTATAATTTGGGTAATTATTCACTGGGTATAATCCTATCTAGATTAAAAGCACCAATCTCATACAACAATCTCACATTTTCATATTAAAAAAAATAATGGGGACACACTCTACTAGTTTAAATCTAAAACCACAAATTGATGATTGCATATAATCTCACATAGATTACACGCACACTTTAAATAAGTAGGTAAGATGCTATCTTAATAGATATGATGCTTTAATTAAACTAATCAAATTGATATTCCCTGAATGAATGAATACATGAGATTTTTATGCATATTTTATTCATATTCAAAACAATGCAAAACAATTAGATCTTTAAAAAATAAGACTTTGTTTATATATTGGAAGAAAAAAAAAGGATCTATCAATCCAAATCAAATGAGATTTAATTGAAACATTTACGATTTTTTTTAGCTGATAGTCAACATTGTAATAATCACAAATATGAGATTTATTTGTTTATTGATAACAGCCACACACAAACATTGTTATATGTTTTGTTTTGTTTTTTGTAAATATTCATTTATGTGCTTCCATGTTAGAGTAGAAACATTTAGATGTAAACATATATATATCCATCTAACTACAAGTAAAATTAAATATATATATTTCTGTTAGAAATTCTTATTTTCTGGATTGCTTTAAGCGTAAATGATCCATTTGAAATTGTTCTATTTTTGACCAATGACTTAATGTTAAGTAAGGAAATGAAAAATTATTATAAGCAGTGAGATGGATAGATTTCTATCACTATGATTATGATATCCCTTATAAGATAATGAAAGCATGCTTAACGGATTAGATTAAGTGTATAAATATCCCACTCTGAGAGAGTTCATATATCCTTTCTAGTAAACAATTGTCAAACTTTTCTTAACAACTCATGCCTCCGAGTGCTTATTTCTAAACTATAATAACCATAATAAATATAACCATGATGAGGAAAACCCAAACGAATAGCAGGCCAATCTGGAAATATGCTATTCATATGATACCAAAAACTATGAGAAGTATCTCTCTCTCTCTCGAAGAGCTAAAAAATCTGTTTGCAAGCGAATTTCAACACTATGAACCGATTGATTTTAAAAGATAGTTTTTTCTTTTAAAATTTTATTTCATTTTAAGAAAAAAAAAAAAAATCCAAGACATTTGTAATAGCTTTTGTTAATTAGAAAAAGATATTAATAGAAATTAATTCATGACTTTCCCTACCGATAAATGCGTATAAAAATGCGATGTAGGGACCTCTACAGGTCATAAACCACAAGCTTACTCTCCGGAAGAAAAGAGTAAGCTTGTGGTTTAAGACCTGTAGAGATCCCTACTATCGCATTTTTATACGCATGTGCTTGAGGCTACAGCCTTAATGAATATTACTTACGTAATCAATGTGCGTTTAAATAAATTTATAATTACTACCGATAAATGACAAATAAAAGAGAGAAAAAAACATTTCTATGGTATAATAAGTTTTCTTCTAGGCTAAGATGACTGGCTGAACTTAAAATAAAAAAAATTCAGAATGATGGTGTTATCAACATTATAGGCAGAGGAACAGTGCAGCTTATTAGGAGTAAATGGAGGTCCTTAATAATTTATTAGTATATTTAAATTGTTATGGATTACAGTAAGAAAACGATACTTTTCTTAGAGCAGAGATTGGAAAAATTTTTCTTTGAAGGGTAGGATAATAAATTTTAAGATTCTATGCAGTCATTTAAAAAAAATACAGAACAATATGTAAATAAAAATAAGCGTCAAGCGTTGGTAGCCGACAGATCAGCGCAGCCGCCTTGCAAGCAAGTAATTGCTTGCAGACGGTTGTCGCGGGTTCGCTTCCCGGCCGATGCTTTAACATATGGGGAAAAAAAAATAGGCTACCAACAATGCATATAAAAACATTAAAAAAGAAATAAAATTGACTCTTATTCAATGAAATGAATAAAATTGTTTTTTGTTTAGAAATTATTTCTTTGACATCTGGCACACTGCTAAATACAGATATAAATTGTCGAGTAAATGATTTCATTTGTTGAAATTTGCCATTAAGTAAATATTTATAAAACCCAATTAAATTAACCTCTTTTTTTAATTTTCCATTTAATGTAGTGATATTTCTTCAATTATATAATTAAATGAATTTTGAAATAAAGATATTTATTTTGCATATGTATCAAAAAAACAAAACATATAATTGCTTTTGTAATTGGAGAAGTCCTCTGCAAATTTGTATGGAAACGCAGATTTTGTTTGTTGTTGAAATTTTTGGCAACATTGAAAATATAAAAAAAAAGCTTAATTTTAAATGCGATTCAATAATTTGACTTTCATTCTAAATGCCTTTGCAGTCATATAAGTAACATAAATAAATGTAGATTGTCCTTGTAAATTTAAATTAAATTCGTTCAGGAATATTATCAAATCTACAATGAAAGTTAGTTTCCAAAGCCATTCAGCATGCAAAAATAATGTTTTGATGGTACTTTTTCTTTTTTTCATTAAAACAAGGTTCTATTTCAATTCTCAGTTCAAAAAAATCATAATACCTTTCCATTGTTAAGGCATCTAAATGTTGTGCAATACATCAAGTCAGATTATTCAGCTTATATGTCTGATAAAAAAAGCTGGGAACTGACGATGATTAACTCCATAAGTATAATTTTATAATATTGATTCTACCACAGATGATAAATTTAAATTCAAGTATCTTTAACAAATTTTTGTTGACCGATTATAAATATTTTTTCATTTTTGCAAGCTTTATAGAATTGAATGAAGTCTTTTTTCTTTTCCACATAAATGCCTTCTCCCCAATCAATTATAATGCATTTAAATTTATTCCAATTTAAATTGTAATTAAGAAAAGTATTTTCAACTTCTTTAAAAATATTTTCTTCAGTACTTATATCATATATACTATTCGTGGAGGCTCAATTATTTCAAAATTCGAATTAGTTCCCAAATAAACAAGAACAATTGCACAGTACCTCGTGGAGGCTCAATTATTTCAAAATTCGAATTAGTTCCCAAATAAACAAGAACAATTGCACAGTACCTGCAAACTCCTGTTGATTTATTAAGTATGATTGAGAAGTACATAAAATCCTTTGTTTTACTTTTTAATTGAGTGGCAGTCTTCTATTCTTCGAACAATTGTTTTCATAGAAAGACTAATAGATTTAAATAAATTTGAATTTTTAGGACATATTTTTTCAGTCACAGCAATCACATGGGATTTAATAAATTCTCCATAGATGAATTGTTTCTTCTGTTTAGCCTATTAAGTGGGGTATTTTAAGTCTTACTCTAACTGCCTCATTTTCTCATTTTTCTTCAGTGAAAATCTTTTGTGATGCTGATAGGTTTTAATTTCGTTATTTTTTTCTAATCATTCCTTTCCTTGAAATAGTGAATACTGCACTGAATGGCTTTGTCTAATAATGACGTAGTTGTACTCTTTTAATACAGCTATGATTTCATTGCATATTAAACAATAACAAATGTCCAATATCCAGTATCAACTTTTCTTTCCTTTGTTTCTTCTTTCAGCATGCTACATAGATATCTGGTATTCTTTATACTGATGTTAAAAAAAAAAATTAATAAAGATATAAGATACTAGGGTGTATATATCTATAAATATGATAAAAAAACATGTATTCTAGCAATGCAGCGGATTTTAAATCACATTTAATATAACCAAAATGCTAACCTTAAATTAATTATAGATAATTATTAAATACTTTCTACAAAATTCAAATGTACTTCTATGAGATCCAGAAATTGTAATAGTAAATGTAATGTAAAAAATAAATTGCTAAATCTTATAATTACAGATGCGTTAAAAATATTTTTATAAAAACAGACTCTATTCGGCAAAAAATATGATGAAAAGTCTCTTTAAATTTCATTTCATTTTTTAATAATTTAAATCTTATATTGAAAATAAATTGTTTCTATATTAAAAACATTAAAATGTTATTAATACTGTCACAATTTTTAATTTCCTAAAAATTTTGATTTAATTGTTAAGGAGAAAAGAAGAAGAAAAAAATATTTAAATGCATATAAAGTTTTACTATTTTGATTTTTCTAAAACATATTTTGATGTATAGATGGCTTTCTATTACTAATAATTCTTACATTCATTAATGTAAATTTATGCTTAATTCATGTGTTTAAATCCCCTTCTAGTATTTTTTTAAAATTAATTTATCCTGGTGTTTTGTTATTTTGAGTAAATAAAAATTATAATGGAAACTAATTTAATAAAAAGAAAGTGCTACAGTCAAATTACTTGAACAGAGTAAAGTTTATAAAACTGTATGAATATTTATTTATTTATTTATTTTTGAATAGTTTTATGAAATTACACGATAATTAACAACTTTATGCTTAATTTTCATATTTTCTCCTGCCAATACAAGTAATTTTTAGAATTTTTTCATAAAAAATAATTTTCTTCACATTATCTCTTTTATAAAATATTTCATTCATTCAGCTTTAATCTATAAATAATAAATTATTTATCTTTTGAACAAAAATAAGATGATTTTTTATGTGTTTTAATACAAACATGAAAAATTTATTCCATTTGCACCGGTATAAAATGCTGATTGCCAAAAGTGCCTATGCAAAAAATAACATTTCGCTTTATTTGGTATGTATAACAATATATTTTCATTCGGAACAGCATAGCATGACACAGATCAAATGAAATCATTTCATGGGTTAGATGTAGCCCATGAGACATAATTTGTCAATATCTGCCTTAGAGCAATGGCACATACCCTATAGGCCCGACTTCTCATTGGGAGTAAGCGATTTCAACATTTTCAAAAAATGTATATTTAGCAATAATGAAATTTGAAATGTATATTTATTTTTAACCCTACCATGTTTCAAAGTTTTTTTGCATTATCCTCCAGTCGCAGTTATTCGATATTTTATTTCAGTATTAACCTGCAATGACTTCCAGTATGTAACCACACTAGAAATATTCAAATGCCTTAATTTCATATTATTTTTTAAACCGAACTAGTATCCATCTCAGTACCTTCCTAAATATATCTCTATTTTTCAAAAATTAAATTAGTTTGAATTTAGCTCCTATAATATAAAAATTTTACATCCCCATTTTTTTTTTTAGTGATACCATTTGTAGTCTAAACAGCTATAAATTTTTTCATCCTTCAAATAACTGCTTTTTTTTTCTACTTTTTAAGACAAATATAAACCTTGTCGTAATTAATGACAAACAATAATAAAAAATAAAAAAATTATTTCACTATAACAGCTAATTGTAAGAAATCAATCAAATTTGAAATAATAATTACATAAATCAAATATTCTTTTTAGGAATGGCATGAGTTGTCACATGTAGTCTGTAGAGGTTTAAACAGTGTTACCAATGAAATGTTCTTGATTTATTGAAAATGCAAGTTTACAAATGAAAAACATCCTAAAAAATCATATTTGAACTTTGCAAATATAAAAAAATAAGTAAAATAAGTAAAAAGAAAAAAAAATTTTTTTATTGGACAATTGATCTCAATGCCAGTAAAAAAAACAATGAATTGACGAAATCTTTGTTGATTGAACTTCATTTCTAAAAGTCAAACAAATTATTAAATCATAATAAAGCTATGAAATTCTGTTTTAAAATTTAAAATTGCATTTAGAATTATTAAAATATCACAAAAAATATGTACTATAGTATTTGAAAGAACATTACCATTCGTGGTTTTATTTTTACTGTTACTAGGAATTTCTTTATACTTTTAAAAATATAAGATATTTACATAAAATCTATATAAAATAACAAAAATGCTTTTTTAATAATTACTATACAAATATTCTGTAAAGAACAATCAGAAATATTTAAATTTTTTTGCTCATTGCTAACACCTGCTCTTTTAAATATACCAAACAACATTATCAGCTCCTTTGTAGTACTTTCTCTGTAGAATACTGACATCTTCAGTGTGTTTTTTAAAATTAATAACTCAATACTTACTTTAGTTCCAGTTCCCACCATCAAATGGATGCATAACCAGCAAAACAGCTTTATAGATAGTCACAAGGGTGAAAAGAAATTGAAAAGCAAGAGCAATACAATCAAGTACTTTGTAATATCATGAAGTTAAGGATAATTTATGGAAAATAAAGACAAGAATAAATAAAAAATATACAAATTAAAATTATTCACCATATTCTTATAAATGCAACAGTATTAGTTCTATTCTGAATGAATTACAATTCATTTTCTATTCTCTTCATATGATTTATTTTAAAAGGGCTATACCAGGGGTCCCCAACCCTATGCCCGCGGGCACCATGGCGCCCGCAGACCATTTTATGTGTGCCCGCCGCTATCCGAACATGATAAAAAATTATTTATCTGATACAAATAAATTTAATTTTTGAATTTTTTTTATGAATTATTGTATTATATTGTAATCAAATTGTAGGGCATATTATACTTTTACAGCATAAAAATATAAACGTCAATTATATGTTAAAATTTAATTTTTGAAATAAATATTTTTTTGTACATTATGTGTATTAACAATATCCAACTATAAATTTACATGTGATGTGATGTGATGAACTGTGGCTTCTCCGTAAACGAAGTCAAGAATATCTCAGCAATTATGTCCAGATAAAAAATAAATGGTGCCCGCCATTTAGCTGGAAAAATAAATGGTGCCGGTATTATGGAATGTGCTCTTAAGTGCAAAAAGATTGGGGACCCCTGGGCTATACTAATAAGCTGCAATGGGTAAAATGTATTAAACATAAAATTGTGTTCATTAAAACCATTACTAAATTAAATAATTTCTATAAGGAGATCACAAATATTAACAGTATGTCATTGATTTAGATGACAAATTTAAACGATTTACGCAATGATTTTTATACATTTTAAACTTTGATTTTAAGAGGCAAATAATTATTAGTATGTTTATAATGATCATGTATTTCATAAGTATTAGCAAATATAGTTTTATTCTACATCATTCTACTTAGCAAAGTCAATCATACCACAGAACATTCCACTCTAATATGTTACTAAGAATTATTTGTAAGCAGATTCATAACAAATGATTTTATTAATAAACCTGCAAATACAATTTTACTTTTCATTTATCAATGCCTACTTCATTTGGTCTGACATATTAAGCAATAGTAAAAGTTATTTATATGCTGCTGAAATTAGTAATACTAAACAATCTTAATACTAATTTTAAATATCTTAAGAAACTCTGCTTAAGTATAATTCCTAAATCCTATTTAATTGCAATAGAAGAAATTAAAACCTATTTGTGAGATGGCAATCATGTTTCTTTATTTAAAGCACTGAAATTATTAAAGATTAACTGATAAAGTTGTTTTAAGAATTTAGATAATTTTTAAGACTTAAAAACAAACAATTTATGAATACTTTATATTAAAATTGAAAATATGTAGCAAAGCAAGTTTATTTTGAATTTCATTGATATTAAGTTCAAATAACAGGTATATGTAGCAATCTTCTCTGAAAAGTAAGTGAAAAGGATACATCATCATATATCTATATATATTGTTTATATTTTTACGGTAACAATATCCTCTTTTGGAGGGGGGGGGGTTACGTAAAATATAACTTTTTACAACTCTTTTTACTAAACATATCTATCAAATACTTTTATGATAGCAATAACTTCAATCATTAAACTAACTGAATTCACTTTTTAGTAACTGTCCTTTCCTCAAATAAGTGCATTTAACATTGCACCCCCCCCTCTCCAAGCCTTACATTTGGCAGACCAGCTGACAATTTGATTAACATATTAAATACGAAAACAACACTGAAAAATACAATCTATACAGGTATGTATCATTGTTGATAGATTATTGAACTCACGTTTTATAATCACTTAAATGTATGTGCTTGTGTATATATATAGTGATAATCAATTCATATTACAAAAGTTGGATCCATTAAAATGTTAATATAGTTTAATATTTTAGTTATGCAGTGACAGTATTTTATTCTACTGTAATTATTTATTTATTTATTCCACTAAACTGGTGTGGACTGCTTCCTAAAGCGAATCACTCTTACATAAAAATGTCTGTATTTTGAAATAACAAGCACACAAATAGATTACCCCTGACATAATGCTGTTCAATGAACCTCAATAATTAATACAGGGAATAAAAAAAATAAAAAAAATGGCATTATGAGGTCAATGCTGTAGAGATTTGTATAATAATCAAATATTTAAAATACTTTCTTACAATCAGTGACTTTCTATAACTGGCAACTTTCATATTATCTAATCTAAATTTTCATTTGCACACGCTTGAATTGTATTTATGTAAATATAAATATCGAAAGTTATTTTCAATTAAAAAATAAATGATAAATATATAAAATCATTTAAAAATCTACATAAATGTCTATATCCACAACCAGCATATATATTGTTAAATTATATTTTTATTTAAAAAAATAAAAAGTCAAATACATATATGTCAAAATGAAGTAAAGTCATTCCTATAATGTATATATAAATGTATTTATTTATACAGGGCTGAGAAATATGGGATTAAATATGGTTTTTGCTGATGCAAATGTATGCCAACTGAAATAACGATTATTACTCTATAATAAGGCTATCCACTCCAACAAGGTCTGCATTAAAAAAAAAATATTTATTTGATCTGAGGACCACATTCAAAATAATAAATATAGTACACACAAATATAAAATTATTGGAGAATCCTATCATTAGTTGAGTTTAGCAGGCATTTCAAAAATCTTGGGGGGGGGGGGTTCTAAATTTTTTATCGAAACAGTTGACAAGATGCAATAAATGTTTACATCATTCTAGCAAAAGCATTGTGATCATTTGGCTTCATTTATTAAACTACTTATAATTAATAATACACTGATGCGTTGAAGGTTAAACTATTCCACATAACAATTTATTTAGGCTGAGCGCTTTCAGAGTTTCGTTACTCCATAATCATAGCCTTGTACATTGTCAACTGCAATTGTATGCAGAAGTTTTTTTTTTTTTCTATATTATCCATTTTCTGGAGCAAGTGTCTTTTCTATTTATAGAGTCGGTATCGCTGGTAATAAAACAAGTTTCCTTGATCTTTCTCTTGATGTCATTCCTCTCTGTACATAATATATCAGCTTTGGAAGGCTCAAATCTATGATTAAGCTCTTGCTGATGGTCAGAAAACACGGAAGTGCCATTTTTGTTATTGCTCGTGTGTATGTGTATCTGTGTTGAGCCAATCCATTGCCAATAGTGGCACGAGTCTCACCAAAGTAAAAAGCATTACACCCCATGAGAGGGCATGCAATTCTATACACCAACTGGGAGGGTTGCTTCAATGTTTCTTTTGTCTTTAGTATTATTGATGAGCCCATTGGTATTTGGAGGCAATTTCAATATATATAGTTATCAACTGCAGTACCAAAACCTTTGGGCAGCAGACTGTACAAATTTTCAGCATGGGCAATCTTTTTGCAAATTCTGTTCTATAGTAAGACTTTCCATAACATGATGATTTTGCATAAGCATAAATTTTATTTAGAATAATTTTCAGAAACTGGGAGAAAAAAAAAAAAAAATTAGATTAGTATAAAAATGCATAATACTTTTAATCTAGATGTAATTAGAGGGGATTTGAACCCAGACTTCCAAGCTCCTTTTAGTCATCAACTCCATCCTATATAACAGATACACACAACTACCTTCAAATACATACATTTATCTTTTTCACATATCGTTGTGTGCATCGGTTGTATAGGATGGAATTGATGACTAAAGGGAGCTTGGAACATCTGGGTTTAAATCCCCTTTAATTATATATATATATATGTATCCAGTTCTAGCCAGTTCATGCATTACAAATCTCCTCAATCAAATAAGCTTAAAATAATGGATTTACTAAATATTCCTGAATAACATCAATGTTATCACAATAAAATAAATATAATAAAAAGACTTTCTCGATTGATATCATACATCTATCTGAATATGTATCATTTAAATTATATTTAGATAATTATAATAAATGTGTATTCATAAAGTGGCAATTGCAAAAATTCTAAAACTTTTTTTTAAAACTTTGTGAATGCCTGATATGCAAGTTATAAAAAACAAAATTTATATATTTTGCAGCATGGTTTGATAATTTACTTAAATTTAAAATATATATATAAAAAAAAAAACAAGAACCACTGATAAAGTTTAATGAAAGTTAAATTCAATCAAAACTACATTTAAAAAATTAAATAAATAAAAAACAAAAAACAAGGGTTAAAGATAAGAACAAAAATAAGTGATGGCTTGCTAGGAAGGGTCATTCTTGCTTTTTAAAAAAACTATAAAAGCATGGGGAGGAGTAAGATATATGTCTCTGGAAAACCAAGGCACATGTCATCAGTAATGTATAATTTTTTTAAAAAAAATCCAATTCTAGCTTTGGAAGCATTCTTGTTTGGCTAAGACATCTGTTAGAATACTTTGCAGTACTAACATAACTGCATTCGGGGTTCCGGTCTATGCTGAGTGATGTGACTTCCCCAATTTCAAAGAAACACCTAGGAGAAGCCCAAAGACAGAAATGCTGAACAGAGCTTTTGACCAATGGAAAACTGTTTTCAATAGCCTGCATATTTAAGCAGCAGACTAGCCAGAACCAAGAAAAAGGCGCAACCAGAATTAAACAACAGATTTTATAATAATTTAAACCCCAATCCATCCACTAGTGGTAAAATTACTAAAGTGTCTTAAGCCAAACCGAGGTAAAAATTTATAGATATATGCATGTACATAAAAGGCCTAATCAAAATATAAACATAATGAGTACATTGTAATAAGTATATTTTTTTGAAATGTATATGTTATCAGAAAAGCATAAAAACCAGCAATGTACAGAATGCCTTGGGATTTTATACAATGCCAAAAGTGTGACCTCCCAAGTATGCAATACATAGATTTCTACACATTTTCTAGGCATTCTATAAAAATGCCAAAAGAAAAATCAGCAAAGTATAAAATCTCCCAGCATGGAACATTTAAATCTCAAAGAAAATGGCATCATTAAGTTCCCCATGTTTAACATATGATTAGTAAAATTAATGATTAAAATTTTTAGTAAATCTTTAAGTATACATTTTACAAATTAGTTAATGAAGAGTAGAAAAATAACTGCCTTGAAATTCTTTATGTTCTTGAAGATTTATATGATTTGACAATTCTTCACTCGTGGAACTTTACTTCCAAAATAATGACGTGAAAGTGCCGCTCTTTTCTTCCTTGGTTTGGTCAATGCTTAGAGAAAAATTGGCATTTCACTACCATCATCACTTGCTAATTTGTTACTATTACATTTTATCATTAGAGGGCTTGTCAGTAAAAAGAGTACTCGTGCTATACTCAAAACAAAAAAAGTAAAAATCCAGTGTAATATCAAAAATTTAATGTATAGGTAAATGCCTATTATTTACTACCCCCCCCCCCAAAAAAAAAAAACCAACTCTGTTTTGGTCAGTTTCTTTTATTCTAGTATTTTCTGATAAAGGTTAAATAGGAAAAAACAGGACTCTTTTTGCTAAAAGCCTTTTTCATATTTTACCACAAAATCTATATGGCATTCTTTAGAATGTCCAAGGAAAGTATGTAAAAAAAATAAAAATAAAAATGAAGTTCATGCTTTGCCCAAAAATGTCACATATGCCAGTTTTTCACACTTTGCAGTAACATATATATTATTTAGATTGTTTACTTTTTAGTTTTTTTTTGTTTATCATTAAGGATATGTAGATGCATAATTAATCTTTGATATACATATTTTTTAATTTATTAATTAATTAGTTTTAATCACTAAATAATTATATCTATAAATAATTTTTGAAATCAATTAAAGAATGTCTAAAATAAATAAATATTATTTAACTTGTTTAGTTGTCTGTGTTATGCTCTAGTAATCTCATCTCCAAGGCATACACATTAATTCTCAACTGATTCTAAGAGCTCATGTTCTGAGCTGAGAAAAGCAGGATTGTTACCGTGAGAACTGTAACGATGATGTCAGAGGGTGGAATATTTATCTATGGTCTTTCTTAGAAATGGCATATTGAATGCAGGTGAATGATGTTCAAATTCCACATATTCAAATAAACCTTATGAATAAATGTTAAGTGAAACTCTCTGAGATAGGATTCGGTGTATGGTAGTCAGGAAATATAACCAGGGTACCCATAAAAGTATTTACATAAGGAACTGAAAGTTTAATTATCATCAAATTCCATTTTTAATTAAATTTAAATTGTAATTCATATATCAATCATTGGAAACATTGATGGCATACATAATTGTTTTAGAATAAATTGTATATACACTGGAATTATCATTTGTGTGTTAATGTAATTAGTGATATATGACTTGTCACTATAAGTACCATCACCCTTGTCAAAAGGGATTTCTGATACAATAAATCTATAAAAGCCAATTTTAGAAATACATAGACTGCATTCTTTCTGATTTATATCTCCATAACATTTTATATTCTTTATCGCTAATACTAAACATGCTTCATCTAAGTGTAATTATTATGCACCTTGTACTGACATTGATTCCCGGTGATAATATAAATAACATTTCTCTAAAACAACCTATTATATATAAATAGAGGAATTTGAACTTAGCATTTTCAGTCTACATTTATCCTCCAATCCATCTTAAACAATTGGTACACATGGCCACACACATGTGGAAAAAATTAATGATCCCCAATGTATGTATTTTGTGTAGAACCGGCATTCATCAGTGGGGACAGATTATAATCTCTCACATACATATATAATCAGTGCTAAGTTTATATTAAGATAGCAATTCCTTAAACTTTAATGGGCAGGCTTCAATCTTCTCGCCTTTCAACAATTCAACCGCCCATTGAAAAACCAATGATGGAATGTTCAAAACTCTTGGTTGATATTGTAGTCATACTCATGTAGACATTATGTCAATCTAACCCCTCATATTATCAGAACATTACTACAATATCAAATCCACCAAGGGCTTCAACTGTTCCATCATTAGTCTTTCAATGAAATGGTTGGTTGAATTGTAGAAAGGGTGAAAAGATTAAAACCTAACCATTAAAGTTTTAAGGAATTGATATCTTAATATAAGCCAAGTACTGATTGTGTATATGTGTGGAAGATTATGGTTTGGCCTAAATGATGAATACTGGTTCTGCAAAAAATATGTACATTGGGGATCATTTATCTTTTTCGCATGTGTGTGGTCATGTTTATCGGTTGATTGAAATGGAGAGGAGAATGAATATACACTGAAAATCTTAAGTTCAAATCCCTCTATTTACTATAGTTAACATCCAGTATACTAAGTGAATAGGCTAACCTACCATATATGTTTCTTTTCTAAGCTAGCATATTCATAAATTATGATGGCGAATCCATACACATTACTGCTGGAAGTCTTCTTTTATTATCTACCTTTCCAAGCATTGCCACTTTTCTAATGAATTGGATTTTATCTCATAATATAACAACATAGGACAATTTCAACCTGATCATTTTTTATTCAAGAGCGATTCTATAACTAATCTCTAAGTAGGTATATGTTTATTTTCATTGCCATTCAGAATATTCTAAAGTTTCTACCTGTAACAAGGTGCAAAATATCTTTCTTTTTTCCAATATGTAATTGAGTTATTAAAAAAATGTCATAATTTTAACAATTATGATTTTTGCTTTTAAAGACAATTCTATTTAGCAATAAAATATAATATAAATCAAACCACACACACACAAATTAGTTTGAAAAAAAAAAAGTTTTTCTCTCTTAATTTAAATCGGAGGTGGTTTGTCTGCTTGTCCTATTTCCAAAATCGAAACAAAAGGCAATGCCTGATTAAAGCACTATCAAAGTTTTCCAAATAAATCCGTAAGGGTGTATATAAATATATATGACTAAATATAATATAATTTATATACATTCCACACCTATATAAAAGCACACACACACTCGTACACAAGCAATATATATAAAGAGAATTATTCATTCCCCAGGGCAATCCTTAATGACCTGAAGTGCCATTAAAACTATCAATTTACAAGACTTCTTACAATCCAAAGCAGTTTTAAAAAGTCCATAAACGTAAAAAAAAAAAAAGAGCATCTATTAATCAATATAACTGAATGAATGACTTTGATTTTTATACAGGTAGCATTCCTTAAAGCAGGCGAATATTAAGTGCAACATAATACAGAATATATTGATTGCTTCAGAGGGCTGTTTTGGTGCTCTTGGCTATGCTCGTAAAATCTTGTGCCAGAATGAATCCAACTATCGTTACTTAGTTATACAAATTAGTCCTTAAAAACAGAACATAACTATGATTTACTGCCACAAGCAAATTTGTTTTTCCGTACACATATATGAATACTACCGTGTACAATATATACGTTTAAAAAGCTCGAATAGATACGTAAACAAATAAACATTGTTGTAATATTGTATTTATCTCATACTTCTTACCACCGGGCAACTGTAAAATAAAAAACATTACCTTTTAATATTTATTGCTTTACTAAAACTGAATTTTTTTTTTAAAAAAAAAAATGGTCTGCCTTTTTCCTATTCATTGTAGCGCACTCTTGCAGTTTATTGATGAAACAAAAATCAAATAAACAAATGTCAGACGATATTGGTGCATTTGTAAATCACACACATCCACGCATGCACAAAAAAATTTTCATTTATTATGTATTATACTAATAACCATTCATTTATAAAAATAATTTAAAAATGGAAGTTTATTATTTAATAAATATTATCTATGGATCAAATATCTAGTTGTTATTACATATTATTAATAAAGACAATTCTGATGGGCAGAGGAATAAATTGTAAAATTGCCTAATAATATTCATTTGTTAGATACTTTTAGTAAATCAAACTCATTTCTAAAGTAAAAAAAAAAAAAAAAGGCGGGAAATTTTTTTTACAGTAAATTTCAATACATTATTAAATATTTTGTTTGAAAGCAAGTAAAATAATTAGGCAATAGAGTATTATAACTGGATATCATTATTATTGGAAGTTTAACCCAGATTGTTACTCTATTATAATTTACTCTAGCATGTCAGTTTTAGAGCCACATCACAAACTTGTGTGAGCTCTTTCATTATTAAGATGCAGTAATATAAATTATTCAATTCTTTGAGACTACAAAATATGATCAAACCTTAATAATCTGTATCATCTCTTTAAGAAAGGGTTCACAATCAATAAACTGAGTGGTCTGAGGTTCCAAAAATTGTTCTAAAAAGATTTTATAACAATATTTATAATAAAGCAAACATAATACACAAATTAATAATACAATTTTTCTCAATCCTACAGTATTTAAATAAGTTCAAAATAAAATAGAAAAATGAGTTGAAACACAATTCTGAATATTATATCTCTCATTTTCTATAACTAAAATTGTCTACTAAATAATAAAATATTCAATTTCATGTGCATGTGTGACTAGATTACACACACAGCAACTGCTAGACAAAGGTTTCTACTGTGAACAAATTGTGCAATGAACACTTTTTTTCACTAAACTAAAATTTGTACAATGAAAACAAATGGTACTAAGAAGATATCTTCATCATATTTTCTAAGGTTTATGTTATCAATTTAGTTCTCTTATCTATTTATTTATACTAACTTTAGCTGTCAAATTATTCTGCTTTTTAATTATTTTCCTGTTTACGTATAATAACTTTAACCATAACATTGTTATAAGGGATAGGGGAGATTCCAAATGAAAAAAGTGTAAAACCATTAATGAATGCATATGTTATGATGAGTCTCATTGGCTAAACCATTAATGAATGCATATGTTATGATGAGTCTCATTGGCTAACAGAATGCATAAGTGCAGTATATTTCAGATATTCTGAAAAGCAGAACTAGAAAGCTAATTAAACACCATCAAAAATGAAATAATTGCTAAATAAAAAAGGGAACATAAATTGATTTTTATTTGCGTATATGTCTTGCATTGGTGGTCGAGAGGTCAGCGTGACTGCCTTGCACTTGCAGGTGGTTGCCCGGGTTGTGAGTTCACGTCCTGGCCGATGCTATGACACTTAAAAAAAAAAAAAAAAAAGTTTGTTTATACTTTTAAAAGATCAACTTTGCGCAATGTTACAAGGGAAAAACAAAATCATAAATGAGAAAGTGGTAGTAAAGCTATTTTTATTAGTACAAACTCATTTAGCTTTCACAATAGTCACAAACAGTTAAAATATAGTATTTAAAAATTCTAAATGAGAGAGCGAAAGTGCCTTTTTTTATTAGCATTGATTTGTTTAAGCAAGCATTATAATGCCATACAAAGTTAGACTATATCGTTAAGAGGAAAAACGGACGAGATTTTTATTAGCATAAGTTTATTTATGCCTTTAAAAAATTGATTTTAGTTATCAATATAACTCAGAAACAAGTGTTAGAAGATAGCATCAAAATAATAAGAATAATAATTTCCAAGCAAGAAAATCGATGTTCCGAAACCAGCACTGTGAATTTTTATTGGAGTATATTTATTTACATTTTATTTTATGACTTCAAAAATTAATTTTAATTTTCAATAATATATACCAATTAATTTTATATGTATTTTTACATTTAATATTTTAAATTTTGTATCATATTTTCTCCTTATTTGACTAAAGAATGATGGTAACTTAACACTAAGCTGTGAGCCGGAAAATGATTATCCCTAAATAAATGCATTTCATTGTAAATTACTGGAAGTACCACTTATGTCCACAATATTTAGTTAGCCTTTCTGCATTAATTTCATATTCTATTTCCTTTGTTGCTGACTTATATTTTTTCATCAAGTATTATAATAAATTTTATTATATATTCTTATGTAGGTATGCAATTAAAATTATTTCAAATTTTTTTTTTTTTTTAAATAAAAATTGAGCGATCAAACCTTTTCTAAATTTATAAATTTCAACAATGAGGTATCAAATATTTTAAAAAATTGTAAATTACTGATTTAATTCCATGTCCAGCAATAACTTTTAAGATTTGAATCCACTAACTTATAATTAATATACCTTCGCACAATCATAGAACATGTCCATATTTACCATCCACAAACTCTTGGTCATTTACATTCAAGACTCTTTCTAACACACAAATTTACTTGCAATTTTCTTTGTTCCAAAGTGCATTCATTTTATACTGGTTTGACATTTTAAATATTTACTTTACTATTAAGTTAGATGTCCTGATGGGTTTTTTTTTTTACATATAAAATAACCACCTAAGAGATTATCAACTTTATTATTATGGTTTCTATTTTTTAATTACATCCAATTTTTAGTAAAAATGTAATAATACTTAAAACCTATATATAATGAACAGTTGTTTTTTTTTTCTATTATTGAATCACAAATCCATTTGAAGCTATATGTATACACTAAGTGTCTGAATATCTACCTGTCTTTAGAATAATCAATCAAAATTACCAGATATTTAAAGCTTAAGATTTTGAACATAAATCATATTCATGGATGAGTAAAGACAAGCAGACATGATTCAAAGTTAAAACCTAAAGACTATTAGACTTGCTAAAGAATCTCAGGTATTAGAGTTTTATGTAAGTCTTTGAACTCTTCACTAAGCAGAAGGAAGAGGGACAGAATCTAGAGATAAAACTAAAATGCATTAGTATCTAAATAAAATGATTTAAATAAATAAATAAAAAAGCAGTGAAAAATTGATTAAAAGCATATACATTTAATGGGAATTCAAATGCAATGTTTTTGTTGTTGTTGTTTTTAAAAAAAGAATATTAAATCTAAAACCTTATTTCTATCTCATGATGAGTCAAAATCCGTCAATTTCTCATTTCTACCTTCTAGTGATTCTAAATTTTCCAATGCCTTTTAATTACCCTGTGTATATATTTACATTAACCTATATCTGGAAATATAGCAATTTCCAAGTTGAAATTTTTGTATATTACTTAAATGCGATGCATATTTTTTATTTAAAATCTACAATGTGTCGATATAAAGTAGTGACATACAGCAACATTAGTCAACAAACTTACTGTAGTTGATCTTCGAAAATCATTTTCGTTCAATCGCAACTTTGTGTACAATTTCTCCTTAGATTGGTATTTATAATCCAGACAATACTGTCAGAAATAGTACATTTTCAACACATAAATTAAACCATAATAATAATAATATATAATAAGATATTTATTTATATAGCACTATATTAATAAATTGTAATTGTAAATTAGTGATCAGGCTAATACACGTGCGCTTTACAGATTTTAAACTAGACATAAATGAACACTCTCATCTCCAAACACTTGAGATTGGCCCATACTTAAACGTTTGGGTGTGTTGAAAAGATAGATGATTCATTCTATCTTTTCATAAAGACTTTATCTTGTGTTTGAGAATGAGAGTATTCATTTACATATAGTTTAAAATCTGTAAAGCGCATGTGCATTAGCCTGGATCGCAAATTTACAATTACAATAATAATAATAATAATAATAATAAATTCTGCTTTTTAAGTAATCTTTAGTGCTAACAGTTTCATTACAGGATTTTAATTGGTGCAAATGTACTTTAAATATTAATTGCTGACTAGTAATGTACAAAAATATTAGCACTGCCTATCTTAATCTGTTAACATTGTCAGTAGTTAATCAACAAATATTTACTGGTTATTCTTGCCAAAAATGAACTACTGGAAAATATATATATATATAAACACAGCATTAATTACCAACTATTATTCATTTTCACTCTTGCATTTTTTAAATTTTGCAAAATTTTATAATATTTATTTCCCATTTATTCATAAAGTTTCAGCGGTAATATTATTTTGCCATTCTTTTTTTTGCAAAAAATTATAAATAATAAAATCTGGCATATATAAACTATAAAATCAATAAAACATCACATGACCCCATCTTACATAATGCTTACACAATGCTGTTCGGTGTGATGCCGTCATGATCTCATATTGGTTTTTATACCAATTCTGACCAAAAGACAGAAGTGTCTATAATTATTAAATAACAGTGGTCACCATAATATGTAGATAATGAAGTGGTTTTAGATATATACAAATATATAAGCAAATTGTCTTAGATTGAAAACATTAACGTGTTTGCCAATTTGAACTGATAGCTTAATAGTAAAGCAAAGAAATAAAAGATAGCAGCTAAAGGAAAGGCATAGTAGATCCAAGAGATGCAGGTGCACTGCTCCAAAAGCCATAAGATACAAATTAGTCTGGGGCTATTGGATAAGACAGCACTAGATGGGGATTTATTAAGCATTATCATATGGCATCATCTATTGATTATTAAAGCTCACACCAGGTAGCATAATCATGGGGAGAGGAAAAATGCATAAATTATCATATAAATATATTTTCTGTCTTCACTGAAAGTTACGTCAATGATGAGAAAGCATTTAACAGCAAAGCAACTAATACTTGCTACTGTCTTATTAGCGCTTTCTGGCTACTTGAACTTCATTCTTAATTAGTGTGATTGAATGCCAAACCACAAGAATATGATCACAAAAACCTGTAGGTACTACATATTTCTCAACCCTTTGGAACATTAAAGGTAAAATTAAGAATAAAATGTTTAAATTATCATACATCACGTGACATATTCTACTAATAAATGACTGCAAGTTGTCCTATAAGATCAACAATTTTATTACTCTTTCTTCTTTTTTTCCTGATCTTTTGTCTTGGCCAATAGTATTCAATATCTAATTGCATTAGCATATAATTCTCACATTACATTAACAAAGGGTAAAACAGAATTAATCTAGAAATGCAGCAAAGGATATAATTTTTTTCACTACTCAAAATTTTGAGTACAGACTGCGAAATAAAACTGTTAACCTTTTAAGAATAATCAGACAGTCATCTAACAATAGAATGTATTTTATACGAGATGTATGCTATATGGTAATTAAATTTATTTATACAAGATGTATGCTATATGGTAATTAAATTTATTTTTATTCTTAATTTTATTTTACCACCTAAAAAAAAATCATGACTTAATAGGTTAATAACTCTAAAATAAACAAAAAATGGCAAGATTGTTTTATTTACTTTTATACATCATAATATAAATATTTTTCAAACATTTTCTTAAAGTTTTATAGAGGCTAATAGTTGATTTTTAAAGTTTAAGTTAATAGTTAAATTCTTGTTACAGAACTGAATCTTTTAGCAGTATAATATCATAGATTTCATGTTATTTATTGAATTATTTCTCTTATTCTTATTACATATATATATACAGTTACCTCAACTTTAATTTCATATCGTAATCAATATAAATCTTATACCTAATGCTAGTATTTAATAAAAAAGAAGTTTGGTCATAACTGAAACAATGTGTACATCAAACATAAAATAAATTTTTAAACTTTTTATTTTTAATTTTTTACAAATGGTTCACAATGATTTACTAATAGAAAGGTATAAGAGTGGGTTTATAGATAAGTAGATAGTTGGATTTTAAATACAAACATAAATTTCCATTGAATTTAGTCCCAAACAAATATAACATTCTTTTATTTATATTATTCTATTTAACATCACAAAAGCATTTTAAAAAAAATAATGTATATTTGTGAGTACATCCCTCCCCCGTAAATATAGATTGTGATGGTATGGAGTTACAAAAAATAAAACAATTATTGAAGAAGTAATACATACTAGGAAGTAGAAAGGTAGAGAAAAAGAATACAGTGGAGTCAGGAATCAAGCTACACGATTTCAATTGTATGTTAACCAAAAATGGAAACAAATAAATAATATATATTTAAAAATAAATACTAAAACAATGAAATTTACAAACTTATTAAATATTACAAATTTCAGAACAATAGTAGCTTTTTCCCCTCTCGCTAAATATCATGTACTCAAATATGAAGTTATGTATAGTCATCACATTTTTTTTTCAAAATTTGAATATTCTAACTACTCAGTTCGGTACTTGTAGCTAAAAGCATATTCTGTATATCGTTGGTAAAGTACTGTATTTTTTTTAGAATCATGAGTGAGAATTAAAAAAAAAAAAACATTGTTAAGTACTTTTGTTAAAGAAGAAAATGAAAATAGCAAAAACAATAAAAAGTCTTACTTAGATATCAAAAAAATGAATCTTCTATTGTCCATTTTATAAGAAAAAATAATAAAGTAAGTTTTATTAGAATATTATTTATTAATGAATTTATTGAACATATGCACACAGTTCGAAAAATACATAAGTAAATCCGCTTTCTTAATTTATTATTAATAACTACATACTGTACAATATTTGTTTAAATTTTGTCTGTACAGCACATTTACATACGGTACACATAATACTATACACACATAGCATCTATTCTATACCTATATGCATGTTGAAATGTACTTAAGAGTACAGTAAATAATATGCATTCTAGTCTAATCATTGTTTATCAATGAAAGTTGAGTTATTACACACTATTTTTGTTGTACATGAGAGAAGCTTGCAACAAAATGCAGCCCAGTTCACGGCCCTTGTGTAATAATAAAAAATCTACCTTAAGATTTTTTTTTTTAAAATTCATTTTGAATGACTAAATATATAAATCAAAGGAAAAGAATGCTAAATATATATATGTTATACAGAAAATTCATCAAATATAATGTGTATTAGAATAACAATAAAGAATGTTGAGAAATGTATTTAAAATGTGTATTGGAATAATGATAAAGAATGTTGAGGAATGTATCTATTTTTAGTAGACTGGGGGGGGGGGGTAACTGAAGGCGCTGAATGGAATCTGTGAAAAAGGTAGATATCAAATGAGTGAAAAGAGGTTGAAAATGATGCACTATTTTTACTGATGCTTAATTAAAATAATATTTTATTAGCAATGGCCACCATTTTAAAACATCCTATGCTACAAATTATTGAAACCTTAATCCCCAAATTTGTTATCAAGTTTGGTGTTAAATATATAGTGACAAATAGAATCTAGAATCAAGCAATTACAAAAAAAAAAACTATCGTTATTACATTTGCTTCCCAACTAATGTTAAATCGAATGTTTTTAGGCTATCTTATGGAGAGATGTATGTTGGGAGTAACAAGAAGAGATCGTAAACGCAATGTATGGGTAAGAGAACAAACAGGTGTTACTGACCTCATTGAAAAAAATTAAAAGATTGAAGTGGAGTTGGGCTGGATATATTGTTAGAAGAGATGATAATAGATGGACAATTGAAATTTTAAACTGGATTCCAAGAGATTGTAATAAAAGACCCAGAAAGAGACCACATGTGAGATGGATGGATGAAATAAGAAAGTGTGCAGGGGTCATGTGGAGAAGAGAAGCTAAAGATCGGAGAAGATGGATTAAACTTGGAGAGACCTTCATCCTGCAGTGGATTGATAATGGTTGATAATGATGATGATGATGACTTTATAATATAAAATTAATATCACAATGTTATATAAAGATTAATTAATATATTTGTACAGAAATTGAAATTATTTCTACATTTTCAATAGTAATTAGTGGTAATAGGGTGTATTATCAAAAAATACAAACCAAAAAAAAGAAAAATTCTTGTGAAAATGTAGACTTAAGAAAAAATAAAGTTTTGATAAGAATTCAAATTGGCTTGCTTAAGATGTTGTTAATTAATTACACTACTTTGAAACAATAATTATATTACTTTGAAACAATGTATATGAAGAAAAAAAAATTACATTTATGTAGGTTTTATCAAACATAGGTACAGCTGTGATATATAAAATGCATTGTAATAAATAAATACCCATAAATAAAAGTTTAATTCAAATAATAAATTAGTAAATAGTCAAAATAAGAGTCATAGATCACATGACCCTATTCTCTTAATAAATTAGTAACTTTCACTCCTTGGTACAATATTTCAGTAATATATATTATATGAATGAATATTTAAAAAGTAGTAAAGTGTACATAACAACAAAGGCATATATTATATATTTCAGAACTGTATTTCAAATTTGGATAAAAATTTGATTCTCCTTCAATATAAACATTCGAAATGCATTAATAATGTTGTATATGAGCCAATCTAAAAAAAAAAAAAACCAAATCAATATACTTTTTTTTTAAAAAAAAAAAAAAGCAATAACCCAGAAACTTTTCTTTTTAATTATTAAATCTATATTATTGTGTATAATAATCAATACAGGAAAAGTGCAATATTTGCTCAAGGGTGATTTAATGAGTTTATATATTTTTTTTTTTTTAAAAAAAAAATCAATCCAAATGTAACATTAAAAATGAACAAAAAAATTTTGAGCATCTTTCTATCTTTAGATGTTTTATTTTTGAAAAACTATTTCTTTTTCATGTATCAAGGCATCGGCCTGGAAGCGAACCCAAGACAACTGCTTGTAAGGCAGCTATGCTGACCACTCGGCCATTAACGCTTGACAAAAAACGATTTCTTTGCTGCAAAAACATATGCACATACATTTTTACTTATAAACGTTATTGCAAGATTATTACATGTTCATATGTACATTAATATAACTCTTTATTCTTAAAGTAAGCAAGTCAAATTTTTATGATAATTTTTAAAAGATGCATATCAAATAACAAACAATTTAATGTAAAGGATTTTACAAAAAAACTATTTTCTTTTTAAAAAATAATGGTAAATAAGAAAAGTAATCAAGCTTATTAATAATAAGTAAATATATATAAACATAACATTGACGCATGTGTAAATAACCATTGAAATCACGTGATCACCTTTTCTTTCTGCTTAATTAAACAAGCTGTTAACGCAGTAGCAAAATTTTTTCCCATACCATAGTGTCACCTAGTGAAAGCTCTAATAATCAATAGAAGACAGATGACTGTGCACTGAAAAGTGCTGAATAGGGATTACGATGCACAATCTTCTAGCATCTATTGATTATTAGAGCTTTCACTAGGTGGCACTATTGGATAGAAAAACTTTTGCATATGTAAATAACAAAACTTGCCTTTTTTTAAAAAAAAAAAAAAAAGCTAAATCAAAAAAAAAAAAAAATCAGAATAAAAAAAAAATGTTTAATGATTATTAGATAAAATGATTCGGAAGATTATAAAAGTTGCTACCTGTTAAGCACATATTAAAATAACCTTAGATTTTACTGCTCTAATAATGCAAAAAAAAAAAATTAGAATATATATGTTATGTGAGTGTGTATTTTGCCACATAGCAATGAAATTCATTAAGATATTTATTCTTAAAAAAATGTATTTGTAAACACTTTTATTTAAGTTACAAAATCTATTTGTTTGTCTAGGTAAAATTTTGAAATCAAAAATTAATATACTTTTTTATCAAACAGACACTGTTCAAATTTTGTACGTCTTAGAAATTGAAGACAATGCAATATGACAATGAAATATTTCAGAGTAATGCCCTCATCAGTTTACTGTAGAAGTACTGGTGGACCAAATTTCAAATACACTAGTTCAGTTCGGTGAGTTTTCAGTAATGTACCCGAGAGGTTGTATATAGACATATTTTAAAAAAACATGAAAAAATGTTTTAGCAATCATTTGCAATAGAAATAAAAATGGTCTTGATTTCTCTTGATTGTAAAACTTTTCTTTTTTAAAAAAGTACATGAAATTTTATTTTCTTTGGATTGTAAAAAAAAAAAAAAAATGCTTTCCAAATAAACAAAACAATATTGTAAACATATTTGTCTGAAGGTTTGTAATGATAGTATATTATACGATGTGATATGTTGGACTATTTCCAACATTTATGAGTGAAGAAAATTTTAAACTTTATTTAAATTTTCCAAATACAAACAACTCATTAGTAATAACACACAAATAGACAATACGGGTTAGTAATTATATGTTTCGAGTAGTATTATTCTCCAGTCTTCTTCAGGTGTTGCTGGCCTATATGCACAGTGACAATATTCGCTTAGAAGTTGAACTCGCACCTTTAGATTCTTGAATATCAAATTTTAAGGCAAATGCTCTACCAACTGAGCTATTGGTAAAGCTACTCTCTCGAAAGCAATCTTTAAAATGCCCCCCCCCTCCTTTTTTTTTTCAAGAATTAAGCAGATCTGTGATGTAGATTTAATCTCCATTTTAAATTTTGAATTGGAATAATTGCAAAAAATATCAAATATTAAAAAATTAAAAATAACATAAAAATTATTTTATAATAAACGTTTTTATTTACCGTGGACTAAAAAGCTAAAAAATATTTGTTTCTTCAATCATAATTAGGATGTTTATATTTAACTTGAAATAAAAGCATAGGGTGTCCAGAAATTAACTCCTAATTTTTATAACAATTGAATTAATTAATTTCTGATCACGTCATGCTTATATTTCAAATTAAGTATAAAAACTCCAATTATGATTGAAGAAAATTATTTTTTGTCTTTTCAGTTCACAATAAATAAAAGCATTTATTATAATATATACTTTTTATATTTATTATTTAATGTCTTTTTTTTTTTTTTACAATCAGAAATAAAAAAATTATTTTAGTTAATATAAAATAAACAAAAAGTATATTGCAAAGCATTCCTCTCAAATAGTTACATTTTCAATATTTAGGAAAAATAAAATAAATATGTATAAGCATCGTTTTATTTATATAAAATAAATAAATAAACAAATAATAAATGCTGAATATATTTTTTTTTAAAATTTATTGTTTTATATCAAATTGTAACAAAAAACACAAATGAATTCAATACAGCCTCACAATAGTTACAAAGAAATCAGCTAGGAAGCATTCTTCATCGAAGATGTATCTCAGATTTTTTTTTCTCCTAATAACAGCCGTCTTTTGACTAAAATTAAAATATAGAAGTATTTTACAACAAAACATGGATTTGGTGGAAGTAGAAGCAAAGTAAACTCTACCCAAAGAAATTACAAAAAATAAAAAGACTGATAACATTATTTCGCGGAAATAAAAAAAAAATCTAAACAATTTTGAAAAGTGACAAAAAAAAAGTAAATTGGCTGCGAAATAATAAACATTGATATTAAATTATATAAAATTTAAATAAGAATAGCGTATCAAATATCTACAGCAGAGAGGTAAGAAAAATGGAAAGAAATTAGCTATTTATTAATCGGACAGATTTGTGGACATCAATTTTCTACATTATATTTAAAGGCAATTACAATGGAATCGCCATATTCGTAATAACTGATTCCAAGACTTTAGCATATATCACAGTTTGCAAGTTAATAGACATTTTATATACAGTAAAAATATTTTTAATATATTATTTTTTATGTCCATTTATCTGCTACATATACCAACAATATATTTCAACTTTAAAATTATATACATGTTAAGACAATAACAAAAATAATAAAAATATTAATACTGTATAGTTCTACATAGTTTTTAATATATTTGTATAATTACAATTCTTTTGTAGCTAACTTTGAACTCAAACCAATTAAAATAAAAAGTTAGATTTAGAAGTGGTTTCAGCATAGTAATTCACCTCCAAATATTGAGATAAGTTATAGAAAGATCCAATGTGTATAAGTTATCGTTATGCTTTAAATTTGTAAATTATGATAAGGCATTTGATTCTATAAGCCTTTTCATAATGATTAGAAATTTTGGGCTACCAAGATATAAATCCAGAATAATGTCACATTCTAAAAAATGTTTATCACAATGTATTAACATGGAGACAATGAGATGATATAATTAACACTGATAAAAATCTACGACAGAATGGTTCCATATCTCAAAACGTTTTACAGCTGTTTTACAAAAGAAATATTTTGTGGACTAACATGGAATGCTAAAAGAATAAAAATAGATTGGAGATTATTTAAATTGTTTATATTTTGCAGCCAATATAGCTGATTGTTTTAGCAAATATTGCTTCAGAATATTGGGAAATGTAAGAATTATCAGATGACAACAAAACAAGAAAAAACAGAACTACAGTTAAATGAAAAAGGAACTAAAATAGTGTTTGCTAAAAGAAAAAAAAAACATGAATTACAAATTAGGAACTGCAAATACCTTGGTCACATGATTAATACAGATGGAAGCATAGTGAATAAAATCAATATAAAATTAAACTTTAAGAGTGATTTTGATAGAAACTACTTAATATCAAAAAGAATTATGCCTTAATTTTGAAGAGGAAGATTTTTTAACATGTTTTACTAGTTCTTACAGATGGATCTGAAACATAGACACTTAACAGAAGTACAATATAGAGGACCCCATACCAATTAACAGAGTACAGATAGATGTATTTTGAATAAAGATAAACTGAAATACATAAATAAGAGATCAAAATAAAGTTGGGCTGAATATATTTTTAAAAGAAATGGATAGACAGGTGAAACCTTAAACTGGACCCCAAGACGTTGTAAAAGTATAAAAAAAATAATACTAATGTTGAAGAATAGATGCTATGGATTGGAAAAATTAGATTAAATATGGGGATATTTATTTTACAGTACACTGACAATGGTTGAAAATGATATGTATTTATTTTGAAATATGAATTTTTTTTTCTACAGTACAGGCTTTTTTAATACCTGCACTTATATATGTAATATATGGAGGGTTTGAATTCAGACTTTCACACGATCCTCAACCATTCATGCTATCTCATACTGCTAACATTCTTGATCTCACACATGTCGAAAAGATAAATAATCACCAATATAAGTATTTCGTGCTAAACCAGCACTCATCAGTTGGTCCAGATTATCAACACACATATACAATCAAAGCTCAGCTTACATTACAATATTTATATTTATTAATTAACGATATAAATAAATGTATAAAATTAAATATACAAATATAGATATAAACAAAAAAATGCATTATTTTAATACTGCATTAATAAAAATATTTAAAAGATAAGATTGTATTAAAGATAAAGTTAATGAAAATTAATTTCTAACATAATAAGAAACAAAAATTATGTTATCAACTTTTTTGAAATTTTTTTTTTAATTTTCTTGCAAATAAATTCATCTAGAATCTAGATAAAAAGCAAAAAACAATTTTAAGCAATATTAAATTGTCTTAAGATTAAAAAATATTTTTTTAACTAGATAAGAAAAAGCATTCACAATGAATTGTATTTTTTTTTACATATTTTTAAACTTCTATAATTTTGTTTATTATTATTATTATTTAAATTAATACACTGTACAGGCTTACACACCTGCATATACATAATGTAATATATAAGGGTTCGAAGTCAGACTTTCACACGACCCTCAGCTCTCCATGCCATCTCATATTGCTGACCCACCTGATCATACCCATGTTGAAAAGATAATCACCAATATCTGTATTTCATGCTAAACCAGCAATCATCAGTTGGTTCAGATTACTATCTTCACACATATATACAATCAGTGCTCAGATTTATATTAAGATAGCCAGTCTTCATACTTTAATGGACAGGATTCAAACTACTCCAACCCACAACTCTTCAGCCGTCCATTTCATTGAAAATCTGATGATGGAACATTCATTATTATTTATTTTGGAATTGTTCTGTTTGTTTTTTTTTTTACATATTTTTAAACTTCTATAATTTTGTTTATTATTATTTATTTATAAATACATTAAATAACCTCCACGTTCTTTTGAAATCATATGAATAAAGATACAATAAAAGACAAATGATTCCCACGATACATTTAGGACTGAACCAGCACTCATCAGTTGGTCCAGATCACCATCTCTCATATATATCTTTATTATACAAATATATACAGTGTTTATTAATAGTAAATTGTTACACTTTGATTTACAAGTATCAAATTTACACCACCCACAACATTGACACCATCCACTCTAAATAAACGCAGTAATGATTATCACTAATCATTTATTAAATTAGAGATTATCTCATACTATTTGTGTGTATGTGTGTTGAATAAGGATTAAATATGAATCAATAAAATCTGAAATAGCATATATAGTTCCTCCATTTTAATAAACAATAAGATTATCAAATATCACCATAGATTAAATAGCAGTCGAGTGGCAATCTCTCAAACATAAGTTCCACTGAGCATGGTGGACAAGTTCAACTCCCAATATTGAAACTTTTTGTGAATATTTGAGCAATTAACTGTTCAATTATTATTATTATTAAAATTTATAAACAAAAGAAATTGCAATAAATGAATCAATTTCTTCTTTCATCGTAGGAGTGCAACGAGCAGATAGTTTTCATTATAAAACATTCATTATTGAGTAAATTTTTTTTTTTAAAAAAAAGAGGAATGTTGGGGGGGGGGGGGCTTATAATATGAAAACCTTTTTGAAGAAAAAAAAACATTACAAGAGATAGTTGAATTAAAACATATAACAAAATTATTATAAAAATATAAAGTTAATAGATGGATTTAATACTGTTTGCTCTGCAAAAACATAATAACAATAATAAAGAAATAAATACTTGATATGAGATTAAAATAAGTATAAAAACTACTTATGAAGGTTAATAAAAATAAAATGAAAAATTAATTATAATAAGAATAAAATCCTTAAAAATATCCCCCCCCCTCCCAAGATTTAAGCATATAAAAATATGGTTTAAAAACCCCTGAACAAATAAAAATGGTTAGACTTTTCTATAAAAAGTAGCTATATAGCAGGAGTCCCCAACCTTTTTGCACTTAAGAGCACATTCTATAATACAGGCCAAGTGGCGGGCACCATTTACTTTTTTCAATCAGATGGTGGGCACCATTTATTTTTTCAATGTAAATTTATAGTTGGATATTGTTAATAATACACATAATGTACAAAAAAATATTTATTTCAAAAATAAAATTTTAACATATAATTAACGTTTACATTTTTACCCTGTAAAAGTAGAGTATGCCCTACAATTTGATTATAATATAATACAATAATTTATAAGAAATTTTAAAAATCAAATTTATTTGTATCAGATAAATAATTTTTTATCGTGTTCGGATAGCGGCGGGCACACGGAAAATGGTCTGCGGGCGCCATGGTGCCTGCGGGCATAGGGTTGGGGACCCCTGCTATATAGAGTGCCAGGAAATGCAGATTTGAAAAAGAAGAGGACTTATTAATATTTTCTCTTGAATATAATGTCCATAGATTAGAAACAAAAAATCAATAAAGCACCACACAAACTAAAAATGAAAAAAAAAAAAGTTTAACATTAAATAATTAAAAACAGAACAGATGTACACATGCAATGAAGATTATGATGATTTATACTAAGATAAATGAAATGAATAGGGAATACAAGAGAAAATATTAAGAAAAATGACTAAAAATAAATACTTTAATAATTGTCACAAGATTATTAAATTAGTTTTAAAAAAAATTGTAGAATGATAGATACTCTTTGGAGAACCGATATACCAAAACATTACGATGTTCTTATGAGTCCACAAGCTCATCCGCCAATGATCTGGTAATTTGAGTCCGGGCCAGATAAAACTTTGAAACTTTTTTCGAGGCATGCTGTTTTACTATTTTTCATTCAGGTAAATAGTCCATTAACCATCCAGACATTTATTGGTAAATGGGTATCTAATCAGTATTCAATTAGGGGTTAAAGTTTCCAAAATAAATTGAATTGATACAATAGAGCAGTAACTATTTGTGGGAAAGGTATTCCTGGTTTACATTTACCATTAAACGAAAAGATCAAAATCGAAGGACACCCTTAAAGAAATGGATGAAAAATGCAGTAAAAATCTTTAAAGAAAATAGAATAGGCAGAGGTTGTAAAAATCAGCATCAACAGAAGAAAATTTTAAATGTATCTAAGAATATTTGAAGTTCTTATAGGAAAAAATAAAAAGAATTAGCATATAATTTTGGTACAATATAATTCTGAACAAATTTGCAAATTATTTAATCATCATATCATTGCAGAGAATTTATATATTGTTAAAAATTTATTTTATAATTTAGTTGGATTTCTTATTTTTATGGAATCTAAATGTAGAAGTGAAAAAGTTACACTATTTAAGATCAGAGAATTGGTTGGTATTCGAGTCAAGAAGCAATTTTCTCAAAAATAATGAAATGTACATTTATTTTATTATAAATATTGATAAACTTCAAGTTTTAAAGTATTTTTAGTGAGAAAAAATTTTTTAATGCAATCAGTATATTATAAATAGTAGAAAATAAGTAAACGTTTATAATAATAAATTGCAGAGTTATTATCTCCTTTTTTAATGATTTTTTTTTTTCAAAAATAAAAATCGGAAAACTTTAGAAGTATCAAATAATTCTGTAAGAGGGAAGCACTGTACTCATATTAAAAATTAAAAAAATATTTTCTTTTACTTTCATTATCTTGCGTTGTTAGCCGAGAGGTATCGCAGCCGCCATGCAAGCAAGTAGTTGGTTGCAGACGGGTGTGGGTTCGCGTCCCGGCAGATGCTATGACATATGAAAAAAAAAAAAATATTTCAATAAATTTCCCAGTTGATAATATATACATCTTGAGTTCAGAAAAACATGAAATATTAGTTTTAAAAAATGTTTATGTTAATATTACAAATGTATGTCAACATACAGAATCTTTTTTTATTTAAAAAAATACAAAATATATAGTCAATACAGCATATGAAACAAGTTATTGGATAAATATAAAACTGTGTATAATATAATTCACTTACAAGCAATTAACAAACAGTTCATAATTATGAATGGGTAAATCTTAAATACTATTATTACTGCTACAGTAGCAGCGCTCCTGCTTTTTTTTTTTTTTTGTTTTACAAGACCAGCAATTTTAAGGCATGTTTATAAAAAAAAAAAAAATTGCCTACTTTGGGGGGGGGGGGGTAATAATCATAACGCAAAAATTAGTTACATATAATTTTACAGCAATTGAATAATGTAGTCAGTTGCAATATTAGTAACAACTAGTCATAATCCTGTTTAGGGGATCTAATGATGTGACATTTTTTGTTTTTTTACTTTTCTACCTTTATTTTATATATATTCTTTTAAGAATTTTTTTTTTTTCCTCATGTGTCATAGCATCAGCCGAGAAGCGAACCCGCTAACCCGGGACAACCGCTTGTAAAGCAGGTGTCTCTGACCTCTCGACCACCAATGCACACATTTACCAGAAGATGATTTTTTTTTTAAAAGAATATGACTGTCATTTATTCTTGTAATTATGTCCCACTTGCGGGGAGGGAGAAGGAAAGCTTGGCCAATACGAAGTGTTGGCCAAAAGTTGCAGAAGTCTGGTCAAAGCAAACTTATAATTACCAAATACTAAAAGATTATATTATATGCCCATATGAAATAAAGCATATTATTTTTACTAGCTTATAATTTCTAAAATATGAATTTGAGGTACTTTTATTTAATATTTATGTCATTTATTGGTTGTCAGCGATAGTTTTGGTTGGTCTTTACATTTCAAAATAGCCATGAGCTCAAACTTAATGGGTACCAATATCTCACTGTAATTAAATCAAAAGATCAAAGCTGATAAAAGTTTTATTTTTCTATCCAAAGTGTTCGTATATATTTAAATGAATTTTCTTGAGATATAGACATCCCACAATGCATTAAAATAAAAGTAGGTTTATTTACTTAAACATGAACTACTAGATAAAATTATCAATCTAAGTATTCACACACACACAAAAAAAAAAACCCCCACACACTTGGATAATATATGATCAATATGATGACATTTAATCTGTAATACTACTAAATAATAAAATAAAAAATGACCCACATTTTAATCAATCATTTATTTGAATAAAGATAACTGTAATCTAAATCAATATGATAAAAGTAAAGTCTTAAATAAAAGTAAGTCATTAAACTAATAATATCAGAAAAATATTAAATATTATTTAATATAAACAAATAATATCAAAAAAATATTAAATACTATTTAAATATAAAATAGGTTTAATATTGTGCAATTTAAAATTTTGTAAATATATTTTTATAAGATTTTCACATTAAAATTAAAGGAAATGCTATGACATATGAAAAAAAAAAAAAAATTAAAGGAAATATTTAGCTCATTGTTAATTAATTTATAAAGACAAAAAAAAAAGGTGTTGCCTCTTGTTCTTACAAAACATTTATTACAACCATACTTCAACCTATATTAAAACTTTTTTTAAAAAAAATCTTATCTCATTAAAATACTCATCATTTACAACACATTACAGTAACAACTTAATCAAGTAAAAAAAAAAAAAACCTTTATTACATCTGATAAAAAAATATTAATCATAATCAGAAACTAAATAATTAATACATGACTAATTAACTAACTGAATTAAATAATTATTCACTTACTAATCTAAGAACAATACTGAAAAACTGAAAATTAAAGCATTTTAAATATATTTAATATGTGATCTAAAATTAATAAAAAATATAATTACTAAACTTCTAAGCTATTTATTTCATTTTATTCTCACAGTTTTAAAGTGATTGAGGTATATTTAATGGATTTTTTTTCTTTAATATTATCAGTTTACAAATACGTGAGTCACAGCATGCAAATAATATTTCTTTTTCTTTTTTTTTTTGCAACTGCCTGCAAGTGCAAGGCAGTCGTGCTGACCTCTCGGCCACCAATGCAAGACAATAATATTTATTTTTAATATACAAATTTATATTTTTATGAAACCCGTTGTAATTAAATAATTGTTTGTTTTTAAATCTTTATCATATAAATATACACAGTTGTCCTGTTATATCTGCGTGCTCTCAAAATCTGAACTTCCAGGAACCAATTAAAACATCAGCAATTACATTATATGATCACCTTTTCTTAGGCTTGCTCGTAACTGTTAATAAAGGATATGGGTAAGATATTTGATCTACCAAATTATAAATTGATACGCAATTGAATTTCTAACATGAAAATATTTATACTTATAAAATAAATAACTGATATATATGAAATAAAAAATATATAATATCCAAACTATAAGATAATATTTCAAAACATAGAAAAAGAAAAAATAGAGATCAGGCAAAATATCTGACAAAAATCATCAAATCAAAATTGTAAAATCTTAAATCAAATATGAGAACAATAAAAACATTTATTACTCACCTACATTGCACAACAACTAAATAATGTTGAAAATACTTTTAAAAAAAAAACAACAACTTTTGAATGACAGGCAGACATGTCTCCTTTGAAGCCAGGAAAAAAATTGATTTTTTTTTCTTTTGCACATGTTAATTAGAAAAGGCATGAAAATCAAGATTGCTCTGTGATTACAGCTGCCACCTACAGAAAATTACTGACAACAATGTACTATAAACACATTAATGAATAAATCACCAAAACATTGATATTTGGGATTAATACTGAAGAGGAATACCCAATTTTTCATGGATGCAAACTGTAAATAATAGACAATTTTCAACTGTGCCCCGTTGAGATGCCTCATTGTGTTTATGGAAAAATTAAGTGAGGTATTTGCTGAATGAACCAATTCACATGCATGCTCTCCCACCAACACTTGAATATGTTACTCTGTTACCTTTTTTATAATTACACTTTTATTTTTGCGTTGATAATTTTTGTTTGTCTTAATGAGAATAATTTTTATATTAAACTGTATCATAGATATATTAAAGTGAAGATTTTCATGAGAACATATTGAAACGGTATGACTATCACTGTGTTCACTTTAAACTCACTCAAGTATATGTATATATCTCTATAAACACTGTTGTATATGTATAAGCATAAATATGTGGGTGAATACAGGCCATAATGTAAAATTGATTTAAATATATTATAGCGTATTTATATTAAAAGTTTAGATCTTTTTAATTTTATAAATTTATGTATTATAATTTTATTTCATTAGTTTCATTGAGAATCGCATACATATGTACAATTTCACCTATGACCAGCATACATATATAACAGAATCCTTACTTAAAGAGTTTCGGAATTTGTTAAATTAATAACTTTAAAATATATAATGTCAATAAAAAATAAAAATATTCGATAATGGAAGAAAAAAGTTTGTGGCAAATTAGAAAGGGTTGCGGACATCATTGATTTTTTTCTCAATTTACATTCCTGTAAAAGTAAAGAATTTTTTACTAAAATCTTACTATTGTTCTAAAATAATTATATTTTCAGCATATTTTATCAAAATAATGTATAATATGTACCCCCCCCCAAAAAAAAATACCCTAAAACATTCATTTTTGTTTGAAAATCAAATAAAGAGTTTGGGGCGATGAAAATTGTTGACGAGTGTGAAATTTGTTGACAAATGCTGATTTATTTATGTTTGTGTAAAAGTAAAAAAATTTTTACTAAAATTTTATTATTTTTCTAAAATAATTAGATTTTCAGCATATTTTATCAAAATAATTTATAATATGTAAAAAAATAGTAAAAAAAAACACTTTAAGACATTCATTTTCATTTTGAAAATCAAAAGAAAAAAGTTGGAGCAATGAAAATTATTGACAGGTGCTCTTCCTTTGTTCGACATGAGAACCAACTAATCAGCATTTAGGAAAGCCTGCCTTCTCCCATTATTGTAGTGCTAGATTCAATATTATTGATTTTTTACTTGTAAAATAATTCTAAAGAGGGCAACATCTTAACGGTATTTTTTAAGCTTTAAAATAAGCGTAAAGACACTACGGAAATATAAAAAATGACAGTTTTTGCATGACTTGAAGCGTGATAGTCTTACACCGGAGAACACCATTAAAAGATTAAATAATTTTGAATTTGAAATTTTTTTTATATAAATTAAACATTTAAAAAGATCTAATAAATATTTGATTAATTCTGATTTTTTAAATTAAAACAAGCATGTTTTTATATTACAATAGATATATTGGTAATTATAAAATTCCACTATCTATTTCGATTAGAGTAAGAATTTTTTTTTAAACTGAAGTTTGTATAAATATTTATTAAAGTTGTTTATGAAATGATTAAGGTAAATTGAAAAGTCATTCACTTAACTTTTTTCAATCAAGAAAACTTACTTTTAATTACTGTGGGGTTTTTTTACTTTCCATCCCGACTATAAAAAGCTTAATTTAATTGACAGATTATGAGTTATACTGTGCTATGATTATGAAGTTATAACTGAAGACAAGAGACAATGTATCCAGCTGATACTGCTAGTGCACCAGTTGGAGTTTTCATTTGCATGAAGGCAAGAGCCCACTTTTCCTGTGATTCAGTAGCCCATACATATTGTGTACTAACCAGTATGCCTAAAGTCTATCAAATTCTAGATTAAATTGAGCTGACTGTATGTATGCTAATAGTTACTGGATTATACCTTAACCAAAGATGACAATAAGCCTATCTACTGTTTTAGAAGGGGCCAGCTTACCCAGGAATTCCATCAGCTTGCTGAAGTAATTTATACATATTGTTTTATTCATATGCAGAGTACAAATAAAGGTACTGCATCATATATATATAAAGTACAGCTGGTGAATAGAATGTTACATATTGAGAATGATATTTTAAATAATTTCTTAAAAATAAGTTAAAATTTCTAATTAAAAAATTTTAAAAGTAAATAATTTTTGTCAACTAAAAATAAAACAAAGAAAGAAAAATAATAAATGACATTTGTATCTAGAATATTATTTGTTTCTGTTATCGTTCGGGGGGGGGAAAAAGAGAGAGAGAGAAAAACTCTGAGGTTCTTTTTTCTTAAATATTGAAAATGAGACCACAAGGATCTGAAATCTAAATGAATCTTTCCAAACGATAAAAACCATTTACTTAACATTAAAAAAAAAGTCTAATTAATAAGCTTTAATTTGGATTATCTATATTTTGTATATACACACATACATGTTGCACTTATGTATTATTAAAAATGAATTGAATTTTATTATTAGTTTATCACAATTCTGTGCTTATATAGATGAGTGTCATCTAAACATATATATGTGTGTTAAAATCAATGATACTTTATGAATTATTAAAATGAATTATTGAATTTTGTTATTAGTTTATCACAATTCTGATATGTAATTTTAGTTTATACAACATGTCTGTACTTATATAAATGAGTGTCATCTAGACATATATATTAAAATCAATGATACTTTACGAATTATTAAAATGAATTATTGAATTTTATTATTAGTTTATCATAATTGTGATATGTATTTTTTTTATACAGGCACATCTGTATGCTGATATATGGTGTTTTATGGAAATCTATTGAGATATTTGTAAATCACAATGTGATAACTTATTTCTTTTACTATTAATCAAAATCAGAATGCCAAATTTATATTTATAACATATTCAGCAAACCTTAATTTTATTTTTATCATTTTTAATTAATAAATTTATATTTCATTGTTAAAAGCTATTCCATGAAATTTACTCAATCCTAAAATAGTTTTAAAATATTATGTTTGTATTACATCTCTTGCTCACAGTACCAGTTATAAAGCTTTTGCTCAATGAGCTGGATTCAATATTTTTGAACATCCAGTTCATGATGACTTCATTACATTTCTAATGCCGGATGATGCAAAGGGATATCCTTTAAAAGTTTGTGCACTACATTATTTTATTTTAGTATTAATTAGAAATTAAGTTTATAGTTGGCCAATACATTAATGGTACTAAATGGTCAGGGCGTTGATGATGATACGCATGTTTTAGTATCCCAACATTATTTTTTGTGGTTGAATTTGATGGAGTAGCTAGCATATGTGCATCCAAATTATTATGCTGTATTGCTGCACTAAATTTGACATGGACTAAATAATTAACCTGGTCTATAGTAAACCCATTTCAAATTCAGTCACAAGATTGACTGTTGATTTATTTTTATTGTTGATCATCCATGATAATGAATGATTATTATTACTTTTTGTTTAATGCTGGGAGAACTTAGTCATAGCTCTGTGTTGATCTCTCATGCTCACTATACTCATCATCATTCCTTTTGTCACTGACTTGGAGTTGATAATGATGAGTGTCATCATCCCAGGTGCACCCAAATTCTCCATACCATTAAAATATATATTTAAAGGAAAGTCCAAATACATCTTCATACCATAAGGATATTATGCAGAATTTATATTAACACCTGTTTTCTACAAAAACTTGAAACTAAATGCTATAAAAATAAACAATAGAATAAACATACAGATTCATAAATAATAATAATTTTTGCATTTCTAAAAATGTAGCATAATTCTATGTGAATTTTAACATACAAGTGGTATTTTATATATACTTTTATAAATATTACTGTAATGATGTATTTACAGACCGTTTTAAAATTTAAATTGTATATGTCATACTATAATTATGTAATTTTAAATATATAAATATATATGTATATAATTTGCTCATGTTAAAATTTAGGAATCTTAGGATAATGACTTAATAACATTCACTTCCACCATATTTAAATTTAAATGTTTTTTCAGTTGAAGAAGGTTAAGAAATTGGTTTGTTATAGATTTATAAATATATTACCATCGTTAGAATCCATTATTTTTATTACAATACATATAAAATATAAGTTGTATTGTTTATAATAATTTACTTATGTGTATTTTTGCTGCATATCTAGCAGTAATTAATTACTTTCAATGAAATAGAAATTTTATTGAAGTTCAAATAACTTTTTTGGGGGGCATATTCTGCTGAATAATTATTAGAAACTAAAAAGTACATATATGACAAACAAAAAGGATGAATCATGAATTAAATAGACATTAAAAGAGTGATGTGAAGTTAGATTGATAGGCAATGGTCTATTGCCAAATAATAAAAAATATAGAAACATAATTTAATTTAGTAAACAATGTGGTTCAGCAAATAGCTAATCTACCACCAAACCAAAAAGATTCACAAGTAATATATACTAAAACATAATATTCGCAAAAAAAATTACAATATATTAATAAATAAATTAAAAAAATTTTTTTTTCCCTTACGTATATACCTTTTTTTAAAGTAACCCCTCCAATAATAAACATGTTAACTTTATATATATGTCATAGCATCGTCCGGGAGGCGAACCTACAACCGTCTGCAACCAACTACTTGTTTGCAAGGCGGCTGCGATGACCTCTCGGCTAACAACGCTTGATATGTTAACTTTTTTTTACAGCCAACTTCAAAAGGAAGTTTAAAGTTTTGCTCAATTAAAACTTTTATTAACGAATATGACTTAAAACTTGGTATATCCAAAATACATCTAGAATGAATATTATATTTAGAAAAGTGATTTCTATTTAAACAGTCAGTCATCAATTATAATAAAAAGTTTTGCCGATGCTATGACACATGGAAAAAAAAAAGTTTTGTAAGAATAGAAAGAAATTTAAAAGTTTATAATTCCTGTAATCTGGCGTAAGCTCTAGCCTAAACAAATTCATCTGCTAGAATTATTTTTAAAATTTAGATTGCATTCACGCAATCTTTTTATAAAAGATCGGGAAACCTAGAGATATCTATCTACAGGCATTATTCCTGGTTACTAATATGTTTCCCGTTTTATAAAATATCTAATTATTTCTATAATATAAATATTTTTAAAATGAAAACACATTTACTATATTGCTTACAAATATAGAAATTAATTGATAAATAACATAAAAAGTATAAATAATACAAACACTTCCAATATACTTTTATAAAAAACGTATATATATATAATCATTTAAAAGGCATTGACAAACAGTTATTGATACTTGGGAGAGCCAGATGATCAATACTAAAAATACTTAACTGAAAAACCAAAATAAGAATCAGTTGTATAAATATGAATTTACTTGTACAAAGCAATATTAATATAAAATTTGCATATTTTTAATGAATTAATAGATACCCTGCCCGATAAACAATATTAATATAAAACTTACATAATTTACAAATTAATTTTTTTTTAAAATAAAGGTTACAAGTAAAAACCAAAAAGTAAAAAATATAAATTTAGATGTAGGGCATAACTAAACAAATAAGGAGGGAAAAAAAAAGAAATAAGTTGAAGTAAATTTTACATACAATGGTCAAATATTCAATATAAAAAAATATTTGTCCTCAATGTTATACCCATATAATTAATATAATAATCAGTGTAAATAAAAGTGAAATAAACAACTAATTATAATTATTTAATTATCAAACCGGCTTTCATCTCTTACTGAGACTTTCAAAATATAAAATTGTATACACCAGGGATGGGCAAATAGCGGCCCGAGGGCCACATGCAGCCCGCTAAGACAATCAGAAAAATCTATCTTAAACTGAGATTTCCTTCCCATGCACGACCGAAGATTGTTATTGTATTTTCCACTAGGATGGCTGCATCAATACACATGTACAGTGTAGATACGATTTGCAGCGCTTTTCCAGTTGATCTGGTTAATTTCAATTTAGTCTTTGCATTAGCAAATATATACATTTCCAACTTTAGTGAAACCATGAACCTTCCGAAAAAATATAAAATCAGTAATGAATGTCACGCATTTAATGAAGAATGGACAAATATTTATTTGGAATACAGGGAATAAAGCAGTGTATTTATTGTGTCATGAAAAAAGATGCGGCCCTCTGCTAACCTTCACTTCCACAAAGTGGCCCCCGATGTGGCCCTCCGCCAACCTCTGAGGCCCCTGAACCAAAATAATTGCCCACCCCTGGTATACACCACACAACCTGTTAATTACCCTCACTACACATATTGACATTATTCACCTTAAACAATATTATTAACATGGTATATATAACTTATAAATAAATAAACAAAATAAAATAAAATACATAAAAAAAACTTTAAAACCATACAAATACATAAACAGTGAGGATTGCCAATTCCTCTACAAGCAATCCTCACTGTTTATAATTTACAAGCTTAAGAGATAGGGTCATGTGATCTATGAATTGGATCTTTGACTCTTATTTTGACTATACAAATACATATTTTTATATATACTATATAAATATTTTTTTAAAAAATATTTTAATCCCCTCCCCTTCTTTTTTTTCACCTTTACAAATTTCCATTTATAATTTTACAACAATTTTTAAATCTTCTAATTATCTAATAATGCCCATTTTCCACACTAATTTTGCTGGACCCTTAACTATATTAATACATCAATCTAAATTTTTCTGAATATACAAAATTTCTTAACTTATATTAAATAAGAAAGAGGCAAATGATTATGTTAAAGTAGGGTATAAAAGATAATTAAAAATATTTTGGGGAATAAAAATAAAAATAGTAAAAATAAATATGATAGAAGTAAATATAAAGATTGTAAACAGATGTATATCCCATATTCAAGGGAAGTATATAAATATTTAGTAAGAGAATAATTATGCGATAGTGTAAGAACAGCTTGGAGAAATAGTAGGTCTTTGGATAGATGGTTATGTAATAAGAAAAAGATGAATGGTATTAATAGTAAGATAGAGATGGTTTATAAAATTGAATGAGAAAATTATAGTAAGGTATATATAGGACAGACAGGAAGAATAGTAAAGTGATAAGACCATGATAGAGCAATTAATAGAAAAGATATTAGGTCAGGACCATATATATATACACCTGGGTCTCGTTTTATGCGGATTATTTTAATGTAATTTTGAAGTTATGTGATTCATGTTTCTTCTTAATATCTTTCATATTTCATTATATTTATTAGATACCAAGAAATTTAAATTATTAATAACTTATTTTGACTTGAAATACTTCTTTTTTTTTTCAAAAATAAAACGTTATATTAGCAGCTAATGTGAATATGGCCTAATCTTAGCTTCTATGTCAATAACTTACTTATACTATTGAGTAAATAATACTAATAGATTTATACATATATATAAAAATATCGCAATAAATATTCAAAAATTTTAAACTTTTAAAACGTATTTTGGTAGATATTAACAGAAATAAATATTTTCTTAGATTTTTAAAATAAATAATAATGAAGATTTTATTGATTTTATAAACTGAAAATAATCTTAATAATGATAATCTTTTTGTTTTGATTGCGATCTCATTTTTTTAAATATAGAAACAGTGCAAGACTGAAACTGGCACTAGTTACACATCACGTCACGAACCTGATGTCTTATCAGTTCACAAACAAACACATATTGTCAAATAGTGGTAATGATTAAAATATATATGAAAAATGTAAAATTAAATACTGTAGTTAATAAAAAAAAAAGTAAAAAAAGTCTGTCTTGTATTAATTTTTTTCAAATATTTGAAATTTTTTATTAGTCATACTTTATTTCCTTATTTTTTTAATACGAATTTTAAAGTAATTTTTCCTTGTTGCTTTGTTTTTATGCCAATTTTTGAAAATGACAGAACCTATCCCCCATTTTTCAAGGTAAGTTACATTTATTTTTGTGTGATTCCTTTTATGCACATTTTCTGAGAAACATATCTAACGCATAAAATGAGACTCAGGTGTATACATTATTTAGATACTGGTCGTAAAATAGAATGCGAGAAAAATATTCAAGTTATAAAATGTTAAAGATTATCATAAAAGAATATGTTATGTAATTTTGCATAAGTCCAGTAAAATTAGGTGGAAAATGGGCAGTATTAGATAATTAGAAAAGTGAAAAATTATTGTGAAATTATAAATGAAAATTTATAAAGGTGAAAAGAAAAAAAAGGAGCAGGAGAATTAAAAATATGTATTTATTTATATAGATATATAAAAATATATGTATAGTTTTAAAGTTTGTTATGTATTATAATAATAGGAATGAAATAATCATGTATATGATACCCAGAGACTCTATTAAATACTAAATAAATCCAGATTTATGTCAAGTTAAGATGACTTAATGCGGAAAATCCTAGTAATCTTGTCCTTAAATCCAAATATGAAATAATAAGAACGCTAGCTCTGATATACGTATGATACAATTTTATAAGATAATATTCTAGCATTTATTTGAACTAAAATATGTGTATAAAGGCTAATGCTATCTGAATTATACACTTATGCATGACTGTTTAGTTCTACCTCTTGGCTAACTAAAATAAATAAAGTTTATAACTTTAATCTAATAGTGATAATAATTTATTGATATTAAATAATAATAATAATAATCATTCATAAATGCATTTAATAAAAACATAAATAGATAGATCTAATATATACTTGTCTAATGGATAAAACTAATTATAATGTCAAATGAAAGACTTAGATTGAGAACCAGAGGAAAATCTGTATTTACATTCACTTGTTAAATATACAACTCTTAGAACTTATTCAGATTTGAAATGATAGATAATATGAAATTAAATAAGTTACCTTAAATATAAAATCATTTAACCCTTTTGTATGTGTTAGCATTCTGTCAGATTTCTTTGTTCTCATTTGCTTTCAATTTTCACTTTAATATTAAACCATTATTGTTTATTAGAATATAATAAATATGATCTCATTTAATAATAATTTTTGTTTAGAAATTAAATAAATTTTAAAAATCATATTTAATTTTCTGAATGATTTTTGGAATTATTTTATAAAATTATATGAACAAAATCTTCTTTGAAATGTTTGTTCTAAAAATATGAATGAATTATTTTTTAATATCTAAGTAAATCTATCAATTTATGCTTTATAAGTTTAAATTTTTTTCGTAATTTTTATATCACTAAATATTATAACAGTCTGTTGAGTGACATCATTTTTAGACAGTTTCTGTGACCATTATCTCTATGGTAACAATATTCAAAAGAATATATTTTATATTTAAAAATAAAATATTTCTGTAAAAAAATAAATATATAATAATATATATTTTGATTTTCAATAATTATTACCCAATAGTAAATGATGATGAGCTTTCCAAAAAAATCTAGTTTTTAGACCATCATATTTTCTCACAGTAATCTTGCAAAGTTTGAGATTGCCAAATACATAATAGTCCCCATCATTGTATACTTTGAAGATCCGCTTATTCGATTATCCTGACATCTTTTGAATTTTTGAAATTAAAATATTAGAAAAAATGTATCATCATTATCAACCATTATCAATCCACTGCAGGATGAAGGTCTCTCCAAGTTTAATCCATCTTCTCCGATCTTTAGCTTCTCTTCTCCACATCACCCCTGCACACTTTCTTATTTCATCCATCCATCTCACATGTGGTCTCTTTCTGGGTCTTTTACAATCTCTTGGAATCCAGTTTAAAATTTCAATTGTCCATCTATTATCATCTCTTCTAGCAATATGTCCAGCCCAACTCCACTTCAATCTTAATTTTTTCAATGATGTCAGTAACACCTGTTTGTTCTCTTACCCATACATTGCGTTTTCGATCTCTTCTTGTTACTCCCAACATACACCTCTCCATACTTCTTTGAGTGGTCTGAAGTCTCTGTATTGCTCTTCTATTGAGTGTCCAAGTCTCAGATCCATAAGTAAGAACTGGTAAAACACATTTGTTAAAAACCTTCCTTTTCAAACACATAGGCATATTTCCTTTTAGTATCAAGTTATTTCTACCAAAAGCACTCCAACCAAGTTTAATTCTATGATTAATTTCCTCCATTATGTTTCCATCGTGTATTCTTCCGATCTGACCAAGGTATTTGTAACTGTTAACTTCTTCTAATTCATCATAATCAATCTTTATTTTCATATTTTGAGCAAACCGATTAAACATTACTTAGTCTTTTTAACATTTATCTTTAGTCCTACTTTCCTACTTTCATCTGATAACTCCTCAACATTTCCTGCAGCTCTGAAGCATTATTTGCAAAAACAAGTACATCATTCAAATCTAAATGACTTAAATAATCTCCTTTTACTTTCCTCCTTTGTTTCCCATTTTAATCCACAAAATACTTCTTGCAGCACTGCTGTAAAAGTTTTGGAGATATGGAGTCACCTTGTCTTCACCTTTCTCAATGTTGACTTTCCCAGTATCATTATGTAATCTAATTGTTGCTGTTGCATTTTTATAAATATTCTTTAAAATATGACAATATCCTGGATCTATACCTTGATGATCCAATGCTTTAATCACTGAAGAAATGTTTATAGAATCAAATGCCTTTTCATAATCTACAAATCCAAAACATAATGACAACTCATATTCATTATCCTTTCTATAACTTCTCTCAATACCTGAATATGATCTACTGTACTAAAACCACTTTTAAATCCAGCTTGTTCTCTTGGTTGGTGGAAATCCAATGTTCTCTGTAGACGAGTTGTAATTATTTTGGTAAAAATTTTATATAAAACTGATAAAAGGCTGATAGGTCTGTAATTTCTAATATCTTCTTTATCACCTTTTTTAAATATTAATATTATTACTCATTCTTCCAATCATCCGGTACATCTTTATCATTTAGACATTTGTATATAACTTTGTAAATTTTTTCTTTCTTCACCTCTTCTTTTAATATATCAATTATAATTCCATCATTACCTGGAGCCTTTCCTTTCTTCATACATTTAATTGATTTCTCACTTCTTCATTTAAAATTCTGGGCAATTCGGAAGATGTAATAGATATAGGAGGTATTGATCTTTATTACTATATAATTCTTGATAAAAATTTTCTACCAATTTCATGATGCATCTCTCTTTTAGTAATAATTCCATCTTTTTTGCTTATTGCAGATATAAATTTCCTACCAATACCAAAATTTTTTTACATTCTTAAGACTTTTATTTTCTTCTACAGCTTTTCTTGCTAGTTCACAGTTATATTTTCTTATATCGTTTTCAACTCTTTTCCCACCATTTTACAAAATTCGAGATATTCAATTTTTTTAGGCATCATTTTTATATCTTCATATTTCTTCTTTTCTTCATAAATTCTCTAGTTTCAATAGAAATTTTGTTGTCAATTGCTGCTTTTGTCTACCAGCTATCTTTGTTGCAGTTTTAAAAGGTATCAGTTATTTTCATATTAATTTCATTCAAATCTGAATCATGTTCAAAATCTACTAATACTTGAAATCGATTTGTAAGTTCTAATTTAAATTCATTAGAATGTTTCTGAAGATTAGGAATATCAACTGTAAATATTGTTTTTCTTAACAATTTTTGTCTTTCTAGTTTTACATTAACACCATCTTGCACCTTACTAATCGATGATTACTTCCTGTGTTAAATCTATTAAGAACATTACAATCTTGAAATATGTATTTCCTGTTAGTCAAAATATAATCCAATTCTGCTGTACCTTCATTTGGATGTTTCCATGTCCATTTTCTTTTAACATTTTTCTCAAAAAAAGAATTCATAATATAAAGTTTTTCTTTTTCTGCAAACTCCACAAATCTATGTCCTCTCTCATTTCTATTACCATAACCAAAATTACCTACAGCACTTTCATCTTTCATTTGTTTACCAATTCTAGCATTAAAGTCTCCCATAACAATTTTAAAATGTTGTTTACTCTTATCAAAAGCCTTTTGTACATCCATATAAAAATCTTCTACTACTTCATCACTATGAGAACTTGTTGGGGCATAAACCTGAATTATCTACATTTGGTATCTGCTATTAAGTTGTATAACTAATCTTGCCACTCTGTCTGATACACCATCAATCTCCACAATATTGTTCTTCCACTTTTTATTTATAATGAATCCTACTCCACTTGTATTTCCAATATTTGTGCCTTTATAATAGAATATATGTCCACTTTTTAAATCAATTGTCTCTTCACCTTTTCTTCTAACTTCACAAAGTCCAATAATATCCCATTTGATATAAGAGAGTTCTTCTTCTAATTCTTGCAATCTTCCTTCACTTGAAAGTGATCTGCAGTTGTAAGTACCTAAATAAAAAGTTGTCATCAAATGGCAGCCTGGGTCCGCAATCAGGAGATTCTTAGCACCCTCCGCCTTCGGCCACCAACCGCTGCCTTGGTTGGTGACTTTACAGCCTCCTGGGAATAAGGGCCATGCTTTATTTTTGTCTGTCATAATTGTATATATGTATTGGAAAAATATTTATCATTTACACAAACATTCATTCTGCCTTATCAGGCACTGTGAAGAAAGACCATGGTGTTTCTCGATCTTAAACTCAGAGGTAAAAAGCCAAAAAACTCACCACGCTGGCTAATGCGTGTTGGTGAGCAGCCCATCCATGTTCGTATACTATATGAATAAACACATAGTAATAACAGCTGCAACGACAAGAACGTATGGAGTGGACATTAGGAATTTGCCCTGCTCGGTTCCTTTAAGGCCTCCAAGAGGAATCAAAGGGTCTCCTTTCAGTTAATAGCAAACTCCTTTTTTTTTTTTTTTTTCTGAAAAAATATATACATGAATTTTAAAGCTATAAAAAAAATAAAAAAAGATTCGCAAAATTTCTCTGCAGAGGGCAGAAAACACAAATACAATTTCTTCATTTTCAGCCTGAGAAAGTTTTGTAATTAAAAACGCAACGGTTAATGATAATTCTGACTAATTATCATGATTTCCATTTGATTCTATGTACATCTAAAACATTTATTTATAACTAAACATATTTATATTAAATAAATAAATAACAGAATTTGAAATGGAGTTAAAAGTTGATAAAACCAGGAAACACAGTGCCCATATATTCATGAACATTTTAAAATCCAGCATATTCATATCAAAGATTAAAATCCAGAGATTGTTCAAAATTCCTAGATAATTTTGTGATTAGTATTTATTATTCTAATTCTATTGAACTAATTTCTATAACTCAGTGTTCTGTGATTTCAGTTTCTTATCAACAGATACATACATATTTCTTCTGAGAAATTTGACCAATTTTATTGTTCATATATTATTCCTAAGGTAAATGTAATAATATGTTCTGCCATAGTGTAATATAATTCTTATGTATCAAGATTTACATAAATATCACAAAAATTCATTGAAAAATTTTGGCAATATAAATAAAATAATTCTATTATATGTATTGAGAAATTAAAATTTGATTTTTCTGTGACACAAAATATATCAATTTTTGTCTATCGCTAATTTTGTTTTGTTTTCCTTGATGATTTTGTCATCATTATATATAAGGAGTTTTGTATTCTATTTCAATAAATGCATGTGTATATATACATTATTCAAATTTAATTGTTGCTTATTTGCAATTTCCATTAGAAGTAAATAAATCCTTTAGTGTATGGTGTTAATCACATTCCAGTTGAATACACTCTTTTTTAAAAAAGAACAAAAAAGATCTTTTTCTTTAATGACCTGCAAAGTTCACAACTATTATGCTTGATTATCTTGAGGTGTTGTTTTATGAAAATTTACAGTAATTATTGTTGTAATAACTGAAACACATAGGCTTATTGTATACCTGTGTCTATATATGTAATATATAGGGTATAAAATTATTGTATGTAGTAATTATTATTGTAATGAAACTCATTTTAATATTATCTATAAGTACATAGAGACGTTCATACAAATATATAGATAATATCTATTAAGTCCTATGAAATGTACTTATATAAAACATGTTTTATGAAATAAATTTAAGTTATGGTTTTACTTTTGAAATTAAAATATTTTAATTTCTACTGCAGAAAACATTCCTATTAAAAATGAGCGATTTTTTTGAAAATAAAAATGTTAAATAAATAGCTTATGTTCCTATAAGATGATATAAATTGTATTAAATCATTTTCTATACTTATATTTAAACTATTAAAAAATATAGTGTCACTGTATGGTGAGATGGAGATTTAAGAAGACATCAACTAGGCATTTTAATAATTAGGGATTCTGTATAAAAACATGTATAGTGTATACCTAGGATGTAAATTGATAGTATATACCCTAATGGCACATAATGTTGTTTAAAGTGAATAATATCCTATAGGTGATGTGAGTGTAATTAATTGATCATATGATATAGAGAATTTTAAATCTTGAAACAGTCACAATAAAAGACAAAAGCCAATTTGATAATTAAATAATTATAATTAGTTATTTGTTTCAATCTTATTTAGATTGATTATTATATTAAAGTAAATTTGATTTAAAAAAATAAATAAAAGATTACAATGGAATTTTGGTTTGTCAAGCATTGGTGGTCGAGAGGTCAGCAACAGCTGCTTTACAAGCAGTTGTCCCGGATTAGCGGGTTCACTTCCCGGCTGATGCTATGTCACATGAGAAAAGTATCTGTTAGGTTTGTTCACATGCTTATATAGATGACAAGTATCAAAAATTGATGCGTGGAGATTTATTATGAGATTACAATAGAAAGGACAAAATAGAACCAAGGAAGATGATCAATTTCTATCTTAATGAAAATAAAGTGAAAATAATTTGCTGTTCTATGTTTCAATCAAAACAATATTACATTGGAGAAGAGACATTTAAAGTAATTAACAGGTTTTGCTCGTCTATAAAGGTACTTTTTGCAAACAAATGCAATTAAAATAATCACTTTGTATGTTTTCTCAAAATAATGCTATAGATAATAGTGTTAATGAAATTCAAAAATAAAATGCTATCCCTCAATACTATAGTAAATTCATATGTGCACAACATTTTCTTCTTATTATATTAAAACTACACAAGTTTTATATTAATATTGCTTTGTATAAGTTAAATTTGTACAACAGATTCAAATCCCCCATCCCTATTTACCACATGGTATTTTCAATAGTAGTTCTGGTGCTTCCTTGGGTGTCAATAATGAGTCACAGCCCCTAATAAATGATTACTGCATATGTATATATGCATCTTAATAATGTAAAAAAAGAGTTCATTAGTTTATGATGTAGTTCTAAAGGATAAAATGCTCAAGTTGTTCAAATACCACTTACTTGGTTTGCATATTGTATATGTAAATTTATAGTTTTAATGTTAATTACAATGACATTTTTTATAGGAAAATAAAAAGAGAATTCATAATAAAAAATACACATATTAAATACATGCATCATAGTTAAAGTTAGCCATGATGAGAATTATGCTTTTTGTTCTTTTAATCAAATATATGAGCTTGTTTTAAGTAGCATGCAAGAAATATAAAAAAATATGACTATCAACATATTCTCTATATATTATTTAATCCATAAGCGATATTTAATATATGTAATCATGATTTTTTTTTTAAAAAAATTATTACTTAATTTACATAAATGTCTGTTTCCGGACCTTTTTCAGGATAAACATTAACTTTTCACAATTTCTCACTACAATTATAATTTATTGCTATTGTTTAGAAGACAAAATTTGCTGTCCTAATTATTTTGCCCTTTTTGTTGTTATTATGAAAAAATGAAAAAAAAAAATTGCACATATTATTGTGGGAAATAAAAATGAAAGTTCATTCAATGGAATCCAACTCAACTGGCCTGAGGATATATCAGCCGGAGGCTAAACTGGTCAGTGCAAATGCTTTAAACAAAAACAAAACAATTCAATATTTCTTTTCCTCAATCCAGTAGCCTAAAAATCTAGTGATTTTTTTAAAAAATAATTATTAATCCTATTTCCCACATTATACATTATTTTACTTCATCACAAATATGCAAACGTCATTCGTCAAAAATGTTACGACCAAATTACTATCTCATTGGTATGATAACCACCCACTTCAAATAGACTCCAAAACATTTCAGATATATCAGTGAGATTATCTAGAGTTTAGTTCTATTAATAATAAAACATATGCAAGACCAGTATTTTAAAATAGTGTGATTATATATAAATGGCATTTCCATGTAAATATATATATATAACTGTCTGCTTCCTTGAATATGGTCATTACAAACTCCAAAGAAAGAAAAGAGAGAAAAAACTGCTCTAACATTAGGTTTGCAATATTGTGAGATGTTTTTTTATTCTCGGCAGCAGAAAATTTTTCTTTCTGAAATGCTTTACCACCATGACTTCTATTTTCTGTCATATGATTTTCAAAAAAACTAAATAAGAAATAAAAATTACCATGAATCATTCTTTAGCAGCTATTTTGTTATCTCACCCACTCAGTCCAAATAAGTATGTTTATTTTATTCTATTCTATGACTGAATTATTAAAATAGCCCAATACATCAAAGATAATGACAAAGACAATCTAAGCCTAAAAGAAGACAGGAAGTTTTTATTTTATGTGATAAAATGAACTTTTTTTTTTTTAAAAAAAAAGGAAGAATGAGATACATATTTACTTATTTAGATTTGAATACAAATTTATTAATATATATAGAATATCCAGAGTAATTTACAGTTTCAAAGAAAAATAAGAAATCTTGGAACCGAACTGGCAAATAAATTTTCTAATTAGTTTAGTGCATATATAATTTTACCTTAAAATAATTACTTGTCAAGTATTTTGATTATTAGGATGACAAACCCCCCATAAGAAATAAAGTCTGAACTTGTTAGCATGGTATTTATGATATTCAAAATAAAAAAAATCATGGCTTTTAATACCTTGAGTAACATTTTTTTTTTAAATTCAAACTTGCCAAATGTACAATAAACTGATGTTTTGTAATTCTTTGCCAATAGTTTTTTATACTTTTCAATGAAGCAGTACATCACATAATTTTCTGATAAACATTATGGTTAAAAAAAATTTTTTAAAGCTATTTTTTAAAAACATTTTTAAAAATCAAAGTTTTTTGTACTTTCTAGAAAGGAGTAGTTCAAACTTAATGTACAGCAAATTTCTTTTGAAAATTCACACAAAACTAATTAAATATTTTTCCTTGCAGTAAGAAAAAAAAGAAATTAATAATTGGAGAATAAGACAAAGATAATTTCTGATTTTCAACTTAAAGAAGAATAAGATAAATTGATCTTTAATGCATATTTAAATACAAGTATATTGGCTATATTGAACTTAATGTAATCAGAAAGGATTTGAAATCGGACTATCAAACTTCCTACAATCATCCACTCCATCTTATACAACCGATACACATGACCACATACATGGGGGAAAGATAATGATCTCCAATATACATATTTTGTGCTGAACCGGAAATCATCAGTTGTTTGAGATCATCATATCCCACAAACATATATATAATCAGTGCTCAGTTTATATTAAGATAGCAAATCTTCGAACTTTAATGGATAGGCTTCAATCTTCTTCACTCTTCAACTCTTCCGCCGCCATTCATACCAATGAAAATCTGATGATGGAATGCTCAAAGCTCTTGATGTCAATATTACTGTCATACTCATGTTGACTTTAAGTCAATCTGATACCTCATGTATATGACCATTTAAATAAACAGAAGAGGGATGGGCAGAATACAGTGATATGGATGGCTGAAGAGTTAGAGGGTGGAGAAGACTGAAGCCTATCCATTAAAGTAGAGTTGCTATCTTAATATAAACTGAGCACTGATTATATATGTGTGTAAGAGATGATGATCTGACCCAAACTGATGAGTAATGGTTCAGCACAAAATATGTGAATTGGAGACCATTTATCTTTTTCACATGTATGTGGTCATGTGCATTAGTTGTATAAGATGGAGTGGATAGCTGATGGTTGTTTGATAGTTCTGAGTTTAATGATCTTTAATGAGTATATCTATATACTTAAATTATAACAGGGGCAATTTTTCTCTCCATGGCTAGGATATATAAATTAAAGATATTTATCTCCTTTACAATAATTGATTGACAATACTCTTCAAATTTCAGCAGAATTATCTGCTGCTGATTTTACTTATAAGTTTTTTCTTTCATTTTCCAAATGCAAGTCTAAGATATTTGATGATTTTATTAAAAAAAAAAAAACAAATACTGGTGATCAAGATAGTTAACTAGTTATTTGTGAAACACTACAAAAATTAAAATTTTCTGAATATAAATGAATTAAATAAGTTTCATAAATTTGTAAATAAAATTTTGAATACAGATATAACCCCACCACTTTTATGAATATAACTGTTCCCAAAAATATTATCACAAAGTAAAATGATTGTAAAAAAAATAATATTTCACTTTTATTTGCCTTTTTTTTTAACATAGGTGTTACTTTTTTCAAAAGTTTATCCAACATGCTGATTTTTTTAAAAAATTATTTTTAACTAACGCAATACTATTATTTAATTGTAACATATTTCAATTAATATTATAAAATAATAAATTTTCAAACAAAAAAATAATAATAAATCTTTCTAGGTGATCCTTCCTCTTTTAATATGGGGGGGGGGGGATAACCGGACTCATTCTCTAGTTTCCACATTTGTTATAGTATATACTTTTGCTGTTACATACTTCTTCCAAAAACCCTTCTGCATCAATCTAGCAAATGACATCACAATGTAAAAATCATGGAGCCACGTAGCACATTTTTTTTTGTAATGTGCGTTTCGTGTATTTCTCTATTTTTTTTACAATGACTGAAATGTTCAAACAGTGCAAAATTAGAAACCTGCAAGGAAAAAAGTTGCAATGCAGTCAAGTGTTGTTAGCCGAGATGTTATCGCAACCGCCTTGCAAGCAAGTAGTTGGTTGCAGACGGTTGAGGGTTCGCGTCCTGGTCGATGCTATGACATATGAGAAAAGTTGCAATGCTTGAAACAGATTATAAGCAAGCTGTTCTCATAAAAACACAAGTTTATGATAGTTTAATTAAAATATATAATTCACCACGTCTCTTGGCAAGTGAAGTACAAAGTCAAAACAAAACTGTTTTTTTTTTTTTTTTTTATGCAAATGACATTTTTCTCTCAAATTTAGTTCACAATGGTCAGGCATTTTATCTGCAAGTTCTTAAATATTTACATGATACAGTAAAACATAAACATCCTATTTTGTGGCAAAGCAAACCATTCAAACTCTATCCCAACAAAGTGTCATCTCTCAACTTTTTAATTAAATTCAGCATGATATAGCTTAGCTATCAGCTGTATTCGCTTGATCTTGCTTTATATTAATTTTTTTTTATCTTTCAAATAAAAAAAATGTCTTTGAATTATGTGTGTGTGGAGGTGTTAAAACGCATGTAACAAACAGGAAGCATAAAAAAAGCAAACTTTAATCCCATATATATTCTCACTGTATGAATGTAAATTTGTTTGTTTCTTTTTATGTGAAAAAAGAACTATGCTACATTAAAAAGTTGTCAGAACTTTTTAAAATCTATTAATAAACTTATAAAAGCTTTTTTTATTTTATTCTAAAAAAAAATTGCTAACAATCATATTATCTAAAATATATATGTCATTCACAAATATCTAGCTTGCTAGGTGTGGCAATACATATAGTGAGTTTTGCCTGTTTTAAATATCTAATGTATAAATTATAATAAATAATAAAAAATCATATACAACAACTATATAAATATATCTTTAAAATATTTACACATAAAAAGCCTTTTCCAGCATATGGTTTGGTGCTCTTTTCAAATTATTATACATTTATTTTAACATTAACCAATTATAACATAACACCATTAGTTTCTTTAATAGAAGTAAAATAACAACAACAACAAAATAAAACATCAGTAAAATAGAATAAAACTTTCATAGAGACCTAATATAATTGCAAAGAATTGATTAAATAACATAGCAATATACAAAATAAATAATATGTGCATTATACAACTTTATATATATATATATATCATATAATTTTCCATTCACTTTTCATTGACAAGTTGTTAAATAAATTTATTGAAGTTTTGTAAATATTCATACAATTATTTAAGTTATGTTTAATTTAATATGTTTCATATATTTGTCTTCTTTTTGGATCTTTAGTTTAATATTTTTTGTTGCATCTATTTTGTATCCATATGTTAAATAATAAATATATTCAGCAGATTTATCATCTAGTCTATTAACCGCATAGTTATAATCTTCGGCTCTTATCTGTTTCCTTGTATGTCCATAGTGAATCGTATTGCAAAGGTTACAGTTAAATTTATATACAATTCCTTTTTTGTATTTTATATCATCTGCTGTATAAACCTGTTTTAATTATAAAGTTGGCTGAAAAATTATTTTAATATTTGAATTGTTTAAAAAAATTGCTTTATATTTATATTTCTTATTAATAATCTCATCCTATATATATAAAAAAAAGTAATTGCATTCGTAGATCTCTGTCATTGTTTACCTTAATTTACTTTAAGTCCAATACCATTAATTTGACACCCTTCATTACATAGTCCTTCAAGGTTAACAATTCCTTGGATAAAAGAAAGTATAATAATAATTCAACAATAGATACATTATTTCCTCATTATAAACTTCTGAAACCTTTACAACACCCATGTGACCAAAAACAAAATATTATCAATAGAAAGTTATTAAATTTGATATCCAGCGCATATATGTTTGCAATACAGTCAGAAGATTAAAAACACTTTTATATCATAAAGTAATAAAAATTTATAAGTTGATTTTTTTCCTTCTACACTTAATAAATACAAATATTACATAACAACACTGCAATTATTGCAATATGTTCTGTACATTAAGCCCATTTTTATATTGATACATTTACCGCCAATATTTTTCTTTTATTTTCTTATTACAAAATCTATATCAGCTTACTTAATTTTTTTTCATTTGCATTATCTTTTTTTTCTTTTTAATAATATCAACTATAGTAATTTTTCATAAAAAAAACTAATTACTAAAACTTTCATTTGCTATTTTATAAAAAAAAAAAAAGAAAGAAAGAAATAGAAACATAATGCTCATATAAATTAGCTTTAATAATTTATAAGCATTTGCCTTTTTTTTTTTTAATTTTAAAATATGTAGACATTGACGTATCGTAAATTCTAGTAAATTTCACAAGCGTCATTCATTCAGGCATAGTAAAGGTAATTTAAAGTGACTGTTTAATACCTTCACGCTCTCATTTCCAAATACTTAAGATTTGCCCATACTTAAACGTTTGGGTTGAAAGGATAGTTGGATTCATTCTATCTTTTCACAGAGACTTTATCTTGTGTTTGGAAAGTGAGAGTATTCATTTATAGTTAAAATCCACAAAGCATGTGAATTAGCTTAATGCTGATTATTATTACAGTTTAAAAACATCGCGCTATATAAAATAAATATATTATTTACATAAGTTTCTTATTATTTTTTAAGTGAGAGCAATATCAATTTTAAAATGTTACTAAAATATAATAATAATTCAAGCAAAACTAAGTGCTATGCACCAACTTCATCATAATTTTATCCAGGATCAAAGAAGCTTCCAGAAGGGCTGTTTGCAGGTTAACAATTAGACAGAAGAAAATGTAATAACTATTTTTTAATGATTTGTCAATTTCCCATTAATTTTATAAGAAAAACAATATTGAATAATGCTGCCATCTTTAGATTTTTTTAGAACTAATAAATCAATAATATTTAAATTTAACATCTTCAGATTGTGCTGATTGGTAGTTTCTTTATTCTCTCTGCAGGAGAGCATCTTTCATAGATTTTGACAATCATTTTGATTTTGAAAATCAAAACATATATTTTCTATACTTTTCTTTACATATTTATCATTTTCTTTAATAATTATGTCAAATTATTAATTTGTGTTTTTGAAACTAAACTAAAACAAATATATTTTTATTGCTGATTTTGTAATTGACCATTTGTGAACAGGGATTCTTAAATTAAAAGTACAAAGAAAAAGTTAAACATTATGTAAACATTTAAATCAACATTTTACATAAAAATATTTTATAATTAATTTGGTATATTTAAAATTAGAAATATTTCTTGTAATGAACTGAATTATTTAAAACTAGTGTCCAGAAAATAAGAATGAGATCGTTTCATTAGTAAAATAACTTTGTTTCATTCTGATAAACTTTTTTTAATAAAAAATATTCTAGTCAAGCGTTGTTAGCCGAGAGGTCATCGCAACTGCATTGCAAGCAAGTAGTTGTTTGCAGATGATTGTGGGTTCGTGTCCCGGCCAATGCTATGTCATATGGGGAAAAAAAAATCCAATTAGTAAAAAGTTTAATTGATTTACAGTGTAAGTGAAAATACAATTTATAACAACATAAAACTGATTAATAAATAGTCTATTTATATAGAGGGGAATAAATCTTAGAACATGCACTTTTTACATCGCACTTACCTATAACCATCAGTTTAAAAAGCATACTGTGGACCACTTATATTTAAAGTTTATCGTTATATAAGCCAACCTTTACTCGCACTGCTAAAAGCTAAATTATTTCAGGGTTTATTTTATACGTGTGCGAAATAAATTTCTTAAATATATAAATATATTACAATTATTATCTTTTATAGATTTATTTTATCATTATATATCTACAAAAGTTTTTTTTTTTACAAAAATGGAGAATGACAATTTATTTATTAATCACGCCTGTTGATCACAAAAGTGCACAAATTACTAAATGTAATTTTTTTTTTCTTAAAAAAGCTTTTTTAAAAAAGGACAACAATCTGTTAATTATTCTGTAAATTCTTTTTTGAAAATAAGATAAACTGTAGAACCAGCATTTTTAAGAGACCAAAGAAAATAAATGGTATATATATAAAAGACATAGAATCATTATAAATTATAGACAAGAATAATTTCATGATTATTAATTAAAATATATATAAAGTATAACATTTTATAATTCAAAACATTGTATACCCATTATTTGTGAAAAATATATGCACATGTATGCAATTTTAATTTCATCATAATTATATTTGTTTAAAAACAGGTTACTATTAATTAATAATTAAATATATAACTCCTCCCCTCTCCAACACTTCTTTTATTTCAAATCTTTTGTGGCAATCACTCCTATTTAAAATATGGAATTTAGTTTACTTATAGTTGAGTCAATCAGAAGGATTTAATTTCTAGAAATTTTTAAAAAAGTGCCTATGGAATAGGCAGTATTTAATCTGAATCAGACTAAATGTTAATAATTTTTTGAAGTTCCTATGTAAAATCCTAGGCATAAAAAATATATATATATTTTTAGAAAATTATAGATTATTTTCTTTACTATTTTAATTTAGTACTTATAATTAAAATTTAATAATAACATGAAAGGCTGAAACATTTGCCAGATGCACCTTAAAAATGCTTATATGACAGCCAATCAGATGTAATAGTGACTGCACAGGGAATTCTCAATTCAAAACACAAGGCAGAGATTTTATGAGAAAAAGATGGTCCCACCTTCTTCTCTATTTAAATTTATATATAAATAAGCCAGACTCAAGCATTTTGAACTGTGAAGCTTTAAATACTTTCACATTTAATATATTTACATTTGTTACTATCATTTCACTAGATTTGAAAATTACTTTGTAGTAAATTGAAAGATTTCACGTTCTTTATTTATATATAATATTTAGTGAATTAAATGTGAAAGTGTTTAAAGCTTCACTGTCTTCGTTCAAAATGCTCAAGTCTGGCTTATTTATATATAAATTTAAGTAGAGAAGACAGTGGAACCATCTTTTTCTCGTAAAATCTCTGTCTGGTGTTTTGACTTGAGTTCCCTGTACAGTCATTATTACATCTGATTACTATAACATATCATACCATTTCCACCTTCTTTGACACTTTATCAATACTTTTATTTTTATTATTACACTAACAGTTTCGACTGTCCTGCAGTCATCATCAGAGCTACAATATTCAAATATATAATTATACAATTATTACACTTATTCACATATATATACACAATTAATACACAATATAAACAAAAAGAATTATACATTTTAATATGATCTTTATCAATAATCATTTCCCATTTTATTATCTTATCTCCTAAATAATTTTATCAATATTTTATATTAATTTATTTTATATCGCTTTATTTTATTTTTTAAATATTATTTAATATAATAATTATAACTTTATCATTTATTTTACTATTTAATGCATATTATTATCATTTTTTTTTATATATATTATAAATCAACTTCTAATCTTGTTTTATTTTTATTAAATATTTATATCAATTAACTTTACCCACATTACAAATTATTATTATTTTTATTACAAAAAATTACTTACTTCTTGTTGATTCTATCACCAAAACCCAACTGACAAAAAATTCAAAATTTATATTTATTTTACCCTCCCTCTCTATTGGCATTTTCCTTAACTATTTTCTTTAAACTTTTCAAATTCTAATTATTACTAACACTTGTTTATAAAATTATTGTTCTTACCCCGAAATCTCAACTAAGACTTGGTTTTATACTCTTAATCAAGATTGCTTCTTTAATTTTCCTATACCTACTATTATTTGTGTAATTAATCATTTTTATACAATCTTTTTCAAACCTATGACCTGTTTCTAATGGATGCAAATAAACAGAAACAGGTCATAGGTTTGAAAAAGATTGTATAAAAATTATTAATTACACAAATAATAGTAGGGATAAGAAAATTAAAGAAGCAATCTTGATTAAGAGTATAAAACCAAGTCTTAATCGAGATTTCGGGGTAAGAACAATAATTTTATAAACAAGTGTTAGTAATAATTAGAATTTGAAAAGGTTTAAAGAAAATAGTTAAGGAAAATGCCAATAGAGGGAGGGTAAAATAAATATAAATTTTGAATTTTTTTGTCAGTTGGGTTTTGGTGATAGAATCAACAAGAAGTAAGTAATTTTTTCTAATAAAAATAATAATAATTTGTAATGTGGGTAAAGTTAATTGATATAAATATTTAATAAAAATAAAACAAGATTAGAAGTTGAATTATAATATATATATATATATAAAAATGATAATAATATGCATTAAATAGTAAAATAAATGATAAAGTTATAATTATTATATTAAATAATATTTAAAAAATAAAATAAAGTGATATAAAATAAATTAATATAAAATATTGATAAAATTATTTAGAAGATAAGATAATAAAATGGGAAATGATTATTGATAAAGATCATATTAAAATGTATAATTCTTTTTGTTTATATTGTGTATTAATTGTATATATATATGTGAATAAGTGTAATAATTGTATAATTATATTTGAATATTGTAGCTCTGATGATGACTGCAGGACAGTCGAAACTGTTAGTGTAATAAAAAAATAATAAAAATAAAAGTATTGATAAAGTGTCAAAGAAGGTGGAAATGGTATATGTTATAATAATAGAAATCAATACATAGGAAAAGAAGTAGTAGAAAATTATATTATATCTGATTACTGTCATATACACATTTTTAAGGTGTATCTTTCAAAGGATTCAGTCTTTCACATTATTATTATATCATCTGCTTGCGCTTAATAAATTTAATTAAAATTTAATTAAATGAACATTATTTAATAAAAACAAAGTAATTATAATATGTGTATACAGTACATACAAAAAAATAGTATTTGTATATCATTTCAAATTAAAAACAAAAACTACCCATGCAGAAAAATATTGTTGGAGATCATGATTTGTCAATAATAGGTATGAAAAAATGAATTTCTAAAAACAATAAATTTGTAAAAAAAAAAATTATTTCTACGACACTGATTTTAAGAACAAGAAAATAAATGATGGAAATGTAAAGGAAATGTACATATACATGACACATCAAAAGTCAAAAATAATGGTTGTCATTATGACAAAAATCATAAAGGCCTGGAATTGAATTTTTTGTTGTTGTTTTTGTTCAAAGAAATGTATAGAATTTTATGATAAATTTTCTAGTTCAAGCTCATATAAAAAAGAAAAACATGAATTCATTATAGGGCAAGATTTTTTCTCAATAAATAGCAGTTTAATGAAATTAACCTATAATAATTACTGTCAGTAATTAAAAAGAAACTAAATATTTATACATCTATCATTTGATTAATCAATAAGTTTTTGATAGATAATGCTGTTTTTTCTTGTTTATTATTAGCCATAAAACTAAACAAGAATTGCAAAATCTATTTATAATATTGTAAATATTTCTTATAGAATATGATTGTTTTATATGTTTACAGAATAGCAATTCTCAACCTATAGTACAGTAGTACTATGAGTGAATACGTGATAGACATACATGTGCTTTGTGAAAGCTACATTATTTTTTAAAAATTAAATTTAAATAATTAATTTATTCAAGCAATGTAAAACTGGTATACCAAAAAAATTAAAATTATATCTTCATTATATTGATTAGGTTGTACTTGAGCCTAATTAACACTTACTAAACGTTGGTGGCCGAGTGGTTAGCACAGCTGCCTTACAAGCAGTTGTCCCGGGTTCGCTTCCCCGATGCTGTGACATATGGAGAAAATAAAATAAAGCCTGGTAATAAAAAATTGTGCTTTGCAAAACAGACTCAAGGTTTTCATTAATTTTAATAAAAAAGTTTTTATAATATTCTCACTGTTTTCTTTTAATGTAATAATTTTGGCAATGCTAGTAATAGATATTTTTTTTCCAAAATAAATTAAATATTTATAATAATTATGTTTTCACTACCAAAAAAGTAAAATAATTATCTTTTGTTTGTCTATCTTTGTTTTAATGCTGAAATTTTTTATAAAGGGTATGGTATGGAAAAATGTTGATATTCTTTGGGTGGTTACATGGATCCCAAAAGGTTGAGTGTCACTGTTCTATACACATTTAAAAAATTTATTATTATTAAAAATTTTATTTCAACAAATATCTATTTTATAGCAGAAAGTACAATTATGATTAATAAAATAATAGTTCTATAAATTTACATTTTAAAAATGAAGTAAACCTCAGATACTACACTATTTCTTAAATATTATAAATCTCCGTGCACTCATCCACCAGTAAGAGGTTTAAAAGCTTAAGTGAATATCACTTAAGCATATTCACTTAAGCTTAGAGGTCTCTCTTGCTAAAATTAAGCACTCAAGGCGCATGTACTAAGGTTTTAGCCTTATATAAGTGTTATGTGCTGACATCGCGCTTAATAAGAATTAATATTTACAACTTTAAATTGATTCAAAATATTTCTAAATTTAATATCCAAATATTGACTTGTAAATCAAATGTTAATGTTTAATAGAAATAGTGGACTTAATCAGTAAAGAATTTATTAGCTTCATGCTCCCAAATCAAAATGCTTTAGATTTGCCTATATAATTAAGAAAAATAGGTTAGAGATAAGAGGGTCCCTCTTATCTTTATAAAGTCGAATCTTGCATTATGATTTGTAGAGATCTCTTTTGCTAAAATTAAGCACTCAAGGCACATGTAGTAAGATTTTAGCCTCATATAAGTATTAAGCTTAGAGTGTACACCAACTCTTACTGACTGTGCTTATATCAGGACACGAGTCTATTGCATTGCATAAATTTAATTAACCTATCACAGGAGAAAGACAGAGTCACATTTACATTTGACAAATTTTTATAATTATGAACCATTGTAATTACAAAAAAGTACTAATAATAATCCATTGCTTCTCCTGGTGAATTACTTACAAAAATTTTGAAAAACTAAAAATACAAATCTTTTTCCCCTTTATTTTTTTTTTTAAACCTTGTAACCCAGTAGTTTATACAAATTTATAACTGCTTTTTAAATCCTACTAATGGATGTGGCAAGCAATGCAAGAAATTGTCACAGCAATAAGTTTTATCACTTGGCATTGGCACTTGCAAAGGCCAAACAAAATAAAACATAACATATAGGTATATAATATGGTGTACAGTCAAATAATTCTTATATGGAATAATAGTATATAACATTTGAACAATGTATAAAAATATTAATGTGCTCTTTATAAAAACAAAGCCTCAAATTTATTGAAAAAATCTCAGTGGAAAATAGTCTCCGAGTCACTACTTAAGAATGAATAGCCCATAAAGAATAATTAACATTTAATGTGAAAATTGGAGAGGCTAAGATAGATGTGTAGCATTGGATAAATTTATTGAACAATATTTTGAATTAATAGACTGTATGACTAAAAAAAAAGTATTTGTGCCATACAATGAACTTGTTTCTTTAAAATGTTTGAATATTCTCAGGTATATTGCAAACTAGTAGTGTAAACACACAAACTGAATGTGAACTAAGAAAACACCGTATGCTTCCTCATATCCAGACTTCTATAACTATACTTTACAACAACAGAAATAAAGCCGAATCATGTCCTTCTTTCAGCAAATGTCCTAAATATAAAACCTTCCCGTAATTATACAAAATGTAATTTAGCGAATCATCCAGCTATGTAACATGCTACTAGCCATACATCCTGTTCTTATAAAATCACCATTTCTGCCTCAGAATGTTCTTATCAAAAAAGTAATGGGTTTGTGACAGCAGCTTAACCATAAATCTGCTTGTGAAACCCAGGAGGTAGTATGTGAATGAGAATCAATCTCTACAATGATTGGCTTCACTTTGGTTTTCCTTTGGGAATGGGGTTGGTTGGGAATAACACGACTAAAATTCTTCATAATGTCTTTTGATTCCTCTTAGTAAGCATTGATATAATGATTCTTAGTAGGTTTTGTCTTTTTTTCTTTGAGACTGCTGATCTTGTTAAAAAAAAATAGTTCATGAGTTTTGTAACATCATCCCTATTGTCTTTATATATTGGATTCTTTCCATCATCTGATATTAAGTATTGAATGTGTTTAGAAAAATGTAACTTTATTTAAATATTACAAAACATTGAACTGCTAGTAATAGTACACAAATTAATATAAGCACATTATGAGATATATTATTCCCCACTTCTTCAGGTGTTTCTAGTCTGACCAGTGATAGTACTAGCATGTCCTTAGATTCTTGAAAATTGAATTTTAAAGTAATGCTCTATATCAGCAGTCGGCAACTAGTGGTCCACATACATTGGTGGACCATTACATAATTTTAAGTCCACAAAAAAATTCAGATACTATTTAAATTCGCTAAGCTCATTTAATAAAATTTTTAAATAAAAAATAAATGTTGTTTAAGTTGTATTATTATATGTAAAACAGAACATTATATTGCTAATTGATTTGTTACAATATACTTCTGTGACTTGCAAAACATCTACATCAAAGGCTTTTAATTAACCCCTACTCAGTCAGCAGCATAAAAAAATAACAGAATACGAATACCGAATTCTAAACAATTGACTAGGCATCAAATCTGACTGGGTGCACTCTTGGTAATTGTGTGAATTAAAACTCAAAAATTTTATGAAGAATTTTGAAGGAAAACACATATAATAAAAATTATTAAAGAATAGAATACTATTCATTATTATATCTTAAATAATTTTTGTTTATACGAATTAGAAAATTACACATATAAAATTACGAAATAAAATGAACATTATATTAACAAAAAAACAAAATAAAACATATAAATCAATATATATGTATATCATACTCAATGCTTGTATTAATTTGTACCTTTAAAAATTATGTTAGTGGTCCACAATATCTAAAAGGTTATGGACCGCTGCTCTTTACAGCTTGGCTCAGTTGGTTAGAGCGTTACCCTAGAATTCAATATTCAAGAATCTAAGAGTCCAGGTTCAATTCCTATGCTAGTACTGTCACTGGTGAGGCCAGCAACACCTGAAGAAGAGAGAATAATACCTCTCAAAATGTTGGGCATATACTAACCTGTGTGCTATTACTAACAGTTGCATGTAAGTGGAATATTTAAATAAAGTTAAATTTTGTAAGCACATTCAATAATATTAGATGATGGGAATAGTCTAATATATAAATACAACTAAAATACCATCAACACAAACTTTCAGAAAAACAATGAGCACCCCCCCCCCGTTCTTATGCTTAATATCCCTTCCTTTAGTTAGATAATATATCTCCGCCATATATATATCAGGGTTTTTTTTTTCTTTCTATATCTTAATTCCAATGTATACATAATATAGGTATATATGTATACAGATATTAATGAGAATGAAACAACAGTTATGAACAAATATATTGACAAAAACAAAAAGATTAAAACTAAATGCAATAATATATTAAGAGATGAATAAAAATTTAATTTTAAATACAACAATGATTATTACAAACAAATAAAAGTACTAAGTATGGACGATAGTTTTAAGTATATATGTATCAATGAATTTAAATAATGTTTTAGAAAAGTTAAACACAATTAATGTAGATGACTAGTTTTTCATGTTTGGAGAAAATAAGAAAAATAGTGATCTGTTTTGTAAATGCACTAATGAAATAAATGAAAACCTTAAATTTAAAATGGAAAATGAAAGAGAGATTCAGGAACATCATGATCAAAAATTACAGAATAATAACAAAGTATATATAAAACCAAAAATATTTAAAAAAAGAAACATGCTACAGATTGTTGCCAAATTGAGATTTGGACATAAATAGTAATAAAATTAATATTACAAATAATAGGAAAGCTTTAAAGGTAAGGTCAAACAATAAATTATTAAAATAAGAAATTGATCAAAATTGATTAATAAACTGACAACTTGAAAAATAACTTATGGTAAATAAAAAATAAAATAAATAAAAAGAATAATGATGTATAAAAGATTTATGGAGGCTTTAAAATCAATAAAAATAATTTTAATTAATAAAATAATTAGAAATATATATCAAACATAAATTAGATTTTAAAAAAACAAAAACAAAAATTTAGGCAATTATTAAATAAAAATAAAATCGATAAGTGGGATACTAAGAATGGAGTGAATATGTTAGAATGTATATAATGTAGAAAGATAAAAACAAATATTGGCATAACAAAAACTAAAAATAAGAATGAAATAACACTTAAACAATAAAAATTGCAATTTATATATACACACAAAACAATATAAACATGACGGCTATAGCATTAAAATGATAGAAAATATAAATTATCAAAAAAATTGATTAAGGAAAATTTATATATTAAATAATAATAATAATCTTAAACAAAGTGGAAAATGTAATATATAAATCTGGTAGATTCTAGAAATGAAAAAGAGGGCTAAAAAAAATCATAATCAGTCACTGTTTTTGATTCAGCATAGGATTAACTATTATTACTATTCAATTTACAAATATGAGGATACTTGAATAAATTCATTCATTTTTAATATCATCGTAGTATATAAGGAAATCGAACTCAGACTTTCACATAACCCTCAATTGTCCATGCCATCTCATATTGCTGACAATATCATCATAGATAAATATGTTAAAGATTATTACTAATCATTCCCAATGCTGTCAGAAATACATCTTGGAGATTCTTTAATTTTTTTTTTATGTCTTTACCCAAATGTTTTAAGGGTGTATAAGAGCTTGTAAGTTTTATTATATATTAATCAGTTATTAATTGAATAATTTCCATTATCCTATTAACATTTCTGGTTTTAAAAAATGGCAAGTTTTTTAAGTCATATCTATAAAATATGTATATAATTACAAAATTCTGATTATAAGAGATGAAAATTTATCTATATTTCGTAAAAATATAGTGTTCTTATCAAATGTGATAAAGATCTAACTTTCAAAGACAAATGAGCATTGAAAGAATTAGAAAACCCCCGATGCTATACTTATAATAGATTGCATTCATTAGACTGATTTAAATTATGATACAATGTGTTCATTGCATTGTAGCTACAGTTGATAAAGAATATAAAAATCCAGGAGGGTTCCAGATAAGGGTATTAATTTGAATTAAAATATCAATATAAACAAGATATTTCAATATTTTCGACAAAAAAGAGATGTGATTTATTATTAATTCCAAGTGTGAAAGACAAAGTGTTGCACTATATAAAATTATTTCACTATTTATATATAGATATTTAAAAGGGCATTATTGCTCGGGAGTTCATTAAAAGTTTGAGCACCAGACCCACATTTTGGTGCAGTTAGTAAAGCTCCGACTTGGGTTCGGGAAATCCCAGGATCGATTCTGGTGCTCAAACTTCTTACGAACTCCCAAGCAATAAAGCCAATAGCATTATTTATATTAGTAATAAAAACTGAAATTTAAATTAGAGACTTTTTATTTTTTGTATACTGAGTATGAATTTGTTATTTTATTAATGCCATTACAATAACCCCATTGGTATCGTGTTTGATATCATGTGATCAATATTACTGGGTCGCATATCAGAAAATTCTCTCAATTGCAGAAAAAAATAATAATATTAGATATGCATGGTAAACTTATTACATTTTTAGATTTGCAAACATCATTAATTTTCTACCAGAATTCTGTAGGCCTATGGGGAGGGGGCAGTTCTAGATCAGAAGTGTGTTTATTTAAATACAATCCCTTCCTTTAATAATTAATTTAGTTAAAAGTCCCTAATTGAGAAAACTATGGTGTAGGAGAAGGTATTTAAAATAATTTTAAAAATCTGTTATTGTTGTTGGGGAGGGTTTTTTTTGGCAATATTAAATAAAATATCTAAGGGTTCTTCTCATCTTAAGTGGAATTTATTTAGAAATATAAAATATATGTAAGTAATAGATGGGCAATTGAAATTTTAAACTGGATTCCAAAAGATTGTAAAAGACCCAGAAAAAGACCATATGTGAGATGGATGGATGAAATAAGAAAGTGTGCAGAGATGATATGGAGAAGAGAAGCTAAAGATTGGAGAAGATGGATTAAACTTGGAGAGACCTTCATCCTGCAGTGGATTGATAATGATTGATGATGATGAATCCATATCAAAATCAGAAGAATTTAAGGAATAAGCAAATAGTTATTTGCAATTTAAAATGCAATACAAAAATGCACCTTATAAAACGAAAACTGGTCACTTTTACTGTATAATGATTAATTTTTAGTACAATAATTATACTCAATGTTAATAAAATGTAATATGAGGTTTAGTTAAACCTCTTTCTATCAATAATTTCAATCTCTGTGGTCAAGTTGCAATCTTTAGTGACTATATGAATATATGGAACCACAAATAATGGTAGGATTCCACATTTATAGTTAAAAGGAGGTTGCTTTGACAACAGTTTGTGATTATTGATTGTTACCTATATTGGGATTGTCTAAGTATTGATTGTTTTCTAATGATTATATATATATTAACATGTTCTTTATATTATATATATTAATTCAAATCTATGATTTTAGATTAATATATAAAATATTTTTCCAATTAGCCAAATGTTCTGTGAAACTAATTTCAATTCTAATTATTCATTTATTAATTTTTATATAAACTCTAAATTGTATTAAAACTGAGGCAATTGTTCAATTTTTTAATAAAAGATCATTAATATATATATATTTTTTAACAAATCTGAAAGCACAAAGACATTTCTATAGGTTGATAAGTATGCCAATTCAATAAAATTCTTGACTCAGGATCAAGTAAGCCATTGTTCTGCACAATGGGTAGAATAGCAGATACAAATAAAGCATCTATTATTCTCATCTGAGTAAATTTATGAAAGAAAAAAAATCAACTTTAATCAATTGACTGAAGTTGTTATGTATAAGTTGCAATAACAGTACTCTCACTTCCCAAGCAACTAGACGCTTGATTATAAAATTAAGCCATTATATTATACATTTATTATGAGAAAAAAAAAACAACCACTAGCTGTGAATGATCAAAATACTTAAACAATAAAAATAGGCTTTTGTTAGTTATTTATAAACATTCATGAATCAAATATCCGAATACATTCCTACAACATTCTTAAGTTAGATTCCCAAAAAATCATTTTAAAACTACTACAAATATATAACATATATTCACCATTTATAAGGGTGCATATTAAAGGATGGACTTGGCAGCATGATGAATTCATTTAGTCACTATAGTAATGAGATCATGTGATACCCCTTGATTGTCAGTGATAGCTTGCCAACCCCTGACTATTTATAATTTATTCTGCATATATATATATTCCTCATCAAATTTGTTTTCCTATCTCTTACGACATACATCGCTTTAGTGTCCTTTCTTTTTCACTCTGCATAGTTTAATCCAATACATTTCTCATGATTCTTTTACTTCTAAACAACTTCATTTATTTAAGTGATTCTACATAATTTTCCTTAAGATACCAATCTTTTTTTCTTCTATTTTATCATCAGAATTGCTGCATTATAAATCATACTCCAAACAAAACACTTAATGGGTCTCTTTTTTAACCATGAATCCATCCCACGACCAGCAAAATAACATCTTTCAGTTTCGGAAACTTAACTCCTATAATGTTCATTCCATTTTCTTCTTTTTCATTAAATTAATTCAGTTAATCGGTTACTAGCTTATTCTACGATTTTCTTATCTTCAATTTCAATAAATATCACTCTCAAATTTCAAGTTCTGTAAGTTTATTCTTACTATATACATATACACAATATTAAAAAATCTTATACAGTACATACAGACGTGTGCACAAAAGTATTTTTTTTTACACTAGGATAAAATTACTAATTAAAGATGAATTAGGGCATCTGAGTAGCAGATTGCTTGGATCACAGCAATAAAACGTACATATCCTTAAACACGTCTTGATATGTATCATTTAAAACCTAAATCTGAAATCAATTTAATAGTTCAAAAAACCATCGCAAATCACAAGAGCCCACATGGTTACAATGGCAGCGATGGATTCACAGCTAAATGTTCTTGGATTGAAACTCAACGGTCATTTCTGGTGTTCGTAAGTCACCCGAACTACGAATCATTCCATTATTATTTATCTCAGTGTACTAGTGACTGTCTAAGTATAGTTTATGATTCGAGTGGACTTTTTTTTTTTTTTTACATAACACACCACATACATATTGAATACCGCATATGTTTTCATATATATAAAATATTTTTTAGAGATAGTTTAACTTTTAAATTAGGTCTCCAGACGATAATAAGTGTAAAGTTCTCTATTCGTAGACAAACTGGGATAAGTAGGCACGATCAGATGATAATACAATATTTTATTATCAGCGATAATTTGCCATTTTTCAATATAATTTATTCTACCATCTTAAATTCTGAGCCATATTATAATGACCTTCTTATATTAATATATAATAAAATCACGAATTCGTTTAAAAAGAATAAGTCAACTGAGTATAATTAATAATAATAAAAATATTTATATAGTTAAGCATATACATAATGGCAAACTCTCTAAAATTTTGATATAATTTTCACATATATGAGCACACACGTGCCAGTGCATGTGTTATATTTCACATAATTGTTAGCAACTTACATAGATCAATTTATTTTACTCAAGGATAAATAAATATTATTGATATAGTTCATAAATAATTAGGTTATCTTTAAGTCTCCTCCCCCTTTTATTTTTAACCCCCCCCCCGCGCAGCCCCACTGTCCCAGTGATTACTAAAGTAAAAATCTTACCTGTGGCTTCTGGGACATCAACTCCCATTACTGATAATCTCTAACGTCTAGTTTATGAATACTTCGTTATTAACCGAACACTTCTTTATTCTGCAAATAAGACATTACAACTTTAAGCTTCCTTGAAGAAAACAGCAATGACGTTCAATAATTTGTGGTAGACTTGAATCACATGACTAAACCAGAGCATACTTTCTATTCTGGGATACCCTTCATTTCTAGGTCATCTGAACAATGACCCAGAGAAGGAAGTTGAAAAGCGTTCAGCACTCTTCTCAGAAAGCAGGCCAATATAGTGAAAGTAAACAACAGGAGAATTCAAGTTTTAAAAAGCAACAAACAGCATGCTCATAAAAAGAAAAAATTATACATTCCAAGAAATTGTTTTGTTAACATAGATGGTACGTACGAACTAGAAATAAGAAAAAGTCAGGGATTTTGTTCAACAGAACAAAAATACAACGGTTAAATAGAAAATATCAAACTTTGATTCGCTTTCGTCCTTTTGAAATGTACACTTTTTGGCAATGCGTTGCTGTTTTAAAAATAACTAAAGCAGAAAATATACAGGTTGATATATAATATTCACTCAATTTTGATTCTTATCTCGGTTATATAAAATCGGAAAGAATGGCAGCAAGTTGAATGCTGGGATAGATAGCTTTTTCATTAATCTATATCGTTTCAAAAGGATGGATGTTGTAAAGCATACGTACATATTTTAAATAAAATACCGATCTCACTTTCTATAGTTAAAGCCGATTTTTTTGTTTCCAACAGACAGATTCTATAACCTGATTTGTCATTCTTTAAAAGATAAACAAATACAACTGACTACAACCCTTTCAACGTTCCTACTCTCAGTAATCTACAAATCAAGGAAATGGAAACAGATAAAGGAGGAACTAGGCTACTTAACAGAATTGAAAGCAATAAATTAGAAAGTAAAATTTTGCTCCCCCCTAGAGATTTCCGGGGCGTATCTTTTATTAATTAAAGGATTCACTTTGTATTTTTTTTTTGGGGGGGGGGGGGTCGAAAATTTAATTTTAAGGCAAATATGCATGCGCTAATCATGAGAAACTTAAATAACGACACAATGATGTCATTTTACTTTACTTTATAAAATTAAATATTTCTTATTATTAAAAGTAACTACAATGAAAAATTACTACAGACCAGGAAACCAAAAAATTGCGAGAGAGAAATTTAAGATGAAACTTAATTTTTTCTTACATATTTTTCATAAAATCAACTCATACAATGGTGTGCTAATAAATAGCTATTAGATAACAGGATAAAAAAAAAATGTTATCACAAAATGATACATTTATTGATCACAAAAAGCTGAAAATAATTCAGCTAAGTTTAGCAACATAATGATGCAAATAATTACGTGTGCAAATAAATATTTCTATTGCCATGACAACATTTCACTCTTTACCTCAAGTCTGCACTATTTACAAAATCCTTTTTTTTTTTGCTCATTCTTTTTCATAGTGAAGTAAATTATCCGAATCTTTGATAGACGATTCGAATTAAAATAAGAACATTTCTTTTACATTACTAATATATATAGTGTCCGTACGTTCTTTATTTCACTGTTGTGTCAGCTACATTTTTTTTTTTTTATCAAATGGCCATTTTTGTTCTCTATTTTGTGTACAATATGTGGACCAAAGAAAACAAAAATTAAAAATCAAAGCACCGAAAATATGCATTTAAAATCCCAAATGCAACTTTGGCTTGAATTGTTATACAGCATTACGAAATTTTAAAACACAAACCTGATTTATTAAGACAAAGGCATTCTTATGAAAAAAATATCAAGATGAACTTATTTTTTAAGGTAATACTATAATTGTTTAATATGCTACGTGCATAATTATATTTTATTTTACTAAAACAAATACTTAAAAATTATGAAACAATTTTTTTGACGTGTTCTTTTATTTTCCATAAAAAATGTATTCATCATAATAACATATAGTAAGCAGTCAATAAAATATAAGAAATATTTGAAATTATATATGCACACGTACAAAAGATTATGTAAATACATGTGTATCCTTCATTAACACGACACCATAATCGAGAACTACTTGTTTTTCATGTGGCACCAAATTATACTTGATCATTATCATTTCCAACCATTGTCAATCCACTGCAGGATGAATGCTCTCCAAGATTAATCCAGTTTCTCCGATTTCTGGCCTCTCTTCTCCTCTTCACTCCAGAAAATTTCTTTATTTCATTCATCCATCTCATATATGCAACTGTCCATCTACTATCATCTCTTGTAGTAATATGTTCAGCCTAGTTCCACTTCAGTCTTAATTCTTTCAATCATGTCAGCAATACCTGTTGTTCTCTCACCCACGCATTTGGTTTTCGATCATTTCTTGCTATTCTAAATATACATCTCTCCAAATTTTATTGAGCGGTCTGAAATTTCTGTATTCCTTTTCTATTAGGTTACCAAATCTCAGCTCCATAAGTAAGAACTGGTAAAACACTTCTATTAAAAACCTTTCTTTTCGAATACATCGGCATTTTTTTTTTTACTATGAAGTTATTTCTACCAAAATCATTCCATCTAAACTTAATTCTGTGATTAATTTCACCCATTAAGTTTCTGCCTATGTTAATAATCTCATCAACATATTTATAGTTGTTACTTCTAATTCACAATTAGTAATCTTTATTTTTTTCTTTTGAGACACTCCACTGAATATTACTTTAGTCTCTATAGCTTTTATCTATAATTGTACTGTCTTACTTTCATCTTATATCCTTTATAACATTTATTGAAGCTCTGTGGCATTATTTGCAACAAAGCCAATCGTCTGCAAAATCTAGATCACTTAACAATTTCAATTTTCTTTTATTTCCTCTAATTCCCATTTTAATTCGTAAATTTTCTTCTTGTAAAATTGCTGTAAGAACTTTTGGAGATATACAATCACTCAAACTCTCAATATTAATCCTCTTAGTGGTACCATATAATCTAAGCATTGTTGTTGCATTTTGATAATCATTGTTTAGAATATGAAAATATTCTGATCTATATTTTGATAATCCAATACTTTAATCACTGTAGAAATGCTTATAAAATCAAATGCCTTTCATAATCTACAAATCCAAAGCATAAAGACAACTCACATTCATTGGCCACTTCTATAACTTGTCTATATACTTGGGTGTGATTAACTATATACTAAAACCACTTTTAAATCCAACTTGCTTTTTTTTTTTTTGATTAATTAAAATCCAAACTTTGCTGTAGACAAGTTGTAATTAATTATCTTGCTAATAGGTTTGTAATTTCTAATGTCTCCTTTATCATTCTTCTTAAATGTCAGTATTATTCTTACATTCTTCCAATCAATTGGTACATTTTTATCATTTAGACATTTTGTATATAATTTTGCCAACCCTTTTTCTATTTCTTCACCTGCTTCTTTTAAAATATCGATTATAATTCCATCATTACCTGAAGTTTTCCCTTTCTTCATAGATTTAGTTGAATATCTCATTTCTTCATTTAAAATGCTGGACAATTCAGAAGATGTAATAATTGTAGGGGATACTTTGTTTTCTTGCTTTTTATTGCACTAATTCTTCCACACATTTCATGATGTCACCTCTCTTATAGTAATAATGTCATCTTTTTTTCTTATTGCAGAAATAAGTTTCCTACCAAAATACTGTTTCACACTTTTGAAACTTTAATTCTCTTTTCCAGCTTTCCTTGCATGATATTATCTCTAATTTATAGTTCTATCAATTCAAAACAAAGCAAAACTCTCCATACAGTAGTGCCATCTTGTGCCAACAAGAGCAATCAATGGAAGCCAGAAGGCTTGTGCATAAAATCCCTATCTAGTGCCTACTCATCCAATATCCATTGATTGCTCTTGTTGGCACAAGATGGCACTACTGTATGGAGAGTTTTGCTTTGTTTTGAATTGTTTAATAACAATTATGTGCTAGTATGAGATAGTGATCATGTGATGTTATAGTTCTATCTTTTTTTCTCATCGCAGAAATAAGTTTCTTACCAATATCACGATATTGTTTCAAACTTATGAAACTTTTATTCTCTTCTATAGCTTTCCTTGCTAATTATATTTTCTTAAATCATTGTTAACTTTTTTCTTGTACCGTTTTACCAAAACTCTACTTATTCAATATAATTTATATACAGTCTTGTGTCAGTAGAAAATTTATTGATTGATTGCTACTTATGTGTACTACTAAGTATGCAGTTCTTAATAGTGTATCACTTATCTTCCTCTTGATTTTATTCAAATTAGAACCATTTTGAAAGTCTGATAACTTAAAACGTTACTTCTTATTTAAATTCATCTGAATAATTCTGAAAGTTAAGAACATCAATTGTAAATATTATTTTTCTTAATAATTTTGGTTTCTCTAGTTTTGCATTAACATATCTTACATCTTACTAATTGATGATCAGATCCTATACTAAATTTATTAAGACATTATAATCTTGAAATATGTATTTTCTGTTAGTTAATATATAACCAAATTCTGCTACACCTTGATTTAAGTTGCTTCCATTATCCTTTTCATTTAGCTTTTTTTTTTTCAAAGAAAGGATTCATAATATACTGTTTTTCTTTTTCTGCAAATTTCACACATCTGTGGTCTCTCTCATTTCTATCACCATGGTCAAATTTATTTATAGGATTTTCATTTTTCAATTACTTACCAATTTTATCATTTGAAGTCTCCCATGACATTTTAAAAATATTAGATCTGATCAAAATCCTTTACTTCATCACAATAACAACTTGTTGAATGCATAAATCAGAATTATCTGCCTTTTGTATCTTCCATTAAGAAGAACTACTAATCGTATCACTCTGTCAGATACACGATCAATCTCCATAATGTTGTTCTTCAACATTTTTACTTATAAATGAATCCTACTCCACTTATATTTCCAATATTTGTATCTTTGTAGTGTAGTACATGTCCACTTTTTAAATCAATTGTCTCTTTGCCTTCTAACTCACAATGTCCAATAATATCCCATTTAATATTAGAAAGATTTTCCTCTAATTTTTGCAATCTTCCTTTAATTTGAAAATAGTCTGTAATTGTGCATATCTAAACAAAAGATTGCCATAAAATGGCAGTATTCAGTCCATAAATCGAGGAAATTCTTAGCATCCCCTGCCTTCGGCCACCAACTGCTATCTTGGCTGGTAACTTTACACCCTCATAGAAATAACAGCCATGATTTAGTTTTGTCTGATATAATTGCAAATATCTATTTAAAAATAGAAATTCATTCAAACACATTACAAATAAAATAAGAATCACTATAAAAAATATTTCTAGGCTTGCTCTTTTTAAAAAATAACATTCATCTATACGTATTTTCTGATAATGATGAACACAAGTAATGCATGTTACCATTACAGCCTTGACAAGAGATATAGTTACCATTATCTAGGTAATAAGTAATCACAAATATTACACGCAGCCATTGCAACTATATTTTAAATCACATAATCCTTAACAATGGTCAAAGATAAATTTGTCCATAATGTTGTTTTCAAATAATTAATAATAAAATCCAACACGAATGAAATAAAACAATTATATAAAAATAAATATTTTCTTTATTATTGAACCGGTTTTTACCCTATATTGGGGTCTTTTCAAAATACACTTTTCTGAAAAGGCCCTAATATAGGGTGGAAACCAGTTCAATAATAAAAAAAAAAAAATTATTTTTATATAGTTGTTTTATTTCAATTGTGTTGGGATCATTATTATTTAAATTATATAATAAAAGTAATATAAAAGTTAACCAAAGTGAAAATTAGCAATAATCTCTTAAATAACTGAGATAAAGATCACATGATTACCATTTCTTATGTTTGCTTATGACTGTTATTAAAACAGGCAAAACTCTCTATACCTATTGCCACTTAATGTAATCCAGAATAATCAATGGATGCTGGAAGGCTTGTGCATACGTATAGAGAGTTTTGCCTGTTTTAATAACAGTTATAAGCAAGCATAAGAAATGGAGATCATGTGATGTTTACTGGTTTAAAACCAGTCCTGCCTAATAGGATAGTGACGACTATGGTTATTAAAGAACCAAAGTTACCAAAATGTATATGAACTGAACTGAGTTCAAACCTATATGAATATATAAGCTAATAAGCTTGGATTGAAAATATTATGGTGTTTTCAATTTAAGATTCATAGTTTTGTAGTTAAGTAGAGATAAAATGTGGCCGCTGGAAGGTTGCATTAGATCCTAAAATCTAGGTGCAGTGCTCTCATATCCAAGGCTCCTCACTGACAAAGGCCACAGCCAGAAACTAGTCTGGGGATATTGGATGAGTAGGCACTAGATGGGAATTTTATGCACAAGCCTTCTGGCACCCATTGATTACTCTGGTTTGCATTGAGTGGCAATATGTATAGAGAGTTTTGCCTGTTTTAAATAACCGAGATAGTAAAAATGGATGTCCACACAGAGCATCACAGCAAAATTATATTTTTTATTTATTTATTTATTAAACATTATATATAGAATAAAACCAAATAACTCCAAACAAGAAAAGATTTATGTAAGGAATTCCTCATAATAATCATCAAATTCCAAAATAATTACAAATATACATATATTAATCACTTGCAAAACATATAGATAATAAATTTACAAAGGCTAATACAAAAAAACAAAAACAAATTATAAATATAGGAAATAGTTATCAAAAATATTTTTTTAAAAAAGAGAAGAATATATATATACATTAATCATGTGCAATGTATGCACGCAAAATAAAGACAAAACATAATTCAGCCAATAACTACAAACTGATTCATGTAACATTTCTTGAATGCACTCATTTCATATTGTCTTAGATAAAAATTATTACTTATTTTATTAATCTGTAAATTATTATTTCATTTTCTAATTCAGGAATAAACTTTAGACTTAATTTTAATATATCCATTGTGATCACGAAATGGGCAAAGATCAGGACCAACCAATGAAGTTCTGCAAAAAATACGCACTGAGGATCATTTGCTGTTTTGCAAGCCTTTATCCATATGTTTTAAGAATGTGTACATTTTTAAAATTTTATAGTGTATTCAATAAATAAGCAAAAATCAATAAGTCATGTCATGTTTTATTGTTTCTATCATGAAACAATGGCTGTTTAATTTGTGGCTGCCCCCCCCTCCTCTCTTATAAAAATAGTACCTTCATAACTTTAATTCTATTTTTTTAAAAAAAAAAACTTGCTGCAATTGATCTTTTTAAAAAAATCTAATTGTCAATACCTATATAAGTCAACCAACTTTTTGAATAAGGAAGTGAAAGATGAACAAAACAATCCGTTGATGTTTATTTATAATATAAAATGAAGCTGTTATTAAAATTAATAGTTGCAGTATTGTCTGTTTTTTTTAATATTCACATTTAATAAAAAGAAAAACTAATCAGTATATTTATTTATTATTACAGCATAAAAATTCTCTTGCAATGTAAAACTAATCGTATATTTTTAAAATTAACATTTACTTCCACCATCTGCATCGTGCAACTGCTTTTAAAAGCATGGACAATTTCCAACTGAAAAACTGAATAAGGAGGAGCTCTGAAGAAAATTGCTGGTCGTTGGAAACTGTTAGGATGATTAAGCATTGTAACAGTAATAAGAATGGTGGATTTGTTTAATTTTTTACACGGAAGATTTATAGTAGGAAAGTATAAGATCTATTATTAAATTATTATGTTTGTTTATCTTAATCTAGCAAAATCATTAACTTAGGAAAGTCCTTGAAATCAAAAAGGCTATAGTAGTGGTAATTGCATCTGCATAAGTACTTAATCCCAGGTAATTAATTTGTAGCTTTTTTAAATAGCTTCTTCCTTATAGAGATTTGTGATATATCTACAGAAATTGACTTGTTAATCCAAAATATATGTAAGAGCAATCGACACAAAAAAATTCTGATCCAAATTATCATACTCCTTTATTGACTCCTGTGGTTGTTTAATATGCAATAATGCCTTAGGATCAAAGCAGACAGGTGGCATTTAAACAAAAATAAAATTTATCAAATTAGAGGAAACTGGAAACCTTTTTACAATTAAAAAATACTATATGTAAATATATATATATTTTACAAGTTGCTGCATTCAAAATATTGAAAATAATTAACATTAGTTCAAAATTTATGTTATAAATGCTAAGTTTACAATATAAATGCTACAAACATTTTAGATTTCAAATTAAGTAATGCTTCATTTAACTTAAAGTTTAAATTAGGTAATGTTTATTGCAAATCAGTACAGTTTTTTAATATTTATATGATTTAATATTTATATGATTTCTTAAGTAATATATTCAGCATGTTTTAATAATACTTAAAGTAACAAAATTATAGAACTCAAAAGCAAAGTATAGTCTTTCTAATTTCACAAGTGGAAATGAGAATTCAGACATTGTAAGATTATTAAAAGTAGAAAATATAAGACAAAGATTTTTTTAAAAACTATTTATGCAGAAAATATTTTATAATTTATACAACTTATAAAACTATTTCATTCTTAAAAACTTCGACTAAATAATTAATGGAAATATTTAAGCTCAAAGGATAATTGAAATCTTCTTTACAAAGGATTACCAACTTATTCTTCTTTATATATTGATAAAAAATTAACCAAATCCACATTTCTTATTATTGTTACAATGCTTATCCTCACACTTTCACTTACAGTACTTAAGATTTGCCCATATATAAGCATTTGGGTCGGAAAGAATAAGTGGATTCATTTTATTCTTTCTTCTTAAATACAATATCTTGTATTGGGAGTGAAAGTATTCATTTATTATTAACACTCGTAAAAAGCGCATGCACAATAGCTTGAAAAGGTTGATCTTTAATGTATTACAATGCTTATTTTATTAAAATTAATCCAACTTCAATTGATTAGCAATCTTCTTCAGAGCTATAAGACATAATACAGGAATGCATAAATAGTTTATCATTTAAGCCAATAACTTAATATGATACTAATTACTTAGCCGGGCTTAGTCACTTGATGGCACTGTTGTCAGTCAAAAATAGTAGAATGCAGTGTTACCGGGCCGCGATATCACCTTATAAATTGACTCATTTTTTTATATCTTATTCCATACACAGAAGTATATAATCATTAGAAACCAGTCACCACTTAGACAATCCCAATATATAAGTATATATACCAAATATATATATATATTCATCAGTTACACTATACATACATATATTATATTCCATTTATATATAATATATAAATACCACATTCAATATATATATATATTTAAATATATCATATACATAAAGTAATAAACTCAAAATGTATACTACATTTATATCATAAAATATAATTAAAATCAATTAATGAATAATGTTAGAATAATTTCATAATAATAACTCAATATTCTTGAAGAAAGTATAAAATTAATCAATAAATAACAACATGCAAGTCTTATATAGATAAATGGCACAAAAAACAATAGTTTTCAATAAAATTTCACTATTTCTATCTGTCTGAAAGACAAATCCACATGCACGTCTTTTGTGGTAAAATTAGAGAGGAAACCATTTAACTATGTATATATAACTAATTAAATGTTTATTTATAAAATAGTAGTTATAAATTAGTTTCTTTAAAAATTCAAATTAATTCTTGTTTTACAAAATGTTTGGTTATTTTATTTACAAATGTTTCCTCATGAATACTAAATAAATGAGTTAATAAAAGAAGCTCATTGTAATAACTGCTTTTATCCAATAGCATTTCATCATAATATTTAATTCTATTCAATACTAAAAAAAAGATCTTTATACAGATACATTGATAGTGATGGGAGAAACTATGATTAAGGTGCACAGTTTATTATTTCAGGGAGAGCAGAAGCAAAATATCTATCTTATAAAGTTTTTAATTTCCATAAGATCTGATTGGTTACTAATAGTCACAAGTGCTTGAGAAATTTGCACTCTCAATTTAATTTTCAATACCGTCTGCGCTTTATAAAATATTATTTAAATATATTGCTGCAAAGTTATAACATCGAAAAACTACTGCATAGTAAATCGAAAGATTTCATGCTGTATGTTTATAATTTGAACTCAGTCAATTAAGTGTGATGATATTTAAGATTCACGCTCTCAGATGCAAGTACTTTGGACTGGCTTGGATATATAGAAAGACAAGTAAAGAAGAGAGTAGAATCCACTCTTTTCTTATTAAATTCCCTGTCCCAGTGCTTAAGATCTGATTGGTTACTAATAGTCACAAGCACTTGAGAAATTTGCACTCTCTCAATTTAATAAGCATCTACAGAAAATTTTGCACAATAAGTTTGTGACATTTTTGGATTAATCAATTCAAAAAAGAATAAACTTTAACACATTTGTTAAACCACTAATCTATTTGTATAAAAAGATTATAATATTGAATTTCAAAAATCTTACTTTTCACCAAAAAAACTTTTATTATTGATTACAGTTTCGACCGCACCATGCAGCCTTCATCAGATCACTTTCTAAATTCTTGAGATATTTTTTTAACAGAATATACATAAATATTTTGTTTTATTTATCCCATTAGTTTTCAAATTGATCATGTTTATAATTAATTATTTTTTGCTCTTGTATTTTTAGTAAAAGAAATATTTAATATCACTGATTTTACTTTATACAATTTTGCATAGAACATTGTTTTTAAAAAAAAAAGTCAGAAAAAATAGATCAAAGAAAAGATACCAAATGATGAAAATCAATAATCATTTGAAAAGATTTTACATTCTTCAACTGAAATACTTTTCAAAAGAATGAGATAAAATTGGATTTAAGCTATGAAAAGGCCAATGAAGAAAAAGTGTCTCTGGACATTGTTGTTTTACTTTTGATTGAAATCCTGACAAATGTCGAGCTACTACAGGCGCCTCATCACAAGTTGTGCAATTAGCTTTTTCTTATAATCATATTCTTTCAAAAATTGAAATACATGTTAAGACAAAGCAGATAATGTTCCACCATGGCTACTATCTACAAATTCTACTACCCATTCATGAACTTTTTCCATTTAAGTAATGACTAAACAAATGAGAAAACTATAAAATATTTCTATGACCAGTAGTTTCATCAAGTGATATCACATCAAATAAGGCATTTTTTTCTTTAATTATGAATATAATTAAGAAGAGTATTTCTTTCTGTATTTGATTAGAAAGTTCTAAAAATAAGTTTGTAAAAACCTAAATGATCTATCAAGTGTTGGTGGCCTAGCGGTTAGCATAGCTGCCTTCCAAGCAGCTGGCCCGGGTTCTCTTCCCGGTCAACACTTTGACATATAAATATAATTATAATAATAATAAAAAAATCTAAATGACCTGCCAATAGCTCATCCTAATTACTTAACAAATATACACAATCAACATGTTCGCCAGAATAAACATCTTCAAAACAATAAAAAAAGTAATTAACATACTAAGTGACCCATTACTATAATTAAACAATCCAATAATTTTCCAATTTTTTTTAACCTTTTCAATATGAATCAAGATATTTGAAGCTGTTTTGTATTTATAAAGCAATCAGCATGAACTGAATCAAATATTATAAATGAAATTGTTACTTTTTGATGATTTAATTAATGATGTTTCATGTGATTTTTTTAATCCCTTAAGCCAGCTAAACTCCCTAAATTTTTTCATTGGAAAAAAGGCACAACCAGTAAAATAATTTGCCTTTTTAAGGTTTGTCAATCAAGATATTGTGCAGTAATAACTAGCATTGAAATGTTAAATTTCATATTTAAATTTAATATTTCTGAGTTTGTTCTTCCTGTCTTTATTATTGTTTCTTTATCAATGTAAATCAAGAAATCCGAATTTTAAATGCTAATAAAAAATTTTATTATACTACACTGAATAATTCAGGGTATAGGGGGAAATGCTGTCTAATCTATTACAAATATCTTTGAACAATTGTCATGCCGCTGCTGGCATAAATTTAAGTGGCATTACTTTGCGGATTTAATTTTAAATGTGTTTGCACAAGAGCAAAGATGTTGCATAAGTTATGAGGTGTGACAATTTAATTCTCGGACTGCCTAGGTGATGTCACCCATGATCTAATTGTATAAAAATCACACGAGTATTGAACATTTGTCTTTGAACATGTTTAAGCTAACGTGTGTAAATTTTATGCACATAAAACTAGTTGTTAATTACTATTGAGAAGATAAATATCTGTGTGAATGCTTTGGCATAAAAATGGGTCACAGTGCACTCATTGGGTGAGACTTCTTGGTCAGAAAAATCAATTACACAACTAGATTATCCTGCCTATTTAACCGATTTTAGCTCCCTGTGATTTTGGGTTATTTCCAAAATTAAAAACTGCACTGAAAAGACAAAGATTTTCTACTATAACTGATATCCAAAAGAATGTGAGACAGCAGCTCAACAGTATTCCTGAAAATGAGTCCCAAGGCTGCTTCCAGAAATGGGAACACTATTTTAATCAATATATAGGTGCACAAGGAGATTACTTTGAAAGTGACATAAATAGCCACTAGTGTACACTTCCACGTGAACATTTTAAGATGCATTCCGGTTAATTAAATTGTCACACTTTGTATACTAATATCTTGAATTACTGTCACCCTATGATGTGACAATATAACTTATTGGCATCAGTAAAAATTTGATTCAAAAAGTGATTGCATCTAAAACACGACACATTTACATAACATTTGCATATTAGTTAGAATAAATGTTTGATTTTATCTTTTTTTTTAATAGGAAATTAAATTGAAAAAACATATTCCCAATATGAAAATGGTTCTTAAAAAGATATAATTATTAAGTAAAACAATGCTATATTGGGGAAAATAAAAAGTACAAAATCCACTTTTAACCTTTGTATTTTTGCATAATAGTTTTACCACTTTTGCCCAATTTCCTGCTAGAGGTAAACTGCCAAGAAATCTTTAATAGAACAAATAAGATCCTTTTTTTCTATCAACAATACAAAATTAACAATAGTCAATTATTGTAATATTTTCAGTGATTAAATCATTAATTAATAATTAAATTGAGGTGGATGGGGGTGACTCCTAATTTTAAAATATGATTTTATTGTAAAATAATGACAAAAATGTTTAACTAATTTTATAAATTCAATTTTCTTCCAATCATTCCAAAAACGAATAGTAATAAAACATTTCAAAGTGATTAATAAAAAAAATAAAAAAAATGCAATCCCCATTAAAAATTACAATTAAAGTATATTTAACCATCAAGTCAACACCACCAAACAGTTTTAGCATTCTATTCCTAGATGCCAATATTATTATCATAGAAATAGACTATTGGAGTTATCCGATCATCATAGCTTATATATATATATACAGCCAAAGACACCTCTCAATATCTAAAAATAATCCATATCCTAAATGCCATCAACGCTAACAGAGCCTCCCCTACTATTCTTCTGGGAGACTTTAACACCACATACAATGACTTCAACAAGAGATTTTTGCATCTAATAAATTGCAGATTAATGTGTGGAGAGGGCTTCTTCCCTCCTGAAGCCTACTCTTTCTATACTAAAACTAAAAAGTCCCTGATTGATTTGGTTTACTACACCCCAGACCTCCATTTCAACCTTGATGCAGCCTTGGCCCCTGTTGCTTTCTCTGATCATATGGCTCTAATCTTACAACTTACACCTATTTCAATCCCTACACCTATTGATGGACCTGGTAAAACCATGCGCATGATCACCCAATCAAATATGACCGAAGCGATAGTGTCTGAGGCATACATCCTTTTCCAGAAAATAAACATCCTTTCCCTTCCTGCTGAGGAGGGCTGGTTTTCCTTCATTGGAATACTTCAGTCCATATTAAATCACCACACCAGGAAAATCAAAGGACCTAATGGCCTTCTAAATGACCTAACAGACATTAATATACAACTTCAAGCATCACAGCAAAATTTCACAAATACAGAAAAAATTATCTTCCTTAAAAATCTCTACAAAATCAAGCAAAAGTCCCTTGCAGAATATATATCCATCAGAAGAGCCAAATGTTTCTTAGCACAACAACACTGCTGGACGAGAGACTATCTCAGATGGGCACTGGGGTACAATAAAAAACAAATCACTCCCTTATCCATTAATACTAAAGGAACCAATCTTATTGGCTTTCCAATGATGCAGCACATCAGCAAACAATTCTGCCAATTAATGCAAAAAGATGGAGCTCCTCCTATAAACAGCTGGTTGGATGCTGGTGACCCCGGCGAACATGGCATCACGGAAATCCAAATCAAAAAGAAGATAACATCTCTCCCTGATGGCGTTCATCCTGGCCTTCATGGCATCCCAAATTTCCTTCTCAAACACCTCAGTCAATTCACTGTGCCAATTATTAAAAAAATGATTGATCACCTAGCCTCCGGCAACAGAAACATAACAGATCTTTACCCAGTGGCACTCGTGCCTTTTATTAAAAAAGTAAAACCACTAAAGGACATTAACAGTATCCGGCCAATGTCCATGACCCCATTGCTTATCAAGATAATTGAGTCAATCATTAAAGATCAAATCCAAACTCAAATTCTTAGCCATATCTCGTCAAACCAATACGGAAAAAAGGGATCATCAACCTCGCATGCTATTTCCAATGTAACTGCACTGTTCAATTACGTCAGAGGACATCGTAAATCAAAACCTATTGCTGTCCAGCTGGATGTTGCGGCAGCATTTGATTCAGTCCAGATAAACATTCTCCTGGATATTCTGTTGGAATGTGACATTCCAGCCGGGATTGTACAGATGGTCAGCAATCTGCTCAACAACAGAGAGATTTTTCTCTCTCTTGATGGCAAGATCGCACCAGGCTTCAAGCCATACAAGTCGATCCCTCAAGGATCTCCGCTCAGTGCCCTTTTCTTCACAGCATACATCAACCCTCTTCTGACGGATATAGAAAAAAACTTCCCTGGAATTTTCCTTCTCTCTCTCAATAAAAACTTCAAGGTATTTGCATATATAGATGACATCATGGTTGTGCTTCCCACCATTAAATACCTTCCCCATCTCATGAACATATTAAACAGAAATACAGCGAAACTTGGCCTACAAATAAATTTTAACAAATCTTCCATCTGGAAGATAATGTCTGGTAAACAAATTAACTCTCCCTTTTCTGCAAAACCCCAAAGATACCTAGGTTTCCCAATCTACAAAACTCCAACTGCAATGGCAAGAGAGATTCAAGATGCAATCTTCCATTCAACTGAAGCCATCACCACTTCACTCTCTAGAGTATACCTTTCATTATATGGAAAGGTTGGCCTCAACATGATCATAATGCCGAAAATCTCATATTATCTTCCATTCATTAAAATGTCTAAACAGTTTCAAAATAAAATTAACAGATTATGCACCAAACTTCTCTGGAGAGGAAGGACAATTGCTATTAGCTTGGAGGTATCAAACGACCACGCAGGTTCAATGGACTGTCATTCCACTCAATACAAGCAATCATTTTACAGAAAACCCACAACACTCTACATAATATGATCCTCTCCTGCGGATACTCTAACATTATTAAAAAAATTACACCGACAGATCATCCTCCACCCTCTTCCAGTTCATGGATAGCATCCCTAATAGAACACCTACAATTTTATAACCCGATAATGCCCTTTAACCTTAACCAAAAAATCACCTTATGGGAAGCATACAATATAATCAACTATAATCGACAACCCATTAAAACCAGCCTAAGAGTAACCAACCAAAGACTCATTACACACTTCAAAAGATGGAGTCTGGAACCCAAATTCCTTGACTTCATCATTAAAATAAATCTTAATGCGCTACCCATGAATTGGTTTCTTTATCACCGAAGAGGTTTTACCAGCATTGACCCTATATGTGGTCTGTGTGCTCGTGAAGATGAAACCATAGACCATATTATACACCGGTGCCTAAGACTTAAAACTCTGAAAGATATAATTATAATCAATTCCAACATAAGACCTGATATGATTTTCTCACTTGAAAATGCCATTCATAATGGGTTTTTTTTCAATAATAAGGCTTTCTACCTTTGTCCTTTACTCCATATGGATAGTGAGATGCAAAAGTCTCATGGAATTACCTCCACCACAAATCATACCATTGTTTTATCAAACGCTCAAAAAAATCAAGAAATGTGATCAGCTCCTTGCCTCCAGTAAAGTCTTTGATGACACCTGGTCTTTAACTGCTCTTTCCTTTTCCTGATTATCAATTCCCACCTACCCAGCATTATAGAATAATCAATTATAAAAGAAAATATTCATGTTTAAATTAAAAATGCTAATACCATTAAACAAGTTCTTAGAATCTCTTCACTATACCTAACCACGTAAGAGTATAACAATTGTTGTGTTCTCATAACATAATCTAGCCAGATGACAAATAAAACATTATATAATCATTATTGTACAATTTATTCATTTATTTATCCTTTATTAGTATGTAATCACTATTTATTGTTAATAAAATTTTTATTGAAATGAAAGTATATTTAACCATGATTTTAATTTACTTAATTTGATGCCAAAAATATTTATAACTAATAACTTCATAATCATTGTATAAAAAATAAAATTCCACAGTTTTAAAAGCATTATAAAGTTTTACTTGTCCAACAACAAATTTCTTTTTAAAAAGTACACCTGGGTCTCTTTTTACGCGGACTTATTCAACACGATTTTGAAGTTACGCGATTCGTGTTTCACCGGAAGTCGAACTCCGATATTGCGCTATTACTTTAAATAATAAATTTCGCGCACTTACGTTATATTGAAAGTAATAGCACATTATTGGAATGCGACTTTCAACTTAGTAATTTCAATATTTTCAGTGCTTTATAATAGTAAGATTTTATGCAATAATGAAATTAAAATCATGATTTCCACATTTTAAGTATACACACATTAAATTTTACAAGATTATGTGCGTGTTAATTTTGCATTTTAAATCACATTCTGTTTTTGCTTTTTAAAAAAGAACGTAATCAATTACTAATCATTTAGTGTCCACAAGTTTATTTTTAAAAGGTCAGTAATAGCAGTGGGCACAATTAAATTTGACAATTAAAAATTAAAATCTGATTTTTAATTATAATTAACAATTTAAAAATTACTTACGGCGACTTGAAATAATATGATGTGAAATTTGATTTTTAAACGGAATTGAAAATTAAAGACAAAAATAAGAATTTAATTTTTAATTGTTAGTTTCATAAACAATCAATAAAATCATCATCTCAAAGATTAATTTCTAATTACATTGTCACCAGAAAACCAGTGACACCACATAAGTGTGAAGTTGGCGCTAGTTGTTTGCAAACGAACGTTCATTTCGACAAATAGCTATAATAATTAAAACGTATATTAAAAAATGTAAATTACTGTACTGTAAATTATGCATAAAAATATATTATTTTGAATAAAATTAAATATTATAGTTTAAAAAAGTTTGTCTTGTATCAATTTTTTTCAAATTTGAAATTTTTTATTAGTCATATTTTATTTCCTTATTTTTTTTTTGCGCGAATTTTAAAGTAATTTTACGTTGGTGCTTTGCTTTTACGCGAATTTTGAAAAATCACAGACCACACCTCCCCCCCTTTTCAATGTAAGTTACGTCTATTTTTGCGCGATTTCGTTTGCGTGTTTTTTCTGAGGAGCCTATCTATCGCGTAAAACGAGACCCAGGTGTAAATAAATGAAAAAAGTAAAGGGAAAGATGCCTCACTAGTATAATATTTCTAAATAAGTGAATGATGAACAGAAAATATTTAATATTGATATACTATGAAATCATTATAATTACCAGGCACTTATAGACAACTTATAACCCACAAATATTTTCATATATATAATTAATAAGTGTGATAATGCTCAAGACTAAATGGGCTTAAAGATTGCCTTGACAATAGTTTGAGATTGTTGACTGTTATTGATACAGGGATTGACTAACTGTTGACTGGTTTTTAATGAAATCATATAACGCAGGGGTCCCCAACCTTTTTGCACTTAAGAGCACATTCTATAATACTGGCCAGGTGGCGGGCACCATTTATTTTTTTCGATGTAAATTTATAGTTGGATATTGTTAATAATGCACATAATGTACAAAAAAATATTTATTTCAAAAATAAAGTATAGTATGCCCTACAATTTGATTACAATATAGTACAATAATTTATAAGAAATTTTAAAAATTAAATTTATTTGTATCAGATACATAATTTTTATCGTATTCGGATAGCAGCGGACACACATAAAATGGTCCGCGGGCACCATGGTGCACGCGGGCATAGGGTTGGGGACCCTGGACATAATGGATCTTATAATCTGTTGACTTAATATCTTGTAATCCAACTTTTAAAACTTTTTTTTTGCAAAAACCTTTTCTTTCTACACAGTTTCTATTATGTTTGGGAATAATACAGAGGCAATAAATATAATTAAAGTTATAAATATTTATTTGGAATAAATAGTATAGTATGATAAACAAATTCATTATAACCAATATTTAGCTAGAAAATAAGTTAGCAATGAATCAGTCTTATGTTAAGCATAATGTTAGATTATTAAAATGTGACTAGGATATGCAAGTGATTGATCACCATTGTCAAAATCAGTGATTGATCACCATTGTCAAAATCAGTTAATAATGGTGTTAACATTATAGTTATCCTACAATAAATTACTAGGTTTGCAATAGTAATGGTGGTTTTGGTTACTAAAATGTAACCCTGATTAAAGTAACTTGTTTATCCATCACTTGATCAAATTATAAATATTTTGATTAACATATAATTAATTCAATTTACACATTAAAGATGATAACTACTCTTAAATCATTCTGAGCTTCTTACTCTTATTTAAATACAGAGGACAAATCACAGTGAAAAATATATTTTATTATGACTCTGTAAATGTTATTAGTTGCTATAATTTTAACTGTCACTAGTTTACAAGGATGATGATTGGCTGAAAATAGTCTGTTCAAACGTAAATTAAAAAATTTCTTCCACTTGTAATTTTATTTCTGTAATCTTCAAGATATTGAAGCATGGTTCTGATTGTTGAATGTCGTCTGGAGATATATAAGGTCCTCAAATACAAAAAAAAAAATCCCATGTGTTACCTGTGTAAATGCCATGAATATCTTCATTGGTTTAGAGAATGAACATCTCTTGGCCTTGTTTGTCTGTGATTGTAGAAGCCTATTTAGTGGCATCACTGAACCTGTAGGGCTTTGCAAACTATCTAAAACTTGTCTTTTAAAGATGGATCTGAAGTATTGTTCTTTTTTTTGCTCAATTAGATTTGAGAATATATAGGTTTATTGTGAAGATTCCAGTATTTTTGAATGTTTAATACAGAATAGGTTATCATATTTGCAACCACATTAGTGGTTATCATCAAGTAATCAACTGAAAATAGTATCCATGCTGCTGTTGACTATTCTGAACTGATGTCAGCAAAAAATATATTCTTATTAAAATTGCTTGAGAAAATCATTAATTTATATCTATAAATAAGCATTTATTTTTATAGCGTCTGTATATAATTGTAATTACATTCATATCGGCCTTTCAAGCCAATTGTGCAAACGCTTTGCGAGTGTTAAATAATAAATGAATACCCTCTGACCAATACAAGATATAGAATTTATGCAGGAATAAAAAGAATCCCTCTTATTCCTACAACTCAAATATTTATATATGAGCAAATCTGATTAAGTTTCAGTTGGAATGACGTTTAGTAAATTCTAGAAAATTTCATCAGCGTCATTTATTCAGACATTATTTATAGTAATTTAAAGTGACCGTTCTATCGTCACGCCTTCTGTGCCAGTACTTCAGATTTGCTCATATATAAATATTTGAGTCGTAGGAATAAGAGGGATTCTTTTTATTCCTGCATAAATTCTATATCTTGTATTGGTCAGAGGGTATTCATTTATTATTTAACACTCGCAAAGCGTTTGCACAATTGGTTTGAAAGGCTGATATGAATGTAATTTATATCTGTAAATTTAGCCAGTAAGTTAATTAACCTTGAAAAATTATTGATAACACAAATTTCAGTCCTTTACTTCACTTTTGCTTTGCTTGAAATTGCTCAAAATTACGCTTAAACATTCAACATAATACTAGCTCTCCAACATACAGTAAAGCCACGAACTATGCTGTGAGTACACAAATTCAATTATACACTATCCACAAAAAAAAAAAAAAAATGTAAATAAACAAAAAAAAAAAATTGAAATTTCCAAAATTTAATACATTTCAAGATACCCGAGCAGTCATTTCCCATTTCCGAGAGCTGTATATGACCATGTTTAAAAAAAAAAAATTGTAAACAAATTTTAAATTATACCAGTAGCTGCTCTTCTGTTTTGGAACATCATAAACAAGCAAGTTCATTAATAACATTTCTTCAATTTTATTTTGATAGCACATACATTTTAGATTCTTTCTGAATTTGATATGCAATATTTCAAGTAAAAAAAATATTTTTGAAGTTCGTACTGATTTAAAAACATCATAGTTTCTTGATAACAAGATTAATCTATTACGTTTCTATGATGAACAAAATTATTGAAAAAAAAAAAAAACCTGCCCAAAGGATTTTTTAACTGTAATGAAAATCAGACATTTTGCTATTTATTTAAAAATTAAAAATATAATGCAATATGTTTTTTTTTTTTTTTCCAGTGAATGAAAAATATATGTAAATGTCTTACCTCAATATATAATTAATAACTATGATTATTATTGGTGGGTTTTTTTTTTTAGTTTACATTACAATTTTAATTTATATATGCATACTATGCATATAAAAAAGTATCTCCATAATATATGTGTGTGGGGGTTAAAAATACTATTCAGGTGCAGTTCTATTCTAATCAATATTTATCAACAAAATGTGAACTATTATACATTATGTATAAGTAGGTGGCGGAGGAGGGCTTGGGAACAAAATATGGCATATATAATGGTTCCACTGGAATTTTTACAAATTCTATATTACTTTTAATTATTGCCCAATTTTATGTTTATGATAAATAAATAATCTTTTATCTTTCAATGGCTACTCATAAATAAATATACAAAAACGAGCAAAGGGCAGAAAAAAATATTAGATTTTACTATGATTTTTATAATAATCTATAAACCAATAACATATCCACCTATCTCACATGCTAATCTTTTAGTTTCTTTATCTGACATTTCATCTAGTTTCGCCTTAGTGTTATAATTAATCTATTTCCAGTCATATCCTTGCTATAAATTCAAATAATATTGGTTGCCATTAATATTCTTTATAAGATAATCTTTCTTGCTCATGAAAACAATGCTTGTGTTCATTATAAAATAATATTTCAAAGAATCTATTGCTTTCATTCTCTTCATTATAGATTCAATATCATCAAATCCAGAAAGTTGAATAACATATTGCTTAGTCTTTAAACTTAGCCACAATATTTCAGAATATTATAGAAAGAACATAATTAAATATAAATTTTCCAGTGCCTTTAAATTATATCGAGAGAGGGCTCATACTTCAATATATAACCACTTTATGATAAATCCCCACATCTTTTAATTTGATAAATGTGGGGGTGTATACTAGAGTTCAAGATATTTGTTAACATTCAAATCTATTCTTTTCTCTGGAAAACTATCAGATCCATCTTCTCAAACTAATAATCACACAAGCTAAAAATTGTCAAGTCTTTCATCAGGGTTACAAAGACATACAATTTTTTTTTAACATTAATTATTAAACTAAATTAAATGTTAAACGTATTTAAAACATTAATAATATTCTGTAGGCCATCTTTTGAATAGGCAAGATAATGATCATTTTTAACATTATCAGCCCACTGCAGGATGAAGATATATCCATGTTTAATCCAGTTGCCTTTGATCTCTAACCCATTTTTTTTATTTCATCCATTCATCTTACATTTGGTCTCTTTCTAGGTCTTATACAATTTCATAAGATCCCATTTAAAATGTAAGCTGTACATCTATTATCATCTCTTCTAGCAATATGCCCACCCCCACCCCATTTCAGTCTCTTATTTCAATGATGTTTCCAATACCTCTTTGTTTTCTCATCCATATATTTTGTTTTGATCTCTTTTTGTTATTCCTAATATACATCTTTCCATACTTTGTTGAGTGATCTGAAGTCTGTGAATTCTCTTTTGATAAGTGTGCAAGTTTCAGATAAGAACTTGTAAAACATGGTCAGGCATTGGTGACCTAGTGGTTAGCATAACTGCCTTCCAAGCAGGCCCAGGTTCGATTCCCAACCAGCGCTTTGACATATAAAAAAACAAACTTGTAAAACATATTTATTAAAAAAACCTTCCTTTTCAAACACGTAGGCATTTTTCTTGAAATATTATTTTTACTAAAAAAAACACCACGCAAGTTTAATTCTGTGATTAATTTCAGTCATTATATTGGTATCAATCATCTGATCAAGATATTTATAACTGTTAACTTTTTCTAATTCATTATTTTCAATCTCTATTTTCTTTTTCTTAGCATTTATCTTATTTTCATCTGATAACTCTTGCAATATTTCCAGAAGCATTGAAACATTCTTTTCAAAAACAACAACATCTTGAAAATTTAGGACTTAAATAATCTATATTTATTTGTAATGCCTTAGCTTCCCATTTTAATCCACAAAAATACTTCTTGTAAATTGCTGAAAAAAGTTTTGGAGATATGGAATCATCTTGCTTTTCATCCTTCTTAGTATCATCATGTAATCGCATTATTTTTGCATTCTGATAAGTATTCCTCAGTTTTGAATAACATTCTAGGTCTATATCATGATGATCCAATACTTATAGAATCAAATGTCCTTTCATAATCTACAAATCCAAAGCGTAGCGACAACTTATATTCATAGGTCATGCAATGTATATCTAGCTGATAGATCTGTAATTTCTAATAACTTCTTTATCAACTTTCTTAAATATCAATATTATTATTACATTCTTCTAATCATCTGGTACATCTTTATCATTTAGACATTTGATCTATAACTTTGCCAACAATTTTTCTATTTCTTTACCTGCTTTTTTAAAGATATATATATATATCAATTGCAAATCTGCCATTTCCTGGAACTTTTGCCCTCTTCATAGATTTAATTGCATATTTCACTTCATTTAAAATGCTGGGCAATTCAGAAGATGTAGCACTTGTAGGGGATAATATATCTTCTAGTTATTTGTTACTTATATAATTCTTTATAGAACTCTTCCACACATGAAATATGAGTATTCTATAAAGAATTTAATTAAATCACTAAATATATTTATTAAAGATGAAAAGCAGTATAAAATAGTAAAAAAAAATTTTTTTTTATTTTATCAAAAGTTATTATTTATAATTAATATGTAATAAAACACTTTAACATAATTAAAAAAAACAAAGACTTCTATAGGCAGTATAAAAACATAAAACGATGCTTGAATTCTATTCTGCCTGCATTATTGTTTTCAAATATATATCAAATTCAATATTTTTGTTTTTAAAAAGGATCATTCTTATTTGATCTAGCGACTAGGAACTGCATTATCTATGGATTTAGATAAAAAAAATTTATTTGAAATTACCTAATCTAGACTTTGATCTTCACATCTAGTTCAGTATAACAATGTCAGGTTAAAATCATTGAGAATAAATGTAGAACTCTAGAATAAATAATTAGGCTAAATGATTTTAAACAATATATACATATATTAATATTTTTTATTTGAAGATTTTTTTTTTTAATCCATGATTTTTAAAACAAAGAGGTAGTATCCTAGGTTACCCAAATTTCATTCATTACACAAAAAACAAAACCATCCAAACAAAGCATTTAGCAATCTGAGGTTACATAAACAGGCACCATATGAAACGGATTTTTAAACCAAGAGAGTATGAGTCGTCTTGTAGACAATACCATTGCTAAATATATTTATTAAAAGAGAAGGTTCCTTCATAATTCAAAATATTTTATCTTAGTTCTTAAAATATCTTTATATCAAACATAGACTCTTTTTAAGTTTAAAATATCTTGATCTCAGGTTTTAAGATATATTTATCTCAAATATAAATTCTTTTACAAGTTTAAGATATCTTGGTCTCAGGGTTCAAATTCAAAATAAAATGCACTTGGAACAAAATTTTTAATACTAATACTTTAACTTCTTAAAAAATATGATAATTATTATTTAATCTAGACATGGAACATTTGACACTGCTCTTAATTTATTTCGGAATCTTAATATTTTACGACAGTAGAAATGAAATTACATAATAACAAAGTACTCAAATACTTAAGTAATAATATAACTGGTAAGTGGAAAAACATTTCCAAATACTTTACAATTATTTAAATATAACTATTTCACTTCTACTGACTGTAAAATACAGAAATCTTATATTTTCTGATGCAAATTTGAATTAGCAATCGTAAGGGCATCTTTTATGCTGCCAACTACATAAGTTAATAATATAAACATTTATCTTCTAAGAATGCACATAGAATAATAAATAATTATTAAGCAAAATGAATGAATAAACACTATGGGACCATTAAAATGTACTCTTAAAAAAATAATTATTAATGCAAACTTTATTCAAGTAGATTTTCTCATAAATAGATGTGCTTATGCAATGATATCATAATGGCAATAAAACAAAAATGTATTCAATTAATAATAACAACATATAATAATCCATATAATAAAAATATTATTTCTTTTAATCTACTATATCTCTAATTACAAATATTAACAATTTTATACATTGATGTACCTTTCTTAAAACCATTTATATAAGTACCATTCTCTACCCAATAGTTCTCTTATTCATCAAATACAGTCTTTATTTCAAAACCAGTACCCATAATGTAAAACAATATATCTATATACCTTTGTCCACACTACTAAGAGATACACACTTTTTTTAATCAAAAAATAGTATTGAAAATCACTGTGGAGAAGCTTAAAAAATATTAATACAACAGCAACAAATATTATGCAATATAAGAGACCCTTATAACATTAACAATACCTATATTGAGATGAGGAAATAACTATCTCTCGACACTGATAATATACTTTAAGTTAAAAAAGTATAGTGGAGCTAATAATGAATTGTCAAGTGGTTACAGGAGTTAATAGGATTCAGCAAATTTACAATTAAATCTACACTTGATTTAGGTCTGCCAAAGTGTTTAGTAATTTTTATATGGCATCATTGGATGTATATGAATTATATGGATCGGTGGAACATAATAAATCAATAAATATAATTTAAAAACTTTTGTTAGAATATAATGTAGATGTTTGTAAAGCCAGATTCATTATGGAAGTGTTGGAATGAATTGATGTTGATATTACTGCAAAATATGGAAGAATTATTATCAAATGAAAAATGTTTGGCCAATGTTTGGCAGTTAAATGGTATAGTGTATTATTTGTATGTTTTGGAAATGGAAAAATATATTATAAAGCCATTTATAAGGAGTAATTATGATTTATTATATAGAAGATATGTTGATGATGTTTTTGTGTATGAATCAAAAGATATGATAGAGAATATATTGACAAGTTAAATGCGAATTCTGGTTTGTCATGGACTATCGAGTTTGAGTATGCTGGAATTTTAAAATATTTAGATGTGAATAAATAGTTTCTGTAATGTCTTTGGGTATAAAATGATTGTTAAAACATCAAATATAAAGAATTTTATACACTCATCATTGAATATTCCTTTAAATTATAAAATGGCTGGATTAAAATGTTTTTTGTATCGCAATTTGTATCTTTATAAATTTGAGGAAGATAAAAAAAAAAAGAATACTGAGAGATATATTATTGATGACTTAATAAGCGTGGGATATAAGAAAACTATATTACACAGGCAACTGAATTTGTTTTTTAATTAAATAAATGTAAAAAATAAAGAAAGACAAAAAGTGGCTTTGGCTTATGTGCCATCTATAAGTATGAAGTTAAAAAATTTAATTGGTAAAGATTATAATATAGGATTCCGATCACTTTTGTGTTTAAATAGACTAATAAATAATTCAAAAGATAATGTGGAAGAAATGAATATATGAAGTGGTTTATTCAATTACCTGCAGAGAAATTGGTTGTAATGCTATTTATTACAGTGAAACAAATACTAATGTATTAATGCAATTTGCAACAACATGTTTATTAATATAAAAAACCTAAAATTGATTCGCAAGTTAATTCTGTTTTTTCAAATCATGAAAGTATTTGTGGGCTTGAGTTTTCTTCTCAAAATATCAGTACGATGTGCAATGAATCGAAGGATAGAAAGAGGAAGTTGAATGGGGCTTGATTTTTGCTAAGTCTAATAACATTGTCAATTAGCGTAACACTAGTGTTCCATTGAACATGCACTGGAATATTAAGCATTCAGTTCCAATATGTTGCCACGATTCTGGTACATGGTACCGAAAGCGCTTGGCAAAATAGTACTAGTGATTAATATTTGTTGATTTTTTTTTCTACTTTGGTTGTCACATTTTATACATGTACAATAATTTAAATAAATACTATTATATAAATAAGTGATTTATTCATTCTAATATACTCTTTTGAAATGTTTACAAATAAATGTTATATTAATAAAAGAAAAAAAAAGAATGCTTTATTTATTTATATATTATATTGATAAAAGAAAACTTTATTTATTTATATGTTATATTAATAAATGAAAAAAAAAAAGAACGTTCTATTTATTTATACAAAAAAATAATAATTTAGAATTGCATAAATAATATTTTTGAATCAGTATGATTAAAAAATAAGATGATGGCCTTTTAATGGAAAGTTTCAAGACATTAATTTTAAATTAATGAAGTTTTGCTATTGAAAGAATTTATTTATAAATAAATAATTTTTACATAAATAAACATTTGGTTTCTAAAGGTCAGTGTATTTTATTTTTGTTTTTCATTATTTTAAAAATAAAAACAATTTTTTAATCTATAATAGATTTTCTATCAGCTTTAATTTTTGGCATCCAGAACCAAATAACTGACTTTGATTTGCCATGTAATTAACAACTTTCTGCTGCAGTGCTGTTTTTATTGTTTTCTTTAAAAAAAAAAAAAAAGCATACATAATTTTGTACTGTTAATTATATCTAATTTTTTTTATTGTAAAATATGGACACTGATTAATAAAGTTAGGAACAGATTAGAAGCCTTTGAGATGTGGTCATAAAGAAGAATGAAAAAAAATCAGATGGATGAATAAAATAATAAATGGCATACATTTTGCAGAGTAAATGAAAAAAGAAAATTAATTGAGGAAATTAGACAGAATGAGAAACTGGACTGGACATATATTAAGAAGAAAGTATAGTTTAATGGAAGATGTTTTGGAGAGAATGGAAAGTAAAAACAAGAAAGGATGGAAAAGATTGGCATTGCTGGTTGATATGAGATGGGAAGAGTTATGAGAAATTAAATAGCGGGGCAATGTAGAGAACTTGGAGAAATGGATGAATTGGTGGTGTAACTACTCTCTGGATCTGGCCATGGAACAGAATACTATTGATGACTTATTGATTTTCAAAAAAATATGATCATATATAGCAATAAACAGGCATTTATCAGAGAATTCATAAAATTTTGAAAGAAAATACCCGTCTATAAGTTTTCTGACATTAGGCAGTCATCATATTGATTATAATACAGGATATTCAATTTATCCAAATCACTTCAAACACTTTTAGCAAAAACCTTTTATTTAAGATATTATAGCAAAAATAAAGGAAAGGATGACTTTGGTAATATTTCTGAATACAGGGTATTTATATATGTGAATAATTCTGGTAAATAGTGTGAAGAAAATAATGTTGATTCCATGTAATTAAATGAGTGTTTAATTTCAGAACTAACGAATCAGTGATAAAATTTTGCTATTCCAAAAATTCGTATTTTCTGATTTTGATTTCACAAAAATAACTTAGAAAAAGAGTTTTAGATAATGTAATTCTGATTTTTGATAGATATGTACAATATATAATTTATTTAATTCATTGTTATTTTTTAAAAAAGTATATGCCAATGCTGCTTATCAAATACTGCAAATTATTTTAAAATATCAGTATGTCATTTATGGCAACTGACACTTTTCAATAAGTAAGGAGTAAATTATAAAAGTCTCAATCAAGCTTTAAAATTCAGTAATATTATCAGTTATATATACATATTAAACAACTCTAGATTCAAATGCTGTAGAACATTTATTAGTAGTAAATATTTTAAGTTATTTTACCTTATAGAATGCTGAATTTACATATGTATATGATAACAAACAAATGAAATTGACTTTAATTCCTTTAAAATACTTTATTGGATTGCACAAATTTTAATATATTCATTTTCTTTCATTGATATATTTGAAGAATTATTTTATAAACAAATTTAGTTTCATTAAAAGTTAATATATTAAAATTTTCTTTTAATTAATTTTCAAATAATTTATTTTACTTATAGTTTATTTCAAACAATGAATTTCTTAAAGATTTGTTTTTAAGAGAGAGAAAATCTTTCAGGTAATGAAAAATTAATATTGTTTCATCAAATGTTCTGAGTTAATTAAATATTAAATATATCAAATATGCTACAAAATTATTATTATTATTATTATTATTATTATTATTATTATTATTATTATTATTATTATTATTATTATTATTATTATTATTATTATTATTATTATTATTATTATTATTATTATTATTAATAATAATAATAATAATAATAATAATAGATATATACATTCTTTTTTGGACTCTGCCATCGAGCAGAAGAGACATTGGACCACTTTATTTATCAATGTGTAGCACTTAACCAAACACGACAGATGATGTGTAACACCTACAGAAAACTGGGTACAATCATTAATCACATAATAGCTGCTTTTCAGGGAAGATCAATACCTAGCATTAGGGCAGCCACATTTGTTCTATATGCATACTGGTGCACCCGATGTACTTTCTTAATTGGCAATAACAACAGACAACACCCAGCTACATTTAGCAACAAACTGCTACACATTCAAAATAGAGATAAAATAATAACCAACCCCCACTGATATGCAGCAACATGGTCATTGTTAAAACAACCATCAATGCTGTGAATGCTGCAAAGAAAACTATCATACAACTAACATTCAAAGTGACATGCGGACAAAACTAAATAAGCTTTTCAAACTTTAGAACTCTGATTATTTTTGCTTTTTTATTTTTATATTGTTATAATCCATTAACCACAAAGTGTAACCACTAAATTCATTTATATGTGTTTACCCTAATATTATTCATTGTATGTTAAATTTCAAATTTTCTAGATGTACACTTATATAAACCATTGAGATCAATAAAGCCTTTATTGAAACTTATTATTATTATTATTATTATTATTATTATTATTATTATTATTATTATTATTATTATTATTATTATTATTATTATTATTATTATTATTATTATTATTATTATTATTAATAATAATAATAATAATAATAATAATAATAATAATGTTTTCTGAAGTAGCTTTTAATAATTTAAGAATAAACTCTTCAGGGTTAATTAAAGATTAAAAATATCAAACATCATACTGCTTTTACCACCATATACACATTGTTTTTGAGATTAACTTTTTAATAATCTAGGCATCAGATATAAAAGACTCAGGCAAGCTTGGAAATTCAATTGTTCAGTAAAAATATTAAAAGAAAGTTATAAAAGACTTTGTCCATACAAAAATCAGACGAATAGCATAACCATTACTGCTGATAGCCATGCTCTTGCAATAAACAATTAACTGAAGAACCTTGTTGATTATTCCCACCTATCCATGGCCAAAAGGAGCCATTTATCAAATCTCAAGTATGATTATATATAAATTGCATGGAATAATTTATCTGGAACATAAACTAATAGTCAGAAAAAACATACCTCCAGCATAAAGAAGGCTGCTTAAAATCTACCAATTTTAAACTTAGCAGATTTATCATTTCTGTATTGCTTAAATCCAATTATATAGACCCACTATATATTATATAAAATTAATCAACTTCAACTACAACGAATTTATTTTAAAAAAAATCCCCCAAATTTAAACAGCAAATCATAATAAACAACTAGAGAATTTCCATATAAGACAGAACTTTCCTTGGTCTTTTCATAATCCAAGTATGTATAAATTGATTACATGAAAATATTCAAGGTAGCATAAAAGTTGCATTCTTTTTTTATAAATCAAATGTATTTAATATTCATGATATGCTAGATTATATTTAAAATATTTTACAATATATATTAAGTGGGATTCGAACTCAGACTTTCACACGACCTACTACTCTCAGTGCCATCTCATATTGCTGACTCACCTGATCACACACATGTTGAAAAGATAAATAATCACCAATGTACGTATTTCATGCTAAACCAGCAATCATCAGTTGGTCTAGATTACTATCCTCATACATATATATAATCAGTGCTCAGCTTTATATTAAGATAGCCAATCTTCATACTTTAATGGACAGGCTTCAAACTATTCCAACTCACAACTCTTTAGCCTGTCCATTAAAGTATGAAGATTGGCTATCTTAATATAAAGCTGAGCACTGATTATATATGTGTGAGGATAGTAATCTAGACCAACTAATGATTGCTGGTTTAGCATGAAATACGTATATTGGTGATTATTTATCTTTTCAACATGTGTTTGATCACGTGAGCCAGCAATATGAGATGGCACTGAGAGTAGTGGGTCGTGTGAAAGTCTGAGTTCGAATCCCGCATATATTACATATATAAATGCAGGTTTAAACCTGTACAATGTATTAATATATATTAAGCTAGGATATTTTCTTGCTTCATACTGAATTAAAATTAAATTTGGCAACTAAGATTTGAAATGAAATTTATAGAATAATTTAAATATTTTAGAACGTAGTTATTTGAAGCAGCATTTGCATTTAGGAACACATCCCAATAAACTTGCATATATATATGTGTGTGTGTAAATTATCATGCATGATGTATGTAGGAACCATTATTGCTATTAATTTTTGTCAAATATTTTTATTACAAAAATGTAGTTTCAAGTTTTTGTTCCCCCAGTCAATATTTCTTCTGTATGATTGGCAAAATTATGATTTAGTAACATATCGACTTCTGTTTTCATAAGCTGGAACAGATATTATTCCCATCAAATGAGTTATACAGTTGTTTTATAAGACTATAGATGTGTGTGAAAATTTGTCTTGTCCAAATGATAAACAATGGCCCTATATGAATGTTTCCATGGATGTGCTGCACGTACATTTTAAATTTTTATCTATTATCATTTATTTGAAAGAAAAATACGTACATTTAAACTGTGTGTGTGTGTGTGTGTGTGTGTGTACAAGCAAAATATTTTTTACTATGTGATCTGTTTATTACAAGATTAAAAATAGCTTTCCTAAATCAATAAACTTTCTTCAGAATGAGAATGCCCATATATGCACTTATATAAAGATATAAACAATTTACTTATTCGTAGTAAAAACAAAATAAAAATAAATTTATTAAATAAATATTAAGAAATATAAAATAAAAAATATAATAAAATAAGTCTGAATGACAAACCTTAATACACATCCTTACATTTGTAATAAATCTTAATTTGTTTACTAGTTCAAAATTGCAAGATAAAATAAATAAAACTGTTCAATTTATATTTCAAATGTCATTAGTTGGTTAGACAGAATGTAAGCATTTGATAATAAAGAATAAAAAACCAGAGACAGACAGTTGTAAGTCATTTTTTTTAAAATAAGAAAAAGTTTGATAAATAAAATAAAATGTGCACATCTATTTTATATTTGTGTGTGGATTAAACATAAAGCATATACCTAGTGGTTGTACTTGAGAATAAAAAAAAAAAAGACCAAGAAAAAAATGAAACAATACATATGCGCGTTTCTACAAGTGCCAGATCACAAGTGGGAATTTAAAAATGGCCATGTTACCATTGAGGAAATCACATTTTTCTTCAAAAATGGTCATCACAGAGTATATATCATTACATGTGAAGTAAATGAACAAATAAAAAATATATTTTGGATGCCAATATAAGATCATTAAAAATACAGCACATAAATAATTATTATCATTAATGAGATGAATAATAGGATATAGATAAAAGATATGGGTGCAGTGTTTGGTAAATTTGGAAAAATAGGCTGAAAGGATTATGAGGAGATATTAGTCTGACTTATGGATTGTATTTTTTTTTTTAAAAATTCAAAAACATGAATAAGCTACAATATTAGGTAAGCAATTACTATTAGTACCAACAGAGATATACAGTATGGATACGACCATCTCTAGAGAAGATAGAACATTTCTGGCTACGTAAATCAAAAATTAAACTACAGAAGTACAGAGAGAAAGCATACAAGACCTATATGGAAGTGGCTATATTAATTGATGAAGTTGCACATTACATATATTTGTTTATAAAGACAATGGTTAAAAACAATATCAGAAGAAGTTATACATTTCAAAAAAAAAAAAAGAAAGACTGATAGTCAGATAAAAATACAGGTAATCAGCATATTATAAATGGCCTTGATACCAAGCTAAATGAAGATGACAGATATAAGGAGAACAGAAGATTATGACAAAAAATTATAAAAGATAAAATATGAGAAAATAATATATACAAATGTGAATTACAGAATAATTTTTCTCTATACTGTTAATATATATATACAACATTCAGTTTATGTCAAAAAACTTGTAAAAATAAAATAACTGTTTATGTTTATGACCCCAGGTTTGAATTTCATCTTGAATTCCATCACAAATCAGAAAATCATGCCTTATAATCCCTGACATCATAAATAATCCTTTTATTCTTATTGGTTTTATCTGCTTCCATTTCTATTACATATATACATTAATGCTGTGTTTATTTAAAATAGATACAATATTTTATATATTTGAGACTTTTGTTCACTTCTATAATTTTCCTTGCTTTTCCCCAATAACTTTTCTTTATGTCATCTTTAACTTTCTTTGAATACTGCTTTACAGAATTCCATATCTTCTAAATAGAGCACTTTTAATTATTTTTAGATAATTTTTTTTTCTTTTTTAAATATATTTCTTTGTCTGAATAAAAAATTTACTGATAAATTATAGTTTAAATTTCATGCTATGCCCTTAATTACCATTAGTAAAATATCTCTTACCTTATTAAACTCAATCGAGTTCGAGACATATTCAATCATTTAACATTTTAAAGTAAGTTGAGCATTAAATTCAATTCAATGGGGTTTTCTGAAAGATAAAAGATATCAATTGTTATTACTGGCTTTCATAGTAGATGGTAATTGCCTAGTTTTGGATTAACAACTTATATCTCGCTATTAATGAATATTCTCCACTGTGCATTGTTAGAGTGACAGATATTACATAACTTTAGGGAATAATTATACGATTAATTTACATTATGCTTACTTCAGTTCTATTCAACCTTTTAATCAAATTAATATATCAGTATAAATAATGAGAGTATAAGGCAGTTGATACAGTTTTAACTGTGTGCTTTCTGTGTTTTAAAAATCCAAGTCTCAATCATGCACCTTAAATAAAAGGATTTCCTTTTATCTAAGGTGACTATAGCAGTTGCCTTGTGTTCTGTTATTATACAGATTTTGATCTAGGTTATGCATTCTTTAATTTATTCAGTAAAAAATAATTAATTGAATGATTTGTTGCTGGAGAAGTTGGGTGAAGCTCGAACACCAGAAATGCCATATTGAGCCTCTATCCCCAAGAACATACATCTCTCAAGACTATCACTCTAAAGCCATTGTGCTAAACTACTTAAGACAAAAAAAAATAAAAAGCATAGTTAATAACTTGGAGATCATGTATTTATTTAAGCACTTCCTGCTGCAAGATGAACATAATTCCATTCAACTGATGAATTAAGGTGTTTTTTTTTTTAGTTTATTCAAGTAAAAAAGTAAATATAGTGGATTTGAACTCAAACTTTCAAGCACCTTCAACTATACACACTATATTATACAACTGATACACATGACCACACACATGTAGAAAATATAAATAATCACCAATACATATTTCGTGCTAAAACCAGCACTCATCAGTTGATCCAGATTATCATCTCCCACACATATATATAATCAGTGCTCTGATTATATTAAGATAGCCAATCTTCATACTTTAATGGACAGGCTTCAATCTACTCCAACCTCCAACTTTTCAGCCACCCATATCATTGAAAATTTGATGGTGGAAAGTCCAAATCCCATGCTGATGCCAATATTATTGCCATGCCCATGTTGACCTGAAGTCATTCTGACCCCTCATGTATAGGATCTTATCCATTTAAATACATAGAAGAGTGAAGGCAGGATCCAAGCTTCATATGTAAATATTTGGAAACCAGGCACTCTTCACAAACATGTCCATTAAAGTATGAAGATTTGCGATCTTAATGTAAACTGAGCCTGGTTATATATGTGTGTGAGAGATGATAATCTGAACCAACTGATGAGTGCTGGTTTAGCACGAAATACCTGTATTGGTGATTATTTATCTTTTTTTACATGTGTGTGGACATGTGTATCAGTTGTATGAGATAGTGTGGATAGTTGAAGGGTGCTTGAAAGTCTGAGTTCAAATCCCCTATATTTACAATTAAGCTCCAGGTTTGTGAAGAGTGTCTGGTCTTCAAATATTTAAATAAAAAGTTTTTTTTTTTTTTTTTACATGAAATTTTTGTTTTTAAGTTTGTTAACACCAGAAAGTAATCCGTGCACCCAGCCTATAGCAGTATATATATAATTAAATGCTAAGATTAAATCGTCTTTGTTTTAATCTCACTGTACTAGTGAAGATTATTCCGTATAAGTAAATTTCTCATTCAAAAAACTATCAGACAATTTGAAAAAGTTAATGAACCACTACATTCAAAAATGTTTTCGATGCCTAAGCATATCATGTGATCACGCATTTAAAAATATACCTATAAGTGACTCTAAAAATAAACGTAAAATACGAAAACATCTGTTTAAAGCGATTATAAAAAGAAGAGAAAGTAGTAATTTCTTTTCATGAAAAAAAAGTTCCTCAGAATTGCTTACACATTTCAATTCTTACATATCAACATTATTAGTTTACAGTCGTCGTCCCCTCTTTTAAAAAATACAACTTTGCCGCTAATAAAATTAAATAAGAAAAAGGAAAAGGTCAGTTTAAAAAAAAAAATAACAATGTTAAGAAAATATTCATAATAAATTATTTGAAAGAACATTATTATCTTTGCTGCCGTTTGCAATAATAATTCGAATTTATTACTCTGCGTATTTTGGTGCCTTCGTGGGATGTCACAGATTTAGAAGCATAAGACCCTCGAAGTGATTCCAGTTCCGGCAACTTCCAAGCATTAAAGCCACAATTCGATTATTTTACTTATATATCTCCTATCAATTAATCAAGGTTTTGGCCAATAAATTTAAAATTAGCTTTCATACACCCCCATGCACTAATCGTCTAATCAATAACTCTAAGGACAAAATTGAACCTTCTCAGACTCCCCATGTCGTTTACAGCATAGCTTGCCCACAACCTGGTTGCCGGGCCATTTATTTTGGAGAAACCAAGGCAGGCATAATCAACAGGACAGCACAACACACGATATACATATAATAGAGCTATGAAAAACAATGATAATTCATCAACATTTTTAGAGCATTCCAAGAAGACAGGACATTTGTTTGAACCTTCCAGCCCTAAAATAGTCTGTATTGAGAAAAATGACATCAAGCGGAAAATCAGAGAAGCATATTTTATTAATGGCAATAATAACTCCATCAATAGACGAGATACCTGCTTTGACATCTCCAAACGTTGGACTATCTAGTTCATTTGCATATGCTTTGCATACTGTTTTGTTTCCCTTGCCCTATTTTTTCATTCTGCAGCTCACAGTACCGCTATGAATATGAGGCAAAAGACCTCAAAAGCGCTTAGCGTGTAATAATTTCTGTGTATCTTTATAGCTTCTCATTCAAGTGTGGCATACGCTTTGTTAATTTTGTATATTATATATTGTTTACAATATAAACCTATAGAATTTATGCCCTGACATATAATAATTTAAATGTAAAATTTAATAAAATTAAAAAAAAAAAAAAGACATATGGCTTTAATGCTTGGGAGTTCATAAGAAGTTCGAGCACCTCCCGGGGAGCTCGCAAGTCCGTCGGAAGCTCTACCAACTATACTAAACCGCGGAGGATACAACTCTGTAATGATTATATATGAATATCAATATTATTCATTAAAATCATTTTAAGAACATATATAACAGCAATAACTACATCTGGTTAGACAATAAAAATTACTCATCCACTTCCGTGGCTCAGATGATACAGCATATGTTTAATCCCATTCTTAATAATTTGTTTTTATAAAATATAAATAAACAAGTAGTTTGTCTCCCCAAAGATTATCAGATCTTCAAGCAACTACATAACACTGAATTGACCTTTGATCCAGGGACCTTTAACTCTTGGCTCCATCACTATCCCATGACAGAGAATTGTGCAAAACATTAGCATTCTTTGTTTTAATATTTATTTAGATGGATTACCAAATCAGGTTTGAATTAAATGAGAAAGTATTTATCATTAGAAAAGTTAACAGCATCACTTATACAGATATGGAATTGCTTGCATTCTGAGAATATGAATTAACAAGACAGAAGTTTCATTCATGAATTTTGTGGAAAAATTTAGATGAAAATAAATATATACAAGTTTAAAGCAATGAATAAAAATCAATATGGTAAAAAATTGAACAGAAAGTAGCACTTTTAAGTGCTTAGGTGGTGATGATGGAAATATAAACAGAATTAATTTAAAAATAAGTTTAAAAAACAGTTTTATTGAATATAATGATAAGCTGAGATATGAGTGAGATTGGGTGTTTTGGGGATATGGATTTGGGGAAAATAATAATAATAATTTCGACTGTTAGTAAGAATGAAATGGTGAAATGAATTAATAAAAAAAAAGATATTTTGGTATTAGACCTGCTGTGAAAGATCTAATTTTGCGAATCTATAAAATAATGCCTGCATGGGATCTTGGAACAAACTTAATCGATTGATTTCTTTACCCTAAAATCAAAATAATGAGCAATCTGTGGCAATTGAACTTTTTGATGTCCTCCAAAATGGAAATGAAATCATCCATTTCTTTATGCATTCTCCTCCACCTAAATTCAGCCAATGCTGATGCATGGTTCCTTGTTGTTTTTTATGCTGCCATTTGGCCGAAGCCCAACGTCTTTCGATGTTCTACATTGGACACAGGTTTGTGGATCTATAAAGTTATAACTGTGGTTGACCCAGAAAAAAATGTCCAATAGATTTTAGGAGATTGCAAAGTTAGAATAGCTGGACAAATACGATACAAGATCGCAAAATTAAAATAATCACTGAATGGGTTATACGGCTATGATATTTTACAATCAGTCTAATACCAACAAAAAAAAAATTATTAAAAAAGTTATGAAAATGGAAGAACTGAATTGGAATGTTGTAAGAGAAATTATGAATATTTTAAAATGATCTATGGAATACAAAAAATAGAATAAAAAACAAAAGATGAATGATGCTAAGAACAATTGAAAAATAAATCAAAGGCAATATGGGCTACTGATTTGTGCGAAACTTAGCTGTAATAGACAATTAACAATTATCATAATTTAACATCTAGCATTATATAACCATCTACATTTAAATAAATCAAGTGAATTGATATTAACCCATCAATTTTTACCCACACCTAAAACCAATCTCCAAAAGTGAATCAACTGAATTGACAGATATTAGTCCACCAATTTTTACCCACACCATCCCTAAAATCAATTTCCCAAAAAATGAACCTATTTGTGGTGATAAAATAAACAGTGAAGCAATTACCGTAGTAAAATAATCATCTTGGACAGTTATCCAGTCTAATTTCAAGCCAACCACTCAATCACAATTACTAAATGCCAATTTTTCAGTCAATTTTTTTTGTTGTAGTGATTACAAAACATTTCTTTTACACCTAATAATTTGAGGGGGAAAAAGAATGACTTTTAACATAGAATTTTCTTACTAGTAAGGCTTTCTATGTAATCAAAAAGATGTAAATAATGAAATTTCATTATATATATTAATTAAATTACATTTTTAAAACAATATTCACTAATAAATCACATTTAATTTTGTTAATGCATTCTTAAAAATGTTATTTATTCAAATGTGTAACCATTGGCATTTGATTCCAACATTTCCAATAGATATCTAAAACTCTAAATAGTAGTCAATCTATAAGTGTATTCAATATATATATATATATACATATCCCAATGATCTTATATTAAGTGTCCAAGTCTCAGATCCATAAGTAAGAACTGGTAAAACACATTTGTTAAAAACCTTTCTTTTCAAACACATAGGCATATTTCCTTTTAATATCAAGTTATTTCTACCAAAAGCACTCCAACCAAATTTAATTCTATGATTAATTTCCTCTATTATGTTTCCATCTGTATTAATAATCTGACCAAGGTATTTGTAACTCTTAACTTCTTCTAATTCATCATAATCAATCTTTATTTTCATATTTTGAGCAAATCGATTAAACATTACTTTAGTCTTTTTAACATTTATCTTTAGTCCTACTTTCCTACTTTCATCTGATAACTCCTGCAACATTTCCTGCAGCTCGGAAGCATTATTTGCAAAAACAACTACATCATCTGCGAAATCTAAATGACTTAAATAATCTCCATTTACTTTCACTCCTTTAGTTTCCCATTTTAATCCACAAAATACTTCTTGCAGCACTGCTGTAAAAAGTTTTGGAGATATGGAGTCACCTTGTCTTACACCTTTCTCAATGTTGACTTTCCCAGTATCATTATGTAATCTAATTGTTGCTGTTGCATTTTTATAAATATTCTTTAAAATATGACAATATCCTGGATCTATACCTTGATGATCCAATGCTTTAATCACTGAAGAAATGTTTATAGAATCAAATGCCTTTTCATAATCTACAAATCCAAAACATAATGACAACTCATATTCATTTGTCCTTTCTATAACTTCTCTCAATACTTGAATATGATCTACTGTACTAAAACCACTTTTAAATCCAGCTTGTTCTCTTGGTTGGTGAAAATCCAAGGTTCTCTGTAGACGAGTTGTAATTATCTTGGTAAAAATTTTATATAAAACTGATAAAAGGCTGATAGGTCTGTAATTTCTAATATCTTCTTTATCACCTTTTATAAATATTAATATTATTACTGCATTCTTCCAATCATCCGGTACATCTTTATCATTTAGACATTTGGTATATAACTTTGCTAATATTTTTTCTGTTTCTTCACCTGCTTCTTTTAATATATCAATTATAATTCCATCATTACCTGGAGCCTTTCCTTTTTTCATACATTTAATTGCATTTCTCACTTCTTCATTTAAAATTCTGGGCAATTCGGAAGATGTAATAGATATAGGAGGTACTTGTTCTTTATTACTATATAATTCTTGATAAAAATCTTCTACCAATTTCATAATGTCATCCCTCTTTTTAGTAATAATTCCATCTTTTTTCCTTATTGCAGATATAAATTTCCTACCAATACCAAAATGTTGTTTTACATTCTTAAGACTTTTATTTTCTTCTACAGCTTTTCTTGCTAGTTCACAGTTATACTTTCTTATATCATTTTCAACTCTTTTCCGCACCATTTTACAAAATTCGAGATATTCAATTCTTTTTAATGCATCATTCTTGCATATCTTCATATTCCTTCTTTTCTTCATAAGTTCTCTAGTCTCAGTAGAAATTTTATTAGTCAATTGCTGCTTTTTTCTACCAGCTATCTTTGTTGCAGTTTTTAAAAGTGTATCAGTTATTTTCATATTAATTTCATTCAAATCTGAATCATGTTCAAAATCTACTAATACTTGAAACCGATTTGTAAGTTCTAATTTAAATTCATTAGAATGTTTCTGAAGATTAGGAATATCAACTGTAAATATAGTTTTTCTTAAAAATTTTTGTCTCAAAGAAGTATGGAGAGATGTATGTTGGGAGTAACAAGAAGAGATCAAAAACGCAATGTATGGGTAAGAGAACAAACAGGTGTTACTGACCTCATTGAAAAAATTAAAAGATTGAAGTGGAGTTGGGCTGGACATATTGCTAGAAGAGATGATAATAGATGGACAATTGAAATTTTAAACTGGATTCCAAGAGATTGTAAAAGACCCAGAAGGAGACCACATGTAAGATGGATGGATGAAATAAGAAAATGTGTAGGGGTGATGTGGAGAAGAGAAGCTAAAGATCGGAGAAGATGGATTAAACTTGGAGAGACCTTCATCCTGCAGTGGATTGATAATGGTTGATAATGATGATGATCCCAATGAATATCTAAAACTATAAATAATAGTCAACTTTATACACGTGTTCAATATATTTTTTTAATGTCCACATTTAGATGTCAACAAATTAAATTTAAAAAAAAAAATTAAAATAAGATAGTTAACAAAAATCCAGTATAGTAATAAATTTAAAAACAATGTGAAAAATTAAGGAATGATTAACTAAGAGATGATTGGTAATAGTGAAAGCCTGTATGAAATTTATAAATTCAAATTTATGAATTTCTCCATTTATTTTTTTTTATTTAATACTTTTTTAAATCTTGGATTATAGTGAGTCTTTTAATAAAAAGGAATTACTAGATTACACTTTGTTAAAAAATTTGAATATTCAAATTAATATATGTAAATTTAAATTGATATTTAATCAGTGTGATGATATGTTGGATTATTTCCATCATCTATCATTAGATATTAAATTTCTAGAAAATTTTAAACTTTATTTAAACTTGAGTAGACAACTAATTACTTGTATTTGAAAAGTTTAAATTAAAATTTTCTACGCATTCAACGTTTACTGATAGATGATGGAAATAGTCCAACATATTACCACATCTAATATACCATCATAACAAATCTTCCGGCAAATGTTATTAATCAATTTTTTTTACTAATATTGACTTTCGAAATAAATAATATTTTTACAGACATATTTTTGATATATGAATTTGAAATTTTTAGCCAACTTTATGGGATATTTAAGCAGCGGTGTGATACAAAATAATTTTGAATTTTTTCATTGCATTTAAACAAAAAAATTCCTAGTTGTTAGAGTATGTTTTCAATTTTTTATAAGTGACCTTCCATTATACTCTTCAGCTTTGACCTAATAAATAAATTAGATCATCATTAAACGATAGTGAATTTAATAGTGAAAGTAGGTCAAAAGCTTTAAAGAGATAACATGATAATGTTGAATTCTAAGATTATATTTGCAAGAAAAATTACATAAGCAATCACTAATATTAGCAACAGATATTTTTATTAAAATACAAACAAATTTTATACAATCTTTTTTTTTTTTTCCCATGTGAAAAACTTTAAAAATAAATAAACACATATAAATTATAATATTAAAAAATTAATTAATTATTAAGACTGGAAAAAAATCTCATCATTATCATAATTATCACAGGAGTTTTAAGCAATAATTAGTCGAGATTATGGAAATATGGGGAAATGCTTTAAAATCTTGAGAATTAGGCATTAGGACAGAAAAGTGAAAGTATGGCCTTGAAAGAAGAGCATAAATTTCTCTACAATATCATTTACATTAGTAGTCGTGCATAATAAATGTGCTAATTTCAAAAATAATAATAGATCAATTGTAAAATAACTTACTAAAATTCTCATACTCTCTCACATGTAAGTTTAAAATTGAATCTCAACTTGGGATTACAGATTAACACTGCAGCAGAAATGCAACTTTCCTATATTTTATTCCAAGCTTATAAATCAGTGGAGAATAACGTATTTTATTTTAAATGCTTTTTATTTACTGTACTTAACTTCTGTAATAGTTTTTCAGTATACAAACAGATATACCACACAGTTACTTTTTAACATTACATTACCATCTTTATAACATAACTTAATTGAAAAATTATAATACATGAACAAATTAAAATACATAAACAAAAATAATATTTATGTAATTATTAGTATGCATAACTAAGTTCATTCCACTACATTCCTTCATATAATATTCATACTTTTCCTTTTAGAGCATTTTAAACAATTTTATTTCCTAATTATTTCAGTTGAATTGCAGTTAGGAAATAAAATTAAAAAGAAGTGATTTATTTATCATCATCATTTTCAACCATTATCAATCCCCTGCAGGATGAAGGTCTCTCCAAGTTCAATCCATCTTCTCCGATCTCTAGCCTCTCTTCTCCATATCACCTCAGCACATTTCCTTATTCCATGTATCTCATATGTGGTCTCTTTCTAGATCTTTAACAATCTCTTGGAATCCAGTCTAAGATTTCAAATGTCCATCTACTATCATCTCTTCTAGAAGTCCAACTGTACTTGTCTTTTAATTCTGTCAATGATGTCAGTGACACCTGTTTGTTGTCTCACTCATATATTTTGTTTTCAATCTCTTCTTGTGACTCCTAATATGCATCTCTCCACACTTCTTTCATTAGTCTGAAGCCTCCGTATTGTATTATGTCATATTAAATTAAGCAATAAGGGAATATGAAAGACATTAATTCATGAATAACAAATCTACAAGATGATGTACTTCACAAATTCTTTTACATGTGAAAAAATTTTATGATTATTATCTTTACACTTAAGAGACAAATGCAAATAAAATTTTTAGTTTTTAAAAGTGGGGGGGGGGGCTTCGCATTGTGGAAAGAAATTGTAAAAATTATTTAGATAGTATGCATGGTATGCATTTAAAATGGGTATAGATCATTTGCACATTTTGGACAAAAAATCAAGAGCAAACAAATTTGATCTTTAAATAAATTTAAAGTAATATATATGCCCTGTATGGTTTTGATGTAATAGTAGAGTGACAACTCTAGAGCTCAATATCTATGGATAATAGCTCACTCAATCACCCATTTGGTTCCCTATTTGGTTTGATGTAGGGATGAAGTCTAGAACTCAGCTCTATCACTTCTGGTGCTCAAACTTCTTATGAAATCCTGAGTAATAAATAATCAATTACTATTTCTAAAAGTTATATACTAAAAATGCAGTATATGAAATTTAATAATTTCATGTTCATTAAGCAATTCATATGACCACCATTTCCACCATGCTGTTAAAATAGTATGCAATGTGATTCACTGTGGCTTCTTTTTCATCAGGAATCTCTGTCACTATGCCCAGAGAAACCTGTTAACTACATTCCCTTCCCTTTCCATTCCCCATCCTGTTTTTCCCATAACAAACTCTCCATACAGGACTGTCACCCAGGGGAAGCTTTAGTAATCAATGGATGCAAGAAGGTTTGTGCATAAAATCCCTATCTAGTGCCTACTCATCCAACACTCCCAGACTAGTTTCTATCTTGTGACTTTCATCAGTGAGGAGTATTGGATCTGAGAGCACTGCACCTATATCTTTGGATTTAATGCGATTCTCCAGCAGTTACCCTTTACCTATTTACTTATGAGTCCAAGATGAAAACACAATAACCTTTTCAATCCCAACTCATTTTCTTGTATAGACATATAAATCTGAATCTAGTTCAGTATAATTTTCTTGTATAGTCATACAGATCTGAACCCAGTTCAATATCTAAGTACATATATATATTGAACTGGATTCAGATCTGTATGACTTCACAAGCAAATGGAATCATAGCTTTATAGTTAACTAAATAGGTGAAAGGTAATTGCTGGAAGGTTGCATTAGAGCCAAAGATCCAAGTGCAGTGCTCTCACCTCCAATGCTCTTCACAGATAGATAGAGATTTTACTCACAAATTTGCATCCACTTATTACGAAAGTTTGTACTGGGTGGCACTACTGTATAGAGAGTTTGCTACGGATTTATTAATCAATTGTTACTCATTAATAACATTAATATATATGTACTTAAGACTTCAGCATATAAAAAAGTGATGCTTGTGATTTAATGTAATACAAAAAATGTGGCTGACATATTAATGTCATAAGAGATTTAGAAAAATTATTGCAGGAAAAAAAGCTAACTATTCATACCAAAAATTTAATATACATAGTGTATGTTCGATGTTTATGTCTTTCTTATTCATTTATACAATTGAATCAATAGATATTGCTACTGATCCATTTGATAATTGATGGCGTTGTTCCTCCAACAAAACACATCGATATAACGGTACTGGGTCATTACATTTTCTTTAAATAAATTAAATACTACTTCTTATATACTTTACAATTTAATTATTTTATATCTATTGAAGATTTTTTTTTTTTTGATACTGCATCTGATTTGAATCATGATTAATGTTAGTTTTTAGTCACAATAGTAAGTCAATTTATTAAATTATGCTCTAATAATTTCTCCTCTGCAACTGAAATCATTAAAAATGACAAATGTTTTTTATAAAGAAATGTTCTTAACTTCAATAAAAGATTATATTATATCAGTGCTTTATAATTAGCAATTAATTAACATGATCACTTACTGACATATCGATTCAAATAGAAAATAAATTTTTAATTAGAAAAAATGAAAAAAGGGACAATTTTACCGTTCTAATAATATTACTACATAGTATTCATTGTTAAACATTTTGTGTGGTCATGTGATCATTATTATAATTAATCATTGCAAATGTTATTATTTTTTGCATGAATAAAAATACTTTAATGTGATTTTTTTTCCCTTTGAGTTTTCGAAATAAATGCATGCAGCATATAAATAAGAATATAATATTTCGTGTGATTTGTTTTCATTTGTGAAGAGAACCTAGAAACAAACTGTAGACTAACCAAAAATATATATATGCATAAGAGCTATATTCTATGGATGTTAATACTGTCAAAAACATATGACTTGCAAAGTGATGGAGTTCAACCTCACTTTCACTAAACTCAACAAGAATATAAAAATTTAACCAATACTAGATCATTTCTTCAATTAAAATGTCAAACAGATCCCTCGTGCATTGGATTTTAATTAAGAATTTAAACGTTCAGTAATGTGAAATAATTTTAAACAGTAGAATTAACATATAAATAAATATTCAATAAAATGAAATATTTTTTATACCAATGAAATTAAACATTATTATTATATAAATGAATCCGTTAAAAGTATAATATTTTCAATGATTTTTTTAAATTTTATCCCTATTATTCTATTTAAACTTTGATCATTATTGCGGCCTTCTTCATGTTGTAAAAATTATATAATTATATGCGTTAAAAGGCACTTCTTTTAATATAATTCTAGTCATGGGCCTTCATTAAAGAAATGTGTTCAATAAGATAAATCCTCTCAGTGACAATCTAAATATCTAATTACATAAATGAATCAATATTTATTTTATTATTTTTCCATGGTTGTTGCAGAATTTAAAATTAGCTATATATATAAAACTTTCATGTGTCAAAAAATCGGCTGGAAAGCAAACCCACAAACCGGGGCAACTGCTTATAAGGCAGCTGTGCTGACCACTAGGCCACCAACGCTTGACTAGTTATATAATTTTTGCTTTAAATACATACTAAAAAACAACACCTTAACTTATTGACAAGGAAGTTACTTATAAAGTAGGATTTCAATAGATAACATTAATTAAAAAGAGTCAAGTCAAAATGGGGAGAAGGTGGGGGTAGATTTGAAGAATACTGTATATAAAAAAAAGTGGACTTAAATAATATGGTAAAAAAAAAAAAGATGACTTATAATAACCAGAGCTGGCCACTAGCTTCTGACAATCTAGGGTAGATAACAAACTGTGCCCTTTATATAAGACTAAAGTATACAGTATATATAAATTATTTGAATTAGTTTTTTACTTACCAAAAATAATAATAAAAACTGAACAAGAATAATTAATTATATTACAATTATCAAATCAAAAAATATTTTTCGCAGACTATATATGTATACTGTAATAACAGCTGTTACAAGACTGACAAAATATAATCTTTTCTACCAGTTAATTCAATGTCAACAACGGTGCATATTCATAATTGGTATGACCACATATTTCATTTATAATGTAGCACATATAAATCAATAAAAATTATGCAATTATCTGTTTTTATCAAGGAATAATATTTATATTAGTTTTCTTTAAAAGAATTGAGCACCTACTTTGGTGATCTGTACAGCATGGTGCCCTGGGCTTGAGCCTCTTTTATCCCTGCCAACCACTAACCCTGGTAGTAACAGTATATCTTTTATTTTGCAAATTATTGTAATAAAAGTTATATACAAAAATTATAAAGAAAAGTTTACCCTAACAAAGATTGAATGATGACCAGTTTTTAACACGATAAACATAAGAAGATATCTAATCATTTAGAAATTGGTGGTTCCATTTATAATAAAAAATAATCAAAGCGTTACAATTTTTATTATTGAAAATAAATTTCCATTATCCAATCATATAATCTAAATGATTTAAAACTTTTGGTTAGGTTTTTTTTTTTTTCTTCAGATAAAGACGACATTTACTAAATATTCATTTTAATTCATCCAAATCTATGTATTTTTCACATAAATGTAATGCTACATCACCCTCTTAATTTAGTAATCAATCCTTAAGCTATCAATAGTTAGGGGTTGATTGTTATCATCTATATTTACAAATCTATTAAAGCCTTTAATAATTGGCTTTATTGTCTTAGTAAATATCTATTATCATAGCCGCTGGTTGCGTTGTCATTTAATTTTAAAGGTCCACCATTTATTTATAACTTTCAGGATCTGAACAGTTCAGAAATCCAAAATAGGGATTTTGGTGGATAGAAATATCACTTGTTGTTTGGTTTATTTGCTTACAACCTTTATTAATTACTTTATAACCATTTTTATCCACAAAATGTTGAATGGTGTAAATTTCATATTTTCATTATGGAAATTTAATCTTAACTTGTATATATCTAAAAGATTAATTTGAGAACATTAGGCCCTATTCTTTTGTTTTTTTATTTTAAATAAACCAACCACCCCCATCAAAAAAAAAAATTAAAAAAAAACAAGGGGAAAGAAAAAAAAATTCTCTTATTCCCAATAAATTTTTAAAAAAAATAAAAAAAGAGGGATTCCCCTATTAACCAGGCCCCTTTAATATTTCAATTGACTCTCTCATGGTTCTTAAATCATATCTTTCCAAATTAGCAAGTATTTTTGTATTGTCAAAATCAGGTTTGTGACCAATTTCTAAAAAATGGAAAGTAAAAACTGACGAAGCACAACGTATTCCAGCTATGTGGCAACCTCTCATTTTATCTAATATTAACTTGTAATTAATAGGTGAAAAAACTGAGGAAAATAAACATTTTGATAAGCCTCATATTGTGAATGCTGAACTACTTCAAGTTGAATCTCATTTCTCATCTCACACTGAGTCACGTTATTCTTTGAGATCTAATGATTGTTCTTTCAAAAGTTAATCTTGATAATGGCGGTTGCTAGTCCATCGAACTATTGGATTGTAATGCAAAATAATACACAGTTCGTACCCAAAAATATTGTATTATCTACATCATATAACCTTGAAAACATTAAATATAATATTATATATATATATTAATCGTTTTAATGAGCATGTAAAATATTTTACAACTTATCAAATATATATAGTACTAAGAGGACAAACAAGTCTAAATATGTTACTAAGACAATTCACAAGTTAAAATGAACTTATTAATGATGCCCATCTTTTTATTACATCAAATGTCTATCTATTTTGTTAGATAAAAGATTGGCATTGATATAACAAAAAGGAGTACATTATTTACTTATTCATTTAAATTATTCTTTGGAAATCTAGATTGTGAAGTATCTTAACTGAAATCTAACAATCTAAGATACAGCAATTAGACATCTAAATATCATGCACGCTATTAAACTTGTTAAATAGCATAAATGTAAAGTAACAATATATATAAAAAATTGCATAACATACAGTTTAATAAAATATACGCATAAAATTACAATGCTTTTATTCATATAAATGCGTTAAAGATTTAAAAACTAAATTTTCTTAAGCTTTCACAAATAAAAGTACTTTATATAAATAAAAATTAGAACTATTTATTTCATATACATAATAGCAACGTGATAAAGAATATTAAGTTGAAAATATTCAAAAAAAAAGTGCCCTTTAAAAATAGTCTTAGATACAATTTCCAACAATTTTTATGGGCTTCTTTGTTGAGCCAAAATAACAATTTAACATTTTTAATGTAAGTAATATTTACTAAGGCTGTAACCTCAAGAATATGCGTGCAAAAATGCGATAGTAGGGACCTGTATTCTCAAATATATATATAATTTTTATTTAAATAAAGTATATTCCACACTTTTACTTATGAAAGTTGAATTATTTTTTTACTTTTTAGGGCATTTAGCATTTCTTAAAAGTATTTTTTTTTTCTATTTCCTACTTCATAATTTCATATGTGTTAACATGGAAATATCAAAATGAAGTTTAAATTATAGTTTGGAGTTGTCATAGTAAATCTATTAGTCAATTACATTAATTCTAATATCTCTTAATATTAGCACACAGTAAATGTTAAAATTTTGTGCATGTTAATATGCGTAATACGAAAATGAAAATAAAGTGAATAATATAAAATCTTCATGCTCTCATTCCAAGATCCTTAAGATTGGCCTATATATTTGAATTTAGGTACAAAGATAAAATGGCCGCTCTTATCTTTTCAAAATCTCTATCTTGTACCTTGCATCGGAAGTTTCCTTGCATTCAACAAAAACATGTAGAGCGCGTGTAGAAGTCTTGATTTAAATTACAAAATGAACTAAATTTATTTAAATTAGACTTTATCTAAACAGAAAGACTAAAAACAGAATAAGTTAAATAATGAAGTATAACAAAAAATAAATAAGTAAGCCAGTTGATCCAGTTTTCAATAAATCCCTCAATTTTAAATCAAAAAAAAAAAAATGCTGCTAAATATCGTTAACACTAATATTACGTATAAAATAAAAAATTTATAATTTTTCACTAATTTTTTTGATTAAAATTATCCGTAAACTTTAAATATATATATAGTCATCAGGAATACCTACATGTGTAAAGTTTCAATTGGACTGGGAATTGTAAAATTGCTAAGAATTGAGTTGCAAGATTTTATCCAGACAGATTAAAAACCAGAAGTTAAATATAAACAGAAAATAATAAAAATAATGCAATTCCGTATAGATAATCAATAATGATAATCATATTGAATTTAGGAAGGTGCCATAGAGGAAAAACAAATGAAGAATTTTTATTGCTTCAATTTAGGTACCTTAATTTATTTATTTTAATAGTTTAGTCATCTATTTTTACATTTGAAATACAATCATTTGCTACAAAAATTATTTATCACAAAAAGTTTTTCAACTGATATTGTTTACAAAAACATTTACTCACCCACATTAGGAGACATGAAATTGTTCAATACTGCAGATGAAACCAAAAAAAGACTTACCTAAAAAACAAAACAACATATATATACTTTAAAAAAAAAAAAAACTATAATTAGTAAAATAAACAAGAAGAAAAATCAGTAAATAGAGTACAATTATTCATTAAAAGTAAAACAAGACAACGTATAAAATTAAAAAAGCACTTATTTCTCTTATATTGAATACTTCATTGAATAATCACTTCTAAACATGTTACTAGGGCAAAGTGCAAGCAGATTCTAAATAATCATTTTTTTTTAAAAAAAACTGCAAATACAAACCCCTTGTATAAAAATGCCAATTCATTTTGTTTGATAAAGTAATATATATTAAGGCTACAATCTCAAAACTATGCACCTGAAAAAACGACAGTAGCGACCTCTGCAAATCTTTAACACAAGATTTATTTAAAAGACAAGGCCGCTTTGGTCTTTTAAATAAATCTTGTGTTAAAGATTTGCAGAGGTCCCTACTGTCGTTTTTTCGGGTGCATATTCTTAAGGTTATAGCCTTAATAAATCTTACTTTAAGTAACGAGTATGCGCTTTATAAATATAATTATTACAACTTTGTCTGATAAAAGGAAATATCCCCTTTCATCTGATCCTCCATGTATATATTGTAAATAAATCAGCATTGATAACTGAAAAGGCTGAAACTTTATATTACCGACTATCTTAGTTTACAAATCAATCAAGCCAGTTTACCATTTTATATACTAATTCAAATACTAATAATTTAAATCACACGTAGATGATTTTTACTGGTGATCAAATATTCATAAACATAAATTTTCTTTTGTTGAGAAATAAATGGACCAATGTTTATATATTGTTTTGCCAATTGTTTGAAAGCAACTTTTAATTGTCAAGTGATTTTAAAGTTCATTCTCAATATTTTATTCCTAATGGCTGTATATAACTTGATATGATGCTTCCCATCATAAAAGTTTGGTGGCACACTATTAGAAAGCAATTCCTATTTTAACTATTAAAACCAAACACCGAACATGTACAAATGTTTATCACCTACAGCATAATAAACTTTAACTGTACATACTGGCACATATAAATAAAAATAAAAAAAAACCTTTATTCCTGATACAATGGGTTCACTTCATTTATAATTTAATTACTAATTTTTCCCTCCCAATTTATAATAATGTATCTACCGTATAGAGAAACACTTTCTTCTTTATATGTTGTTATAAAAACATCGTAAGAAATACATTACTTATAGAAAAAACTAAATCAAAAGTTTAATCAAAATTTACAGCTAAAGTAAATCCTCATATGTTATTAAGATCTTATTTTCTGGATCTGAGAAGTTTTAGATAAGTACAAATTAGAAATTATATTTATTTTAGAAAATGGCACCTAAATGAGATATGATTTATCTTCCAAAGTACATTAGATGGATAAAAAAAAAAAAATGTTATAGCAATTAATAGTTTGTGCAATCATTGAAATACAATAGAACTATGCATAAAGTTTACATTTCTTTAGAATTCTAAGTTGAATATAGAAATGCTTGCAGGGAACAAACTGATAAATATTCACATATGCACAAGGAATAAAAACATTCAGAGATTTATGTTTAAGTAAGCATCAAAATATCGTTTAACTTCACTACTGGAAATCCTGCATTACTCCTAAAAAAAATGGTCATAGTATCACCATAAAAAAAAAAGACAATAACATATTAAAAACTTCATCCATTTATCATAAAGTTATTAGTGTATACCAATGATTACCAGATATAATGCATGCTCATGATAAATCACTGGTTAGCTTTTTAACACAATGGCATAAAATGAGCATAGGTTTAACAAATGTTGCTATCCAAAAAAAAAATGTTTCATTGAATAAAACATAATTTTGCTGCATATGTTTAACACAAATCTCTATATCCTCTTTTTTAAAAATGCTATAATTATGAATGATACATCAGAAAAAAATGACAGTGTAATTTCTGTAGCCACAAAACTATATTACCTTTTAAAAACGTTACAAAAAACATAATTTGTTCTTATTACCCATCTTAAGTTGAATCATGATGGGAATCTTTTTTTTATTATCATCTGTTAGGGTAGATTTTATTTACCATTGCCAGATGCTAAATATTCCTGGATTTTTTTCCCAGATGATGTCTGATGGCCACTGCCTCTACTATACTTACTAATGACTTTTTTCAACTGTGCCTCTATAATATTCAATCAGTTATAACATTGCACTATGTGAAGGCAATTCACAACTGGATGATTTTCCTCAATTCTATTTGTATAGTTTTATGAGACTGGCGGTCAAATCTGATGACTTTATGTCTTATTCACTGCTCAAATTAAGTTTTGTGGCACTAAGTCTCTTCCTTTTATATGGTATAATTTCTATATTGAATAAAAAAAATTTACATAAGCTTTTTATAATTATTTTAATACTAATGCTTAAGATAATTCGAAAAATCCAAACTTGAGCTAAAATTTGCCTGCATTAACGTTAGAATATCAAAGTGCAAAAAAAATTTTAAAAAATAAATTTGAAGTATTCTGAAATAAAACTAGCAAAACTCATTATACGTATTGCCACACACAGCAAGCTAGAGTAATCAATGGATGTCAGAAGGCTTGTGCATAAAATCCCCATCTAGTGCCTACCCATCCAATATCCCCAGACTAGTTTCTGGCTTGTGACCTTCATCAGTGAGGAGCCTTGGATCTGAGAGCACTGCACCTAGATCTTAGGATCTAATGCAACCCTCCAGCAGCCACCTTTTATCTTCACTTAACTACAAAACTATGAGTCTTAAACTGAAAACAACTTAATGTTTTCAATTCAAGCCCATTAGCTTATATAGTCATATGGGTCTGAACGCACTTCAGTACCCATACATTTTGGTATTCTGAAATAGCGAATTTTAAAGTGCCCTAAAATTACATATATATGTTTCTATTGGATAAATTTATCATATAGTGACATTTTCTGAAACTTAAAAAAGGCAAAAGTTAAAAAATGCAGATATTACTCCATGAAATAAAGAATAAATTGATAAACAGATTATTTCCAGCAGTTAGGAAACCAGTAATATGAGTGAGATAAATTAATACAAATATATCTCAAGAAATAGCATATCAATATTCAGCAAACTTTACATAATATAGTGGAAGTCCATTTATAAAAATTTAGACCAATAATTAAATAATAATAATAAAGATGATAATGTGAAATTATCATAAAACAGCAACAACAATAAAATAACAATAAAGATATTTTCTACATATACAAATGTGGATAAGTAAACATTACAATTTTTAAATGATATCAAATCAATGTTGACTCTTGGTAGTCTCAAGAATGGACATTTTTCCTAATCATAAAACATTTACAATAAAACACAAGAATAAAGTTTAGTCATATGAAATAATTATAATTAATATAACATTAACCTATACTGCTAATTGCCTAATAAAGATATAATTAACAAAACACTAATAAAAATTCATAATAGTAAAAACAGGGCACAATAAAAAAAATAAATAAGCAATCGTGTGGTTGGTTCCTAAGAAGGTTGTGTGACATTTGAGTGTTCAATTGACACAATGAGAATAATAATACCAAATGAGAATTAATAGAAGTATTAATTCTATAGATAGTCTGCCTGGCTGCAACAACAACAACAACAAAAATACAAATCTTTCTTTTGATGAATTTTTAGTAAAATGAGATTGAATATATATTTCAATATAAGACAACAACAACAAAAATTATACCTATTTTTACCACTGATTTTACCAAACTGTACACATTGGTTAAGAACCAGTGAAAATTCTATCCATGTTAAAAACAAGTAAATTGTTAAGATAGACTGATATAAAAGAACAAAAGACAAAACAACAAAGAAATAGGTGGTCTCTATTATCCTAACACTAAACATATTAGGGATTAATAATTTTTATTAATCAATCATTAGACTAGAGATTATCCACTTAACGAATAATATTTGTGTGGTATAATTTTCACTATACCCCTCTCATGCAAGGGTGAGGAGTTTCTATCTGCTTTTGACACTTTGTGGAAGGATGTAATATAAACATATGACCAAAAACATGTGAAAAAGATATATGATCCCCAAGGTGCACACTTCATGCTGAATCAGCACTCACCACTAGGCCCAGATCACAATCTCTTGCATATATCTTTTTATCATTGTTCAGTATATATAGATAGCCAATTACTACAGTTTAAATGATGTCTCAAACACCCACAAGATGCTGAAAGTGGATAGAACCTTGCATGAGAATGGTGTAATAAAAATTACATTACAGAAATATTACTCATATCATTAGTAAATTAAATAAAAATCAAACAGATGCTAAGCCATAAAGATAAAATTGACTATATGTATCAGCACTAGGAAATAATGTCAAAATATCTATTTTGCAGTTACCAAGACAGCATATATAATTAATGGATACCAAATGATTGTAGCAAACAGATCTCCAGAATATTTTTTGGCTAAAAATCTTCATTAGTGAAATTAAATAGTATTCTTCTGTCAATGGTAGATCCATAAGGTCATGACATGTGGTATTATTGTTTTCATTTCTGTATACACACACACACACACACTTGGTCAAATAGTTCCCCAAAACTCATCATATATCAATATTTGTCTGAAGATTTGTAATGATGGTATATTATAAGATGTGATATGTTGGACGATTTCCATCATCTATGAGTGAATGTTGAATGTATAGAAAATTTTAAACTTTATTTAAACTTTCCAAATACAAACAACTTGTTAGTAATAACACCCAAATAGACAATACAGGTTAGTAATTACACAACGTTCAGGTGTTGCTGGCCTATATGCACAGTTACAACATTCACTTAGAGGTTGAACTCGCACTTTTAGATTCTTAAATATCGAATTTAAGGTAAACGCTCTACCAACTGAGCTATTCTGCCAAAGGCAAAAAAAATTGAAGGACCCCGGAGGATTTGAACCAACCTTCATATATATAAATATATTAAATTTCTACTATATGTTGCCTTTGACAGAATAGCACAGTTGGTAGAGCGTTTGCCTTAAATTCGGTACTCAAGAATCTAAAGGTGCGAGTTCAACTTCTAAGCAAATATTGTCACTGTGCATATAGGCCAGCAACATCTGAAGAAGAGTGGAGAATAATATTACTCGAAACGTTGTGTAATTACTAGCCTGTATTGTCTATCTGTGTGTTATTACTAACAAGTTGTTTGTATTTGGAAAGTTTAAATAGAGTTTAAAATTTTCTATACTTTCAACATTCTCTCATAAATGATGGAAATAGTCCAACATATCACATCTTATCATATATCAATAATTTTATATAATAATCAAGCAGTTATAATGGTTTCCTATTGAAAAATTTAACTCACCCAAGAAATTTAAAATGTGCCATAAAGATTGATTATCTGATAATTAAAAAGGTGAGAAAAAGTAATGATGAATAAAAAAATTACTATTATATTATTGTCATAAGTAATATATATTAAGGCTATGTGCTGTACAGTAACAGCCCGTGTCAGGATGATCCCCTTATAACTATTAGAAAGAAAACATGGTACAGATAAATAAATAATTAGTTAGCATAATATTAATTGAAAAACACTACGCTATGTGTAAATATAGAGTATAAAATATTTATTAATAAGCACAATATACTTGCTGTAATTTTTTTTATCAATGTAATATATTGAAATATCAAAATCAACATCCAGTTGAATCAAGATTTGCTAAATTAAAATAAAGCAAAGAATTTAAACAAAAATGCACTTTCAAATTTATCTTTGGAACAATATTAAATAATAAGTGTATAAATGTTTTTGGTTTTTTTTAATTACCTGAAAGTAAAACTTTTTATTTTATTTTACTGCAAACTGAAATATTACTTCATAAACAATATAGTAGCCATAATGTTTATCCAGTAATTAGGAAGATAAAGTATAGCTAAATAACAATTAGTTTAATAAATCCAAAGCAATATACAGTAAATATTTTGCAGTTTATTTTTTTGCTATAGTTTGTTCCTACATGAGATTAAAGTCATTTTTGATCATATAATAAATAAAACTATTGTTGTTTATGAAGATGTCTATATTTGTGCCAAAAGGTACTTTCATCTTAGATAGGTTAGCAATTCCATTAGTACAAACTTGTCAACTAAATTATATCAGTTATATTTTAAATAATGTAGACATTTTCCAACTTATTTTCAATGCAGTTTATTAATATATGTGGTCAAAAGTTTTTTTTTAATTATATGATGACTAAAACTTTAATTAATTAATTAATTTTTTGACATAAATCTTGATGTTTGTGTCATGAGGAAAATGTATCATTTTCAGACATCAGTAGGTACTTGAGGTTTTCCTGTAAACCAAGATGAAAGCCTATATTTTTGATAAATCTACAGTTTAGGGGTCCTCAAAAAATGTTTACAAATAATGCCTGCTAGGAAACATATCTAATATTTAGTGTTTTTCTGAAGGTTTGTGATGATGGTGTTCTAGCTGTATTTTTATATTGGACTATTTCCATCATCTAATATGTGTGTGAATGTCTTTAGAAAAGTTTAATTTTTAGTTAAATATTCCAAATGCATTCAACTGTTAGTAATATCACAGCAAACAGGTTAGTATGTGCAATAACTGTTAGTAATATCACAGCAAACAAATGTTAGTAATATCGCAGCAAACAGGTTAGTATATGCACTAACTGTTAGTAATATCACAGCAAACAGGTTAGTATATGCACAATGTTTTGAGAGGTATTTTTCTCCCCTCTTCTTCAGGTATTGCTGGCCTTACCAATGACAGTACTAGCATGGGATTCGAACGTGGATCCTTAGATTCTTGATAATTGAATTTTAAGGTAACACTCTAACCAACTAAGCCATCCTGCCAAAGGCAACAGTATGTAGTAATTTCATATACTTATCTATGAGGTTCCTCCTGATTTCTCCACTTTTTCCTCAGAGCAAAGTTGATTAGTGTTTTCCATACATTATGTATAGTCACACTAGGTTGGCTTATGGGATTTTTTGCCATTGTCATGTGAGCAGCTTCTTTAAATTTTCTTCTTTGTACCTTTTCTTCTTTGTCCAATATTTTTGTATTCTCCCAATCGAATGTATGTGCATCGGTCCATACATGGTCTGCTACCTTAGACATATCTGTTTTTTCTCTTCTAATCATCAGTTTATGTTCTTGCAAGTGCTTTTGAATGGGACAGCTGGTTTCACCAATATATGTTCTTTCCACATATACTAATCTGTTTGCTGTGATATTACTAACAGTTAGTGCATATACTAACCTGTTTGCTGTGATATTACTAACATTTGTTTGCTGTGATATTACTAACAGTTGAATGCATTTGGAATATTTAACTAAAATTAAACTTTTCTAAAGACATTCAACACACATATTAGATGATGGAAATAGTCCAATATTTACATTTTATTTTTTATTATTGTTATTTTGGAAAAATAATTACAATATTTACAGTTTATTTTCTTTTCTTTTTTTGGGGGGCATTAACTTATTAACAGGAAAATGGAGGAAAATATAAATACAATATTTACACTTTATTCATGTCGACAGTATGCAATCATATCATGATCATTAACACACACTTTTCAGGTAGCAGGATCCCATATCTTTGGAAATAGTCCACTGCATCATGTTCTGTGGCAGGAAGGTCCCAAATTTTTATCATTATGATAATTTACCAAAAAAAAACCTGACAAAACAAAACACGCTGAATTGAATCAAAGTATGACAATGTTAAGAGCATTTCATAGTTTCCCATGTTATAAGTAAAAAAAATTGAAATAAAGCTTCTTAATGAAATTTAATGGGATTGATTCTTTTTTTTTTAATTTAACAATCAATTTATTAATTTTGTTTTCATTCAACAACTAGCACCTTTTAGATAGATTGTAGGCCCTCAAAACCGCATATTTATCAAGAATATTGGCTGCCATCTTGGTTTATAGAAAACTCACAATTAATATCTTATTATATCAGTAGTATCAAAAATTGACCATCATTTTAAAGAAATGACAAATAAGCAACTATTTGCTTCATGTAAAAAGTCCTCGTATAAGGATGTAAAATTAAATGAGGCAATCATTATGTAAAATGTTCCTCTTCGAGTTTTTGTGAATGTTACCATGACTGCCAACATACACAAAGATTTATCAATTAACACAATCACAAAAACAATTCTTAGCTTATCTTTTAACTTTTCCCGATTACATAAATGTTTGGGTTGAAAAGATAGATGATTCATTCTATCTTTTCACAAAGACTTTATCTTGTGTTTGGAAAGTGAGAGCATTCATTTATATAGTTAAATCTACAAAGCGCATGTGCATTAGCTTATTGGTTTATTAATATTACAGTTTATAAAAACATAGTGCTATATAAAATGTCTTATTTACCTATTACAGTACTTATATAAAACTAAAATATTTGACTTCCTAATTAATAGTCAATAAATAGCTTTTAATACATTATAGTGCACTTTTGAACCCATCCCTCTCCCCCAATAAAATTTATATTTACTGTATATGTTTCTTCATTTCAACTATGGTTAATTTACATTGTGATTTAGAGTATGATATAATAACAAATACAGAAAATGAACAGCCTTTTCTATTCTCTCGGAGCACTGACAAATTGCATTCAGTTTGTGTTAATATTTAATATCATTAATATCCAGAAGTTATTCAGACTGTTAATCTTTCAAAGTATATCTCTGAAACAAAAATAAATTCATTACGACACAATGTTAATAATTTGCTACAGAGACATTAAATTTTAATATTTAATAACACTTCGATCAGTTTCCATATATATTGTAACACATATAAACGCTAACAGGTTTATAACATTGTCTTTTGACATTACGAGTAGTTTGACCTTCAGCATGTTTGATTCTTTTTTTTTAGATCATATTCCCTAAAATGTGGCAATGCAAGCACAAACAAGAAGATACATTTGTGGCAATTTTTCAGGCTATAAGAGATTTCAGGCCACTACCATGAATAACATATTAGACGATTTTTGTTCTTAAAAAAAATACACTGTAAAAATTATATTTTAATGCAGTTTGAATTATTAAATTTATTTTATTTAAAATTTATTATTGTACTTTTGTGTTATTTCTATGAACGGAATTTATAATACATTTATTGCTATTTTTTAAAGTTAACAGGAATTTATAATCGATTTATTGATATTTTTTAATATTAACAAGTTAAACATATTAGTTAGGGTTACAGGATAACTATGCCCCTGAAAATGTATATAATTAAAAAAAACATGGATGGCAACCTTGGGAACTGGGATTATCCACAGTACGGTTATTAATTACACAATTTTGGAAATGATGTCATTTTCAAAAACTCAAATTTATATATTATTGAAATTTTTGATTCTTTAAGAGAATAGCAAGATAGAATTTCATTTTACACACTTCTTTTCCATATGTAGACACATTTCAATACTATTAACTGAGTATATAAAAAACAAAACAAAAAACCAATAATGATAAAACCAAAAAATTAATATAAAATGTTAAATAAAACATAATAAATAGTCATACATATTTTCCAAATAATCTTATCTAAACCACATTTCTTCAATCTGTTGCCAAGGCAACCTCTATAATTAAAAGATGGATTCCATCTTTCATTCTGGTCTGAGATCTTAATATAGACAAAGAGAGTGGGATATAATTTTAACTGATTTGAGATTAAACCTCATTGAACAGTCAACTATAACTTGCATTGAAGGTAGATTAATAAATAATCATTTTTAAAACTTTTAAAGCCCATTATATATATATATATAATATTATATTAGAAATGAGCATTTTGATTTTTAAAAAAATTGCTTCAGGATAACAGTTGTTTTTCACAGGCTGATATTGGCTTAGACATATGCTTGATGAACAAACATTTAGTTAAAGTAATCAATATAAAAAAAATTTATGAAATATAATAATCTTTCTTAGTAAGTTTTCATAATTAATACTTAATGTAATACTATCTATATAAGTATTCAACTTGTTTATTAATTTATTTTTTTTGTAAGTATTTTACATAATATTTTCTATTTTTAAAAAGAAGTAGGTTAATCCATATTATTAATCGTAGGATCTATTTTTAACTATATAAAGAAATTACATAAAAGTTTTACTTTTTTTTTTAATGCCATTTCTGATATTGATTTATTTTTGTTTAAAGATTTAAATCTCTAGGTTATAGTCTGATAAACGCAATTATTTTCAAGTATATAATAATGAACTAGCCAATCAGTCTCTTTACCGACTAATGCCTCGACTTTGGCTTTTTAACTTGAAAATTCCATAAGATACATTACTCATACAGAAATCAATTTAACTTTTAGGTCAATTTGCCAAGATAATGGAATATTATTATTCAGTTATTTATTCACATAATTTTATGATTAAAAAAAAAGGCGTGATAATTATAATTATCAATTTTTGAGTTATATAAAAAATTTAATATGTATTACAAAATTATCAATAACAACAAAAACATGCATATTTTTATTATTTTAGAATAACTAAAATAATAACATCCTAATTCGTTTAATGCACTGACATTAAGGAATCAAGACCTGGGAATCCTGGATTGAAATCTAACTTGAAATTTTTGGTGCTCGAATCATTTTAGACTAGTTTTTTTTTTTTTACTTTTATTAAGGTAACAAATTATTTGCTTCAAGCATTTAAAAAACAAAGTATTAATATATTATAGCAGTTCTCGATTATTTATACTGAGAACAGAAAATAATGATACTAATAAATAAAAGCAAACACAAAGTGGTATTCAATTTCCAACTTAAAACTCTTAAATCATCCAAAATGAAGAGAGAATATGATTTTTAAACATATGATAATTATTTTTATGTATAACGCAAAATGTTTACCAATATTTAATTTTTCTCTCTCTAACTATATGTATAAGAAATGCAAAATTTGCTAGTTACAGAATAAGACAAAGCAAATATTCTGCAGTGTTTAATCATATCCTGTCATTTAATCTAGGTTTACAAAAATAGGCAATTCCAAATTGAAATTATGTTTGAATTCGAAAAAAAAAAAAACGTCAAAAAATACTTAAATAAATATAAGGAAAAATTTATGAGACTAAATTACTTTATTAAACATTTTTTAAGACATCTTTATTTTCAAAACCAACCAGAATTAAAATAAAATGTAAATTAAACCCATAATCCCCCCCCCCCCACATTTAAAAAAAAACAAGTCTGATGACAAATAATTATACTTACACAATATGTAAAACAGAAATTTAAAGCCCTAGAAAATATGTAATAGAGAAATAAATAATAAGTATGGCCAAATTAAGGTTAAAATAAATTCGTTTATTATGTGTAAAGGTATATTGTAACCTTAATATAATACTGTACAAAAGCTTTCCCAAAATCTGAATCCATAAGCAAAGACTTTGATTATGCTTATTTTAAAATTCTAAATGTAAAATATTAATTTTATTATTTTATTTAACATTCAAATAATAGAAGCATAGTAGACAACAAAAGTGTATAAAAATATAGTCAATTTTAAAATAAAATACTTGCAATTTAATTCATTTAATTTTTTAATCACACTATTAGAAGTTTGTAAGAAGTCTGAGCGCCGGAATCGATTCATGAACCTCCCAATACCAAATCGGATACTCTACTATCGTACCAAACCATGGAGAGCTAAAAATGCTAATGGCTTTATTGCTTGGGAGTTCATAAGAAATTTGAGCGCCAGAACGATGAGTGCCAGAATCAATTCTGGGACCTCCTGATCTTAAGTCAGATGCTCTATCAATTGCACCAAACTGTGCAGGATATATACTGTAATGTGCCCAATGTTCTGGCGTACGATCATCAGTAGATGACTTTATTCTCGTCAGGGGTATCATACTTGGTAGAGCGGCCACCACACCGCGATCTATTGAGACTCGGCCCCCTTTTTGTCTCTTGGTGCGATTAAGGTTGAGAGAGGTTCAAAAAAAATTTAAAAAATTAACAAAAAAATACTATATTATCATTTGCATAGAAGTTCCTAAAAAATACAAGCATGGGAAACGGCAGAGCTGGCCATGATCCATGGGTCTTGAATCCTAGAATCGAACCACACAATGCATTCTTAGCTTCCTAAAGAAAATAGTTTCGAAAATAATTCAAGAGAGTAAATAATCACTTTTAAATATATCATTGTAAATAAAATGTATTTAGATCTGGCAATAACATTTTCACTGTATAAAATTAATATTTGATGAAGTTTAACATTTTTAAGGAGGTATCATTTAAGTATTCGTTTTTATATGAAAATATAAATTAACTCTGTTACTAGGTGTCATTCATTCTATGCAACATGGTTGTGATATGAGCTGAATATTAAGTATACCAGTAGCAAACTCTCCTTACAGTAATGCCGCCCAGTGCAAGCCATAGTAATCAATGGATATTAGAAGGTTTGTACATAGGAAATGATGATCATGTAATATTATGTATCACATGATCACTATCTCATACTAGCACAATAATTATTAAACAATTCAAAACAAAACAACACTCTCCATATAGTAGTGCCATCTTGTGCTAACAAGAGCACTCAATGGATGCCAGAAGGCTTGTGCATAAAATCCCTATCTAGTGCCTACTCATCCAATATCCCCAGACTAGTTTCTGGCTTGTGGCCTTCATCAGTGAGGAGCCTTGGATCTGAGAGCACTGCACCTAGATCTTAGGATCTAATGCAACCCTCCAGCACCCACCTTTTAACTCTATTTAACTACAAAACTATGAGAATGAAATTGAAAACACTATTAATATTTTCAATCCAAGCTCAATAGCTTATATAGTCATATGGGTCTGAACTCAATTCAGTACCCATACATTTTGGTGTCTTTGGCTCTTTAATAACCATAGCCACCACTATCCTATTAGGCAGGATTGGTGTTAAACCACTAAACATCACATGATCACTATCTCATACTAGCACAATAATTGTTATTAAACAATTCAAAACAAAACAACACTCTCCAAGCTATTGAGCTTGGATTGAAAATATTAATAGTGTTTTCAATTTCATTCTCATAGTTTTGTAGTTAAATAGAGTTAAAAGGTGGGTGCTGGAGGGTTGCATTAGATCCTAAGATCTAGGTGCAGTGCTCTCAGATCCAAGGCTCCTCACTGATGAAGGCCACAAGCCAGAAACTAGTCTGGGGATATTGGATGAGTAGGCACTAGATAGGGATTTTATGCACAAGCCTTCTGGCATCCACTGATTGCTCTTGTTAGCACAAGATGGCACTACTATATGGAGAGTGTTGTTTTGTTTTGAATTGTTTAATATTAAGTATAGTGACAATCTTTTAAACAATGTGGGATAATAAAATACTGTTGTTTAATTAGTAAAATTTGTATCAACAGTGCACCAGTTTATAAAAAAAATTGGAAAGTGATGCTTGAAATTAGTATAAAAATATTTACTGCCATTACTATTAGAATTTACAATGTCTTCATTATTAGTTTTCTGCCAAAAGTCTCTTTCCATAAACCAAATTAATTTACCAATTAAGGCTTTCTGATATTTTGCTCTACACATCAACCAGAGCTAATTCCTTTAAGGTAAACAATCAATTTCTTTCTTCGACTACTTTTTTTAATACTCTCTATCATTCTATACCACAAATCTTTTACAACTAAAGTTGATCCAAACAAGTTCTTCATAATTTCCTCAAAAAAAAATCTTTTCTCACTTAATCTTTTTAATACATCTACACTACTGTGATTATTAATCAAGCTTATTTTTTCAATTCTCTGCATGAACATATTTTTTTAGGATATACACAATGGTTGCAGAAAGAAGTTTGCTGTTAGAAAGTAGGCTTGAATCCTCTTTCAGGAACTGAACAGGACAAATTAGTAATGTTTACTCTATATATTTTTATGGTTACAATAGCTATTACTAAATGGTTATTCATATAAAACAAACATAGACTGCTCACCAATATGTATCAGCTAGCATGGTCATGGTTTTTCTTCTCAGTTATATTGAGTTTCCTTGAAAGTAGAACGAATCTATTTATGAATAACCTTTTTTTTTAAATAGGATAATTGTTAATATAGATAGAAACTTTAATTGATGGAATTAATCATAGAATTAAATTTGGATGGAATGTTTTTGGTAGAAATAATGCCAATATGTTTGGAAAGAAAGGTTTTAATTTATATGTTTTATCAACTCCTAGAAGAGATGATAATAGATAGACAATTGAAATCTTGAACTGGATTCGAAGAGATTGTAAAAGACCCAGAAAGAGACCACATGTGAGTTGGATGGATGAAATAAGAAAGTGTGCAGGGGTGATGTGGAGAAGAGAAGCTAAAGATCAGAGAAGATGGTTTGAACTTGGAGAGACCTTCATCCTGCAGTGAATTGATAATGGTTGATGATGATGATGACTTATGGTTCTAAGACTTAGACATTTAACAGAAAAGCATTACTGAGACTCCTACTCAATGAGGTAAGAGAGATGTATCTTAAGAATAATAAGAAAGGATCAAAAATTTAATATGTTGATAAGAGAACAAACAAGTACCGCTGACATCAATGAAAAAATTAAAAGACTGAAATTGATCTGGACACATTACTAGAAGAGATAATAAGTAGGTAGTTGAAATTGTAAATTGATTCCAAGTGATTGTAAAAGACTTGGAAAGAGATTACAGGTGAGATAGCTGGAATAAGGAAGTCTACGGGTATGTTATGCAGAAGAGAGGTTGGAAATCAAAGAAACTGGATTAAACTTGGAGAGATCTTCATCCTGTAGTAGATGAATAATGATTAAAAATAATGATAATATTCAATATTTTATCTTTGCTTGTCCAAATCCTGGTTATTGGCTTGTAACTATTATTCTTTCTTTGAATATTCTTAATTTTATTTTCAGTTCGCAATTAAAATATTAGTAGTATTCCTCCCAAGATATTTAAAACTTAATTGTCTAATTAGGATTCCATCAATTTTTTAATTCATTTTTCCTTACCAAGCACCGTTAAACCTTTGTTTTAGATATAAATCATATTTCTTTCCTTTAATATCTCATGTAGATTTCGGTGTTTCTTGAGATTTTTTAGTAGTTAGTATAACATCAATATATCTTCAAATTATTTATTTTTATTCTATGTACAGATGTTTTTAAATTATTTATTCTCATTACCTTGTATTGACGTGTCTTTGCACTTTTCTTTGGACTTTATCCATTACTATTTGTTTTGGTTATAAGATGAATATGCTTGATGAGTTTGGATCTGCTTTATTTGCGATTGTTCCAATTTTGAAACAGCTAATTTATTCACATTTCTAAAGCTGCTTTAAATTTGACATAGATATTCCTTAGAATATTAATTATTATGATCGAATATACATTATTCAAGTTCTGATCAAATTACCTTTTGGTTAATATTATCAAATGTCTTTTGAAACTTCATACACAAGGCATCTTTTTTACTTGATTGTAGTTAAAAGTTTTCCTAAAATGTTTATTAATGTGATGGTACTGCCATTTTCATATTCTCTCTTTTTTTTTAACTTTTGTAAATTAATATTGGTCAAGCTTCAGGTACTATACCATATTCCCTTTTAATATTACATGGTCTGTAAACTTTGTAAAATAAACAATCACAATCGAAATACTTATCTAACTATTTCATCATTTCCAGGGTATCTCTTCTTCAATTTATGCAATGCTCCTTTAATGTCTTCCGTAAAATGTCAACTTCATTACACTAAAAAAATAATGCAACTTCATCAAAGTTTGCTTTATACAATTCAGAACACTACTTTTGGTCATCCATTTCAAATAATGTTGCTAATGAGCATTTTTCAACTTTTATTTTTTACTATTTTCTGTTTTATTTCATATTTTTTTGTTAATCTTCCTTATCATTTTGTGAACTTCTCTGGATATATATATATATTCTTTGAATTATATTCATCATGACATTTTCTATATGTCTCTGCATTAAACTTGCAACAATTTTAGTCTATCTTTCATGACTGTTTTCTTTACTTTGTTGAACATTGCTTTATAAAGTTTTGAAGTGGTCCTTCAGCTTTTCTGGACCAATTTTAATGCTTTCTATGTGATCTAATCTTTTTTTTTACTTTTGGTTTAACATTTTTAAGATTTTTTTTTTTTAATTCATATATACAGACACATATTTGTTCATTAATTTTATCTCTGGTATCTAGGTGAAATTTTTCCCATTCTACAAATGAATTTTTATCTAAATTCTTAAGTTTCAGCTTATTATTGTCAATTATGACTTGAGGCTATACCTACCCCTATTACTCCCACCCTCCCCCAAAATTTGGTATGCTTGATATGGATAATCATTCACTCTCCCATATCTTTTTTTTTTTGCAGTCTTTCTATTAAAATCATACTTTGCAAATTGTCAAATCATATTTTATAGCAAATTCTAAGTCTTTCATTTCTTTCTGCAGATCCATATTTATACATAACATGCCCTTTTCTCTATTATCACTTCTAATCTTCTCCCATGCTAATAATATCTTTCTGAGGTACAACATGTGACATTTTGGGTTCATAATGAAGCATGCTGGACTGAATATTGAAAGTTAAATAGCTGTAACGTCGTCTAGACTAGAAATAATTTGTAGGTAAAACTGATGTAGAATTTTTAATAAATAAAACAATGAAACATTTTATGCACTATTCTATCTTATCATCTGCACTGTTTTATGTGGAGTCCCATGTAAGTCTAGCTGCTATCATTTCTTGCATTAATGAGTTTATATCTTATCAAAAAATGTCTTTTGTTTTTTGTATTTAGCAAAAATCCTCTATTGCCTTCATATGCAGGGAATTATTTCCAAACCCAACAATCTCATAATGTTTTAACTCTTCCTATTCAGACCAATATACTTCAGGTAATCCAAAAATGTTAGATCTGTGCCTTTCTATTTCTTTTGGAAGTGAATCTTAATTTGCTAAGAGTCCATGAAGTTCCAATATTCCAAATTATCACAAAAGAGCATATGATTTAACAGTTTAAATTTTCCTTTCCATAAAATTTCTTTTTTAATCAGCAAATTATTCAATTTGCATAAATTCCATGTTTTTCTAGACAATACTCAAACTATGGAATTATGAAAGTTGCACCATATTTCATGTGTTACTTCTTTATGGTCTAAGCAACAACTTTTATCTCAACAATTTCAATTTGCTCTAAAAGAACTTAAAAAACAAGGCACTCTTGATATTAAAAAAAAAAAAAAAGATTTTTTTTTGCAGCCACTTTTCTGGACAACAAATGAGCCAAAATTTATTATCATCATTTGCTGCATTCAGTGGCTGTTGTCTTAAGATAATTGATTTTTCTTCTATTGAAATTGATTTTCTGAACCATTAATCAATTTTTTTTATTTCCTTTCTCATATGTTTATACCTAGTCTTTGACAGCTGATGAAACAGCAAAAGATCCTACTAAATGGGCACTTCTTATTGGTTTTATCCAGTTAACTCATATCTAAAGGTCGTTCCACTATCCACTATCCATGGACTATTGCAGGGATTCCCAACATTTTTGGTCCCCATACCCCTCCGGCTTGTTGTAAATTATCCTGTACCCCATATTCATTATAATGAGAAATAAGTAGTTGGAGAGTGTACAGTGCAGTATGTCATTTGCATGTGCAGGAAATGCAAAGCCACAGAGGCGAGCATTAATCTGGCAATTTCATTAGGCATTTTGAATCTTAACTGGACATTTTCAATTATTGGACCCTGCAATAAGAAAAACGTCTATGCAACCTCACTGTCCATGTCCGAAAAAAGATCTGAAATGTTGCTGGTATGGAGCAGACAGTACCAATATGGAATAGCCCGAATATGTTAATAACTATTTTTGGACAATTTTCCTGTATCCCTTGAGAATATGGATACTCCAGGCTGGAAATCCCTGGACTATTGATAATCAAACTCAGCAATCAAGAGCTTTTTCTACTAGTGTCAATATTGTTTTTCACAGTTAGTGTAGAAAAATTAGGATCAAAAAATAAAGCAGCAAATGAAGCATTCAGTTACAGGTCAATATGACACAGAACAAAGTTAAGTCAGTAAAGTATAGAATCAAAATAATGAGACTTCATTAAGAAGATAAAATAGATCTTTAATCTACTCTCATAAACTCAGCTGGCAGCTAATGAGGCTCCAACAGAATTAGTAAACAAATGAAAGATAAACATTGAAGTATAATCAAAGTCTCAAGTAATACTAATTTGAAAAGAAATTATAGATTTAGTAAAAAAAAACTACAAAAAGACACCAGGTTTTACGTAATATGAATCAATATTTAGTTAGTATAAATTTTTAGTGCAAACATTCTCAAAAATTACACAAGTTAAAATAAAGTATTCTGCATCATAATCATTTCTAACCATTGTAGTCCTGCTTCAGGATAAAAATATATTCAATCCAGTTTGTTTTCGATCTGTAGTCTTACTTCTCCATAATGCATCAGCAAAGTTTTTTATTTCATCCTTCTATTTCATATGTAATTTCTTTCTAGCTCTTTTGCAATCTCTTGGTATCCAATTTTAAACATCAACTATCCAAATATTTTTCTTCAAGTAAGTATTCTTATGTTCTTTCTGAAGATTAAATCATTAACTAAGATTTGAAGTAAAATCAAATTTGAAAAAAAAACTATTATTTCTTTTTGTCAATTAATTAAAAATGAAAAGAATTCCTTTCTAAGAATAAAAAATTAATACCATCAGTTAATTCAATAAGATTCTTTCCAAAAATGCACTTCCACTGAACCAGAAAACCCTAATGTACAACAAAAGTTTTTCCTCAGTATCATTGTATAATTTAAATAGAAGTGACAATTTTACACGTAACATCATACATCGAGTCACTTTTATATAATAGCCGTTCATCAATAATGGAACAATTTCATCACTAATGTATCAATATGGATAACACATCAACAGTATTAAAAAGAAAAACATATGAAAAAAAGTATAAAGCCTTCCCAAATTCATCCAATACAGCAAATATATCTTCCCTTTTTGCCTTCTCAAATAATGCTAAAGTTTTCAGAAAATCTTTGTGTGAAATTTATCAGATATTATTTGACTGTCATTAACTGAGCTATATCAGTAACATTTAAGTCTTCAAATTGCAAAGAAATAGAAACACATATTTAACTAATTGTGAAATCAATATATTATACTTACATCTTGTAATACTGAATTACATCTAACTAACGAACAAATGACCATTCTATCTTTTCCCAAAGACTTTATCATGTGTTTGAAGTGTTAGTATTCAGTCATTTATAGTTAAAATTTGCAAAGCGCATGTGCAACAGCTTAATGCTGTTTAACTATTACAGTTTATAAACATCGCACTATATAAAATAATTGATTTGTTCATCATTAAATAACTTTAACTTATAAGTATCATATTTTGAAGAAGTAATACTTACTGAAACTGTTTTGTAAATATTAAGTGGTGTACTAGATTTCACATATTTCATTTTAAACTGGTGAATTATTAGATAACTCTGAATCATATTTCCCATCATTTGTAAAAGTGACTTTTTACATTTCCTTTTTTTTTTTTAATTAGATAATTTTTTAAAAAAAATCATACTCCTTTAATCTCTCATAAAAAGTATCAGATATTAAATTTAGAATTTGGCTCGAAAATAAATAACGTTTACTTGGAAAATGTAATAATTATAATCAAATGTTTATTATTAAAGCGATCAAAGAATGCAAATGATTATTAATGTGCTGTGATGGAACAATGTAAGCCCACCGTTGATACAAAGATGATGATAAAGTTAGTCAGATAAGGGGCTACTAATAAAACCGCTAGCCAAAATGTAGCTTGTATAAAGTTTGTTACCATGAGCAATACCTTCATCCCACCCAAAAAAGAGATAACTGAGCACCAAGCAGAATTGAACCTGTGAGAGGCAGTATAGTCAATAGAATCATTAAAAGAAAACGGCATATAAAAATTCAAATTCTGACCAGTTTTTATACAATTCACTTCATAGTAAACTTATTTACAGTTTTTAAAACTCATATAGCTGAAAATTATGATCAAGTAAAATACTACCACAAATGTACATTATTGAGGCTATCAAAAAATAAGATTATTATATTTTTAATACAATTTACATTAGAGTTCTGTATTTATTTCTAAATAAATGTACACAGATTCATTATAAAATGAAATGTTTTGTTGATTAGTAACTGTTTTACAATGGGTATTTTTTTTGTCAATTAAAAATTTCCTAAAAAATTGACCTTCATACCTGGATAACAAGTATCTAGATATTTAAAGATATTAAACTAGTTTATTTGCATATCTCTACATAGTATCAATTTTTTTTTTTAAAAAAAGACAAATATCAAAATCATTTAGATAAAAACATGTATAATATAAAATGAGTCAATGAATCAAAAAATTAAACACGTGCAAAAATATGAAAGAAAAAAAATTAGAGACCATATATATATGTAAGGATGATGTATAATTTATAGAAAAGTAAATGACATTTTAAATTTTCTTGCCAAAAAGGTTGTTCCTAGCAATATTGTTAATTCTACAATTTTATAACCATTTTAAAAAAAAAGGGGTTATTAATTACTTTTGTGATTATATCTCTGTAAATAGCTCAATCAAAATCTTTCTAAAGTTTCAAACTTTCTATCAGAAAAGTACTGAAGGCCATTTCCTTCATTTATCTTCTCTGACAGATGAATATTTACTAGCTAAAATATTATGGGACAAAAAAAAAAAATTAAGTTTGAATTAAAATAACACTAAATAAGTATGTGCTTTCTTTAAGAGTAATGCCTTTTAAAAGAAATGTTTTTTTTTGAAAAAATTGTCTATGCCGGGTGTATAGTTTGTGTGCGCATTCAAACTTTCTATTTTAATTATGGTCTACAAAATATTCATTCTTTTCACGTTATTTTTGTATGCAATGAAGTAATATACTCTTTCGTGCACTTTAAAATTAACAGTGTGTTGATTGATATTGTTTCTACTTACAGTTTCGACTGTTTAGCTGACTTCTTCAGAATTTCACCTCCCTTTAACTGAAAAAAAAGGTAGATGAAATTATGAAGAGTACTATTAGACAGGCAAAAGATAAGGAGAAGCAAAAGATGATATTATTTTAATTATGTCTGTACTTCCAAAACTTGAATGTCAAGAAGACCTGTTTGGTTTGATAAGATGCATGGGTTTGAACCCAGTTGTCATTTCTTTTTTCAAATTTCTTGTGAATCCCCGCACACTAAAGTCATTAGATTACTTATTTTTTATTTTGAAATCAATAATAGTGTAATCACTTTTTAATTAGAGTGATTATATCTTTTGCTGAAAGTCAGTGGTTCAAATCAGAGATTGCTTTTTTCTCAATTTCGGTTAATTAAATAATAACAAATTATGATATTTGAGAAAGATTCAATGTTAAAAGGTTACTATTAATTAGTTATATTTAAAATAATTTACTTCTGCCATCATTTATCTTTGAACTAATTGTAATAATTAGCTTTGTGCAAAAAACCTCATTCTTTATTTAAATATGTAACAATTTTAATTCCTTTTATTACTATTTTTATTATTTCTTCTTCTTCTTCTGGATTAGAATGGTTATATTTATTTATAATTGATTATTAATGACAATGATGAGTTCCAAAATGTAACTGATTCTAAATTGGATATTAAGTGATTGGTAAATAAATCTTACATGCCCAGATTTTGGCAAAAATACATTCTCTTTATGGGAATCTTCCAACTCAAACAAATTTAATTTTCAACATTATATGAGAGTAAAGTTCAAGCCTATTCTTTTTTTTTTTTTTAATGTGTCAAAGCGTACTGCTTGTAAGGCAGCTGTGCTAACCACTCGGCCACCAACGCTATTCTTATTTATTGAAAAAAATTGCACTTTTTAGAATTTACAATTAAATCAGAAATGCTTGACCCTTTCATCGATTAAATCTCCAAAATTCTGCAAGAGTTGATACAAAAAACTGGTAATAATTTCCTCTGAATGGTAATCAATACAAAAAGACATTGGAAATTTGAATGTCACAGCTTGTAGATATCCCATCAACATCAACATTATACCTGAGACAAGTTTAACAGTATCAAATTTAAAAATCTGTAAATAAAATATCTGAAAGTAGTAGTTGATGATAAAAATAAATTCTGTTTATTAAACAATTTCAAAAAAAAAAAATTATAATTACATTGGGAAATATCAACTATGAGCCTTGCATCAATGACTTGGTTATTCTAAATGAGAAATATAAAAGAAAAAATTGCACTAAGCCTAGAACAATAGAAATAATTATTATATTTATACTAAACAAGACAAATTCAAGTGTGTTCTCTTTTCATGACTAAGTCATAGTTTTATTAAGTAGTGAAGGAGTTACTGAATACCGAGCAGAGAGTCATTCAAAAATAATTATGACAAAAAAAGATTTTCGAAAAAGTAATACAAGCAGTAAAAAAAAAAGATAATAAAATTAAGATAAGCTTTGTCATGACTAAGGTAAAAGATATTTAAAAAATAATAACAATATGATTTCTTGTCATGTTTTGTTGAAAATGAGTTCTTAAATTGTTCAAAGTTGTGCATTCGAAGAGGAAGTGATCGGTAGTCTCTTCCTGTCTTTGACACAATGTGCAATTAGGGTCAATATCTTGCCCCCTTTTATAGTGGAGGAAGGCATTTGTTGGGAGGGCATGCAGGTTCGATTTCAATAGGAAGTCCACGATTTTTGGCGGCAACTTCCAGAACTTGGTCATCCTTATCAAATTGAAATGAACCTCAAGACAGCAATTGAAAAGGGCATATTCTCTGAGATCCAGCTTTCGGCCATAATTAACTTTTCCATCTGGGCATTGCGCTGTAAGCTGGTGTTCCAGGCTGAGACCTTGAATAATATATTCACAGCGTTTTGCCAAATACTAAACAAGGAAAGGGATAGAGATATGCGCACTGCTGACCCCTTCACAGCTGCACAAACCTGGGACTCCATTGCAATTGGATAGAGCTCCCCGCAACTTTGCTGTTTATTGGGTGGCTGTTGCTTTTCATCATTTCATAAAACTCAAACACGGATATTAATACTACCTACTAACAGCATCTCATTTTAATCTTCCCTGCTAAGAACTTTAGACAAATTGGGTTTCTATGGTCTATTTTTGGAACAACAAACAAGTCACAAAAGTTTCCTGTGCAAACATTAACTCAAATATATTCTTTTTTTATTTGCATGCTATTTCATAATCATTTACTTGTTTTTTTTTTTTTTTTTGGTCTGTATTTCTATGGTCTAAATGTACAATAAATTTGGTTTTTGAAAGATAAAAAATAATAACAATAAAGTGGTTTTCGTTTCAATAAAAAGATGCAAGAAACTATAATTTCAATAAATGGAAAAAGTTTAAAAAAATACATTTAAGCAGTAAAATATAGGAATTACTTAAGACATAAAGTGACAAGGTGCATGTTTAATATTGTGGATGAAAATAATATTTTAAATTCTGAAATCTATACAATACTATTTTTTAAAAAAATTTAATAAATGAAATCATTTCAATTGAAAATTAAAGAAAGGGTATAAAAATGTTTTTCCTTCCCAATGTTTACAACCTATGCTTATAATTTAAGAGCAAGTTAATTATAGTTTCAATATAAAAAAAAAATAACTGTAGTTTTAAAATCGGTAAGAAAAAATAAAAGCTATAACTTCCACAAAAATTAAGAAGCAATTTTAAAATATCTATTACAACATATACATACAGTTAATATTTTAACATTTACAATACATTTATTAATACACTTCTTAATATTAAAAAAAAAAAAAAAACCTTAAATGCATTAATTATCTAGATTTAAAGATTCCAGGTTTTAATTAAGAAAATCTTGCAGTGGCATCAGTGGGTGATTGCAAGAGGCAAGCCCAGATAATAGATCTGCCAAAAAGTCTATGCTGATTGAACATATAAATACTTTTCTGCCAGTTTTACAAAGCGCCTTAAAACACTCATTGGTTTAGACGAAATCACCTTTAATATCTTGATGTTATATTTTTAATTTTGCCTTTAATCATCACTATCCAAATCCTGTATGCTTTGGTGCAGTTGGTTAAGTGCCCAACTTGGGATTGAAAGATCGACAGGGTCGATTCTGGCGCTCGTGGGTCTGGGGCTTGAACTTTTTATAAACTCCTGAGCAATAAAACCATAAGCATTTTTTATCACTATCCAAAAAAAGATGGCAGTTGTTCCATATATGTTTGGCTCAGAATTATTTCGACAGTTAATTGGAATGACTCTATTATCATCATAAATAGATCACTAAACCAAGCTTAATAGCATTTCTCAAATCAATTTGTAAGTTAAATTTATTTTAAAAATAGAAATTCCTTGCTGACCTTTGAAAATTCATTAGAAGATATGTAGAGCAACTTCAAAAATCAATTCACACAGAAGCAACAACAAAGAAATGAATTTTTCCTTTTTAAGAAATGCTTAACTCTTAAATGCCTATATGGTAATTTTTTTTACTATCAAGCAAAATCTTTAGTGCTCTTTCATAATAGTTTGCAACTACTGCTTTATAAATCAATTTAAACTTTCAATTTAATAATTAATTCATCTTTATAGTTATCTTTTATTAAAATAAATTCTAATGTTAGAGAGATCAGTTTTCTATTTATCTTACTTAATTGAACAATTTTTTTTCAAAAGTTATTATATAAACTGTTACAAAGAAATCAAGTCATATGCCACATGACCTAATTTAACAAGTTTGTATTACAAATGTTATATATGGAGCTCACAAATAAGCTCTTAACAAGCTTTGCAAAATATCCCCAACTCTAGACCGGTTTCTGCTACTGGCTTCCTCGGTGAGGTGCTAGGACATTCAAGCCTTAGACTGAATGTCCTAGCACCTCACTAATGAAGCCAGTAACAGAAACCGGTCTGGGGTTGGGGATAGCACCTCACTGAGGAAACCAGTAGCAGAAACCGGTCTGGGATTGGGGATAGCACCTCACTGAGGAAGCCAGTAGCAGAAACCGGTCTGGGATTGGTGATATTCTGCAAAGCTCGTTAAAAGCTTATTTGCGAGCTCTATATATAATATATAAATTGTTAAAAATGTTCATTCACATTTTATAATTGTATTAATAATACTTTAACCAATATAATCACACACAAAAAACTTACATTTGCAGCATAACAATATAATTATATATACATATATGCCACAAGAAGACTACTACATAATAAAAGTTTTTCTGAAAATAATTTTCAATATTGTGTATATGAAAAAAATTAAAAAAAACAAACTAACTATTTTATGTTTAGTTTCTTCTTAAAATATTTTTCAGGAGTTGCAATATTTTAACTTTGTTATTATCAGGCAGTTTCCATTTGAATTTCTCTATCTGTTTATTTCTTGATCCGCAATAACTAGACACATTTTTATAATGCAAATTACTATAAACAATATCTTATACCATTCCTAAGAAAAATATTTGTTTTAGATAATTATCATTCCAAATTTGATTTTTTTTCATTATAAGCATTATTTATGATAAGTATTATAATATTAGTTTAAAAAATTAAAAATGGTATAATCATTAAATTGCAAAAAAATGAAAAATAAAATTACTTTTCTTTAGAATAGTTTTTAACTGAAATCAGTTAATTGCTTTTTATTATTGTAAGCATTATTTACAATATGTATTATAATAGTTGTCTAAAAAAAAACCCTATAGATTGCAAAACACAGAGAAAAATTACATTCAGACTGCAAGCAGTATGGTATACCACTAAACTCCAAAAAGTAGTTCAAAATTTACACTATATGAGCAAAATTCAATTAATTTGATTTTTTCAAAAAGCAATCATACCTAGTAAAGTACTAAAATGGTCACCTACTCATTTTTAAAAATTCTATAAAATTAAGGCATTTGGAAATGTATAGTGGTAGCATGGACTAGTTGTAGCTGTTGGGGGTTAATTACAAAAGTTTAGATTGTCCAAAATCTGGTTTAAAAAAAAAGATAGACTAACTATTCTTTTTTTTCCTCCTGTTTGTTTTTAATGTCTATTTGAGATTTTTTTAAACATAATTGATGGAAAAACATTTTTATGAGTATTCATTCTACGTGTGACTTTTTAAATCAATCACTCCTAAAAAAAAATCTTATTTTATTATATTTCATAGTGACAGTATAATTCTGTTTATACTATTAAAATGGAGCCAAATAAATGTGTTTAAAATCCTATGATATGAAGAAAAACAAAGATCAAGCTCTCATAAGAAATGGTTATTCACCATCTATTATTAAGAAAATTTTAAATAAACAATAACAACAATAAAAATCAATCAATAAATAATCAAACGGTTTATTGCTTGGGAGTTTGTATAAAATTTAAGCATCAGATGTATAATCTATGAATCTTGAGTTCTAGAGTTTACCACTCTATGTCTGCATGAAAGAATACAATGATAGATATTTTAGTACATTGACGAATAGATATCAGAAACTAAGATGAATTAGCCCTTATTATAATATCAAAACAGTTGTCTAAAGCACACTGCAAGGAATTCTAGCCAGCACAAAACTTAAATTTGAAATGTTAAGAAAAAAACAAGAATTGCATCTACAAAATTCTATTGAATGTGGAAGAACATATATTGATGAAACTAGTTACCTATTAAAAAAACATGAAAATTAAATTAAAACAATAGAATGAAAGAAATAAAATAGAAGTTTATATGTATTATTGAACACAATTGGAAAACAAGAATACTGAGCAGAGAGGAAAAAATAAGAAGAACTATAAAAAGGGCTGTTAAATTTGATAATGGCAAATAAATTCCATAAGTCAAGCTAGAAGTGTGATAATCTATAGTATTTGAAACCATTCATTAATCTTTCCTTTAAAAATGGAGAAATGAAGAACACACAAAATTTCTACAGATTAAGACTTTGGCAGAAAGCATCACATTGCATTCTGTTTTCATGAATCTAAGAGTCCTTGAATCTATATGCTAATCTGTCATTTGAACAATTAAGAATATCTTAAGGAGAAGAAAATACCATTTGAAATGCAGAGTTCTACACATTAACCTGTTATTAGCAACATTTAAATGATTTGGAAAAGTATAAAATAAAATATGAATTTTTCTAAACATTTAACATTTTACCTAGTTCAATATATTATTATAACACAACAAATATACAATCACTTTTTTTCTTTAGAATATATGTTCTCCAATAACATCAACAAATTAAAAAAATCCTTTTTCTTTTCAAAAACTTTATTTTTTTATATTAATACTGAACATATATATTTATATAATACAATCTCCAACGTTTCGATTGTTTTATGTAATTAAGGTTTTATTTATAAATATGTATTTCTTCTTGTTGTTTGCAGATCCTTGAAAATGATTGTAAGAATATAAAACAGTTGAAACGTTGGAGATTGTATTATATATATGTTCAGTATTAATATAAAAAAATAAAGTTTTTGAAAAGAAAAAGGAGAAAGATTTTTTAATTTGTTGATGTTATATTATTATGAATAAAATGCTATTATCGTAAATTTTAAATAAAAATTGTTTTGGCATTATCAACAGCAAAAATGAAACCTGTTTGACTTATACTAATTCAGAAAAAACTTTGCTACCAATAATGAGTAATAACATTAGAACCAAACAAAAAGTAAGTATGAAAAGCCTGACCTAAGTTTCTATAAGCTCTCAGATATCAAATGGTTTAAAATGCCTACAAAATAGCAGATATTCAAAGAACTTCATCTGAAACATGGATATACAACATTAAAAAAAAGTAGATAATCATCAAAACAAAAAGCTCTAGAAAATTATTAGATCTTAATAATGCATATGTCTGAAGGTTTGTAATGTTGGTATATTATAAGATGTGATATGTTGGAGTATTTCCATCATTTATGAGTGAATGTTGAATGTAACGAAAATTTTAAACTTTATTTAAACTTTCCAAATACATCAACTTGTTAGTAATAACACACAAATAGACAATGCAGGTTAGTAATTACACGTTTTGAGTAGTAGTATTCTCCACTCTTCTTCAGATGTTGCTGGCCTATATGCACAGTGACAATATTCGCTTAGAAGTTGAACTCGCACCTTTAGATTCTTGAATATTGAATTCAAGGCAAATGCTCTACCAACTGAGCTATTCTTAATAATGCATACCAATCAACAAATGACAAAATTTGCTGCAACCATGGCCACTTAAATTGGTAATTTATTGGAAGCTTAAACTTTTACATGAAAAAAAATAAGATAACTTGTGTTTTCGTCCATTTATTCTGTAGATTCAAAATTAGTAAAATATTTTTGAGACCTTCAAGTGGATCACTTAATACTGGCATGGTGAGTCAATCAAATGTTTATTGATGGAACTGTAGATATCTATGTAGGGAAAAGATACAAAATCTTAATCGTAAATTGATAATATAAATAAATATATACAGGAAAAAAATCTCAAAAAAAAAAAGAATACTTTCTGGACAAATTATACACACTTCCACGAAGTTTTAAAATTTGATTTTTATTAGTATGTTGGATTGGATTGGCAGTGCATTAGAATATAAAATAATTCAGATTAATTTATTTGAGTTAATATCAAAACTAACACAAAGATAATTCTATCAAAACTGGTACTATTTATTTTAAATGTTAGATTTCCATATGCTACTCACACTGAGAGAAAGCAATAAGGAAATGGCTTCAATGACAATGTCCACTCGGCAACCATTTTGCTAGGCTGAGAGTACCAATTTATAGCCCATAAAAACGCCAAACCTAACGATAAGTGCAGGTTGTTAAACTGGAGGAATAATATTGCTGTGTGAGAGTGGAGGACAATAGCATTATGTCCACAATTCATAACAGAAAGAATTAAGACGTTTGATTTGTATCTAATAAGTCATTTAAGAAGTAAGAGGAGTAAAAAGAAACTGAAACCAAGAAATTTTATAGTAAGTCGGCCCCAATAAAAAAAAAATTGAACTCACCACAGAAAATGAACTAAAAATCCCTAAACTATTAATCGTGAATTGCACTAGTTATTATAAATAAGAATATACGAAGGTTTGGCCCCAGAAACACAACTAGAATTTTCTCATGATGGATCAGATAGGGTCAACTAATGCTTCTATTTTCTATTTATTACAAATTGCAGCATATATTTATGCCAAGTAAAATTCATTAGTTTCTCGCTATACTAATTAATTTATGCTGAAAAAAATTATCACGGATTTTTGCTTATGTACTTTTTGAACATGTTGTATAAATTTATGTTTAGATAACTTTGTGAAGATAATAATAATTATTTATGTAATTTAGGTACATGCTTTTTATTTAATAGGCATCTAATGATATTTTTGTATTGTCCATAATTACAGGTTTTAATCCCAGCACAATCTAAATATATTAATTTCCATGTTAATATAAAAACATTAATCAGATCAAGAGATGTTTGTGCAAAATATCTTCATTGAATTATGATAATCTCCCTTTTTGATCTTTTAATCAATAAAAAAAAAAAGTACAATAGGGCTAGCACATTTTAACTTTTCCAAGAATGATAAATTCTATTTTGGGCTCTAGTATTGTCTTTTTGAGTTCCCATCTAGTTTTTTTATGTTACGAGTATCATTCACAAATTTTTGGTAATTATGATTTCACCAGTTTTGATATTAGTAAATCTTGCCTTTACATAAATCCAGCTATTATTCTGAAAACATGTATGCTAATGATGTCTAAAATTTAAATCAAACAATATCAATTTAACAGCTATTACATATTTTTGAAAGAAATACACATGGTTTAAAAATATTTGCCAAAATATGTTACGCAAAGTGATTGGTTTATAAAATTCATAACGTAAATATTTAATTGCATTCCAAATCTAAACATTTGTAAATTTCTCCTCTTCTTTATATATATAGACAATAAAGTGAAGCCACAATACATGCTGTATTAATCTACATTACTTCAATTCTATATTATCCAAAAAAAATGTAAAAAAAAAAAAATGAATTAAACAAAAAATATCAAAATTCATAAATTTAATAAATTTTTTAGTAAGTAGCCATCTTGAAGCATGGTGCACAATTACATTTTTAAATGTTTATTCAGGTTATGTTGAAAACACACACCTATATATATATATTTGCTCTTTTTTAACTTTTATGAATTTTGATGTAGTATTTCATGTAATAAAATGTTTCCTAAGCATAAAGCTTAAGGTTTTGTAAAATTTAAGAAAATTTGTACAGTATTTTTCTCAAGTGATAAAATGAAAGTTATCGATTTAATAGCAGGATAAAAAGAATTGTAAAACATTCTTGTAATACATCATGAAGCTTAAAGTTTGAAAAGTTTAATCAAGAATCTGAAATAAGTAATTAGAAATGACTACATATTTTTAAGTTGATACTGTTTTAAAAATATCAAAGTAAATAAAAAAGCCCTAGTCTGCTGATCCCAATACTGCAATTAAGTTGTCATAAGGAGAAAAAAATTATCGAAGAAAAAAAGCTAGTGTCCAGAGCATGTTTAATTGTAATGAAAATCTGATACTTCTCCAACTGATGAGTGCTGGTTCAACATGAAATATATATATATTGGTGATTATTTATCTTTTCTACATGTGTATGGTCATGTGTATCAGTAATATGAGATAGTGTAAACAGTTGAAAGTTGCTTGACAGTCTCAGTTCAAATCCCCTACATTTCCACTCATTTTATTTATTTATTTTTGAGCAAATAGGAATGAGTGAATACATATTCAGTAAATATATATGTGAATGTGCTCCCTCAATTTATTATTAATAACTACATTATTTAAATTTTGTTCATACCATAATCTTAATTTATATCAACATACTATGAACATAAATGCATTACAAGTATGTGAGTGTACTTTTGCAGTTAAGTAAATAATACATATTTTATTATAATCAAAATTTATCAACAACATGTGGTGTATAATATAAGCCAGGAGGTTTGAAACAAGATATTGTGGATATCGTAACTCCATCATATATTATTATTTGCTATTTACTATTGCAGAATTTTCAACAATAACAAAAAAAAAAACCTTAATAAGTTTCAAGATATTCAAAACAATATCTCTTTTCTTCCTTAGTACTTATTTCAACATTTATCTTCTTCAATGATTACTATCTGCATATCCTAAAATATTGATCATCATCCTATAGAGAATGTTCTATTGTATTTTTCTAAGATTTTATCTATTGGCTTTAAAGTGACGAATATGTTTAATGACATTAAATCTCTTCTTATTCTCTACTTTTTATTTATTAAGGATATTCTTTAAAGATTAAATATTATTCATGCCATCTGATTCAGAAATGGTTGCATTATCTTTTGGCCAATGCTATGAAAAACCTTCTGACAATCAACAAAGTATACACATAAATTCTTTTTTCGTTTCTCTCGGTAATGAAATGACAATATCTGTTGTACAGTTTTTTCTATTATTTCTAAATTAAGTTTGCTCATCTGGAAAACATTTCTCTGTGTGAACCTTTAATCTTTCATTTAATATATTCATTAAAATGTTGTATATGATTTTGCAATTATCACATTTTACACTTTGCTTCCATTTTTTGTAGTTTATCCCTAACATTGATTTTTTTTTTCAAAACTATATACAAGCTTATTTTAAATATAAGTAAAACTCAATTTACATCAGGCTTATGATAAGACTAAGTTAAAGTTTAATACCTCGTGGGGGAGAGGGTAATAAAAATTAAATTAATTCACAAAAATTTTATTTTGCAGGTAAAAATATTTTATCCAATTAACCTTGATTTTTGAATTAATATTATCTTAATAAGCATATATAATAAATGACAATAGGAAAAAAGAAAAAAAGAAAAAGTTGAAAGAACAGTGTGTTAACCTAACCACAAAAATAGAGTTGTTCATTTTAGCTTGAATGGTAAATGTTTTAAAAGTTTTGACTAGCTTTGAAAATAGTAACCTGATATAGACTGATCTAGTAATTATGTGAGTAGTAGGTTTCTGGATATTAAAGCAATTTTTATATTAAATGCAATGTGGTCTGAATACAATAGTTATGGATTCATTATGGATTCAATTGTTGCATTTGTATCAATTATCAATATTAATATAGATCATGAATTTCTTTCACTCTATTCACCGGTAATCAGTATTGCTAACAGTTTAAAGAGCAATAATAACTTTTAAAAAAGAATTAGGCTAGAAATGAATAACACTTTAATAGACAATTCATTTTATTTACATAATATTTTTTTTCCCATCAAAAATTAAAATGAACTTAAAATTATAAAAATTATTTTTGGGGAAGTAATCAAATCTTTTCAAGACTGATGATAGAGAAAACATTGGCCTAAACAATTGACTGAGTTTCATGTATATGTTGACACTAGTAGAATTTCATTTACATGTAATAATAACTAAACTGAAGTTTCCAATGAGTTATAAAATATTAATAAATTCTTCAAAAGACAGATGCTGTCTTTTGGAATTTGTTCTTATATATGCTTAATTTATTTATGTAATTTAAAATAAAAGATGAATTTGATCTATTGATTGTATAAACGTATAATAAAAGGATAAGAATCACCATTTAAATATTCAGAACCTCTAAATATTAAAACTGAGTTTTCATTTCATATTTAGAGGTTGTAAATAATATTCTAATTTGCGAAGTGCAGATAGCTAGCTGAAACTGAAATAAATTGAGATACTGGAAATCTCTTTGCGCTCATTATAATGCTTATTTGACAGCCAATCAGATGTTGTAATGGCTGTCTGAATGACGATCAAACCGTAAACACACCGTGAGTTAATTGTGAAGATATTTAAAGCTTCACACTTTCAAACTTAAATAATTTCGACTGGCTTAGATATATAAAAAGAAAAGTAGGAAAAAAGGCCGCCCTTTTCTCGTAAATTCTTTGTCATGATGTCTACAGTTTGATCGTCATTCTGACAACATCTGATTGGCTATCAGATAGGCATTATAACAAGCGCAAAGAGATTTCCACTATCTCAATTTATTTAGAGGTTGTTTAAACTCAGCTTTGATTCTCTGAATATTTAAATAGTGATTCTTATCATTTATTCTACAAATATATATAACCAACAGATCACATCCATTCCTTCATTTAAAATTATATAGACCAACTAATCATGTATAGGAACAAATGTTCGGTCTTTTAGAGCTTACTTACATTATATACCACATCGGAAGTTTCAGTTATTTCCTGTTCAGTTACATATAGTGCAATTTATTTATTATTTACTGAGCTTTCATTTCATATTTAGAGGTTGTTTAAACTCAGCTTTGATCCTCTGAATATTTAAATAGTGATTTTTATAATTTATTCAATAAATATATATAATCAATAAATCAAATCTATTCTCTTGTAGATAAACTAAACATGTATAAGAACAGATGCTAAGAGACAGATGGTGTCATCTGCCTTTTGAAGAGTTTATGTTATATAACTCAATGGAAGCTTCAGTTACTTCCTGTTCAGTTACATATAATCTAAGTTATTTATTATTTACATATAACTAAAATTTTCTTTTAAAATTGTTAAAACAATGGGTTAAAACAATAAGGAATTGAAATTTAAAATAACAAAAAGACATTTTACATAAAATTCAACAAAGAAAAGAAAAGAAGTGGCATTTCAGGAAAAATTTATAAATATACCAAACACTAAAGAAAATATCTTCAAATACATTCCACATGTTTAATAGTGCATTTTATATATATTATAATACTTTTTTGTTGTTGTTTAAATTAAAATGCTGAAATCAATTTTCCTCACCATTATCAGAATTGATCAAATTCATTAAGTAAACTACTTATTGACGGAAATAAAAACAAAAAAACTTTCAACAGCTGTTTGGTTGTTAACAAATTTAATAAATATATTTGTGTTTATACATATGTTTACACACTATTGTTTCAATTTGCTTCAAACCTACAAATTGATATATAACATTTTGAAAATTTTTATGAAAAACAATTTTTTGGATAACTGATGATCATTCATCATCATCAACCATTATCAGTCCACTGCAGGATGAAGGTCTCTCCACGTTCAATCCATCTTCTCCGATCTTTAGCTTCTCTTCTCCACATCACCCCTGCACACTTTCTTATTTCATCCCTCCATCTCACAAGTGGTCTCTTTCTGGGTCTTTTACAATCTCTTGGACTCCAGTTTAAGATTTCAATTGTCCATCTATTATCATCTCTTCTAGCAATATGTCTCAAGCCCAACTCCACTTCAGTCTTTTAATTTTTTCAATGAGGATCAGTAACACCTGTTTGTTCTCTTACCCATATATTGCGTTTTCGATCTCTTCTTGTTACTCCCAATGTGCATCACTCCATACTTCTTCGAGTGGTCTGAAGTCTCTGTATTGCTCTTCTTTTAAGTGTCCAAGTCTCAGATCCATAAGTAAGAACTGGTACAAACATATAAAACATTATTGTATTAATTAAACAAAAATTAAATTGTAATTTATGGCGGGGGGGGGGGTTAATTACTTGATGCGCATATAAAAAAAATATTGCAATTTGATTTCACCTTTCTAATGTTTTGATCAAACCATCAAACAACTGTTTAACTTGATGTACTTTAAATGTTTTGTGTCAAGCGTTGATGGCCGAGTGTTTTAGCACAGCTGCCTTATAAGCAGTTTGTCCCAGGTTTCGCTTCCCGGCCAACGCTTTGACACATAAAAAAAAAAAAAGTTTTGTGCTCTTTGTTTATCAATGAGATAAAAATTGTTGTATACTCAACATGAACAGTTGATAACGTTATATTGATAATTAAATAAGCTTTCTTATTATAGCGCCAATTTTTTCTATCTTGAAAATCCACTTTTGGAATCTTTATTTAGATTCCCCCCCCCCCCAATTTCATAATTAAGAAACAAAAAAAGTTTAATTACATATAATAGATAGGCATACGATAAAGAAATGAAAAAATATAGTGTGATCACAGATGGGAATTAACAGAGTGATTTCGGATATCAAGGCTAATTACAATTACAAATTGTTAGCCGAGAGGTCATCGCACCCGCCTTGCAAGCAAGTAGTTGGTTGCAGACGGGTGGGGGTTCGCGTCCCGGCCGATACTATGACATATGAGAAGAAAAAAAATCAATAATTAAGGCTGACAAAGAATATCTACTGTTTTGTAGGACAGGATAAAAATTTATCACAAATTAGGTATTGCTTCCAATGCAAATGAACTTTTCTGTCTCTTCTCTGCACTCTTTCTCTCATACTATCTCAATTTTTGTTTTTGCTAATTTCAAACACAATAGTATAGAGTTTTGCCATAACGAATTTCTCACTTCTCTGTAGTAATTATGACAATGAGATGGTAAGCATACACAACCATATTTACAATCTTTGATTACACATACAGCAACTTTAATTCCAATTTTTTATTTTATTTTTGGAAGTATATATGTGCATGCACAGCTCTTGGTATTGCAAAGACAGTGATATAGATTTCACCAATCAGGAATCTTAATTATGATTATGCATATGAGATGGTAAAATCAAAAATGAAACTATGGCAAATAATTATATATTTGGGTTATCATAATTAGGAGTGTTCCCATCACAGAAAATGTGGCAAGAGCTTAAAATAATAACCTAATTCATAATTCACTATGCTAGGCAGATCAATTTAAACAATAGAATAGTTGTTATATAAATAATGAAAATAATGATAATTCAGCAGATAGTATTTCAATTTTTCTTTCTATATTGTCAGGTATATGGAAGTATCTGAGACTTGAACACTTAATAGAAGAGAAATACATAGACTTCAGATCAGTCAAAGAAGTATAGAGAAATGCATGTTGGGAGTAACAAGAAGAGATCGAAAACACAATATATGGGTAAGAGAACAAACAGGTGCTACTGACCTCATTGAAAAAATTAAAAGACTTAGGTAAAGTTGGACTGGACCTATTGCTAGATGAGATGATAATAAATGGATGATTGAAATCTTAAACTAGATTCCAAGAGATTGTAAAAGACCCAGAAAGAGACCACATGTGAGATGGATGGATGAATAGAAAGTGTGCAGGATGATGTGGAGAAGAGAAGCTAAAGATCGGAGAAGATGGATTGAACTTTGAGAGACCTTCATCCTGCAGTGGACTGATAATGGCTGATGATGATGATATTGAAGATATAAACTTTGTTCGTTAATTCTTCAAAAATTGAAGGTTGAACATTATTTATAACTAATGATATCAAAATTTAAAATTAATATGCTTTGTATTTTTTTTTTTCAATATATAAAACAAGTCACATGCAACTTCTTTATAAATCTCGATTTATTATAGAAACTAGTATAAATTACAATAATACTCCAACATTTTGACTAATATATAATAGGTTGATTTAATTAATGTGGAATTTATAACTAAATAATTATAGGGGATTATTTTAAGAAAAGTATTTAAAAAACTAATGTAATAGAAATTTATGATTGTTTGTGAGAAGAGATTTAAGGTAAAATTAATTTGTATTTGTTATATGTATTGGATTATTGTGGAATATTTGTATTTATATTTATTATTCTATTTATATATTTTTTAATTGTTCCTTGAGAAGGACTATAAAAGAATATAGTCAAAACGTTGGAGTATTATTGTAATTTATAATAGTTTATATACATGACCCTCAACTCTCCATGCCATCTCATATTGCTGACCCACCTGATCACACACATGTTGAAAAGATAAATAATCACCAATATACGTATCTCATGCTAATCCAGCACTCATCAGTTGGTCCAGATTACCATCTCTACACATATATATAATCAGTGCTCAGCTTTATATTAAGATAGCCAATCTTCATACTTTAATAGACAGGCTTCAAACTATGAATCCCGCATACATTACATATATATATTATACATGGAAAGAAGAATAGGAAGGATTCTTTGTTAAAAGAACCTAATATAGGAGATAAGCATAATGCACTCCAAGAATCTTAAAGTGGGTAATTTTATTCAGATGCTATATTTAATATTATTTTATTTGATGACAATGACCAGTATGTTTTATTGTTCAAATGATGTCCCCAATATCTAAATATTTTAAATCTTTAATGATGACAGTTTTAATTGTCATTTTATTATTTTATGTGTTGAGAAATGAGATAATTTATTTATTTCATTATTAGCGTAACAGAATTAATGTTTAGTATAGTTGCAAACGGGCTATAATGTTATATTTAGTTATTGAATTATAGCAACTATCATTTTATCATTCATCAATAAATAAGATTGTAATCGGTTATATAGTAGCAGCCTTTTATCAACCCTTCTGTCAGTTCATCTTTATTTATTCATACTGTTACAAATGACAGATTACAAACGCATATTATAATAATTAATAATTGCTTCTAATTTAATTCTGTTACAAATGTCGCGCCAACTAGGGCCCGAAATAAGCCAAATAAGGGCTTGAAATACACCACATACCTGAGAGATGTGTAGTATATAATGATGACAGATGTATAGTTTTAAAAAATATATATATTTTTTTTGTGTGTGTAATTTTTTTATATTATTATATAGAAATATTTTGGCCTTATGATGATGATTACTGCTGTTGCATTTTTTTGATGATGATAAATAAATATAGCCATTAAGCAGCTTAGTTTCAATTTTTAAAATATAAAGATATCACAACTTATAATAAGTGTTAAAGTTAATAGCACTGTTTTTTTAATATTTTGCTTATCAGTGAAATATAGTGTTGCTGCTAGATAAGCATAGAAGTATTAATAGCCTTGAATTGTAGAATAATAATTTTGTTCATATTTGAAAAGTTTGTGTTATAGAAAATCTATGATTTTGGAGGTTGGATTGGATATTTGATTGTTGGAGTTTGGTTGGTTATTTTGCAATTTTTGATGATGGATGGAGAATTTTTGTCATTGCCTTGAGGATGTGATGTATTCATGCCACTGGTGATTGATTTATCTCATTCACTGCTCCAACCCAGATTATAATATCAGTTATTATTTATCATGAAGCAGTTAACAGTAGACCTGCCATGATTTCGCTTCTAAGACTCCAGAGAGAGCAAGGCATAGTTTTTTCTGATAAATAATATTTCGCCTCTAAGATTCCAGAGAGAGCAAGGCAGTATTTTTTTACTGATATATATATAATAGTTGCCTCTAAGACTTTAAGAAAAGCAAGGCAGTATTTGATGAATTAAAGCCCCTAAGACTTAGAAGTAAGCAGGGCAATGCAACAGTGTTTGCAATAAACTATTATGGGTTGTAGTAGCTTAGAGTGATTGAATTGGGGTGATCATCTGAGTGTTCATGGAACATTGTATGCTTTAAGTGCGATGATTGAATTTTTTTTTTTATCTATCTCATAATTGTGAATTGCTAATCATTCTTTTGGCTGTCAATATCTGTCGGATCTCTAGAAGGATAGATGAGTATATAAATAACTTGAGATGTGAACTCTAATTATAAATATAGGCACATATGTTATATAAGTATTTTTTTTTTGCTTAGTGTATTAAAATGGGCATAGAGAGCGTTACATTTTATAAAAGCATTATAAAACTAGATAAATGATGGCATAAAAAAGAGCACACCTATACCGAGATAGCTTTTTCTTAAATAAATGTTTTTTAAAAAGGGACTATGACCTCATAATTTGTCAATTGAATATAAGTAAAAAAATGAGTGACGATGGAGGTTAAGTTAAATAAAGGCACTTAAGATATAAATAGATAAATAAAGGCACTTAAGATATAGATAGATTGATGGGGAGAATTATGGCTGAGAAAGAATGATTGGAAATTTTAAAGTATAGGGGTGGATAGATAAAGGTGTTTAACTCTGGATGTATAGGAAATCAGGGAGCAGAACAGAATAAATCAGAACAGAATAAAGCAGAACAGAAATCAGTAATATAAATATTTTTTATAAGTTTATAATTAAGTATAAAAAAATATTAAGATGGAACAAGAAAAAGAAGTAATTATTGAAGGAGTGGAGGAAGTAGAGAAGCAAAGCCCTCCAGAGTGGTTGCAAATTATGATGGCACAATTTAAGGAAATGAAACAAGAAATAAATCAGAAATTTGATCTACAATCTCAAAGATTGGATAATAAACTAGATCAACAATCACAAGAAATGAATCAGAAATTTGATCAACAATCCCAAAAGATGAGCCAAATAAGTCATAAATTAGACCAACAAGCTCAGGAAATGAAGCTAGATATAAGTCAACAAATTCAAAAAATAGAAAACCTAGGAAGAAATATATGTAATGCATGGACAGCCAGTCAAGAGAAATGGGATGTAAAGATATGTATGATAGAAGTCAAGAGTTGTGTGACTGTAATCAAGCCATATGAAAATGATGAGGTAGCTGCTGTTCAAGAACAGAGTAATCCCAAAGAGGATATATACAGTGAGATCCATAACCTAGAAATAAAGGTAGCCACTGTACAGGAACAAATTGACCTCAGGAAAGATGTAGTCAGTAAAGCTAGTTTCTTAGAATTAAAGATAGCTGCTGATGTATATGCCCCAGTAAGTATAGCAGACATGTTTGAGACAAAGGGAGATACCGAAAGGATAGCTAAAAGTTATCATAGAAAGGAGGAGAGCTATGGCTATAAAGTCTCCAATATGAGAGGTGGAAGAAATCAGTTAGGCCGACAATTTCCCACAAAACCCAGCAAACCAAACATAGGAATGCTTGGGAATATATATATGGTAGCGGATGGTGCGTACTCCCCAATGAGAGCGGCAGACCCGTTGGATGTCCTGGGAGTTGCAGAAAGTAAAGCTGAAGGTTATTCTAGGAGGGAGGAGAGATATAGTTATAAGATCTCCACCATTAGGATTATGAATAATCAGTTAGGCCGACACTATCCCACAAAACCTAGCAAACCAAATATAAGTTGGCCTGGGAATAAATCCAATGATCTAAGTGAAAATTGTAGACCCATGATCAAGGAAAATCCAATAGCAAGTTGTTCTGAAATCAATAAGACATGATGCAGGTAGAACACTTGTTTAATAGTTCATGAGGATAGTCATCAATAATAGACCATAGTCAAATTTGTATTAAAAAAACCAACAAATATATATATTAAGTAGTTGGTTAGTAGTTTAAAGAAGATAGTGTCATGAGAGACTATCAAAATTTTTTTTTTGTTTGGGAGTGAGGCAAATGTATGTATATGACTCATTTCAAACACACAGATATATTATTGAAAAAAAAAATTCTTTTATATATATGGATTCATGTGTGTATTTATTATTATATATAAATTTATAAATACTTAATAAATAAGCAGTTGTAAAGAGAATGTAATGAGAAATAATATTTAATATTGATTTATTATATTTTCTTATTAAATAAGGTGTTAAATTATTTAACATTAACTTTGTTAAAATAAAGCAGATCAGAAAGAAAGTGTAAAATAAGGCGATCAGATTAGTAGATTAAAAAAATGTACACGTGCAAAAAAAGTGTGAAAGAATGAAAACGTCTGTATAAAAACAAAAATGCTTTTACACCTATTGCTAATGACTATAGATTGCCAGCTTTATTGTTTGTGTTATCTGTGTCTAAGATTATTTTTATAAAGGGGGTGCTTTGATGTAATAAAGCGTGATTATTAATTTTCTTGTAAAATTGCGATAGAACATCAACTTGTCAAACTCTGATTTTTTTGATCTTTTATCTCAAGATAAGATATGCAGGTGGTCATTTTCTTTGACCAAGATTCGCAATAAAAACGAATGTAACAATATTTAGAGATCAGTCAGTTTTTCCTGATTATTAAACAGAGATGTAGCGAGCAGTCAGTTTTTTTTTTTAAATGTTGGGAAAAGGAGAGTGAGCGATTTGATTTTTTTTTTCACTCTTTAAAAGTTGAGGAAGAAAAAAATGACTCTTGTTTTAAAGTCAGTATAGACGAAGATGTGCATATATATAAGTAATTCCCATCAAGATTAAGGAAGGAAAAATGGAACAAAATTGAATTTATTGGAAGAAGTTATTAACAGTTCTATGAAATGATATTAATATATTTTGCTGTGTATAATATAATGAATTTGCATTGCTAAAACCATTTTTTCTGCTTCCTGGATTAATACAGAATGGGTTAAATCACTGATCTACTATGGACCCGTATACCGGTCCATAGTAACCAAAAGAATAGACAAATTTAAAACCAGACAAAAAAATGTCATCTCATTATCATCTTTGACAAGAGCCAAAAAGAACGGAAAGATGAATAAAAGCCATATATATAGCCAGGTTTAAAGCTATGAACCAAATTTTTGTTAAAGTTTTCCTCAGTCATCTAAAGTGTCTACAACGATTTTTTTTTAAAAAATGGTAGAAGCAAGCCAGTCAACAAATTCAGCGTTATCAAAAATATCAACAATAAATAATTTTAAAATTGAAGAAATAAGCAAGTCAATCAATTCATGTTTATCTTAAAAGTATCTGCAAGAACTTTTCTTTTTTTTTTATGGAGCAAAGACAAGCAGTCTGAAAATTCAAACTCAGAACATTTATAAAAAGTGAAAGTAATCGGGTAACTATGAACTTTCCTTAACAGATCTTTTATTATTGCTTATTAAAAGTAAACCTTAATTTATTGGTTAAAGCATTTTTTTTTTCTTTGATACAGAAACATTAAAGGCTTGTTTATCGATAGTTATTCTCAATATCACATAACATAACACAAACACAGTTTAAATCTTTAAACTTAAATTTTCATTATTTTTTTTATTATTTTTTTTATATTATATAGTGTAATATTGAAATGTTTTTTTTTATTGTTCTTCATTTGTTATGATAATGAACAACCTATAAATATATGCATTTATAATGTTTTTTTTTTATCTTGTTGCATATTAAAATTGATATAATGTATTTTATTTTATTTTGCTAAAAGGTTGCAAGAATATTTTTATATATGTAATTTATGTATTAATCTCTAATATAGGGGTATACATTTTAGACATATATGTTAACATTACCAAATGTGTGCATGTGTAACTGCTTACACAAACACATCAAAAGAATAGGTTATACATAATGAATTTAAATATGAGAAATTATAAATCAAGGCTTACATATGAATGGAAGTGAAATAAAACATGAGTTACATATGAAATTTATTTTTATGATATAATAAGTTAGGAAAGTCTTAAGTAAGCATTCCATGAAATATATTTTTTTAAATGTCATTTTAAGCCAGCTTATTTTAAAATTATCCAAAATGATGAACTTGTATATAAAATTTTGTATTAGTTCTATATTGAATTAATATAATAATAAGCCATTTATCTAATTAGTAAATTTGATTTTAAAGAAAGAAAGAGTAATAGTATTAATAAAATATAATTATATATCTTAATTGGTTTCAGAGTTCTTATTAAAAATATTGTTGTATTTTTCTTGTCTTGATTCTATCATTTTAATTCATCATCATCATCGCTCGCAGATATTAAGAATCATCATTCGTAAATACTGAGCAAGCATTCGCAAATATTAAGAAAACGCTCGCAAAATGTTAAGTAAACTAGAATGTTGATTTATATTTAGGTATTTGAGAATTATGCTTGATAATAACCAAGTTTTAATAATTATAGTTCAACAATAGAAAGCTAAAAAAAAAATTGTGTTGTCCATGAGTTTTGATCATCCTCATCAAAGATGGATATCATGTTATTGATTAAAACACTGTTTAAACATAGTACTGTACATGAGTTATGATCACCATCATCATTAAATAAATTATAAACCTTGATTCTAATGTTTAACATAATTAATATATTTAGTAAATAAGGATTTGTAGAAAGTTGAATATCATGCATAGAGATTCGTGATGATCAGTCATCATCACTAGTATTATTAAATCCTAGTTTTAACTATCAAAGTATTTTAGTAAATAAACATAAACTTATATAGATGCTAGTGAATGTAATAATTAAATCCCATTTTGACAAGGGATGATTTTCATTATAAAGCTACGGATGATTTTCATTATAAAGCTACGGCTGGTATCATCACTATTACTATTATCATCATCACTATTATTATCATTATTATTATGATATTATTATCATCATCATTATTACCTTTATATTGTGATAAATAATCTAGCTAAATGGCCATCAATATCCATAATGGTCTTCACGATGCTTGTTTAGAAGCCATTAATAAGATTATACTTGTCTGTTCATCAATATACATAAAATGAGCTAGCAATGTCTATAAGAGTCTTGATCTATATAAATTTTGTGATATGGGGATCTTATGATTTTATTGACATGAGTAAAATATAAGTGTCATTTCTTTTTTCATTAGTCATCCAAGTCATGTGTGATAAAAATGTACCGGAATGAGTTTGAACTCAGTACACTTTAAACAAATATTTATCTAGATTTAAAACAATCTAGTGGCGCTCGTGGAAAACATATGTACTTAGCTAAACTGAATAAAGAGTGATTTAATCCCTTTCCAACTTCATAATATTAACTTTATATAATGTTTTATAAGTTGTCATGAATAGCACCAGTGTGTGCGTGTGACCATGAATGGTCGTATATACATGGAAAGAAGAATAGGAAGGATTCTTTGTTAAAAGAACCTAGTATAGGAGATAAGCATAATGCACTCCAAGAAAGTTAACGTGGGTAATTTTATTCAGATGCTATATTTAATATTATTTTATTTGATGACAATGACCAGTATGTTTTATTGTTCAAATGATGTCCCCAATATCTAAATATTTTAAATCTTTAATGATGACAGTTTTAATTGTCATTTTATTATTTTATGTGTTGAGAAATGAGATAATTTATTTATTTCATTATTAGCGTAACAGAATTAATGTTTAGGATAGTTGCAAACGGGCTATAATGTTATATTTAGTTATTGAATTATAGCAACTATCATTTTATCATTCATCAATAAATAAGATTGTAATCGGTTATACAGTAACAGCCTTTTATCAACCCTTTTGTCAGTTCATCTTTATTTATTCATACTGTTACAAATGACAGATTACAAACGCATATTATAATAATTAATAATTGCTTCTAATTTAATTCCGTTACAATATATATGCAGGTTTAAGCTTGTATAGTGCAAGTTACATATTGAAACATAGTGCATCAAAGGTCTGCCCATCTCTCACATATGTTTGTAAAAATGGATTATTCTCCTGTACATGATGGGTCAGAATGACTAAATGTCAACATGGGCTTTGAACAAACCATCATCAGATTTTCAATAAAATGGAAGGCTGAAGAGTTGTGGGTTGGAGTAGTTTGAAGCCTATCCATTAAAGTATGAAGATTGGCTATCTTAATATAAAGCTGAACAGTGATTGTATATATGTGTGGAGATGGTAATCTGAACCAACTGATGAGTGCTGGTTTAGCATGAAATACGTATATTGGTGATTATTTATCTTTTCAACATGTGTGTGATCAGATGGGTCAGCAATATGAGGTGGTACGGAGAGTTGAGGGTCGTGTGAAAGTCTAAGTTTGAATCCTGCATACATTACATATATATATATGCAGGTTTAAGCTATTTTTAAAATGGAAGACTGTTTTGTTTGTTATTAATTTAATTTTTTTTTCTTAAAGAAAATTAATGGTACTGGGTTTGCTATGAATCTAATTGATATTTTCTACTCTTGGAACTTCTAGATATACCAATAAAAGACTTACTGATTTTTAAAATTGTTTTGTGCAATGTTATCTGGATCACATTATCTTTATTATTGAATTCAAAAAGTTCAAAGAAAGAAAGTTTTTGCCGAGATATTATTGCATCAATACAATAAAAGATTAGATTTTTCTGAAGACTTTAATGTACATACTGATAGGAAAAATAAACTAAAATATACCAAGTTATAAAAATAAAAATGTTAATTCTGTGAATTCAATTGGTCTGTTGTTATAAAATGATTTCACATAACTACCAACTATCATATACTTTGTTTAGTAAAATAAAAATAATATAAAAAAACTTGGGTACAATAATACCTTATAGAGTAAGTTATAGTCAGGAATGAGAATATAAAAGATTATTATATAGTACTTTGTTTGACAGATTATTTTCCAAAATTTAAATGGTAGCTGGATTAAAAAGCAGATATGAATTCACAGATCTATTAAAAATAAAAATCCTGATTGGTTCTCTAGAGAAGAATGTATTTTTAATGACTTGATTAAAATTAATGTGGCATTCTCTGTTTAGCAGAATAATGAAATGAACGTGAAGCTTCATATGCACTATAGAGATGTAACGGAAGAAGTTCAAAATTGACAGAAGAATTATTAATGATTTGGGGATTAAAAATTATAGATTATATAGGCGTTTGCTGATACTGGCCATTTTAGATCTTTTTAATTCACTAAGAAGAACATTTAGAAGTAGAAAATGATTAAATCAATAAATGACCTCATACATATAATATTTTGAACAACTCGGGGAGTATTTTTTTCCATATGTCAAAGCATCGGCTGGGAAGCGAACCCGCGACTTGGTTGCAAGGCGGCTGCGCTGACCTCTCAGCTACCAACGCTTTACTAACTCGAGGAGTATTTTGATCACCTTTTGAATAATGACATATTCTATTCGCTCATTAAGGCTTGGACTTAAACAAATAGTTGGAAACAAATTATTTTATGAATTAACATTTATTTTATTTGTTGTAATTATAATTTTATAAGGACTATAATAAAATTACTATTTAAATTTTGAAAATAAATTTTATTTATTAAAATTTATAAATTACGAATAAATATGAAAGTAATTTTTTTTAATTATTTCAATTATTTTTGTTTTTTAATTTAAAAACCTTTTTTCTTGGCTGTATTGAAATCTTTGATATTTAAGTTTCTTACAAAATATGATATTTTATCTTGCATTCTAAAAACTGAAATTATTGTGCAAATTGTGTTTTTAATTTAAATTATGTTCTCTGAATATCTTTTTTTGAATATAATGGCAATTGTCATAATTTCCTTCAGATTTTAAGAGATGGATTATCTTATTTTGGGTAAGTAGTGATGAACTTATAACTATTAGTAACAACAAAAAAGTTTTCCATTGCTTAAGTTCCCAATACCTTTTTTTAAAAATCATATTACATTTTTTTATTCATATTTAAAATTTAACAGAATTTTAAATCAGTAAAATGTTTTCTCTATTAAAACTAATATTATCTTTAATATTTCAATATAAACTTCATTAGCACTCCTTTAATACTTTAAGCAAATATTTTTATTCATTTATAACAGTTTTGATTGTCCTAGCAGTCTTCTTCAGATATTAAAACTTTTACACTACCTCCACTTTTTCTCCATTTAAGATCTGAAGAAGACTGCTAGGACAGTCAAAATTGTTATAAATAAATAAAAAAGATTTGCTTAAAGTGTTAAAAGAGTGTTAATGAAGTTTATATTGAAATATGAATATATATATATTGAGGGAGGAGGAAGAAGCAGATAAGAGCTATCTTTAATATTTAGTTCAGCATTAGCTGATTCTAAATTTATTTTATATCCAAGAGATTTTTATATATATATAAAATTATACGTACAGAAAGCAACTAATAATTATTAACAAAATAATATATATATAATATTACACCTGCAAATATATGCTCGTTTACATGGTAATATAATCCAGCATTTAAAAAAAGATTTGAGAAGATACTGCATAAAATAAAATCCCCTTTACTTAAATTATACTAAGCGAAATGGAATTAATCTTAATAGTTTAATCCTCCTTGAAGATTTTCATTAAGATCTACAAGAAAAACTAAGTGTATTAAAAGAAAAAGACTTATTAAATATGCTAAAAGAGAAAAATAGATTTGATGAAATTGTCTATTAGCCTTGAAATTCATTACATCTACTGAAATTTAATATTTTAATAGATTTTGATATAATAAATCCAACAACAGAAATTTAAAAATATGAAATAAATACAAAACTTGTATCCAATCCATCTAATGGTTGTGTGATACAAAAAATTAAAACTTTGTTTAACATCTAACATACAGACTATATATATATATACCTGTACAAATAATGTAATATATAGGTATTTTGAGCTCAGACTTTCACAAAATCCTAAACTCTCCACACTATTTCATACCATTGATATACTTGACCATATATATGTCTAAAAGATAAATAATCATCAATAGTACGTATTTCGAGTTAAACCAGCACTCATCGATTGGTCCAGATTATCATCTTTATACATATATACAATAAGTACTCAGATTTATGTTAAGATAGCCAATCTTCATGCTTTAATGGACAGGATTCAATCCACTCCACCCTCCAACTCTTCAGTCATCCATCCTATTGAAAATCTGATGGTGGAATGCTCAAAGCCCACACTGATGCAGACATTCTCGTCAGTGTGGGCTTTGAGCATTCCATCATCAGATTTTCAAAAGGATGGATGACTGAAGAGTTGGAGAGTGGAGTGAATTGATGCCTGTCCATTAAAGTATGAAGATTAGCTATCTTAATATAAATCTGAGCACTTATCGTATATATGTGTAGAGATGATAATCTCAACCAACTGACGAGTGCTGGTTTAGCACGAAAACTTTGTTGTTGATGTTTTTCTCTCTCACAGAGAAAACAATTATCTGGCAATATATTGCATAAATTTATTTTGATGTAACAACTTGTGATACCTTGGAGATTGTAAGGATGAGTTATACAAGTAAACATATTGTATATATCATGCAATATATGAATGACAATAAATAAGAAAGTGTATTATACACACAAAAAATATATAAGTAAATGATTAAAAAAAATTAGAAGCAGTCGTCTTCTTTAGCCTTGTCCTGAAAAATCATGATCAGTAGATATAGGTAGTCTTAAAAATCTGAAATTGAAGTCCTGTGTGATGGATTATAATAAAAAAAATATATAATAACAACTATGTAAAACTGGGTGTAAATTAAAACAAAATCAATCCTAATAATGTATAAACTTTTTCTTTGAGTATACCAATGAAGAGTTACAATTCAGTTTTTATTATTATTATTATTATTATTATTATTATTATTCTTAGTCTCGTATTCTAAAAAATCTGAAGTTTTGCATTTTTCTTATTTTATTAATTCTCACAAAATTATTTCTGTTGAATCCCAAAAAGATTTGGGAGTTATATTTTCTAGTAATGGATCCTTTCTTCCTCATTTGGAAATGATTATTGGTAAGGCTTTAAAAATTATAGGTACTATAATAAGGTTTGGTTATCATTTCAATGGTGATACAAAATTTAAATTATTTTTATCATTGGTTCTTCCTATCATTGAATATTGTTCAGTCATTTGGAATCCTAGCTCTAAACAGGGATGTAATTTATTACAATCAGTATATAATAAGTTTTCTAAATATGTTTGTTTGGGAAATAAAACTGTTCATCTTTCTTCTAGAAGACAATATAGAGATATTAAATATCTTTATAAACTTGTTAATAAAATAGTTCTTTTATCTAATACAATTTCTACTGTTATAATTAGATCTCATGTGCATGATACTCGGTCTGCTTCTGTTTGTTACATTAAAACTTGTCATTCCAATGTTCTTAGATTTTCTCCTTTGTTTAGGCTACCATCTTTATATAATCAGATTTGTAGCAATATTAATTACTTCAATTTAGATTATAATCAATTTTGTAATGCTATTAAATTTAAATGTCAGATTTGATTGGTTTAACTTGATTTTGTTTATATATATATATTAAATTGTTTTTTGTTTTTTTTATTTTGTTATGTGCTTTATATTTATCCCTTTTATTTATTTTATACTATTAATGTCTTAATAATAATTGTTTATATGCTGATATTTAATTTTACTTTAGATTTTTAAATGTGTTAATTATTTTTTATTGAAATATGGCACATAATTATATTAATAATTTGTCATTTAAACTCATTTATGTATTTATATAGTTTGTTATGGTGCAATACTGTAATTGGCTTTATGCTGTAGTTTTGTACGGTAAATAAATGAATTGAATTATTATTATTATTATTATTATTATTATTATTATTATTATTATTATTATTATTATTATTATTATTATTACTATTATTATTATTATTATTATTATTATTATTATTATTATTATTATTATTATTATTATTATTATTATTATTATTATTATTATTATTATTATTATTATTATTATTACTATTATTAGTCAAAATACAATACAAATCTATCAATTACAATATTTTCTTAGACTGTAACAAACTAATTTTAACTACATTAAAACTGATTTCTTTTCTTAAAAAAATATTTACCTGTTAGCTAAGATTTTTTTTTTTTAATCAAGATTTGCAAGCGCTTTTCAAATATTAAAATGAGAAATAAAATATATTCTATTAGCAATAATAAAAAAAACTAACAACAAAAATTAATAAATTGAAAATAATATTCTTATTTATCTAATATTACTTTAAAAATAAACAAATAAATAAACGAATACTATTCAATTTTATTCCTCCTGGAAATATAAGGATTCAAATTTCATTTTTAAAACATAACAACTAATACTGTCATTTTGCTTATAATGCAAATTAATTCATATATGAAGAATAGAACAAAAAATTTGAAGGGTTTGTTGGAACTGCCTGGATATAAATAAAGAAGATCAACAATGTCAGAGTCATCATGTGAGTCCACAAACAACGATAAAGCCAAAAGTTATTGACAGTTTCAGCTTCTTTGAATCATTCAACAACTAGCTACGAAAGAAGGAATTGCAAAGACTTGAAAAGATTTTTAGATATAGATATATTTAAAAATAGTGATTAAAAACTATTCAAGGTGATTATGGATAAGAAAGCTGAGCTAGAAAAAAAAAAAAGATTGATACTCTTGATAAGTAATATCAGACATCAAAGAAAATAAACCAAATTAATGTTTCATTAAATTAGACCTGAATTTTTAGTTCAAATACAATATAACAGAATAAAATTATACCATTTTGGAGACCATACTATTAGATGATCTAATTCACTGGTTCCCAAATCCATTTTTCATTTGTGTATTCATTGGTAACCCATTTACACTTGTATCTTCATATTAGCAAAATGTTTGTAATTAATATAGATGCTACTTCAAATTTATATCATATAACCGTAAATGACTAGCACAATATTAGAATTAAAAACCAATGGAACAATTAATACAAAGCTTAAAACAATGCCCACAAGGACAATTGCTCACTTACATACACCCAATACTGAAGAGGCAGCACTCAAATATTCACGAAGCAGAGGATAATAAAAGCTCAAAATGTGATGGCTGTGTCACTGAAACGATCTGTTCTGTAATATTGTGTCATAACACAATGTTTAGGATCTCAACACCATTCAATCAAAATATCAAAGTAAGGGAATGAAGTTTTCTTGAAGTTAAATATCAAAGTAAATTCACTCCAACAAGCATTATGATGTTCAACTAATTTCACAACTTTTGACCTTTTTTAAAAAATTAATGATGTTACTGTTCAACCTTACTTTCATAATCTTTGGGGGGGGTGCAAATCATCACCATGACGCATATTTTGATTAAACCAGTTCTTTCATTGATTGTAAATGGAAATAAGAATACCGTTAATTTTAAATGTACATTTATTTATAGAGAATGCATGAATAAAAGAAAATATTTAAGATCATGTGGTTGAATAATTAGAGATATATATTTCATTTTTAAATTTAATTTAAATATATTAAAGAATAATTGACTGATATTTCAAAATAATAGAGGAATTGCGTTAATATCTAGACATTGGAAGGCTTTGAAAAGTCAATAATTTTAATCAATAGTAATTTTTGACTAGTATCTTGACTTGTAGACTTTTATCATTCATTGCCCCCTCCCCCTCTGTCTTTTGATCCATATTCCAAGTTGATAACCAATGATTAATTCATTATAAAAATGTATGATGCTTGAAAATATTGATAGTGGAATATAAAAAAAAAGGACTAACAAAGACATGGATGAGTTCCATAATCATCATAAAAAGTGTGCTTTTTGATGTATCTAATAACTGTAATATATACGTTTTTCATGTGCAAGCTGTTCATAAAGATATTTTTAATTAATTTATATAAATGATAATTTAAGAATTTGTTTTATTTTTGTCCTTCACATTTTAATAACCCATTTATATAACAATTATTTTTATTTATTTTTTTGGTTTTTTTTAATAAGGTAGACTTTTATTGTCTAGACTGAAAATGATTTTATTGCTGAAAACTTTAAAATATCTGATATTTTGAAATATATTACTGAATTCATTTTTGCTTTTATATAAACTGATAAAATTAATTGACTTCAACCTATCTTTGGTTATTGTTCTTTTAAAGTGTGAATGTTTAGCACAGTACATATGTATGATGCAATTCTAATATTGAGATGCTAGAAATTATTTTACTAAGGAAACGGTATACAATGCCAAACTACCATCAATCGTGATCAAGTATTATTATTTGATTGCAGTACCCAGTATCTAATTACCTGCATCTGTCTTTAAACAAAGAACTTAAGTAAAAATTTAAAATATTGGGCATATGAAGTTGTTTTTAATATCAGTTTCACCAAGATAATGTTTCAATATTAGAACCAATATGCCATAATTAATCAAAAACATAAATAATTTTCTTCTTTTTTTAAAATGAAATTCATTTTATAGGAATAAAGTTATGCTGATGTAAATAAGCTCTTGCAGAATATCTCCTGACCGTTTTCTGGTACTGGCTTCCTCAGTGTAGCAGAAACCGGTCTGAGATTGGGGATATTCTGCAAAACTTGTTAAGAGGTTATTTGTGAGTTCTACATATAACATTTCATGTGACATATGACTTGATTTCTTTATAATTATACTGATGTATATATATTTACATAAAAATATTGATTATAAATATGTTCAAAAAAATCAATTTTTAAAATGATAAAAAGAATAAAAACAAAAGAAGTAGCATAAATTTATAAAGAAACGTTAGACACACAATGTAGATGAAAATTTTGAACATGTTAATGATTCAGGTATCATCTAAAGATACCTTAATACTTTTATTTTATATGGAAAATATGCAGAAGTTTTTTAAAAGCACCCCTTTTTTATATATTTATTATGGGAATTTGACACTCAATATTCACAGCTTGAATTATTAAGATATTTTTCCAGAACCAGTAATAGAACACAAATTGACATTCAATCACTCCCTGTTTCTCACTTTTCCAGATTAAATAAATAATGATCAACAATTTATCTGTTATCCTACCTCCTTTATTATAAAGTTTTTTGGGTCTTAAGCTTCTAAAAATTTAAATAAATAGTCATCTTAATGACTATAGTTCTGAATATGTATTTATAATATTTTCTACAAAATTAAATTCATTTTATAAAACCACATTGCTACAGAATCTTCAGACTGATGTCATCAAAATAAGAAATATTTGTGGATATAAAGTAAGATATCAACTTTTCATAATCAATTTTTGCAATGTATAGAACTTCAGTTGCATCACCTAACAATATGCTTCAAAAATGTTCTTTCTCTTGTTGAAAGCGGAAATAAATGTATTCAACATTTATGGATTAATTTTTGATTCATTCTGCTTTTTTTGTTTAAAATGCAGACCAACTTAGTTAATACTATCTCACATAAAATGATCCAGCTAAATATTACAAGATATACAAAATTAGTTTTATTTTTGTTGTGTTTTCATTTATTTATTTATTTTTTGTCATTTTTTAAGAGTTCAACTACCCCAAGTTTTTTCTTAACCAGTTTAAGTTATTCATGTGCTGCTTTTTATAGAGAGAGAAAAAAAAATCAAAATGATGATTTAAGTAGATGAATTTAATTAAATAAAATAAAACATGGAACATAAAAAAAATGAGGCATTAATTTATGGATACTTACTGTACTGACTTTTTAAATTCTAATTTCAATACAGTAGTGTCAGTGTAAACCAGAGTAATCGATGGCATTAGAAGGCTTATGCATAAAATCTCTATTTAGTGCCTACTCATCCAATATCCCCAGACTAGTTTCTAGCTTGTGGTTTTCATCAGTGTGGAGCCTTGGATCTGAGAGCACTGCACCTAGATTTTATGGTCTAATGCAACCTCCAGCAGCCACCTTTTATCTCTACTTAACTACAAAACTATGAGAATAAATTTGAAAACACAATAATATTTTCAAACCAAGCTCATTAGCTTATACAGTCATATAGGTCTGAACTCAGTTCAGTACCCATAGATTTTGGCATCTTTGTTTCTTTAATAACTATAGCCACCACTATCCTATTAGAAGGATTGGTATTAACACATCACATGATCACCATTTCTTATGCTTGCTCATAACTGTTATTAAAACAGGCAAAACTTTCCATACAGCAGTGCCACTCAGTGCAAGTCAGAGTAATCAATGGATGCCAGAAGGCTTTTGCATAAAATCCCTATCTAGTGCCTACTCATTTAATATCCCTGGCTTGCAATGAGTGGCACTACTACATGGAGAGTTTACTGGTTGACAATTACTTGGATTTACTAGTTCATAGTTGATAAAAAAAATTATAAAAATATTTTCATTTTGGATATGGAAAACTAGAAAGGGAAGAGTGCATTGGTTCCTATCCTAAGCATATTGTCCAGTGCTTCATACCAATTATCATAAGCTACTAGAAAAGAAACTGAACTATACAGATAAGTTGACAAAAAATATTATTTAATGGAAGGATAATACACTAACACTAAGCATAACTGTGTTAAACACTTTTTTAATTAAAATAATACTAAAATCAAGAAGATGAGAGAATTCAAGTACTAAAATGGTAAGATATTCTGAATGAAAGAAAATTCAATATTTTAGGGTTTTTTTTTAATTTTGAATATTTAAAAAAAAAAAAAATATCAGACTATTAAAGAATAGAAATATTTACATTGAAAATATTCAAGTAATGAATTATGCTTTAATTCATATAGAGGCTTTAATAAATAGCTTTGATTATGATATCTGACTTGATAAGTTTATGCAAGAGGAAATCTACAAACTAAGACTATATTTGCCTGAAGGTTTGTGATAATGGTTTATCATATGTGATAATATGTTGGACTATTTCCACCATCTATCAGTAAATGTTGAATGTATAGAAAATTTTAAACTTCATCTAAACTTTTCAAATACAAACAATTTGTTAATAATAATATACAAATAGATAACACTGGTTAGTAATTACATGTTTCGAGTAGTATTATTCTCCACTGCCTGACCAGTGACAGTATTCGCATAGGAGTCGAATGCTCTAATCAGTTGAGCTATTCTGTCAAAGGCAACAGATAGTAGAAATTTCACATATTTTATATGAAGGTTCATTCAAATCCTCTTGAGTCATTCAATTTTTTTTTTTTTCAAAAAAGGCCACTAATTAACCTTGCTCTTGGAAAAAAAAAATGAAGCACTCAGGAGGATTTGAATCAACCCCCATATATAAATGTATGAAATTTCTACTATCTATTGCCTTTGACAGAATAGCTCATTTGCCTTAAATAGAGCATTTGCCTTAAATATGATATTTGAGAATCTAAAGGTACAGTTCTATTCCTATGTGAATACTGTCACTGGTCAGGCCAGCAACCCTTGAAAAAGAGTGGAGAATACTACTACTCAAAACTTCATGTAATTACTAACCTGTGTTGTGTGTTTGCGTGTTATTACTAATAAGTTGTTTCTATTTTGAAAAGTTTAAAATTTTCTATACATTCAACATTTACTGATAAATGATGGAAATAGTCCAACATATTATCACATCTAAGACTAGATTCATTATTGCATTAATAAATTATTTTATTACTTATTAATCTCTTTGTCATTTTATATACATATTGAAAACAAGTATTGTTATAATACCCTTTTTTTCTTTTTTTTAATAAAATATACTAATAAGAAAATATAGGCCACACATACAATTCTAAGAAAAAAAGACCCCTCCCCCACCATTTTGTGAACATGCACATCAATGAATGAAGTGTCTGGATGTTATAGTGATAAATTGATAAATAATGATATTATTGTAAATAAGTAAACATTCTCATTTAAGAAGGTTTGCTGCCTTGTGTTTCAAAAAATAAAAACGCAAAACAAATAAAATACAATAAAGATTCTGATGGTAAAAGTCATCATTATTCTTCTGAATTAATTCTATTTTATGTTTCAAAGCAACTTTATTAAGTCACTAAAGTATGATCCACCTGTGCAGGGGCCATATTCTGTCACCTGCAGCAATGGGCAATAGAAGCTACAATGATACATTTATATTCTACAACTGGGTGGTGGCTCAAAGCAATACAACCACCTTGTCCAATAGATTAGGTATTACAGGTATCTGTAAAAAAAAAAAAATACATTTGGAGTACAAACATCTAGAAAAAAAACACCAAAAAAAACAGGGACATGAATTATCACAAATCAAATATCAGTCAATCAAGGGGATGCGACGTCCATTCGAGGCAATGCCTATGCGGGACAATCGACTCTCAACCCGCCTAGCATGTCCCCAGGCAGCTCCCCCAGAATCCATCTATGACCCGTCAGGTAGAACTCAGATTCTATTTTATTCATAGGATTTACAAATAAATGTTGCATATTTGCCACATATTATTTATTAGTGAGGATTTAAACCTAAAATAACACCATTATATATTACACAAATAAAGAAATGATATTATTACTAACATCAAATTATTGTTTACACCCTGGTTACCATTATAATATGTATATAATATTCAAACTAAATTTTATTTCAAAATGGAAGAACAACACAATTTCATATTAAACAATATAATTAGGTTTTCAAAACATTATTTTCATGTTTCCAATTACAAATATTAAAGATTTCTTAACTGCATGATTTTAACAACAATTATGATGGGGGTTTTTTTTTTCTTCAAATAGAATATGACTGGAATCAATAATGAAAATCCTTATCGTTCCTAACAGAAAACATCCACTGTTAAATTTATTAAACATATTTTTTTCTTTAAACTTTTTATTTTTTAAAAAAGAAGCTACAATTGAATAATTTTGAATATAGCTTAAAAGACTGACAATTCCATTTTAAATTCGAATGTAATTAGTAATACATAATTAAAAATATTAGATCCTGTAAATAAATCTTATATTAGTGTATGGAAAAAAAAATTCAGAGAATATTTATATTTTTAATATATAATATAGAGTATATGAGCACAGACTTTCACACCACCCACCTCTCTCCACTCTATCTAATAACACTGATACACCTAAACACATATATGCTGAAAAGATAAATAATCACCAATATACGTATTTCATGTTAAACCAGCAATCATCAGTTGGTCCAGACTATCATCTTTACACACATACATAGTATAAGTGCTCAGATATATATTAAGATAGACTATCCTCATAGTTTAATGATAGTCTGGACCAACTGATGATTGCTGGTTTAGCATGAAATACGTATATTGGTGATTATTTATCTTTTCAGCATATATGTGTTTAGGGGTATCAGTGTTATTAGATAGAGTGGAGAGAGGTGGGTGGTGTGAAAGTCTGTGCTCATATACCCTATATTACATATATATAGCCACAAGTATATAACAAGCCTGTGTTTCAGTTATTTTTAATATATAAAAATGTATAGGCAAATCTTTCAAAAGGACTGTGAAGTATGTGAAATAGTAGCTAGGGTAAATGATTAACATACTCATGATCTGGGGTTTAAATCCAGCAGCACAATTTTTTTTTTGTAGATAGTTAAGGATTTCTGAGCAATATTAGATTTTTTTTTCTGCCAGCTACCTGTAGCCAATCAAGCTAGGGAAAAAAATAGCTAAAATCTTTACCATCTGGCAGATAAACAAACCTAGAAGTACTGTTTTCTTTTTATTCTTTTTAGGAAGATTGATAGGCTCTTTGACCCTGCAATGGATTATTTATTGAGTGTTTTAGCTTTTTAACTATGTAAATCCTTCTATATCAAACAAAGCAACAATAGGGATTTCAAATTAAATGTAAAATTATCATGCATATAATGTGTATATATTAATGCATAGAAGCAGTTTAAAGCCATGTAAAAAAAACTATTGAAATAAGAAAGGATTTTGTGAAATGACTGCCATTTTATGCTGTAGTCACAGTTTGCCAGCAACTGTATCTTTTTTTAAATTGTCTACTTTACTAATAACCAATCTTTTTGCATCATATTACATAACGAATACCCAATTAACTTTAAAATAACTGTTTTACCAATGTCTGCACTTCAATTCAATTAATAGCTATGTTTTTGTCATATATGTTAAAATACAAAAAAAAAAAAAAAACATGAAAAGACTGAAAGCAGATCCATTTTAACCCCATATTTAAAGAAACTTGAATATTTAGCCTAAAGTGGCCTCCGCCCCTTCTCCAACTTTTTCCATAATCAAAAAATTGTCACAATGAAAAGCTATAATGAAATTCCATCAGTTTTTAAGGAAATAAAGAATCTCTAAATTCAATGTATACGCTTTGTTAGATTAATTATAAAATAAAACCTGGAAGACCGCTTAATTTTTTTTTCTCTAATTAATAAAATAATAAAAAGCAATAATAACTGAGTGATAACTGTTCGGATATTCACAGGAAGTTCTGACAGCTGATGTGACAGACATGGTCCAATTCGTGAGTTTTGAACTACAGAATCAATCCAGCTATCACTGAACCACTCTACGCAGGCAGTAAAATAATGAAATGATGAATTGTGCGAGAGATCACATGAAATTTGAATTATAATCCAAAAATTTTAGTTCTCAAATTCATCATTCTGCCAGTAAAACAACAACATACAGGCTTTAATTAAATATGGAAATTATTAAAAACAACTTTAAAATATATTGTTTCAATATTATAAGGCTTTCAATATAAAAATGTACAATTCTTTTATACCCAAATGCATATATTGAAAATGTTGTAACTAATGTATTAATTATATGATAATACTGCAAAAATTAAATGCATTACTTTTTTTTTATTATTAATTTCATATAAAGTGATTTTTTAATTTATATGTCCTTAATTTTAAAATATAATCCATTGCCTATTGAAGCTGGTTTGGCGTAAACCTATGCAAAGATGAACTGCATTAACTTTGCAAAGAGAAAATTTAAAAAACTTACAAAAAATTTAATAACCACCAAATTATGCTATCATACTAATTGATAAATATATAAAAAAAGAAATTTAAACAAAAACTCATAAGTACGTTTAATTATATCAAAACAGACTAACTTTTGTAAACGAGTAGCTAGCAGAGAGGCTGCTTGCATGTTTTTTTTTACTTTTTTTGGCTATTTGTCTACCAAAGTAAAAATATCTGTGAGGCGTTGGTGGCCTAGCGGTTAGCATAGCTGCCTTCCAAGCAGCTGGCCCGGGTTCACCTCCCGGTCAATGCTATGATATATGGAAAAAAAAAAAAAGTAAAAATATCTTAGTTTAGATCAGGAGTCTGGAACATTTTTGAGCCATTTTGACAAAAAAAACGTACAAAAATTAAAATTTAGGGAGCCACAAGTTGAAATAAATGAATTATTTATCAATTTAATGACCTTAAAAATGCATATACAAAATTTGAATAACTCTTAAGGTTGCATATAATGGGTGAAACAAAAAAAACATATATATTAAATCTACTTTTTTTATCAAAATTAAGTAAGCTGCACTTTTTCCACTAAAAAGCCACTGGTTTCCGATCCCTGATTTAGATTATAAGTAAAAATAGATTTTTGGAGACTTTAAATAATATAGGCTATAATTTAAATTCATAAAAAAAAATCTTGGAAAACTATTACAAATAATTAAAACTTGGAAAATATAAGAAAGTAAAAAAACAAAAATAAAAAAAAACAGAAATTTTAAATTATTCTCATTTAACAATGATTTTTTTAAAAAATCATAACTATTTAAAAATGACTGTAAATATGGATATCTAAATAAAAAATAATTCATTTACAAAGCATTTGTTGACAAAACAGTAATTAAATAATAATGTCATAAACAAAAAAATGTCAGATAAAAAAACATTTGTAGACCTCAAATCAAATATACAGTGAAACAATGATCTTAATATTTTTAAAAGAAATTGGAGAACAAAAGCAATATATATATATAGGGAAATAACAGTATGAAAAACTATTAAAATTATTAATAAAAATGATTAAACGTAGTCATTAAGGTATATACTACAACTTAATTTTACAATTCAAAACATTTCCTATCTATTGTTTGCAAAATGTGATTGTAAATATATGTATAATATATGGATTACAAAAAAAAAATCAAGTCAGATGTCACATGACCTAATTTAATAAGTTTGTATTACAAATATTATATATAGAGCTTGCAAATAATCTCTTAACAAGCTTTGCAGAATATTCCCTACCTCAGACTGGTTTCTGCTTCTGGAATCCTCAGTGAGGTACTAGGGTATTCAAGCATTAGATTAAAAATATCAGGACAAGTCCAGCACTTTATCTAATATATAACTATTAGCCATAGCTTTAGCAATATAAAATCACCAAAGCTTTAATAGCAAAAAATAAAATTACAAAAAAAAAAAAATGAAGTCAGATGACACATGACCTAATTTAATAAGGTTGAATTACAAATATTATTATTTTTTTTGTAATTTTATTTTTTGCTATCAAGGCTTTGGCGATTTTATATTGCTAAAGCTATTAATATATGATGTATCTGAACTTAGTTCAGTTCCATATGGCTATTTACGTTAGATAGCTGGATTGGAAGACATATGGATGTCTGAAAATTTCAGATTTTCTACTTAATAGTTATCCATTAGATAAAGTGCTGAGCTTGTCCTGGTATTTTTAATCTAATGTTTGAATAGCCTAGCACCTCACTGAGGATGCCAGAAGCAGAAACCGGTCAGGGATTAGGGATACTCTGCAAAGCTTGTTAAGAGCTTATTTGAGAGCTCTATATATAACATAATATATAGAGTATAATGATTAAATATTACAGATCTTTTATAATTTTTTCCTGACAATCTTGATTTTAATCTTTCAAATATCAAAACATAAGTGACAACATCTTTACAATAATAATTCAAAATTTTATAAAATATCTTCAAAAAAAATTTAAATCATTATTAGTTAAAAAAAACTTGTTGACAATTTATTTTAAGCAAATTTAAGCCTCAATTCAAAGCATGGTTCACTGTGATTATGCTGTTCGTAAGTTATGCATAAAAGATATGTTTGCAATGTAATGTGGCTACATCGTTTATAAATTTCAGTAATGTTTCACTCAACTTCAAGTTCACCATTTTCTTCTCCGTCTTTTCTTTCATAAATAAATAAAGTGTTACAATAGGAACAAAACAATAATCGAAATAAAATAGAATAAAGTCTGCATAACTGGCGAGTCCGGCTCAAAAAATATGCTCTTATAACCATCCTCGATGAAGCATTATTCTTGACAACAATATTCCCAAATCTTAATTTAGTCCCAAAAAAATGAAGAGGAAAAATGTTATGCCCGAACTGTGGTTCATCAATAATTTGATGATGGATGCTGGGGATATGGTTATAAATCCCAGATCAAAAAAAGCAGATGAAATTTATGGAAATAATGGATGAAAGTTTCACTGTAGTCATTGCAAAACCACAAATAAAGCTCTGAGAACCTGAACAATTCTATTAAAAGAGGCTGGCAGATTTTTTTATATAAATAAAATATGTGGCCAACTTTTTTTATAAAAGTTATAATTCATTAGTGATCTGCAAATTGGAATAAAATGTAGAAAGAAAAAAAAAACTACTAAGGTTCGTTAGTGCAGAAAGCTATAGAAAGCTGTCATAAATTAATATGTAAATCCTTGAAGTTTAAAAATACACCCACAACATACACACACAAACAAAAAATTTAATGTCTTGCAAACCATGTGATATGAATTAATAGAATTTTTAACTAAATTGTAATCATAAATTTACATGTAACATTTTAATACAATAAATACTAAAGTAATAATAATTCAAAACTCAAAAATGCAACTAAAACTAACACTTTAGAGTGATTTTCACTCTTTTTAAAAAACTACATAATAATAAATGTATGTTGGAAAATACTCTTCATAGAATAAATCAGCTCATATTACAAAATATTTTTAAATGAAACTATTTAATATGAAATTGGTACAGTATCCAAAATTATTTGTTAGAAAATAACTTATTTTTATCAAAAAATTTTTTTAAAGAGATGATAGTTTTATCTGAATTTACTGCCTTTTATGTTAAATATAAGTTTAGAGAAAATATTGCTTAGAAATTACAAGATCTTACTACTAACACACAGTACTTCAACCTCGAGCTCCAAATGCAACTAGAATGAGATATATACAATTCTCATTATATTAAAAATTCTATAGCATCCAAGCAATAAAGATTAGAGTGGCAGATATCTTTTCCATGTAAAGTTTAAGTTACCAATTCAATTTTATTACCTGTTTATTTATACCTTTAACAGGGAACATATATTGTAGTTAATATTATTTTTTTACTTATTCTGCTGCATACATGTAATAATTTTGGTCATAAGCTTGAAGATAGAAAATTGAATAATATTGTTGTGAAATGAAGTGAAAAAACCCTTTAAACTATCAATTAACAAATTTTTTACAAGAAATGCCGTAGGTTGATATTGATCACAAATGCACAAGATGTTTCAGAATCTTTCTGAAAAGTTGATTATCATAACGGTAAAAAAATCCAAATGAAATAACTAATAAAATGTTTGATTAGATATAAGTTGTTGTTTTTTTATTTTTAGAAGATTGTACTGAAAATTAAAAGGCAGAACACAAGATTAGAATATGGTGTCAAAAAAATGTTTCTTATTCAAAATAACAAGGCAGTAAAATTATCTTTTGATGAAAATATTTTGATGAATGTCACTGGTTGATATAGAATATCCGTGCACGAGACTTTCGGGCCTTTCTGAAAAGCTGATTATCAACATAAAAAAAATAATAAAATTTCCAAGTGAGAAAGTAAAACGACTTTTTATTGATGAAAGTTTGTTTTTATTTGTATAAGATTGTGCTAATTTTCATTATGAGGCAGAAAATAGGATTAGAATGTAGCAGAAAGAAAAAACTTTCCTAAATGAGAAAGCGTAAAAATGTCTTTTAACAAAGAATATTATGACAAACTTCTATGATTCATATAAGAGTTGCATCACAAGACATTTCGGAGTCGTTCTGAAAAGCTGATAACCATATATGGTAAAAAATTTCCAAGGAAAAGTAAAAAGATTTTTTATTCGATTAAGTTTTTTTATTTTTTTTTTAAAAAATTGTTTTAATTTTTACTATGAAACAGAAAACAGATGTAGCATCAAGAAAAAAAAATTCCAATTAAAAAAATGGCACTATTGCAAATGAAATTCCTAAACCAATATTCTGAGAATTTTTATTACATTAAGTTTCCGTTTTTGTAATGTATGATTTTAAAAATTTTAGTTTAGTTTTCAGTAAAATCGAACTGTAAAATATGTATAGCAATTAATTTGACATATATTTACACGTACACATTTGATATGTATCACATTTTTCCTGAGTGATTGTTTTGGGTGACAACTTTCATGACCATGGATCAGGAGTGGACTACCTAAATACATATCTTTTAATGCAAGATACAATGAACAGATATAGTCTTATGAAAGATTTTCTACAATCAATTAATTTGTTGCACTAGATCTTGCTGTGATAGATGTTCTTGTCTATGAATACAGAAATTTTCTTAAATAATATTTAAAGAACATGGAATATTTATCAAGAGCAAGTTCATCAGATATAACCTTTAAAGAATCTCATTTTGCCAAAGTTTATGATCAATAAGAATTGATTCAAAAGTTGATAATTTCATATAATATCATGTACAATTATAAAAAAACAATAACATTAAAAGTTAATTTAATATGTCATTAGACTTAAATTTATTAAATTGTTTTGGGTTACTTACCACAAAAATGTGGAAATCACAGAAAACATAACTTACCTAGAATTAAAAAAAAAATAGAATTTATAAGATAGGATATTTTAAAAGTTTGCAAATTATTATGCAAATAATAAATACATTTGTAAATAATTGCTCAAAATAATAATTGCTAAAAAATCTAATGATATTTATTGTTAGATTTTCATAACCAAAGTGGGTCAAAAATTGTTACACACTTTTAAAAAATGGATATATGATGATTTTTTAATTCTAGATAATTTCTTTATGAATTACAGTCATAAAATGTGTTAGTACCAGATTCTTGTTATGTATGTATATATTTATGTAACATATAAAAACTTTTTAGATGTGCAGAAACTTTCAGCTAACCTGTATCCATTTTGGCTATTTTATTCATATACAAATATCAAATAAAATAGTAATCAAAATTTTTGCCAATACTTATATATATATATATGTTATTTACTTATAGTCAGTCATTATTCTTAACACAAACTCTCATAAATTCTTTCAGAAAAGAGAAATAATAAATAAATTTTATTTGTAAATATAAAAATTGTTAAAGAATATAAAAAATACAACATAAAATCATCAAAAATTATTTATGAACCACTTTACAAGGAATATATATAATGGGAAGTTATTTGTCATGGTTTTTTATCATTAAAAAAGCCCATTCAATTTTACAGTTATTGTAAGCATAAATTATATGTAAATAAATGTTTTCAAAAATTTATAAACCCATCTTCCACCAACAGAAAACAAAGTCTAAAAAGAAATATATAGTAAAATGAATATGTTGCTATACTAAATTTTAAAAAATTTAAATGAAGTTATAAAAAAAAAAAAAGATAAAAATAAAAGATTACTATAATAATACAGAAAGCAACAATTCTTATGTTGATATGAAAATTTCTTTTCTGCTCTAAAGAACAGTAAACATTTATTTATAGATATACTGTATCAAATTAATAAAACATTTCCCTAATGTCTATAAAATACAAATTTGTATTATATTTTCATTAATAATTTCATCAAATTCAACCTCTAGACATGTTCGCTGAAGAACTAATTCTAGCTATTTCTGCTCCAAAATAAACAGATATTTACAACCAAAGAAATTTAAGTAGTAGTATGATTTGAATTTTATGAGTAGCTGCTGCTTTCTAATTTGCAAGATATAGGTCTTTAAGATAACTCAATTAATTAATTAAAAAACTGGGACTGGAAAGAACTAATGTTATTTAATTTATTGAGGATGCCAGATCAATACTTATGTTAGCAAAAATGTTTTCATACAGATGATAGGAATTAGTTATTTATATGACTAGAGATTATCCAATAGTCTTGCATTGGTGGTCGAGAGGTCAGCACGACTGCCTTGCACTTGCAGGCAGTTGCCCGGGTTGCGGGTTCGTGCCCCGGCCAATGCTATGACACTTTAAAAAAAAAATAATGAATAATAATTTCTACCAAGTAATTTTTACTACACCAAATTTGTACAATGTAGGGATTGGCTTCTATCCCCTTTTAACACCTTGTGGAGGGATGTTAAAAGTATATAGAAACCAGTCCCTATTTTGTGTGAGGTTAATGTTATGAAAATTACACTACAGAAATATTATTCATTATTGGATAATCTCTAGTCTAATGAATGATTACTAAAAAAAATTTAATATACTTTCATTAAGTTGTTTGAGTCAAAGTTGTGAGGGCAGCACCTTGACACTTATCAATTAAACTGTAGCAATTTGCTATATATATATATTGAATAATAATAAAGATATGTGTAAAAGATAGTGATCTGGGCCAACTGATGAGTGCTGGTTCAGCATAAAATGTTCATCTTGGGGATCATAGATGTTTTTCATGTCTTTGATCATATGTTTATGATTACATCTCATCACAATGTGTTAAAAATGGATAGAAACCAGACAACCTTGAGTGAGTTTGAAGTAATTTTCTTAACAGAAATATTATTCAGGTTTTTTCCTCCTAAATATTATTTTTTTTAAAAATGAGTAAAACAAGTTACAATTAAAAATATTAATCAAGAGTACTTATAAATTTATTTTAAACGCACATTATTATATTAAGTAATATTTACTAAGGCTGTAACCTCAGGAATATGCGTCTAAAAAATGTGAAGGTAGGGACCTCTACAGGTCTTAACTACAAGCTTACACCTTTTTTTAGATGCATATTCCTAAGGTTACATACAGTCTTGGTAAATATTACTTAATCAAGAATACCTAAAGTCAATTTTTAGTAAATTTAACTAATGTTCGTCAGAAATTTTTTTTATATAAATTCCACATAGTTAAATTTCTCTAATTTTGAATTACATTTTAAATATATTTTTTTCCTCATAAATATTAAATTTTTTTTTTTTAAATTGAGTAAAGAAACTCCACTATGTATAAGCTTACAACAACTAAAATACTGGAGCAGAAAACATTCCTTGTATCCAATATACATGAAACTTTTTTCCTTAAAACAACATTATTTAAACAAACTAAATATATATATATAATAATGCATGTATACATTTTTGCAATTCAGAACAGATTCTTAAAAAGGCTAATCTATGTAGGAAACCTTTTATTTTCTATCAAATATAAAGTATAAGGAGGAGAAAGGTTTTTATTTATTTAATCTAACTTTTTTAAATAAAAAAAAAATCAGTATTACAATAATTAAAATAGAGCAGCATAAAAATAACTACAGTGGCGCCACAAACTGCACTGCATCTAACTAAGCAATTTCAATTATACGTTATGCAAATAACATAGTCAATGATAGAATCTTTCAAGTTGAATAAACCTTAGAATCATAATCAGCTATGTTCCAGAAAAAAGTAAAACATATTAAACCAACATAAGAAATGATATAACAGGTCAAGATCATAAATATGAGTATGACATAATAATTATTATATTTCCATGCACAAGTAAGAAAAAAGTAATGCATGATGTGTCAAGAACATATGATGAAATATTCATGGTCCTGAATTTCTTAACTAGTTACCACTATACTTCTGTCATAACAGATGTTCATAACGTATAGGACTTAGTGCTGAATTGTTTTAGAGTTTGAATATGTGTGGATTTATGCACAAACACACTACTGCATGCATGCATCATTTAAAATAAACCAAATGTGTTTAGTAAAAGTGATATAATAATCTTAGTCTTTAAATATGTGTATATATTTATGTGTAGACCCACACATTTTGTAGGAAGGAAAAAGGACATTAAAATCATTAAACTTTATAATCTAGTTTAGTCCAGACATTTAAAAACAATTACCATAAATTGTTGCCAGTGTTCTGAATAAGTAAGCATGTAATTAATTCCTATTGTTCGTTTTTTATTAAAAAAAGAAAAAAAACTATACTTAATTGAATAAAAAAAATAATTTAATGGTTTATTACTTAAGAGTTTATAAAAAGTCTGAGTACCTTAAGTGACAGAACGGGTTTGAACTCTAAATTCCAAAATCTGCCGTCCTATCACCACACCAAACTATGCAAGACAAACTATACTTAAAATGCAATGAATATGTATATCAATCAAACTAAACTTTTCAATTTTACCTATAAAAGTGTTTTTGTTTAAAAATGAACAACTACTATCAATAATATCATAATAGACTGATTACAGCAACTTATTCTTGAAAGAAAGGTCAGTAAAAAAAAAAGTCATAATAAATATGTAAAATAAGAAAAAACACTTTTATTTTTTTTAGAATTATATATATATGCACACACAGACTTAAAGTACATCTAAAAACTTTTAAGAAATACTTATTTAAAAGACAATATTCTTGAGCTTGAAACTGCTTCACATCTTTTCTACTACCAGGAAAACTCTGGTTTAGATTACTGTAATAAAACCATACTAACATAGATTTAAATATTTTTAAAAAAGGTGGCAATATAAAACTCTTAAATGGCACGTGCAACATGAAAATGGTAATAACTGTAGGCTGAAACGAAATACTTTTGATAACATCTCCAACTAGCAGTCAAGTAAATTGCACACAAACAAATCACACTGGAAAAGAAAACAATTGGGTTTTAGTTTTACAAAGAATGATACCTATTTTTTTTTTGCTCAATATATTTATTTGTTGGAAAATTCAGCACTCAAATAGCATTCGTAATTAATAAATATTTTCTTTGTATCATTAAGATTCAAAATATCTAATCATAACAAATTAATGATTGTTATCAGTCAAAAGTTTAGATAATCTCCACAATTATTTTTTTTTTTTCTTTTTATAAATCAATGACATTACTTTTCACAGTCGCTGCTTGAATATTATTTTTAAAATATTAATGACGTTATATGTAGTTTTTTTTATATATTCTGTATGCAGTAACATCCATGTTTTAAATCCCTTACTATTTCTAATATCTCAGTTTATTCATCCTACTTCGTTGGAGATTTAAATATTATACTATAGCAATTCGATTCTTGGTTTTTTTATTTGCCTCTACCATGATTTTATTTAACCATTCTGATAGTTAATATGCTTTAAACAATGCTGAATATATATCTACAATGCTTTACAGAATTCAATGTAATTTAATAACCTATTCTCTGTAATATAATTGTAATATACAAATTCATAATCTATTCATAAAACTGCTATTTTTATTACATATAAAAATGTAGTACTTTAAAACAACAATTGGTAATTTGTATTCATCTGAAAATTTCAATTGCCATTTAACATAAAATTAATTTAAAAACTTTCCAAATTTAGACAAAAAAAAAATTATTAAGCTCGAGTTCAATTAGAAATCTCCAAAATAATTACATTAAGATACTATATATATATTAAAAAATATACACTGTTATACTGTAAAACTAAAACCCAATTGTGTGTGTGTTGGTCTAATATTTTTCTAGCATTTTCTTTAATTAAGAATAAATAATTGTCACTAACTGCTTTATGCAATTACCAATAAAATAATCTGTACTCTTGAAAGAAGAAAAAAACAATTTTAAAATGTCAGCCTTTGATTTCATTAAATTTAATCAACATAAAATAAATAACACAAATATCCATGAATGTTCTGATAAGTTTAGTTTGAATCTAATGATAATCATGGACTTGTACTCACAGGAGTATGCATTTAATATATTACAAATACATTATATTATAATAGCTTCTTTTTTTTTTTTTTTTACAGTTAATGCATCTGACATTTAGCTTACCAATCTAAAGTCACCTGGAATTTTATTAGATATCTACTTAGCAACTAAGATTGAATAATTGGTGGGTTGACTATAAGTCACCCTGAACATTCAACACTAATAAAATGATGGTCTTTATTACACTAGTATCATTAGATATACTAAATACTGTACCGATATCAATAGAAAATCTAATTACCTATAGTACATCACAACTTAATATAATAATAAAAAAAAATACCATTCAGAAGTACATATTTAAGTTAACAAATCTATTTAATAGACTATATTGCCAAATGAAAAGAAATGCTTATCATGTGAGATTATTTAATATGTATTTTACTTAACTCATTTGTACAATTCAAATGCCAATTACAACATCAGGCACATAATAAATTCAAACCCTGATATAAGTACGATCAGTAAGAGTTGGTGTATATACGAATACACTCTAAGTTTAAGTGATTCACTTAAGCTTTTAAAACACTTCTAACAGGTAGGTGAGTGCGCAGAGATTTGTAATAGTTACAAAACAATATACAATTGGAGATTAATTTCCTTCTGGACAATTATAGATTTTCAGCACTTAATAATAGTAGATTTATATTAACTTAAGTTAATATCTGAAGAGTTCATTCCACAACTGCTGATACTCATGCTAATCATTTTAACTGTAAAAGATTAATATGTTAGCAATTGTGAAACAAGATTTTTAGAATTTGTTTAATATTGCATTGCTGCATTATAAAATATTTATAATTTAAATGATAATTTTACAATTGTGAAAGATATTTGGATTTATAAATTTAGAGACAAAAATAGAAATCCCCAACTATATGTTTATCCAAAATCTGAAAGTAATTCACTAGCATTCTTCTTTAAATGTATCTTACAAAACAAATGTTCTCAGATTTCAATGCTTGTAAGATTTTTGTCCCTCTGCATTCCTATTAAATCCACTTCTCCATAGAATATACGTTTGTGAAGTAGAAAACGATCATTATAATATGAATTAAAGGTATTTGGGAGTTTTCAAGTAAACCAAGATGGCGGCCCGTATTTTTGATAAATATACAGTTTCGAGGGCACAAATGGAGTGAAATTCATTATATATAAAAATAAAGAAAAAGTAGAAAAATTTTATATGGATATAAAAAAATGCTTTTGATTAGACCAATCAACTTTTTAAAATAGTCATGGTAGTTTTTAATGCTAAAATTGATAAATGATTGAAAGATTAAAGTGTTATGGGGTAAATTTGGTTATGGATAGAAATGAGCAAGGACACAGACTTATGGAGTTTGCAAGAAAACTGTAAAATAATTATTTGAAAAAAATGCTAAATGAAAATGAATATCCAAATAAAGATTCAGCAGAACTGGATTACACTTTGACTAGCAGAAAATATGTATTTCAAAATAGACGTGATCATTAATTGGTAGGATATGTACTGATCAAAGTGGATAGATGAAAATTATTAAGAAAGCCAATTGACATTTCTAATCTTCAAAACATTCTAATGAATTTAAATTAGAACTTGCAAATTATTTTATAATATTAACAAATTTTTGAAAATAATTCAGACTTTACTGAACTGTAATAAAGATAACTGGTATAAAAAAGCAGTAATTTACCTGTAAGCTTTCTACTAAAACAAGACAATACATAAAGAAAAGAAGGACTATAAAAAAAATTTTTTTAATTAAATATATATAAAATGATACGAAAAGAATTGATAAAAGAAGATGTAAGTGTGAATTGGAAAGCTATCGAAGAGAATTCTCCAAAGTGTAGAACAATATCTAGGCATTGGAAGTTAGTTCAGCAATAATAATAAAAAAGTCAAACTATTAATAAAAAGAGAGAAGACAATGAAATATGTAGAACAATTCTGCAAAAAATTATACAGTAATAAAGAACAAGAAAACAAAATATATTTTCCAGTTAGTACATATTTTGAATTACTAAGTATTTTAATTGAAGCAATAAGATATACAATTAAATGTATAAAGAAAAAAAAAGCTCCAAGAAATTATGGAATTATTATTGGTATCTTGAAAGAAAGAATCTGATGAAATAGAAAAATTGTTGACAATTATACAATTAATGCCTAAATGATAAAAATGTACCAGGTGATTGGAAGAATGCAATAGTATTATTGATATTTAACAAAAGTGATAAAAAAAAGATATCAAAAATTACATACCTATACTCAAGTATTGAGAAAAGTTATGAAAAGGACCAATGAATATGAGTTGCCATTACGTTTTGGATTTGTAGATTGTGAAAGGGCATTTAATTGTATAAGCATTTCAACATCAATTAAAACTTGAATAAATAAGATATAAAACAAGGTATACTGTCACCTTCTAAAGAAAGTTTATCAGAATACAACAACACTTATATAGTGAGACTAAGATTAACTTTGAAAGGAGTATACAATATGGTGATTTCATATCTCCAAAACTTCTTGAAGCTATTTTAAAAATATTTTATGAATTACTGAGGGGGAAAAAAAATTTATGAGAGATAATTCAAATTATCTATATTTTGTTTTTGCAAGTAATGCTCAGAGACTTAGCAAAGTATTACATAGGCTATCAGATGAAAATAAAAAAGTAGGATTAAAGATAAATGCTAAAAAGATTAAAATAATGTTTAATAGATTTTCTCATAAAAAGAAAATAAAGATTAATAATCAAAAATTAGAATAAGTTAATAAATCCAAATACCTTGTTAGATTATTAGTACAGTTGAAAACATATTGAATGAAATTAAGAACAGAATTAAACTTGAATAGAATGTTTTGGGTAGACATAATTCAATATTAAAATCCAATATGCCTATGTGTTTAAAAAGGAAGATTTTTTTTTTTTTAATATACATGCGTTTTATCATTCTTTACTCATGCATCTTAGACTAATGGAAGAACACTAGAGAGACTACAAACCACTCAATAAGTATGGAGAGATGTATGTTAGAGATAACAGGATGAAAATAAGGACTATTGATATCATTGAAAGAATCAAGACACTGAAATGGAGTTAGGGTGGACATATTGCTAGAAGAGATGATAATAGATGAAAAGCTGAAGTTTTAAATTGGATCCCAAGAGATTGTAAAAGATCTAGAAAGAGATCATATGTGAAATGGAAGGATGAAATAAATAAATCTGCTGGTGTGATGTAAACAAAACAGGCAAAACTCTCTATACATATTGCCACTCAGTGCAAGCCAGAGTAATCAATGGATGCCAGAAGGCTTGTGCATAACATCCCCATCTAGTGCTTACTCATCCAATATCCCCAGACTAGTTTCTGGCTTGCCTTCGTCAATGAGGAGCCTTGGATCTGAGAGCACTGCACCTAGATCTTAGGATCTAATCCTCCAGCAGCCACCCTTTATCTCTACTTAACTACAAAACTATGAGTCTTAAATTGAAAACACTATAATATTTTCCAAGCTCAGTAGCTTATATAGTCATATAGGTCTGAACTCAGGTCAGTACCTATACATTTTGGTGTCTTTGGTTCTTTAATAACCATAGCCACCACTATCCTATTAGGCAGGATTGGTTTTAAGCCAATAAACATCCTGATCACCATTTCCTATGCTTGCTCATAACTTTTATTAAAACAGGCAAAACTCTCTATATGTATTGCCACTCATTGATTACTCTGGCTTGCACTGAGTGGTAATACGTACAGAGAGTTTGCCTGTTTTAATAACAGTCATGAACAAACATAGAAAATGATGATCATGTGTTGTTTATTGGCTTAAAACCAATCCTGCCTAATAGGATAGTGGTGGCTATGGTTATTAAAGAACTAAAAAAACCAAAATGTATAGGTACTGAACTGAGTTCAGACATATATGACTATATAAGCTACTGAGCTTCAATTGAAAATATAGTGTTTTCAATTTAAGACTCATAGTTTTGTAGTTAAGTAGAGATAAAAGGTGGCTGCTGGAGGATTGCATTAGATCCTAAGATCTAAGTGCAGTGCTCTCAGATCCAAGGCTCCTCACTAAAGGCCACAAGCCAGAAACTAGTCTGGGGATATTGGATGAGTAGGCACTCGATGGGGATTTTATGTACAAGCCTTCTGGCATCCACCGATTACTCTGGCTTGCACTGAATGGCAATACATATAGAGTTTTGCCTGTTTTAATAACAGTTATAAGCAAGCATAGGAAATGGTGATCGTGTGATGTGAACAAGAGGATATGAATCGAAGAAGTTGAACTCATTAAACAGTGGAAAGTCTTTATCCTGCAGTGGCTTGATAATGGTTGAAAATGATGATGATTACAATGCAAAAAATCTATTTTACATTAATTTTGTTAAAAGGTAGACATTAAAGAATTTTAACTCATTTCGAATAGTTATTTTCATGACTAACTTTTTTTTTTTTTTATTTCAATAATTTTAAGAAGATACTATGTAGCAGCAGCCTGTGAAAGTAAAATAAACACTGAAAGTCTTCTATTCCAAAGAAAAACAGGTCACAAGTCTTAATTTTAGAATATAAAAGATTTGTTTTGAAGATTTCTTTTGAAAATGAGAGCGAAATGAGATACCGGCCTAAGTTGACCCTGACCTTGGACTAAATGTAAACAAATCTAAATGGGTCACAGAATGGCTCCCAGTCAAATAAGAACTATTAATAAACAATTTTTCTCTCGTCAATCTTTTTTCCTATTAAAAAATAATAATAATAACTAGTATTTTTCATATAATTAATAAAATAAAATTAGGATGGGTTATAAAAAAATTTAAGCCTTAGCAAAGTTGTTATGACAAATTGCGATATTTTGTTCTCTAACCAAAATGAATCTAATGTACATTTCTTCTATTATAATTACCCAAAGAGTATAATAATTATAAAACTTATACATATATATACACAAAAATCGCCACGTAACTTAAGCTTAAGTCTAATAAAATGTTTGTGCACTTTTAAAAATTGTTTATGAATTAAGAGAAATTATTGCAATCATATAAAAACAATTTACAAAGAATATAAAATGAAACAAAATAAAATAATAAATAAATTCAGGGATGACTGAATAATATTAGTCATTAATTAACCTTGGTGTGTAATACCAGAACACAATATGGATAAATTATAATAAAGAATGGTTATGGTATACTAGATATATACAATCATTCACTCCTTTAAATGATTCTATCATTTCTTGGCAACATAGAAATATTCAAGAGAATAGTTATAGAAATATTCAAGAGAATAGTTACTTCTCAATGGAGGAAAAGTCTAAAATCAAGAAAAGCAGTAAGTATTCTAGACAAAGCTGCAGATTTTATAAATCATAACTTAGGCTGAAACTTTTTAAGTTATAATACTATCCATAGCAGTATAGTATCTTTACTAGTGATGAAGGCTGCATCACAATATAATTGTATTTTTTCTTTTGTAGTCTGTGCATTGAGAGTCATCTAACCAATGCAGAATAATTAGCACCTTTATTCTTATTCACCTACTGACTATATTAAATGGCTAGATGGATTGAATGTGTGGCAACTAATTGAAATGTAGAGTCTATGCTAGTTTGCTGATCTGAACAGTATTCCAAGATTTACCTAGTTAAGATTCAAACTTCAGATTGTGGGCATGAGCAGATGCACTAGTCATAATACCATTGAACCTTCCTGTAATGGTAATTAGGTATTATAACTCATAGTACTTCATATATGTTTGGGAAAGAGCAATATGCTATTCACAGGTAACATTGAATCACTTCCCAATACAATGTTATCACCAAATGTGAATTCTTATCAAGTATACCTATACACAATCATCTTGATGCTTTGTGTTTACTATAAACCTTAGACAATACTTTGAAATCAATAAAAATCACTGCAAAAGATACCAAATACTCAGAACTGCCTTTTCCATTCTTCAGCTAATTATACCAATCTGATTAGATCTGTTGTTTTGGCAATTTAAGATTCTGTTGTTTGTTTTATGTGTCTCTACAATAATTACCAATGCTTTTCTGCAATCATTGGAAATCTGAAAAAAATCTTAAACTTGTTAAGAAATTTTAGCTATTTGGAAAAAAAAAAATGTCTGGATTCAAATTTCAGGTTATGGATATGACAGATAAATATCACAATATTCTTTATAATTGTAAACATACACACAAATGTATTTTATAAATGCATATTTTTGACATGCTTATTACTTCAGAAATTATTATATTTCAGTTAATCTCACTTGGATAAAAGATTTAAATGAAATCCATATATATACACTATACACCTAACATTTTTTTTTTATATATAGCTATTGATAATTTACAATCTTTTACCTTCTTTTCCTTAAGTACCATAATTAAGATAAATTACCATTTAATTTGAAAACCTGAGTTCAATCGAAAATGTTTAGAAACAGACCAAGTCATTCAAACACAAATCTGTAGTTATATCAATAAAACAGAAAATATTTAAAGATTAAAAGTAATGTATTAGCCTAACTTGAATGTAATTTATTAACTAATATTCTTTAAAATAAAAAAAATAATAAAAAACAGAATAAATTTAATTCACTTCTTATATTTAATTAATAATGAAGAAATTTTGCACATGTGGAAAATAAAAATTGTATAAAATTGTATGTTTTTGTATATTGTACAAGACATGATAAAAAAATACTTAAAAACTTGTTTGATTTATTGATAAATGCCTATACTGCTTTAAAAATATGAATAAATAAATAATTAAAATTCATTACTTATTTACATTCATTAGAAATTCAGCGATGTTAAGTAATAATAAATCCATAATAAAAGCTGGTCTAATGTACAAATGCTTGTTTTATAAAAATTCTATTTCTGATTACATTTTGAAGATAAACATCTAGTGCCGAAGTGCAAACTTTTTGGTTTTATATTTTGTAGAGTTGGAAATAAATAATAAAAAACTGGCAGGACTTTTTTTAAGAATAGAACTTTTCCATAAAAAAGAAAATATATTCTGAGGACATATTTCTATATTGAATTAGAATTATTTAACCTTGTGCGAACAATAAAAAAAGTCTTTTTTTTTTTGCTTTTTATAAACGCATTCATTCTTTGATCACATGTTACATTGCATACTTGATGTAAACATGATTAGACATTAAAAGTATAACCACATTTTAATGCATTTTTAAAATTAATTTTTAATGTAAAAAAAATGCACCTTTTTTTTTCCTTTTTTTTCTTATGGAAATTACAGAAAATAAATTTCACAAAGTTTAACGATAAATTTAATTTCTTTATAAAAATTTGTTGTGGATATTAAACTCTGATCTTACACTCTTTATTTTAATCTTGTTTAATGTAATAATGTTAGCAGTCTAGTATTAGATATTACTGACATAATCATGTTACTGAAAATAAACTTTTAACATAGAATCACACATTGTGTATAGAAAGTTGGAAATTTCAATCAAGTTAAGGATTAATTTAACTTCTTTAAAAAATGTAATATGGATATTAAACTCTCTTGTGATTTTCCTTTTTTTAACAATATGACGTTAAAAGCTGACACCAATTTTTTTTTTTTTCATTTTTACATTAATGGAAATAAATTGTTAACACAGACTTAAGAGGTTTTTGTTTTATATATTATGTACATTTGAGAACCAATATGTATTACAGAGATATTCACATAGCATTCAGATTTTAACCTGATTTTTTTTTTTAATAATTCAATCTTTTCATTAATCTACATGCTATGGAAAATATAGTCTTTGGATTAAATTTTTGGTCTTGCAAAAGTGTACACAAAGATCTAAAAGTGTTTGAAAAATATAAGGGTTGAAATTCATGTCATTTGGATTAACGGCAGTCTTCCTGCATTTTTAGAACATGATAGTATAGATTTCAACCAGATATGTTGCATCAGTTAGGCTAAGCCTTAAATAAGTGTTTGAAAAATATAAGGGTTCAAATTCATGCCATTTGGATTAATGGCAGTCTTCCTGCAATATGTTTAACAGTGGCTAAGGAAAAAGTTTATTTTGTATCTTCATTTATTAACATTAGCTGAGTGTGCTTTCCCTTAGGAAAGTTCCAGGGATAAACCTTTTCCTTAAACAACATAAGAAATGTTTTCAACAACTAATTACAAATATATGATAGGAAATTTGATGTTCCTTCTTTAGAATCAGCTGATATTTTAATCCACATTTTAATAGCTATTAAACACTAAAAATGCCATTTCAAGAAAATGGACAAATTAATTTTCATATGCATTTGCATACATTATTGTTTAGTAATATTACAGCAATGGTTTATAATCTATTTTGGCCATGAATATGAGGGAAAACCTAGAAAGTACTAGGCCTAGATTAATTTAATTTAATTGTTTTTTGTTTTTTACTACTGACAGCTTCTTCTTCAGCGTGTTAAAGCGCTTATATATACTAAAAATGCTAATGTGGATTTCAATATTATCACCTTACTGAAGTAATGTAGAATTGTTGGGGGGGGGGGGGCATTATGGATACAAATAAGTTTTCTTGGTCTCACTAAAAAAAAAATCTAAATGATTCTCTGATATTAGCGAGTTTAATTTTTTTTTTTTTAAATGTGGACTTCTCTATTTGACAGTACTGTATAATAAATTGAACTTGGAGTATCTCCAAGACTGATAAGAAGGCTTAAAAGTCGTTGGTGGATTAAACTGGTAAATACTATTTACAGTATAATCCTGTTAAATCTGTAAATGACATGCTTTTCTGTAACCCTGATCATATTTTTAAACAGGTGGAGGGATTATTTTGATTGACATTAATGATATCAAATTCCCATGATGGCTTTTAATTATTTATTCATCTTATCTACCCATTTACAATTGGACAAAAATATCCAGTTTGAAGAAGATAAAATAACTCTTTTTAATCTTAAAAATAGTGGCTGTATTTTTTCGATCATTGGTGATCCCAGGTAAGATGAGCCATTTGTATTGATTTGAGAGGGCATGAGTGGTTTTTTTTTGAGTCTGCAAGATCCAATACAATACTTGCAAAGCAACGAAAGAGAGTTTAGCACTAACTCGAAACACAACATTACCGAAGCAATGATTTTAGCAAAGCTTAATTCCATGCCTGATAACACCCACCCAGGAATTCAAGGCATACCTAAATTTCTACTGGCCCACCTTAGCCATTTCTCAGTCCCTATAATTAAGAACATGCTCAACCATCTAGCAGAAGGCAGAAGAGTTATCCCTAACCTATACCACATAGGACTGGTCCCATTTAAAAAAAAACAATGAGACTGATGATCTTTTAAACATCAGACCAATATCAATGACTCCATTGCTGATCAAAGTGATGGAATCCATAATAAAGGACAACATACAAGAAAAAATTCTAGCACAAACCACAGCATCCCAATTTGTTCGAAAAGGGTCTTCCACAATGGTAGCTATAAGCATAGTCCGAGCCCTGATAGACGAAATCAGATTATCAAAAAAGTCTAAACCAATTGCTGTACAGCTAGACATCAGTCAGCATTCGACTCGGTTCGAATAAATACATTAATGGACCTTCTTGAAGATTTGGACATTCCAGCACCCATAATAAATATAATACAAAACCTGCTAAACAATAGAGAAATTTCCATCTCACTAAATGGGAAACTATCCCAGCCATTTAAACCGGATCTTTTCATCACCCAAAGATCTCCCCTCAGTGCCCTATTATTCATGGTATATATAGACCCTCTCCTAAAGAAAATTGACCTTGAACTTCCAGGAATCTACTGCCACAGACTACACAAAATCATCAACATCGTTGCATACATGGATGATATTCTTATCTTCCTTCCTTCCTTCCTTCCTCAAAACTGCTCCCAAAACTATATAATATTCTAGACCAGTTCCACCAAGCCTCAGGTCTTGAAATAAACAATCTAAAATCAGCCACATGGAAAATTTACTTAGGTACAAAAATCCATTCTAAATACACCGCTCAACCACAAAACTTTCTTGGGTTTGCAATTTCAAAATCTGCAACCCAAATGTCCAGAGAAATACACCACTCCATCATCAACTCAATGGATATTTTAACTAAAAAACTTGCAACAGTCTACCTATCCCTTCAAGGAAAGGTAGCTCTCCTAAATATGAAAATTATGTCTAAAATTAACTACTACATTCCCATCATTAAACTAACCAAAGTCTTCATCAACAACATTAACACATTAGCAGCCAGACTATTCTGGAAAGATAAGAAAGCCTCCCTCAGCATAAAAATAATGCAACGTCCAAGAAAACTAAATGGAATGTCTTTGCATTCCATAAAAGCCTATGAAATCCAAAAGTCTCATAGCCTTCTAAGTTAACTGATAAGTAAATCTACATACGATGTCATTCTAAACCCGGTTCCACCTACAGATCGTCCACCACCTCTTAAAATTAACTGGTTAGACACAATTATTAATAACCTTAAAAAACATCTAAAATTATCTGAGCAAGCATTCATAAACAAATTAAAAATCTGAAATGCCTACTCCCTCATTTTCCCGAGCTTACCACCAATAGAAGGAGCACTATCCATCACAAATCAAAAGATAGCAAGTCTCTTCAAGTTCTGGGACATGGAACCAAAATACTTTGATCTTGCTATCAAAATAAACATGGATTCCATGCCTACGAATTGCTTCCTGAATTACAGAAGAGGGATCACAAAACTAAATCTCATATGTCAACTATGCGGAAAAGATGAGGAAACCTTTACCCATTTAATTAGAACATGCACAGGCCTAAACACATCAAAAAAAATCATTTATGAAAGGACAAAAATGGATTACTACACAATTACATCCCTGAAGAGTAGTATCCAAACCAAACATTTTGCCATTGTAAGACTGTCACTTTTCCTCACAATGGCCTTATGGCTGATGAGATGCCACAAAATCTTCCACTTCCCTCAACAAAATGAGACAAAATTCTTTCTAAACACAATCAAGAAACTAAAGAAAAGAGACGAAGTCATGGCCTCACCAAACCGACATAAAGACACCTGGATCTTATTCGAAGTATAAATAATCCCTTAAAAAAAAAAACAGAAGGATTTATTAATAGTCCAACAAACTAACACACACTTATTAAGTCTGTTTAAACAAAATTATACACTAGTTTCAATGTCAACACTTTACACATAAAGAATGAATATCATGTATCACAACAACTTTCATCTACTTGTATAACATTAACCTGAATAAATATTTTGGAAGACTGGATGAGACACATAAAAAAGTTTACAATATTTACTGCTCTGAGTGACTACTTCAAAATTAATGAAATATTTTAGGATCATTCAATTAACCATAGTGATGTTCTATTATTCCAATTCATACAAATATGGGAATAAAAAAACTCAATAGTTATTAGTGATTATCAATGTTATTCACTACAGCAAAAAATATCATCAATGACTTTACTGAGTGGGTTACTGCAAGTTATAGATAGGCAGTTACTACAGAATCAATATAACTTTGATATAATTTTTATTGCCAGACAAATATAAAAAGTGTCTGATAATATACATATTGTTTTTATCCATTTAGTCAACAGTTAAGTGAAACGGTATATAACAATGTTTGACATCAGCTGTTATCTATCAAAGTTTATTTATTCACATTATGCAGCTTCTTCCTGATGAGAGTTGAACATTAATACTATTACTAGTACAAAATCTGGGTCGTTAGAAATAAAACTGGTATTCAACAGGAACAAGCCTTAACTCCATCTTCTGCATTTTTATTTATAACAGTGATCTTTGGAACAGTTTATAGAAGCTTCATGAAGCAGGCATAAAGATGAAATATAAGCTTGGTTTTTGAAGTTGCCAACTTGAACCAATTAAAAGCAAAATCTTTGAAGTCATGCCTTATAGTTTTATATTATGCTCATAAATAAATGTATTAATATTACTTATTTAAAAAAATGATCTATTCAATAATTATTATTAATAATAAAACAAAACACAATTGCTTTAGCAGCAAGTTTGATGTCAGCAAAAATAAAAATGTTCACGTTTTGGCTTTTAGATTTATATAATGCTGATTAAATGTGCTCTGCTTACAAATTCAAAAAAATGTTTACAAAGATTCTTAATTCTAAGGCAGTACATAACTTGCTCATAATGAATGTTATATATATATATATATAAGTAGAGGGATTTGAACTCAGGATTTTTGTCTATTCATCATGTGAAAGAGATACATGATCCCCAATACACATATTTCATGCAGACCAGCACTTATCAATTAGAACAGATCACAATCTCCCACGCATATATACAATATTAAATCCAATAAGGGCTTTGAGCTTTCCATCGATTGAATAGTTGGAAGAGTGAGAAGACTGAAACCTACCCATTACAGTTTGAATAAATGCTATCTTAATATTAACCCAACACTGATTGTATATAAGTGTGAGATTGTTATCTAGCCCAATTGATGAGTGCTGGTTCTGCACGAAATAAGTATATTGAGGACCATATATCTTTTTTGTATGAATATGGTCATATGTATTGGTTGCTTGAGATGAAGTGGAGAATAGACTGAAAATTTCTGAGTTCAAATCCTTCTACTTAATGTTTTGAAAGCAACCTAAAAAAAACTTTAGTTCATTAATTGTGATTCAGAAAGAAAAAAAACAATCTTTATCAGTTAATAATACAAAAAAAAAAAAAAATCAACATTGACTACGAAATACTATCCGATTGAAAATGTGAATGAAAGTAGGTTCTTAGATAAAAAAAAAAACAGATTTGGATATAGAATAGTAATACAGATTATGTAATGCTGATACTTTAAACAAGTTGAAAAGACAGAGTACTTTATTGCAATGACACAAGTACTTCAAGTAATATTTTACTATTGCTCAATTTACCTTAAGAAAGTGAGATGTGGAATTTCTATCAATTTACACATAAAACTATTAGCAAATTTTCATTTTATTTAATAAAATACCATTGCAAGATTAAGCAATATATTCTTCTACTTGTCGGATGTGATGCTACTGATCTTCCATTACAAAGTCCTATTGTAAAATACATCTTTCTTCATATGGATGTGAAGTAAATGAATGGTAAAGCACTTTAATTAAAACAGGCAAAACTCTCTATATGTATTGCCACTCAGTGCAAGCCAGAGTAATCAATGGATGCCAGAAGGCTTGTGCATAAAATCCCCATCTAGTGCCTACTCATCCTATATCCCCAGACTAGTTTCTGGCTTGTGGCCTTCGTCAGTGAGGAGCCTTGGATCTGAGAGCACTGCATTGCCGTTTTAATAACAGTTAAGAACAAGCATAAGAAGTGGTGATTATGTGATGTAAAGCACTTTAAAAAAAGAAGTGTTTTATAATGAACATGAGTGTTATAAATATCACGACATATGATTTATGGAAAAGTTTATGTAGTCATAGCTAAGCTCATCTCTAAGTTGTTATTCCTTATTATTCATCTTTTGTTTTTTCTTGCGGAAATACTATTATTGTTATAAAGATTATCTCAGATTTATTAAAGAGGTACAAATATTGATTGCTTTTACCGGATGAACATAGATGAGAATAGAATCATATAATCTAAGTGCTGAAAAAAGTTATATGCAGAAGAAATTGAAAGTATCGAAAGATGTCAAATAACCTAAAGATCCAATATGTAACGAAAGTGGATTCATTTCATTTCATGTATTTAAATAAGCAAAAAACAAATTATGAAATATTTAAAATATTTATAATAGACAGTCTATCACAAAATAAAAACATGGAATAAATATATCGCTGAAGTTTTAAAAGAAAAGGTGCATGTTATAATATTATATGATATATAGAATAATAGTCAGCTTCCTAATCAATCTATACCAGAAAAACCAAAATCAATATATTTATGTTCGCTACTAAATCTAATTATTTTAATTTTACATACATCCCCCTGTTTATTAATAACTCTAAAGACAAAATCGCCCCCACTCAGACCGACCATGTCATTTATAGCATCACATGCTCTCAACCCAGATGCCATGCCATTTGTTATGGTGAGATCAAAGCCGGCATAACCAACAAGACCGATCAACATAGATACACTTACAATAGAGCACTGAAAAATAATGATAATTCATCAACATTTTTGGAACATTCTAAGAAGACCGCCCCCAACACATTCGAACCCTCTAACCCCAAGATAGTTTGCATAGAGAAAAATGACATTAAGCGCAAAATTAGGGAGGCATATTTTATTACTGGTAACAATAACTCTACCAATAGACGTGACACCTGCTTCGACATCTCCAATTTTCCATATCACTATTATCTTTCTGTTCTGCATGGCTCAGTATTGCTATGAATATGAGGCAACTCGCCTTGAAAGCGCTAAACTTTTAATATTTTGCACTCTTTATAGCTTCTCTTTCAAGTGCTTCATACGCTTTTAATTTTATTTTATTTTACTATATGGAATATTAGAAATATTCAGCATTTAATAGCTCAGCAATCTATATGAGTGCAAATAGTAATATTCTATACATAAATATACTTCAATTACAACACATTTATATGTATAGCACGAACATATAATTTCCACATAAATATATTGACTCATATTTTCTTTTTTAAACTCAATAAGTCACTTCATATATATATATAACTTAAACATAAATATAAGCATACATGAATAAACATGATTTATTGCTTAGATAAAAACATGATCATGATGCCTATATGTTTCATTTTATATCACTAAAGTCATAAATTATCTCATTTCAGTTCTTATCAACAAAGTTCTAATTTATGTTATTTCTATTATCTGCCCCATGTGGTGATTCATTACAATTATTATTGTTCATAATTTGCTACTGCATTTATGTATAGATTATTTACTTCCTTGATGATTCTTCTTATACAATGAGGGTGAAAAATAAGAAGCAAACAATAATGAGATATTAATAATTCACAACTCATAACTGACAATATACACTTAACAATTGGTATTGGTAACAATGAATTTCATTAAACACAATGCATACTGATCCAAATATAATTAATAGGTAATCTATTGCCTAACATAAACCAAACAGAAATATTTGTATTTTTATATTGGACTATTTCCACCATCTAATTATTAGTATTGAATGTCTTTAGAAAAATTTGGCTTTATTTTTAAATATCCCAAATACATTCAACACTTAGTAATAGTACATCAAACAGGTTAGTATATGCACAACATTTTGAGAGGTATTATTCTCCTCTTTTCTTCAGGTGTTGCTGGCCTGACCAGTGACAATACTAGCATGGGAATTAAACCTAGAGATTTAGATACTCAAGTATTGAATTTTAAAACAACGCTCTAACCAACTGAGCCATCCTGACAAAGGCAACAGTCAGTAGAAATTTTATATATTTATCTACGAGGTTCCTATTGATTTCTCTACTTTTACCTAAGAGCAAAGATGTTTAGTGGTTTCCATACATTATATATAGTCACACTAGGTTGATTTATGCGATTGTTTGCCATTGCCGTGTGAGCAGCTTTAAATTTTCTTCTTTGTACCTTTTCTTTTCTATTCAATGTTTTTGTATTTTCCCAATTGAACATAAGTTCATTGGCACATATATGCTCTGCTATCTTAGACACATCTGTTTTCTCTCTTCTAATCATCAGTTTGGGTTCTTGCAAGTGCTTTTCATTGCAAGTGCTTTTCAATGGGGTCATTGGTCTCACCAATATATGTTCTTACACATTCACTTGGTATTTCATAGATAGTTTTTTCTTTTCCGCATTTCAAATTTAGGTTCTGCAGATATTAGAATTCCTTATAATGTGGTATAGTTCTGGAAAGCTGTTCTGATGTTATGGCTGATTGCAGATTTTTTTAAAATTTGTCTGCTATTTTTGGATATATAAATATAAGGGCACGCTACAGTACCAATAATGTTCAATTGGGAAAATACAAAAATACTGGATAGAAAAGAAAAGTACAAGGAAGAAAATTTAAAGAAGCTGCTCACATGGCAATGGCAAACAATCCCATAAGTCAACTATACATAATGTATGGAATCCACTAATCAACTTTGCTCTTAGGAAAAAATGGAAAAATCAGGAGGAACCTCATAGATAAGTGTATGAAATTTATACAGACTGTTGCCTTTGGAAGGATGGCTCAGTTGGTTAGAACATTACCTTAAAATTCAATATTCAAAAATATAAGAATCCAGGTTCAATTTCCATGCTAATAATGTTACTGGTCAGGCCAGCAACACCTGGAGAGGAGAATAATACTTCTCAAAACTTTATGCATATATTAATCTGTTTGATATGCTATTACTAACAGTTGAATGTATTTGGAATATATTTGGAATATTTAAACAAAGTTAAATTTTTATAAAGACATTCAATACCCATATTAGATGATGGAAATAGTCCAATATAAAAATACAACTAAAACACCATCATCACAATCTTCAGGTAAACACAAGCAGAAATATATATGCAAGATTATTAATATAATATGTAAAGAAAAAAAAATATTAACTAATAAATTACATTGTAAAGTAAAAAAAAAAAAATACTAACTAATAAGTTACAATATTAAGTAATTATTATTTGAACAAATGACTTCTTTTATTATAAGTAGTAGTTAGTCTCTATCAAATAATTCGTACACAATACACATAACTTGTAATACAATATATATAGGCAGAATCACGCTTCTTACGATTTAGAAACGATATCATCCAAACAAAATTATAAAAGTGATTATTAATTTTTCAATGCACAACCAGATTTTATTATCTGTCTGAATTATGAATTATTCAAATAATTTTTATTTAATTTTGAATACATACATATTAAAAGTAATAAACATAGTACAGCAAATAAATTAGTATATATACACTGATTTAAAAATAATTTGAGTATTATAAAAGTATTTGTGTTCCAACTATTTGAAACTCTTACAGCATACTGACTATTTTTCTCCGATCCAGTTGTTATATCATTTTCTACATATTTTACAACTAGCTGCTTTATTTATTTACTTTGGGTCCTTTTCTGAAATGAGAACTTAAAGATGCTCACAAAATGAGATTGCTTTCTAAATCAAATGACAAAGTCTATCCAAAGCTGGCAGAAATGTTCTGGATAGTGTACAACGAGTAATATGTGATGGATCTTTAATTCTCTAGATCTAAACAAACGCTAACTCTTGATTCCAATGAGTCCAATTTATAAACCAATAAGCACTAGTGTCTAATATCTTCTTTCTACAATGACTCTATTTAATTCGTGATTTTGATTTTTGACTAGAAAATAGTAATGAATAACTTTAACTATTCTTGTTGCAATTTATCTTTAAAATAAATTAATTTTTATTGCTAAATGGAGTGAGACACATAACAAATTGTTATATAAGCTCATAACTAATACTAACTCACTACACTTACTTTTCTAAAAAATATTAAATCTTACTACTAAGAGGAGAAAAGTAACAAATCTCTCAATAAGCTGATTTACAATTTAACAAGAAAATGATAGGGAAAAGGTTAACTAGTAAATATTTAATGCCATCACATGATCACCATTTCATATGCTTACACAGGCTGTTAATAACGATAGCAAACTCTCCATGCAGTAGAGCCATCAAGTGCAAGCCTTCGTAATTAGTGGATGCAGCAAGGTTTATGCATATGATCTCTATCTAGTGCCTACTCATCCAATATCCTCATACTAATTTGTAGCTTGTGGCTTCCACTGCACTTAGATCTTAGGATCTAATGCAACTCTCCAGCAGCTGCCTTTTATCTACTTCATTAACTATAAATCTAGGAGCCCAACATGAAAACACAATAATGTTTTCAATCCAAGCTCATTTGCTTGTATAGTCATATAGATCTGAAATCAATTCAGCATCTATACAGTTTGGTGTCTTTGGTTATTCAAAAACCGCAGACACCATAATCCTATAGGCAGGATAAGCTTAAAACCATCAAAACATTATATACTCACCATTTCATATGTTTACACGAGCTGTTATTAAAATAGCAAACTTTCCATATAGTAGTGCCATCAAGTGCAAGCCTTCATAATCAATGTATGCGGGAAAGTTTGTACATAAAATCCCTATCTACTGCTTACTCATCCGATATCTCCAGACTAGTTTCTAGATTAGGGCTTAAATCAGTGAGGAGCCTTGGATTTGAGAGCACTGCACTTAGATCTTAGGATCTAATGCAATCCTGCTTATAGAATAATGGTGACTGCTTTTCGAAAAACTAGATACCAAAAGGTATAGATGCTGAACTGAGGTCTGATCTACATGACTACACAAGCAAATGAACTTGGATTGAAAACCTTATTGTGTTTTCATGTTGGGCTTCTAGTTTAATGGTTAATTAAATAGGTAAAATGTGGCTGCTGGAGGGTTGCATTAAATCCTAAATGCAGTGCTCTCAATTCCAAGACTCCTCATTGATGTCTGGGGATATTGGATGAGTAGGCAGTAGATGCACAAACCTTCTTGCATACATTGATTATGAAGGTTTGCATTTGATGGCACTACTGTAAGGAAAGTTTGCTATTTATTTTGATTATTAATGTATAAAGATTTTATGTTAATATAAAAATGTGTGCATTTTAAATAGTAGTATAGTGATATTAAAAATAAACTTGATAAACAGGGAGGATATATGTCTATGCATAAAATATAAACATTATTATTCACATTTTGGCAAAGCATAAAATTTTACAGTGAGATGGTGAAAAAGTATACATACTTATAATTTAGTCTAAAAAAATTGCTGATCTGAGAATGCGAAAACGAGGATGCTAAAGTAATAGTATTCTAATTGTACTCATTAAATTTAGTCATACAAATAATTGAATAAGCAAAACATTTAATCATAGTTTAAATTCATATTGATGTTTAAATATTTTAACTTAGCAAAATTCAGCTATAAAGAACATTTAAATCCTTAAATTCAGTAAAATATATGCAATAAGCATGAATATAAAATACTTAAAGAATCTGGATAACGGAGTAAAAACAGAAAATTGTTAAATTGCTAGTCTGAATGCTTTTTACATTATCTACCTTAATAAATAGAACATTTTAAACATATTTAGTGAGAGTCATTAATTTTGAGTTGACAGTTAAACTTATAATCTGTTGAATAATTTATATGATTTCTATTTCTAACAGTAGGTTTAAATCTCCGATTCCCAAGCATATTCTTAACTTGGAGTCAAATCCAAGCAATAAATAAATCAATTTGATAACATCATTATCATTTTCAACCATTATTGATCCATTGCAGGATAAAGGTCTCTTCACGTTCAATCCTCTCTTCTCTACATCATCCAAGCACACTTCCTTATTTCATCCATCCATACCACAGTATTCTTTTTCTAGGTCTTATTGTAGTAATAATAATTATTATTCAATATATTATACCTTAATTTAAGCAATGAATAAATTTAAGTGGATTTACGTTGAAATTACTTTTCGTTATAAAAAAAATTCTAGAGGTTATTTCATTGTGGCGGGTAATTTAATATTGCAAAATGAGCTATTCCAATTATAGTAATTGCATCCTCTGGGTTTTTCTTATCTCAGATAGGAACAGATATTAAAGAAAATCAGTCAAAATCAGTCTATCCCTTCAGTTGTTATAAATTATTTTCACATTCACTGTATCTAGCAACAAAAGTCTTTTAATCATAAACTTATTCACATGGCTCTTAAGAATTCATCATCATCAAGCATTATCAATCCACTGCAGGATGAAAGTCTCTCCAAGTTCAATCCATCTCCGATCTTTAGCTTCTCTTCTCCACATCATCCCTGCACACTTTCTTATTTCATCCATCCATCTCACATGTAGTCTCTTTCTAATGTCTTTTACAATCTCTTGGAATCCAGTTTAAGATTTCAATTGTCCATCTATTATCATCTCTTCTAGCAATATGTCCAGCCCAACTCCACTTCAGTCTTTTAATTTTTTCAATGAGGTCAGTAACACCTCTTTGTTCCTTTGCGTTTTCAATCTCTTCTTGTTATTCCCAACATGCATCTCTCCATACTTCTTTGAGTAATCTGAAAGTCTTTATATTTCTCTTCTATTAAGTGTCCGAGTCTCATATCCATAAGTAAGAACTGGTAAAACACATTTATTAAAAATCTTCCTTTTCAAACACATAGGCATATTTCCTTTTAGCATCAAGTTATTTCTACTAAAAGCATTCCAACCAAGTTTAATTCTATGATTAATTTCATCCATTGTTTAACATCTGTATTAATAATCTGAAGGAGATGTTTGTAGCTGTTAACTTCTTCTAACTCATCATAATTAATCTTTATTTTCATATTTTGAGAAAATCTATTAAACATTACTTTAGTCTTTTTAACATTTATCTTTAGTCCTACTTTCCTACTTTCATCTGATAACTTCTGCAACATTTCCTGCAGCTCTAAATTACAAACACTTAATTAAATATTTTTTAAATATAAAAAATGAGAAAAGCTAAACTTTTCAGAAAGGGGGGTAAACTACCAATTCTATTAATTCTAGGGATAAATAATTAATTGATGATAAAATATATCAGAAATACTTGTTAAGAGTTTAATATTATTTTTATTTTACTCAATAGGTCCTAAATAAGTATGCATATGTGCACATTGTAATCATTCAGATAATTAGCAAATAAAATCAAAGAGTAAAAACTTACAATTTTAATTTTCTTTTACATATATGTAATTTATATATAGGTCAGAACTAACATTTTAACATTATTTATCACAATCTAATCCTCTGAGAATTAATAAAAGGATTTCCTTTCTGCACTTAATAAATTATATTAACTAATATTTATAAAACTAAACAAATAATAAATTTATTATTACTCCGAAATTATTTACTTTTATAATTAAACAAATTTAAAGCCATAGAAAATATATAATAGAGTATCCTGTGTCAGTTTCAAAGCATAACCGATAGATAATTAGTAGAGTGTGATAATAATTCCGATTATAAAAGATTAGATTTGCATAATTGCATGAATAATAGGTAATTGCGAAGCACCACTTATGTTGTTAGATTAAACAACTAATGTGTATCGAGGGAAACACTATTGGCTCGTATATTTATTGAGAATGCAGAATTAATTATGTGCCAAGTCTCTTAAATTTTACAATATTTGTGATTACTTTTGAGCATATAATCCTGGCAAATGCGGGTTTAAAAGGATGGCCGGCAACGCTCTCATGCTCCAAAAATGCTGAGCTGTATGATGGATTCGTTTTTGCTCTATTATTTCTTGATTTTAAGTTGACTCGGGTCCCACCATAGTATTTGCCTTTGCAGGCTGGGCAGTCTATGTCATATAATAATTGTGCATTGTCATCAATGCAAATTTTATCCTTCAAATTATTGATGTTTGTTGAGGGTTGGAGGGCATCTGAAGCCAATATTGACGTCTTTAGAAAGAATGTACTTTTAATTTCGAGTAAATGTTGGCAGTAAGTGGCATATTGATCCATGGCTTCGGGGCAGGCTGTCGGACATATTTATGTCCATTGATTGCCAAGCATGGAAGCAGAGTAGCTCTTGACAACCAAATTAGGACATTCTACAATAGACACAAATATGTCAGATCTCCTGATCTGAAACCCTGGATCAATATGCTATTTATTACCAACATTCACTCAAAATTAAGTCCATTCTTTCTAAAGACTTCAATATTGGCTTCAGATGCTCTCCATTCCACAACACACTATTCAATAATTTGAAGGATAAAGTTTTGCAATGGTGACAAGTCATAATTAGTATATGCCATAGACTGAATGTTCTGCAAAAGCAAATAATATGGTGAGACAACTTAAAATCAAGAATTATTCAACATGCCTATTTATATAATAGAGCAAAAATGAATCCATCATAAAACTCACTGGTTTTGGAGCATGAGAGAGTTGGAGTTGCCATGCATTCTTTTAAACCCACATCTGCCAGGATTGTATGTCTCGAAAGTACTCCCAAAAAATATTCATTAAAGAGGCTTGGCACATAATTAATTCCACACATGCAATAAATATACAAGCCAATAGTGTCCCCTTGACAGACGTTGTTTAATTTAATAACGTAGGCAGTGCTTCGCAATTAACTATTACACAGGCAATTATGCAAATCATTCCAATTCCGCAAGTTTAATCTTTCGTAATCCAAATTACTATCATACTCTGCTAATTATCTACCAGTTATGCTTTGAAATAGACACTTTGTGTCGAAAGTTAGCAGATTAATAAACGAATTTATTTTAAGATCACTTTTGCTGTACTTATTACTTATTCTCTATTACTTTTATACTAGTAAAAAATATTAATAATGATAAATATTAAATAAAAATTATCAAACATTTGTTTTGTTTTTTTCATTCTGTTAATTCAAACTCTTGCCCTTCTTTACACTATATTTGGAAAAATGTTTAAAAATTTAACAAATTATAAAAGCTTTTTTTTTCTTCCAATAAGCAAGCATTAATTTGATCACTGAGATAAGTATTAAAATCTAAAATAAGATGTAAATATACATTTTTAAAATAATGCTTTTTAGTAAATAACTGACTAAAAAGTACAAAATAACAAAGTAATTCCCTCTTGGTTAATTTGCCGTTCTTGGAAAATATCAGAGATCTTTAAGAATCTAGACTTGTTATAAAACTATTAGAAATTGCAGAAATATTATCATTTCCCAAAAGCATTTGAAGCTCAAATAAATCATAAGAATGAAAAAGACCTCAAATGTTTTTTATGAAACAACAATATTCCTGCAATTTCCAATTATTTTATAACAAACATAGATTCTTAAGATTCTTGATATTTTCAAAGAATGACAAATTAACTGAGAGGAAATTACTTTGTTATTTTGCATTTTTCAGTCAGCTTTTTTTGGTTATATATTATTTTAAAAAATGGTTAAAACTACAAAAAAATTTATAATTGAATAATGAGACGTGAAAATAAAAAATACTCCCTCTAAATTCTAAATTTAAATATCATGTGATCATCTGATATAACCATGTATTTATTGGCTTTTCTTTAAAATTAATTTAATTAAGTCAGGGGTGGGCAATTGTTTTGGCTCGGGGGCCACTTTGTGGAAGTGGGAGATTAGTGGAAGGACGCACCTTTTTTTCATGACCCAATAAAGATACTGCTTTATTCGCTGTATTACCAAAGAAATATTTGTTTGTCCATTCTTCATTAAACACACAACATTCATCACCGATTTTACATTTTTTCAGAGGGTTCATGGTTTCACTAAAGTTGGAAATTTATATATATATACTGTTGCAAAGACTAATTTGAAATTAACCAGATCAACCGGAACACTGTGCATCATATCTACACTGCATACATATTGACAAGGCCATCCTAGTGGAAAATATGAGACGAATCTTCGTTTGCACATGGGAAGGAAATCTTGATTCAAGGCGGATTTTTCTGACTGTCTTGGCAGGCTGCAAAAAAACTCTTAGCGGGCCCACATGTGGCCCCCAGGCTACTATTTGCCCACCCCTGAATTAACTAAATAAATCACTATTAACAAAATTTTATTCTGCAAATGTAATGTTTCCATCAATTTTTTTAAAAATTAATTTAATTAACTTAAGCATGAGTTGAATCAATATTATATTAACAAAAAAATTGTCTACAAATGTAATATTTCTATTGGCTCATATGAGTGGTGGTAATATAAATTAATGATTAGCAGCACCAGTCTCTTACAAATGAGAAAGATCCCACTTCCAGAGAAAAAGACAAAACAATTAATACACTAGAATTAAATTGTGTAATGACTATATAAAACAATCGTGAAGCACAAATTCATCTATATGCAGAAAGCAATGGTTCCCCATTCTGCTTATGTTATTTTGTGAATGTTGTTAACTTCTATGAAAATTTTCTTCCGAAATATTACATCATGTCTAATTGTAGTTTTCCAATATATACTATTCTATTTTCTGCCATATCTTTCCAATGAAAACAATCAACATTACATTTCTTTAGACTACCATTGAGATAATCATTACAATGTAAACAAAGTCTACTTCTTCCATGAAAACCATGTTCAAGTTGTAATGTTTATCCATTTCACATGATTAATCCAGAAGAGATGTAATTCAATATAAACATGTTTTCTGTGTTTAAAAGAAAAGACCTATATATACAAAAACAGGCAAAACTCTCTATACATATTGTTTATTGGCTATATATACAAAGAGAGAACAATCATCTCAACTATAGTTAAACCCTTACCGATTAAAGGCATGATTCATCCTAAATTGCTGATCCCTACTCCACATAAATTGGTGAGCTTTCAAGGCTCCCTATACCAAAATTTCAAGTTGTGTAAATATGAAGCTGAGTGTAAAACAAACCTAGAAGAGTACATCAAAGACTTTTATGAAATAGGATACAGACATACATCTCTTATAAACATTGTCAAGAAGTTTTATTATAATACTAGATACAGACCATCAGAGCCTGATACAGGACCCTGGATTAGTCTAACATATATACCGGGATTAGTCTACAATATTTGCTCAGACACATACAACATTAGTTTCAGAACACCTCTTTTTCTAAATCAACTCATAAATAACACCAAGGTAAGCTACCCCCAGAACAGGCTTTACAGTTGTAGATAGGATCGATTGCAACAATTTGGTTTGCGATGAAGTTTACCTTGGGAGCTGTGGTTCAAATATGGAACTAGAGTAGCACAGCATACATATCAATATAACTGTGCTAAAGCCCACTGCAGCATTAAATCAATTTTTTAGAGCATGAATTGATTCGAGGACTGTATGTTCTGAATAAAATGACAAAAAGTGTAAATTTAAAAAAGCATGGCCCATTTTCTAATAATGCCAACGCTATTAATAAAAAAAGAATCTTGCATTCCCCTATCAAAAAAAATGATTATTTAAATTATGTCATTTCTATATACACCTTATTTAAATATCATCTCAGATCCTTGAGGATACATAAAATTGCATTCAGTAGATTACCTACACTACAAATATGACTATAAATGGTTAAAAGCATGCTTAGCATTGCAGAATATAATAATAATATTTTTTTTCTTTTAAACACAGAAATTGTGCTTTATATTGAAATTATACTAAAAAGAAAAGAAGTAAAATTATTGAATTATAAAGATGCAAGTTTAAATAATGGACTCTATAGCACCATATGCCGTATTGGTCTTACGATCTTGCCATTATATTTTTAAAATTTTTCAGAGCACCCTTAAATAAAACTTGACTAATGTTCTTATATTACGTTGCTAAGATCTTCACATCTCACATGCATACAATAAAAAAGGCAATATAGCTAATTTAATTACTGCAGTTATTTCTCTGTGATGAAATATCCTATTTTTTTAACTTGTTAAAAGGAGCTCCTTAACATCTAAATTCAGCTTTCTACTTAAAAAGATTACAAAATCTTTAAATTTATTTACTTTTTCAATGGTAACCATCCAACTGTTAATTTTTGTTTCACCACAAGCCGATAAAGAACAATTACAAGGACAAAGTCTTCCTATGTTGCATTCAAAACATTAAGTACAGTTTATAACTGGACGGGGGAAAATGGCATAATCATGAGTCGACTATAAATTCACTTTTATTCAATACAAATTAAAACTTCCACTATCAAACTTGTATGCATCTTGATTCCTGATTCATTATTCTTCTATAAATAGTTCCAAAGATTACAATCGTAAAAATTGAAAATATTATTGGAGTAAGTGCGCATCATTATTTAACACCAGGAGTCATGTCACATATTTCCACATATTTCAGATTTTCCTATTGTAATAATAACCCCTACTCTCATTTCATCAAGTAGATGTTTTAATGACCAACTAATTTCAAACAATAGCATAAACCTGTTGAACTAACTGAATCAAATATCTTGACCAAATTAATAAAAGCAATATATAAACGACTCTTTTATTCCTGACATGGATGGAAGCAAAAACTATATCTGCTGTTCCTTGATTCTCTAAACCACACCAAGTGTCTGTAACCATTCATCTATGATGTGAAGCAACCTATTCAATAAAATCTTTGAAATTTTCTTTGCTATCATCACCATCAACCATTATCAATCCACTGCAGAATGAAGGTCTCTCCAAGTTCAGTCCATCTTCGATCTTTAACTTCTTTTCTCCACATCACCCCTGCACACTTTCTTATTTCATCCATCCATCTCACATGTGGTCTCTTTCTGGGTCTTTTACAATCTCTTAAGATTTCAATTGTTCATCTATTATCATCTCTTCTAGCAATAATCCAGCCCAACTCCACTTCAGTCTTTTAATTTTTTCAATGAGGTCAGTAACACCTGTTTGTTCTCTTACCCATATATTGCATTTTCGATCTCTTCTTGTTACTCCCAACATGCATCTCTCCATACTTCTTTGAGTGGTCTGAAGTCTCTGTATTGCTCTTCTATTAAGTGTTCCAAGTCTCAGATCCATAAGTAAAAACTGGTAAAACACATGGCTATAGTGAATAATAATTCCAACATTCTTGTAACTCGGTCTATATTTTATTCTTTCCTCATTCGTGTAATTCAATAGATAGGGAAAGCCACTATGCAGGAAAGATCATAAAATTATTTACAGATTTATAACTTAGCACTGCTTTAGACCAGGCCAGTCATATTCATAACCTGTTTGAAAGCAGTGCTAAGCTGTAAATCTGTAAAGGAATTATAATTTAATGATCTTTCCTATATAGTGGACCTTTCCTAACTACTGAATTACAATACACTTGTCTATTCTCTTTATCTTTATAAATTGATATAAAAAAAACATCCTTAAGATTAAGTAGCAAACTTTATGAGACCATATACTCCTAAAAAATTTCAATATTTTAAATCTTCTCTAAATATCATATCAGAACCTACAGATTTTCCATTTTTAAGATTACAAAGCTGTTTTGATTTAACTAAGATAAATATCTTTATTCGAAGCTGAATGAATAGATAAAATGAAAATGTATTAATAAAAGTAAAGAAGTTCAAAATATTCTTTCCAATAGTTTGAAATATCATTGTCATTACATAAGAGAGTATGATTGTTGAATTTATTAACAGGTCCCTGAGTTTCTTTAAGTACATCAAAAAATGATCCAAAATGATCATGGTCAGCTACAATCTGTATCTCCTTTGCAGTCTTAATCCATCGATCATTTTTTAAGTCTTCTAAGACATTGAACTTTTGGTTTAATAATCCTATTTATTGTGAAATTCCATGCTTAATTTATTATTCTGCTAAACAGAAAATCCACACAATTTCTTTGGATAATAAATTCATTGTCGCAAACACAATCATGTTTCTCTATTTTTAATGAAACCAAAAATAGATTAACTTGTCAATCATTGGTAGTCGAGTGGTCAGCACAGCTGCCTTACAAGCAGTTGTCCAGGATTCATGTGTTTGCTTCCCGGCCGATGCTTTGACACATAAAAAAAAAAATAGATTAACTTGAATCCATAATATCCTCTTTAAGTAACATGATAATCATAAAAATCCAAATTAGCAATTTTACTGTTTAGATGGCCGTTGACATTTAGCACAAATAGTAGATACATCTAAAAATTAAATATCAATATTCTCAACAAGACTGAAAGTAACTATCATTTTGATTTTGAAGCATACTAATCTATGTGTCTGCATTTAGAATTACTTGTGTAATCTATTAAATGCCATTGTTTTGAGCATGGTTACATCTATATTCCTTTATAGAAATTTTTTTAATCTAATATGGCTATCCAGCAAGAAATACAATGTTTCTTCAACTTCTTTGAATCTGATGCTGGAGCATATGCACTACAATAGAATAGTGCAAGCCAAATTTTAACATCATTAGGATGAATCCAAGATCATGTATTTTTCTCCCATGTATTCACGTGCTCTCAAAAACCTGTAGACATCTAAATATTTATTCACAATAATAAATGAATAAAAATTTTAAAAAGCAGAAAATCAGAAATGCAAATATTTTTTTAAAAAAAATTGGATTTTTCACCTGTTTAATGATTGCAAAAAATATTGATTAATAATTTATTTATTCATTTATGAAAAATATAATTAATTTATCTACTTTTTTTCTATTCTTTTATAATTGCATAATATATATATATATTTAAAAATTAAGTTTTATAAATACTATTTATTCCTTCATTTCCATTATAAATTAAAGTGGAAATCGTAGTTTTATTAACAAATTTGTGCCTTTTATCTTTCTTTTATGTTAAAATAAATGAATCACTTATATATATACCATATATGCTGGCATATAGGATGCACTTTTTTCCTTTCAAAATATGCCTAAAATATAGGGTACATCTTATGCGCTAATAATTAAAATTATGAATTGAAATTTCAGTCAGTGTAAAACATTGTTGGCCGAGATGCTATCGCAGCCGCCTTGCAAGCAAGTAGTTGGTTGCAGACGGTTGTGGGTTCGCGTCCCGGCCGATGCTATGACATATAAAAAAAAAAATTTCAGTCAGTGTAAAACTTCTGATTTATATATATATTTAAGTGTCATAGCATCGGCCGGGACGTGAACCCGCAACCCGGGCAACTGCCTGCAAGTGCAAGGCAGTCGCGCTGACCTCTCACTACCAATGCAAGATTTTTGATTTATATTAATATGCATAAACTGCATGTTGTCCTTTTGTGAAACAGTAATTTCAGATAAATCATTTACATATTTTCTATAAAGATAATAAGTTGCATGGTATATTTTATACTTCATTACTGAAAGAGAGATCCTTCCATTAAAATAGAGTTCAGATCCACTGACATCGCAAGGTTACAATTCATCAAATGTGTGCATGCGTGATCACACTTCAACAATGCATTGTAACATTTAAATTTTAAATTTGATACATTTGTCCAGAACATAATCGATATTCTGTGATATTTTATGGTGAGATTTCTTGGGAAACCATGACTCAAAAACAATGCACATTCTGCCATGATTGCATTCAAACTATGAGTGATTATGTATGCTAAAGAACACTGAAACGGGGCAGCAGGGAGAAATTTTGGCTCACCGCCAAGTGAGAAGATGATAACATGGAGAAGACAGGTAAAGAACCTACAAAAAACTGGGCGTAGTAAACCCAATCTGCAACATGGAATTGCAAAATGGCAAGAACTGGAAGAATTAAAAACATGGACATTAGAACACATAAGCAACATCATGGTATTCTAGATTCTTGAAGAAAAATGACCTCTATATATAGACTAAAACAAAAATAGTTCTGGAAATGACTTTCTGCGTTTTAAAAATGAAGATTAAAAGGTACTTAACTACAGAGTTGCCAAATAATATTTTTTATAGATATAAATAACTATAAAATTAGTACAATAAATCATTATGGAAATTCATGAAAAAATGTAGAAAAAACATTTTTTTCTTAAAAATGTGTATATGGGGGGGGGGGTCTTATACATTGGTGCGTCCTATATGCCTATAAATATGATAATTTATAAGTGCCATTATCAAATTTTCAATGGTATGGATGGCTGAAGAGCTGGAGGGTGGGTGGAGTAGATTGAAGCCTGTCCATTAAAGTTTAAAGATTTACTACTATCTCAATATAAAACTGAATACTCATTAAATGTATGAGTGAGAGATGATGATCTGGACCAACTGATGAGTGCTGATTCAACCTATATTAGAGATCATTTATCTTTTCACGTGTGCGATCATGTATATCGGTTGTATGTGATAGAGATGATAGCTGAAGAGAGCTTGAAAGTCTGTGTTCACGCTCTTTATAATTTACATCTAAAACTCCCAAGTATATAAATTATATTTGTATTCAATCAAATATTTACTTATTTATAAAGAATCCAGAGGCGAATAAGTTAATTATAATTTTACATTAACATTAAGAGTGTTTATCTGGCCTTCATGAATACCTTTTTTCTGAGATGCCAAACTCTAAAAAAAATCCATAGAACAATCACTTCATTTATTAATTTTTTTAATCTATTAGGAGTTCAGATGATGAATATATATATATATATTATAAATGAAGTATTATATAAAATAATTAATTCAGATGACTTCTAGAAAAAGTTTACTGAAGTCCCTTGGCAGTTAGCATTTGGATATATATAAAAAATATCCGCAATATTATTTTTTTTATTTTTTACAATAACCGACAAAGGGTTACTCAGAACTAAACTACGTTAGTTTAAAGCCATGTAATGATCTGCAAATTCAATTTTAGCTAACTAAACATTCATCTGGCAAATAATTTTTTCTACTTTTATTCTTCAAAATAGTATAATTAAATCAGCCTTTTTGGAAAACAGATTTTAAATTACTCAGAATCTCAAGAGCAAAATATGACCTACTTTCTATATTATGTTTAAAAACATTTTCACCTGCAATAAGTGCTGAATAATAATAAAATTTGTTTACTGCTGCTTTCAAAAATAATTCCTAAGTCTACAGAATTAGAAAACTTCCAAGATGACAAAAAATTCGAGCACTAATTAAATTAAATTTAAAAAGATGCAATAACCTATTTATAAAATTATAATTTAAATTTACTACAAAAAAAAAACTATTTTAGGATCAAGTTTATATAGATATTCAAACATCCCTACATTATCTCATAGCTAATTATTTTCAAAACTTAAAAGCAATTCTAAGTGACCTTATATTTAAAAGTATAAGCATATTGTAATATGAGAATCACTGCTTTATAATGAACTTTTTTCTCTCTCTCCCTCTTTCTCTCTCTCAGCATTATTGATGATAATCAGGTATGCTTTTATTATTTGATCACAGTACCATTTTGCAAAAACTCTTTTAGTGTTATAAAATCTGCTCTCAAAATACAGTTAAAAATAGGACAAGAAAATCATTATAGAGAAATGACCTAGAATTGATTTCAAATTCCTAAGCAACTAACCAAAACTTACTACAATATACAAATTTTCTAATGTATGAAAATGGTCATTTTGAAAAGTGGCTTCTATTCTTGCTTGGAATTTATTTCATTTTTTAAAATGTCATAGATGTCACATCTGAACTAATATTAGTTAATCATAACGAGTGAATGTATAGTTTAATATCAACTATTATGTAATATTCAACCTTCAAGGCTTATCATAAATATGTTTTGAATCAAGCTTAGTCTCTTTCAAAGATTACTTGACCTCATATTCATTGCAATGAGATTTATGTGGGTGGATACGTGTGCATATGTGTGAAGTTTAATCAAATGTACTCAAATTGTATGACCCATTTTTTCGAAAGGGGGAAGCAGGATTCCTTCTTATTCATGGAGTGAAGATTGTTAGCTATATGCCAAGCTTCTTTGATCTTGTGCATGACATAATTTCTCTTGATGCAAGCAATATCGACAACTGTGGACTCATAACATTTTGGTGATGGAGATATACAAACTGGAAATTTTTCAGATTAAATAATTAAAAAAAAAAAAATCTAATAAGGAATAACAATTGAAAAGAGCTAATTAAAAATTACTATTATGAATTTTTTCCAATGTTATTACAAATTGTTTCTACTTTATTTATACATGATAAACGATGTAATCTTTATTTAAAGCATTTAATGATATGAATTTTTTCTACAATACAGGCTTTTTCATACCTGCACTTTTATATGTAATATATAGGAGAGTTGAACTCAAATTTTCACATGAGCCTCAACCATCCATGCTATCTCATATCGCTGATACACTTGATCCCACACATGTCGAAAAGATAAATAATTATCAATATACCTACCTATATCATGCTAAACCAGCACTCATCAGTCGGTCCAGATTATCATCTCCACACATGAGGGGTAAGAGTGACTTGTGGTCAACATGGGTAGTATGAAAAGGTTGCCACTAAGGTGGGCTTTGAGCATTCCATCATCAGATTTTCAATGAAATGGACGGCTGAAGAGTTGTGGCGTGGAGTGGTTTGAAGCCTGTCCATTAAAATACGAAGATTGGCTATCTTAATATAAGCTGAGCTTTGATTGTATTGATCTGAACCAACTGATGAGTGCTGGTTTAGCGTGAAATATGTATATTGGTGATTATTTGTCTTTTCGAGATGTGTGCGATCAAGTGTATCAGCGGTATGAGATAGCATGGATGATTGAGGATCGTGTGAAAATCTGAGCATTTAATAATGTATGTTTTATTCAACAAATATTAAAGCAATGGATGAAACATATTGTTTGTTTTCATAATAGTCTTTCCTTAATAGACAGATAATTCTAGATATAGATTGTGCAGAAAAAGAAAGAAAAACAATATTTTTTGAAAGCAACCTAGGACGTAGATCATTATCATCATTTCTGATCATTATCAATCCACTGCATGATAAAAGTCTCTTCAAATTTAATAGTTTCTCCATCTACGGCTTCTCCACATCATGCTAACAGATCTTATTTCATTCATCCATCTTATTTTTTGGGATCCAGTTCAAGCCTTCAATTGTCAATCTATTATATCTCCTCTGGCAATATATCCTGCCCAGCTCCATTTCAGCCTCGTGTTTCAATGATGTCAGTGATACTCATTTGTTCTCTCATCCAAATATTTTGTATTCGATCTCTTATTATAACTCCCAGCATACAATTCTCCATATTTCAATGAGTGTTTTGAAGTCTGTACAGCTCTTCTGCTAAGAGTCCAAGACTCTGCCTCATAAGTAAAAATCAACAAAATACATCTACTAATACATACGGAACATTTTTTTAAGTATTAATTATTTCTAACAAAAACATTCCATCCAAGCTTAATTCTACAATTAATTTCATTCATTATGTTTTCATCCGTATGGATAATCTGTCCAAGATTTTAGTGATTGTTAACTTCTTCTAATATCATGATTCTTAATCATTATTTTCTTCTTCCGAAAAACTACACTGAATGTCATTTTAGTATTTTTTAGTATTTATCAGATCAATGTATAAAAGATAAACACATATATAGGATCATGTGGTCAGTTTCTTGGAAAGTTATATAACATTCAAGCAACAGAGGGAATAGTTAGATACATCAGTTTAAAACAACATTTTTTTTTTTTTTCTCATATGTCATAGCATCAGCCGGGAAGCGAACCCACAACCGTCTGCAACCAATTACTTGCTTGCAAGGCAGATGCGATGACCTCTCGGCTAACAACGCCTGACAATAAAACTTAACATTTAGCTCAACAATCTGTCACTTTACCGCAAATGAAGAGATTTGGGGAAAAAATAATTTAATGGCCAACTTCAATATTCTAAAGTAAGATAAGATAAAATCATCATTGGCAATACTTACACTTGCGTGAAGTCTTAGTGTGGTTAAAATTTACTCTTTAGAACATCAGTCTCCAAATATAAAAATAATCAATCAATAAAAAAAAATTACTTATAGCATTACATTTAGCAAGTTTTAAATTGTTCATTATTTATGCAGTGTTTTATTCCCCAAGTATTTACACAGTTATCGGAAATGAAAAACAGAGATGTTTAGCCTACATAAACTTCGGGTTAATGGAAAAGAAAATCCATGCTGACAAAAAAAATAACAAACTATTCATAAAATAGCATTTGGGTCAATAAAAAAAAAAATTGCATTATGTTATTGCTGGGTATTAATTATCTTGACTTTGGTCTGCATGTTAAAATTATTGTTAATTAATATATTCTTTCACATATTTAGTTTAATGTATAAAAAAGCAAGTGCCAATTTCTGTTGTTAGATATTTAAATGATAAAAATCAGTTTTATAGTATAAGAATTAAATATGGGTGTATGTACTGACATCAGCAACATATTTATTTGGGTTAGTTTTCATATAGATTTTTTTTTTTTTTAAATGAAGCTTTATTTTTTTATTTATTTATTTAAACGGAGGTCTACGTGATAGAAAATGAGATTTTAGAGAAATGCATCTATATTTTTAAATACAAAAATGAGTACTGTATATAAAATTAATAGCACAGACCTTGACATAGATTTTAAAAATCATGATAATTTATAATCTTTTGCAGTGCACAGATCATTTAAGCAAAATATAATGATTCACATAAAACTGAACTATATAATCATGAAAATTTCTTTTATCAAAATATTAAGTAGTCATTAAAAAAAATCAGATGACAACAGGTCACATGAACTCTTTGAATGATTAATTGGTTTTTATAAATGGCTACTTTTGTTTCCGACATTTTATCTCTGCAAAGAAATCGCAAGAATGGAATGTGGCAATATTTTCACTTTCTCTAAGAATGTTGCCACAATTTTTCCCAAGTGTTGCTACTATCATAACTGCGAATACAAAATATCCTGCAGGTTTTGTACAATAATACAGTGACAATCAAGGTCCATGGATCATGACCTAGCTGTCACATCTATTCTCAAACTTTTAAGAACTACTGAGCAATAGACCATCAGATTATTCTAATTAAAATTATAATTTTGATAGTAATAATAAAAACAACTAATAATAATAAGTCCATTTAAACACTAAAAAAAAAACATTTTTATTAAGAGTAATCAAATCCCATCATTATTAAATGATATACTGTATATAAAAACATTAGTTTATTTTTAAAACATACTCTATTTCCTGCAGGTACATATGTTTCATCAACTGACCTAAATATTCTCTCAATTTTGAAATAAGAAACTGGTGTACTTAAATATTTCAAAGTTAATTTATTCAAATAAAATGTTTCTTGTATATTTAATACACACACACACAAATTATCATTTCTTGATAGGAATAATGAATTCAATACATATGTAATTAAGTTTTCTCTGCTCAAAAATATGTTGAATTAGTCAAGCAATCAAAAAGATGTGATAATTTAATATCTGATATTTAGTAATTTGTCCTAGCTTTCCAATTTTTTCTAGCATCTGAATAGTTTTTATATATTTTTTTATATATATATCAAAATATTGACTGGGAAGCGAACCCAGGTCAGCTGCTCGGAAGGCAGCTATGCTAACCGCTAGGCCACCAATGCTTGACAGCATCATGAGCTTTTTTCTTCATAAATATGGTGTAAAATAGTTATGCAGTTCTTTTGTGTAATTATGAGTATAATTTCATTTTGGATTTCTTTTTTTATGATATGTTACCTGTTAATTCAGAAATTAGTAATTAATTTGCAGTTACTTCATCATAGAATTAGATATCACCTGTGGAATCTCTTCAAGTCTCCACACCTTCTGCAATTTAAACTTATTACTTATAAAAGCAATCAAATTTTTAAATGTTTGATTCAAAAGAAGATGAGAAAATTTTAATCATGTTAAATGACAAATTACAAGTAGCTGCAGAAGGAATACCTCTACTAAAATTGTAATAGCAAAATGTTTGTGGTATATCAATAATTACAACTTTCTTTCTTATTGCATTACCAAAATCCATATAATATTAAATCATCTATGCTCTTTATTACTGTTTTACAATGCTAATTACAACCCACTATGACAGTTTTGATTGCCCCAGCAGTTTTCAGACTCTATAGAAAGGGTTTAAGTTCTGAAGAAGATTGCTGGGGCAATCGAAACTGTCATGGTGGGTTGTAAAAAAAGCATTGTAAAACAGTAATAAAGAGCATAGATGATTTAATATTATACTAATACATATAATTTTTTTTAAAAAAGAATTTTGTTCCTTTATGAATGACATCTTAACAATAATTCATTTGGATTTTACAAAAAAAATTCAAATAATACATTTTTATTAGCAACAAATTTTATCTCTGATAGCGAAATGACAAAATAAATGGAATTTTAAATTTTAAAAAAATAATTTTGTTCCTTTATGAATGACATCTTGACAATAATTGGTTTGGATTTTAGAAAGGGAATTCAAATAAGAAATTTTTATTAAAAACAACTTTTTTATCGCTGGATAGCAAAATAATAAAATACCGTTGTTCTGCTACTGTATTTCCGTTTGCGACTTTTTTTTCCTATATTTGAAAATTTTAAATATTACTTTTATGACTGTTTTTGTAAACTTGTATTTGTAACAAATAAATTAATTTTTTTGAAAATACAGTATAGAATAAATTTTATTTTTAAAATAAAATGTTGCAAATATAACTCAAACTGCCAGTAGAAGCGGACAATCAAGCATGAAATTGAATTTTGTAGTAAAATTATAAATGTACACTGATTTCAATTTATTTTTAATGCATTTTATTACTATTTTAGGGCTAAAATTTATTTTTAATTATATAGTTAATAATTTTATTTATTTTTTGCTGACGATGATCTTTTTTGCCATGATGGAAATAAGTACGTATATTATTCAAGAATATGTCGCTTTTTTTTTTTCAAAAATGACCTATTATTTCTACTAAATAAATAAATCACTACATACTTTTTGCTTTATAAGTCTTATCTTACTTTATGGACCAACCTTTTTTCTCCATATGCAGATATACAATATATTATTACATATCTCCTCCTATGTTTTGACCATTACCTATGGTCATTTGAAATTTATTCTTCTGCCTAGTTACATCATTCTGATAAGATATATATGGATATGGAGGCAAAAAAAGTTGATTTATAAATTAAAATAAGTTTTGTAAAAAAAAAAATGAATATGTGGAAAATTATTTATATATTATAAAAATAAAGTTGTTTACACCAAATTCTAATTTAGATAATATACTCGTTTTTTCATTTATTCTTAGTTCTCATCATTACAATATGTGAAGACAGTTTATTTTTAACTACGTGCTGAATAAAATATGTTATCTTCCCAGCCCTCCTTTTTGTTCTCAATTTATATTGATATGCTTTTATGAAAACATTTGCCGTGACTGTGTTTACACATTACAAAAACTAACTAAAAATTAAGTAAGTTAATCAAAATTAGTCTGAAAGTTTGTGATGATGGGACATTTTAGCAATAATTACATGCTTGATTATCTGATTATATTGATTTGTTAGTTGTAAAAAAAAGTTTTCTTGATAAAATAATGGTAAAATTGGACAAAATAATAGTAAAAGCAATAGTTTCAGAGTAAAACCTTTTACGAAATTAATCCCAAAAATATATTGATTAAAAAAGATTTAATATACTATTCGGCACAGGTAATGATTGTAATACTGTAGCATAAAGCAAAGATCCACAGAAATAATATGTTAAAAATTTTCATTTTGAATTTAAGATGCACTCCTCTTTTAAGGGTCCAAAATTTGGAAAAAACTGATTTTTATATTCAAAGTAACACGATACCATATATACAGTGAAGCCACTAATTATGCCATATCAAAATAAACAACCTTCAATTATATCCTATCCAAAAAAATATGCAAATAAAAATGTAAATGGACAATATATATCTTGAACAGCCATTTTCCATTTCTGAGCACCATGCATGATCAAAAAAATAAAATAAAATTTGTAAATAAATTTTAAATTACACCAACAGCCATTTTTTCTTCCCAGAATGCCATAAATTATCATAATCATTAATAAAATTTCATCGGTTTATATTGAAAGAATATACATTTTATTCTTCCTTTATTATTCTTTCTAATATTGGTGTGCAGTATTTTGTGTAATGAAATATTTTCTAAAACTAAAAGTTGACAAAATTTTAAAACATAATTAAAATTAGTACTGATTTAAACACATCAAAACAATTCAAGAGATCATAATTTTTTGATAGTCTATTATGTTAGTATAAGAAGAAAAAAAGTTACTGAAAACAAAAATTATTATCAGCCAGAGCATATTTACTTGTAACAAAAGTCAGGCATTTAACTATTTACATTATTTAAAATATGTATAAATGTCTCCTCAATTTATTATTAATGATTATAATATGATTATTTTAAAATGTTGTTTTACTATAATTTTAATATGCACATTATACATATAAAAAGTATGTTATATATGTGTCTGTTGAATAATGTATACTTACAATTCGATAAACAATATATATTCTATTCTAAATCAAAGTTTATCAACAAAATCTAAGGTAGTATATACTATGCATGATGTACACGAGGGGAGCTTGGAACAAAATAAGGTATATTGTGGCTCCACTACTTATCCTTTTTGTGAAAGATTTCCAGAAATTTAAATATTTCTTTAACTAAATTTGTATGATGAAATAAATTTTGTGTAATTATTAATTAATTATGATTTCTTTTGACAGAATTTTTTTTTTTTCACTTTAATCCTTAAGCAAACTATAAAATGGAAAAATATATTTCCAGACATATTATTGCTTAAATGTGCATGTCCATTTGTAATCTTAGATAAGCTGAGTATTGGTAGCACTTATGCCGGGTGGCATGAAGTTTGACTAAATTCGGGCATCAGTATGCATTTATATTTTTTTATTTACCAAATATACATTCTAAAAATTTTTATTTTTCTATACACATTGCACACACACATACCATAAAGTAACAAACAATCACAAAAATGTCTTTTTATTATTAAATATGTGTATATGTTAAATTCTCTACTCAAAGATGGATTGCAGACTGCTTAGGCAATAGAATATTACAATTAACTGATAACACTCCATTATTGTTTGAGACAGCTTGTCATTGTTTATCATCCTTTCAATATAAGTTATTATAGCATCTCTATTTTAGAACCACATCATAAACTTTAATGAGTCATTTACATCATTGAAATGCATGATCCTTATTATTCTTTACATAAAAAGCATGATATATTAGAAAGAAAATCAAATAATATTCAGAAGCTTGCTAATAAAAATTTATGTTGATAACTGAATTTCAAGTAAATTAACAATTTATATTTTAAAATGTTTCTTCAGAGACACTGAGTTTTATTTAAAATGAATTTGCTCAGAAGATTTCTTTAAATGGGTACCAACTTGTCTAAAGAGATCGGAGTTACTAAAGTTACCCTTAAATGTCAAAGTATAATGGCTTTTCTACATGGACAAAAGCAAAATTTTAAATAAGATGGAAAGGAAAAAGGAAATTACAGCATTAAATCAAAAGTCAAAGTTAAAAGATATTTAGATAATATATTATAACCATTAGAGATACTATAGGAATAAACAAGAAAATGCTTCTTTTTTTTTTAAGGATATTCAAAAAAAGTACAAATTAACTAACTACGATTAAAAATGAGAATTACATTTTAAAATTCTGATATTCTAAAAATTTTAATATATATATCACACTTATACACACAAACACAGTAAGTATTAGCTTATAAAGAATTTACTGCTTCATAATGTTTACAAGTTGTTCTAAAGCAGTATGTAATTGTTTATACTGAATAATTCCTCATTCTCCAATCCATCTCAAGCAACTGATACACATAACCACATACATGTGAAAAAGATACATGAACCCCAATAAACCTATTTTATGCAGACTGGGGTCGTGTATCTATTTCACATGTATGTGGTCATGTGTATCGATTGCTTGAAATGGATTGGAGGATGAATATAATGAAAAATCCTGAGTTCAAATCCCTCTAATTATAATATATATTGATAATACTCTGCTTATTACTTCCAAAAGGGAATAACTGTTAGTATTTATCATTTATTAATAAAATTAATATATAAGTTTGATAATAAAATACATTAAAGGCAAATTGAAGATTAAATAATAAAAAAATATAAGCATACAAAGATAATATTAGCTTAGTTTTATTATAGTTAAAAATTCTGGATTAAAAATAATATCTAATCTAATAAGTTATTTTAAAAAAAAAAACAATAACAACAAAACAATTATCATACTTCACAACAATTTCATTCAAGGCAATCCAATTTCCATATCATAAATTTCAGTTAAATTTCAACACTAACAAATTTATAGTGCATTAATAAATTTAATTGTAACTATTTACAGTCATAACACAAGAAATCCTTGTTTACATAATTATTAACCTAATTCATTGTAATTATATAAAGCTTATATATAATATAATAAAATCTTCCATTATTTTATAATAATTATATTAATACTGATATTTATAAAATAGAAATTAACTGTTATTGAAAAATCTGCAAATTTTAAGAAAGGGTAACATTACATTGGCTATAAAAATTTGATAAACAATGTACATGATGAAACTTAAGCAAATTTTACTTTATAAAAATCTGATTATACAGTAGCATTATATTAACATTTTAATTCGCCTATTTTCTGCGTTTTAATTATATATCTATGAATGCTTTAAATGGAAAAGGTTTAGAATTATTTTCAAGGTAAATTTGTTAAACAAAAAAGACCAGATATAATAGTTGGACAATTGAAATCTTAAACTGAAGATTGTAAAAGACCCAGAAAGAGACCACATGTGAGATGGATGGATGAAATAAGAAAGTGTGTAGGGGTGATGTGGAGAAAAAAAGCTAAAGATCGGAGAAGATGGATTGAACTTGGAGAGATCTTCATCCTGCAGTGGACTGATAATGGTTGATGATGGTGATACAATTCAAATGAAACTTCCTTCTGTATTTAGTAAAATATTTGAATAGTCAGTTGCTCAAAAAAGAATCAGTCACATAGATGTTTAGATGCAACTGCAACATTAATTCTCATCCCACTAAAAAAAACTGGAATAAATTTTTTTTAAAAAAATGCAAAAAATACATTATCGCAACTTTTTCCCAGTCAAATTCTTACATCATTATACCCACTGTACTTTGCTTTTGACCAATCTTAAGAACTTTTATTAGAGGTAAAAAACAAAAAAATACATACAAACAAATTAGAATAATCATTCATTATTATTTTAATTTATCTATGCATTTGTATCTTCCTTTCCTTCTATCTTGATTTGGCACAGCTACCAGAGCATGTGACTTGAGATTGGAAAATTCCAGGGTCAATTCTGACACTTGAACTTCTTATGAACTCCCGAGTAACAAAGGCATTAGCATTTTTTTTTAGAACAGTATTTATCAGAACAAGATATATAATAAGGACTTTGAGTGTTCCATCTTCAGTTTTTTAATGAAATGGATGATTAAATAGTTGGGTGAGAAGATTGAAGCCTATTCATTAAAGTTTCAGAAATTGCTATCTTAATATAAACTTAGCGTTAATTGTACATATGTGTGGAAGATTATGATCTTCTCCAACTGATGAGTGCCGGTTCTGCACAAAATATATATATTGGGGCTCATGTATCTTTTTTGCATGTGTGTGGTCATGTGTATCAGTTGCTTGAGATGGAATATAGGATGAATAGACTGAAAAATTCTGAATTCAAATTACTCTAATTAAAGAACATGATACGTATATCTGTACTTCTGCCATTCAATGTGGTTGCTTCTAATTCTATGCTATTTCTTAAGTTGGATCGTTTTAAATGATGTTAAAAAAAAGTATCATTTTAAATGTTTTCAATTTATTAAAACTTTATCAAATTTAAAATATTCTATTCTCATAAATAAAATAAAATAAAAAAGAATAGCATATTTATAATAAAAAAAAATGTAATTTTTAAAAACATCATTTTCAACACTTTAATAAATCGAAAGTTTACAATTTACTAAAAATGTGTAAAATGTTCCTTAATAAAATATTTAAAATTATCCATTTAAAAATAAATAACTCAAAAATCAATTTTTTTAAAATTAATAAGTTTCAACTGCTTTATTACCTTTTTCAAAAAAAAATTAAACATTTATCATAGCACTTAAAATGATCTATTTTTAAAATATCTCTGATCAGTTTATTTTATATATACATTACAATGTTTATGTGATAACTGCTATGCAAAATGAGTGTTGTTTACAATTTAAACAGTAATAACCAATAGACTTTAAAAATATACGCTCATGTAAACTACAGTAAACGCTGGGAAGTATGCAGTACCACACGATGCATTATATGCTATCCAAAAACAAAAAATTAACCAAACAAATAATAAAAATATTGAAATATATTCAAAAGTGAATTTATTTAACAATGTTTACATTGGTAGCAGCTACCACCCTCCACCCCCACCCCCGAGTAAATAGAAAGTTTTTAAATGTCAGATGTGAAATTATTTAAACACATTTTCTTTGTGATTTAAATACATACAGTTCAGTATTGTAATTGTAAACAAATGTAGTGAATTTTTTCCTTTGTATTTTATTTTCAAGTTTTATACTGCATTCAGTACGTGTCATACCTTTGGAAAAATATTTTGTCAAACAAAGAGCAATAAATAAATAAAAAATTGTAAAGCACTTTTATTACATGAGAGATGAAAATCATTGATTTAGTAAGAAAACATACGAAGTCGTATTCTGAAGAGGGTCATGTGTCTTGAAAGAATGAATTCTTAATCAGAGAACTTATAAAGAGAGAATAGATTTGTGCTATAATTGCTTGTGCCTTTGAAACAGCCAAAGTTATGACTTTTGTTAAAATAGAAAAGAATCGTAAGTATGTTCTAGGTAATAGTCTTGTATTGTGTCGAAAAGTACATACACTCAATACTGTAAATATATATGTAAAAATGTTCCTTGATTTATTATTAATAACTGCAGTATTTTTTTTTTTTTACTTTTGTTTATATTATAAAATTAATTTATAAAAGCATATTATACACATAAAAAAGTATCCGTTATATATATTCAGTTATATGTTTGCATGTTGAAAACTGCTGTACAATTTACTTACAATTTAATAAACAATTATTGTTTAAACCACTAAAACATCACGATTTCCATTTCCTATATTTATATTTCCTATATTTAAACAGTAGCAAACTCTCCATATAGTAATATTACCCAGTGCAAGCCGTAGTAATCTATGGATGCTAGAAAATTAATGCATAAAATTCCTATCATTATTAAAGAACTAAAGACACCAAAACGTATAAATATTTGACCGGGATTCACATCTGTATGACTATTCAAGCAAATTGGCTTGGGCTGAAAACAATATCTTCATCTTGCGTTTATATTCTTATAGATAATTAAATAAGTAAAAGGTGTTTGGGGAGGATGCATTAGATCCAAAGATCTAGGTGCAACACTCTCTGATCCAAGGCTATTCACTGATGAAAGCCAGCTAGAAACTAGCTGGGAGATAGTGGATGAGTAGGCATTAGATAAATTTTATGCACTAACCTCCTAGCATCCATTGATTACTATGGCTTGCAGTGGGTGGGCACTACTGTATGGAGAGTTTTAACAATTATTGTATTGCAATCAAAGCTTATCAACAGAACATAAGCTGTTATATATAACATACGATATATGTGAAAGGGGACTTAGAACAAAAAGTAGCATATATTGCAGCTCCACTGTACTTACTTTTTTTAATGCAGAGATTTTATCAGATCACAAAATTTAATAATTAAATGGTCAATCAATTTTCAACAAAATAACTATTTGTAATGAAATTTTAGCACTAAATGCTCATTTACAGAACTTAATGACTGCAAATTATTTAATAAAAAAATGTAGATATTGTTAATAAATTAATTACAAGTGTTCTGTGGTATATCCAAATTCTCAACATCAGCCGTTTCAGTAACCTGCAATTTGAAAATAAAAAAAATGAAATCTTAAAAACTCTTAAATTCTACACATTTGTCATGAATGACAATCATGGGTCGCCTCTCAGTTGAATATTTTATCATGTGTTCATTGCAATATGTACTTATCACAATAAAACCATTACTTTACGCTCACATATCACCACAATGAATTACTAATAAAAATTTTGTTCAAATGGCTTCAAAGTGCAAAAGTAATAACAATAGCAATTCTACCAAACTTAGCAGAAGCGCCTCCTTGTGTAATAAAATAAAGCATTTATTTTGAGAGAGAGAAATTAAGAAAGGCAAACGTATTCACATGCATATTCAATCATCTAGATTTGAATACTTACACAAATGAACATGATTTATCTCAATTTATTGTTGTATTGACTTTTCTATAAGTAATTATTCTATTTGTGTGTTAATTACTTTTATTAATATATTAATGTCTATAATTATAAAATTAAACTGTATCATAGCTTTGTTAAATTTAATTTCAAAATAAACATCACATGATCACGTATAGAGAATTTTGCCTGTTTAATTTCAAAATAATGTAATTTTTTATTCGACAAAAAAATAATGTTCCTAAATTTTTACCAGTTATATATTTGAAATAAACAGGATGATAAAAATTATTCATATATGGGTACATATGCTAAAAACATGTAAAGTTTGCTATTAACCACAGATTCTAGCAACTATTTGAAGATTAGGAACCAAACGCCCTGAATGTGGCAAGACAACTGCATTAAAATAATATTTAATCAATAAGTGATTAGTAAAGAAAAAATATTAAAGTGAATCTTTCTTACTGCTTAAATTGTAAATAAAATTCAATTATTAACTGTTTTAATTACAAAGCTTATAATAAAGACTGTATTATGTTTAACAAAAAATAATGTTAACATGGTATTTATCACATTGTTCAGGAATTATATCTATAGATTTAATGACTTGATTTTTGAAACATACAATATATTTCCAATATAAAATGACTTGTCAAATACTGTCGCGAACTTTAATCTTGCACATGTACCCTAAAGGGAATAATATAAAGGGGCTTCATGATGGTAAAAAAAGATTTATCACATATAACAGTCATTAGGATAATCCCTAAATCTCTTTATTTAGAGAACAACTATATAAAAATATAAACATAGAACAACACACAGCTAATTCATCTTGGAAAACGAAATTTTGGTTAAATGAGATTACTGTTTTATATATAAGTGTGTACACGCTTATGTATTCAACATGTACAGTATATATATATAGTAGAGCCGCAAGAGCTGCTATATTTTATTCCATGCACTTCTCATATGCATTGTACATCATGTGTAATAACTCAAATTTTACTGATAAGTTCTTATTCCATTAAAGTATATTATTTTATTAAACTACAAATGCACAGGTCTTTTCACATGCATATATATATATAACAATAAAAATATAAATATAACGGTAATAAATTATTATAAACAGTCTTAATAATCCAAGTTATTACCATTATATTTATTATTTTTATTGTTATTACAATAGTTTTTTAATTAATGGACATTTTATTTGTATTATATATTGTGCCAGGCACGTTTGATGTGGACAAGCACAAGATAAGGTCAGATAAATTAATGGTCGAAAATACGTAAAAAGCCATTAAATGGGGGGTGGGTATACTATTTATATAATTAAAATTTGTTATAAATTAAGAGAGAGAACTGTGGCTATAGCATAAACTCACACACACATATGATTAAAGCCAATGTTTAAAGGCTTAGAAATATGTATTTGCAATTTTGATTTTTGTTTTTTTTTATTTTTTTAAAAAAGAAAAAGATAATTCCAAAATGTATTTATAATTTTAAATGTTTTTGTTTGTTGAAGAAACAGCGTTTATTTAACAAATTGTTATTCTCTACTTATATTTTTTGAGTGTGCACAAAATGTAAAAAGGAAAATTTTAAATATTACTGTTGGTTAAAAATATTTAAGAATAATTTCAAAATCAAAGTTTTAATGGTCATTTTTCTCGTCAGTTGCATTTGAGCAAGTGATTGTCTTAAATTTAAGAAAAGCCTAAAGGCATTCTGGCTTCCTGACCATGCTAAAATAATTTTAACAGGACAAAAGAGCTTAATTAGACTTGCGATAATGCATGGAGAGAGGAATGTTCAAGTTATATGAAACAATTGTTTGTTAAAACAGAAAAAACTTCGATTCTGATAATGTAATTAATCAAGGGTAAAAAGATGTTATCATTTCTTAATTGTGATCTGAATGGAGATATAAAAAATAAAAAGCTAATTGGAAATCAAATTCTTAAAACAATTAGTCAAACCAATTCAATGAGATTTAATTAATTTTTGTGTATGGAGGTGGGATATCTGTTCTGAAATTGCAAGAGGGCAGTTGACTTTTGCTTTTCAAAGAAGGCAGTTCACCTTAGTTTTTCTAAGAAGGCAGTCTAACTTTTTCTTGTCAAAGAGAGCAGTTCACGTTTGCAACTCTTATTGGGAAGCTAATGCTATTCTAGAAACCACGCGAAGTCATGCAACTGTTTAATCATGCTGATTCTAATACCTCGTAAGCCATAAGATTTACTCTAATAAGAAAGAAAAAAATTAAAATTCATTCAGTCATTTTAAATCAACGGACATTAATCCAGGCCATCAGTGAAATAACCTAGCAGTTAACCAGTCAGTTGATTCTGATGGAAGCATAACTACAACATGCCATCGAAGCCTGCAGTTAACCTAGGATCCTTAAACCAATGAAGGACAATTGATATTGTTTAATATCCTGTTGAATATCTGTTCTCCAACTTAAAGATGCCAATCAAGCATTCGCTTGCAGATAAAATGATCATGGAATAGAAGCCGACTTCAGCGCTTCCGTCCAGCTCCTCTCCCGCCATCCCACAAGAATGTAAATGCCGAGATTCGAACACCAAGCGATGATCAAGTCGTGAACTTGTGCCGCAGTCAGGTCCAGCCCTTGTTGCAGTAGATGAACATATAGTATAGCCCACACAAAACACATACAAGAATGCAGCTTATAGACTTTATCGGGTACACTATTTTTTTGTGTTTATTTTATTTTAAATTTAATACCCATTTCATAAATATATATTTCATGTACATATGTACATAAACACACCTGTATATAACTTATTAATTTTTCCTTATTTGCGTAATGCATATGTGTGAGTTTACTTATAATCCACAGCTCTCACATATAATTATTTAATACATTTACTGATTTAAGAAAAAAATTTTCTTTCATTTAATCTAATTATTGCTATATTAAGTATTTCTTTATGATTAGTTTTGTTTTATTAATATGATTTGTGTAATGTATAATATTCATTTGTATATTTATTCAATTTGGGAACTTTAATTTTATATTTATGTTATAAATGGTAGGGGGTATTGGTTTAATAATAGATTTTATAATTTAAAAGCGACTTCTGCCATATATTCCATATTTTTTTCATCATTTACTTTCTCTAACCCCATATTAGTTAGTTATGCAAGTTTTCCGAGCCCCAATTCTTTTAACTGAGTATAAGAGTACGCTGAGCTAGCGAATGGAATACCTTCTTACTGGAACCTAAATCTTTATTTTCACGAGGATACTTATTTATTATTTTTTTTATAAATAATTATTTATCAGCACACATGCCCTAATATCATTTGAACTTGCATATCCTTTCAGGAGGAGAGTTAAATTTCCTTCTGGGAGTGGCATGAGGGGTTGATTTAGAGTCATCCCCCAAAGGGATGTAAGAGTCAACCTTTCCATAAGTATCTTCTGTGTCCGTAACACTGTTACGGTAAAGTTTTGAATTTCTTCTTACTCTGGCATGTCGCGATATTTTCCCTCATGTTCGGTTTATGCGCATGCTCATATTAATGGAGTAAACATTAACTGGTATAATATAATAGATGCTTTTTTGTATGTATAGTATGCATATATAAATTAAGATTATAGTATAAGCAAAATTAACAAAATAATGTTGAAATTATTGCTATTAAATTGAAAGAGCATAAACATATTTGCTATGTGTGTTAACATCTTATAATTAATGAATATATTCCAGCATTGGTGGCCGAGTGGTCAGCATAGCTGCCTTTCAAGCAGTTATCCTGGGCCCGGGTTGGTTTTCCAGCCAACGTGTTGACATATAAAAAAAAAGGTAGTTTTTTTTTAATATTCAGCTTTATTACTGCCTAGCATACTTTCAATATATATTCAACATATAGTCTTGGCATATAATGGTATGATTACAACTTATGCTATGAATATGATATATTGAATAAGTCGAAAGCATGCTAGGCAATAATAAAGCTGAATATTAAAAAAACTACCTTTTCTGTGAGTATATTCATTAATTACCAAATATTACATTGGCTCAGAAAAGAAAAAAAATTAGTAATAGTTAATTCATTCAAAAAAATAAAAAATATAAAAATTTATTGTATCTTTATTTTTTTTTAATAAAATGAATAGCAAAATATTAAATTTTTATCACAATTAAACATGCTCTGAATAATATCCTTTTTTTAATAACTTTTTTTTCTTATATAAATGTTATAGCAATTTCATTAACAGCAAAATATGCCCTCTCTAATTGTTTTGATGCTTTTAAGTTTGTATCAACTTCAGAATCTATACAATTATCCATAGCTGCCATAATTACTTTGATAAAACTCTTCAAGCTTTCTGATGTAATTCAAGAATGTTTTACAATTATGTTTTTCCGCCACTACTAAACTTTAATTTTCACTTCATTGCTGAAAAAATCTTAAATTTTGTAAAACTTTTAACTTTACATTTAGAAAACAATGTATTAACTGAAATACTGTATCACATCATAAAAGAAAAAGCAAATCATGAAGTAGGTTTTCGTGTAACTCAAATAAGGACTATTAACCTGTGAACGGTATAGTACGGTCATTTTCATATGCGGCTTTGCCTTATTCTCAAATTGCTATTTTTAATGTTATTTTGCTGATTTTATGGTTATTTAATCGAAAAAATCATACAGAATGATACTGCCACCGTTAGAATTTATTTACAACTAATAAATCAATAATATTTAAATTTAATGGTATAACATAAGCACTGCCTTTAAAGGTGCTGATTGGTTGTTTTTTCTGAAATCCACCAAAGTTTATCTGTCAATAAATTTTGTCGGTTCAATTTTTTGTTGTGATTTTTCAAGTAAAAATATATGTTTTAGAACTTTTTTTTTTTGACACAGTGATTTTTTTCACAAAATATGTGTGAAATATAAATTATTTTAGAAAAAGAATTCAGATTTAAGTAGAAAATGTTTACTTTGACATGAAGGCAAATTGACAAAGATCAACAACGTACAGCTTAAACTTATAATTGGATAACAAATATGTTTTATATTTATCAGATTATTTTCATCAATTATAAATAGAAATTTATTTTTAAAAACTTTTGTTCACTTTAATAATCAAATGAATTATTAATTTTCATTTTAGAAACTAAACTAAAACAAATATAGTTTTAAAAGATAAATATATTTTTCCTGCTGATTCTGTAATTGACCAATCAAAAGTTTGGAACGTTAAATGAATCTGACAATACGGATTCTGAACTATTAAAGAGTTAATAAAAGTGATCATATCTAGGCTTCAAGCAAAAAATGGTATTTTATAATTATTTTTTTCTGCCACTACTAAACACTAGTTTTCATTTTTATTGCTTGAAAAAATCATAAATTTCCTAAAACTTTATGCTTACAAAACATTTTATTACAATAAATATTGTATCACATTATAAAGGAATAAAAAGCAAATCATAAAATGAACTTTCACGTAATTTAAATAAGCATTATTAATAAATGTGATCATGTCCAGGGCTTTCATCACAAAAAAATTGCTGCTGTCAAACTGAAAAATGTATTACTTTACAAACTTTAAAACTTTTTTTTTTGGACGATGTGTATTGCATCATCACTGTAATAAAAAAGAGCAAAGGCACAAATGCATATATGAATATCTGGGTTTTCTTTAAACTGAAATAACTTTTTTTTTAAAAAAAAAAAAGTTCATTGTTGAAATGATAGTAATTTATAACTCAATATATAATTTTTAATGCATATTAACTAATAAAATCAGATGACCCCTCCCTCCCAAATGGATATATTAATTTCCTTCAAAGTATGATCAAGAACAAATGGAAGAAATTATCTTTGTTATATATATACTTGGAGAATCAAATTTCTAAAAAGACTTGTAAAAAATATACATATTACCTGTGCGCTTGATAAATAATTAAAATGTTACACATGCAAAAGATAAATTATCGTGTTCTTTAACTTACACTGTTTATTATTGCAGTTAACATACCACAAATTACACCGCAAAAAATTCCCTCAAGTATGTTTAATCGTGTGAAAATTTTCTGTAATTTGATTTCTCGATTGTAATTTCAAATTGAATACAAAAAAATTAGTTCTCCTCAACTCATTTTATTATTATTCTTGTGCTTAAATGAATAAGTAATAATTAAGAAGAATTTGACCAACAAATTTTGAATTGCATGTTCTTTATATACAAATCAATAAAAATATCAATTCAAAAACAAGAATATATAAGCACGTGTTTTATTCTTTCATAGATTAGTTTAGTAATTTTTAAACTACGTTTAATATATTTTTCCATGTAAGTAGTTATTTATTTTGTCGAATATTATTTGCTAATTTGTGTTTGGATGATTATGCTAGTATTTTTTTTAACTTTGATTTAATCATTTATTTTGCTTCCGTACAATTTATGATATGCTATTTTAAAAGTAGAATACTTTAATATTAATTTTTTATTATGTTAATTTTGGGGGGCATTTTCTAATTACTGATTTCAAAAGTTATTTGGATTTTTTTGATCAAGTGATTGTGTTTATTTGTATAACAGTTGTATGGTTTTTCTAATGAAAATTTCAATTTTTTCAGGCAAAATAACTGGAATACTTCAGGTCCATGACATGGGGCGTTATCTGGCACTTTAGTACTTGGTTTGTGTCAGCAGTCATTTTGGGGGTCCCCTTATAAACTAAAATGGCAAAGAGCGGACTCTAAACCAGCACCTAATACACCTTGTGACATTCATTAATATACATTTAAAAAAATAAAATTGTCATGTAATCTTAATACCAAGAATTAAATATGTTGCTCAGTAAATCATGAGACATTTAAGCATCAGATGTGACAGATTGGGCCTAAATCCAGGAATCTTAAACTCTCAAATTTGATACTTTTTTCATGTCTTAAAGAAAAACAGCCATAAAAGAATACCAATCCAAAATATTCTTTTAATATAACATTTTAAAAATATTAAAATGTTGAAAACCTCTTTTTTTTTTTGCATGTGCAAAACAAAATAATATTGTTAATAAAATTACTTTGAATATTTTCATTTGCCCTATAAAATTTTACATGAAGATTTTTAACTGAGTCTGTCCCCCTGCCAATCCTCTCCCAACTTTTTCTAAGTTATTTTAAATCACACTATGTATTTTCTAAAGATATTACAATTGAATTAATATGGCTATAGTAACTTTTTCATGTTAATCAACATTATTGGCAAACATTATCAATCCACTGCAGGATGAAGGTCTCTCCAAAGTCATTTCTGATCTCTAGCCTGTCTTCTCTATATCACCCTCACACACCTCCTTATTTCACCCATCCATCTCAGATGTGATTTCTTTCTGGGTTTTTTATCTCTTGGAATCCAGTTTAATATTTCAACTATCTATCTATTATCATATCTTCTAGCAATATGTCTAGCCCAACTCCACTTCAATCTCTTAATTCTTTCAATGTTGTCAGTAAATGATGCATTTATTTTATATAGCGCTATGTTTATAAATTTGTAATAAACTAAAGATCAGCCTTTCAAGCTAACATACATGCGCTTTTTATGAATAAATGAATACTTTCACTTCCAACACAAGATAAAGTCTTTTCGAAAGAATAGAATGAATCCATCTATTCTTTCAACCCAAATGCTTATATATGGGCAAATCATGACATTTCGCAAATTCTAGATAATTTTGTGGGCGTCATTCATTCAGACATAGTAAAAAGTAATTTAAAGTGAGTGGTTTATCTTCATGCTTTCATTCCAGTACTTAAGATTTGCCCATATATAAGCATTTGGGTTGAAAGAATAGATGGATTCATTCTATTCTTTCGAAAAGACTTTTATCTTGTGTTGGAAGTGAAAGTATTCATTTATTAGTATTAATATTCATAAAAAGCGCATGTACTTTAGCTTGAAAGGCTGATCTTTAGTTTATTACAATGTTGTCAGTAACAACTGTTTGTTCTCGTATCCATATATTGCATTTTCGATCTCTTCTTGTTACTCCTAATATGTACCTCTCCATATTCCTTTGAGTAATCTGAAGACTCTGTATTGCTCTTCTCAGATTCATAAATAAGAACACCAATGGTAAAACATTTATTAAAAAGCCTTTTCAAACACATAGGCATATTTCCTTTTAATATTAAGTTATTTCTGTCAAAAGCATTACAAACAAGTTTAATTCTATGACTGATTTCATCCATTGTGTTTCCAACTGTAGTAATAATCTGACCAAGGCATTTGTAATTGTTAACTTCTTTTAACTCGTCATTATCAATCTTTATTTTCATCTTTTGACAAAATCCATTAAATGTTACCTTAGTCTTTTTAATGTTTACCTTTAGTCCTACTTTCATCTGATAACTCCTGCAACATTTCTTGCAGCTCTGAAGCATTATTTGCAAAAACAACTATATCATCTGCAAAATCTAAATGACTTAAATAATCTCCATTTACTTTCACTCCTTTAGTTTCCCATTTTAATCCACAAAATACTTCTTGCAACACTGCTGTAAAAAGTTTTGGAGATATGGAGTCACCTTGTCTTACACCTTTCTCAATGTTGACTTTCCCAGTATCATTATGTAATCTAATTGTTGCTGTTGCATTTTTATAAATATTCTTTAAAATATGACAATATCCTGGATCTATACCTTGATGATCCAATGCTTTAATCACTGAAAAAATGTTTATATATACCTATATTTTCTTTTACATTAAAAAAAAAACTGAATTCCACATTAGGCAACATAATTTTCTCTTCGTTGCATTAGTACGTGGATATTTTATAAAAAAGAAAAATGTTAATTGTAAAAAAAAAATGTAATTCAGTTAAAAATAATTTTCAGTTTTTAATTTTGTGCAATTTGTTACTGAATCCTAAATTCAATAAAAAATGTAAATGCCAATTTGAATCATATTGCTATTAGATACATACACAAAGTTTTTCATAATATTTATATTAATGAATATTTATTAAAATTTTTAATGTTTGGGACAGACATAAAGAAAATACTATTTTTAAAAAAATGAATATTCTTTAAGTAAAAAAAACAACTGCAAATATAAGAAAAATTGAACATCTTATTTTGTAGTAATTAATTCATGGGTCTACTATGACCAATTATCAGGTGAAATGTGGATTTTTTTTTACTTCAAATACCTGGGAAATCCCAAATAAGCTGGAAATTTCTTAGTATGCTTATATAGACAACTCGGCTATCTACAAAATTATTGGTTCGTAAAAAGGTATTTAGCTATTCTTAGAGTAAAACAGAGAAAATGGTGGACCATTAAAAACTAAACAAATACCTTAAATCTAATGACTTCTTGACTTTTTATTTATGGAAGAATTGATGATATTAACTACTTACTAATTAAAGAAATTATTGATTCTTTATTAAATGTTTAATAATCACTATATAAAATCTAACCGAGATAGGAATGTTTGTAATAACTTACAATATTTCGTTGAAGAATATTGAGAGGCTGGGAGAGATCATTATAACATTATAAAGGGGGGGGGGGAGTGAACAAAAGGATTTCCCTTCACTGACGCAGCTTTTTCACTTCTAATTATTGAATCAATTTGTATTAGCTGCAAACAAAAAATAGGAAATTAAAACTTGTTGATTAAAAAAAAAAAAAGTAGGTCGTTCTCTTAAAAGAGGTCAGACCAAGTTAAGTTTAAAACAATTATCAAAAGAAAGAAGAAAAAACACTTTTACTTGAGAAGATTTGCTTTGTTCTTTTTAACAAAAAAGATTTTATCTTAAACAACAGTATTGTAGATCATAAAATAAAATATAGCTATAAAAACTTGAATACTAGAAATAGACGTTAGCAATGGCAAATTACTTCGGGGAAACATTATTTGTTGCTGAGAAATTTATAGGAAATTCGAGCACCAAACGTTTTGGAGTCGCCACTTCACCATTGTGCTAAACTACATAAGACATGGAAGATAATCTAGCTGGGTACTTACGTATTAGACCTGCCTGCCCCTGTTTGCAATGGTATTTTGCCGTGGTTTTAAGTCACAGCTTTTAAAGACATAAACTCACGATTACGGCATTTTGCCGATGCACACACTCATACACAGAGAGAATGAGAGAGGAGAGAGCGCGGTATGTCATTCTGTCGTCGCAAACACGGACAACAAGCAAGGTTGAATATATAATTACCATCAGCTGTAATATGCATTTGCATCATCCTATCCAGCTTTTGGGCAGAGAACATACAAATAAAATGTTGGGAATTATTGAAATAAAAGCAAGCTTATTGGTTAATTACAAAACACCTTTTTCTCTCCCCTTTCTATTTTAAACTATTCTAATAATTTTTATTGCAACTGGAATTCTTAACAACACCTTGAGAGAAATGCATAAACAAAATATAAATACATCCAAGTTATTTATAAACAGCTGGTGAGGGAAAAAATGATGCCCTGACAGTTTTCCTGTCATGTTTTCACTTACTTCTAAAAATAGATCCCGCAAATCAAAGAGTTAAATGAGTTTTATCGTTAACTTTAAAAAAAAGCAAACCGAATTTATCAACAACTTTAATTTACTAACAGCAAGAGATCAAAACAAAGGAAAAAACTTCTTCGAAGCTTATGCTAGGATGTGTTTGCATAAAAGAAAGCTGTATTCATATTAAGTTCTCACCTCTTGGTGAAAATTATATTTCGATTTTGGTTTAGATAGAAGTTATACCTACCAAAATAACTTTACATAATAATACTGTTTGATAAAATTATCCAAAATTACTCCTAATTTGCCATATATGTATGTTAAGTTATCTGCCCAAAAGTAAGCTAACAACTTACACATTGGTAACAATTTATTACTAATACTTACACAACTGCAGTTTATTATTATTTGCCATTAATATTTACATATTGGTCGCACTAAATATTAAAAAATATTGTTTGTGAATTAATGTATGTCAACATTTAAATGAAAAAAATATTTACTGTAGTGAATTTTACTTTTTGAGAAGAACAATTTATTTAGCAAATTTGGCATAGTCAACGATGGTGTACTCAGATTTCAGTTATTTCTTAGAGCAAAAAAAATGTCACCATACATCTTTATTCTAAAAACTGGCACTATACTTCTAACTAAACTATTTTCATTCTCACTATTCTCTATCTGCTACTTTTCCACTCTCCATGATCACTTACAACATATTCCTAAATACTTTTCTTTCTTTTTTAAAATGTTCCTACATCTGTTTTATAAACTGACAAGCTGAAAATAAAAAGTCCATGTTTCTCTGTTCTAATTTAATAGAGTATATATAATCAATTTAGCCATTTCGATATATGCATTACTAATTTATTTTTATGAATGCATAAATTGGTTTATTAAGGTTCAATATATGTACTGCAATAATATAGTGTTAAAAGACTGAAGTGGAGTTGGGCTGGACATATTGCTAGAAGAGATGATAATAGATGGACAATTGAAATTTTAAACTGGATTCCAAGAGATTGTAAAAGACCCAGAAAGAGACCTCATATGAGATGGATGGATGAAATAAGAAAGTGTGCAGGGATGATGTGGAGAAGAGAAGCTAAAGGTAGGAAAAGATGGATTGAACTTGGAGAGATGTTCACTTACAACATATTCCTAAATACTTTTCTTTCTTTTTTAAAATGTTCCTACATCTGTTTTATAAACTGATAAGCTGAAAATAAAAAGTCCATGTTTCTCTGTTCTAATTTAATAGAGTATAATCAATTTAGCCATTTCGATATATGCATTACAAATTTATTTTTATGAATGCATAAATTGGTTTATTAAGGTTCAATATATGTACTGTTATAATATAGTGTTAAAAGACTGGAGTTGGGCTGGACATATTGCTAGAAGAGATGATAATAGATGGACAATTGAAATTTTAAACTGGATTCCAAGAGATTGTAAAAGACCCAGAAAGAGACCACATGTGAGACGGATGGATGAAATAAGAAAGTGTGCAGGGGTGATGTGGAGAAGAGAAGCTAAAGATAGGAAAAGATGGATTGAACTTGGAGAGACCTTCATCCTGCAGTGGACTGATAATGGTTGATGATGATAATGATGGTGAATATAGTGAAATAGAATCCTCAAACTATGATCCATATGCTTCAGATCTTTAAAAAAAAAACCAGTCAATAAGATATTAATCCCCAATATGATCATGTCAGTTTATATTAACAAAGAGTCTAATAATATATCATGGAATGATAGTATTAAATATCTTGAAATAATTTGAATATACTTAGCTATGATTATGTCAAATCATTTTTATTAAATTGCATATATTTTGAGAAGCAAAGACATTATCATGTTTTCATTTAAGCATGTTTTCTTGCTGCTTCTTTAGTTAAAATTTAATAAATATTGAATTTGATCAAGCGGAAAAAAAAATTATGAAATTTTTAGTTGTGAATTTTTTATCATTATATTTAGAAGAGATGTTAGAAATTGGATTCAACTTGGAGAGACCTCATCCCGTAATGGGTCGATAAAGATTGAAAATAATGATGACTTCAAATTATGAGAAAATGAATTTCTGTATTATAATAGGCCAGCATTTACATAATGTTAGCAAATTAAAACACATTATAATTACAACATGTGTCAAATGACTTACTTTCAACGTGATCTATGGTGTGAGAAGTTGGTCTGACTTCCGGGTTAATGGATGGTTGCGATAGGAATAAGCTAAAGTTGAAAGTTGCACTGATAATAACAAAAACTTGCCAACATTATATTATATATCATTATGTTTAAAATTACAACTAATATATAATTCACATAGTTGTTTTTTTGTTTTTTTTTTTGTCAATTCCATTTTGCATTAGTCAAATGCTTGGTAGATATCATAAAGATTCTGAAATGTATATACAGTACTATAAAAAGTAATATTCTTTAAAATATAAAGGTTGTAATTAATGATCTCTTCTCTCCTGAATAAATGAATATATTCAATTTTGTTTGAAATTAGTATTTTAAAAGTATAAAAAAAAAAAGAACTAGAATTTTGGACCCAATATTCGTAATGGTTGAGAATACAATGTGAAGAAAGAATGAAAAGAGCAATTATAAGAAATAGGTCAATGAAGCAATGACAAAAATAAAACCAAATTGTGTGGAATTAGATAATTTTAAGAGATGATTACAAATAAAACTGGACTATAAGTAAAAAAAGAAAAAGATAAAAGGTTAATATATTGAGATTATCATGTATGAGTGAAGCTAATGACGTTTAAAGTTTGTAACTAGGGTTAATGAAATATAATAATTTCTAACCAAATAATGGAGATATTTATCTAGCATATGGAATTTTTTTTTTTAGATCGCTTAATTACCAAAGGAACTAGGGATTCCAATCAGAAGATATCCTTTCAATAATCATATTGTCCTATATTTGTTGCTAAGACGCCAGTAACGTCTCAAAAAAATCAAATCCAACTGGCTTTTACTTTCTAGGTCTAAAAAAATAAATTTGCTTGAAACCTCATAACAAGGCTATTTTTTACTCAATAATTTTTTAGTTGAAGATGTATTAGTTTGTGAAATAAATTATCTCCATATGGAAATCAGCTTCAAACTGAAATTCTAATTAAAGACATCAAATTATAAAATTAAAAATATATATATTTATAATTACATAAAGATTGAATACCATTATTTTCAAAGCTTTTGGATTCAGAAATTGTAATAATTTGAACAAAGTTATTCAAGAAGTGGTCTAAAGAGTCACCTTTACTATGACTAAAGTTAGAGCAATGGGTCAAAATTCACCATGTATCAAAAATTCAAGCAAAGAATATACAATTGCAGTGATTTCTATAACATCAAGTTATTATAAAAAAAATAGTTAAAAAAAAAAAAATCTATAATAAACATTTTATTAAGAATATTAATAAACAAAACCATTTCTTGAGTGTAAATTGTTTGTTAATAAGCACAGTATATGTGCTTTTTTTTTAATAATAATTTAAAATAATATCAAAATTAATATTTATTTCAAATTTAATCCATTAAATATCACAAGATGTTTTAAAAAAAATTATTAATCATTTTTTTAATTAATTTTGGGGGAATTTTATATATGGTCTTTTTTTTTTTTTTTGGGTGGAAAACTAAAATCTTATCATAAAGTAAACATTATTTTTCAATTGTTGCAATGAACACGTTTAATAAAAATCATCGGCATTAGCAGCCACTCGTAAACAAATATGACCATTTCAATTAGAGAAATGAGTTTTGCAACATCTGTACTAACACAACTACTTACAGAATAGTCTGATTTAATATTCGGTTGTTGTTTTTTTTTACATTTTCCAATACTTACGTTTAGCTTCAGCAATAAACTTTTTTCCCTGGTAAGCTTCAACACTTTGTCCGAATTACAGATTCTCCATTACATTTATCTTCAGCCATATCTTCACAATGAAAGCAATCAATATAGCAGTTCTTTGAACTTAATATAAACAGGGTCTCACCTCTCTCATGAAAACCATGCACTTTTATACATCGAATCCAAAAAAATTTGATTTCATAATAGAAGACTTCTATTGTATCACATCCATCAAATTGAAGAACATGTTATTTGGTCCTAAAATCTTTCCAAGGTATTTTTATAGAGGTTTATGAAGTATCCATAAATAAAAGTTTTCATTTACATTAAATCCATGAAGAAAGTTCATATCTCACATATTTAATACATTAGACAAAATGACAGCTCTATATACAACGAAGTTCATTATATAACGAGTTATTTATTTTAGCACCATATTTTATTTGTAAGTCATTAGGGAATCGTCCCCTGACACATGCACATGCTTGAGAAATACAAACACAAGATAAAGTTTTTGAAATGATAAAATGAATCCACCTTATATTTTTGACCTAAATTTATGTATGTATATATAGGCAAATCTTAAGCATTTAGAAATGAGAGCATGAAAGTTTTAAGTCATCACTTTTAATTCTATTCACTATATATTAATAAATAACGTTTGTGAAATTTTTACAATTTACTGCACATCAGTATTAGAATAATAACGATGGTTAACTAATTTAATTGTAAAAATTATTTCATTACATTGGCCGAGTGCGCCTCAACTTCTATGCCAACCTTTCTACTTAAAAAAAAAACTATCAAAAATATTTAAACTGGCAAATAAAAAATTTGAGATTTTGGGCATTAATTATTAAGTCCAAAGTCTTTACATGTTGCATTCAAAACATTGACTGCATTCTGCAAATCATTTTTTGAATTAGCAAAGATAACACAATTGTCAACATACTATAAATGGAAGCACAAAAGATGAAATTCTTATTCTTTGTAAACAATGAGGATTGCCAATTCCTCAACAAGCTTTATGATAAATGCTTAGCCAAATCCAGCATTTAAAATATCTCTGTCGGGGACCCCCAAACCCCTGACCATGGTTCTGTGCTTTGGCACCTCTCTGAGGAGTGCCAAAGCACGAAACCGTGGTCAGGGGTTAGGGAGGGGGGTGTTCCTGACAGAGATATTTTAAATGCTGGCTCTGGCTAAGCATTTATCATAAAGCTTGTTGAGGAATTGGCAATCCTCATTGTTTATAAGTTACAAGCTTAAGAGAAAAGGGTCATGTGATCTATGACTTATTTTGACTATCTTATTCTTTGTGTTCCAATTAATTCAAATTAAAAATTCCACCAACTTATACTGCACCTTGATCCCTGATTCATGCAGCAACCTATAAACATTCTAAAGACGAACATCATAAAAAAAAATTTTAAATGCCTTCCATTTTTTTCACCTACATTTAGTAATAACACTTCACTCCACTAGAAAAAAGCTGCATAATATGAACAGACTTCTGTTTATTCACATTTAAAAGCATTTTAATAGTACTATGGACCTTTTTACTTAATTCAGTCAAATGCCCTTGACTGAATCAATAAAAACAAAATATAAATCACTCCTTTATTTCTAACATTTATTTGCATTTGCCTGGCAAAAAAAAAAACTATAACATCATTCTCTAAAACCACATTATATATTTGGTACTTATTCAACAAAATATTTGAAAATTTCTTTGCTATAATAGATTATTGCTGCAGTCTTGTCAATTCTCTTAATTTTTAAAAATTGGAACCGAAAGAGTCTTAAGATTGGGTTGCACAACTTTATGAGTTCATATATTCATTTAATGAGTCCATATATTCCTAAAAAATTACAATATCTTTGGGGAAAAAAACATACTTTAAAACCTCTTCAGATATCTCATCAATATTTGCAGGCTATCCAGTATTACAATTAAAAAAGAACTGTTTTAATTTAACTGAACTGGATATGTGCTATTATATTATCTAAACAAATTGCTTGTGATAGTCAATTCACATGAAGTTAAAGAATTCAATAACAAAAGATCATTTGAGTTTACAATATCAATATTATTTTTCAACAAATTTTACCCAAAATTTTGCTGTTTGTCAAGCATTGGTAGGAGAGTGGTTAGCATAGCTGCTTTACAAGCAGTTGTCTCGAGTTCGCTTCCCAGCCGATGCTTTGACACATGAAAAAAAATTTTTTTGCTGTTTATATAACAACACATGCATTAAAATCTTCAAGAAGAAAAATTGATCTTTTAAAAATATTGGTGTAATAATGCTATCCAGCAAGACGCTGAAGAATATATACTAATCTTGCAAACCAATTGCTACTATTAGTCTTTTATTGACATATACATCCAAGAATAGAAAATATTACATGAAACATTTAGCAAATCCACTATCATGCAGTCTCCTATCAATGGTTGAAAGAAATATCCTTCCAAAAAACATTGCTATCATTTATATATTCTATTAAACTGCCTCTCTCCGAAAGATGGGTTTCACCGAGAAGTTATATCAATCTCCAATCATGACATAGTTCATAGTTACAAATTATGTCCTCCATTCAGATCTTGAAGATTTAAATCAAATATTGCTTTACCTTTATTACAAACATTATTTCCTGCTTCATATACTATTACTATTAGTTCTACATTTTCCATGAGTAATCCACCAGGCTTGGCAACTAACCATACTTATAAGAAAGGCCATTTTTATATTGTCTACATCCCTTCAGCTTCCATTGTAAACAAAAGGTATCTATAAAGAACACCTAATTATTCAGTCTTTACCATGCTGAAATTCCTGATCCAAGTTCAGTTCCAATGTTAACAATTAAACTACCTCAAGCAAAGATCATAATTTAGAATTCCTTGTCTATTAAATACGGTGCTATCACTACTTTCTTAATTCTCGATAGCTTGTGCTGAAAAAGAAAATAAAAAGAGAATTGAATCATAATTGCTGTGTGTTTGGCTAAAAAAGAGAAAAAAGAAATGTGACGCTACACAAATACACAATTCTACTACCACAATTACTATAAGAGATGAGCAATGTCATAAGTGGCTCATAATAATCAGGTCCTATATACTAATTCATATCCGAGGACTGAAAAGGCTACTGGAAATAGCATCTAACTTCTGATAAATCAACATCTTCCTTACAAGATCAGGAATGCAATTCATTATTAAAGCTTTTTATTATATAACTATCAATCCTTTTTTTTTTTGGCAAAAATATATACAGGTATATATATCTTTCTTTTTTTCAAATGTCAAATGCGTTGACCGGGAAGCGAACCTGAGCCAGCTGCTTGGAAAGCAGCTATGCTAACCACTAGGCCACGAACGCTTGATTATAGGTATATCTGAACTGAAACGGCATGCTGCTTTGCAATTTTTTATTACAAAGATATGTGCACATTTTTCAATTTATTTTTGGTGTAGGTTATTATTAAGTCTGATCAAAAAATAAATTATATAATGAATATATATATATTGGTAAGAACATTATCTTTTTTTTTTTTTTCATGTGTCATAGCATCAGCCGGGAAGCGAATCCGCTAACCCGGGACAACTTCTTGTAAGGCAACTGTGCTGACCGCTCGACCACCAACGCTTGACAAATCGGATTTTCAACAAAATGTATGGCATCATTGATCATTATTATCGCATAAAGCCATAAATCATATACATACACTATTATATATATATATAAAAAAAGGTTAAAAAAAGTATATACAGATTGTGAAACTACGCATTAAATATAAGTATCACTTGTCAAGCGTTGGTGGCCGAGTGATCAGCACAGCTGCCTTACAAGCAGTTGTCCCGGGTTCGCTTCCCGACGATGCTTTGACACATAAAAAGAAATATATGTATCACAATCTATATATTTGCATTTGTATAAATTTTCAGAATCATATATATAAAAAAATTGCGATAAAATAAAAATCTATCAATAAAGCAATCTATCAATCCTATTATACTAAGAAAAGTCGTTTCAAAAATCTTATTTCAATTGGCCATTTTGATAAATTCCTTACTCTATTTATAGCCATTACTATTACAAAATTGTCTATGCCTAAAAATAAAAAATTAAACAGTTGAAATACTTATTAAACAATAGTTTAAAGGTCAGCTTTGTTTTTACTATGTGCAGCCACACAAATAAATATATATAGAAGAATAATGCAAAATCGACTTTAATAATTAAATTTTGTTGACAACACGCACACACATCTATATATAAATAAAGAGTACAATATATATGGAGAGATATGGGACTGAGTGTGTATGTGTTATTTGTGTACTAAATTTGATATATTTCCTGCACCTTCTTTTTTTTTTTGCTCAACTTGTAAAACTTGTTTCATTTCATGTGGTTAGAAGCAAAAAATTTCTGCACTGAAAAGTACCCTTGACTTTATAGAGGTTACTTTCTTTTAGTTACACAGTCAATGAACTCTGACCTTGAAAGAAATAGTGCAACAAAACCTGTTTGAGGGGAAAAAAAATTTCTATAAAAGTTAAAAGGGGAAATAGTACAAGACTTTCACAGTTTACTATTGTTAAATTTATTGACGATATTTAATTTTAAATTCATAAACTATCAATGTGTACACACATACTACACAAAAACATCTACACAGTATGTGTATATCAATAGTTAAACAAACAATATACATTTGTGTGTAGCATTTATTTTTTAAATTATAAATATGTTCATTTAAATTTCTGACTTGTAGTATTTTTCCGATTACAATTCATAAACTATCAATGTGTACACACATACTACACAAAAACATCTACACAGTATGTGTATATCAATAGTTAAACAAACAATATACATTTGTGTGTAGCATTTATTTTTTAAATTATAAATATGTTCATTTAAATTTCTGACTAGTGGTATTTTTCAGATTACTATGTTTCGCGAATAACTGAGAGATGTAAATCATAATGGTTCTGCTCTTAAAAGCTGTCTTGCATTGGTGGTCGAGAGGTCAGGGGGACTGCCTTGCACTTGCAAGCAGTTGCCCGGGTTGCGGGTTCGCGTCCCGGCCGATGCTATGACACTTTAAAAAAAAAAGTTGTAATTTAAATTATGCTTACTGTTTATTTAACTGGATAAAAGGTTATAATCTCAGAAATGAAAAAAAGCACAATGAAAGCTACTTTGTTTTTTATTTTAATTAAAACATTTTAATTTTAAAACAATGTTGCATATCAAAAATGTAAATAAATAAGTAAAATGTTGCTGAAGATTTATTTACATTTTTTTTAAAAAAAAAAAACCTCACTACTAAAGAATCCACAAACAAATATTTACACAAATACTTGATCAGAACATTCATTATCCAGGGTTTTTTTTTTATCCCTAAGTTTTAATTATTAATAATAATTAAATGCCTTTATTGTTTAGAAGTTCATAAGTCTAAGCACCATGAGTACCAAAACTGGAATTGATCCAAGGACATTACCTCTACCATCTGACATTCTAACCACTGCATTAAACTATGAATAGGCAGAAATTTTATTAAACATATATGCTTATTGTTTTTAATCATGTCTCTAGAAAACAAAGGTGCACCCAGACATAAATAGATATAAAAGACTACTTACTTCTTGTAAACTTTGTTTTTTTTTTTCCATGTGTCATAGCATCGGCTGGGAAGCGAACCCGCTAACCAGGGACAACTGCTTGTAAGGCAGCTGTGCAATTAGGTTAAAGCCATAAAATTTTAAATTTTTATAATAATTACCATTTCAATGAAATATAAGGGGGGGGTGATATACAAATATATAATAATATGATTAATATATTTATTAAAAATATATTATGAAAAATTATAAATAATAAATAAACCAGAATAAATAAAATCTGCAATGATCACAATCTTGCATGTTATTTCTGGTTAACTGTAGGCCAATATGATAAATTTCACAAAAAGAAGTTTCATAAACTGGAAGCTCACAATGTACAATAGCCTATTTTCAAGATTACGATTAAATTAGTTACAGTATATATATATACAAGTTAATTAACACATTTTTTATACTTACAGTTGAGATCAATACTTTCTAAACTTAAAATATGCTAAAGTATAATATAAAAATTTAAAGAAGGTTTATCCTGATGAAATAAACTTCTGAGTATAGTATATTCCAAAACAAACTTTTAACATTGATTAGAAAACAAAAACTTTGTTCATTTTTAGTATTAAAAGATCATATAATAAATATGCAGCACCAAAAGTGCACCCAGTTGGATAATAAAGTAGTGTTAAAATAAACGTGAAAGAGGAAAGTAAATGTAAAATCTGTATTTTTTTTAAATTCATTGATTTGCTGAGTCCCAAATCCAGTTTTCAATGCATCTCTGCTCTGAATAAGATAACAAACAAGACATCCACTTTGCTAAACTTGTTCTCATTGTTACTTTCTCAATATTGAAGACATTTCATATTTTACATATAAAGGCACAGTTCCACATAAAAATCAGAATTGCTGTGGAAATGTAATTGCACAAAAGTACAACTTTATTATCACAACTAATGCAGAATAATGACTAATAGCAAAAAAGTTTCATAAAAACTTGGATTAAAAAAAATGGTAAAGAAGGAAGAAAAGAATAGAGAAGATGTAGAAAAGACTTTTTTCAGAAAAATCTTTGATCAACCAATAGCTAATTCTATAAAATAGTTTGAGATATTCTTAGTAAGATACCACTTATTAGTTACTCTTGTATATGATCATATTTTAATCATTATACTATTCAAATGTGCACATTATCATCGGCAGGTGCTGGATATTTTTACTATTCCTCTGCAAAGGCATGTTGGACTAACTAAGTACTGGAATAATAAGATCAAGCAATAATACTTTATCATCATCAATGGGAGATCAGGCATACTTGCCATTCTTAACAATTTATTCTAATACCTCAAATTTGAAGATACAACAACACCTAAAAAAAAAAAAACTTTGCATCATACATTTAAATAAATCCTGGATTATACATTCTAATTTTTTAAAAATGAATGTATTTAGATTAACAAATATAAATGCACATTATGTATCTGGTTTTTTGAAATAAATCTAAAAATAATTTATAATATCATTTCACAATTTACAATATAATTCAAAATTGTTTTATACTTTTTTATTTTAAAAAAGGAAAAAAAAAAGTATTAAATTTTAGATTATATAAGAAATTTTAATGTAAAATGATTAATTTATATTTTTCTACATATTAATATTTAAATTAAATAAAAAAATGTATTATATAATTCAAGCAATAACAAATTACCATAACAAGGATCAAGTTTATTTCTGAAATAATCATCTGACTTTAGGCAAAAAAAAAAGTACATAAATACGTGTGTGTATTTTATGTTTAAAATGTATAAGTATCCAAACAGCAATTTTATTATAAGTATTTATCTAATAAACTATCTCTTTCCATTTACGATTTGGTTTTTTTATTGGTAATAAACATAAAAATTATAATTTATTGCCAATGAACATAAATTAACTGATTAAAATATATACACACAATTCAAGTCAGTAACATATATAAGGCAACTCAATCATAAAAATAATAAGAAAATATGGATAAAATTATAGTTCATGTTAAAGGCTGCCAAGAATATACATTGTTTATATATAAGATTTAGTGAATTAAATGTGGTGTTTTAAGCTTCACGCTCTCTTAGTTCGGAATGCTTGAGTCTGACTTATTTATATATAAATTTAAGTGAGAAGAAGATAGTCCCATCGTTTTCTCGTAGTTCTGGCTTGTGTTCTTGAATTGAGAGTTCCACGTGCAGTCATTATTGCATCTGACTGGCTGTCACATAAGCATTTTTAAGGCGCTTCTGTCGAAGGTTTTAGCCTTTCACGTTATTATAGATGAGAAGAGGAAACAAAGAAAAAGTTTAGTCAGTATAAATTTACTGTAATATTCACATAAATGTTCTGGATATTTCTACAGAAAAAGTAATCCAAATAATTTAAATTTAGCTAATTATTAATGCTTAGCATGCTAATCATTAATATGAATATCCAGAACATTTATGTAAATATTACACCCAGAAAAGAGAAAAAAATAACTTTGGTATTGATTTATATAAGTTTATTGATTTGTGAGTCGTGTATGATATATATATAGAGATAATGATTATGTTCAAAATGATGGAAAAGTGTTGCAGTGTGATGATTAGAATATTACAATCTAAATAGAATATTTTAAAAACTTTAAAAAGACATGCACTGAATATAAAGAGACCAGTACCATCCAAAGATGGATTGGATAATCTGGAAAAGACTGAAAAAATTCCTGTAATGAAGTTAGTAAGAGGAGTTGAACTATGTCAATCCACTTTGATAGCTGAAAGATTTTATTTATCCTCAAAATGGATTCATAGACTTTCCCACTAATGATTGGTGAAGGCTTCCTTCTCTATAATTCAATATCCTTTGTAATGATAGACACCAGTTATTAATAGATCTCTGTTTCTATTTCCCAATTCTTCATCATATGATCAATCTATCTTTTAAAAATTCATACTTTTCTGATCATCTAGCATTGATGGTCACTCTCCCATCTTGATCTCTCACAAGATGTAAATTTCAGCAGTGGCAAAACCATCCATATACTACTGTCTAATTATATCTCTGATTTTTTTCCCCCTACAATATGAATCTGAATCTATTTTCTCTACAATCTAAATCTGAATTGTCTTCAAAAGCATTTCTCATTCACAATTCACCACATCGCCAGGGCTGTCCCACTTCCATTCAATCTACTAATTCTAGCAGATGAAATTTCACAAAAAAAATGTAGAATTTGCATTCATCAACAAAGAGGGCACAAGAACATCTGCAATAAAAACCGTATACAAATTTACATGTGAAACACTCAGACAATATTAAACAACAAAAAAGAGGATTTATATCAGCAAACCCTATACCTTCAAGGAACAACATCTACTGGCTCTTGGCCACCCCTTTCCAATTAAAGTATCAGCAGTACTTAAAATTGATAACACAGTTTGAACAGGGGATAACATGTTTGATCGCCTATACAATCATTACAAAAACTTGCTTCAAAACTACCATCTGTTTAACCCTTCACAAAACTTTATTGGTACCTCAAAAGATACAGATACAATTACTATAGATGAAATCAAAGCAAAAATAATCACTCCGGAATCATGTCATCCAGGCATATGTGGGATCCCTCTTTTCGTAATACCTACCTAATCCATTTCGCAGTAAAATCTTAGTTGATATGGCCAATTGCTTATCAAAACAAATATACAAAAATAGGAAGCATTGCTCAAAAACATGAAAATATCTCTGCCATCAATAATCTTAGATCCATATTAATGATACCATTAAGAATCAAACTACTAGAAACAATATTTAAAGACAGAATTGAGTCGCTATTGCTTCCCTTATTATCTAAAACTCAATTTGTGAAGAAAGGTTCATCCATAAACCAGGCAGCATTCTTGCTTAAAACTGTAATAGAATTAGTTAAGAATATATATATATATATATATTAGTTGTCCAGCTAGATATTAAGACAGTGTTTGCTATGGTACCTATGGATCATCTTATTAACATATTAACCAGTATAGAGATATCTACTCTCTATCCTTTATATAATAACAAACCTTCTACTATATTGTGAAATTCACATTACACTAAATGGAAAATTCTCTCCTAGCTTCAACCCCGTTTTTTCAAAACAACAAGATTCTCCCCTCGGTACTCTTCTGTTTACTATTTATATCAATCACTCTTCAACGACACTAAAAACCAATTGTCTGGTATCATTGTGCAGTCTCTCAAAACTAACTGTTCAGTCATTGCCAATATGGATGACATATCTATATTTCAATCTTCCTCTAAATAAATCTCAACTCTTGTGGGTATTCTTTCAAAATTTACCCAGGAATACAAGCTTGAATTTAACAGTGACAAATCAAGCGCTTCATCTATATATAGTGGTAAAATTTAAAAGCAAAGCTTCAAAAGAGAATCAAGCCCTAAGATCTTGATTTATCTTTCATTTTAACTACTCGTCTATGCTAAGCCTATACAAAAGTACTTACCGATAAAATGGAGAAACTTATTAAATCACTTTCTAAATCTTATCTCTCCCCTTACTCTAAAACATCACTTTTTAATCTGCTTATCTTGAACAGAATCATATACTTCTCTCCAATTATTATCTTTATTAAAAAATGTAATCATATTATCTACTCACTTCTTAAATATCATTTTTGGGACAAGCATATTGGGGGTATTTCGTTCAAACAACTTCAAAAACTTCATATCCTCAATAGCGCAGACTTCCACTGCATAAAGACAATCAGGACTCAAAAGATCATCAAACCATCTCTTTCTTCAGCAATTTCCTTCAATTTGAGATATTACTTAAAAATTGATCCTACAAATCGACCCACACCTGCTGTTAAATTCTAAAAAAACTCATTCTTTCCAATCCATTTTCAAAGCTGAACTCCTGCTCTCTTCTATGGAATTCAAATATTGGGAGATCTATGAACTGTCTTATAATTAATCTTTGTGAATCCACTAAAACTACAAGATTAGCCTAAATAACAAACAACTTATTGATAAATGTAAGTATTAGTCTCTTGAATCTAAATATTTTGACTTCCTTATTAAATTAATCTAAGCAGCCTAAAAGAAATTGCAAGAATTGGGATAAACATTACAATATTTGGCATAAAGACACTTAAAACCAGCATTACATTTTCTTTAAATGCACCTACTTTGACAATATTCGCAGATCAATATTACCATTATTTAAAAATCCAAAATTTAATATTGACCTACTCTTTCAAAACTTCAGGCAAGAGATATATGCCAATATTTGTGCCAGCACCTTTGTTTGTTTTTACACTATGATGTACTAGATTCTCCTTCTTAAACAATAATAATCCAAAAGACATCCAAATATCTTCTGGAATAAACTTGATGTCATTAAAAAAAAAAGTATCCTCTGAATCCATATATAATATCATATACCCCCTTAAATATACATCTAATAACAGGGAAGGTGTGATTAAATCTCATTAGCAGTAACAAGCCATTTTTTTATACTTATCGCCACTACATGTACATTGGCTCATTAACTACTCTATAGATGGGAGCAATTTACCAAAGGTAAACAATTATTAATAGAAATACCAAATGATGACAATTATTATGTCTTTTACATTATGGACAGAAACCAGAACATTATAACTTTAAATGATAAATAATGACAATCTTAAAGACTGCACGGTGAAAGTCATTAACTATATAAACATTCAAACAGAGACAATAAAAATGTAATATTACCTTTGGAAATGTAAACATTTATATCCTACTTGTATGACTATAATCATTTGCAACATGATCTTATGTAACCGATTGCTTATGTTCTAATGAAGTTCCTTTGAAACTAAAATATCGATAAAGTTATCCTTTATTTAAAATGGTGGATTACAGATTATATTAGAATTGTAAAAACATGAATAAAAACTGAGAACTAAATTAACTTTATTTTTAAAAAATTTATTTAAATTAATTTTGATATGATATTCAATTTTTGTCATTTTTATAAATTCCAGCTCAAAATCATGTTTTCCATTTAAGAAATTTATTTATTAATTGCTATTACGATGGTAAGTAATTATTTCTAATATAATGACTAAAACATCTAATACAAATTAAGAATAATAATTAATAAAGTTTTCTATAAATAAAAAATGTACATGATCCAATAATATTTACATATAATACAACAATCAAATGCATAAATACGAAATATACTACATTAAATGTAATGAACAAACTACAGTTTATCAAAGTAGTTTTCCGGTTATATGTATGACTTTAAAATGGAATAATTGTTTGTTTTCCTTGATAGTCTGAGGAAAACACAGGTTAAAAAAACACTTCTCTATATTAATAAGAATCAAATACTAATACTAATACATGGTACTGGTTTATAAGTTCCATCGACTAGATTACAAATCTTTAATTATTTTTATAAATTATCTGATTAATAATATACATATCATATGAAGTTTTTGGAAATAGCAAAACAAACATAATATAGGCCTATTTGTCTATACCCATAAAAATCAAATGATACCACTACTAAAATAACGGATGGGTGGTACTAATCTGTAAGTTCCAACTGCTTGGATACAAATCTCTATTTTTACAAATTATCTGATCAATTGTATTTATATATTGGACTATTTCCATCATCTAATATTAAGTACTGAATATCTTTAGAAAAATTTAACTTTATTTAAGTTTTACAATTACATTCAACTATTAGTAATAGCACCCAGGTTAGTATATGCACTTTTCAAGTGGTATTAATCTTCTCTCTTCTTCAGGTGTTGCTGGATACCAGGATGACTCAGTTGATGTTACTTTAATATCCAATGTTCCAGAATCTTAAGGATCCAGGTTCAATGCCCATGCTAGCACTGTCACTGGTTAGGCCAGCAACACCTGAAGAAGAGAGTAGATTAATACTATTTGAAATGTGATCTGTATATTTACCTCTATGCTATTACTAACAGTTGAATGCATTCAATACTTAATATTGGATGATGGAAATAATCCAATATATAAATACATGTAAAATAGCATCATCACAAACCTTGAGGAAAACAATATCCGATTAATATTACAAATATATGAAGTTTTTTGGAAATACAGGCGGTCATCTACTTGCATACATTCCATTTTTGTACAATTCGCTATTTCACACAAAGGACAATAGAAAAAAAATACAGCATGTTATGGAATTTTTTTATCAATAGAAGAGTACAATTCAACAATCTCTTGATAAATTTATAAAGAAAGTACCAGATACTAATCAATAAAATGTGTCATTTATGTACTACACATTTGAGTTTTTGTTCTTATCCGTGTATCTATTATATTGCAATCATCAATCAGCACTTACATATAGATAAATACAGAATAATGATTTGGTAATAAATTGAGAGGTTTCAAAACTCTCGCATGCGGCTACTGCTGCTTCTCAGACAGCCAATCAGATGTTAAGACAGCAGTCTGAAGCACAATCAAGCTGCAACACATGACAGAGTTTTTGATAAGAAAAGGATGGTCCCACCCTCTTCTCTACTTAACTTTATATATATATATATAAGCCAGTCTTAAGCATCTTGGCTTGAAAGCGTGAAGCTATAAATATATTCATATATTACTCACTGAATCTTAATTTACGACAGCGCAAAAACTTAAGTTTACCAAGTATTTTCTAGATGTTAATATAAGTTATCAGCATATTTTTATATAAATAGTGTGTAAAAGATCTGCCCATCCCTCGCATATGTATGTATAAATGGATTATTCTCCTGTACATGAGGGGTCAGAATGACTAATATGTCAACATGGGTAGGATGACAACCTCGGCACTAACAAGGGCTTTGAACGTTCCATCATCAGATTTTCAATGAAATGGAAGGCTGAAGAATTGCGATTTGGAATAGTTTGAAGCCTGTCCATTAAAGTATGAAGATTGACTGTCTTAATATAAAGCTGAGCACTGATTGTAGATATGTGTGAGGATAGTAATCTAGACCAACTGATGATTGCTGGTTTAGCATGAAATACATATATTGGTGATTATTTATCTTTTCAGCATGTGTGTGATCAGGTGGGTCAGCAATATGAGATGGCACTGAGAGTAGTGTTGTGAACGTCTGAGTTCGAATCCCACATATATTACATATATAATGCAGGTTTAAGCCTGTACAATGTATTATATATTAAGTTATAACTTTTTAGTATTATTAATTTTATTTTTAAAGACTTAATAAACATATTTTTATTAATTTGAGGTGTCCTTCAATTACTTTTAAACTTTATCACTTTAATTATTTCATTAAAAAATGTTAATAAAATTTAAGGTAATAAATTTTTAAAAAACATTGAGGACTGCCTATATATGCTAATACATCTCATTAATCAATAAATATTTTAAAACCACTTTTTATATTGCTCTATTTTCATACATTTCAACTTTTGTATATGTTTTAGGAACTAATTAGATATAAAAGTTAAGGATGCCTGTAATGAAATAAATATAAAATAGATCTCTTAGACAACAGATATTTTTTTGCAACTACAATTGCACCTTCTGAATACATACATTTGGATAAGTCTATTGCTAAATTTGATATTGGCAACTATAGTTACCTTTGGAGAAAAAAAGCACATGTTCAAACGAGTATCATGCATGCTAATGTTACTGACCTTACAGCAGAGATAATTAACAATGATTTTAGATGCCAACCAAGATCACAGTATAAAAGAAATTCCAATGCCTAGATTTTACAAGAGCGCATGGAGAGAAATTGCAAATTTTGAACTTTTCATGCTCACAGTTTCAGCAGTATCATAAGCTCTTCTGTTTTATGGTCTGAAGAAATGCTACACTATACTCCAAACAAATTGAAATTATTCAATTCTTTCAAAATGCTGTTTTATCAATGGGTCTCTCATTTCAGCTGTTGCTGATATTACGTGTTCATTATATAAATTTCCAAGAGAATTATTATATAAAGCCCTTAGCACAAACAATATGTGGGACAGCATTCAATGATTAGTAGAGCATCTGAATTGTCGATACATTGTCTTAAGAATTTTATGATAACAAGATCAAATATATATATATATGCATTTATCATGGTAAATAACATAGGTAATGCTTACCTTGATTATACAGTAAACGATTTTTAAAAGTCAATAGGCTCTTCAGTAAGATTTTTAATCTACAATCAATTCCTTCATTTGGAAATAATTATGAGTTTAGAGTGAGACTATATAATAATATTGATCTACAAAATGTACAGATGCACATTATAGAATAAAAAACAACATTCATATATATTAGAAGTATTAAGCTTCAATAAATTCAATGACGTCAACAAACATTTTGCAGTGAATTGTCTCCATGCAAAATGCAAATCCTGCAACATAATTAACACACCCACACATAAATATCCTAGAGATAAACCTTGGATATAGATAAAATTACCATCGCCTCTCTAGAAAAGAATAAAGATGTAAAAAAGAAATAAAAAATCAATCTAACATTGAACACAATAATAATCTCAAAAAAAACAACAATATGAGAATCGTTGACTATAATAGATAAAAATTAATAGAGACCAATGAAATTTTAACTCTATGTATGCCACAACTTCCACAAATTTAAATAATATTTCTCCCTTATAGAGCAATAGATGTGTATTTTTTTTTTAAGAAATTACTATTTCCCCAATTATGTTAATATTTAATGAATATTCTGAAATTGTGTAAAACTTTTACTTTTAGAAAATATTTTATTCAGCACAATAACGTAATCAAATTCAGCAGAATAATTAATAAAAGAAGACAAACTGGTGATATTTTGTTAATATATGTAATTTGTACCACAGAGAAAGAAAAATAATTGCCAACTATTAAAAGTTGCATTAAAATTTACAAATTTTAATGTTTTTTTTTTTTTTTATGTTATTGTTGATTTATTTCCATCTTTGTTTGTTTGTTTGTTTATTTTTTAATTTGGATAGAGTATAACTGAAATTGCATAATTAGATACAGCATAGTTCATAACTCCACTGTAGTGCATAATTACCCAAAATAAAGACCTAGAGTAAGAAAAAGCATTGCCCAGTTTATAGAGATGCATAAACCAACAATTAATTCATAATAGCAACGTATAAATAGACAAACTAATGGGAAAAGGGGGTGGGATATATTTAGAAATATTAATTTACAACAAGATTAGATATTTTCGTCCCAAATCAGAATAAGCAATAAATATATATGTATAAACATAGGATAAACAATAATTTTATTTATTTACTTTCTTTTAACAAAATAATCTTTATTTATAGTCTTGTAGTAGCATATCAATCAATATATTTTTTGTTAATTGTCCTTATTTCGAATATAATTATTAAATGAATCAAAAGCCATCTATGAGTACCATTTTCTCGCTCGCACACTATGCTGCACGGTTTGGCGCAAATGGTAGAGTATCCGACTTGGGATCGGGAGATCCTAGGATCAATCCTAGTGCTTGAACTTCTTATGAACTCCCAAGCAATGAAGTCATATATCTTTTTTTTCCCTCACACACCTTTTTTTTTTATTTTTGACACAAATATTATGTCGCAATAGCAATGAAATACTTTATAATAAACCTTTATTTCGGTATGAATAATTGGATTAATTTTCCAATTGAACTTCATTTAGCAACAATGAAAGAGAAAAGAAGTTTGCATTCAAGTGAATACACTAAAAGCGGACAATTGAAAATTTATTTTTGCTATACAATTAGTATGCTAAACTTTTAATAAGAATGCTAAGATATCATTTAAATAGTATGTAGACTTCCTGCTCAAGGTCAATCTCAAGGCCCTCCCCACAGGGTCTTTCCTGTTCCATCAAAGAGCTTTAATATCAAGACCTTATGCCTGATGTGTAGCAAGCAGGAGGAGACCATGGAACACATCCTACTCCATTGTGAGTCGTGGTCGTGCCTTCCGGGCCTGGCTCTGGGGAGGTTGTCCGTCCCCAACCTTGCTAGTGTAATGCTTCCCCATGCCTTTGAACAAGGGCTTTTTGTCAACATACGGCTTGCCACCTATATCAACTATGGGATCTGGACAATACGATGCAAGGTATTGTTCAAGAAGCGAACAGATCTCTGCCCAGAGGATCTCCTGATAAAATACATCAAGAAAGCCAGACAAATTAATAAAAGTTGTCTTGAACAATTGACAGAACAGACATGGGGTCAATTGAAGATGTAGCAGAAATACCACCACTTAATTCAGATTCCTTTGTGCCAGCTTACGTTATAACTAATTATGGACTTTCCATCCTTGCCTCAACCGCAATATATAATACTTGAAACCATCAGAAATCACCCTCTTTTGTATTCTTAATTTTGTACAATATGCTATAAATAAAGTCTCTTTTTGAAATGTAAATTATTATTCTATGTGAAATCAATATTTCCAATTGTTTTATTGAAAAGTCAAAAATATTCCTCAAACCTCAACAGCTATGCATTGTTATCTCATACTAGCACACAAATTTGTCAGTGGTTGACTTAAAACATTCCTAACTTTTTTTAATTACAAATTATTGGCCACTTTCTCTATATTATTTTCCTTTCAGCCTTCTCTATTATTTCTTTCCCTGAAAAATAGTTGTATTATAGACTACCTCTTCAAAAAAATACTCTATTTCAAAAATTGCCATAGCAATGAACAAATCTATTACACCGAACTTACTTTTCCAAACAACATTCATTATTCATTCCTATTGAATATATAACAAATGCAACTAATGTCACACATTATCTCGCTCCCTTCTAATTGTAATCTTGTATTTCCCCTTGTTCAAACTAGAACTCATTTCTTTAAAAATAATCAGTATGATAACGATGTAAAGCAGTATTTTATTGCTCAATATTCCATATATTTTAATGTATTAGCTTTTGTTTTATTTTATTTTATTTTTGTAAACCACAATCTATTGATTCTACTGACATACCATAATGACTTTTTATATATAATTGATTGAAAATGCAATTCTCACAATAATATTAGGTTATATAATAATAAAGATGAAATATTATATGATCCATAAAATCAAAGTACCATAAAATAAAAATTTACATTATTTTTTAAAGTTATGGTTTTGATCAACTGTTATACCGTCAAAAGTATCTGCTATTGGTACTTAAAAAAACTAACACCATATTAAAAATTCCATTTTTTTAAAAAAAAAAAAAAAATTTGCATGGTGTATCATATGCATTCATAGTGCATGTCTTTTTTTTTTTGCTACATATAATGAAAAATAAATTTTAAATAATTAAAAACATCAATGTATGAGTGGTCAAGAGTGAAGCAGATAAAGTTATTAAGAAAAGTTTGCAACAAATTTGCCAAAACGCATTATTGTACTTACTGTTTTCCATATTTCAAATAAAACAATATTTTATCCATATATATATTTCATTATTAATATTGTCTAAACTGCCAACTATTTCCAATTTAAATATGCTACATCTTATTTCAATCTTATAAATTTTACATTCACTTTTATACATATATTATTTAATCTATGTAAAGGTATTATCATTTCAATATAATTGTATTCTATCATAATCACACATGCACCCCTCTTTTTTATAATAATATTTGTATCCTATTTTTACAGCAAAATGTAACAGTTAAGTAGTAGTTAATAAAAGAGAAATTAGTGAAATAAATTTGAAATGTGCCCCCCCCCCCATGATGTCATATATGATTTTTTATAATTAATAAATGGGAACTAGATTGAATAATTTTTGTATCACTTAGAAACGAAGACTGAATTTATGACAGAAAAAATACTTGGGAATACTAAAATAAAACTAGAAAAATATACAATAAAATATTAAAATGTTATCTCAAAATATGAAATGTTGATAGTTTGGCTATAAGCAATAAGTGATATCAGCTATATTTTGTTCCAAGCCTCCTTATAGTGGATAATAGCTCACTTCTGTTCCGTTTATTAATTTTTACATGTATTGTTTACTGTACCATCCTGTAGGTATATACACCTGGGTCTCGTTTTACGCGATAGATAGGTTCCTCAGAAAACATGTGCAAACGAAATCGTGCAAAAATAGATGTAACTTACCTTGAAAAAGGGGGGATATGGACTGTGATTTTTCAAAAATCGCGTAAAATTATTTTAAAATTCGCGCAAAAAAAAATAAGGAAATAAAATATGACTAATAAAAAAATTTCAAATTTGAAAAAAATTGATACAAGACAAACTTTTTTTAACTATAATATTTAATTTTATTCAAAATAATATATTTTTATGCATAATTTACAGTACAGTAATTTACATTTTTTTATACGTTTTAATTATTATCGCTATTTGTTGATAAACAGGTTCGTTTGCAAACTGGTAAAAAATCAGATTTTAATTTTTAATTGTCAAATTTAATTGTGCCCACTGCTATTACTCATCTTTTAAAAATAAACTTGCGGACACTAAATGATTAATAATTGATTACGTTCTTTTTTAAAAAGCAAAAACAGAATGTGATTTAAAATGCAAAATTAACACGCACAATGTTTGAACAAATTTACATTATAATCTTGTAAAATTTAATGTGTGTATACATAAAATGTGGAAATCATGATTTTAATTTCATTATTGCATAAAATCTTATTATTATAAAGCACTGAAAATATTGAAATTACTAAGATGAAAGTCGAATTCCAATAATGTGCTATTACTTTCAATATGACGTAAGTGCGCGAAATTTATTATTTAAAGTAATAGTGCATTATCGGAGTTCGACTTCCGGAGAAATGTGAATCGCGTAACTTCAAAATCACGTTAAATAAATCCGCGTAAAAAGAGACTCAGGTGTAGTTCTTTTCAACATAAACATATATACAGTACAGGTGCTTTTTTGCATATAGAATATAAGTATACAAATTAGTATTATATTAATAAAATGTTTTTAAAAAATAATAATACAGTTATTAATAATAAAATGTGAACATATTTCAGGTCATTCCCATTTGTTCAAAAAAATACAATTTATTATCCTGTAAATTTATTTTTAAAAAAAATGGATAGAAAAGTATCAGATGTTGATCTATTAGAATAATCCAGTTTTATCATAATTAAATATTTGATTTGAGCAATCTTCATTTTCTTCAATGAATTTTTTTTAGAAACATAACAGCAGCCTTGTTATTAGCAGGCTTGGTCTATTCAATTGTTTTGATGTTTTTAAGTCCATATTGACTGTGAAACCTTTATACAATAAACACTTATTTGCCTAAAAATTATCACATTCAGATTCTTGGTTAAACTCTTCTTACAGACGTTAACCTGTTGGGTACAATACAAGAGTATTTACAAAAATATTTTACCACATTTTATTTTTCTTCTCACAACTAAAGCAATAATTTTCATCTTATTGGTTCAAAAAGTAGTTTACAAATTATCAAACTTGTGGGGGGGAGGGGTAAGATGTGAAGAAAAAAATACATGAACATTCAACTTGGTTAATAAACAAAATCATATAAGTTTAAGATTGTAACATTTCAGAATGTTAGATTTAATGAGGATGTTCAAAAATTAGAAGAAAAAAAGGTCTTGCCATACAGACTCTTAAAATAAAATTTATGAATTTTAATATTATTTATTCACATTTCATTTTAAATAGGGTACTTTACATATTAGTACAGTAGTAATATTTTAGCCTTCATTATGATTATCTATGATTGCTAAATAATTGATAGTATGTTTTATTTAATTAATTAAGTAAATTTAACTTTCAAGGATAAGTTGTTGAAAATCTCTAGAGTATTTTTGTATCTACTATACATTCTTTATTAACTTCTAGCTACCACTGACCTACTTATGCTTTAAATAGCCATCTTTTGCCACATAAATTGGCATTAATACAGAAAGTGGAGGTGTTATTTACAACTTTGTTAAAAATGATTCTTTAAATCTTTGAAAGTTAAATTTATTTAATTAATTAAATAAAACATACTATCAAATATTTAGCCATCATAAATAATCATAAGTAATGAAGACTAAATTTCACCGGTGGCCTAATATGTAAGAACTTTGAACAGTATCTATTTGAAGACAATGTTATTGAGAATTCATTTTTATAGCCATTAGAAGAACGTGATAGACTTGAGGTTTTTTTTCTCATAAAAAATTTAGGTGAAAGCAATACAGTTAACGACAAATCCGAAAGGAGAATCACACAACTAGTCTTGCAGTCAGGAACAACTAAATGTACAACCCAAGCATCATAAACAATAATCTGTAATGGAAAGAAAGTCCCATGTAGTCTTAAAAAATCAATAAAGGTGCTACTTTTTTGTCTCTATCATGGATAATCCAAAGCTTTGATATGAATAATTGATGGGGATTATTAATGGTAGTATTAAAAATAAGCATATATATGCAAAGAGTAAGAATGTTGAAATCCTAATAGACGGAAACACACCTCTGCCAATACTACTAATCAGGATAGTGAGAGTAGGCTTCTGGCTTATATAGATGAGGCTACAATGTCTATAACATTGAAGCAAGGTACAATGACAGAAAACATGCAACATGGTCTCATCATCCCTATGACATAAAGGGCAGACCTGATCTATGTGCAAAAAACCCCTAGGTGTGATCAGAAAATGGCTTAAAGAAAGAGCATTTAGGTTTATCTTGATCAGAAAGTGTAAATATTTAGGTTCCAGATGCCACCGCTTGAATTTTTTAATAATGGTATGATTAGAGAAGGATAAATGGAAGGATAAGGAGTATCATTATTAATAAAATATGCCTCCCAAAAGTTAATTTTTTTGAGAATTTGGTTGAATAGGTATAATGGTAAATTTTGAGATGTGCTCTAACAGGGATGACAACCAGCTTTTCTCAGAAGGAGAAGGGGTGTCCATAGAAAAAATAGCAGTGAAGCATAATGCAGCAGGGAACCGAGGAAAATTTTTTAGGATGGTATTATAGGAAGGTTGGAATTGGAACATTGCAATGGAGTGAAGTAAAAGTCCATTGAGTTTCGTATGCTTCTGAAGGTTTCTGAGGCTAATAGCTACAGTCTTGCCCTTCCAGAAAAGTTTTGAACATAAAGTATTTATTTTCCTAATAAACTCTCATGAGAAATTGATGAGTGGCATGAAATAAGAAATCCTTGGAAACACAAGGATGTTAAGAAGGAGATTCTTTGTAAATAGAGACATATACACTTCTGATAATGAAGATGTGATCTTGTGAGTAGAGAGGATAAGTGATTCTTGGATGGTTTTTCTCATTGTTGGGGGGGGGGGTTAAAGATCGGAAAACCCAAAAATTTTTGGGGTTTTGCAGAAAATAGTGGGGTGATCGTGTTAATTCAAAAATCATTGGTTCTACAACTACACATAATTAAATATACTATTTTCATGATAAAAAAATTTGCTATATGTTCAAGAGGAAAAAACCTAGAGATAAATTTTTATTTATTATACAATTTAATTTCATTTTTGAAAAAATCTAAGCAGTGAAATCAAAATATCAGTGCAAAAGTAAGCACATAATGTGTTTTTTTTTTATTTTGTAAGAGCTTCTTAAAACTTTTCATTTCAAATTCAAGCAAATCTCTTTTTTTTTTTTTTTTTGAGTATGATTTAGATTTAGAGTGTTATAATGTTCCACAGTGCCAACTAACTATTAAAAGCAAGTGAAATAATTTATAATTGCTGCCTTTTCAAAAAAAAAGAATGATTCTAGAAGCTCCATTAGCCTTATGAAATTTTTTTTAAAGTTTTATGCATCTCTTAAAATTTTTTTTTTGGTTTACAACAATTTCCTTAGGGGATTACAATCTATCTAGTTTAAGAAACATTAGTATAGGTCAGGGGTGGGCAATTGTTTTGGCTCGGAGGCCACATAGGTTGGTGGAGGGCCACATCGGGGGCCACTTTGTGGAAGCGAAGGTTAATGGAGGGCCGCATCTTTTTTCATGACACAATAAACACACTGCTTTATTCCCTGTAATACCAAAGAAATATTTGTTTGTCCATTTTTCATTAAACACATGACATTCATTACTAATTTTACATTTTTTTGGAGCATTCATGGTTTCACAAAAGTTGGAAATATATATATTTGCTAATGCAAAGACAAAATTGAAATTAATCAGATCAACTGGAAAATCACTGCACATCGTATCCACACTGCGCATGTACATTGATGTGGCCATTCTAGTGGAAAATATGCAACAGGAAGGAAATCTCAGTCCAAGGTGGATTTTTCTGATTGTCTTGGAGGGCAGCATAAAAAGTCTTAGCGGGCCGCATGTGGCCCTCGGGCCGCTATTTGCCCACCCCTGGTATAGGTCATAATACAAATAAATAATATGAATTATAGCAAACATAATTTTTAACTTCCATACTCCAATATCCCCACTATACATTTCATTAAAATTAATCTAATCAAAACTTTTAACAAGCAAAAAAATAAAAATCAATTTCCTTCAAAAACAGATACAAAAAAAACTGATCACATCAGACGAATAGATTCTTGACCTACACTAAAAAATTATATTGAATATTTATAATATATATAGGTACTTCCGAATTATTCAACCGATGATGTATTACACTTACCGATTTCCCTTCCGGTAGACACCGTCAATTTTTGCATGACAATGTTGTTATGGCAACCAAGTGACTGGCGTGGTTAATCCATCAGAGAGTCAATTTTTTTTTTTTTACCCGCGAGATTTAAAATTCGGAGAGAGGTTTGGGAAATTTTTTGATTTTTCTGTCTATTGTGATTTTGCTATCCTGTTCACGTGATCTGTGGACAAATTTTAGCGATTACATGTGTCCGCAGATCACTTGGAGACGTTATCTTACAAATCGCAACATCAGACTGATATGCCTTCAGGGTAATACATCATCGGTTGAATAATCCGTAAGAACCTATATGGAAAATAATTTCAAAAGTATAAAATTTACCTTTTAAAGTTCAGTATAGCTTTATAAGATGCAAATTTACAAAGTTCAATGAATTAGAAAATTAACAGACTCCTGTTTTATGTGTGTAAAGATAGAATGATATAGAAAAGAAAAAAAGTGTTTCACAGCTGAATGTTCTATTCAAACATACTATATGTCCAAATGTAAATTTGATTGTTGTTGTTTTTAAAAAGCTTAAAAATTAAAACTAATTAAATGAAAACAATAGAAAGCAGTCGTGAATACAAGCATTTACTTATTGATTGATTATAGTAGTCTATAGCTAAAGGCACATAGATCAATAAACTGGCTTTACAGAAAACTATATTTTAAAACTTTACAATGTTTTGCAAAATGAATTTGGATTTCAGGAAATATAAATATTGTTTATTAATTGAAAACAAAATAACCTAAAAGCAATTAACCTAGTTTTTCATTTAAATTACAGGAAGTTCTCCAAATAGGTAATGGCAAATTGAAACCAAAAACCTACCATCGATAACTAATTTACTTAAAGCAATGGAGCCGATTCCCATAAAAATTAATGAAAGTTTTAATTGGGTCCTCATCGTAGTATACATTCTATGTATAGTCTGCCCCACTCCCTTTCCTTATCCATATTTTCAATAACCATGGTTTCAATAACCTATGATTCAAAAACAAAATATTAAATGAAAAAAATAGAAGTTTGTAAATTAATTTAAAATTTATAAAATACATGTACATGTTTTATTCTCCTATATGACAGCCTTCATTTTCTTGTATTGAAATACTTTCTTTAAGTCCCACCCTTAATGCCTTAAATGATTCATAAAGCAATACATTTTAATTAACGTTTTTTTCAATTTTTCTGATTTTTTTTTTCTCAGTTATATTGTTGTAACAAATTCTATTTTCTATTTTCTTCAATTTTATATTTTTGTTTTAAGAAATAAATTCAATAAATGAAATTAGTCTAAAAAAATAAACCTATTCCATAAATATCATGATAAAGCATAACACTTTAAATAATAAAAAATCTTTTTAAATATTAAAATTGAACTTATTTTTTTAAAAAAGCATCAAAATATCATAAAGATTTTGACCGCAATCTTTTCCATTTTTGTGTCTGATATCAATAAAATTTTATTTCACTAATTTGCAGCTAAAAACTTATTAAAATTGAATAAAATCTAAATTTAAATATCACCTACTTATTTTGACACAAAAACCGAATAATTTTATATATAAAAAAATAAATTGTAAAAAGTTAAATAGATTTAGAAATTCATTGTTTCATTTTCATGTTATAAGCAAAAGACAATATAGCCCACATGCACTCGCATTCTTCCAAATCTGCACAATATGACTATACTTTCTTAATTTTGATTGTTACCAATATTCCTTTAATTTTTTTTTTACCCCTAGTAGCTCCTGATATTTAGCTATTATAGTAGGAACTAAAAATTACAAAAATTATTTTAAGTAAAGTTTCTATCACTAGAAATTGAAAGTCGATTCTAGACATTAATAACTGACACTGGAGATCTTAACGCTGTATATAACCTGTGGATAAATTGTGCAAAAGATTTAACTTGTATAATTATTTGGTCACATTCTAACGGTTACAATACATTTCTCTGCTAAGCTTTTAAAGTTCATTTACACTGGCCTGAAAGCACAAAATTAATTATGGTATTTTTAATTGTAATATATATTAAAAGCAAAATAAAATGTAATATCAGTATATATAATTACATGAAACATTATTAAAAATAGAAAGAAAAAAAGTAAAGCAAATAAAGTGATTGATATAAAAATTACATATAATTGACAGAATAGCTTTGATAGTTAGAGAATTGCCTTAAAAAAATTTGATATTCAAGAATCTCAAGGTGTGAGTTCGACTCCTATGCTAATGTTATCATTGATCGGGCCTACATATAATTGACTTTTAAATCAAAACCAAATTAAAAGTTAAAATAAACTTGCAAAAATATAAAGAAAAAACTTTAATTATAACAAAACAAAGAATAAATAAATAAGTCAAATGAACTTTTAAATATTACATAATAAAGCATTCAAAATTAACATGCTAAAAGAGATCGGAGATGGATTGAACTTGGAGATCTTCATTCTGCAGTGGATCGATGATGGTTGAAAATGATGATAATGATATTGAAAAAATTGATAATGATCAAATATTTTAGTTGTCTATTTCTAATGAATCACTTGGGATTCAGATAAAAATATAACCTATACATAAATACATGGTGCCATATAAATAATTTGACATCAATTATACATATATATATATTAAAATGACTTTACGAAATTAAGCAACTTAGGCTAAAAATAAATAAGGTTATTTCTTCATCAAAAACTAGGGCGACCTCTATATTTGCACCATCAACAGAATATACAAATTTTGTAATATATATTACAATGATAAATTTCTATTTTACTTTTAAAAATTGGATTAATATTTAAAAGTAATGTCATAAATTATAATTTAAGAACTTTTAAAATAAATTAGAAAATATAAGACTTAAAAAATATTTTATGCTTTTATAAATTTTTAAATAAGATATAATATATTGTGAATAATATAATAAGTGTATTGTTATAATACATAAAACTGACATAAAAAGTTGGATTAATATTTAAAAGTAATGTCATAAATTATAATTTCATAATTTTTAAAATAAATAATGAAATACAAGACTTAAAAATATTTAGCAATATTTTAACTTTTTATGATTTTTTAATATTAATTTTAAATAAGATATAATATATTGCCAACAATAGAATAAATTTTATTACTGTAATATATAAAATTGATATAATGTGTAAAATATATCATGCAAATCGACTACTCATATAAAAAAAATTACAAAATAATCTAATTCTATGGGAAAAACTATTCAGAAACCTTGAAACCAAACATCTAACACTGCAATACATAGGTGATCATGATATTAAACAATATTTCAGAATCTAAATCATGTTATGATATACTCAAATCTTCAAGCAAATGATATAAATATCAAACACACATACCAATTCTAGATTCGGAAATTTTTTTGCAATTTTTCAGATGCATAACACTATATCTTCAAGCAATATGTGTTACATGTGGCATGATTACCCATCTCTAATGATTTAATTAAAAGAATGTATATGGTGGGTCTCTTTTGAAGCTGATTTTATGTTTCTGCAGTTGGAAAGATATAGAGCTATTATTAGAGAAGTGTGAAGATGTAGAATTAAATTCGATAAGGAAAAAATCTAAAATATTAGTATTTGATGAAAATTAAAAGCTGGAAAATAAGAAATAGCTGTCTCGAAAAAGTGGATTTTAAGTATTTAGCTATTTTGTTAAATGGAACAAGGAATGATACAAATAACTAAGAATTAGAGTTGAGAAGAAAAGTAATAAATAAAATGTAATTCCTTTCACGTACGATATGTTTCACATACAATAAATACGAAATATGCAAAATAATTTAGAAGAGGATGATATATTTGCTTTAATACATAAAATAAGATGCTTTGAATTGGCCAGAAAACTTTAAAAAATTTAATAGATAAAGTAGATATGCATATCAGGTGAATTATATACAGCAGTTGAGTTTTTTTCTCTAATGAAAGAAATTTAAAAAAAATTTGCGTGATTGAATTATATGAATGAAAATAAATGAGTAAAAATAATGTTTGATTATATTATTTAGGACAACAGACATGTTAGGCAAGAGGTTTTTATAATATGCAAAACTGAAAGACAGATCATTTCAATATATTTATAAATAAATAAAAATAGGATAATTACATATGAAGGATAGGAAAAGAGAACAGACATGTTGGTTAGAGAAAAAGCAGAAGACTTATGGAAAGTGAATATGATACAAAAATAAACAAAAACTTTGGAATTACATAAGAATAAAAATATATAAAAAACATAAATGAATGTACGACAACAGCAGAGAAGTTTACTGTTTTTCCATAAAATAATAGGGCTTTTAAACATCAGAATAAAACGATAAAAATTATATATGTATCTGAATTAGAGACAAAGTTCATGTAAACATGATAAAAGGAATATTGAACAATTTTTTTTTTTTTTGAATATATGATATTGAAAGAGAATTAGAATAAATTTTGAATGCAAGGGGAATGAAAGAGATAAGAGATTTTATTGTTACTTTTTATTTAAGTCTTTATAATGAAAATATGAAGGTAGGATAGTGGAATTAATTAATGTAGCAGTTTTTATTCAAATGAGGGGGGGGGGGGGTAAATTAGAACTGGAAAAAAAATTGATAATAAAGAATAAGAAGTAAATGGATTTGCTTTGTTATATAATGGTTTAAAGTGAAATAACATGTAATTTAACAACAGGGAATTTTTGATATGTATTCTTAGCCCAGAAACTTTTTTTTTCATTTAAGTAGAAGCCAATTTACATTACCACATTAGATGTTTATTTTCCATATTGAAATATTTGCTAAAATCATTGAAATAGATCTTAAAATGTTCATTTTTTGCTTAAAAATGCATTTTGGAATTTATATAACGTATCTACATATTAGATGTATCATAAAATGATTTACATTTTGAAATTAAATATTACTTTATTATGATACAAATATATATAGATCACAATTTTTTAAAGAGTTTTAAGTTTTATCAGAAATATATAAATTGTGTCAGAAATCTTTCATAATATTTCAGGCATATAGTTGATTTGTATGACATAAAATGATGGCTTTAATTGGATTCTATTCACTTCAGGTGATATCATTAAAATTAAAAATATATTGTTTACATATTAATCTTTCTTAATCCATGTATAATACTGTAGGGTACAAAAAAAGGTAATAATACAGGAATTTTAACCAAGAACAAATTCTATTTTTTTTTTTTTTATGTATTTTTTAAATCCCAGTTTTTAACAATTATTAGAGAATAATCTAAAAATAAGTTTCCTTAATTTTTTTATTTTTATTTTTTAAAGTCAATAATTCTTATAGTGGATTTTTAAAAAAAAAATCCCTTTTAGATATTTTAACAATTGTTTTAATAAATATATGATTTCATAATTTATACCAATATTGTTGTAAATATATATTTTTATTGTTTTTCTACTTCCTATTTAAAAAATATGTTAATTACAAATAAAATTAATAAAATATTAGAAATATTTTTTTTGTAATCAACTGTAAAGATAATTAATCATTAAAAAAAAAAGATAAAATATCTTTTTTCATAAACAAAACCAATAACTTAAAAAACCACCCCCCCCCCGTCAATCAAAAAAACCATAATAAATCAATGTCTATAGTTTATTTAATATACATATTTTTATTGTATAAATTTTTAAAAAAATTAAAGCATCAAATGTATATAAAAAATATTATAAATCCATTATAATACATCACATATATTTGTTTTGTTGGCTGTGGAGTTAATTAAAATAAATATTAATATTATTCGGTATTTACATATTAGATCTGTACTGATGAAAGTTGCCAGCAATAAACAAGTGTATGTATAAGAACCGAATTAAAGACATTTAAGATCTTCTAAGAAGGTAAATGAAGATATATATGTATAGTATTTTTTGGTTTGATTACCACTTGTAATAAATTTATATTCTTGAAAAGTTTACTTGGTTGAAGATTATTTCTCACACAAAAAAATGTAAATGCATATTTGTTTCATTTCCAATAAATAAAGTTATAGATGGCCATTTTTAAAAATAAATCTTTACAAGTTCTTAGGTGGAAGATAATTTCTTACAAAAAAATGTAAACGTTTGTTTCATTTCCACTAAATAAAGTTATAGGGTATCATTTTTCCAAATAAATCTTTCTAATTGATCAATTAAGTTTGTCAGCAAGTTATTTTCTGACATCAGTAGATTAGAAAACTATTGTTGGATTAATACAGATGTGATATGTCAGTGTAGGACTAATAATTAAGTACTTATTGTGCCTAAAAAGGTTTAGTTCTTATTTTTAGACTTCAATGTTTTTCATGATTCCAATTAACAATAGAGATCCCTTGTATAATAGATATTAATTTAATATTTTCAATAATTCATATATTTTTACTTTAAATATTCCTATATTTACAATAAATATTTACAATTTTATAATATGATGAAATGAGCACAAATTAAATATATAACTCCACATTACTTGAGAAAAATAGAATGACAATCATTTCCCTGCTTCCAGAACCAGTAGTATGATCATTTAAATTATGGTTCATATTCATATCTTTATTATAATGACACAAGTCAAAAACAATGTCATATTCAATTTACAATAGTAAGATTTCCGTTCTTGTAGTGTAGCATTTTTCATTAGTGACTAGAACTGATTTAATATATGACCAAACTGGAAAAATATTAGGATATCACCAACAGACTTCTTTATTGTTATACCACTTACTTCCATATCAAATATTCAAAAATAATGGATATTTTTACTGCCACTTAGAACAGGATATATATATGTGTGTGTGCTTGGAAAACAATGTAGCACTAAAAACTATTATAAAAACCAACATTAAAGACGGATTTTTGTTGCGTGCATTGTTAGATCAATTTGTTAATTTGATTACATAATCAATAAAATAATATATTAGAATGTTTGATTGTGAAATAAAATTTTATATTTCATAAATATGATAGCATTTACCATTATCAATCAAAAAAAAATTCTAGCTAAGTAAAACAATCTTTAAATAGTCCCTTATAAGGCAATAGCTTATCAAAAAAACCTCTCATATAAGAGAAAATGAAGGAAAAGACCTTTGCTCAAAAGCTTGTTAATTAATTAAAAATATCTTGACCCTCATTTCCTTCTAAAGTACTTAGCGAAATAAACTCAAATAGCCAATTGCTAATTTATTTATTGTATTTATTTGTGTGAAATATATCGCAAATATCTTACTCATTACAAATATAGACACAAAGCGATTCTTTAATAATTACAATTAATATTAAATAGTTAATTGGGTCGGCCAGTTATCTGAAAGCAGAGTCATAAGCCTGACTGAAATCTTGAAAAACTTTACCTCACTCAGAGTTGAACTCATATCTTAAATATGTTTATGAATACATTACTTCTGTACTATGGAATCTATATAGTTAAATATATAACTGTTTTATTTTAGGCAATCTTTAATATATCTTGAAAATACGGTATATAAGTTATTGATTTTACACACTATATAGTGAGATATCTAAATCCGATTTTATGTTTAGTTGATGCTTTTACACAGTGGTGATCAGGACCTATTTCTAGCCTTTCTTCAGGATATTCACTCAGTTTATGGCAGTAATGGAAAAAATATATATTTTCATTTTAATCTTTTAATTTATTTGTTACAAAGCTAGTTCATTATTATTTTATTTTGATTAAATTTTATTATAAATCGTATTGAGTAAGAAACCCCAATTTGCTTTATGACAAATAACAAAAATTGGTAGTTGACAATTTTTATTTTGGCCTTAGTATTACTTTCGTGTTTGTTTTCTTACTTTTTCAAAACCCGAATAAAAAATTTAAAAATTCAAAAGACAAATAATAATAATAGCAAACTCCTGAAACAAATATATCAATTACAAGTAATAATAAGTTTGAAATTATACATCCAATTTATAAATTAATTTCTGAGTATTAGGCACTATTATAAAAAATTACTTTTCCATATAAAAAAAAAAATTCAATTTATCAATGAGTTACCGGAATACCCAGTGGCTAAAAATGTAAAATCGAATATAGATACCCAACTATAATAATAACCCAATTTAAATTACACACATAATGAAAAGAATGGAGTTAGTTTAAATTTTGTTAATTATATGTATCTTATAAAATTTATCATGCACATCAGCATAAAAAATAATTAAGTGTTTTATTAATAATCACAATGCCCTTTGCCAAAAGTCATTAGAATAAAAAAAAATTGAACACTTCAGATGCAGTCAATTATATATAAACAATAATTTCAGTTTTAAATAATGATATGTTTGTTTATTATTCTAAAATAAAATAAAAAAGTTCTTTAAAATAATAAATTCCAATTTCTGCACCAATATTCCTGGAGTAAATTTAACTTTTAAAATCCTTTTCATGCTTTAGTGAAATCTTACTTTCATAGATATCAAGTGAAAGAATTCTGACAACTGACTTTCTAATTGTACAAACTGCTATCTATTTCAGAAATAAATACTATTTTTTTTTTTTAAAAAAAGATAAGTGAAAGAAACAGTTGTTTAAAGGAATGCAAGCCTCTAGTATTAGTCAAGCATAGTAAAAGATATACTTTTATAAAATATACAAAACTTTGCCAAGTATAATCACTCAAAAACAAGTGATTCAAATCCATAATTAACAAATTCATTTGAAAAATAATAACATATTTTCTTTGGCAATTCTTGAAAAAAATGTTTTAAATAATATTTTTGATTTCATAGATAATAAATTTAATAATTTTGTAGTAACAATATTATTTAAATGACTTTTTAAAAGACTACATTAAAGGTGATGTCCGTTTTCTTTCATTCTAACTAATACAACTTAGACAATTCCAAAAATGAACTCTCTATAATAATTACATAAGAAAAACATATAGGGGGATTTGAACTCAGACTTTCAAGCCCCTTCACTATCCACTGTCCATTAAAGTGTAAGGATTTGCTATCATAATATAAACTGAGCACTGATTATATATATGTATGGGAGATAGTAGTCTGGACCAACTGATGAGTGCTGGTTTAGCATGAAATACATATATTAGTGATTGTTTATCTTTTCTGCATGTGTGTGGTCATGTGTATCAGTAGTGTGGATAGTGAAGGGCTTGAAAGTCTGAGTTCAAATCTCCTATATTTACAATTAGGCTCCAGGTATAAGAATGCCTGGTATTTCAAATCTTATAAGAAAAACATGTCAAATATTATTTTTAATTTTTTGCATGTAATAAATTTTATAAATTTGTAATAATATTTTAGCATTTTTCTTTGAATCTAAATTCCAATAATATGAAAACTCAATTATTGTACCACTTTTCCCAAAAATGTAAAGCTATATTTATCTTTCTATCTATACCAGGAAGTCAATTCCATATAAAATTTATCCGGGTTAATGAGGCTTTTTTTTTTTTTCTATATTTAATAGTTCATAAATCTCTATAATTTTTACATATTGTTTTATTTTTTTTTAACTCTACCTTTTTATTAAAAAAGATTTGTGAATTTTAAAAACGCAAAACCCTGAGAAACTGGAACCTAAAACCCATTTTCAGTAACAGTTCATCCAATTTTTAATATTCTTCCACTTTAAACTAAATCTTTATTTCTTTTACATCTATATTTCATTCTACTATAATATCCTCTAAATCATCTCATATGTGTTTAAAATAATTGAGTAATCTACATTCATTTCATAGTATGGCTTGATTTTAATTTCACTGCAACTTTTGATAAAAATGTTTTATTTTTTTTCAGTACTTCACATCCTCTTTGTTATGTCCCATAAATATTAAAGAAAACTGATAATTCAATCTTCTTTCGTTATGGTGAAAAATTTTGATTACGGATGTTTTTAGTACTCTCCACACATTCTTGAAATACATGAATAAAGTCACTGTAAAAGACAAATGACTCCTGTTACATTTTGTGCTGAACCAGCACTCACCAATTAGCATAGGTCACCATCTCGCATATATCATATATCTTTAGCGTATGCTCAGTATTTATCAAGAGTAAATTATTATATTTTGTTACTCTCATTTTATTTAGGGCAGTTCATAATTTACTCAATTTAATGGAGCTAACAATATCTTCAAGCACATCTATGTATATAAAAGTACTTTGCTATATCCTTTTACATCTTTGTTGTAAATCTGATATTTCACATATGATCATTTGTATCTTTGCAAAATAAACATATATTTTTCAATCTAATATTTAGTAACTGGAATATGATTTTAAATGCATATAAATAACTGGTTATTATGAAATTAACATTTTATAATATTACCATAAATAACTGGTTGAAAATTACACGAAAACTTATATTAAATTCAAAGATAAAAGGGAGGGAGTAGACATGAAATAGGAAAATAGGAAAAACAAGTTAATACAAAAATAACTAATAAATTAACTCAAGGCAATTAGTTCTGCTAAATTCAAATAATTCAGATAAAATTGTCTTTTTGAAGGGACCAAAAAATTATCTTCAAATTATTAGAGGAGAATATTTGAAAAATAAGAACAGTGAGTAAATCTAGATATGGATAAAAATATTATATATATTATAATTGTTTTTTTTTTCTTTATATTTTAACAGAAACACATATTTCAATACATTTTGCATTTCATTAAATTGTTAATGACTTTCTATGCAGAATCCATTAAAAATTGGACTACAAGATATGTTTCACATCTTATATTTTATCCCTAAAGAGTCAAACACTGTTAAGAAAAGCAGATAACAGTTGATATCTTGAGCATTAAGCAATACTCCGGTAAATTTTAGTTAAAACTTAAAAATCATTTTAAACTGTTACGACTGTGAAAATTACTCACGACTTACTTTGACTAAAAGCAGCTACATAAAGAACAAAAATAAAACTTTAAAAAAAAAAATATTACATTTTCTAGGGAAATAAAGCAGTGTCTACAGAAAAAAATATATATATATAAAGATAATTAAAAGATAATATGTCTGAAAAAGTTAAATATATGAAATTCTGTAAAATGATATAAAAATAATAAACCTTGCTGCAAGAGGACATAAATAAAATGGCAAGAAAACCTGTAGAGGATTCAAAGTCTACACATATAGAATGTTCTCTTGAACATCAGAAAGAAATTATTTCAATTAAATTTTTTTTAAAATGTTATCATAAAATGTAAATAAATTCCGCAAAAAAACATATAATAATTATAAACAGAATATGCAATAACTAGATTAAAATAATATCACTTGTTCAAAATGAAGTCAAAGACATTAAATCTGTGACGAAACATTAGAAAAAGATAAAATCATTAAACATATCTTTTTAAACAGCAATCAAAGAAATATACATATATTGAAAAAATGACTAAATATTGATATATAAAGTCACTGGAAAAAGGTAATGATGTATTTTAAAAGAATGGAAAATAATAATAATAATTAAAATTATATGTCTACTACAATTGCAATATATATTCTAAAATTATTACTAAACTTCTGCAAAGGTCTTTACATTTGAAACAATTACAGAATACAACATGAACTTAAGAGTGGATCATAATACAGGAGATCATATGCAAATATTAAAGAAAGCTATAGAATAAAATCAATGAGTAGGAGTTTCCATTTTCCAATGGATTTACAAATAACAACATGCATTTGTTATTGTGATTAAAACTTGGCAAATGTCAAATTCTGACAAAAATTTATCAAAATACAACAGCAGTTTTTTAGATTATATCGTTACACTAAGAAAATTAATACTCATAAAGATATAAAAGATGATTGACATATTTCCAAAATCCTTTACAAGACAGTTTTAAGAAAGTACCAGAATTTATAAGTTTTATTAACTCAGATAATTCAGGTTTGTAAGCCAACAACTTGACATGCAAAAAAATAAAAGTAAAAATAAAAACAAACAGAGATAGTATAACTATCTGGATTTTGCAGATAATATAATTATTTTCACAGAAACTTCAGAACCACAAGAATTGTTACAAAAAGACAAAAAAAAAAAGATTAAAGCTTGTTGAGGAATTGGCAATCCTCACTGTTTATAACTTACAAGCTTAAGAGAATAGGGTCATGTGATCTATGATTCTTATTTTGACTATTTATAGTCTCTGCCTGAAGTCTTATGCAATATTATATTGCTAAGACTACTAATATATGGTATGGCTGAAGATCTATCAGCCCCATATAGCTATTTGAGTTGGATAGCTGGGTTTGAAGACATGTAGGTGTCTGAAAATTTCAGATTTTCCACTCAATAGATAACTTTTAGTTAAATGCTGGCTTTGGGTTGGTATTTTTAGATCTAGTGTCTGAACCTACCCTGACACCTCTCTGAGGAGTGCCAAAGCATGAAACCATGGTCAGGGGTTTGGGGAGGGGTTCCTGATAGATATTTTAAATGTTTTCTCTGGCTAAGCATTTAACACAAAGCTTGTCGAGGAATTGGCAATCCTCACTGTTTATAACTTACAAGCTTAAGAGAATAGGGTCATGTGATCTATGATAAATATGTTTTTTTTTAAAAGAAAAAAAATCAATAGTAATGAATTTTTTAAAAAATTATAAATACTTTGGGCATTACAATAATATTATTAAATATGAATTAAATATTTCAGAAGAAATAATACTTTAAAAATATGCCCATGAATTTGAAAAGACAAATTTCTAATAAATATATTCACATTTGTTTATGGATCTGAGCTTTGTATCTTAATAAATAAAATTTAAAAAAAAACAATTTGGACTACGAAGAGAAAAGCATAAGGACTAACAGAAATCAAAAGTAAAATTACATAAGTTAAAAGGCAAAAAGATGTTACTCATTTCATTGAAAAAGTTAAAAAGCTGAAACGAAACAGGTGTAACCATGTTGTTAGAAGTAATAATGGCAGATAAACAAGCGAAGTTCTAAACCTGTTTCCAACAAATTTTTAATTTCTTAATCCAATTAAAGGTTCTTTAGAATGGATTAAATCATTATTAACACAATTAATATTGCAGGACTACTTATGAATGTATTTTTCTCATATTTCCAAAGTATATACATTCAATTCATTATTACTTTGCAACTTTGTATAGTTTAGACTCTGGAAATCAAGGTTCATATATCATGGTTAATTGTCTTCTCCAATCTTTCAACTTCATATAAACTTCAGAGGAATAAACCATTTGATTTTTTTTTTTTTTCAAAAACTGCTTATATCTTCATTTTATCTTTCCATAAATCCAATTATAATATATTAAGGTCTTACATATTTTGGGCAGTTGGCAGTGTTGGACTTGGGATCGGGAGGTCACAGGATCAATTCTAGCATATACTATTCCAGTCCTCAAACTTCTTACAAACTCCCGAGCAATAAATCCACGCATGGGTTTTTTTTATATACTATATTAATTTTAAGTTTAGAATAAGACTAAAATTATACTATATTATATTTGTAATTTCTCTACTTGTTACATTCAATTCTCTTATAGCCAATTTTGTGTTTTTTCAATTCATTTAAATTCTCTTGTTAAGAATTTATTGCTTACATATTTTTATTTCTCTTTCTTAATATTCAATTAATAAAGATGAGAATAATGGGTTCTTACGTATTGGTCCAACAGTGAAATTTTAGTCTTCATTAATATCATAATGGTTATCTATGATTGCTAAATATTTGATAGTAGTTAATTATTTAAGTAAATTTAACTTTCAAAGATAAGTTGTTGAAGATGTCTAGAGTATTTTTATAGCTACAAAACATTATTAACTTTTAGCTACCACTGACCTATTTATGCTTTAAAGATAGCAATCTTTTGCCAGATAAAAAGTGGAGATGTTATTTACAACTTTGTTAAAAATGATTCTTTAAATCTTTGAAAGTTAAATATACTTGATTTATTTATCGAATATTTAGCAATCATAACTAATCATAAGTAACGAAGACTAAAACTTCACTGCTAGACTAATATGTAAGTACCTTGAATAGTATCTACTTGAAGACAGTGCATGATTCATTTTTATAGATGTTAGAAGAACATGTGAAAGATTTGAGTTTTAATTCAAGAAGAGTTCGTTTTTGAATCGGTCACTCTACAACTACACATAATTAAATATAATTATTTTTATAATAAAAAATTTGCTACATGTTCAAGAGAAAAAAACCTGGAGATATTTTTTTTTTATTATACAATTTCATTTTATTTTTGAAAAAAATGTAAACAACGAAATCAAAATATGCACTGTGTTTTTTGTTTTTTTTTGTAAGAGCTTAAAACTGTTCATTTCAGATTCAAACAAAAATCTCTTGTTTTTTCAGTATGATTCAGTGTCATAATGTTCCACAGTGTCAATTAATTATCTGCTAAGAGCACTAAAATAGCTTATAATTGTTGTCCTTTCAAAAAAAGAATGATTTGTAGTTGCATCGCTTAAAAATTTTTTTTATAACAATTTCATTAGGGGGTTGCAATCTAGTTTAAGAAACATAGGTGTAGGTCATAATACAAGTAAATAATATGAATTATAGCAAACATAAATACATTTTTAACTCTCATATCCAATATATCCACTATATATTTCATTAGAGTTATTTATATTAAACTAATCAAAACTTTTAACAAGCAAAAAAAAAATTATATTTAATTATGATTTTTAATTATCATACAAACATTTCTCCTAAAACAATGAAAAGTTCTTATAACTCCATTTTCTTAAAATCATTCCATAATGTAGAAATGCAAACTGAATCAAAGGCATACTTTTTCTGGTAGTCTCTGGTCTTTGCAATTATTTAACGAATATCAAAACCAGATTGTAAATACAATAGTTCTTTTTACGAAAGCTTCTAATTTGTGCTGAATTATTTTCAGCAGAATCTTAGTTTCATATAGTTTGCATATTCTTTTCTTTTTTTTTTTTTTGATATAAGAATAAGTAAATTTGATTGTTTTCAATCTGCAGGCCATTGAGTACTTTCTTAGATTAAATGGCATAAGTTGATTCTCTTTTCAGTTTCCTTCAGAATTTTTGTTGCAATGTCATCAGTTCCAGTGACCACATCTTTTGTCAACAATTTTAAGGCTAATTTAACATCTATTATTGAAGGGAGGGGGTTGTACAGGGGTCTCATAAAAACTATTTTGCTTAGGCAATTTATTGTATATTTCTTTTATATATTTCTTCCACATTTGATTTAACTGTTATAATCTGTACAAAAGCGTTATTTAGCAAATCTATATATGATTGAGCCTTCCTTTTGATTTAATAAATCCCTTTAAAAAGGTTTTGCCTTCACTTCTTTTCTTTACATTACTAATGTATCTCTGATATTTCTTATGACTTTTTTTATAATTGTTTCATTTTCGTCAAACTTTTTTCAGATTCTATTTTAAATATTAATTATTGACTGCTTTCAAAATCTCAAACTCAGTTTTCGATATTTTTCCTAAGAGCAATAATTTATGTAAATTATATCTAGGAAACATTAGACAAACTTGTCCTTTTTTCCAGTGTTATTCGAAGTTTATACATGCATAATTCATTAACTGTTCCAAATCTGTTCCTTGCGGGTTTTTGCTATTAATATTAAACTATTCCATAGACAGATGCCAAAAAGTAATCAATTTGACTCTGTTGATTCTGCCACATAAATGTACTGCAATAAAAAGATCACTGAATTTACAAAACACTTATTACATTTCTGTTTCCAAGATCATATTAACTGAATATATTTCCTTCTTTTCCATTTTCAGCTTTGGCATTTCAGTCACGAACCCCTTTTGTCAATTTCTGTTTATCCCTAATCATTAAACTTTTCAACCTATTACTCTCTTGATTGCTGGTGGACATATGATTTGTTATACTTATAAAAATCTCATATTTTTAAAAAAAAATTGTTCCGTAAAATTTTGCGGCACTATACTTTCCTTTTGGAAAAATGCTACGTCTGAAATTGGATAACATTAAATTGCATATGAATATAATTTATTTCCCTGAAAGCCATAATGATATGAATACAGATTAAGAATTACTTTGTTTCAACAATTCTGCAGTACCTTATCTTTTAAGCTTGAGTACAACAAAAAACCTCTTAGCAGGTCAGGGATGATTATAACTTGATATACTAAGAAAGAGATTCCAGCAGTTAATTACAGATAAAGACATTAATTTAATTCTATTAACTGTTACTAGAAAAAGATAGACACCCTTAATAATAGTGTTAAAATGCTACTCTTCATAATTTGATGAAAAACTGAGCATTGAATAACAGTGCTTTCTCTAATTGGATTATTTATTTATTTTAGTTTTTGTCATATATGAAGATGTTCTAAAAATGATTTTAGACAAGTTTAAAATATTAAGGGTGTTGTTCTCTTCTATACATACTACTATGTGCAACTGATTTAAGATGACTGAAATTTGAGAGTCAATGTTTATTTTTAACTCAATATTTGCATAACAGAGCTATATAGTTAGTAGAGTTTTTAAAAAAACACTGATTACTTTTATATGTATTTTAAACTATTTTTACAACCTTTTTAATTTGGCAATCAATATAGATTGCAAAAAGCAATGCTTCCAGATATGTTTCCTGTATCTCTAGAAAAGATTGAAGTACTTGAAATTTTTACACAATTTTTAATATGTATTTGCATATTTTCAATTGGTTAAACATTTATATGCTCCTTCACCTACATAAAAATAATTCATTAACAACTTGTATGTTTTTATCATGTTTGACAACTTACTAGATGAAAAGCATTCTGCATAATAGTTAATTAAGTTTTTTTTTTTTTTCCATATGTCATAGCATCGGCCGGGAGGCGAACCCTCAAGAACCGTCTGCAACCAACTACTTGCTTGCAAGGCGGCTGCGCTGACCTCTCGGCTAACAACGCTTGACTATAGTTAATTAAGTTTATTTGCATATAGTAAACTTTTATTACAGAATGAAGTGCCTTTTTTTACTTTTTAATGGCATGTTGAATAGATAATATCTGTGCTAGTGTAACAGATTCTTTTTTTTTTTTTCAATAATCCTGGCAAAATCTTTAAATCCATGTCCAGTTGGAGTGATTACAAATATAACTTCTAACCTAATAAATGATAATTATAAATATAACTTTAATTACCTGAAATAGATTAAATAATTGCTGAAGTACTGAAAAACTCCAGCGAACTATATGTATTCTGCCAGTAAACATAAAAAAAAGAATAAGCCCTACTCCTTAGCTTTGATTATATATAAGCATATCATATACTAACATATTTACATACAAAGCATGATTTATATATACTAACATAATTTCAAGGCAATTATAAGCTAAGCTATTCTGCATTTTGTTTACTGATAGTGTATATATAGGTTCACTGGGGTTTTTCAATATTTCCACATTATTTCATCTATTTCAGGTTATTAAAAAATTTATATTTACAGCTATTAACTGAAGATTAATTAAATATTAAGAGTTTGTTAAATATGAGGCTCAGCCTTTCCCTCTGAGTAGTTATAATGATTTCAGAATAGCCTATAACTGTCTTGAAATTTCGTTAGTATATATAAATCACATTCTGCATGTAAGTATGTCAGTAAATTTAGGGCTCATTCTACATTTTAAGTTTATAGACAGTTAGTGTAATATAGCTCCGTGGGAATTTTCAGTATGTCCGCCTTATTAAACGATAATTAAATATATCAAATTTATTAAGCACAAGCAAATAATATTATAATAACGTGAAAGGCTTAAACCTTCAAAACCTGCACCTTAAACATGCTAACGTACAGCCAATCAGATGTAATAATAACTGCACGTGGACCTCTTAATTCTGAAACACACCAGAACTATCAGAAAAAGATGGGACCCACCTTCTTCTATGCCTCAATTTATATATAAATAAGCCAGACTCAAGCATTTCGAACTATGAGTGTGAAACTTAAAATATCTTCACATTTAATACACTAAATATTCTATATAAATAAACAACGTGAAATTGAGACATTGAAGAAGGTGGGTCCCATCTCTTTCTGATAGTTCTGACTTGTGTTTCAGAATTAAGAGGTCCACGTGCAGTTATTATTACATCTGATTGGCTGTATGTTAGCATGTTTAAGGCGCAGGTTTTGAAAGTTTAACCCTTTCACGTTATTATAATATTATTTGCTTGTGCTTAATAAATTTGATATATTTACGTTTGTTACTATCATTTCATTAGATTTAAAAATTGCTGCGTAGTAAATTGAAAGATTTCACGTTGTTTATTTACATATAATATTTAGTGAATTAAATGTGAAGGTATTTTAAGTTTCACACTCGTAGTTCGAAATGCTTGAGTCTGGCTTATTTAAATAAAAAATTGAGGCATAGATTAAGATGGGCCCATCTTTTTCTAATAGTTCTGGCTTGTGTTTCAGAATTAAGAAGTCCACGTGCAGTTATTATTACATCTGATTGGCTGTACGTTAGCATGTTTAAGGCGCAGGTTTTGAAGGTTTAAGCCTTTCACGTTATTAAACGATAATTAATAATTGCTAACATATTTAAGGATGATGATTTCATCAAGTGCTTATAAAGGATTGTAGCACCTTTAAATTAAATAATGCAATGAATGACAAATAATGAAGAGTAATGATGACCTTTGGAAAAAATGTGCGATCTGGGATAAATGAAGAGTGCTGGCTTAGAGAGAAATGCATCATGTAGATGGTGTGCTTTTTCCCCAATGTCATTATTCATTTAGTTAAAGTGGCAAGATGTGAAATATTAATTAAAAATATACTTAAAGCTTATATTTCTTCACTTTTCACTATAATCTAGGATTAATTAAATTACTAAGTACAAATACAAAAAAAATAATAATTTAATGTCAAACTATAGTGTTTAATAAATTTAGTGCTGGCATTTCCTCGGGCATATATCTGTTATTTATATACGTGTATATAAATTCAATTTTAAATGATTATGCTAAAGGTTGTAGAATTCCATGTTAGTAGAATCAAGGACAAAGTATAATGACCAAGAAAATACTTGTTTCACTAAGAAATGACCTGAATCAAGGACAATGTACTCTCAAAAACTTCAGAGTATTAGCAAACATATAACAGAAATGTGTAAAATGAAAACACATAATTAAACAGTGGGGAAAAAAATATGATTTACATTTAAAAAAAAGAGTATTTCCTTTTGTGACTTTTTAGCTTTTGTTAAACATTAGAATTATTAAATAAAATAATTAAATAAGATAAAATTAATTTTACTATGCTTATAAAATTATTACAAATTTAATGAATTAAAAATTATATTTAAGAAAATAAATTTAAAAAAAAAAAAAAAGGATTTTAAAATTACCCTCTTCTAGTAGTTTTAAATCAGTATTTTTTATGAACAATAGTAAACTCTCCAAACAGTAGTGCCACCCAGTGCGAGCTTTAGTAATCAATGGATGCAAGGCATGTGCATAAAATCACAATCCAGAATCTATTCATCCAATATCCCCAGATTATTTTCTAGCTAATGGTTTTCATTAGTGAGGAGCCTTGGATTTGAGAGCACTCCACCTAGATCTTACTGTTAGGAGAGTTTGCTATTGTTATTAACAGCCTGTATAAGTATATGAAATGGTGATCACATGATGTTTTGTTGGTTTTATACCTATTCTGCTCATGAGATAATGGTGATTATAATTTAAAAAAAAAATAGAATTCAGATTTATTTGACTATATAAGCGAATGAGCTTGGATTGAAAACATTATTGTGTTTTCATCTTGGGCTCTTCGCTTTAAAGTTAACTAAATAGATAAAAAGTGGATGCTGGAGGATTGCATTAGATCCTAAGATCTAGGTGCAGTGCTCTCAAATCCAAGTGGCCTCCTCACTGATGAACGCCATTACCTAAAAATTAGACGGGATGTTAGATGAGTAGGCACTAGATAGGGATTTTATATACAAATCTTATTGCATCCATTGATTACTAAGGCTTGCACTTGGTGGCATTACTGTTTGGAGAGTTTGCTATTGTTTTAACAGCTTGTGTAAGCATATGAAACCATCATGTGATGTTTTAATGTTTTTATATTTTTTATGAAATGGTAATCTAATTTTTTTTTCATTTATTACTTACAATAATTGATCTACACATTCACAGAAGATAATCTATATATATATTCATAACTACCAATTAATGGAAGTGAAAAATCTGAAGTTATGAAATCAGAAATTAAACTTAGTATTAAAAACTAATTTTCTAACAATAGTTTTTGTTTACTATTGATTACAGTATATATCATATCTGAATTTCAGAATCTCAATAAACTCAACCACTGCTGAACACCATATATATTTTAGTGATTAAATAAATCAAAAAATGATAGTTACTAACCAAGACTAGACATTTGTTTGTTTTGTTTTTAAAGCAAACATCAAATACTTGAAATACTTCAATTTTTAAGTAAATTCTACTATCAGCAATTTCCAATATTGACAAGGTCACTAATTTTGATTAACTGACTAAATATTTTCACACAAAACACACTATGTAGAAAATACAAAGTACTTAATATCGATTGTAAAAGTTATTATTACATATAAATCTTTCATCTCTAGATTTAATATGTCCAATCAATGTTGAATGGATATTAATTAATCCAGTCTTTTTTTTTTCATGTGTCATAGCATCGACCAGGAAGCGAACCCATTTACCCGGGACAACTGTTTGTAAGGCAGCTGTGCTGACCTCTCAACCACCAACGCTTGACTAATCCAGTCTCTTTTTGCAGTATTTTCATTTAATGCATTATTTAAAAAGCAAACAATATGTCTGCCACATTTAAACCCGTTATCAAAAATTGGAAGACTTTAACAAAAAAAGGATGGGGGGGTGAGGGTGGGTAAATAAAACTTCACTAATTCTTGACAGACAAACTAAGCAGAAATATTTTATACTAAAACACACACACACACACTCTACATTAAGACTTTTCAGAAATTTAAAGTAGAACTAGTTCAACAAAGGTCAATCAAATTTAATATATCATTCACATTTATTACTCAATCACAGTTAATCTTTTAGACAGTCTTTTCAGACTTGATTGCAAATCTTTTAGCATCTAACAATGCCAAATATAAAGTCATCTCCTATTTGTTTATTAGTTTTATCTAGAAAAAACAAAAAAGTTCATGGTGAATAGATCAAACTCTTTATACATGTAAAACAGACATTTATACATGCAAATACAATAAAATTTATACATAATATTCATATTCATGGATAAATTGTTTAATTGAAAGCCAATTAAATCAATAAAGAGAATTTATTATTCCGTTATAACAAAAATAAATAATTCATAACCAGTTCATATCTTTTTATTTTATAAGCAAATTATATATATATTCTAAAAATTTATTTCATTCTTAAGTTATATATTTACCTAGGATTTTGATAGAATGGTAGGTCTTATATAGAATATCTAACACTTTTTTGGCAAAATACAATATTAAAACAGGCAAAACTCACTAAACGTATTGCCACACACAGCAAGCTAGAGTAATCAATGGTTGATAAAATCCCCATCTAGTGCCTACTCATCCAATATCCCCAGACTAGTTTCTGGCTTGTGGCCTTCGTCAGTTATACACAAGCATAAGAAGTGGTGGTCATGTGATGTTTATTGACTCAAAATACAATATAATAGATAACAGTAATCATTATTAATGAACTAAAGACATGAAACCCAAAGCAATTAAATATGAAATATAATCATAGAAGAAAAAAATTGTATTATCTCAAAGGATTATCAAGATACAAAATGAAAAGGTCTATGTTATAAGATAGACTTAGTAAATACTACCATTACTCTTAAGATGCATTTTGACAATACTGAATAAAATTATAATGGGAATAAATGTTAGACAACAAACCAGAAATAGTCTAACAATAATAACAAATTACTTTTGCTATCATTTGGACATTTCTAAACAAACTCAGTAATTTAGAGAATGGCATATAGGCAAATGTGTAAAGATGATTTGATTTTATATATATTCTCTTGAACTTTTAGACATTTTATACAGTCTCCTAGTTTCACACAATACCAGTAATGTAAAATATTTCTACTTTTCAAAATGTATTTTTGATCAATGAATGCAATGAAAAAAAACACTAATGTTCTCCTGATACATATGTAATAACAGTATTATAAAACTAAGAACTGAAACAATTAAGAACATTTAATACAAATCTAAATAGATTATCAAAATAAAATAATTTTATGATTTAGGGTTCTTTTTTTTTTTTTTTTTTTTTACCAAAATGCTTAACAGAAGCTAAGTAGTCAATAAAAATACTTTTTTATATCAAAAGTGATACCCAAAATGAGAGATTAACATTTTTTTTTACATTCCTAAAAGCTTATCAAATGTATAATTTTAATATAATTGCAGAATTTGATGAAAAAAATTAAATCAGTTTTTATTTTAAACCAGAAAGCAGAGATTAGTTTAAAAATCAGAAGTCTCCTTCCTCTCAAATGCTAGGAAGATATGCCTACTATATTCACATAAATCAAGAACTGTTAAGCGTTGGTGGCCTAGTGGTTAGCATAGCTGCCTTCCAAGCAGCTGGCCCGGGTTCGCTTCCCGGTCATTGCACATGTTCAAACGAATATCATGCATGCTAGTGTTACTGACCTTACAGAAGAGATAATTAACAATGATTTTAGATGCCAACCAAAATCACAGTATAAAACAAATTCCAATACCTAGATCTTACAAAAGCACATGGAGAGAAATTGCAATTTTTGACCTTTTCATGCTCACAGTTTCAGCAGTAACATAAGCTCTTCTGTTTTATGGTCTGAAAAAATGCTACACTATACTTCAAACAAATTATTATTATTCAGCTCTTTCAAAATGCTGTTTTATCGATGGGTCTCTCATTTCAGCTGTTGCTATGGTTGTTAAAGAGCCAAAGACACCAAAATGTATGGGTACTCAATTGGGTTCAGACCCATATGACTATATACGCTATTGAGCTTAAATTGAAAACATTGTGTTTTCAATTTTATTCTCGTAGTTTTGTAGTTAAGTGGAGATAAAAGGTGGCTGCTGGAGGGTTGCATTAGATTCTAAGATCTAGGTGCAGTGCTCTCAGATCCAAAGCTCCTCACAAGCCAGAAACTAGTCTGGGGATATTGGATGAGTAGGCACTAGATGGGGATTTTATGCACAAGCCTTCTGGCATTATTGATTATTCTGAATGGCACTACTGTATGGAGAGTTTTGCCTGTTTTAATAACAGTTATGTGCTAGCATAAGAAATAGTGATCATGTGATGTTTAGTGGTCATACAAGAATCCTGGCATGACTAATCCATATTAAATAAATTGACACTTTCCTTTTCATTTTGGAAGATATTTACCCTCCATAATATAAAACACTTCTCACATTATTTGTAAGTAATACAGTTTTATATTTGAAAAATACATTTAAAGTTAAAACTTTATATATGTTTTTTTTTTTTAAAAAAAAAAATATTTAAAATATAAGATTAAACTTACAGCTGACTTTTTTTTTTTAGGTTGCGATTTCAAAAATGTTTCGGGATTATTTTTCATATCATTGGAAATAAGATGGGTTTTTTTTAGATTTGAAGTTTGGTATTACATATGCTAGGTGTTTACAATGGCACTAAATGTCATATTATACTGAGGGGTAGTATGTTTTTAACGGGCATGAAGTGCTGTAATAAAAACTCACAAATGACAGCCCAAAGTGCCATATTATGCTGGAGGGGGAGGGGAATGTTTTTGATGGCGCAAAGTGCCGTAATAAAGTGCTATATTAAAAACTCATAATTATCTGTTTTCATGTATTATCATGATATGTTTTTTTTTTCTTTTTCCATAATGAATATTTCTTTCCTTTTTTTTTTTTTTTTAGATATGAAGTTTGGTATTACCCATGGTAGGACATATTACTTCTGTGATGTACTATTCTAAGTTTGAAATATCTTTAAAATAATGCCTCAGCAGGATTTGTGGAAAAATTTTATCAATTAAGTTTGTCAGCACATTTCTTGAAAGCGTTATTTTAAACACACCACAAATTTAAAATAAGGTGCCACTGGAAATGTCATAGCAAGTATAATACCAAAGTACCAAATTTATTAACGTGATCTTTTATACTGAATTTACCTCTAAGAACTACATCTATGTATATTATTTTTCCTAGGCTTTAGGTTTTAGATTTACATTTATAGAGGTGAATATAATTTATAACTTAAACAAAACAAAATATCAAAATAATCAAGATTGCTTTACTTTATAAACGGAAAATCAATCGTCATTTTACAAATTGTTACACTTTGATTTACAAGTGTGAAAATTACTCCACCCACAACTATGACTTCATCCATTATAAATAAATATAGTAATGATTATCAATAATCATTTATTAAACTAGAGATTTTATACAGTAAATAACAGCAAGGACTTTAGACAATAAATTAACAGAGAGAAAAAACATTCAAGCACTATAAAATGCTAAAGATAATAAAAAATCATATAAACTCCTACTTCTTGTTTACAAAGTGAATAAAAAACTAAAAACATATTCATCATATGCGTATGCTACATTTGTAAAGAAAAAATATATTGAACTCAAAAAAGACTTTATAAATGTCGATTATACATAAATTTACTATTTATTTATTAAATAGACTCTATCCAAGTCAAAACCAAAACTTTTTTTTTAAAAAATCGCGTTGCTTAGTTTTAAAAAAAAATCAAATAAAACCTATCAATCAATCTTAATTATGGAAACATGACCTACATTTGTTAACTTTTAAGAAAAAAAATTAAAAATAGAAAGTCGGTTAAAAACTGAGCAATTAAAACTTTTAAAAACTTTTTTTTTTTTTACAAATATATCACGCAACATATTCTCCCTTGTTAACAGAAAAAAAAAAACTAATGCTATTAGGAAATCATTAAAATGTTTACATTATGTATATCATCATCATCTTCAATCATTATCGATTTACTACACGATCAAGATCTCTCCAAGTTCAATCCATCTTCTCCGATCTCCAGCTTCTCTTCTCCACATCACTCCAACAAACTCTCTTATTTCATCCATCCATCTCACATGTGGTCTTTTTCTAGGACTTTTACAACTCTTGGAATCCTATTTAAGACTTCAATTGTCCATCTATTATCATCGCTTCTAATAATATATGTCCAGCCCGACTCCATTTCAGTCTCTTAATTATGTATATAAAACAAACATGAGAAAAAAATCCTTCATTGGCTTTGAATTATTTCTAAAGTGATAGAGTTGGCAAATTCAAAAAGTAAAATAATTCCTGTATTGATTCTCAAATGAGGAAGATTAAATTAAGCCTATATTGTCACAATGCTATTATTGGAATACTAATAATTAAAAAACCCTAACCAATACAACTGATTTTCAGATAACAGCATGAGGATTTATTTATCTTTAGATAAAAAAAATATATTTACTATAGATATAACCAGGATAAAAATCCAAAATCTTGATATAGACTTGATATTCAAAAGTTGCTAATAACCAGATTTCATAATAATACTAAAAAATCATTTATCACAAAAATGGTTGAAAAATAATTAAATTATATTTTTTTTATGACAGTATCAAATGAATCCATTACAATTAGATCATAGCTTTAAAAAATCATCCTCTATTTTCCATAGTACAAATCCTTAATTATCATTTATATTAGTTACATATATTTAACACATAAAAAAAGAATGAAACCATAACGTTTACTTTGTGGTTTCACATTGACAGAAAAAACAAAAAAACAGAATCCATTTCTTAATCTTAATTCATGATAACCTCCGATCTTATCTTCCCTATCTACTATAACTTTCTAATCCTATATATCATTCTTTTTTTTTTTCAATTCTGTTATCTATTCCAATCGCTTCATCAGTTTTCTAGTGTGCACTTACAGCTAAATAAAAAACAAATAACTTTTAATTTAATTATCCACAGACTAAAAAGCAGAATTGATTTCTTAATCTTACTTAATTCATGATTACCAAAGATCTTATCTTCCCTACCTATTACAATTTTCTAATCTCACATATCATTCTTTTCTTTCTCAATCCCTTCATCTATTTCAATCACTCCACCACAGTTCTCTAGCTTGGATTTCCAGCTAAGTAAAAAATGATTAGAAGCTTTCAGTATAATTACCTACAAATTATTATTTAAAAAGCTTCTCAATCCTCAGTTAATGCCCCTTCTATAATAACTATTGTTATAACCAAAGCAGTAATTATTATGATCTTTCATAACTTTTTCCCTTATCCTTCCACTAGTGTACTGTAACATTTTTACTTCATCTTTAACCTAAATTCTCAATCTTTTCTGGCTCTAAAATTTCGTGAACTTATCCATACAAAGTATTTTTTTAAATAGAAAGGGTTTTCAATTCAACAGTAAAGATTGGATCAATGCTCTAGATATTAGAAACAGTGTTCCTTTTGAAATAGTTGTACTGTTGTTTTCCTCAACAAACATAATTCCCTTAAAAATGCTTGAATATTTTTCTTTTTTATTCTTAAATCTGTTTATTACAAGCATAGTTAAAAATATTTTACTATAATACAATGCAAAACAGTATTAGTTTAGCTACGTGCCCATACACTTAATAAATCCTATAATCTCAGTAATAATTTAAAACATAAAATGTTTAACTCTAATATATAAAACATATAGATAAAAGATAGAGGCAAAAAAGTACAAGAAAGGTAAGATAGTCAATTACCAGTTGGTGAGTGTCTATATTTTTCTTTCCTTGTTTATTTTTTTTATCTTCTCACTAAAAAAAAAATTTAGATATCTATTTTCTAACCAATAAATGGATAGTTACTTTAGGTTGCTTATGAGTTAGCTATCTAATTAAAATCCTAAATTTGTGTGGGATTTGTCAGATATTTGAAAAAATTTCCAATCTAATTCAACCTCACTTATACAGAATCTTCAATAACAGCAAAACCTTATTACTTAATTTATTATTTCTTTTTTTTTTTTAAAAAAAGCTCTGATTTTACATTGCTAATAAACATTTAATATATAAAGTACTTATTTTTGAAACAGAAAGTAGTCATGTGATGCATTAAGGGCTAATTATCCTTGATTATCATTCACTAAACTATATAAAAAAAATTGATAATGATTAAATAATATTACTTTTTCTCTTTGTTTGTATGATAAACTTCACTGAAAGTGTATTTAGGTTATAAAGAAGAAAGAAACCATTTCAGTTACTCAGACAGCCAAACATTTTCAAATTTAAATGATTAAATACTTTAGACCATTAAAACTTAAGACTAAGATAGTTTTTTGAAAATAAAATTTTCAAATAGATGGACTGGTAACTATTTTTTTTTTCTGTAAAATATTTTTTAATAGAGGGTTTCCTTTTATCTAAGATGTGTGATTCAGATTTGTATTTTTAAACTCCCGTAGCACTATTGAAACTGTAGCAGTTGGTTGTATTCTATTAATATCACATATATACAACTACATAAACCCATCTATAATTTAAGCATTTATATGAAAATATTTTACACTCATAAAATTTTAAATACAGATTTAAAGTTTCAGTAATAAGCACAATGTTGAGAATCATGTACTTCATGTGTTCTAGTTTTTTCATAGGAATATTGTATTTTATCACATCATTTTTAAATTCTTTTAGAATATTAGTATTTAATTATACATTTGTAAAAAGGCAGTTATTATCTAGCAATAATTAAGCACTTGAACACTGTCACATACAGATTGCTATTATTTCCACCCAACGTCAAATGATATATATATATTGTGAATGATAATAAACCAACATATTCTTATAATACCATTAGTAATTGGAAGCATCAAAATTATTTTTTAAAAATTATATACAAAAATGTTATTCTAATACAATTTTAACTCTGCAGAAGTTTCAGACAAAACAAAATGTACCAATGGTAGCGAGTACCTGATAGATACATTTATTAATATTATACGCTAAAATGCGAAAAAACTATATAAATAAAAGCGCTGCAAAATTGCCCTTATTACATTTCCATAATAAAATACATGATTTTTTTTTTTTAATTACAATCTAAAAATTATTAAACAATGAATACAAAATGTAAAGTCATGGTCAAAAAAAAATTGTGGCAGAAGCTCCATGCATCCACGCATCCAACATTCATTAGTAGTATGTGCTGAAATGTGGGGAAAAAATTTTTAATGCTACAAATTTGTCATTATATTTATATAATGAAATATGTGGAACATGGATTTTTTTTTTCCATTTATTTTCAAATACAATGTAAAAATTATCTTCACAACCATAGCAACGATGATTTTTGGAGATCACGGTATCTCTCAAATACAATTTACTAATGAACGTCACACTTCATTATGAAACACGTACTATAACCAAACCGATGGTTTACACATATTATAATTCATCAATAGTCACATATAAATGTACAGTTAACTTTAACACTGAACATACGCATTCAATAGATGCAACAATATTTAACAAAAGGAGTTTGTATCTCTTAGGTCACAACCATATCCTCCGGAAAGTTAAAAAATAGAAATTGAGAATAAAAATTATAAAAAAACGCAGTATTTATTGTGAGTACCATCTTCCTATTTTGTATTTCATTATTTTATGACGTAACTTACATTTCAAATAGCAAATGGCTATTGGTGATACTCAAGTTTTATTGCTTGGTTTTAGTATTATATTGCCTAACGATTCCGATGTATTTTGGGGAGAAATTTAACATAATGTACATTTTATAAAAGATATTTTGGCTAGCGGATTTTTAACAATAAAAAAATTCAGTAAAAGCAATTTTTTAAAAAGGGGGGAAAAATCTTACTATAAAGTTATAAATTAAATGAAATACTAATATTCTATACACAAATTTTGAAAACATTACAATCTTTTACATTTTATTACAAAGTAGTAAAATAAAATAGAATTTTTTTTATTTTAAGATTATTTAACATCGAACACCTTTGCTTTTGTAAACAATCGTGCTATGCAAGTTTAAGCTAATTTAATAAATAGACATTCTTATTGAATTTTTAATTATTTTAAACATTTTGCTCAAATATTTCATAACTGTTAAGATACCTAAATTTTACTAAAACTTTCAAGTAAATTACCTAATAAATTTATTAAGCCATTTAGTTCTGACATTTCTGTAAATAAAATATTGATAACTTCAATAATCAATAAATGTAATTGTATTTCTCATCCTTTAGTAAAATCAATTCACTTCATCGGAAAAAACTCTTCAACTCATTCTACTTCATCCTGAATCAATTTTGAAAAATAAAATAAAAATCAAAAAATGTCTCATGAATTCACATATATAGTACATATGCCTAACCAATGTGCCTAGAGTCCCTTTAATTTTAGTTAGCTGCCACCTATCTGTGAATTAATAAATGATAACTTTTAAGTTACTATATTTTTGATTTAAACAATCATAATATAAAAATTTTAAATACCTCCCCCTCCACGAGCTTCGTAAACATTCTGTACACAAAACAAATAAATATACATCAAGAGTTAGTCATTTGGGAGAATGGGTGGTGTTCAAGCACCAAAAATGAGACTAGGTTTTGATCCAAGATCTAAAGTTTTTGAATCCACCACTCCAATGGTATGGTAATGAACATCATTTATACAGTTAATGCACAAATAGGTTTCAACTATTACCATTATACTTTATTCTAACTCTTCTTAAACCTCAGCTTTCAAAATTTTCTAACTTCATTACCAAGATAAGAGTACAAACTCTCCATACAATAGTGCCACCAAGTGCAAGCCTTTGTAATCAATGGTTACATCTATTGGTTATAAAAGCTTTCACTGGTGGCACTACTGTATGGATGATGCTCTTATTAACAGCATGTGTAAGCATATGAAATGGTAATCGTGATGTTTTGATACATTTAATTTTATTATGCTAAATCATATCTGCCTGTACTTATTGATGCACTATCAGAATTTCTGACAAAGTATGTTCTCCCCATTACTTATTTTATTATTGTCTAATATATTTACAATAATTCTATTATTGCTTAAATATTTACCTTAAAATTTATACATAAATTTCTTAGCTTTTCTTTTTTCCTTATATCTCTTTTCAAAGTAGTCAGTTAAATTATTAGTTTTATCAAAAGCCTTTTTAGATGTAAAATAATAATATCAGTCCTGCAATTACCATATCAAGAATATAAAAGAAAGTTGATTGAGCAATTTTAAGTTTTTCATCTGAGAATTAATCCAAGAACTTCAGCATTTAAAAGAGCGATTCTTACTATAAAGCTCAACTATACAGTGTGTTAATCAATGACTAAATTAAAAAAATGAAACATTTATATATATTTATTTCTAAATACTATTGATTTCACCAATTCCTTATTTCATTTTTTCCCCCATCTCACAGAACATCCTCATTCAAATATGTTACTTATAATTATAATTGGAGGTCAGATGAAAGAAGAATTCTCTTGGAATTCTTTTTGATGACTGAATGAATGGTATTGATAAATGAAAAGTAAAATTGTATTTGCAGGTTTATTAAAACGATTCGTCAACTATTCTGTGATATGATTACTCCAATCTCCAAAATTTATTCTTTAGAGATATCCTATGCATTCACTTGAACTATATTCTAAAAGTTACTCATTTGGTAATAAAAATCTAACTTTGCTTCAAAAATCTTTTCAAATTATCAGCATCTTTTTTTTTTTTTTTTTTGGGGGGGGTCTTTTTTTTTTTTTATCTTATAACTAGTAAGTAGTACTCATTTGGGGGAGGGGGTGTATATTCTTAGAGCTTTAAAAAAAAAAAAATTCAATTTTTACTAAATGATTTTTACTTTGTTAAGAGAAAATAAAATATGAAAACTTGTTGTGCAAATATCAACAATTTTAAATTTTCTGCTATATAAAACTTAAAAATTCCTCTTTAATATTCTCATTCAATTTCCCAAATAAAATTTTTGTTTTAATTCTTACTTTTTTCAGTTATCAGATAAATACTTGTAAATGTTACTTGTTTCTACTCCTTCTAAATCAGTTCTTATTAATTTCATTTTGACTCATTACCCTAATGTTCTCCATTTACAATTTTCACTTTTAATGGCAAAATGACTCATACTTGTTCCTTCATTATATCCCAAGACATAAAAAATAACAAAATCCCCCCCCCAAAAAAAAATTCCTATTTTTTGTAATTAAAATTAACATTTCTATAATCAATTATTATTTCTATAATTACATAAATCATCAATTTTATTATTATTTATTATCCTAATTTAGGCTTATAGTTTTTTTTTTTATGTGTCAAAGAGTAGGCCAGGAGGCAAACCCTGGGACAACTGCTTGTAAGGCAGCTGTGCTAACCACTCGGCCACCAATGCTATGTTGTTTTAATCTTACCTCAATTAGTCATCATTTGCAAAACCATTTTTGGTTTTCTTTCCTACTATTGTAGCTATGCTATTCTCTTTATTCTCATCTTCCAAACATGTCTAAGATCACTTAATGAATAATATTTTCGTAGTATAATTTTCACTACACTATTCTCACGCAAAGCAGGTACTGGTTTCTATCTGTTTCTAGATCTTATGAAGGAGTGTAATCCTAAACATATAACCAAAAATATAAAAAAAGAAGTATGATCCTCAAGATGCACATTTCACGCTGAACCAGCACTCATCAGTTGGCCCAGATCACATGTTTTGGTCATAGGTTTATGATTACACCCCCTACAAGATGTTAAAATAGAAACCAGTTCCTACTTATATGATAGTGGTGTAGTGAATATTACACTACAGAAATATTCATTAATTGGATAATCTTCTAGAATGGCTAATGAAAATTATTATGTCTAAGATCAGATTGTCCTCACATTTATTTCGCATAAGTTAATATATATGCATATTTCATTTCATTTTTTGGATTACACTAAATTCACTGATTTTAAAAACAAAAATATACTTGAAATTTATTGAACTGTAAATAAAATGAAAAAATAAAAAAACTGAATAGTAAAAGATTCTTGCGTTGTTAGCCGAGAGGTATCGCAGCTGCCATGCAAGCAAGTAGTTGGTTACAGACGGTTGTGGGTTCGCGTCTCGGCAGATGCTATGACATATGGAAAAAGATTATATCTACAAAAAATGGTAATAATGCTGGGAATGAAAAAAGAAAAAGAATAAAAATAGCCATTAGATTGAGAGAAAAATTATATGTTGATGTTTTTACAAATAGGAAAAAAACATAATACTGTAAATAGGCACAAAGAAATGATTTGCGGACATGTTTTTTTTTTTAATAGGTATATAAATTTTAATGATATATATCTAAAAAGAGTAATGCTTGGTGAATATTAATAGTTTCAATAATTTCAATATATATATATTATTAAGCATATTTTCGGGAGTAACCATATTCAATAGAATAAATTTATTACCAATGTTTCGATAATACTTATTTTCTACTGGGTAAATATATATATATTATAATAATAATTACATGAATATAATATATAGAATTGTTTCACATGGTTGTTATAACACTTGCTCTCCACGCTTTAGATACTGGCCATCACATAGACCTCCCAAATACCAAAATCATATCCACATGCAATAACCATGATGAAAGAGTATTTAGAGAAGCTATAGAAATTTTTAAAAACAAAAACTGCATTAATAAATGTGATGAAACAATAAAATTACGAATTACTTAGAATAATTTCTTAACGCAAATAAATATAAAAATACTGCGAAGTGTAAATCGGACTATTCAACAAACCACATGAAACAATTCTATATAATTTACCCATGCCATTATTACTATATATTTTTTCACCTAGTAGAGGATAAATGTTATTATGGATAATAAATTTATTTTATTCTATTAAACATGGTTACTCCTGAAAACATGCTTCCTAAAAAATGTTTCACCCGTGAAAATTCATTTCAATATATATATATATGTAAGAAAACACAAGACATGAATTTTACCTCTCAATATATTTTTATATTTGATATAAATTAAAATGAATAATAAGTGATAACTTGTTGTTTTTCAATAGTTCTTTGTTCTCAGTATGGCTGTAGAAATTGTCTGGAAAATATTTACTAGTAATTGTTGGTGCTAAAATTCAATGAAGATGAGTAATTAATTGTATGAATATCTGAAGAAAGTACTAATTAAATACCAAAAAAACCCATGTAAAAAATATTCAAAATGGTGTGCTTTCAAAAAAAAAAAGTACGTAAGTTTTAGTGACACCCTTACTGGAAGAAACAAAATTTGGGAGATATTATTAGCGCGTGGGGGGGGGGGACGACTATAAAATGAAAACAGATTGTTCCATATAAACACAATGAAGGGAGGGTGCTAATACTAAAAAAAAAAACCTCCAACAAATAATTTTTACTCTTAAAAAAATAATAATAATAATAATAATAATAATAATAATAATAATAATAATAATAATAATAATAATAATAATAATAATAATAATAATAATAATAATAATAATAATAATAATAATAATAATAATAATAATAATAATAATAATAATAATAATAATAATAATAATAATAATAATAATAATAATAATAATAATAATAATAATAATAATAATAATAATAATAATAATCTATTTATTACCCAGAATTGAAATCTAAATGTGATAAATTTATTTCACTAGTTAATGTTTATTCAGATAATACTAATGGCAAACTATAAACCTCCACAAAATAAAAAAGTAAGATACCAACAATGTTATAGACTGAAAATATAACAGAAATACAAATATGACAAAATTTGATAATCTGACACATAATTTGTCATTAGGATATACCAATATGAGTCCAGAATTAGTTTGACCCATGTGTGCACCAATAATCGAAGTATTTGAAAGAGTAGCTGAAAGTATTTATCTTTTCATTTGGATTCTGGAACATTGTACTTAGAAAGACTAAAAAAATTACACTCACTATTATTCAGTATAAAGAAACATTTTATCTTGTAAGATAAAAAGATTGTCACAAAAACATTAAATAAAAACATATGTAAATTATACATCAAAAGATCACAATCTATTAATAGAACATATAAAACACACATCAAAAATCCAGTTGTGGTTGATTATTGGGTCCTCAGTGATTTCACCTGTTTATAATAATGTGATCAACTTCATTTTAATGTCATTCACACACGTGCATGCAACATTTTTTTAATTAAAATTATTTTGCTTGCTATCATTACGTATCCGAATTTCTAGTGCATATTGTATATATATATATTTGTCATTTATTAAAGTTTTTACTTCAGAAATAATAATGAAGTGATAAAATAATGGTAGGTGCCATATAATTGTAAATAACAAAAAGAATATACGCACACATATAACTCTATTACTAAAGAATGATCTAATAAAGACAACTATTGATTTTTCTCTTCTTTCTGTTGGATATTATATAATAGTTGGAGCATTAATAGATGTAATTGTTTTTTTCCACTTTTGAAGCTAGTCACATATTTGTAGGATCAATAACAGATTAAATTTAAGTTATCTTGATCAAACTGCATGCAACCTTCAATATCAATTGACAACTTACAATTTTTATATAAGATGTATTCTTTAGATTCTATTACTATTAATAATTGCACTAGCTTGGTTTCTATGACAATAAACAAGACCTACAAATGAACTGCTGACATATTTCTAAAAGAAAGACAATCATACGTTTGTAGTCTGCATTATAAATATGAGAGAAAAAAAATCAGTAATAGCAAACTGTCAGTTCATAATGCAATAATAAACATAAAATTTTAACATCTAGAAATAAAAAATAAAAATACTTTTATTTTAAATATTTACTTTTTTTAAAAAAATGTGTGTACAAAAAAAAAAAGTGGATTACCGGAATGAAACAGTTGAAATCCAATCTTATTTAAATTAATGAACTGCTTATGTGGCTGGTAAAACTTTAAATGTTTTATGTATATTTTTAAGTAAAAATCAATGTTTCATCTGACAGTGTAATAGTTCATTTTGAATAAGAGTAGATAAGGCAACTGTTTTTACCTTGATTTTCACAGACAGTAGAATAAGCATTAAAGCTATGAATGGCTAATTTTAGCACAGTAATCCCAAATCAAATATGAATATGGAGATTACTTCTTATTCTACAAATCAATTTAACAAACCATCATGCAATATTAAAATTAATATAGTATTATTTAGCACATATTCCCAATTCAAATGTGAAAATTAAATTTATTTTTTATTTTCACAAATTAAATTAATAAACAAACATGAAATTTTGAAATATTTCTATCTTATGTTTTCTCTGGTGCCTCTCCTATTTTTGTAAACTCATTTATTAATATACCTGAAATATTTTGTTTGGAGAGATTTCCCTTCACTCTCCTGAAGCTACCTGTAGTATTATTTTGCCAGTTTTGTATTTATTTGACAATAGAAACTAGAATTAAAATAATATTGATTCATTCGTTTTAAAAAAAATTAGATGTCAATATTCTTTGGATTAAAAGTTCTTCAACAAGATGAAAATCTTCCCTCAACAGCATTCCCTCAACGTGCTGATCGGTAGATTTCCATTATTTAAAAAAAAAAAAAAATTTAGACTTTATTTTGAAAATAAACGTACATTCCTTACCAACTAATGATTTCTTGGTGAATAAAAGAGGCTTTGACAAAATATACACTGAATGTCAAATGTGCAGTGGTGAAAGTGAAACCTGCAGCACTTCCTACATGGGTGCAAACAGATCGTTAATCAACTGTTGAATATCATATAAGGACAGAACTTTCAATATTCAAGACTGTATTCAGGCTAGTGTTTTCTCAGCAATGACTCTCTGCCATGCTGAATTAATCACTGTGGATCCTTAGGTGCAATGTCACGTTTGGTAGAAATTCAGGGAATCTACTTAATGATTTGTTGGGTATTATTAAAACATTAAAAGCATGGGACTGCAAAGTTTCCTTTGCTAAAATGGAAGCTATTAAACATTCCTGTATCACAACCATCCTCAGCAAATTTGTAAAAATCATCATTATATAACAATTATGGGTTTTTTTTCCATTAATTTGTCTGTCAAATGTCTCTAACACCAATTATATTGGTCATATCCTGTCACCTAAGTTGCAAATTATTATGTACCTATTTTTTTTTTTTATTGGATGAATAAAGTTCATAATTGAATTTAGAAAATGAATGAATTTTTCTGTAGTTTATTTAAATATTTACAATTATTTTTGCAAAATATTTGTATACTACTTAATAAAAAAGAAATATTCTCATTCGAATACGTTTTATTTTAAAAAATACATGTTAGGAAATTTACAGCAATGATGAAATGGAAATTCACAATCAGTAATGGCCTGTTAAAGACTGCAGTTACCAGTTTTTATGCTATTTTAATAATTATAAATACAATTTTAAACTTTAAAACAGAATTTCAAACTTCATATTGACTTAATAAAAATTCATTTATGACAATAAAGTCCAATCAATAAAGATTTGTTAATTTACTTATTTTTACTGACATTGCAGTAATCACCCAATATAAAAATAAAAAAAATCATCATTATGTATTTCACTTTTTTTTTTTTTCCTATATATGTAAAGTTCAAATATGACTTTTTGCAATGTTTTTCATTTTGAAAACTTACATGGTTATTTATACAGAATCTTATTTTATTGGTAATTGTTTTTGTCCACAATAAAATGTTTTTAATTAATATTAATATTCTTCTTTTTTTTTTCATAAGCAAAATGCGTTAACTTGGAAGTGAACCCGGGCCCAGCTGCTAACCATTAGCCACCAATGCTTGACTAATATTAATATTCTTTTCATCATATTTTCAATAAAAATACAATAATTCTCTTACTACTTATATAAAGCTAAAGCTTTAGTACATGCGCCTTGAATGCTTAATTTTTTTAGCAAGAGAGACCTCTACAAATCATAACACGAGATTCGACTTTATAAAGATAAGATAAGAATTTATTAGCTTCATACTCCCAAATCAAAATGCTTTAGATTTGCCTATATAATTAAGAAAAATAGGTTAGAGATAAGAGGGTCCCTCTTATCTTTATAAAGTCGAATCTCATGTTATGATTTGTAGAGGTCTCTCTTGCTAAAATAATTAAGCACTCAAGGCGCATGTACTAAAGCTTTAGCTTTATATAAGTATTATGTGCTGACATTGCGCTTAATAAGAATTAATATTTATAACTTTAAAACAATTCTCTTAGCATTTTTTTTTCCGAGTACAATTATTTGTCTTCTACTTTCAGTAACATGTTAATATCATTACATCATTTAAGAAAGAATAATTTTATAATCCCAATCCTTTATCTTTTCTCTTAATTTCACATAAAAAAATATTTTACAGTAAATATATTTTCATGATATGAATTACAAAAACCTCACATAGCAAAAGATATATTTTAAATACCATTCAATTCCAATTACTATGAGTTATTTTCTTTGCCCTACTTCTCAAATAATTATGGATACTCTTTTTTCCTTAATATCATCGGCCAATTACTTTTCCTATTTCTTGTCCTTTACAAACTCATTTATTACAAATTTTGTCAGTCCTCATACTTAATCTAATTTCTTTGTAAATATTTTCATCAATAATTAATCATTACACTTTTTTTAACACTTCTACAGTTTTAACCATATCCTTACAACTTATTTATTCATTCTTTTTCAATTCCACATCTCAGAAATGTCCAACTCTCTCTCTTTTCACAACATCCACATCTCTGTTCCATATAAAACTCAATACAAACAGAAGATTCAACAAACATTTGATAAAGGACAAAAAAAAAAATCTATTCTTATTAAGAAGCTATTTCATTATTTCCCTTATTATTCTAATTTCTATATTATTAGTTCTATTAATAATTAATCAAACTTATAATTTCCTAACAAACTAACAATCATAATCTTTTACTTCATCTATTTTCAATCTCACAGTTTTCGATTGATTTATTTTCATTCCATTTAAAAATTTGTTATACTTTTTTTTTTTTAAGTGTCATAGCATCGGCCGGGACGCGAACCCGCAACCCGGGCAACTGCCTGCAAGTGCAAGGCAGTCGCGCTGACCTCTCGACCACCAATGCAAATTTGTTATACTTATTGTAATTATCTATATGTGATATCATTATTATCAACAAATACTACCCTACCTCCCAAAATACTAATTCCAGCTTTAAGAAAACAATTCATTTAGCAAACAGTCTAAATAAATGTGAAACAAAATGATGAGACATTTTTTCTATAAATAAACTTTTCAATAGGAAGACTATTTAATTTTAAAACCAACTGAATTTTATAGAAATTTCTTAAAAGACATCTTCTAATCTAAAAGCAATTCAAATACCTCCACATATGGGATAAATATTTTATTTACAAACAGTACTTTCATATGAACAGTTTTTCACTAATAGGAAACTAGTATTAATCATTTGAAGTTATACATCACTTAAAAATATAAACAATGAGACTTGATTGAAGCTGTACATCACTTACAAATATAAATAGTGAGTCCTGACTACCCAATATATTCATGACCAATAGCTATTTAGATAAATGAAATAGTATAATAGACAAATCGGAATTAGTGATGACAAAAAAAGAAAATTGAATAAAAATTCTAGCAAAAGTTTGCAATTTTTATTAGTATTGTTAAATATTCATTATACAGTCATGGTACACCTGGGTCTCGTTTTACGCGATAGATAGGTTCCTCAGAAAATACGCGCAAACGAAATCGCGCAAAAATAGATGTAACTTACATTGAAAAAGGGGGGATGCGGTCTGTGATTTTTCAAGATACGCGTAAAAGCAAAGCACCAATGTAAAATTACTTTAAAATTCGCGCAAAAAAAAAATAAGGAAATAAAATATGATTAATAAAAAATTTCAAATTTGAAAAAAATTGATACAAGACAAACTTTTTTTAGCTATAATATTTAATTTTATTCAAAATAATATATTTTTATGCATAATTTACAGTACAGTAATTTACATTTTTTTATACACGTTTTAATTATTATGATTTTCTGGTGACAACCTAATTAGTAATTAATCTTTGAGACGATGATTTTATTAATTGTTTAAGAAGCTCGCGATATCCAGACATACAAACATTTAGCTCTCATTGGAATTTAAGAGCACGTTAATGATTAGTGTCATTAATAAAAAAATAATAATTGATTACGTTCTTTTTTAAAAAGCAAAAACAGAATGTAATTTAAAATGCAAAATTAGCACGCACAATGTTTGAACAAATTTACATTATATTCCTTGTAAAATTTAATGTGTATACATAAAATGTGGAAATCATGATTTTAATTTCATTATTGCATAAAATCTTACTATTATAAAGCACTACATTCAAATATCAGCCTTTCACGCTAATTGTGCATACGCTTTGCGAGTGTTAATAAGCGTGAAAGGCTGATATTTGAATGTAATACAATTGTTTACATACACTATATAAAATAAATGCTTATTATAAAGCACTGAAAATATTGAAATTACTAAGATGAAAGTCGAATTCCAATAATGTGCTATTACTTTCAATATAACATAAGTGCGCGAAATTTATTATTTAAAGTAATAGCGCATTATCGGAAATCGACTTCCGGTGAAACACGAATCGCGTAACTTCAAAATCGTGTTAAATAAGTCCGCGTAAAAAGTGACCCAGGTGTATTTATATTAAAATGCACTTTAAAGAAAAAACTTATTTATAGTAGCTAAATAAAAAAAGACATTCTATTAAATTATATTTACATAACATAAAAAATAAATTTGGTATACAGCATTATACAACAGTCAACAATAATATAATAAATAAAACTAGTCTCTGAGTTTGAACCCCAAGAAACTTGTAAAATGCATATACTTAAAAATCATATACATACAAAGAATAAATATAATTGAGCAAATAGAAATAACTTTTCCCTGACACCTAAAAATTATATAATGTAATTTCAAAATACATATATATGTATTTACTTAATAACAAAGCCAATGCAATGGTGGACACCATGTCATGTAACCAGGTGGTTGGTACCTAGCCTAATGTTTCCCAAGTCTCTGGGCTTGAATCCCAAGGAAACCAGTAAAACACATATACTGTGAGGCAAAAATCATATATACACAAAGAATAAACGTAAATGAGCAAATGGATTTATTTGATTTTTCCTTTTTAATGTGTAAAAAAAAAAAACAAGGCAGACTCAGCAACATTATATTTGTTTGTTTACAAACAAACCACGCCCTCAGGTGGTTTCAACACACTAATATAAAACTACCCAATGCTAAATGTATAGAAAATTTTTAACTTTATTTAAACTTTCCAAATACATCAACTTGTTACTAATAACACACAAATAGACAACAGAGATTAGTAATTACATGTTTCGAGTAGTATTATTCTCCATTCTTCTTCAGGTGTTGCTGGCCTATTAACCTGTGTTGTCTATTTGTATGTTACTACTAAAAAATTGTTTGTATTTGGAAAGTCTAAAATTTTCTATGCATTCAACATTCACTCATAGATGATGGAAATAGTCCAATATATCACATCTATTAAATTATCTAATCTCTGATTTTCACCACTCTACCACTGTTCTATGTTCAGCAACCACTTCCCTCCAAAGATGCACCCTCAAGTGACCAACCACCCAACTCACTTTAATCAGACCCCGTCGACTGAGCCACTCTTCTTGAGTTCCCCATCCCACACATCAACTTCAGATACACACTGTGCACTGAAGCCATCAATTTCCACAACCACCCAGCCATCTACGCTAAATAACCTTCACACAGTGCAACAAACATCCAGTCCAGTCTGTCTGCAACATCCCTCTGTGTGCAACATACTGGATCAGTACCCAAAAACCAATCAAGCCAAATCCACCACTACCCAAACCCATTAATCCACCTGATCGTGAAGAAGTGTATAGCCACAGGAAACACTCAGATATACTTTTAATTCACTTAACCAAACTAACACACATGCAATCTCTAGAAAGAAACACTAGCAGAAACAGAAAGAATTGCAAGACAATATCTACCACACAGACAACCAATAGTGACACAATAAACCAGGCTATTGACTCACCCAATTTTGCCAACAGAAACATTTACCAGAAGACATGGAAACAGTACCGAGATAGTAATGAACTTTATCAGTACACATTTGTAATAAATGTTGTAATGTATACTTGTGAAATCTTAAGTATAAAATCAATGTAACTTTGTAATACAACTGAAATTGAACCTATGTCACGATAAATATTAGCTGAGCACATGAATGTATTAATACAAACCTATTCAAACAATTTAATTCTTTGCCTTATATATGTAAAACCTAACTGACTGACCTATGTGGTCATATATATTCAACCAGTACAGTCATTTATGTGATCACTAATGTAAACACAAGTATACAAAAGTAATTCATTGTAACTTTTTTAGTTTACATAAAGTTCCCTTTTGAAACATAAACCTATATGCATGTAAATATTAATTTTAATATATGTTGGATATAAATTTATAATAAGTATTGTATATTGCAGTAAAAAAAATATTTTTACATCTGTATTTATTTATCTTCACATATTAAAAAAAAAAAAAAGAAAAATTAGGCAATTATAATCCGTTATATCTTTTTTCATTTTATTTTTCCACAAGACATTGCATAAAAAATATATTGTTTCTAGTAATTTAAGTTTGTTTTCCACATTTATTTCTTTTCTTTTTCCTTAATTTAAAGGTCATCTCTGACTCTTTAAGGCTTCATTTTGTATGAAAACATAAAAAAAAAATCATAAATAATTAAAATAGCTAAAAAGACAATGAGAAATATAAGCTATCAAAATTATTAACAACTATTTTTTTTTTTTTTCAAATTAATATTATTATAAAAAAAATACATGCATTCTAATTTGCTTAATACTAATATATTGAGATGATCAGACCAAATGCAAGAGGTCTAAATCATATACTTGCTATAAATTTTTGTAAAAAAATATTATTAATCTTTGTTTGAGTACAGAAAAAAGCAAGCTGTATGAAAAATGATAGAGTAAGAAAGAAAATAAACAAACTGATTTAAATAGATCAAATAGTCATTTCAGTTAATAAATAATTAACATTATACCATGAGTTTGATAAATACAAATAAATTCATTTATTTACAATAGATATAAAATATTATTTATATATTTATTATGTAAGATAATGGTGTTTATGATTCAATATGTAAGAGTGTGCATGCTTTTCAATATACAAAATCCATAAGATTATTTATTACCTATCATCTGATACAAAAAAACTTTTTAATTAAAACTCAAATAATTAGCTAGTCTAAAAGTAGATGTTACAAGAGATTGTGGAAATCATTGCCCTAAACCAGGAATGGGCAAATAGCGGCCCGAGGGCCACATGCAGCCCGCTAAGAGTTTTTATGCAGCCCACCAAGACAATCAGAAAAATCCTCCTTGAACTGAGATTTCCTTCCCATGTGCAACCAAAGATTTGTCTCATATTTTCCACTAGGATGGTCACATCAATACACATGCGCAGTGTAGATACAATGTGCAGTGCTTTTCCATTTGATCTGGTTAATTTCAATTTTGTCTTTGCATTAGCAAATATATACATTTCCAAGTTTAGTGAAACCATGAACCCTCCGAAAAAATGTAAAATTGGTGGTGAATGTAGTGTGTTTAATGAAGAATGGATAAACAAATATTTCTTTGATAATACAGGGAATAAAGCAGTGTGTTTATTACGTCATGAAAAAAAGGTGCGGCCCTCTGCTAACCTCTGCTTCCACAAAGTGGCCCCCGATGCGGCTTCCACCAACCTCTGTAGCCCCCGAGCCAAAACAATTGCCCACCCCTGCCCTAAACAGAAGCTAATTTTAGAAAGTCAATTCTGCTAATCAATAAACACTTAGTTTAAATCAGATATAAAAATCATTATAGGATGAGCATTTCTTTTTCCTTATTCTTTTATTATTTGCATTCATCATTTTCCAATGAAAAGTCAGAAGAAAAATTAAAATTTTAATAGTGATTTTTATTGAAATTCTTTATATAAGTTATTAAAGCAATTAAAATAAATGTTAAAATTCTAAAAATTCTCCTGCTGCAAAATCTCTAAAAGAAAGAAAATAAATATATTCTTTCAATTTTTGATGTAATTTTAAATTTACTGTTATTGTATTTCAGTATACTAATATTAGTACATTATGGTATAAAATGCATAAAAAACCCTTTTGAAATATATAAAAAGGCATTTTAATTATATAAATGATTTTACTATAAAAATTAAGTAAAAAAAAAAAAAATGCTGTAAGAAAATATATACGCTAAAATGGTAAAACTTTCAAATATGAAAGAGAAAAAGTTTCAATGTTCATTTTCCCTAAATCAAAATTTAGCCCTTTAAGCCAGGGGTGGGCAATTGTTTTGGCTCGGGGACCGCATAGGTTGGCAGAGGGCCACATCAGGGGGCATTTTGTGGAAGCGAAGGTTAGTGGAGGGTCGCACCTTTTTTTCATGACACAATAAACACACTGCTTTATTCCCTGTATTACCAAAGAAATATTTGTTTATCCATTCTTCATTAAACACATGACATTCATTACCAATTTTATATTTTTTTGGAGGATTCATAGTTTCACTAAAGTTGGAAATGTATATATTTGCTAATGCAAAGACAAAATTGAAATTAATCAAATCAACTGGAAAAGCACTGCACATCGTATATTGATGAGGCCATCCTAGCGGAAAATATGAGATGAATATTCGGTCACGCAATGGGAAGGAAATTTCAGTTGAAGGCGGATTTTTCTGATTGTCTTGGCGGGCTACATAAAAATTCTTAGGGGGCCGCATGTGGCCCTCAGGCCGCTATTTGCCCACCCCTGCTTTAAGCAATTTAATTAATTGTCTCCCCTAGCAGAAGTCAGAATAAATTTCAAGCTTCAATTTGACCAATTTACCTTTATTCTTTATTGTAATTTCAAAAATTTCAATTTATTCATTAGATATATACATTACAAATGAAAAAATTCTTAAATCTTTTTTAATTTTAAAAATGGAAAAAAAAACCCACTAAATTAAATGACTTTTCTTCTTTGGGTGGTTTTTATTAATCACTGTAACAAAACTGATTTTGAAAAATCAAAATTGTTTAAAATTAGTTTGTAATGCCTGAACGAATTTTTTAGATACTTAAAAGCTAATGAAATATCTAAAAGTTCAAATTTTTGTTTATAATTTTTCAAATACAACAAAAAAAATTCTCCTGCGATAAAACAAAAGTGATACTTCTAGCCAACTACAAATTGCAGCCATATGTCACTGATTTACAAATTTCTAAATCTAAATATTTTCTAAGAAAATCTAGTTCTAATAACATTATTATTCTAAATAAACAAATACAACAATATTTTGTGAAAAAAATAATACATGTGTAAAAAAAAAAAAATATGGAAAATATGTATTACATTTTCAAAATCAAAACAAACAAGAAATGTTCAAATTAATCAAAAGCACTCTCGTGTAATGAAAGCAAGAAAAAAATCAATCATTACAAAAACAGAGATTTGCGGTTTTTCAACAGCTTTAATTAAAATCCTCTCATCTCTTGATTTTTTTTGTAACTAAAACCTGAAAATTCTTTTAGTTCACAATTCAGTCATTCTATTGAGACCAATGATAAAAAAAAATGGAAGAAAAGTGTTTTAAAGCCAAAGCAATTAACAGAAAACACAATGGAATTAACAACGAAAAACAACACACAGCTATTATGGCACATCATCAGGCATTAATGCACTATTTCTAAAATGCCTTTTGAAATGTAAAAAAAGTAATTTTAATTATAAAAATGATTAAATACTGCACTAAATGTTATTAAAAATAATTAAATTGAGGGGCAAATGCTAAGAGAAAATAAATATATGTTAAAATGAGTTTTATTTCTTTCAAATATAGAAAAGATAAAAAAGTTGAATGTTCAGTTTCCTACATAAAAATATTTAAACTCCATTTTAAAGAAAAGAGTTGAATTCTCATTATAAAGGCTTTATTCAAATAAAAACAAAGTATTTTCCAACCCATCCATTAATAAAACTTGGAAAATGAATAATAAAAATTATGTCCTCAATACTATTTACAATTCAATACTATGTAAAGGCAAAGTTGAATATCAAGAATCTATTTGTCAAAATATTATTTTTCACTCTTGTGAAGAAAATTGTCTTCCTACAAATGTGTACAGAAAAATTGGGAAAGTAAATTCAAATTTCAAGGATTCCGTTCATCAAAATATTTTTAGTATCATTCCTGCAAAGAGAAATGCCGTCGTTCACACCAATGTGGAGAAAGTTGAGAAATAAATTTAAATTCTGTAATATCTGCTCCCAAATTGTATCCAAGAATTGTTACTTCTGATAAATAATCCTGCTAAGTAATTATTCTTCTTAACCAACAAAATATACTCAAAAGTTATTCTGAATAAATAATATATAATTGAAGCTTCATGATTGAGATTAACTGAACAAGAGAAATAAATACACCCAACTCTTCTTTCCAGATAGATAAAGTTGCAAACTTTTATTGATTCTCAATGAATTTTATTTTCTGTCAAGCTTAAAAAGAAAAACAAGGGAGCATCGAGGTGCTTTCTTGGAAATATTGATAACGACCTTGATTTTTTTTAAAAATTACTATTGTATTAATATATTTATCCATACATAATTGTACTTTATTCAAATATGTATAAGGTATACATGCAAATAGATTTAAATTTTAAATTCCATTTCAAAATTCTTATTTACTGCACTTCACAGAAAGTCCCATGTACATGCAAATTATTGCTAAATATGTTAATAATTTTAAAATCGGTATTTTACTCTTCGATTTATTAATATGTTACTTAAAGTAAAATGGTATGGATGGCTGAAGAGTTGGAGTAGATTGAAGCCTGTCCATTGAAGTATAAGGATTTGCTATCTTAATATCAACTGAGCACTGACTGTATATATGTATGGGAGATGATAATCTGGACCAACTGATGAGTGTTGGTTCATCATGAAATACATATATTGGTGATTATTTATCTTTTCTGTATGTATGTGGTTCATGTGTATCAGTAGTATGAGATAGTGTGGATGTTTGGAGTGGCTTGAAAATCTGAGTTCAAATCCCCTATATTTAAGTTTTAAAAAAAATAATAAATGCTCATATTCGTGTTTATAATTAAGTAAAGCATTGTGCTTAATATACAAGCCAATGTTATCAACTTGATTATTCTTAATAAGTAGGTTGAAAATTTAAAATGAAAATATTTATTTAAACTTAAAGAAATATACAAATTTTATTTATATATCTGTAAAGTAATAACGTCATTTTATATTTAAATATAAAAAAACAATAATTATCATCATTAGTATATGCAATGAAGTTAATATGTCTAATGCTATGTAAATAGGGCATTTATACAATCTGCCACATTATTTAAATGTATTGCAATGTCAAAAGCATCCTCAGCAAATTATAACAATAATAAAAACAGCATTATCTTTTCTTGGTTAAATGTTTAAAATGTTTAAACATATAAATTATTATGGCTTAGTATTATGAGAATTTTTTTAAAAATCCGCATTCTCACTGAGTTATATAAAATACATATTTGAATAAGGCAAAATACTTATTCTAAGGTATTATTAGATAACTTTATCTTAAATGAATGATATATTTTCATATTTTATCAAGCTGGCATAAAACAGTTATACCTTAAAGCAGCGGTCCCCAACCTTTTTGCACTTAAGAGCACATTCTATAATACCAGCCAGGTGGCGGGCACCATTTATTTTTTCAATGTAAATTTATAGTTGGATATTGTTAATGATAGACCCTTTTATGCTGTAAAAGTATAGTATGAACTGCAATTTGATTGCAATATAATACAATAATTTATAAGAAATCTTAAAAATTAAATTTATTTGTATCAGATAAATAACTTTTTAGCGTGTTCGGATAGCGGCGGGCACACGTACAATGGTCTGTGGGCACCATGGTGCATGCGAGCATAGGATTGGGGACCCCTGCCTTAAAGATTGATCTCACTCACAGAATTGTTTGCTGTTTAGAATGGAGAGTAATTGCAACAAAATAATGTTCAGAAAACAATGATACCGATTATTAAGCAATTCCCTTTCATATATTATTGTATTTTAGAATATATTGTAACATTTTCCGTCTTGCTAGGCCTCTATATGCAATAAATGTGCAAGTTGATCAAGTTATGCAAAAAGAAGAAAGTTGTATTTCTATTTCTAAAAAAAACATAACTATATTTCCTGATCAACTCGGCCTAAAATTGTTACGAGTACAATTGCGAGCTGAATCAGTTTTTAATTTATAAATGAGGGCGCCAGAGTCGCTTAGACTCACTGATTCTGCGTCAAACATATCGTAACTCGTAAATTAAAAAGAAAAAATGTTTTTAAAATAATCGGTATTATATTATACCGTAACGAGAATTATTTTTTTAACATTATTATTCCTGGAGCTTATTCGAAACATATTGGCAAACGTAAATTATATTTTCAAATCTTACTAAACTAATATTAATAAATTTAATAATAATCATTAATAACTATTATTAATAACGTACAAATGAAAAGTTGATATTAGAAATAAATATTTTTATTCTAACAAATCAAAATAAAGAGAAATTACTAATTAAATAAACTAGAGAACACATGCTAATCCAGACGTGAATCCATTAATAAAAAAAAATAACAGTTAAACAATTTTAATTAAAGTTCTTGGGTAAACAAGAGTCTCTTGAACAATAAAATTAAAGTCTATATCGGTGTCCTATTACAAGTATATTTTTAAGAATTGTTTGCAAACACTTAATTTTGTCACAATTGGGAATAATGAATCATAGCTTACCGGTAAGTTTAGTGAGTTCACGAAGCTTGTAGCTTACTATAAATAGTTTTTTTTGTGTGTGAGAATGAGCTCGGCCATCAGTTATAAGTTGATCTTGTGGTCTATTCTACTGGTCGGTCACAAAGGCTTTTCTGGTGTCCATCTTCAGGAACGATGTCAGCAAAAGCTCCGGTTCACTCCAACATGCAGAATTATTTCCGCATAGGGCGATCCTGGATATATTCTTTTGTTATCCAGGACCGACTGTAGAAAGAAACAGACAAAACAAGACCCTGATCAAACTGGCCTCTTCCTTTTTATACTCGAGGTTCAGTTTTCAGACTTCTGCGCATACCTTTTGTTTGTCAAAAATATACGTTGATAATCTTGTACATTCTTTATAAAATTTCCGTTACAAAGTCTTTATTTTTTTAGCATAATTCTGCCATCTTTAATTAGCTAAAATATTTTTCTTTTAGCTTATCTTTTTACTTTTGGAATTCTTTTAATTTATCTGGATTAGTAATCTGCGTGTCTTTTGTTCTCTCCAATTTTTACTTTTATTTTTAACTAGATAAAAAAAAAATACAAACGACAATTTTAACTTTCATTGTACGTTTTAAAAAAAATTATACTAATAAAAAAAATCTAAATTTACTTTTTTTTTTAGCTTTTACCAAATGCCAATATATTTGTACCATAAATAAATAAACGATACAATATGGAATGTTGTTATTGTGCAAAAGATAAGATATAAATCTCCCTATCACTGAATTGGTCAATAAGTTTATAAAAAGACTTTAAATGTTCTTTAGATATGAATATATTTTAAACAGTTTTCCTGCAATATGCCTTATTGATGATTAATGAAACCTATTTTATCGATTGACTGTTACACCTATTACACACTGAGTAAGTAAAGATTATATCAGACAATTTTAGAATTCCAGCTTTACTTAACGTTCACTATTTAATTCCATATAACCGATTAATATTTTGTATGATGACAAACATTAATGTTAAAACAAATAGATGTCCCACACACACAAATGAAGTCAAACATGCAATAAAATATACACATCGTAGAGTTCAATAATTAATATTTGATAAAACTAAGTTAGAACATACCAATCATTCTAATTTAAAGAATTTAGGCAATGGTAACTCTAAATACAGATATATTTTTGAAATTTATTAGATATAGATTTAAATCCTGTAAATTTTACTAATACTAGGATTAGTTCATAAACAATCCAAGATTTCTTTATATTTGGGTATGTCAAATTATCATGTTAAGTATATATTAATAATAATAATGGTTAAGAAGGGGAGAATAATAAAGAATAGGCAATTGCACATGCTATAATTTTTATTTATTTGTAAATTTAATGCTGTAATAATTAAAACTGTTTAATTATATTGGTGATTATTTATCTTTCCAACATACATGTGTTCAAGTGTATCAGTGTTATGAGATAGTGTGGAGAGTGGTGGGTCGTGTGAAAGTCTGTGCTCATATACCCTATATATTACATATATAGACGCAGGTATATAATAAGCCTGTGTGTTTCAGTTAAAACTGTTTAAATATTTTAGAATTGAGTATCAGGATTAAATGTATTAAAATTCAGCAAAATCTGTTCCTACTTTGGCTACCACACAAAAATATCTTACTTAATCAGTTAAACCTTCCATGTAGAAACATGGAGATATGAATATTGTAGCAAATGAAAATGACTGACTATAATAAAAAGGTATATGAGATTCTGGTCTTAGTTTTCATATATTTAATTATATGTATTATAAATGCTTAACTAGATGGGAATTACATATACCATGAATGGGAATATTAAAATTAACTAAGTGATTAATCTACTCTATCCCAGGCTCATTGAAAATCTGATGCCCCTACATTGGATAAATATTTAACCATAAATTGATCAACTTTACAAAATGTAAATCTCTCAATGTTCTCAGAATAAACCTAGTATTGAATCAATGTAATTGAGTCTTATTAGCTGTAATATTTAAAATTCTTTCAATATCATTTGTACTTCTGTACTCTGCACTTCAGACCAATACAATATATATATATATTTGTCTACATAAATTACTGTGTATATGTCGTGTGCAATATAACACATTCATAGAATAGTGAACTCCGAAAAGCTAAAAAGTCGTGGATATATTCCCAATACAGAAAAGTGAAAAAAAAACACAACAATTTAAACTAAATAGAGTACTGTGCTCAACCAAACATTTAACTGTTTGAATAACAAATGACTTTATGAGTAAAGTACTTACTTAATTATTAATAAATTAGATTAACAGTTAAATCAAGAAATTGTTTTTAAAAAAGCAATATTACTTGTAATATTGTTCATATCAATGTGATATGAGCTCCATTATGGATTAATCATAATATGTGGGCTAAAAAAAAAATCATACTATTGGGAAATCTATCTGGATACATGTTCAAAGAGCACATTACTTGTAAATAAATTTTTTTGGCATTAAACCAGATCCTGAATTCTTGTTTGATTGTAACATTTTACAAGCTGAATCTCTTGTATGTCCAGGTGGCAGCAAAAATATCCAGTGATGCAATCTTCTTATCTTTTATTTTCAGTTGCTCCAATTAAAACATTATAGCAAAAAATAGGACAACTGCTAAATATTTATTGTCCCATGATATATTATACACAACATATTTACAGACAAAATTAATTAGGCAAAATAATTGGTTTTATTTCTTTAACTATAAAGAATAAATAAAACCAGTATTTGTGAATTTTCAAGTAAACCAAGATAGCAGCCTGTACTTTTGACAAATCTAGTTTCAGAGACCCCCCCAAAAAATGTTTCAAAAAATACATGCTAGGAAAGGTTGTATTTCATATTTACATTTTATTTTTTGTTACTGTTATTTTAAAAAAAGAAATCATTGTGAAAAAATTAATTACAGTATTTACAGTTTTTTTTTTTGGATTAATTTATTAATAGAAAATTGAAAATATATATATAAATACAATATTTACACTTTATTCATGTCAGTGATATGCAATCATATCATGACCAAGGACGCACACTTTTCGGGAGGGCAGGATCCCATACCTTTGGAAATAGTCCGCTGCATCATGTTCTGTGACAGGAAGATCCCAAATTTTTATTATTATGGCAATTTACCAAAAAAACTGCTGCCAAAAAAAACATGCTGATTGAAATAAAGTAAGACAATGTTAAGAGCATCTCATCGCTTCCCACATTATAACTAAAAAAAAATTGAAATAAAGCTTCTCAATGAAATTTATCAGAATTTATTCCTTTTTTTTTTTAAATTTAACAATCAATTTATTAATTTTGTTTTAATTTAACAACTAATACATTTTTAGTTGATTACAGGCCCTCGAAACTGTACATTTAACAAAATGTGGGTGGCCATCTTGGTTTACTTGAAAAATCGCAAGTATCATAAAACTTTTTACTGACCAAGATTTAATGTATTTATTTATTTCAATGCATCTTAATAAATATCTTCACTAAATCTTATCTCTATGCATTCAAATGCTAGGAATGGTAAATTATCATTGATGATGATCAAATTCTCTCTTATCATAATTTGTAATAGTACCTTATTACCTAATTCCCCTCAAAACCAACGTCCCACCAAATACTCAACATTCAATGTACAATTTCTTAACATTTAAAATCATAACGAGATTATAAAAAATTGGAATTAAATCTTACTATTCTAATTTATTACAATTTGTTTTATGTTTATCTTTAGAAGAAAAAAAATACTAAACATTATTTATAATACATATTTTATTACATTTATGCAAATATTAAAATTGTTATATCTCTCATCCAATCAACCACCACATATATAACAGATTAAATCAGTAAAAAAAAAAATAATTATATCTTCTCCTGGACATAAGTTAAAGTCCCAGTCTCCATTTAATATTGAGCAAATGGCAAAATCTAGAGTTTCATCAAGTGTTAGTTTAATCTGGTCTCATATCTGACAAATGTTTTAAGGTCAATAAAAATTTTAAAAGGTTCTCAAAGACTGCACATTTTATAAAATCCCAACAAGCAGGTCAGCATAAGATCAATAGAATCAAAAGAAAATCAAAGAGAAATGTCTAAATCAGTAGAAAAACAGTAAAAATAGTATAGGCTTTGATTTTTATTTTTAGGCATTTACTTCTGAAAGGAAACACAAATCAATATCAGCAAAAATAACTATATATATATTTATTTTTAACTAAAGAAGATGTGGCAAAAATCTTCTTTAAATTATAGTATTTTTTTTTATTTCTTTAGGAAAATAATTAACCCTTTATAGTTTAATTCATCTTCATTGTGAATAGAAAATCATTTTTAAATTATAATATATACTGCAAACAAATTATAACATCTTTGTTGCATAATAAGAATTTTTGAAATTAATGGTCTTCCAATTAAAATGGTATGATAAATTCCATACTTTATTTTTTTAATCAATTTTTAAAAATATTTTGAAACATTACAGATCAAAATGGATATATATAAAAAAATCATTGCGAAACTTAATAAGCATTGTTCTGATAGATGGATTATTAAGCACCAAAAATTAGATCTGTTTCCACTAGGATTTTTTTATTATTATTTCTTTCCATTTTCCATGTTACAATATAAAAGTTGCACCAGATCCATTGCAGCATGGCCTGAAAAAGCTTATAATTACTGCATATGTTGATGACATGGTCATCACTAATTTCATTAGGCTGAATGCATCCTGATGTCCAATATATAATTTGCTTAATTAGATACCCAATCTCAATTAATAGGTTATCACTGCAAGGGCTTGCTAGCCTTCTTTTCCATTGTTCACCATTAGATTCTTTGACATTCTTGTAAATTTATTTTCTTGCATATTCTCAAATCAATCATAGCAATTTTTAAAAGTTTTCTACCAACATCCCATGGGCTAAAACAAAGATATTCAATACCAAACTTATGGAGAATTCTAATATTTTATAGCACCTTGAATTCGTTCACATATTCGTAACATTATCATCAATAATAAGCTTACATATGGAATTCAGGACAACGACTATTTTTAGGAGTTTTACAAACCTCTGATTTACTTTTATTATTTCACTATATTGCTGTAAGAAATGATATTGCTTTGGACATCTAAAATATTGTACACATTTTTGACAGCCATCACCACAATCTTTATAATACTAAAAAAACCTTCTACAGTGCAAATGGACAATTGCTTATTTAGACCTACAGGACAAATTCAATACTCTAAATTTTATACTCCAATATTATAGAAAATGAATACACCATCTGTTAATGATGAAGTTCAGTAGGATAATTAAATAACGCTGGTCTCAAATTTGGTAGAGCTTTTCCAGCAACTTTATATTCCAATAATTTTAAAAAGAGATGCAAATGCTGTGGCGTATTCATCAAAACTATGACTGAAGTACTTGACATATGCTCTTTCTTTTATAGATTTGTTCATCTCTAATTAATTTGAAACAATCTCCAAACTGACCTTCTGCCTTTGTTGTTTAAAAAAAAAAAAAACTTTTGATTAGCTTTCTATGATACTTAAATTATCAATTTCTTTTTCAAAACAAGAAATTTCATTTTATTCCATTTACAATCACAAATAAAATGGATTTAAAATATTTCTTTCTCGCAACTTTTTCCAAAGTGCCCTAATGGTCTTTTTTAATTGTGGAAGCCCTATGCCATGGAACTCAATGAATCTCTGCATAATTCGAATGTTCTCTTCATCTAATAAAATCTGATAAAGAGATGGTTTTGTATTACAATGATGAAATATGATTTAGTTGTTCTCGCAAATATCTACATATTATCTTTTCTGCATTGAATAAATTTATCTCCAATCTCATCAAAGTTGTTTTCACTATGATGGTCAAATATGCAATATAATTTATTTGTCCATAATGTTGCCACGTCTTGAGAAGGTCTCAATGGAGATGAAAGCCGGTTTGATAAATATTTAAATATACTTATTAACAGTTGTTTATTTCAATCTTGTTTGATTGATTATTTATTTAAAGTTGTTATTGTTAATTTATTTTTCATTAAACTAAAAAAAATAACTGTTCCCTAGCAATTCATCTGTTAAAAACACGGTACTATCACCTGCGAGAACAAACTTCCACATCCCCACTATTCACGATATTTAAAAAACTCTGATTACAATTTCAAATTCTTACATTAGAAATAACAAAATACTGTATAACTTATAGAATATAACTTGATTACTTACATTGCAATTCTTTCTCTCATATCAAGATGTCTAATCAGATAATTAAATTGCCTTTTTTTTAAATGGCAAAAATAACACTACCATGAGAAAACTGTAACTAATAATAGAACAACCTAAAAAAAAAATTTCTCAATTAAGACTATTTGCTATTAATACGAAAAAATCAATTTTAGCTTAGAAGTTACTCATATTATATTCTTTTTCAAGTATAGTATTGTTCACTGTCCATTTTTGATATATTTATAGAAAACACCATGATTAATACTATATGTTTAGTGATTTCTGATTAAGATTAATATTAAAATAATATATTTATAGTCAAATACCCTCCAGTTATTATTAATATTAAAATTGTATATATTTGTAGTTTAATAACGTATTTACAGGATTTATTATTTACATCTAAATTATGGACTTTATTCCAATGCGGCCATAATGTTAATCAAGGCAGTGATGCGTTGATGGCTGAAGGCAGAGGATGGACCCAGACTGTGATTCAATGATCTTTTATTTAGATATCTACAACTGCAGATCACTTTAAAATGAAGGAAGATCACATGAATTGAAAGAAAGTAATATTAAATGAGGCATTGCTGGACTTTGTAAAGTTTAAAGAAAAAGTGGAGAAATGATTTTAAAAATGGACACTATAGTACAAGAGGAGTGGGATTCACTATAAATAAAAAGTGGAAGAACAACATTGTGGAAATTGATGGCATATCAGAAACAGTAGTAATATTATTTATTCAGATTAAATGAAAATACCAAATGTAGCTAATTCAAGTTTATACCTCAACAACTTCTCATTGTGATTTTTTTAAAAGGCAGAGAATTTTTATATGGATGTAAAAAAAATGATTTTGATCAGACCAAACAATATTTTAAAATTATCATTGAAGACTTTAATGCCAGAATCGGAAAACATTTGAAAGATGAATGTGCTGTTAAATGTGGTAACAGAAATGAGAGAGGACACAGGCTTATGAAATATGCAGAAAAAGAAAAATTGTAATTATAAATTCTTTCCCTAGAAAAAATAGAAATAATATGGTAACAATCAAATGAAGATGCAGACGAATAGGATTATATTTTTTGACTCATAAAAAATATGTATTTCTCTTAATAGATTCAATGCAGGAAGTGATCATCAATTAATGAGATGTAAGATATGTATTAATGCAAAACTAGAGAGAGAAAAATTATTAAGAAAAGCAGTATTCACAATTGATATTCCTAAACTTCAAAAACACTCCAGTGAATTTAAATTAGAACTTGCTAATTATTTTAAAATACTAACCCATTTTGAAGATGATTTCAGTCATGATTATAATCAGTAAGAAAGTAACCGATATTCTAAGAACTGCAAGAATGATAATCCGTACGTAAAAACAGCCTTTTACCAGTAAATTTTCTACTGAGATAAGAGAATATATGAAGAAAAAGAAAAAAAATATGAATTTCTTTTTAAATGGTCCGTTAAGAATTTTTTACCTAGAATTTCGTAAAATACCCTAAAGTAAAGTGAAATAATAATGTAAGAAGTCTTGCATTGGTGGTCGAGAGGTCAGCGCGACTGCCTTGCACTTGCAGGCAGTTGCCCGGGTTGCGGGTTCGCGTCCCGGCCGATGCTATGATACTTAAAAAAAAATAAAAAAATAATGTAAGAAAATATAATTGTTAGTTGGTAAAGGAAGCTATTCAAGATAATAAGAAAAAATGTTGGCAAAGTTATATAACAAATTTCTAAATAATAAAGATATAACAATTAAGCGGAAGGATGCAAATTAATAGAAATTACATATCTATCATTTCTATACAAAATCATTACCACTCATCTACAGTGAACTTTGGATTCTAATTAATCAAAAGAACAAACTGAATTTAAAAATAATACAGTGAATATAATTATATGAACGATCACTGAATATGAGCTGCCATTATCCTTTAAATTTATATATTGTGAAAACGTGATTCTATAAGCATTTCTACAAAGACTAAAGCATTAGATCATCAAAATATAGACCCAGAATATTGTCATATCCTGAAAAATATTTATCGAAATGCCACAGCAGTGATTAGACTACATGACAGGGCGATTTCATATCTCAAAAAATTTTGTTGAAGCAGCTTTAGAAAGCTAAGGGAATAAAAAAAAAATGGACATTAGTCAAGTCATCTAGATTTTTCAGATGATGTAATTGTTTTAGTAAATAATGTTTAAGAGTTTCGGGAAATGTTGCAAGAGTTATCAGATGAAAGTAAGCAAGTACAATTAAAAACAATCTAAAAAGACTAAAGAAATGTGCAATCCTCACAAAATGAAAATAGCGATTTATAATCATGAATTAGAAGAAGTTAACAACTACATATATTTTGGTCTTATTATTTAAGTAAACAGAATGAAAATGGATAAAATTAATCATAAAATTAAACTTGGATGGGATGCTTTTGGTAAAAATAACAATATTAAAAAAGAAAAGTGCCTATGTGTTTAAAAAGGAAGGTTTTTAATCGATGTGCTTTACCAGTTCTTACTTATGGATCTGAGACTTAGACATGTAATATAAGAGCAATAAAAAGACTTTACATTATTCAATGAAATATGGAAAAAAGAATGTTAAAACAAATCAAAAATTAAATATTATAATTCAGATATTATTACATCAATAAAAGAATTAAGATTAAAACAGAGCTGAAATGGCAATATTGTTAGAAGATAAGATGACAAACAGATAATTGAAGTTTTAAATTGGATTCCAAGAGTTTATAAAAGACCTATTAAGAGACCACATGGAGATGAATAGTTGAAATAAAAAAAATTGCTAGTGTGTTGAGGAAAAAAGAGGCTAGAGATAAAAAAAAACTAGATTAAATCTTTTATCAAACACAATAAATTTAGAATATGTTTAAATAAGAACTCAAGTAGTAGTCTTATATTCTTATCTAGATGTGAATTGACTTTATGGGACTTACTGGGTCTGATAAAAGATTTCATCCTGCAATGATTCAATAATCATTGAAGATGATGATGATTTATTCACATATATTATCTTCTCTGAAAACTATGCTGTATAAAACCACACATCTTCAATTATATGCTAACCAAAACAAAAAAAAATGTAAACAAATAAGTGATTAAAAACACTAAAATTTACAAACTCATTAAATTTTATAAATCTTGATATGTGACGACCATTTTTTATCTTGGTAAATTTAACGTTCTCAAATCTCAAACACGAAACTATTAAATAATGCTTTCTTCCTGATTTAAATGTAGTTCAGTACCATAATTAAAAAGTATGTGTTCAGAATTTTTACTTTGCATTTTTTTTTTTTAAAAAAGTTTTCTACTGCAAATATTACACACATCATATTTTTAGTAAAACTGTATTGTAGTACAATGAGAGATAAATTCAAAAAAGTCATAAATTACTTTCATCAAATGAGAAAGAAATATTGACTTAATGAATAAGAAAACCTTATCCTTCAAAAGAATGAGTCACAGATCACAGAAATTATAAAAAAAACAGATTTGTGTCACTGTCCCTCGTCGCCCTGAAATAGCTATAATTTTTTGGTTAAAATGAAAAAAGCCTACATCTATAATTAAATATAAATTATATGAACATTATGGTTGACAGTCTTATATTGTATCAGAAAACCTTAAATCTCTACAAAGAATTTAACCAAGAATCTGAATCACCCAATAACAAGCTATTCACTGCAAATAGAAGATGGTTGTATAGACTTTGTTATATTTTCATTTACCATTGTCAAACTCCCTCCACTCACAACTTCAACGCCATCCATTTCGGACAAATACAATAATGATTATTACTAATCATTTTCGAAACTAGAGATTATCTCTAGCACAGATATAAACTTTAAACCTCAGTTAAAGACTAATATACGTAAAATGTGCTTTCTCAACTTATTATTAACCCTGTCTTCATTTCTAATGATGTTATGTCATAGTAATGAAGTTGAAAATTATCTGTTTTTTAACTGTTTGCACCCATAAAAAATTTGATATTTTTTCTGCCTAATATTATGTAGGCCTGAATCTCATAGTTTTAGAGATTTATTCGTTAATATATTTATAGTAATTTCTTTTTTAGTAATTTGCCGTTGCACTTTTTCTAGTTAGCATGTGTCGGCAGTAAGAAAAAATCAACCATTTGTTTCCAGCTTTTGAAAAAGTAATTTGTGCCACCTGATAAAAGTTTTTTTTTTTTTGGTAAAAAAGTATATTTTTCAATTTTATTTGAACACTACACAATATTATAGGTAAGTATTAAATATTTTTAGAATACTTTTGTTTGTTTTATAAATATTTCATATAATAAAATATAAAGTTATACAAAGTATTTTACCATCTCTTTTTTAATCTTGAAATATTATAATACCTTAGAGTACCTAAATTTATTTCATAAGTACAAATATTTCATTGTTAGAATTTCAATCGCATATCTATAATTTAATAGGTCAAATATTTTACCAATCTAAGTAAAAGTATCTACATATAATTTACTGGGTCAAATATTTCACCAATTTTTATATTTTTTGAATACTACCATTTTTTAGTTCTATATGAAATATAATATTTATTTCATAAGCACAAATATTTTATTTCAAAGTGTTAGAACTTCAATTATATATTTTTCTATAATTCATTAGGTTAAATATCCTGATCTAAGTACAAATATCTAATTTTAGTAGAGCAAATATTTTACTGATCTCCATTTTATATACATATTGAAATATTACAATATTTTTTTATCTATATTAAAAAAATATTAGAATTTCAATTATAATTTAAAATATTTGAAATGTCCCATAGCTATATTATTCAAGCCATACGCCCCATTTAAATAAATAAAGCTCAAATTTTAGCACTGTACTAAAAAGGAAATCCTCTTCAATGTTATGTGTAATGATCTAATATGTATTAAAATTCAAACTAATTTAAATGAGAAGTGTGAAACTAAGAAAGCGAAGATCTTAATTGCAAATAAACAAACGTTTAATTTTAAATATACTTATTTAAATTAGCTTGAATTTTAACCCATTAACACTGGCCTTATTCATTTGAGAACGCCTGAAGAAATAAAGATATTAGCACAAGTAGCCAATATTTAGGAATTTTTTGAACTTTATTTTTTCTAATTAAACATACTTATGAATCAGTCACTTTTGTTTGAGTTAAATATCATTATTAGTAGTTTTATACTGGTTAGTGTTGGATGGTTTTTGTGGTTATGAAAGTGCATTTCCAAAAAAATATTAATTTCCAAATTCTGGAACAATTTAAAAAAAATTTTAATGGCAATTGACAGCTGATACATCATTCTGACTGTAAGTATTTATTTGATTTCATTATTTTTATCATTAGTATTATCATTATATAATTTATATTTTTTTTTTCTTTTCATATAAAAGTATTGACAATCACTTATCATGGACCCAAAAATATTTTGTGGAATAAAAAAATTTCCATGATGGGAACAAGCTTTAGATGACCTCGATAGTGAAGAATATGATGGCGCTGAAAGTGAGAATTATGTAGAGTTCCTCAAAAAATTTATCTAAACTTACGGAACTGTGATGAATTTGAAGATATTATTGCTCATCCAAATTTCTTTCATTCCAAATGAAATTCCTGGTACAATTGAAACTACTGTTATTTCTTCTAATATCGATATAAATGAAGGGAGTCTTGAAAACTAAACATTTGAATTTTCAGCAACAGAAAACACAGAATTTGCGAGACCAGAGTGAATAAAAAAGCATCCTGAATATCCTGATTTTGAATTACAAGAAAGAGTTGAATTTGTTGATGAACTAAACAATGTAAGAGTAGATTTAAAAGATTTATTACTCCAAAACATTTTTGAAAAATTTCTTTGTGATATTATTAGTTATATCTGTGAACAAACTATAATCTACTCTCATCAAAAAAATAATCATAATTTTACTATGCAGTCTGAGAAAATAAGAACCTTTTTCACAATTCTCTTTCTAAATGGATACCATTAGTTACCACAAGAGCGATTATACTGGTCACTTGATGAAGATTTGGTAGTATCTTGTGTTTTTAAGGCCATATCAAGAGACAGATATCTTGAAATAAAAAGATTTGTGTATGGCTGACAATGATAAAATTGAAAACTCTCATGATCAGATGTATAAAATAAGACCATTGATGGACAAACTCAAAAAAAAATGTTGTCAATGGGATTGTTTTCATAAAGATATGTCTATAGATGAATATAGTAAAATATTTTGGCCATAACCCAGCTAAACAATTCATAAGAGGAAAAACAGCTAGACTTGGATATAAGAACTCAATGATCAATAGTTCTTCTGGTTATTGCTATGCTTTTGGTGTATACCTATGGGGGAAAAGCAGTGTGAAACAGAATCTACTAAAGGTATACTGCTAACCGCTAAGGTAATTACCGACTTTAAAAAATTTACCAGAATCATCAAAACATGAAATTTTTTTCCCAGAACTATTTTATAATCTACCCATTAATGATTTACCTAAAAAGAAAAAATATAAGAGCAACTGGAACTGCAAAAGATAACAGATTCCAAAAATGTCCCATAAAAAAATTCTAAAGTAATGAGAAAAATGGAAAGAGATGCTTAAGACTATAGTTTCGGCAAGAATAAGAAAATATGTGCAAAGTGGAAAGACGGTAATATTTGTTCTATTATAACAAATTATGATTTTGTTCAATCAAGCAGTCTAAAAATACAAAATCGAAAGTAAATATATCCCAACCAAAATTATTTTCTTCATACAATACAAATATGGGGGTGTCAATACATATAATTAATGTATTTCTATGTATAAATTTTCCATTAGACGAAAAAATGGTAGGTTTTGCTTACTTATTTTCTGGTCATGACAATGACGAATGCTTGGAAGGTGGATCAGACTGATTCAGAAAAAAAAACAAAGCCAGTTCAAGCATTGAAATTACCGAAGGCTACCATTTCCCAGAAAAACTGGATAGGCAGTTAAAATGTTTTATGTGTCACAAGAAAGCCAGGTGGTATTGCAAAAAATGTAAAAAGACAATGTGCATTGAGAAAGGTTGTTTTGAAAATTATCACATATCTGCCTAATATCCTTATTTGAGAATGCCCATTTTTCATAAAATCTAAAATGAAATATACACCTGGGTCTCGTTTTACGCGATAGATAGGTTCCTCAGAAAACACGCGCAAACGAAATCGCGCAAAAATAGACGTAACTTACCTTGAAAAAGGGGGGATACAGACTGTGATTTTTCAAAACTCGCATAAAAGCAAAGCACCAATGTAAAATTTACTTTAAAATTCGCGCAAAAAAAAAATAAGGAAATAAAATATGACTAATAAAAAATTTCAAATTTGAAAAAAATTGATACAAGACAAACTTTTTTTAACTATAATATTTAATTTTATTCAAAATAATATGTTTTTATGCATAATTTACAGTACAGTAATTTACATTTTTTTATACACGTTTTAATTATTATCGCTATTTGCTGATGTTTCGTTTGCAAACTGGTAAAAAATAGATTCTTCACAAGAGGAAATACAACTAGCATCAAGTTCACTCTCATATTGTGTTAATGGTTTTCTGTTGACAACGTAATTAGTAATTAATCTTTGAGACGATGATTTTATTAATTGTTTATGAACTTAGACTTATGATAATAAAAAAATATTTATTCACCACTGCTGGGGAAAATTTAATTAAAACTAACAACTAAAAATTAAATTCTTATTTTTGTCTTTAATTTTGTAATTTTCAATTCCGTTTAAAAATCAAATTTTGTTTTACATCACATTAATTTCAAGTCGCCGTAAGTAATTTTTAAATTGTTAATTACAATTAAAAATCAGATTTTAATTTTTAATTGTCAAATTTAATTGTGCCCACTGCTATTACTCACCTTTTAAAAATAAACTTGCAGACACTAAATGATTAATAATTGATTATGTTCTTTTTTAAAAAGCAAAAACAGAATGTGATTTAAAATGCAAAATTAACACGCACAATGTTTGAACAAATTTACATTATAATCTTGTAAAATTTAATGTGTGTATACATAATGTGGAAATCATGATTTTAATTTCATTATTGCATAAAATCTTACTATTATAAAGCACTGAAAATATTGAAATTACTAAGATGAAAGTCGAATTCCAATAATGTGCTATTACTTTCAATATAACGTAAGTGAGCGAAATTTATTATTTAAAGTAATAGCGCATTGTCGGAGATCGACTTCTGGTGAAACATGAATCACATAACTTCAAAATCATGTTAAATAAGTCTGCGTAAAAAGAAACCCAGGTGTATATATTTTTTGATATTTTCTCAAAATGTGAATCATTTTCTTCAACTTTACATATAAAATGATGATTTTTATTCAATGAGTTTTTCTTAGGTGTTATTGGGTTAATATATATTAGATCATTGTATATAAAATTGAAGAGGATTTCCTTTTCAGTATAGTACTAAAATTTGAGTTTTGTTTATTTAAAGAGAGAGTGATCGGAATAATATAGCTATGGGATGTTTCAAATATTTTATAATCGAGTTCAATTAGCATTATGTATTGTTTCTCCTTCACATATAATTTAATATGTTTTAAAAAAATTCCATTTTGGAGGAACAAAAATGGTAAAACATGCATGGTGAGAGGGTTAATATTATTATTTTTTAATTTTGTTTATATTATAATCTTAATTTAAAGATGTATATTATATACATAAATCATATTATATAATACTTATTGTATTATAATCCAAGACAATAAAGTATGAGCTATTATATGCTACATACATTGCATGCAAGAGATAGATACTTGAAACAAAATATAGTATAATTCATGGTTCTATTGTACATACAAATTTGAAAACTCAAGTGTTATCATTCAAAAGTATATATTTATATTTAAAAATTTTAATATTGTGTTAATGTAATTATTCATATAATAGCATTAATATTTGTATGTATATATATATTTCAATTGTATTATATGAATATACTTTCAGTCAATAAATTTACTAGTAATTACATAAATGAGTATCAGATTTCTATACTTTTTCTCTTTACCGATTTTGTTATTTGAATTAGTATTTCTAGTTCACCAATTCAGTTTTTTTTTTTTATTGATCAATATTTCTATAATACATAATCTGTTTTATAATCTTTTAATTCTTTCTAACAGAGCAATAGCAACTATGAATACTAATTTAGCATAGAAAATTAAATACAGCATTAAAAATTTTTATTTCCTTATATATTTAAAGTGCAAAACAGTCTAATCAACAAAAGCATCTTAATATTTTCTTAAAAAATAAAAATAAAGAAATCAAAAATAATAAAAACTAGTAGAAAAAGTAAAATCAACTTTTGATACCATATATTTTTTTCTAACATTAGCAAATTCATTTATTTCCATTGTAGTTTTTTTTTTTTTAATTAATTCATTATTTTAATAATGCTAAATAAATTGAAAAATGAAAATACAAATTTCTCAAAATTTAAGTTATGTTTTTAATATTTCAGAATCTATCTTTTAACTTTAATTATAAATATATACACACTTTATAATAATACAAACTTGCACCAAAAGTCAAACGTTATTTATATTTAAACAAAATAATTCATGGATGGATTAGATAATAATTATTAGATAATAATTTTAATATACCTTATAAATCTAAAATATCAATAATATTTTAGAATTGATTTCCAACTACAACTAAATAAAAGTACTGCTAACTCAACCTTGCTATTCCTATTCCACTAATACCAATACACTCTTATTAACTAAGATTAAATACTTAATAATATAAAATCAATTAACTTAACTTATTTTTCCACTTTCACCAACTTAAAATACTATAAAATAAAATCATCTTACTAGATAACATTAAAATTTATAATATCCAATCACATTAATATATAAAATAAATGAAAGATTCCTATTTGATGCTTATTCCAAAACAATTGATAAATCATATCCACTTGCTCTTCAGTTTAATAAAGCTAAGTTATTAAAACTTTAAACTATAACTTTCAAAGCATGTAAAAGACGATTTAAATGTTTAAATTTAAAGTTTAAAGATTGCTAAATCATTTTTATGGAGGGTACTATTGGTTTAACAAGCTGTTAAACCAATAGTAAACTCTCCATACAGTAGGCATAGAAAATGATGTTCATGTGATGTTTTAATGGTTTCATGCCAATCCTCCCCAGAGAATGATGGTGAGCTATGGTTTTTGGTGAGCTATGGTTTTTAAAAAACCAAAGTGACCAAAATGTATATATACTGAATTGGTTCAGATCTAGAATCAGTTTGGATTGAAAATACTGTGTTTTCAGCTTGTGCTATAGTTAAATAAATAGGTAAAAGGTGGCTGCAGAAAGGTTTCAAAAGAACCTAAGGTCTAAGTGTAGTGTTCTCAAATCTAAGGCTCCTCACTAATGAAAGCCACAAGCTAGAAACCAATCTGGAGATATTGGATGAGTAGACATTAAATTGGGATGTTATGCACAAAACTTCTTGCATCCATTGATTACTAAAGCTTGCATTGGATGGCATGACTGTATGGAGAGTTTGCTACTTTGGGTATAGTGGCTGAGAGAATCCTGACTCCGATAAAGTAGAAGCCACAGTTTTAAAAAAAAGTACGTAGAAGTTTCTGATCTCCTATATATAAAAATAAGTAAAAGAAATTAAAAGAAAACCTTAAAAATGGAAAATGGAAAGATAAAATTTGAGTTAATAAAAAGAGCAATAAAATATAGGTGGCATAATCATGATTAGTAGACCTCGATAATAGTATATCATAAGAATAATTATAAAAAAATATTAGCAGTAATCAATTTATCAAATTCCACTCACAAGAAAATAAATCTTTTTAAAAAATTTACTTTTACTACTTCATGCACTATTTAAGAATTTCTAACTTTTAAATCAATATTCTTGTAATCAGATTTAAAGACAATGGATAAAATAATATGGCATATCTAAGCATTCATGCTAACAGATGAGGGAGAGCCAATAGATAAATAAACACATCATTCAATAAATATAAATCAGATATCAAGCCAAAATATATCTTCTTGAAGGTTGCTATGGTGAAAATATTAACGGATGATACAGATTGAAAATATCATCAGTCCTTATTAGAAGTTGGAAATATTTAACTGAAGCACGGTCAATATATTTTTATATCTGCCATAGCCCACGTGAACTGCTTTTGGCAGCAGTTAGTTATAAGAAAGACCTCGAAAAAATTAAAATTGTTGCATCATGCCATCTAAAAATGATCAGGTTTTCACTGCCATATAATGGCAGAACTGAAAACTTCTGCAGAAAGCAATTAATAATGGTAGAGACTCAGATACTGAATGTAAGATTTGCAGAGCAGTTCTGAACACCTTTGCAAACATTCCCTATATTATTAGGACATGATTAGAAGTAATGCAAAAAATGTTCCCTAATCCCGATGTGTAAATTAAATCTAAAGTTTACAGTTTTAAATATGGCAGGAATCGTTAAATAGTATACCACATTTACTACCCTAAGTCATAGTTTTATTCTGCTTATATTATATATTTAAATATAATCGCAGAAACATTTTATAAAAAGAAAGCCAGAAAAAAAAAATCAAAACAAAAAATCTTTCTACATCATATCATCTATCTAAAGGATCAATACTTGGAAATTCATGAACTATAGTATTAAAAAAACCGCAAGTCCGCCAAAACTTTGTGATCACTTTTATTCATACTGCAATGGAAAAACTTCAGGTGGCATATTTAAGTCAGAAGCTGGTGATGTTAAAAGATGGACTCTGAAATATTAAAATATAAAAATATAATACTTTGTATCTAAAAACAAACTATGTTTTGGTGATGTAAACTAATTAATGTTTACTACTTGAAATGTATAATTCTAGTCTATGAATGAAAAAAAAAAGCTTTCAAAAAATGCAGCGCGAAATATTGCTTAACAGTCATGTGATAATTTATTTATTACAGATTGTTTCATTATTAGATTGATTAATTTAATTTGTGTTTTAAATCTGTTAAATATACAATTAAATTTAGTGTGATTTTGAAGTGACATCTGTTTTCGAATACATATTTACATTAAGATATTGCACGCCTAATAGATAAAAAGTTTTAGTGCATACGTTAGTTGTATATGTTTTATATTTATGCTTAATATTAAACTACATTTTAAAATAGTTTGTAACTGTAGAATGAACATTAAATGAATTTTAGATCAGTTCCGAACTCTATTCAACATTTTAAATAAAGCTTAAATTAATTATTTTACGAGCAAATCATTTGAAATTAGGATAATAGTTTTATAAATGACAAATCATATCTCTAAAATTATGAATAACTGCAATCAGATTTAAAAATGGATTTTGGACAAATTCTGGCCGAGACATATGCCAAGATTTGAAGTAAACAGTATCATAAATACCCTAAAATACAAATGAATATGTTTAACATTTTATGTCATATTTCTCCAAGTGCATAGGTGACAAACATTTTGCAAATGATATATGAATCTGCTTTCTTATTTACCTAACTAATGTATTGTTTTAAAAATTAAGTGGTATTATTCATAAACTGTTCTATATGTTTAGTGAGTTTTGCAACATTCATTTTGTAATTTTTATCTTTAGGAATGTCAAAACAACTTATTATTATGTCCTATGTGGGACTCAAAATCCAAATTTTTCTGTAAATATAAACCAAACGTCTTTGAGCCTAGCCCAATCTTAAATGCCCCTCTTCCTTGGCAATTTCAATCCAAAATTTCAAAAATAAACTTGAAACATATTAATATTTGTTCTATCCATTTCAAACAATGAAATCTATGATTATTTTGAAATTTTTATAGATTGTTTAAACTTGTATATGCAATGTGAACAGAAGATATAAACATGAAACTAAAATTGCTGAATGTCAGGTTAGTAATTTTACTAAATTCTATTTTTAGCATTGGCTAATGTTAATTAAATTCGATTTATAAATATTTGGGGCAAATAAAAATATTTTTAAAAGATTGTTTTAATTTGTAAGATCCAGACAAAAAGGATGTAGTAATAACCTATATAATATTAACATTCAAATTTACAATCAATTTCATTAAATCTACATAAATATTGTGTAGGTTAAAATCTTTAAATAGCTTTCAATAGAACAAAGAATTGTTCAACAATCGAAATATAAGGCAATTATCATTGGGCTTAATCAATTGTCAGCTGGACAGTATTTACTTAGAGCTAAAAATAGCTAGATATATATGTATGATTAGTTCGATTGATTATAAAAGTCTATTTGAAAGCAAATAAAATCCAAGCCTATTGAAAAAAAATTTCAAATTCATCTGTATCAAAATCAAACCTAGGTCCTAAACATAATACACTTTATTATGAAATACACTTTATCATTGATATTTTTTATTTTTTATCAATCAGTAATTTTTTTTTTTATGTTTATCTATTAATTAAATTAAAATTCCATTCAAGATTTCCATTCCAAATACAACAAAAATGGCATTTGACAAGGGTTAGACTGGTAAAAACCTATTACAGTATTTGAAGTAAATAAATTTAAAATTGAGATTTTAAAAAAAGAATTTCTGTAAGCAAAAGAAGGGGAAAATGGTCTATTTATTTAATTTTTTTTTTTTTTTAAGTGTCATAGCATCGGCAGGGACGCGAACCCGCAACTCGGGCAACTGCCTGCTAGTGCAAGGCAGTCGCGCTGACCTCTCACCCACCAATGCAAGACAAATGGTTATTTATAAGCATAAAATAATAACGCAAAACCTTCCCCCTTACTGATCACAAAAAATGAAATCGTAAATATTAATTGCAATAAGGAGCATTATGGAGACAATAAAGTAATTTTTACAGGTAATAATTAAATATTAAAAGCTGAGATTTTTCCTCAAGATAAAGTCCAAAAGTTTCAATGAGGAGAGAACAAGTTAATAACTTAAAGGAATTTATAATTTTAATTAATTGAATAAAATTAATGAATGCAGTTATAAAAAATAAATAATTTAAAATGCCCAAGGCTAAATGAATGCTACTTTTCGCTCCATAAAATAGAAAAAAAAAAAAAACCTTTTTTTTCTTTTTAAGACATGCATTTATTACATTATTTCTATGCATACAACAAGCAAAAAAATAATAGCAATAACAAATACAAATCAATCTTGAAATAAAACTAATAATAAAAAAACATACGATCATCACGATTTATTTACAAACACAAATGTAAATATGAATGATAATCATGGAATATTAAAGATACTTTTCATAATTTAAAACTAGTTTTCTATCTCAAATAGATTTGATTTTTTTTTTAAAATTATTAACTAAGAATTGTCTATATTAAAAATCTCTTTTCCCATTAGTGGATCAATATCCAAGTTTTAGTGATTGACTTTCATAGACCCTATTTGTCATGCCTGTTCTAGAGGAGAGGAGCCCTTTAATCATCTGTTAAATATATGTCCAGGCTATGACAGTATTCGAAGAATTATCTCTCAACACTGCATTATAGCAGTGGATAAAATCCTGGACATCAGGGATTGTCTCTTCTCTGGAGTCTTTACAGTAATCAGGTTATCAATCTTCCTGACATATGCTTTTTGGTACACAAGGTGCAGGACAAAGTTCACACAACCAACACCGGATCCCAATGCTATATTTTGCGATAAGCTCAAAGCTCTTCAAGACAATGATAAGATACTATCCTCTAGATTTTTGTTTAATAATACGTGGAGCCTACTAGTATGGCCCACAGACTCTACATGAATTTTGGACCTGATATATCCACATTGTAGTGTATCGTAGAAGAAGTAGCCTGTGTTGCAACCTGTCGGATTCTACTAGAGGGGCATTGATTTCACACTACATGTATCCCAGCTGATAAGTTAGCATTATTGGGTCATTCTCTGCACTGGCAGGGGTGGGCAATACCAACTAAATAGTACGTATTTGCTCATATTATAACCTGCTAGTGCGGAGGATGGCTCTTGCATACTTTTTCCAGACCAACGCCAGCAATGGATGAGCCAACATTAACAAAGTGTTTTTATTATGCATCTGTACAATTTTATAATGCCAATAAATATATTTTTAAAATTATTACAATAAAAAAAACTATAGTAATCCTATTCTTGTGAAACTAATATTTATTAGAGCATTATCAATAACAACTGCAAGTAAAAAAAATCATCAAGAGGCATCAAAATTATTCAACTAGTCACAAGTGTCTTTCTTACAGATAATCATTTCATCTGTCTATATATTAATAGGTTTGCCCCATCCCTCATATATATATATATATGTAAATGGATTATGCCCTGTACATGAGGGGTTAGATTGACTTCTGGTCAACATGAGTTTGATGAGGTTGGCACCAAGGTGGGATTTGAGCATTCCATCATCCGATTTTCAATGAAATGGACAGCTGAAGAATTGTGAGGTGAAGTAGTTTGAAGTCTGTCCATTAAAGTATTGTGACACTACAACTCTTTTCCTTCCCCTAATAACTGAGTCTTAATTATTAGAATCACCGCCGAGGGCGCCACCAAGGATTTCTCTCTTGGAACCTGGCCACGAAGCTTTACGTAAACCTGGTCTTATTTATTTTCGAATGGCGATTCACCGATTACAAATTTTGTTTATAATCTGACAGGGGTTTTCACTTAAGGACACTAACTAATTATTATAAATAATTAAAGAATTCAAATATACGTTGGATACAAAAAATTACTTTCCTTTATTATTATTATTAATCACATTATATTTCTGCCCGATCCAAAGAGAACTGACTTACAATTTCTGATTTTCAAACTGTTAACTTACTAAGTATTCTTCCCAAATATCTACCATGGATTTACTCGCGCCGACACTAACACTGCGGATTCTAGCAGGCGTGTATACAAAGGCGACTTATAGTATATAATCTTTCCTGAAGTTTATTTTTAAACCCCACTTTATTTGGTAAATAAATAACTTGCAAAAACTTAAAATGAACGTATAAGTGTCTTTCGTTTTCTTATACTTTCAACACTTCCCTTATTTTCTGCTAACAAGCAAGTAACGCCCTAAGGTTCTCTGATGCTTGGCAGCGCACTTTTATACCCCACCCTGTTGTTACCCTCTAGATCGAACAGATATTAAATAATTTAATATACAGTCATACCAATATTGCATAAAATTATTTAACGAGAATTACCATAAATAGTTTACAATATTAAATAAATTTATTTCCCCATCTCTATTGTTGAAACATTCGTAACAAATATAACAAACGAAAGATAAATCAAAAATAAAGTTCTATTACGCTTTAACTAAAGTTCCCATTAATTGAAAAGTTTATAATTACCCTGATCGATCAGAGCGAAGTGGCCTGACTTTCATAGATTCACATTCCATTTGTCGTGCCTTTGTCCTTGTATATGAGAATTCTGGTGTGTCCATGGGTGTTCCTTTGGTTGTCCGGCTAGCAATATACATTCCTTTCCATTCCTTGACTCTTTCGGTAGCTTCATTCAGATGGAGTGGCGGCCAATTCCCCAAAGGGGAAGATTTTGATAGCTTTAGCCGCTATGCATTTGAAAAGAGTCCGCAAAATAAATTTCTATATTAATTTTTGATTCGGAGCACAGCTTCTCTCTTTTTTTTTTTCTTTATCCGTCCTTGCTGGTCTCTCAAGTCAACTGACTTACTCTAAAAGTGATTTTATCTATCTTTCTCTTATCTTTTTTTTTTTTTTTTTAATTAGCGTAACAGCAATTATTAACCAAATACTTTTAGTTTGTGAAAGTTTCAACAATAGAGTTTAATTACTACCAACAATCTAATTTTGTTTTCTTTCCCCCACCCTTTTATCTCTCGAGTTTTCTCCCTTTTAATTAAACACTTTTAACATTTTTGACAATAAATTATATTTTATCTTTTTTCTTTTTTTAAAAAAATTTTTGCTCAAATCTATAGCAAAAATAAAAGTTTAAGATTTTACCCTTCCCATTAAATTAAAATCATTTGTTAATTTTTATTTTACAACTATTTAACTTCGGAAAATATCTATGACGAAATTATAAATATGTGAGCTTATATATATATGAGCTGACTTAAAATATCAGCTCATTGCCCCATTTGTCATATAAAAAAAAACAATAAAAAAAACTTTAATTGCCCTGAGGTGACTTGTCCCAACTTTTCTTGGGGTTATAGTTACTCGTACTCGCGGGTTCGTTACAGTTCTCCCATCTAACTTTACTTTCTCCACCTACCCCCTGGTCCTCCCATTCTATATCTTGTAATATTTCTAATGCTTCCTCAATGGATAGCCGACGGTTTTCGGCCAACTTACGTTGCACACCTGACGGAAGGTTAAATCTGATAGTTCGCACTATCTGGAATTGATCCATCGGATATGCCTCCAAGGCTCTCAATTTTGCCACTTGACGTTGGAAAAACTGACTGTACGTACCGTCTTTGTCCGCTTTATACTTTTCTTGCGATATCTTCATGCGTATGGTTTCTTGTTTCTCCACGCTCCAAAACCCTCGCAAAATCATAGTTCGATATTCTTGGAATGTAGGGGGTTTGTAATTTACCGCCTTGCACCATTCCCTAGCGGAACCACTCAAATGGCTCATTGCTATTATGATCTTCTCTTTTTCTTTCGACTTATGGACGTAGAAAAATCACCTAGACCGTCCAAGTAGTCAAAAGGGCTTTCCTCCCTTTCCCCTTTAAATGTTTTTATGTGTATAAATTTCGCCAATGTGACCCTATCGCACTCTTCTTCTCCAGATTCATTGAGCTTTTTTTTCATTACCTCTTTCTCTCGGTTTATTTGTATAGCCTTCTTGTTCGGGATTTCTTTAGTTTCCCCTGTAAACTGCTCTGTCTCTTCGTTTTCTGTCTTTTCTTCCTCTTTACTGACTTTATGGTCCGCTGGGTCTATGACTTCCTTTTTTTTTTCATTGTTCCTATTCTTTTCCTTCTCTTTTAATTCATTCACATCTTTCCTCAATTCTTGTATCATGCCTTTCATTTCTTTTATTTCTTTACGGTCTTCCATTACAATTTCTTTGAGCTCAGCGATAGCTCTCAATATTTCTTGTAACTGACACCGCTCGGGGTTTTTAAATGTTACCACCAGGCTTTCCATGCTACTTTCGTCCTCAATCATATTTTATTCTTTTGTTTCTCTAATTTGATATTCGAACTCATAACCCTCCCTACGAGAATACTGACATACCACCACCATCTGAAATCCACCACCCTTACTAAATTTTTTTTTTTTTAAACTCTGATCTCTGGGCGTTTCTCTTGTTAATGAGCCCAAATCAGCTCAGTATGAAGATTGGCTATCTTAATATAAGCTGAGCTTTGATTGGATATATGTGTGGAGATGATAACCTGAACCAACTGATGAATGGTGGTTTAGCACGAAATATGCATATTGGTGATTATTTATCTTTTCAACATGTGTGTGATCAAGTGTATCAGCGGTATAAGATAGCATGGATGGTTGAGGGTCGTGTGAATAATATAACTTAGTTGCCAAAAACATTTCTAACTTTGGATAAGGAAATAAGTTTATTCCGTATCTTTATTTATTAACAATATCTGAGCATGCTTCGGTGAGAGAAGCAACATTCATAGCACTCAAGCCAGATTTACAGCACTCGTGAGTGCTGTAAACCTGGCTTTTCTAGCCGAAAGCACGCTCAGCTACTGTTAATAAATAAAGATATGGAGTCAACCTCTTCCTTAGCCAACATTAGAAACTTTCAGTTTCAGTTAAGAAATAAAGATATGGAATAAACCTTTTCCTTCGCAAATGTTAGAAATGTTTTCAGCAACTAATTACAAACAAGATAAGAAAAAGGAGAACAATTTTGAATATAATATTATATTATATAATAGCGGTGGTTATAGGTGCTTTTTGGCTTAATCTAGATATATAAATAATTTATCTACATGATCTAGAGCATGGGTCAGCAAAATGGAGCTCACAAGCCACATGCAGCTCTTTGTTGTGTATATATAGCCCTGGAATAAAATTGAAAATAAGAATTATTTTATAAACCTTTTAAAGGATTTTATTTACATAATGGTGATTTCATTTGTTTTATAGATGTGGCAAAACTTCGTGAAACTAATATGAGTGAAGCATGATGTTGGAGAGAGAAAAGCGAGCCCGGAAGGGTTATACAGAGGCAGTGGAGGGAATGATATAACACATGGTAGGCAGAGCAGCCAACCAAAGTGATTAATATGTGAGTAAATGAGAGCCTTCTACTGGGCAAGACGATGTTCATGGTGAAATGTGAAAGCAGGGAATCTAGGTCAGGCATGTGTAGTTGGGTTTTTTTTTGTGAAATTTGTGCAATTGTGTGAGTGTCCATATAACTTGTTCAATAAAATATATTGCTTAAAGTTTTTCTCAACATGGCTATGAAGAAAAACAATAGATGAGCATCATGACTTTAAAATAAAGGACTGAATCTTTCTCATTTATCTTAAACTCAGATGGCCTTTCAATCTGTCTTATTTGCGTAACAAAATGCCAAATTGGAGAGACCGCAATAAAACATGCCGCATTTGCCAAAAAATATCCTGTCAGTAATATGAGAAAAAGAACAAAATGTTGGAAAAATCCAAAATCTACGTTCTGTATTTAATTATTGGACATAGTCTGCTATTAATGTTAATAATGTAAGTTTCATAATGAGTTAGAAGATTGCTAAAAGAGGATAGCCATTCATAGACAGTGAATACATAAAAGATTGTTTTGTTAATGCATCTGAAGAACTTTTTGAGATTTCAAAAACAAAGCACAGATTTTTTTAAAAATTAAAAACATACCATTATCTGCCAAAACAGTAGCAGATAAGAGGTTGAAATGTCTCAATATCGAAGATATTAAATGTTTCAGCTTTATCAATAGCAGTAGATGAGTTTTGCAACATCAAGAACACAGCCCAGGTTTCTCTTTTTGTATAATATATACCGCCCAAAAGTCCGAGGGCAAAACTTAGATTTTGCCACTCAAAAGTAAAATGTGTGGGGAGGTACTAACAAATGACTTCCTCGAATGCATGGGGAGAAAATCATATCCCACTTAATAAAATTGTGTCATTTGCAACCGATGGTACAAAAAGTACGATGGGAGTGAAAAAGAATTTTGTTTCAACTTTAAAAGGAAAAATGAATCATGAAGTGATTAATTTCTACCAGGAAGCACATTGGGCACAAACATTTCCAAAAGAAATCGGTAAAATTATGTAATTGATAATTAAGATTACCAACGTTTTTGCAACAAGAAGATTTAACCATTGACAATTTAAAGAGTTGCTAAGTGAAATGGAGAATAAGTATTCAGATCTCCAGTACAGCAGAGTTTGATGGCTTTCCAGACACAACATGTTAAAGCGTTTTGCATCTTGCATAAATTAAATCAATCTATTCCTTGATAACAAGGGCATTCAATATTCAGAATTAATATATCAGCAGTTTCGAAAATTATACCGAATCAGCTCAATGGTAAATTACAAGGCAAAAAAAATACTGCTTTTCCAATGGTAGAGGAAGTGATTCCATTTGAAAAGAAACTGATTATGTTTACTGAAGATTTAGAGACAAAAACTTTTAATTCATTTCCCAAACTTGTCCCACTATCGCCAAGAAAACAATGCACTCATTAACAAAGATCATTTCAAGACAGCAATTTTAAGCATGCGAGAATATTTTCTTTAAAGGTTTCAAGAATGCAGAAATGATAAAATGGCTCTAGCTATTATTACAAATCCGCTTAATGTCTATGTGAAAAAATTAAATTTTCGCCATTTGATATTGACAAGACTAATTTTAAAACAGAACCGCTGGACTTAATAAGCAAAGACTTATGGAGTTCCAATTCACAGGTTGTAGTGCTGACACAGAAGAACTGGAAAAAGGAAAATGCAATCTGATTTCACAGCCCAAGCAAACTGCTAGAAATGACCTACAAATGGCAGACTTCACGAGTTGAAAAAATTTGCATTTGCTGTATCAGTATCATTGGTCCGTGTATTTATGTAAGCAATCGTTTTCTAACATGAATTTCATCAAATGTAAATTGAGAAACCAGAGTACTAATACCAAAAGCTAAGGAAATGTAAGCTCATTGCTCACACTGGTTGCCAATGAGAGCAATTATTTGTGTGATTTAATCTTCATTTGATAAAGATATCATTAACATTTTCCTATTTGTAAATTTTAAATTATGGCGAGGGACAGATCCGGCTCTTCTGTCTTAAAACTTTGCCGATCCCTAATCTAGAGTATGCCAGAATTACCCTGAAAAACTATTATTAATAGAAAATCGATCAGTTCATTCATTAATACCCTTGCCTAGTGATCTTTATATGGGTTTTAATGCTTTAATCATTTTTTTAAGACTACATTTTCTAACATTAATAAAAGTAAGTAATATCTTACCAGGATTAATAAAATTGAATACTGCAATAAACTTTTTTTAATACTCTGCTCCTTCAATAGATTGTTTAATACTATACAGTATATACATTTATAAATTTTTTCTGATTTTGTTCTTCTAAGAACTAATATGGAATTTTAGATGATAATACAGCAACTTAATTGCTTTTTAAAAAGTAGATTAAAAAATATGATTAGCTATAATTCTCTATCTTTGTGACAAGTCTTTTTTCAGAATATTTTTCTCTCTAATCAGACCATTATGAGTTCGATAAAATTTAGTAAGTATTTTTCTCTAATTTAGGCATATTTTGTGAGCTTTCAATAAGATTTGCATAAAGAAACTATGTTTGAATTTGTCACCAGGTCGAAAATGTATAACAATGGTGATAGTTAAAACAGGCAAAACTCACTATATGTATTGCCACACACAGCAAGCTAGAGTAATCAATGGATGCAAGGAGGCTTGTGCATAAAATCCATCTAGAGCCTACTCATCCAATGTCCCCAGATTAGTTTCTGGCTTGTGGCCTTCGTCAGTGAGGAGCCTTTGATCCGAGAGCACTGCACGTAGATCTTAGGATCTAATGCAACTCTCTAGCTTGCTGTGTGTGGCAATACGTAGAGTGAGTTTTGCCTGTTTTAACAATAGTTATACACAAGCATAAGAGGTCGTGGTCGTGTGATGTTTAATGGTGATAGTACAGTTCCAATATTATATACTTAGGCCATGATCATTTATAAATAAAACTGAAATAATGAAATATTTTCTATTAAGACCATTAATAGAAGAAATTAAAAAATAGTAAAGAAAGTGGAACATTATAAAACAAATGCATTTAATGTAAGTGAATTATAATGGAATTTGATTGTCAAATAGGCATATGTATATATAACCAACTATGGAAGTATACTTACAATTCTCTTAAGTTCTGAATCTTTTATGTATTGTCTAGTGTTGTCAATCACTATTTTAGATATGTAAATGATTAATATCATTAAAAAATATGTTTAGCTCTATTGAGAGCAGTAAGTATATTTCCATTGTCTGTCTTAAATATCTTTTAAGTACATCTGAAAAATTTGTCTAAATTTGTATATGCAGAGTTATTTACTATCTCAGGATTCCACAATCAATCATGAAACACTGGTAACAACTCCAACAGAATAATCATGACATCATCAGCAGGTGAATATAATCCCACAGGTAAACTTTAATACCTCCAATGCAGTATTCATACCTGTAATAAGTATTCAGGAGAACTTAAAATTAAACTTGATAAATGATAATTCTATTCCCAAATTTAGTAGGAGAGATTTTTTTTTTTAAACTAATATGCTTGGAATAAAGTTTTATACTATTAATAATTATTTCATAAAATTATTTACATAAAATAAACTTGAATTGCATTTTCTAGCTTTCAATTTGAAAAAATAGTCTCATTTTCCAGAGCTCATGAAATATAATCATTATTGATAATAATAAAAAATAGGTCACATTTGGAAAACTTAAACAGTACAGTATTTATAATCATCAAAATGAAACCTTTATTTACTTACTTTTATCAGTAAAATATTTTTAGATTAGAAATCGTCTGGCAGATATACAATTTGCAGATTGCAAGCAAAAAATAGCTTTAAGCAACCTACAAAGATAATTATACTAAACCTTTTTTTTTCATAAAAAGATAGGTCAAATCAAGAAAAATAAATTTATATATACAATACATAAGTTGAGTACTAGTGTGTGTGTGTTATAGAAAGTGGCTGCAATTATGCAAATATAATAGATTAAGAGTAAATTACTGGTAAACATGCATATAATAAAAAAGACAGAACTGAAGAGAAATATTTCCTCATTCATTAAAATATAAACTTTTTGATTACAAATAAAACCACTCACTTTCTCTATTCCTTTATTTTCAAAATATCAAGCTATTCTTTAAATTATCATAAGTCTTTAACACTCCTGGAATTGTAAATATAGTAGGTAATAATCATTATTTTAGACATTAATGCATATACATATATATATTGTGCCATTACAATTTAGTCATTAGCTAAATTTATAGTAATGTGCATGTAAAAAAATGTAAAACAAAAATCATCATCACATTGTTATCTAAAAAGGAAGCTGTAGGGCACCCAAGTTTAAACCCTACAAGATCAAGTTCTAAAAGCTTTAGACAGAGAGTGGGTCAACAATAATATTCTTTATTTGTTTGTGTGTTGATAGAAAGGTAACACACACATTTAAACTATTCAATATTTAATTTTTCTGTTAAAAAGCAAAGTTATAACGCATATGTATAGGCAGTGTATGTGTAAGCTATTGAATTGTTTTATATTTCAGATATTAATCTTTCTTTAAAACTAACCTAAGCTTGATCAATTTTAATATCTTATTCTATACTTCTATTTTTGCTTTTCTGTAATTGTAATTGGGATTTAAAAGCTAAGGATTTAATTTTAAATATTAGGGTTATAATTTCTAAACTAGCATTCATATTATTTTGATGGACAGTTTATGAATGATTTGAAATGATAAAGTATGTGTGTACATTACATACAGAAATTTACATTTATTATATATTGAAAGGAAGAAGGGTTAAATCTGTCAAATTATTTTTTTTTACAATTTTGTGTTAAGGGAGAAAATCTGTTGAATCAGATATATATATTTGTAGCAATTTTGTTTTTATAAATGATTGTTTGTCATTTTGGAGCTTAAACTTGGTGGGAACTCTAATTTTGAAATTGTCTCATCTTAAGATCAAAAGAAAGAAGCTCCAATTTTAGATATTACAGATATACGTGAGGAGAAGGGATTAAGACTATTTTTTTTTCCTTCGAAACAAAAGTTTGTCTGAAAACCAGGTGTGTGATTTTTTGAATTGGTCAAAAATAGCAAGTCACACTATCACCCTAATTGGGTGAGTTGACTCAAAAATCGGATATAAAAGCAGTCTGGAAAATCAGTTGAGATTATTATTATTATAACATTGGTGATAGAGAGACTTTTTAAAAATTATTGAAACTAAAGCAGACAAACATTTTTAATTCTGCTAGATAACCTTTTTTTTAAAATCACTTTTTTTATATCAAGTTTTGAATGTTGAAAATATAAGGATGGCGGGGTAAGAAAAATTAATATGTTCCGTCTGTCTACCAGATTCATCAACTAGCACATCATAAAGGAAAGAACAGATGACTTGTCTGAAAAATAATATTCTACACCTTTCAACTGACTGAGAGAAATAAGATGTTTTTAAATAGAAAGAAGAAAGCATCGACCTGCATTTGAAGGCGATCAGGAAAATCTACTGATAAATATTAAATCATCAAGTCCAATTAATTGTTCCAGTAACTGATTTTAAACTCAAGAAAATTTATAAACGTGAAAACAACTGCTGTATTTCATCCACTAAAAGAATCATGCTTGACAGGAAGAGAAGAAAAATTAATATGATTTCCAAATTGTCCACTAAAGCAAATAACCTCAATAGAATCATCATCATCAAATAAGAATACACCTCAAGAAAGAGATTGTTCCAAAGTAAAACGGAAATGGTAGCTGCAGAAATATAGACATTATACAAGATAAGTTTGAACCCTTGGAAGTTCACCACAAAACAAAGAATCGGTAATATGACTTTTTATATCTATTTTCTTTATGATATCAGAGTCTTAATAAAATTTTAGCAATAAAGTGGTATAGTTTATTTAAAGAACTTTTAAAGACAATTCAGATCGATTAAAACCAATAATTTCTTACCAATAATAACCTTGAGCTTCATAAGTGGTTTTGAATGTATCAAAATTATTTGTTTATTGATTTACAGTTATGAAATATTAATGTGTAAAATAATTTTTTGTATTATTATTTTGGTTTTAAATAATATTTTGGTTTTTACGGGGTAAACACACACCTACATAATAATATTTTTACATGTGTATAATTGTGTGCGAATGTGAAGTAATAAGCAGTATTAAAATATTAAATTATTTTGTTTTAAGAAAGTATAGGTTTCAGCTTAGAAGGGAGGGGGAGAAAATGTTTTAAAACTTGTTTCTAAAACTTGCTCTTTCCAATTTTACTAACATTTATTTTTGTCATTCTACTTACATGTTAGATTTATAAGGGTATGTGTGGGAAAGAGAAAAGAGAGAGAAAAAGTTTTTATTTTTTATTTTTTGAGACATTTTCTCATGGTGTGAAAATCATGGTCAATGTGACATCCAATTTGAAATACATTTATGGAAAAGGGGGAAGAATTTAAAAATTAATGTTATGATTTTAAAACAGTCGATTATGATTATTGTTGTTGTTAATATAAATTTTCATGTAGATATAGAAATTTTTATGTATATATTAGAAATGCAGCAATAAATATTAGTTTATTATTATTAAACGAGGCGTATATATTTCATTAAGTGTAGTCTTTATTAAGTGTGATCATTCATCATCAAGGTGAATATTAGCTATTTAAGTTCCAATTAGATATACTAAAATTAAGCAATAATTATGAATTTCTTTATAAAAATTAGGTTTATGATTAAGCTTAGTCCTAAAGCTGTGATTGAAACCATTGTCGTTATTGTTATCATTATCATCATCATCATCATCAACGTTTTAATTAATGAGCTGTTTAGCTGTTTAAAGGCCGTAAATAAATATTGATTTCATAGTATTTAGTGATTTCTTAGTATTATTATAACCACCATCCCATCATCTATTTCATGCAAGGATGAGTGAATTGCCATCCTAAATTAAGAGTAATCTGAGCTAGTAAAACTTATAAAAATATTGAAACACATTTGTTATGTTAAGATCTAAGAAATGATTTCTGTCTAATGAATTCCACTTTAGTTTAAAGATGTTTTATGTTTACTTAGATATTAGTGCATACAGTGATATGGCTCTAAAAAGCAAAATCTTCCATGTTTATTAGAAATAAAGTACCAAAAAGAGATTCAAACCCGGTACATGTGAAAAGGTTATTAGATATAACTGTGTCTAGATTCAGATAATCTAGTGGCGCCCTGCTAGACCATATTCACTTGGTATTTGTTTAAATATGCACTTAACATCAAACCAAGAAATGAAAGTGAGTAAAATCTACAGTTAGATATATTGAGATATTTGATTGAGTTACCCGTGTACTCACTCACTTGATTTCCATATACCTGAGTTATAATAATTGTTATTAATAATTTGTTTATAATTATTGATATTGTGATATCTTGAGAAATCTAATTATAGAAATACGTTTCATTTAATCCAATGACCCTTAATATGATTGATGACTCAGTCTGATCTTTGTTTAATAGCCACTACTCAGGTTAAATAATTCTTTTCTCTTTGATATAAAAATTCTATTACAATTTTTTTTCGTTTATTAAGCTAAATATTTATATTTGAATCTTTTCTTAATTATTTAATACCTTTGGATCGTTTGATCATCTTTATTAAGTTACAATGAAAATAATATTTGAATATTTGAGATTTTAATAATATTTGGATTTTTGACAAATCCAATGATATTTTAATATACAATTGAATTTCTCTTTGATCACTTTATTTAAGTTACAATATATTTAGAAGGGACTTAAACTCAGACTTTCAAATTCCCTACAGCTATCCACTCCATTTTAAACAACCGATACACATGAACACATACATGTGAAAACAAATCAGTTTGTCCAGATCACTATTTCCCACATGTATATACAATCAGTGCTCAGTTTACATATATAAAAAGTTATGTCTAATACAGTCTTTGGCATTTTTACAAACGATTTTAGAATGCATGAATAAATATCAAAAGCTAACTAGCTACTATCAAGTGCGTAATTAATAAAGACAACTTACAATATAAGCAGTGCTTTCACTTTTTTGACTTCTAGTCTCCACTATCTTTTCAAAAGATGTTATTTTTTTGAAGCTGAGATCCTCTAAAGGCAGTATATACAATTATCATCATCATCATCATCATTTTCAACCATTAACAATCAAACTGCAGGATGAAGTATCTCTTAAGTATAATACATTTCCAATCTCTAGCCTCTCTTCTCCATATCAGTCCAGAACACTTCCTTAATTCATCCCCCATCTCATATGTGGGGGTTTTCTGGGTCTTTGAGAAGCTCTTGGAATGTAGTTTAATATTTTCACTGTCCATCAATTATCATCTCTTCTAGCAATATGTGCAACCCAACTGCACTTCAGTCTCTTAATTCTTTCAATGATGTCAATAACACTTATTTGTTCTGCCATGTATTGTTTTCAGTCTCGTACTGTTACTCCTAACGTGCATCTCTGTATGTTTCATTGAGTGATCCAAAATCTGTACTGGTCTTTTGTTAAATGTTCAAGTCTCAGATCCATAAGCAAAAACTAGTAAAACACATTTATAAAAACCTTCCTTTTCAAACACATCAGTATATTTCCTTTTAATATTAAGTTATTTCTATCAAAAGCACTCCCAAGTTTAAATTCTATGATTAATTTCATCCATTATGTTTCCATCTGCAGTAATAATCTGTCCAAGATACTTATAGCTGTTAACTTCTTCTAACTCATCATAATCAATCTTCATTTTCATCTTTTGAGAAAATCCACTGAACATTACTTTAGTCTTTTTAACATTTATCTTTAATCCTACTTTCTTATTTTCATCTGATAACTCTTGCAACACTTCAAGAAGCTATAAAGCATTATTTGCAAAAACAACTACATCATCTGCAAAATCTAAATGACTTGAATAATCTCCATTTACTTTTACTCCTTTAGCTTCCCATTTTAATCCACAAAATACTTTCTTGCAAAACTGCTATAAAAGTTTTGGAGATATGGAATCACCCTGACTTACACCCTTCTCAATGTTGACTTTCCTAGTATCATTATATAATCTAATTGTTGTTGTTACATTTTTATAAATATTCCTCAGAATATGATAATATCCTGAGTCTATATCTTAATGATCCAATGCTTTAGTACTGAATAAGTACTTAGAGAATCAAATGCATTTTTATAATCTACAAATCCAAAAGTATAATGGCAGCTCATAATCATTGGTCTTTCTATAACTTCTCTCAATACTTGAATATGATCCACTGTACTAAAACCATTTTTAAATCCAACTTATTCTTTTGGTTGATTAAAATCCAAAGTTTGTTGTAGATGAGTTCTAATTATTTTGGTAAAAATTTTGTATAGAACTGATAAATGACTAATATGTCTGTAATTACTTATATCTTCTTTATCACCTTTTTTAAAATAGTACATTAATACTGCATGCTTCCAATTATCTGGTACATCTTTATCATTTAGACATTTGGTATATAATTTTGCCAAAAAAAAAATTATATTTCTTCATCTGCTTCTTTTAAGATATCGATTATAATTGCATCATTACCTGGAGCTTTGCTATTCTTTATAAATATAATGGTATGTCTCACTTTTTTCATTTAAAATCCTGGGCTTTAGAAAATATAGTAGTTATAGAAAATACTTTTCCTTGTTCTTTATTACTATATTCTTGAAAGAACTCATCTACAAATTATAAGATGTCTTCTCTCTTTTTAGTAATAGTTTCATCTTTTTTTCTTATTGCAGAAATAAGTTTCCTATCAATAACAAGACTTTATTTTACATTCTTTGAGATATTTATTCTCTTTTACTGATTTCCTTACTAGTTCACAATTATACTTTCTTATATCACTATCAACCCTTTTTCACACCATTTTACAAAATTCGAAGTATTCAATCCTTCTTAATGCATCATTTTAATTTTTTTTTTAATATTTCTTCTTTTTTTCATAAATTGTCATTTCAATAGAAATTTTACTGGCCAACTGCTGCCTTTTTGTGCCAGCTAACTTCATTGCAGTTTCTAAAAGTGTATCAGTTATCTTCCTATTACTTTTGTTCAAATCTTAATCATGTCCAAAATCAGTTAATATTTGAAAATAATTTGCAAGTTCTAATTTAAATTCATTGCTATGTTCTGAAGATTAGGAATATCAATTGTGAATAAGGTTTTCCTTAATAATTTTTGTCTATAGTTTTGCATTAGCATGTATATTACATCTCACTAATCAATGATCTCTTCTTATGTTGAATTTAATAACATTAAAAAATTGAAATACATATTTTCTATTAGTCAAAATATAATCCAATTCTGTTGTATTTTCATTTGGATACTCCCACATTTAACATTTTTCTCAAAAAAAGAATTCATAGTACTAAGTTTTTATTTTTCTGCAAACTCCGTAAGTCTATGTTCTCTTTCATTTCTATCACCATAACCAAATTTACTTACAACACTTTCATATTTCAATTATTTACCAATTCTAGCATTAAATTCTCCCCATGACAATTTTAAAATATTGTTTGGTCTGATCAAAAGCCTTTTTGTACATCCATATAAAAGTCCATTACTTCATTATAACGAGAACATGTTGGGGCATAAACCTGAATGAACTGCATTTGATATCTGCTATTAAGTTGAATGACTAATTTTGCCACTCTGTCCAATACACCATCAATCTCCACAATGTTTTTCTTCCTGCTTTTATTTATAATGAATCCTACTCCACTTGTACTTTCAAAGTTTGTGCCTTTGAAGTACAGTTCATTTCCATTTAATTTTTTAAATCAATTTTCTCTTCACCTTTTCTTCTAACTTCACAAAATCCAATAACGTTCCATTTAATATTAGACAAATTCTTCCAGTTATTGCAATCTTCCTTCATTTGAAAATGATCTTCAATTGCAAGTACCTAAATAAAAGGTTATCATCGAATAGATTGTGAGTCCACAATCAAAAGACTCTTAGCACTCTCAGCTTTTGGTCACCAAGCACTGCTTTGGCTGTAAACTTTACGGCCTCCTTGGAATAAGAGCCATGATTTCTTTTGTCTGTCATGATTGTAAATATCTATTAGGAAAAAAAAATTCATACACACATTCATTCTGACTTCAGGAAAACGCAAACTGATATTTTACTTAGGAGCTATCAGGTAAATGAAGAAATATCTTTAAAATACTTTGTAGGTATCTTTATATATTAATTTTGGCCTACTTTTAATAACATCTTTATCAAAACAGGCAAAACTCACTATATATATTGTCACACACAGCAAGCTAGAATAATCAATGGATGCCAGAAGGCTTGTGCATAAAATCCCCATTTAGTGCCTACTCATCCAATATCCCCAGACTAGTTTCTGGCTTATGGCCTTCGTCAGTGAGGAGCCTTGGATCTGAGAGCACTGCATCTAGATCTTAGGATCTAATGCAATCCTCCAGCAACCCCCTTTTATCTTCATTTAATTACAAAACTATGAGTTAAACTGAAAACACCTTAATGTTTTCAATCCAAGCCCATTAGCTTATATAGCCATATGGGTCTGAACCCAGTTTAGTATCCATACATTTTAGTGTCTTTGGTTCTTTAATAACCATAGCCACCACTATCCTATTAGGCAGGATTGGTTTTAAGCCAATAAACATCACATGATCGCCACCTCTTATGCTTGTGCATAACTGTTGTTAAAACAGGCAAAACTCACTATATATATATATTGCCACACACAGCAAGCTAGAGTAATCAATGGATACCAGAAGGGATTTTATGCACAAGCCTTCTGGCATCCATTGTCTCTTGCATTGGTAGTCAAAAGGTCAGCGCGACTGTCTTGCACTTGCAGGCAGTTGCCCGGGTTGTGGGTTCGCATCCCGGCCGATGCTATGACACTTAAAAAATTAAAAAACAAATCTTTTTGTTTGAATTTCAATATTTTTATCCAAGTTATATATCTGAGCTTCAGAATAGATATACTTCCATTGTACTTTTTTTTTTTATGATGAATGCAACAATACTCATGAGATATTAATAATTTTTATTATTCATTCACTAGACTAGAGCTATACCACACTTAGTGAATAATATTTTCTGTAATTTTCACTATACCACTCTCACGCAAGGTAAGCAATGGCTTTCATTCACTTTTAACACCTAGTGAAGTGATGTGATCATAAAGATATGGCCAAAGACATGTGAAAAAGTATAATCCCCAAGATGCACATTTCATGCTGAACCAGCACTCATCAGTTGGCCCAGAACACAATCTGTCACATATTTTTATCATTATTCAGTCTATATATGTAGATAGTCAAATACTACAGTTTAATTTATGTGTCAAACTTACTGCCTTCACAACTCTGGCACAAATCACTGAATGGAAGTATATTAATAATTTTTATTAGTCAATCATTAGACTACAAATTATCCACTTAATGAATAATATTTCTAAAGTCTAATTTTCACTACATCACTCTCATGCGAGGTAGGGACTGTTTCTACCTGCTTTAAACACTTTGTGAAGAGGTGTAATCATAAACATATGACCAAAGACATCAAAAAGATGTATGATCCTCAAGATGCACATTTCATGCTAAATCAGCACTCATCTATTGACTCAAATCACAATCTCATACATTTTTATCATTATTCAGTATATATACTGTAATAATTCTCCATCTATATATACTGAACAATGATGAAGATCTGTGTAAGAGATTGTGATCTGGGCCAACTGATGAGGGCTGGTATGTGCATCTTGGGGATCACACATCTTTTTCATGTCTTTGGTCATATGATTATGGTTACACCCCTTCATAAAGTGTTAAAAGTGGATAGAAATCAGTCCCTACCTTGCATGAGTGGTGTAGTGAAAATTACACTACAGAAACATTATTCATTAAACACTCATCTAATGTTCTAAATTTTCTCACTTATTTTATGCTTCAACTAAAGAAAGCTAAAATCTTCATTTATCAAACACCAGCTGACAAAATGAAATTAGCTATAAGAAAAAATCCTGGATTGGCAGAGAAAAATTCTCACTATCTAGGGGGGAAATATCTCATAGATCCATGAACCCCAGATAGTGTTTACATGATAACAAATGACCTCATCTTTTATCACTGGTGATAAAAATATAATATACTTGAGGGCATTGACCATAAGATTTAACTTTTTTGCTTTTAGCAATAAATTACATGATAATTTTTCCCTTATTTTTTTTTTTTTTTTTTTTTGAAAGCATTCAAATAGACCTGTTCTCAATAAAATAAAATAAAAATTGTTAAAAGTTATATCGGAAATCATTTCTATAAAACAAAATGACTATTTTTGTTGTACAACCAATTAACGTTTTACTTACATATATTGATACAGGTAAATAATAAACCTGTGTTTCAGTTATTACATAGTAAAGATGTCTTCCCATCCCTTGTATATGTATTAAATAGATTATGTTCTGTACATGAAGGGTCAAATTACTTTAGGTCAACATAGGTGTGATGAGAATCTTGGCCTCAGGGTGATCTTTGAGCGATCCATCATCAAATTTTCAATTGGATGGACAGTTGAAGTGGATTGAATCCTGTCCATTAAAATATAAAAATTGGCTATCTTAATATATATCTGAGCACTTATTGCATATATGAGTAGAGATGATAATCTGGACCAACTGATGATTGCTGGTTTAGCATGAAATACATATATTGGTGATTATTTACTTTTCAACATTTATGTGTTCAAGTGTATCAGTGTTATGAGATAGAGTGGATAGTGGTGGGTCGTGTGAAAGCCTGCTGTGCTCATATACCTTATATATTAAAATTTTATTGTAAATTTTAAAGTGAAAGCTCGTCAAATAAAGAAAAGCAGATAAGTAGAGATTAAATGGCATCTAAAAAGAATAAAATAAGTAGAACTATTTTTATTCTACCAAATGGCAATTAGAAAAAAGTGGTAATTACAAAATGTTAGCTTTTTAAAGAAGGAGACAGACACACTAATACCATTTTAATCTTAATACCACTGAAAGCTAAAGTAAAATTATAACATATTACTGATGAATATATTTTCATAAATTTCACTTATAATAGTAATGAATGCTATTACAATATCATTAAAATATTTATTTAAAATATGGTCTTAATGTGAAGCCAAATTTTTAATAATAGAAAAAGATACTTATGTATTATCCCATTACCCAAACTTGGTGGCCATGTTTGTTTGTTTTTTACATATACATTTTCAGGGGATTACAATTATTTGTTTGCTTTTTTTTTTCTCAATATTATTTTATGGAAAAAATATTAAAAAATCGGTTATAAATTCCTGTTCAAGTTTAAAAAATATTAATAAATCTATTATACATTCCATTCACAAAATTTAATTGATTATATATATTATAAGGTATAAATGCTAACACATTCCGACTATTGTCATTATTTTCTAATGTTTAACGTAAGATTGTCATTGTGCATTTATATCAAGCATCTTTGTTTATTCTCTTAACGTTTTTGCAAAATGATTAAAATTTGGGATCTTCCATGTTATTATTACTTACTGCACTTTAAATTATATTAAATTTATTTTAATTACAATTGATCTGTCATACTTTTTAGTAATTTCTTTCATCATCATCATCATTATTATTATAATGATGATGATAAAAAAAAAGGTAAATATGAAATACGACAGTTTCTAATCAGCTATTTTATTTTCAATACTTATTGGAGGGTTCTAGAAATGTATATTTACAAAAAAAAACATGGCTGTCAAGTTTGAGTGATGGTATAATACTTAAAATACTTAAAAAAACTCTATTGTAAATTGCTAGTATCCAAATATTATATATTCAATATTTTAAATTTTACATTTTATATCAATTTTGTATCTTCTTTTAAAATGTAAATAAGAGATTCAGCAACATCTTCACATAATGAATTTTAGAATTGTAGACAATATGCATCAACAATCATCTAACCAATTCCGAATATCTTGAATCTTTATTCTCAAGAAAGCAGTAGCTAGAGATCCATATCTATATAATTTAACTACCTGAAAAACTCCAGATTTTATTTGATCAATTCCTTGGATATTGAAAAATGTTTATTTCCATTCAGATTTGACTTGATCACTTCAGTTCCTTAAATTAATGCTCACTATTGTATCATTTTTGAATCATCATATATTGATGGCTTATGCTAGATTCTGTTTCAAAGCTACTGACACTCTACACTGATTCAATTCACTATGAAAAAATCCCCTCCCCCCTTCTTTTGACAGAAAGAAAATGACTGTTTAGTTTACAATAGTTAATTATTAATTCATAATATTAAACATGAAATTTTAAAATTAAAAAAAAAATTAACAAATATTTAATTCCAATAAACATTCATATATAAGATATGCATGCAGTGAGATCATCTCACATATTGACCAGATGAAATTTAAAGATTTTTGTTCCTAAAAGGATTTTTATAAAAGATATAGAGAAATATATTGTTGAAAAAAATATCGATAGATATCAAGGTCTTATAGTGAAATATGTTGTTACAAAAAAATATTTGGAAGATAGTGAACATTAATTTTGAGCTCATCAATATCAAGATCGTGCAAGTTCTATAAAAGAAAAGAATGATCTGTAGCATAAAAAGATGAAATGACTCATAAAAAAAAACAGACATTCATAGAGTGCTGCCTATATCTACTAAATCAATGTGAGATTAGATAGTCTTGGAACAAAACTCACCGGAAAATATCAATCAAGAGTAGAATACCGGATATCAGTAATCCAAGAAAAAAAAGTGATTATGAAATTTAGAATAAACAGTACAATAAGATGCAATTCAGATCACCAACAACATAAGTATTAAAATATATTTACTAAAAATTATGTTTTGACTTTTAAGCTAAAGTTTATTTCTAGAAAATATCTTAATAATATTGTACACAGAAAATTTACGAAAAGGAGTACTATATTTATTGAGTTTGTTGTTGGGATTATGTTAACAAATCTGAATATTTTATTTTTTATACCTAGACTGATTTTATTATTCAACAGAAATGTGAACACATGAGAATGCAGGAATATTTAAATATACTTATTTAATAATCAATAGTGTCCTATATATAATGTCCTTTTATTTTTAATACGATAGCAATCTTGTGGGGAGGGGTGTGTGCTCAAACAGGCATCCACTTGCATTTATACCATCAACATACATGACCAGTGTTAGCATCAATTTTGCATGTACAATTTCACATCCTCCACATCTACTAGCATCTTAGGGAGGAAATAACATAACCGATAACCTATTTGTCATTAATCTTATAAAACACTTTAGTCTAAACAGAAGGTAATTAACCCATGGCTGTACTGCTATATTAAATCAATGTTGTTTTTATTAAATGAAAAAAAAAATAATAAGAACGTTGGTTTAATATAAGAGTACAGCATATGTGTCATGGGTGGGTTATCTTCTGTTTAGAATTCCAATTTGAAATCGCGCTAGTAAATCTATTAGTCGATTACATTAAAACACATTATTACATACACATAAAATACATTGAATCCTTTAATAATAAGAGTAAATCATGACTAACTTTAATTTTATCACCAGAAAAATATTCCTGTTTTATGTACAAATTGTGATATTATCAAACAATAACAACACTTTATATCCAACTATGATTATAGATGCAATCTAAAAATGAAAACAATGGTTGAAAAAAAAAAATGAATAAAAAATAGATATATATGTGTTTTCTCATACTCTTAAATCATTTTTATTTGTCCAGTATAGAATTATTTTCTATGATGTAACATTATTTTTGGCAAAGGAATAATGCTAAAAAGAATCAATTAAAAAAAAATTAGACAAAACATGATAAAAGATTCAAAAAGAAATTTAGAAGATATAACTTTTGGATGTTCTCCAAATGTATCTTCACAATCAAGTTTCCACAATTAATTACGAAATGTGAATAAAATAACAGCAAAAACTTCATTACAGTTACTGTTTACAACTCCCGTATGAAAATAAAAATAAAATTTGTGATAAGATGCCATCTCCTGTGGCTAAAAATTGTCCAGATAAACAAATTATCAAAATTATGAAAGAAATAATGAAGTTCTACAAATTATTAACATTGCAAAGATATCTTTATAATGGGGGGGAAAAAAAACAAATATTATCAAGATAAGACATACTGTGAGATATTTTTTTAATGTAAAAAAAGACTGATATGTTGAATAATAAATAATTTGTAGGCATAATGATTAATAATAAAATTTTAAAAAACTAAAAAATTAGTAAATTTCTTTATCTAAAAATAAAACTCAAACCTCAAAGTTAACACAAAATTACTTAACATGAAACCCCATTTTGCCATGAAAGAAAAGTTTATCCTATTAAAATAAATATGAAATTAATATACTGTACTTAGATATGGAAAAAAAGACACTGTTAACATAAAAAGATTGATATTTCTTAGAGGAAAATAAAATTCTACAATCCCTCTTTCTAATTAAAAAACAAAGTTGTAGATTTTTTTACATTTTAGAAAAATTTTCTGAATGAGGAAGCAAGTTTCTCACCTTTGTGAAGACAGTTAAAATATTACTTTTTTTTAAATACAAGGATTTCTTTTTTTTTTCACCCAATTTTTTTTAATTCACCCACCCACTATTGTCTTTCAATGAAAAAACAGCAATACTGAGAGGTTTTTTTTCCCAATTCTTAAAGTATACATTCTCTTTAAATAAATAATATATACAGTAAATGTTTTTAATTAATTTCTTTTTAGCTTTACATTGTGTATTATTGTTTTTTAAGTTAAATTATATTTGTGAACTAAATAGTTTTCATTCTTAAATTTTATTAAATTATTAAAATATAAATCAGATTAAAAAAAAACTAAATAAATTTAAAAAGAATACATTAAAATACCAATTATTAATTTCTAACTTCATTAAAGTATAAACAAAGTTTTTTCTAAAAAAAAAAATAATATAATTAAATATATTGTAAAAGCGTCTACCCATATTATTATTGCATAATTAATGTGCGTATACGATCTCTCCCGCAGCTTCAAGTAAGTATATTTATGAGCATGGTTTAAATCCCATCTCAAGCACCAATCTTACACTTTGATAAGAATTATACTCACCGAAAACATAAATAAGGGTTCTGTATATATATATCTAGGGTAGCGCATCCAGACTAGCTCTCTATCTCAAGGTCTGGGGAACATGATCTAGCGAGAGAACAAAGCAAAGACAATTCCCTACTACATCATATATATATCTACGTATACCATATGATAATTTTCTTGTTTATAAATTATATTACCCAGCCCAGAAGTTATAACACAACTAGTCTATAAGTTACTATGCTAGTTATTATTAAATTCTAAGCTTTATACACCTATATATATCTTAATGTTCATGCACACAACCCATTTATTCCAATACACACATATATGACTCACATATACAGCTGGGTCTCGTTTTACGTGATAGGTTCCTCAGAAAACACGCGCAAACGAAATCGTGCAAAAATAGACGTAACTTACATTGAAAAAGGGGGGATGCAGTCTGTGATTTTTCAAAATTTGCGTAAAAGCAAAGCACCAACATAAAATTACTTTAAAATTCGCACAAAAAAAAAAAATAAGGAAATAAAATATGACTAATAAAAAATTTCAAATTTGAAAAAAATTGATACAAGACAAACTTTTTTTAACTATAATATTTAATTTTATTCAAAATAATATATTTTTATGCATAATTTACAGTACAGTAATTTATATTTTTTTATACACATTTTAATTATTATGATTTTCTGGTGACAACGTAATTAGTAATTAATCTTTGAGACGATGATTTTATTAATTGTTTACGAAGCTCACGATATCCAGACATACAACCATTTAGCTCTCGGAATTTAAGAGCACGTTAATGATTAATATCATTAATAAGAAAATAATAATTGATTACGTTCTTTTTTAAAAAGCAAAAACAGAATGTGATTTAAAATGCAAAATTAACACGCACAATGTTTGAACAAATTTACATTATAATCTTGTAAAATTTAATATGTGTATACATAAAATGTGGAAATCATGATTTTAATTTCATTATTGCATAAAATCTTACTATTATAAAGCACTGAAAATATTGAAATTACTAAGATGAAAGTCGAATTCCAATAATGTGCTATTACTTTCAATATAACGTAAGTGCATGAAATTTATTATTTAACATAATAGCACATTATCGGAAATCGACTTCCGGTGAAACACGAATCGCGTAACTTCAAAATCGTGTTAAATAAGTCCGCGTAAAAAGAGACCCAGGTGTACATCAACGAAAGAGTGCAATTACACATCAGAGATGTTTATTTAATGTTTTATTTTTTTTTATTTAAACAAATATTTATTACTGTATTTAATTTAGAAGTAGCACGAGTCCCTTCATTACTACGCATTTATTAAACACATATAGAGAGAAAAGGTCAATTTACCTTAATTACGATCGAATGTCCACATCAGAGTTGTTTATTTAATGTTTTATTTTTTTTTATTTAAACAAATATTTATTACTGTATTTAATTTAGAAGTAACATGAGTCCCTTCATTACTACGCATTTATTAAACACATATATAGAGAAAAGGTCAATTTACCTTAATTACGATCGAATGTCCACGTGGTCAAAGCTAATAATCCGCACATTTATAATTCTAAAGAAATACTGGCCTTATTGATATTTGTTGATCCTAAGGATGGTAAAGTCAGCAATGTGATACGCCAAATAGTTTACCATAGAGGTGGAGTAGATGATTTTGCTCGCTTAAGAGATCCAAGCTGCATGTGCCATCTACACTGGATAATTTCTAAACAGCGAATTTTCATAAATAGATTCAGGTGTGTCTTACAATAACAATCCACTGGGCCGGTCTAACGAAACCCACACTATTTAATTACCCCAACATTTTGATGGGAATATTAATAAAACTTCTTAATTAATTATACGTTAATCTAATCCAAAATCCGTGTCACGTCTTTCCTCTTTCCTTCTAATCACCACTATATATTTTCGAGCACAAAATAGTTCTTTTCTTTTACACTCTCTAACCATGTATTTTTCCTTATCTATTCGTACGCCGCAAACCAGATCTTCTATTGTTTCAGAATACCAACCCGACCAGTTCTCAGACTTCTGGCTGCCAGAGTCATTAACTTAAACTACCCGCAGCAACTAATTCATTCTATTTCTGTAGCTTTCTTTATATGCCCAATGGATTCATCAAGAAACACGTGTTACCGCTAATATTATTAAAATGTAGAACTTAGAACATTAACGATCAACAAAATATATATATGCACAATAAATAACAAATTTATACAACTCCATATATAATTACCTCTCGTCAATATCACATATAACCGTTAATACTTACACACACCTTATAATAACACACATACAACTATATATACAGACCTACAGTCCAGCCTTTAACAGATTATGTATTACTTTCACACTCTTTGTAACAGGGTTTGAATGACTATTTATATATATCTTTTCGCATATACACAGTCACTCCATATCAACACTCGCAATTAACACTCTATATTGCATTATCTCTTGTATTCGAACCCCGTCTGTTACAATATATATATTTACCAATTCATATATGGTTAATATGATATGACTTCTAAATTTGTTATAGCTTTAATACAATATATGTATCTTTTGGTAATATGAAATTGATTAATATGAAATAATATAAAAAGTATGATATTCAGCATTTCATGTTAATAAGATTGAACCTGAATATAATTTCTTCATAAGAAGATGGAGTTAAATATTAAAATATTTAATGGCCAGAATACAACTACTAATACTTCAAAGTTTATTCTAATTAAACATTAACAATTCAAAATTATAAAAGAAAAAGTTGTCAAATTGGAAATATGTGTCCAATGTTCAAGTCTTTAATATTAAAATAATACCATTATTACCATGATCAATGCTAAAATTTTGAAAAACTGTAATTTCATTTGATAACATCAAATGAAGAATTGAATTTCAAACTGTTAACCAAATCATTAAAAAAAAAAAACCTTAGGAAAATGAACAATAGAAAAGAATTAGTTAAATATGTCATATAAAAGAAAGATTGAGGCGACATGATAGCTATCATACACCCTTAAATCATATGCCAATAAAACAACATTCAATACAGAAATGAACGCTTCATTAATAATATGAAACTAGAAAAAGCTAACAACAGGTAATATTATTGTTAAGGCATGCTGGATAATTGAAAAAAAAAAAAAAACAATATCTGTTTATAATAATTATATTTATAAAGCGCATACTCTTTACTTAAAGTAATATTTATTAAGGCTATAACTTTAAGACTATACACCTGAAAAAACGACAGTAGGGACCTCTTGTCTTTTAAATAAATCTTGTGTTAAAAAGATTTGCAAAGGTCCCTAATGTCATTTTTTCAGGCACACAGTCTTAAGGTTATAGCCTTAATATCTGTTTATGTTTAGTGATTACTACAACTTCAAAAGTATCATATACTGTATGTCGGGATATCCACTTATCAGAAATCATTTCTAAACATGGAAAAAAAAAACTTAGAAAAAATGCTGTACATTGAATTAAAGTTCTCAAAGCTGCATTCTATCACTTATTACTGCTCCAAATACAAAAACATTTCCTTCAATAGTGGTAAAACAATGATTTATGATGTGTATATTGATCCTCTGCCAAACCTTGATTACTATGCGACATTTAATCTCCCATCTCCAGATAAGATATTGAACATGTAGCCAAGTTATCTATAAATTGCTTATTTTAAAAATTCTAAGAATGCTTGGGAATTCTATCACCTAAAAAAACTAATTTCTATCTAGATTTGAACCTTGGTCAGCCATAGCAAACATATTGGCAACTTATCAAAACCACTGAAGATAAGCACCGACAGCTTAAAACAGAAACTAAGAGAAGACTTTGAAGAAAAGACATATTCAAAATTAAAACAAACCACTTTATGATATTCTTATAGATAAAAAGTTGGGTAATAGTTTATGGCTTTAGTCATAAAAAACTTAGACATTGCATCTGGTCCATTTTCGTCAGCTAGTTGTATTGTTAAATGTTTTTTTTTTTAAATTCAACCGTTATGCTTTTGGAATACATTTAAGTGTTAATGACACACAGTTAATACATAATGAAACATTTCAGAAGTATTAGTATCTATTCCATTATTGATTTGATGAGTGAGAATACTAGCATGGAGATCAAACTGCCGACTTTTAAAATACTGAATTCAGAGTGAAGCTCTAACTAACTAGGGTATATTATTGAAGACAAAAGTCAGAAAGTCAGTAGAAATTTTATATAATTATTTATGAAGATCCTCCTGATTTCATTATTTTTCCTCAATGGTAGGTTAATGAGGCTTTCCAAAACATTAGGTTACACACTAGATGACTTATGGGTTTTGCCAGCTATAGAACCTTTAAATTTCTTTTGCTTTTCCTCTTGCCATTTCCCTTTCCTCAATTATAGCTCACTGGTACGCATAACTGCTACTTTAGACCCTTTTCTTCTTTACTTCTTTTTTGTCTATTGATGGAATACTTTTTCACTATATATCTTTCCTACTACATGATTTTCTACGAGTTCTTGTTGTTCATCTTTCAAATTTAGGTTTTGTAAAGACTGGATTCCTCTGGCTAAAGCTTGACTGTTCTGATATATAGTGAATTTCTTTGTTGTCTTCCATCTTTGGATATGCATTATCTATCTTGAATTTTTCTATTACGATTGAATTTATAAAAAAATTCACATATATGTGAATTAAAAAGTTCAATTTACGCAAAAAATTTTTTTTTTACATATATAAACAACAAATGGTTGTTGCTCACAGACATGGGTATGGAGCAGAGAATGACCAAATTTATTTATATCCATCAGTCAGCATCTATTATGGTACCCAACCAGGCGGATTTAAAATAAATAGTTACTGAAGATAAATAACTATTTATTAATAGTTTAGGCGAAGCAAGAATATATATTTAATATTAATGAATGGCTAAAAAGAATAGAGTAAAATATTATCATTTTAGAACTTTATTCACCATACCATAATTTAAAATAATTAAGCTCATATTATTAAAATCACTGAATACTTAAAAGGATTTAATTAGAGTTTAATTTGTTAAGTCTAAAACTATCCATAGAGATATATAATTGATGATTTGGCATAAAGGAAAAGATTTAGGGATTATATGGCCTAACATATCATGGTAGATACTCACGCCTTCACACTACAAAAAAGTTGGGGAAAGGGGGTGATTAAAAACTCCTTGAAAACCAAAGGCACCTGAATATAATAGAAACTGCCAAAAATAAACGCTTAATTTTACTCTTGCAAAAAATGGCAGGTCAAATCGATTTAGATACAATTAAAGTACATCCATCCCTATCTCAAACTCATATATATATATATTGTAAAGGGAATTACTGATAAGACATTATATTAAAAAAATGTGAGTTAATAATTAAGTCAGGAAAGAACAAAAGACTAGCAAAGATAGATTGTATTGCAAAGCAGAAACAAACCACTTAACAAAAAAAAAAGGAGATTTCTGCAAAAGAATTAGTCAAAACCGCGCAAAAACACTTTCAATTTTAAAGTCACTATATTTAAAAAAACTAAGAACTTTTAACACCTCTGTCACTTAATCTTAATTAAGAATTGATCAGGCAAATAAGTACGACATATTTCAAATTTTTTTTTTTTTTAAATAATAAATACAATATATTAAATAAATTAAAAAGCCTAACTAATTTGAATTTATATATATATTTTTGCCTTACTTAATTTGTCACTATAAGATAATGCAAATTTGTAGACCTTACTTTAAACACTATAAAAAATATAAAAAATTATTGTATACTTATATACACACAATGTGAAGTCTCACTATCCTGCAAATTTCCTCAGAGCTACTACTACTTCAGTTTTTTGGAAATTTTTAAGAAACTGAAATGGAAATAACTCTAGGGAAGACAGCATGGTATCCGAAATGTCATAGTGTGTGCATATATATATATATATTTTTTTGCTATAGTGATGAAGTAAGATATGCAAATGGCAAAATAAATTGTGATAGATTGAGTGACATTATAAGATAATAAAGGCACCAAACTTGGCCCTGATTTAGTTTGCGCTCACGGCCATTTTGAAGTGTAAAAACTACAACTGATAAATGACATAAATATTGAATAAAAGTACTTTAAATTCATATTTTAGAAATTATAAGCTAATAAAAATAATATGCTTTATTTTATTAGGGGTTTTTTTTTTTTAATTTACCTTCATTAAATATTTGTAATACATGGATTTGCAGGGAGGGGAAAGGATGTTTTGGCCTATCCCAAAAGTTGCAGAAGTCTGATAATTTCTAAATACTAAAAGATTATACTATATGCCCATATAAAATATGGGATATTATTTTTACTAACTTACAAATTCTAAAATATGAATTTAAAGTACTTTTATTCAATATTTATGTCATTTATTGGTTGGAATGTGTCAGCGGTGATCTTGGCTGGTCTTTAGATATCAAAACGTCTGTAAGCACAAACTAAATCGGCATATATTGTTAAATTATTATTATATGAATGATTCTTTTAATCTGCAAAATCATTAATCCATTGAGGCTTAAAGTTCAAGGGTATGTGTGTGTACGTATATATAAGTGTACAATAAGACTCCATTATTTTCATAAAATAAATATATATTAAGCAAGGAAATGTATAAGATTTGAAATGTATCAAAGAAATTTCTTTCCAATATAATAATTACTACTTTTAATTAAAAAGTTATTAATTTTATTAAGATAAAAAAAACCACAGCTATTGGGAAAAAATAGTAAATATTTAAATTCTATAAGATTAAATATTATTATTATATAATAAATAAAAAAAATCTCATTCAATTTTGAAAAAAAAAAGAGAGAGCAATAAAGAAATCCAGTTTTATGTTCAACTTTGATAATGAAATCTTTAGTTTGCCTCAGGTTAAAAAGGCGTAACATTCCATAAAAAAAAGTGAAACTTCTCTAGGTCAAGTTGTTCTTTCAAGAATCATTAGGAAAATAATGAAACAATATTTTTTTTTTTTTTTAATATAAATTTTACTAAAAATTAAAAAACACAAAGAACAATTATCTTGCTATATTTTTTCCATCTTTACTTAAAATTTATAAATCTTCAGCATCTTAATTATTTAGAATTTAATAAAAGAAAAAAAGGTATTTTAAAAGCAATTATAAAATGAACTAATCATAATTTTAACTATTGTTTTAGAACACCCCATACCTTCATAAATATATACAAAATTTATTGGCATGTAAACAGAGTATATATAAACAAATATGCTGCTTTACTAAAAATTATTCAATAATATACATTTTTTTACATGACAAAAAAATATTACATAACAAGTAAGTTTTACGTTACTAAAAGTGAATGTGTAAGCCTTTACTAGTACACTAATAAAGCTTGGAGGTTTAAACGTTACTAGAGACGTTCATTAGTCCTCCCCCACGTGAACAAACAAATACATATATAACAAAAACATTTTATCACATAACTTCATTTATTAAAATAGTAACTAGCATAACAGTTATCTATTGTTTAAAAGGCGATAATAGGGATGATAGTGAATATTAAATTTCTCAAGTGATAAACAGTGATTAATAAACGTATTACAATGCATAGTTCCATTGTAATTATATTAAAAGTATGTACAGTTTTTATTAAAAAAATTTGCAACCTTAAAAATGGAAAGTAATTTCCAATTCAAACAATAAAAAAAATGTATGTCAAGGCCTCGTCTAGAGGCAATTATCACTATATTCTAAGATATTAAAAAAAAATAGGAAGCCCCTATTTCTTTTTGATCTTAATCACGCCCAGACTCAACAGGCCATTTGAAAAGCATAAGTTCATTGTTTCCACACTTACTTTTCCTTTCTTTACAATATCTAGTATTATTGGCATGCTCTGAATAATTATTTTTAACTAAACATTATCATTTGCTAAATTGCTTTATATAATAAACGTAATTAAGAACATTTATTTTTATAAGTTCAAGTTTTTTATAATATTAAATAAATCTATTTTAAGTCTATGATTTTATTAGCTTTGTCAATTTAAACCAAATTAAGTGGGCAGGTGAACAATAATCATTCAGTTTATTCCTTTGTCTGCGATGTTAGTAGAGAGAAAGAAAAAATGCTCATATATTGGACAAATGCTGTCAAGGTTAAAAGTACCAACATATTTCGAATATTATTAACAAAAAATTATATTTTCTAAATTCAAATTTACGATAGTCCTCTTTTCTAATGCCGTTAACAATGGCTCAACGCCAAACTGAACGTTACGGTTTACGAATTCAGATAACATTTCTATTATGTACCTCTTTTGCAATGATGTGACAATAACCTATATTCTTAATCAGTTATTATAGAAAGCTGACTCACTTTCGACAACAGAACTAGCAGAAATATATTTCATCTTACCTAATTCGGGTTCATTAGGCTCTTCCTCCTTTTCGTCTTTCATATTCAGACTGAAGTACAGGAGTGACCTTCAAAAATTAAATTATGGGCTCAAGTCTAGGGCAAATGTAGGTCATATGCCTGTCTCTAACGATGCTCCTCAGCTGGGCTCTCACTCGCCGTCACGTAATATGGAGGAAATGGTATGCATGGGTGGGCATAATTTTGCATTAAATTTAAGGAAATAAATAACAATAATAAAAAACTAATATATCGGTTAACACTTTCACCAGAGAGCGAGTCAAAACTGGAAACGGTATATACAGGGCTCAGACAATGTCAGTTCAATGAACTAGCAAAACAAATGCCGGACCACACGTCATCGGCCGTCCCAATGACACATATCTAGCTAAGTCTGTTCTGTCAGTGGTTTTCATTGGTCAGGTTTTAAATTCATGTACATCGATATTTTTTAATTTTGACATATTCGAATTACATTGTTATTTTCAGATTTGTGTCAATATATATAAATGTCTGTTGTTTTCTCTGTTTAATACAGCAAGTTACGTGAGTATTTCAGGAGAAGTTGAAAGTGATTCTATGGGCGGGTTGTTTTACTTAAAATGGACCAATCAGCTATAAATATTAACCTTTCGAATGGTAACTATGTCATTGACCTCCTTGATAGAGATCGAATTTTCATGGCTAAGGTGAATGACCTAAATTCTTTTGGCGCATTGCTGAGCAAGTTAGAATTAATATTAGCTTTTAAAAATAGTCTAAATTAATCGTTTTACAAGTTGGAAGTATAGACAAGACAGTATGCTAGACGTTAAGAAGTCTAATAAGATTAATATGCTTTGTTATAAAATTGTAACGCTCAAGCTATTAATAACTTATAAGCTTTTACCTGAATTTCAAAGGTCATAGCTTTTTTTTCATTTCCTTACAAAAAATTTATATTAATTGAATAGAAACTCGGTCTGAAATTAAATGCGTCTGAAAGCTTTTTTTTTTTTAATGAATTTAATTTTATGTTAAAATTTTTATTTTAAAAAAATCGATCAGCGTTTGCAGATTACATGTGTAATTATATATATATACCTAAACGAAAGTGTTTTTTGTTGAATTATAAAATTTTGTTTCTTGTTGCCAACCTTTAAAAATGAATGTATAGACAAAATATTTCAACAATTTGACCATATGTTTGGCATTCCTAAAAACACAAATTCTCAAATATGGCCATCTAGCGGATATTGTATATATTGCACAGATAATTATTTGTAATTATTAAAAAACTATCAGAAATAAATTTAGGACTTGTGGAAATGTTAGATAAAAAAATATTTTTTTTATAAAAAAAAATGCCTTTAAGCACAATATCGAGTAATGAAATTCGTTTTGCGACAATGTTTATATAGTAAATAACATGGTTAAAATTAGACATTTAACATGATTTTATTAAATAATTGTAGTGTTTAGTTTTATATGTATTATATTTAAACATTTATAGATTTAATGATTAGCATATCGCTATGGTATGGAATTTCTAGTCAGGACCAAATCAGTTTTACATTTTTTCCCTTCACAAACAAGCTTATGATTTTTTGTTTTCATTCACCTAACTACCCATTACTGATCAGTAAAAGGATGTCTAGCTATTCTTCTTTTCTCCCCCAGGTCTCATAGCATCGGCCGGCAGGCGAACTCTCTAACCTGGGATAACTGCTTGTAAGGCAGCTGTGATGACCACTCGACCACCAATGCTTGATGGCCAAATGAAATATTTGAAAAATTAAAAATACTAAGGGAGGTGGTAAACCTATGGTCGTGCTTAATTTACTTTGTATAGCCAATTAAGCATAAATAACAGCCATGTCACTTTCATAAATCTTTTAATAACATCCATAACAATAAAAAAGGCTTGTATAGCGTTGTCCTGAAATAGAATGTGTAAATAGGGATTTAAATATTAACCATTGAATAATAATGTCATGTTTTCTCCTAATAACACCAGCCAATAAGTTTGAACTCTATGATTATGACCTCCCGGGTCGAAAGCACTGCTTGGTGAGTTATTAGTTAAATTGTGAAATAAGGTTTAATCTTTTGAGGGGAAGCATATTACTGTTACTTATAGACTCTTTTTTTTTGTATAAATGCATGCCAAGAAATTTATCTTAAGACAAAAAACAAAAATGTCCATGGATGTACTGTATTGTACTGGTAACCTGAAGGGATTACATTTAAATACAACTGACTAGTGTAACTTTCACAGAATTATATATACAATAGATAAGCATGGACATGATTGAGTCTAGAAAATGGGTTATATTTCCCAATTACATTCACAAAATCACACTAGGAATTCGAAATAGGCTTTACCATTCACAAGTAATTTGTTTAAATAAAAATGCATGCATTTTTAGCCTTTACTAGGGTACCATCTTTTCATTTGTGGGAAGAAAAAAATGCCAAATGGATCATTGTCAAATCCTACAATTCCTGATTACACTTCACATTTGCTCAGTGGTTAAGCATTCTCTCTCTAATTTAAGCATGAAACTTATTAATGCTAGTGCAAACATTTGAAGTGAAATATGATATAAAATGGCACTGACAACTTGAATTTTATAAACTAATGACCATTTATTATACCATATGCTTAGCTCACACTCACACCAAGTAAAATAATTATTTTAGAATAAATTCATACAATAAGCATTTACGAAAATAACTAAATAAAAGTAACTTAATAACTAATATAAAAGAAATACATCGGAATACAATACCAAAGATTTTTTTTATCTTTTCTGGATAATTGTAATATTCACGTAAATGTTCTGGACATTTACTCAGAAAAGGTAGTGTATAAATTTTAAATTTAGCTTTTATTCATGCTTAGCATGCTTTCGATATATAACGTGTCATAATTGTAGCACTTTCACATCTATACTGTTCAGAGTCTATATGTATACTTGATAAATAGCTTAATATTTAAAGTCATTTAAATTTAATTGTTTAATATTCAAAAATATTTCAATCCCTTCAAAGAGCCCACTACTTTGAGAGGGGAATGCTTGTGTCTCTTTTGTTTATAGCAAAACAATCTTTAGCTATTGCCCAAACCTCTGTAATTTTTCATTTCTACTCAGTGCACTGAGAAAGAAGATGTAATTAAATAATTTAATAGTAAAATATTTATCAAGTATACATATAGCCTCTGAATACTAAAGAAGTGAAGGTGCTACGATTATGATTTGTTACATATTGAAAGGATGAATAAAAGCTAATTTTAAAAGATATGGACTAATAATGTCAAGATCATTCATGTGAAAATTAGAATACAGAACATAGATTATACTGGCTTATTAAGATCTTTTTTAACTTCTTTTGTTAAAGTTTCAAAAAGAACAGTCTTATACCATAGTATATATATTTATAACTTCCACTACTGATCAATATGGGATTCTTCCAATTTGTACATTTAAATGTTCATTTTCCATCAATGACAGGGGCTCACATTCTTTACAGGCATAGATTAGTTATAATTTATAAGTGTTATGGCATTAAAGTTGAACTCAAATAGTTTTCAGAAGATGATTACATAATTAGGATGGTCTGATATACATTTAAATTAATCCGCAATGCATTTTCTGTGGCTGTTGTAAATAATAATACCCATAAATCAAGAGTTTCTATTTTTGGTAATGATTTATGTTTAATAAATCATTTTTTCCAACATAGATATATATATATCATCCACAGTTATTGATCACAAAGGAAAAGTTTTTCTTGCTCATTTCAATAATTAGAGATTGACACTTTTTTTTTAATCCTCCAATCTAGCACTAAAGAAAGCCTCTGGCCCTTCTTTCTGAAGATTTTTAAAGAATTTTTCTACACTTTTCTTTTTAATAAAAAAAATTCATAATAGATTAGTAATTAAAAATACACTTTTCTTTTTAATAAAAAAAATTCATAATAGATTAGTAATTAAAAATACATGATAAATTAATGATTCCTCTTTTTTTATCTTTTAATTACTATTACATACCAGATTTGTAGATTTATTTTTTGTTATCTACAAATCTAATCAATTTTTTTTTAAAAATATAATATATGTATTTTAAGACTTTTGCTTCAATTTAAACACCATTACATGGACTAAATTTTTTTATTAACATTTATTTTAATAAATGTTATAAGTTTTATTTATATCTTTGTTTATTGAATCCAAGTAAGATGCTTTTATATCTCACCTATGCACACACATACATGCACACTCAAAAAAAATATTAAATCAGATCTTCTTTCAGCCAATTATTTTAATTTTCATAATTCATGACATGCTTACTATATTACTTATGCGCTGCTGGTTGACAACTTTTTCAGGCTTCTATTTCCAGCATTACAGTATAAAATTTAAAAAAGTTCATTCGTTAAGATCAATGAAGGAATGTCTCAAAATTTTTTCACACTAATTTCTTCAACTAAAAAATTAAATATTGCTTTGAAATTTAAATTATTAAAAAAAAACATCTGTGACAAATATAAATGATACAATTTATCCAAACTTCAAACACTTTTTAGCAAACTTTATTTGTACATACACCTACGTTTCGACTGACCTGTAGTCTTCTTCAGAGCTCAACTGCATAGGTTTTTGAATTGTATGGCAGTTGAGCTCTGAAGAAGACTGCAGGTCAGTCGAAACGTAGGTGTATGTACAAATAAAGTTTGCTAAAAAGTGTTTGAAGTTTGGATAAATTGTATTTTTATGATATTACGGCAAACATAAAGAAAAGTGTGATTTTGGTAAATATAAATGATAACATTCAAGAATATGCAACAACAAATCTGTAATTAAGTCATTATGTACACAAAAGTTTACTGTTATTAATTTAGACTTTGTGTATTTTACTGACTATGGTTTTTAGATGCTTTGGATTCTAATATCAAAAACTCAATAATTTTAGATGATAATATGTCTTAACTACAAGGCTGCGAAAAAACTTTCATAGTGAAAAAAGATAAAATAAAGCTTTTGTTTACAGAACTTGCTTAAAATGTCTATGATTAACCTCATCATATAAATTTGCATGATATATTTCATCATTAAACACAGTTAATGACACAATTGTCTTTAATAACATACTGAAGTATATTATCAATATGTTATTAAATATTATACATTGGAACCATTTAATTATGATATAATGCAAAAAAATTTTAGCATTACATCATAAATGGTTCCAATAAATAATATTTAATAATATATTAATATACTTTAGTATGTTATTAGAGACAAATGTGTCATTAACTGTGTTTAATGACTGAATAAATTATGCAAATTTATATGATGAAGTAAATCATAGACATATTAAGTAAGTTCTGTAAACAAAAGCTTTATTTTATCTTTTTTTATGAATGTTTTTGAGCAACCTTGTAGTTATCCAAATTCAGCAAGAAGGGTAGATGTGGGTTTTTATTACTTCACTTGATACAAAATTGTATTGTATATTCCTAGCTGTTCAACTTCACAGTATGCTAAGAATTAGTTTTATATTTTTTTAACAATATCCTTGATGATAATTAGAATTCTATATCTGCTTCCATAAGCTATTCAAAGTACTATATTTTTAAAGAATCTATTGCTTCTTATCCATTATTTCTGGTAAAACTATTTTTGGATATAAATAGACTATCGTATTTTAAAAAAAAAAAACATGATTGTTTTGCTGCGTTATGTATAAAAATTTGTTTGAATATTTAGTCATTGTTATTAGAAATTTAAAACAGGCAAAAACTCACTATACGTATTGTAACACTGCAAGCTAGAGTAATCAATGGATGTCAGAAGGCGTGTGCATAAAATTCCCATCTAATGCCTACTCATCCAATATCCCCGGACTAGTTTTCTGGCTTGTAGTTGTAAGCAAGCATAAGAAATGATGACCATGTGATGTTTATTGGAAATTTATTGATAGATATGGAACTATTCATTTCTAGATCAGTTATTCAATTTTAGTCCTGTAACTAATGCTCCAATGTAGGTTGTTCAAGAATTCACCTTTCTAACAAATAAATAAGAAGTAACTTGTTATGTAATGCATGGTATATTAGAAAAAATGTAAGTTTATTAATAACAAGTTTAGTGAAACATTTGAAGATAATTATTTATAACAACCTTTATCTAGTAGTAGACTTCTTTTAGTCTTTAAGACATTCTTTTTTTACTTTGGGGACTAAATTCCATTTCTTCTGCAAAGATGAAACTTATATCTTTTTCCAAAATATGTGATGGGATGCACTGTGACTTCTTATATGGAGTCAGGAATCTCTCAGCCACTATGCCCAGAGAAACCTGTTAGCCACTTTACCTTCCCTTTCCATTCCCCACTCTAAGTTTTCCCGTATTCTTCTCTACCCTGCTCCATCCCATTTCCACAACCTAATCTTTGTCAACTCCATAGCCTTTGTAACTAAATACCCCTTATCTTTCTCCAAACCCAGCATAAAAACCAATAACCCACTTTCTGTATAATCACTTTGTTTATATTTATTCATTATACATTCTTTTCTTTGGACTCTCCACCTGTAGCCAATTTATACCAAACAAAGCATCATATGATGTTTTATTTTACATATCTGTATTAGAAACAGTAATCCACTCTTTAATTTATTTCAGAGCAGTCTATACTAAGCAATAGTAATAAGATCTAGTTTTAGATTTTCACAGCTACATAACTCTTAGATGTTATTAACATTCTGTAGTAATACTTCAATAAATAAGAGTAAGTGAACCAGCATATAACAATTACTATGCAAATTTATATATTTATCATTTTGCATGATAAAGCGACACATGAATCCTTTTTTATCATGTGGGTGTTATTTGTGATAAGCCATACCTCTTTGAATTTTCTCTTTTGATTGTTGTGCTCAGCATAAACAACCTTGATGTTAATCAGAACAAAATTGTGACCAGAATTAATCTCTTGCTTTACAAATACTGATTTTATGCTAAGGTCTGTTTTAGCATGCTTATATGTTTACTTTTGATGCCTTAATCTATTGGCACAGAATCCACCAAAATAATTTGCATTGCAAGTTGGTTCATTGCAACTAATTTTGTAAATGATGTGGAGATCCTGGTCAGGAGGCAACTTATCTTTGGTATTATTCAATAATTGGTTTAAATAAAGAGTTCTGAAGTGAATGTTGAATTCTTCAGAGTAAATTCTTTTTAATTTTTGTGATACTGTATATGAATGGAAGGCTAATCCATGCATTACTATTGTTATGGTTTGGAAGCTTGGTGTTTAATGTAGCTTAAAATTTTTTGAGGGATTTTTTAAGCATTTATGAACATATCCTATCTTAACTAAATCTTTGATATAATTTTCAAAATTATGTCTCCTGTATGCCTCAAATTTGCAAAGCTTTTGGTTTCTGTGAAGGAAACACTTAATAGGAGGATGTGAAAGAGGATAATAGCATCTCAGATGTTTATGGGTTTAATGATAAGGTCTGAGGTGCTATTGACCCTTTTTCATACACTCCCACCTCTCACAAATTATCTGGCTTTAAATGTTTCCTTCACAGAAACCAAAAGCTTTGCAAGTTTGAGGTAGACAGGAGACATAATATTGAAAACTATATCAAAGACTTAGTTAAGGTAAGGTATGATTATAACTGCTTAAAAAAATCCCTCAAAAATTGTTATGCTGCATTAAACACCAAGTTTCTGAACCATAGCAATACTAATGCTGAAATAGCTTTCCATTCATAACCAGTGCATCACAAAATGAAAAATGATTTGCTCTGAAGAATTCAATGTTAGCTTCAGAACCCCTTCTAATTTAAACCAATTATTGAATAATACCAAAGATAAGTAGCCTCCAGATTAGTCTCTCCAGATCATCTACAAAATTAGTTGCAATGAACCCACTTGCTGCATTTTGGTGAATCCTGGGCCATAGCACAAGTGTGTGTGTATATATATATTACGTGATTATAACTTGTTTTTGTTTTTCATATATATATATAAGCATGCTAAAACAGACCTTAATATAAAATCAGTATTCTTGACACATGAGTGATTCTGGTCACAATTAAGAACCAATTAACATAAAAGTGGTTTGTGCTGAGCGCAAAGTGGCATGGCTTATTACAAAATAACACCCACATAATAAATAAAAAGGTTTCATGTGTTGCTTTATCATGCAAGTGATATACATAAATGTATAAATTTGCATATTAATTAAGTTATATGTTTGTTCACTTACAAACTTGACTTTATGTTATGAATAAGACCTACCTGGTCAAAAGCAAAGCTAAATTATAGTTCTTTTATAACTCCAATTAATCTTTCTATATAGTTAACATTCCTATTTATTGACTTACAAAATAATAAGGAAAGAAATAAAGTGTATCAAGTCCTAATAATACTGTTTGGACATAAATAGATATTTTTATAGTTTGTGAACTGTAAAATAACCATTAAATATCACATGATCACCATTTGTGGTTGAGAGGTCAGCGACAGCTGCTTTACAAGCAGTTGTCCCAGGTTAGCGGGTTCACTTCCTGGCTGATGCTATGACACATGAGAAAAAAACAGGCAAAACTCTCCATACAGTAGTGCCACAAGCCAGAAACTAGTCTGAGGATAGTGGATGAATAGGCCCTAGATAGGGATTACCTTCTGGCATCTATTGGTTACTTTGGCTTGCACTGAGTGGCACTACTGTATGGAGAGTTTTGTCTGTTTTAAAATAACCATACAAGAAAAATAAATAGTAAAAATGAATCTTAAAACATGACTTTTCTTCTTTCCAAAAAAGAGAGAAGATACTCTTTAAACTGTTGTCAATGGAAATTGGTATTTGAATGTAAAACGATCAAAAGTGAAATAGTATCCATAAGAATTTCAAAAATATGATCCAAAAAAAATCTGTCAGTGTATATCTTCATTAACATCATGACAAAAAATTTAATACATCATAATCAAATCTTTTTAATAGTAATATAAGATGTTCAATATTGAGTGTTTATAAATTTTTAGAAATTAACAGGTATACCTATTGAAGATCTACTTTTATATTTTAGATGGAGTACCTTAGTTTATTCTTCAATTGTTTGAATTCTTTCCAAATTGATTGATTTGAGATAATCAGTCATACCTTTCTTATTCTTTTTTCTGGCCTTTTAGCATTTTTCAATTGACCTTTGCAAGTTCTCTAGATCTATAAACTTTTTATTTCCTCTTCTAAAAATAATTGCCTTGCTATTTTGCTTAATTTTATTTAAACATTTTCTTTGTGTTACTCAATTATTTCAGAAGTAAAAAAAATGGGTGTATAAAAAACGTAAGCTTCTAGAATTGAAATCTATAATTAAAAATGGCTTTATTGCTGTGGAGTTCATAAGAAGTTCAAGCACTAGAATTATGAGTGGCAGAATCGATCCTGGGACCTCCTGATTCGAAGTCGAAAGCTGTATCAACTGCACCAAACCATACAGGGGTTTGAAGTCTATAAGAAAAATGGGAACAAAAAAAGTCTTAGCAAATGTTCAATTTTTAAACAAGACATTTATTTTTTATATAGCGCGATGTTTTTTTTTATAATCTATAAATTTGTAAAAAATAATATTCCCCCTTTTTTAAACATATTTTTAATAATAACTAGAGGATAGTCTGATTTTTTAACTATGAATTAAAAAAAATGAAATGGGTTGTCATTCAGGTCATGTAACATTTAAGCATTAGGTTTTAGTATATTTATATGTTGGATTATTTCCATCATCTAATATGAGTATTGAATGTCTTTAGAAAAATGTAACATTATTTAAATATTCCAAATACATTCAACTGTTAGTAATATCACACTGGTTAGCATACACACAATGTTTCGAGAGATATTCTCCTCTTTTCTTCAGATGTTGCTTGCCTGACCAGTGACAGTACTGGCATGGGAATTGAACTCAGACGCTTAGAATAAAATTTTTAATGTAATGCTCTAACTAACAGCCATCCTGCCAAATAACAGCCATCCTGCTTGGCAGGCAGGTTCAGATGGTTAGGCTTTGGCAGGATGGCTCAGTTAGAACATTACCTTAAAAATTTAATACTCAAAGAATCCAAATGTTCAGGTTCGATTCCCATGCTAGTACTGTCACTGGTCAAGCCAGCAAGACTGAAGAAGAAAGAAGAATAATACTTCGCAAAACGTGCATATGCTAACCAGTGTGCTATTATTAACACTTGAATGTATTTGGAATAATTAAATAAAGTTACATTTTTTTAAAGACATTCAATACTCATATTAGATGATGGAAATAGTCCAACTTATAAATATGACTAAAACACCATCATCACAAACCTTCGGGAAAACATTAGGTTTTATGAATTTTTAAAAAAGTTCAGGATCAATTAACATTTATATATCTAACGATCATACCAAAGCAAAGAATAAAACAGACCACCATAATTCATATTTCGATGTAGAATTTCAAACCCTTTAGCCAGTTTTAGTGAGAAATATTTAATTTTAAAAATGCAAAATAGCTAGAATTTCCAAAAACAGAAAAGTTAAAACTCTTGAAAACACAAATCTAAATTTTCTTATAGCTTAGAAAACCAAAGGGGGAGGGGTCCCTTAAATAATTATATTAACAATCCCAATAATATATTAAGTTCATAAAATTTAATCCGATATCTGACTCAACATGTTTCATGTTGGAACTGAAGATTGAGTCAAACTAATTTGCTTATATAGTCGTACAGATTAGAACCCAGTTCTTTCTCTTTGCATTTTGGTGTTCTTTGTTTTTAATACCATCTATCCTATGGGTAGGATTGCTATTAAACTACTGAAATATCACATGATCACCATTTCTTATGCTTACACAAGCTGTTAAAACAATAACAAACTCTCCGTACAGAAGTGTCACCCAATGAAAACGATAGTAATCAGTGGGTGCTTTCATGCACATAATCTCTATTTAGTGCCTACTCATCCAATATCCCCAGACTAGTTTTATCAGTGAGTAGCTTTGGATCTGAGAGCATTGCACCCAGATCTTTGTCAAACATTTTCATAGATATAGTGAGAAATATTTATTAAAACAGGCAAAACTCACTATACGTATGCCACACACAGCAAGCTAGAGTAATCAATGGATGGCAGAAGGCTTGTGCATAAAATCCCCATCTAGTGCCTACTCATCCAATATCCCCAGACTAGTTTCTGGCTTGTGGTCTTCGTCAGTGAAGAGCCTTGGATCTGATAGCACTGCACCTAGATCTTGGGATCTAATGCAACCCTCCAGCAGCCACCTTTTAACTCTACTTTACTACAAAACCATGAGAATGAAATTGAAAACACAATAACTATATAAGCTATGACTATATAAGCTATTGAGCTTAGATTGAAAATATTTATTGTGTTTTCAATTTCATTCTCATGGTTTTGTAGTAAAGTAGAGTTAAAAGATGGCTGATGGTGGGTTGCATTAGGTCCTAAGATCTAGGTGCAGTGCTCTCAGATTCAAGGCTCCTCACTGACGAAGGCCACAAGCCAGAAACTAGTCTGGGGATATTGGATGAGTAGGCACTAGATGGGAATTTAATGCATAAGCCTTCTGGCATCCATTGATTACTCTAGCTTGCTGTGTGTGGCATACGTATAGTGAGTTTTGCCTGTTTTAACAACAGTTATACACAAGCATAAGAGATGGTGATCATGTGATGTTTATTGGCTTAAGAGAAATATTTATAGCAGAAATATTTAAATCGTCACATATTTAATGTATTTGTGACTGTCAATGTAAAGATTTGGGCTGGATTTTTTTTAAAATCTCCAGTCTCAGTTTCCCGTCAAAATACATGTCATCGTGAGATATTTTCTGATTTATTTTTTGCAACAATATTTTGGTAGTTTTTACTACTATTTGGCTAGATGATTTAACATTAATGTGTCATTTAATTTAGTAGGTATATAATTTTTATTATGCTACATTTATTTTAGTGTTTTTACGATTATTTATAAATTTTCTTTATTTGATTTTAAATGTTTATGTTCTGGGCACAGGGAGATTAATTATTTATATACAAAGTTTTTCAGATTTTATTCATTTCTTATTTATAAAAGAAGCCTATAAGAAAAATAATAAGAAATGAACTTTTACTTTTAAACTGCTGTTATTTAAAAATGCTAATATATCATTTTCAGAAGAAATATACTTATTTTTCACACTATTAATGTGATGTTATGATAACAATATTTCCCTTTTTATTAATGCAATTAGGAAGATAAATAAAAAGAATCAACATATCACATGATCACCATTTCCTTACACAAGCTGTTAAAACAGGAAACTCTACCTACAATAGTGCCATGCAGTGCAAGCCTTAGTAATTAATGGATGCAAGAAGCTTTGTGCCTAAAATCCCTATCTAGTGCCTACCCATCCAATATCTCCAGGTTAGTTTCCAGCTTGTGGCCTTCATCAGAAAGGAGCTTTGAATCTGAGAGCTTATAGCTTTATACTTAACTAAATAATTAAAAGATGACTGCTGGAGGGTTACATTACATCCTAAGATTTAGGTGCAGTGCTCTCAGATTCAAAACTCCTCACTGATAAAGGCCACAAGATAGAAATTAGTCTGGGGATATTGGATGAGTAGACACTGTAGCATGCACTGGGTGGCACTACTATATGGAGAGTTTGTTACTGTTTTAAAAATAATCAATTGAATATTATTTATATTAAGAATAATAATTTTCAATGAAAATTAATTTATAATCCTAGTGTATTTTATAACTCTTTCCACATCTTCTTGCAGTTGATAATATATATATTTACAGATGTACTTTTGTTTAACCATTTGATGAAGTCAAACAGTATTTGAGCATAAAAGCAGAACACAAACAGCATTATTTATTTGATTATATGATTGTTTTTTCCCACTTGGGATTCAATCTCAAAAGCTCCTATACTTTATATAATTTGTCTGTATTTCTGGGATAACTTCTCAGACATAAAATAATGTTACATTTGAGATAGAATGATACACAATTACACACACATGTAAAGTTATTACAATATCTTACATCTATAAGATACCAATTAATGTTCACTATTACTTTCCAGCCTATGAAGTTTAGTGTAGAGCAACAGTTTATGAATCCATGGTTGATTATGAGTCTAACTCCATCAGTTATGGGATTTACACTTTATAAGAATTCCCAAATATTTTTGTTTTATCGCTAGTTTCTAATGAATTACAGTCAATTTAATATTTTCTTTTTTATATTTTATCATAAGTACTGGAACGGTTGACAGCTTTTCCAAGTTAAATTTTTATATGTCATTTGTGATACTTGTGGTAATGCAATATTGTCCATTATTTGTTTAAAGTATTCTTGATTTCTTCCAGTTCTCTTTAGTTTCAAAGTGAAAAAATATGGAAATAAAAAGGAAGGCCTCATGTTGAAAATGGCAATTATTTGGGATATCATAAGTTACAGTTGTTTTATTTTAGATAGCCAGCCCATAGACATCAATCTAGCTGAATATTATAAATATCTGCCTATTATTGATGAAAAATTAAAACAAGAATGGAAAAATAGACAATACAGGTTAGTAATTATATGTTTTGAGTAGCATTATTCTTCACTTCTTCAGGTGTTGCTGGCCTATATGCACAGTGACAATATTCGCTTAGAAGTTTAACTCACACCTTTCGTTTGCCTCAAATTCAATATTCAAGAATCTAAGGGGGCGAGTTCAACTTCTAAGTGAATATTGTCACTGTGTACATAGGTCAGAAACACCTGAAGAAGAGTGGAGAATAATATTACAAGAGTGGAAAAATACTCAAACTTTTCCACTCACTAACAAATAAGCTTGATGAGTAAAACTGTCTTTTTTAATTAGCTTCATTTGCGTTATTTGAAAGCTGTTTTTATCTATAAAAGACCCTGTGAGGTTTGAGATAGTTGGTAATGCTTCTGATGTGGGATCATAAGATACCAGGATCGATTCTACACTTGTAGGTTTGGTGCTTGAACTTCTTATGAGCTCCCGAGCAATAAAGCCATATGTGTTTGTTTCTTTTTTATAAAGAGAGAATAACGAAAACTTATTGCATAGCAATTTTGACTTAAATTTAAAGTTGTTCTATTTTGCTTAGAAATAAATTTATGCTTTTATCCAATGTGTAAATTTTGAGATATATTAAAGATGATGACACTACGATTATCTTCTTATCTGGCGCTTTTGCAAATCTTTGCAATTTATTTTTTTTCTTTTGATTGCAGAATGCCAGTACTCTGCAAACAAAGTCTTAATAATAAAAAATGAGTATTTTGTTCCATCTGCTAAGTGTTAAAACAATCATACAACTTTAATTTTCTGTTATGTTTGATTATTTCGTATGACCAATATGGCATCTCATAACTTTAATTTACACATTGCTATTCATTAGCAACTTTTTTCTATTCTCACCATTTTTTGCACCATCTAGTGTAAACTTTAGTAATTAATAAAAAACGGAAATGTAGTGATTAATAAATTCTTATCCAGGGCTGTCATATCCAAATATCCCTAGACGAGTTTATAGATTATGGCTTTTATCAGTGAGAAGCTTTTTATATTATTTGAACTATGAACTTTGACCTTTTGGATTTAATACGTCTTTCCCTTAACAACCATTTTCTTTATTTTTTGCTATATTATCAAGGTACCTGACTAAGTTGAAATTCTTATTCATTTTTTCAAGCTAATCTTTTGTTTGCATATTATATAGATCTGAAATTAGTTATGTTTCTATATATTATGGTGAACTAGTTACCAATCTATATAATTATGTAAGCAAGTGAGCTTGAATTTGAAAAATTAATAAAGATTTTCAATTTGGGCTGGTAGCTTGATAGTAGAACAAAAAGTAAAAATAACTGATAGAGGAAAGGTGCATCACGTTCAAAAGATCCTTAAAGTTCCTCAGTGATGGAAGGCTATAGAATAAAACTATTTGGATAGGACAGTACTAGATAATAATTTATTAGGTACTACCATATGGCATCTATTGATTATCAAATCTTACACTAGGTGGCATAAAAGTAGTGAGAATAGAATAATTTGCTAATGTTTGATTATTATTAAAAAACAATAATAAATGTTTTCAAAAATTAATTGATTGTAATTTTGTAAATATGATTTTTATATAAACCGTCACTATCATAGTTAAAGAATAATATTTATGTAATGTACACCACCCTCACGTAAGTTAGGAATTGATTTCTATCTACTTTGAACACCTTCTGGACTCGCACAATCATAAATGTATGACTAAAACATGTGAAAAGGATGTATGATCTCAAGATGCATATTTCACACTGAACCAGTACTCATCAATTGGCCCAGATCACAATCTATTGAACATATTTTTATTATTGTTCAGTATATACAGATAGGGAATTACTACAGTTTAATTGAAATGCGTCAAACTTTCTACCCTCACAATTTTGACACAAACTACTTGATGGAAGTATATTAATAATTAATATCCATCATTATCATATTTTGATAGATGTTAAATTGTGATTTTTAAAACAGTTTTGGAATATGCCATTATAGTAATTTTTGAACCACTAAACATCACATGATCACCATTTCTTATGGTTACTCATAACTATTATTAAAACAGGCAAAACTCTCCATACAACAGTGCCACTCAGTGCAAGCTAGAGTTATCAGTAGATGTCAGAAGGCTTGTGCATAAAATCCCTATCTAGTGCCTACTCATCCAATATCGCCAGACTAGCTTCTAGTTTGTAGCTTTGGATCTGAGAGCACTGCACCTAGATCTTAGGATCTAATGCAATCTTCCAGCAGTCACCTTTTATCTCTATTTAACTATAAAACTATGAGAATAAAATTAAAAACATAATATTTTCAATCCAAGCTCATTAGCTTATATAGTCATATATGTCTGAACTCATTTTAGTGTCTTTGGTTCTTCAATAACCATAGCTACCACTATCTTATTAGGCAGGATTGGTATTAAAACACTAAACACCATATGATCACCATTTCTTATGCTTGCTCATACATGTTTCTCACTGATGAAAGCCACAAGCTAGAAACTAGTCTGGGGATATTGGATGATTAGGCACTAGATAGGGATTTTATGCACAAGCCTTCTGGCATCCATTACTCTGGCTTGCACTGAGTGGCACTACTGTATGGAGAGTTTCACCTGTTTTAATAATTTTTGAACTGATTAAACAATATTCTGAGTATTTATTGAGCACTAAGTTCTACATGATAGAGTAGACATTTGCTGATTTATTATTTGAAATAATCAAGCGGCTTGATTCATATGTAAAATTAGTAGTAATGATACCTAAATACAAATCCACTGGTGGTAAATTGTTAATATAAGAAATATAATTAGATTCTTATCTTTTGACCTTTTTATTGTATGGATGCATTTTATAATCGTTTCTTATAGTTATTAAGCATATATTTAACTTTATAGTTTTTTTGCATTGAATTAATATAGAATTTTATATTTATTATGTTCATATTTTATTATATTTAGTTCATCCATGATAAGGATTAGGTGATATAGTCAAAATATTCGATATATATATAATTTGTTATAATAGTTCATATAATAAAGACATGTTTTTAAAGAAGTAGTGTTAAAATTTTACTATAATAATACTTGGTCATTAGTGATTTTTTGACACTCCTGGTTTAATAAATATACATTAAAATTTAAACAACTGTTCTTGCATTAATTTATTGCAAAATAAAAAGTTCAGCTAAAAAAGAAATTATTATTTTTCCAATGATTGGTTGAATTAAAAATTTCTAACAGTAAATATGCCCAATTACTATTCTTATTTATAATATCCCAATTTTGTCAATTGTTCTGAATATATGTTTGTCTGTAACACTTTACTGGAGTGCCCTCTGTCAAATTCACAATAAAGTATTGATTTTATTTATAAAGAAAATTATACCTAACTATATATAACTTGTTTATCAAATATAACAGGTATATTTAAAAATATTAATTTTAATTTAGCTTTATTGTGTACACTTCGGTACACTTCAGAAATGTATCTTGCAGCTACATTTCTGAAGTAAGCTGGGTAGTTCTAACCACTTTTTTTTTTTCAATTGTGAATTTCTCACATTTATCTAATATTAAAATCTTTTATTTCATTTACATTAGATCTTTAATTATAAATTTATTAAACGCTCACTATTATTTCAGTAATAGTTTTAACAAGGCTGTAAACCTTAGCAATGAGCGTCTGAAAAAATCGTCACTAGGGACCTCTGTAGGTCTTTAAAACACATGCTTACGCTATGAAGAAAAGAGAGAATCCCTTCTTTACTTCGACCTACTTTTATATATAAATAGGTGAAGCAGAAGTGTTTTGATCTAAGATTTCGCGAGTATTAATGTATTATAAGAATTGTGGACTTAATTAGTGAAGTATTTAATAGCTTCACACTCTTAGATCAAAACACTTCTGCTTCACCTATTTATATATAAAAGTAGGTCGAAGTAAAGAAGGAATTCTCTCTTTTCTTCATAGCGTAAGCATGTGTTTTAAAGACCTACAGAGGTCCCTAGTGACGATTTTTTCAGACGCTCATTGCTAAGGTTTACAGCCTTGTTAAAACTATTAGATCTTTAAAAAAATTCTTAAATCAACTAATTAAAAAAAACTATGGTCTTTCCATAGATAGGATATAAACCTGTTTTTATATATTATAAGAACTATTTTTGAAAAAAAAGTTTTTCCTTATTTGTGAATAAATTGGTGCACTTTACTTCCCAAATGCTAATTGTTATATCTTATTCATAAAGTTCTTTTTTTTTAAAAAAAATAACCTGATTTAAAAACGTATTATTCTATATATGTGCGTTTATATTTCAGTATATAATTATATATGTGTTAATTATATTTGACCAAATTAAAAATAAATAAGAAAAACTTATCTAAGTTATTAATAAATAATACTTTTTTAATTTATTTTTTAAAAACATTTAATTTTTTTATGTATTGTGTATAGGTACAAACATATTTCAGCATATATATATAATCGTGTTTATGACTAAAAATAGATAATTCACTTGAAAAATAAATAAATCTAAGTTGTTAATAAATTATGCTTTCAAATTTGCTTTTAAAACCCAACACAGATATGCCTTCGCAATTCAGACTGTATTGCTCCTATAGAGAAGTTCTGATATATATATATTGTAATATTGTTACCGAGCACTGATTATATATGTGTGTGGGAAATGATAATCTGGACCAACTGATGAGTGCTGGTTTAGCATGAAATACTAATATTGGTGATTATTTTTCTTTTCTACGAGTATGTGGTCATGTATATCAGGGGTATGAGATAGTATAGATAGTTGAAGGGTGCTTGGAAGTCTACTTCAAATCCCCTATATTTATTATTATTACAATAGTTTTTAATTCATGGACATTTTATTTGTATTATATATATTACAATACATTTTAAATCTTCCATTCTACCAACTCCTGCTTAAAACATAATAAATATATCTTTAAAAAAAAGATTAATGAAATCCAACACGCATCTCTTGCCGGTACTCTTCAATTATACCAGGTCATAACCTCTTATAAAGTTTATATCTAGGCTAAAAATTATACAATAATATTGAGTCTATTAAATCATTAATGATAATCATTAATATATTTAGCTAAAGTAGGAATGTGTGTGCATGCAAGGAGTTTGGCATTTGTAGAACAAATTGTAGTAATATATTGTATACAAATTCACAAGGCAAACCAAGCGTGATGCTAAATGTGTTAAATCCGTTCGTAAAAAACAACGATCCTTGTGGATTATTTTAACAATAACATGAAGAAGAGGTATTTTTATATGAATTGAGCAAAAGTGCCCATGTGAGAATAAATGTTGTAAATAAAAGAAAACTACTGGGAAACCGCAGGAAAAAAATCTTTCAGCAAAATGAATAAATAAGCATTAAGCAGAAACGATAATAATATCTGATCAGAATTTCAGTAGCAAAAAAAAAAAAAGTAATACTGTATATGTATAAAAAATAAAAATAAACCGTTTATAAACTATATGCACACACATGCCTATATATTAAAAATGATTTCAGGAAATAGAAAGTTTACATGGTACTAGATTATTATATTGCACTTTACAAGTAAAATTTAATTCCATTTACTATATATGATATTAGACAATACTCTGTGCGGATTAGCACGGCGGTAAAATGCTGGTCTCTGGAATGCGAAGTCCTAGGATATATTCTGGTGCTAGAATTTTATTCGAATATTTTTTAACGAAAATGTATAGGGCTAATATTTCTGTAGTGTAATGTTTCACTACACCAATCTCACGCAAGGAAGGGACTGGTTTCTATTGGCTTTTAATAAGTTGTGGATGGGGTGTAATCATAAATATATGACCAAGAACATATGAAAAAGCATTATCCCCAAGATGCACGTGTCATGCTGAATCAGCACTCATGCATGAAGGGACTAGTTTCTATTAGCTTTTAATAACTTGTGGTTGGGGTGTAATCATAAATATAGACAGCAAAAAAATGTGAAAAAGTATTATCCCAAGATTCACATTTCACGCTGAATCAGCACTCATCGGTTGGCCCAGAACACAATGTTTTGCACATATCTCTATCATTGTTCATTATATATAGATAGCCAATTATTGCAGTCTAATTGATAAGCATCAAACATACCACTCTCACAACTTTGACCCAAACCACATAATGGAAATATATTAATAATTGTTATTAGACAGTCATTAGATCAGAGATTATCCGCTTAAGGAATAATATTTCTGAAGTGTAATTTTCCACTACACCACATCTACTTTACATGAGAGGGGGGTAGTGAAAAATTATACTGCAGAAATATTATTCATTAAGTGAATAATCTCTGATCTAATGAATAACTAATAAAAATTATTAATATATTTCCTTTATGGGTTTGTATCAAAGTTATGAGATTGACAAATTTGACACATCAATTAAACTGTACTAATTGGTTATCTATATATATATACTGAACCACTGATGAGTCCTAGTTCAGCACAAAATGTGCATCTTGGATATCATGCATCTTTTTCATATCATTGGTCATATGTTTATAATTACACCCCTCCACAAGGTGATAAAAGCAATTAGAAACCAGTCACTACTTTGCGTGAGAGTGGTGTAGGGAAAAATCACTCTCTAGACATATTATTCATTGAGTGGATGTGGTCTAATGAATGACTATTAAAAATTATTAAAATGTATATGGCATTTGATTTTTATATTGTATTGCTCAAGTAAAAATTTCAATAATTATATATGATAATAGACAATCAAAATACAATAAGCAAGAATAAATGATAAAACCTCCAGACTTCCAAACATCATCTTAATATTATCTATATACAAGGCCAGTTTGGTCGGAGAGTCAAAGAGATAAACCACTTCAGCCATTAAAATGGGATAAGCATAAAAATGAGAAAAATATTTTTTTATTAAATAAAATGAAATAAAATTTGGGAGAAGCTGTGTAAAAAGATCACTCCCTCCCATCAATCAAAAATAATTCAATTTTTTTCCCCCATATGTCATAGCATCGGCTGGGAGGCGAACCCACAACCATCTGCAAACAACTACTTGCTTGCAAGGCTGCTGCGCTGACCTCAATTTTTTTTTCCATTTTAAAAATTTTACAGAATAATTTTTTAACAAAACAAATATAAATTAACAGAAATGTAAACAAGAGTGTCTAAAAAAACTGTTCTTTTATCTTTATTATAAAATAAATTATGGCTCAAATAGTCCCAACATACTGAAATTCATAAGTAAATAAAATTAAACATCACATGATCACTATCTCATACTAGCACATAATTGTTATTGCTTGTTAGCACAAGATGGCACTACTATATGGAGAGTTTTGCTTTGTTTTGAATTGTAAAATAAAATTAAGTTTCTATAATATTAAAAGATAAACCAAAAAAAATGTTATTGTTAATATATCACTAGGAACATTTTTTAATTATTTAATTCAGCTTTGTGCTATACTGAGAGGGGAAAAATAGTTTGTGTTACAAGTGAAAGCGAAAGAAAAATGTTACAAAGGTTTTGTATTGATAGTCCACGGAAGAATTGTTTTTGCTTTGCATTTGACTTTAATCTCTTTTTGTGTTTTTTTTTTTTTTGTAAAACAAAATAATGTTTATTGCTATTGTTCTAAATTCCTGGAATTTTTATTAGTAATCTAGTATATATGTAATGCTTTCCATAATGAAGGAATACCATTTGTAAGTAAAATACAATTTACCGAGGAAATAATTTCAAATTAATATTTTAAAATATATGTTTGATATGCTTAAAATGTTTTAATTAAAATAATTAATTATTTTCAAGATATCTATAAATTGATTTATAAAGATAAATTGATTTTTTAAAATTTTACAAGAATCTTCATGATTAATTAATTACAAATGATTTATAGAGAAAATTATATATATAAGCATCAAAACATTACTTGATCACCATTTCATATGCTTATAAATGCTGTTAATAAGAGTACTAAACTCTCCATATAGTAGTGACATCAAGTGAAAGGTTTCATAATCAATGATGCAGAAAGGTTTGTGCATAAAAATCCCTATCTAGTGCATACTCATCCAATATCTCCAGACTAATGGGGCCTTGGATTTGAGATTATTGCATCTAGATCATAGGATCCAATGCAACTCTCCAGCAGCCAATTTTAGCTATTTGGCACTATTGTATGGATAATTTGTTACTGTTATTAACAGCATGTGTAAGCATGTGATGTTTTGATGGTTTTATGTCTATCCTGACCATATGATAATGGAAACTGTGGTTTTTGAAAAACCAAAGACACCAAAATGTATAGATGCGGAAATGAGTTCAGATCTATATGACTATATAAGTGAATAAGCTTGGGTTGGAAACATTATGGTGTTTTCATCATGGGATCCTATCTTTATATTTAAACAAATAAGTAAAAGGAGGCTGCTGGAGGGTTGCATTGGATCTTCAGATCTGGGTGCAATGCTCTCAAATCCAAGTCTCCTCACTGATGAAAGCCACAGAAATTAGTCTGGGAATGTTAAATGAGTAGGCACTAGATAGAGATTTTATGCACAAACCTTCCTGCATCCATTGATTACAAAAGTTTGCACTTAGTGATACTGTATGGAGAGTTTGATATAAGCAAAAGGATGAAGAGAATATTTCCACATAATGATTACACAAATGTGTTAGTAGTTGCATTGTTGGTACCTGTCAATTAATAATTAGAGCTTTAAAAAAAATTTGCTCTAGTCATTGATAAGGGCTTTGTTTTGAATTTATTTTAAAATAAAAAGAGATCCTCTTATGTCTAAACCAAGGTATTGTATGGATTTAGATAAATCTCTCATAAGGAAATGGTTCCTATTACACTTGTCAATTATTGGTAGTGAGAGTTGGGTAATTATCCAATTCTTGTTTTATCTTACACTAAGAAGAGATAGATATCTGTTTACTGACCAATAATGGATAGTTACCCAGATTGGCAAAAGGCAAGCTCTCTGAGAAAAATATCCTATATTTCATGAAAAGAAGGTTGTTCAGTTCAGCCTGGATTTGAACTTTGAGATCATAGACACTCACAAGGCACTTCTGAATTAAAAGAAGCAGTTTTTAAAAACAACCTGGCCAATGTTATATTTATAATGTAAATAAATAAATTGTAATTACACATGTGCATCATTTTAAATATAAAAAGTAATATATTTAATAATTACATGTTTATCATCTTTCTCAATAATACCTACTGTATTTTCTTTATACTTACAACTTCTAATTCACCTTGCTCATCCCCATTTTAAAAAACATGCGAAAAGGCAAGCTTATTTATTTTTATGATTAATGCTACAAGAGAAAGTATCTGAAGCCTTTATCTATGATTGTTCCCATCTCCAGATCAGTTTCGAGCTATGGATCTCTTCACTCAGGAGCTAGGACATTAAATTCAAATAGGTAACTCAAGCATTTATCATAAAAATGAAATAAATAAATAAATAAGCTTGTTTAGAGCTATTAGTAGGCTTTTTATATATTATATATTGGTAATGCAAGCTATATATAGATCATGTAACATGTGACTGATTTTTACTAATATATTTATATAGCTGTTATATATAGTTTTATTATTTATATAAAAATACAGCATAATAAACTCATTGATTTCCATTTTTGATGATATTAAATAGAATTTTTAAAAAAAAAAATAAAGCCACCAATAGTAGATTATCATAGTTTTCATCTAAGAAATGCACCTTAAAGAAGGAAGGAAAACCATAAAATCTCTTTTTAATCAAGCCATTTGCTATTCCCTTTGTTAAGAAATACTGGATACATCTTTGCTCTACGGAAAAACGTTTAAGACAATTTTGCATTTTTCCATGTTTACAAGAGTTGCACAAAAACATTATCACTACATTTTAATATATAGCATAGAAATATACCAAGAAATCATTTCTTTAATAATTAGAACACTAAGAAGGATGTTACAAGTTATATTGGAAAAAAAAACTTATCATTAATTTCAAGACAAAATTAAGCTAGAAGAAATATTAATACTATGTTCAACTTAATTGGAACATTGGTGTATAAAACTTCTGAATTGTTTAATGTTCCTATATTGATAGTTTCAAGAATGATGAATGAATTCATTAACAGATGAAATTTAAAACCACTGCTTAATAAAAATGATGTATGAAATTGAGAACTGATACAAAAACACAAACCATAGCAAAACAAAAGTCTGCAAACATCAATACTGATATGAATTTATCAGTCCACCAAATCAATCAATGCAAGAAACAGGACATTTTTGAATGAGCGGACATTTAAGTGATTTTAGCACTTTACGATGAAAATGCTATTATGCAGAAGTAACGGTGATAAAAACAGAAGAACTAGAAAGTAATGGCTCTACACCAATATATATATATATGATAAAATATGAATAATATATTAGACAAATAAATTACTAACAATATTCCCTCTTCGTAGATAAACAGTGAGGACAAAGGCATTGCTCTTCATATATTCTTTTAAGGTTTCATCAACATATGTACGAGTGTACATTGTCCTTAAAATAAGAATTTTTCCATTGAAGCATTAAGTAAATAAATAACTAAAAAGATTAATGTTTGACTACAGATAAATATAGTTTGCCATTGTTTAAATTCATAAATGTTTATTAATACAATGTTTTACCAAATTAAATACACCAATTCACAATTAAATAACTAGCCAACATTGAATTACAAATTCATTGAATTACAAATTCATTTCCAAAACACATTTTTCAAGTTCATAGAAATAGAACACTAAACAAATGTATACTGTGATATAGTATATACTTTATAATAAAAATTTATTTTGTGTTTGAGGGATTTACCTTGCATAGCAGAGAAACTATTGCCATCAGATATGTTACTTAATTTTGGCTGGTGGTGTACTTAGCTTATTATAATGCGTACTTCAGATTTTGACATTAGTTATGGTTTGAACATTTTCCCTTTTGTTTTACATTCCAGATTACTGACTAGTATTGAATGGCTTACTGGATAGACCATGGGTTGATTACATGAAAGAAAAAAGACAGTTTTGAAATCTGAAAAAATGTCCAGTTTCACTTGAACTAAAATTGAATAGTGAGTTATGATATTAGCAAATATATGCACTAATTGCTATACCTTGATGTCTTTCACACACACTTATATGTGTGTATATATGTCACTAATTTGTAATCATCACTACCAAGCCTCTTATTACTTCATCAAAATGTTCATTGATCTAAGGCAATTTACTGCCGTTGTAAAGTGGTATACTCTAGAACCAAAGATTTCTGTATTAAATCTAAGTCTGTTATTTTGGTCCCATAAAACCACATGATTGGCTGAATCATATCAGGAAACAGTGGATGCTTTTTGTTGAAAATGTATTTTCAGATAGAAGAATGGAGTGTCTCAAAATGCAAAGCTGGTATAATATGGGATATTAATGAACTTCGTGAAGTTAGAAGAAAAGATAATGGGACAATTGATTTAAAAAATGGACATGCACTATGCTACAAAGACACGAGTACTGGAAGCACAAGTAGCGTAGAATTTATTAGAACTAAAAAGTGGATGAACAACATTGTGGAAGCTGAAAGTCTATCAGATAGAGTGGAAAAATTAGTTATTAACTAATGAAAGATACCAAATACAGATAATTCAGGTTTATGCACCAATAAGTTTTCATTGCGATGAAGAAATAGATGATTTATGTATGGTTATACAAAAGACTTTTGATGAGACCATAAAACATTTTAAAATTGTTATGAGAGTTATTGAGTGAAAGATAAAAGAGCTGTCAATAAATTTGATTATGATAATAGAAATGAGATGGAGCACAGATGATAATAAAAATGAGAGAGAACACAGATGATAATAAAAATGAAAGAGAACACATGATAATAGAAATGAAAGAGAATACAGATGATAATAGAAATGAGAGAGAACACAGACTTGTGGCATTTGCAGAATGAAGGAACAGCAGAATTGGATTACATTTTGACTAACCAAAAATATATATTTCAAGATTGTAATAAATTCAACACAAGAAATGATCATCTATTAATGAGATGAAAGAAACATGTTAGTGTAAAATTAGAGAGAGAAAAAATTATTAAGAAGAACTGTACTCACAGATGATGTTCCTACCTTTCTGAAACCTTTTAATAAATTTAAATTAGATGTTCCAAATTGTTTTCAAATATTAGCAGATTTTGAAGATGATTTATATTTTATTAAAACCAGTAGAAAGATCAATGATACATATTAAGAACTGTAACAAAGATTATTGGTACAAAAAAGCAACAATTGACCAGAAAAATTTCTGCTAAGATGACAATTTACAAAGAAAAGAAGGAATATGAAAATATATAAAAATAATGCATCAGGAAGGATTGAATATCTCAAATTTTGTAAAATAATGTGAAAAAGAGTTGCAAGTGATATAAGAAAGTATAATTGTGAATTAGCAAGGAAAGTTGTAGAAGAGAATTAAAGTCTCAAGAGTATAAAACAATATTGTGGTATTCGTAGGAAACTTATTTCTGTAATAAGAAAAAAAATATGGAACAATTACTAAAAAGAGAGTTAATATAATTTTCTTCTTCTTCCTTTTCCTATGTATTGATTTCTGCTTTTACATATCATATCATTTACAACTTTCTTAAATATTTTATCAATACTATTTTTATATCAAAACTTTATTCTAACAGTTTCGACTATCCTGCAGTCATCATCAGAACTACAATATTCAAATATATAGTTATATAATTAATATCTTCCTTCTTTTGTTTACTATCTTAAATTTTATTACACTATTAATCTTTTTGTTAATTCTAATAATTATTTTATTCATACTTTTTACAATACTATTATTATAAGTTTTAATACTTATATATTTATTCTTATCTATTTTATTTTTCCTACATACTATCCCATTGTTTTTATTAAATTTCTCTTCCGATTTTCTTATACTTTCTTCTATAACTTTTTCTGGATATTCATTATCGCTAAAGTCTTTAATTATCAATTTTACTTGTTTATTATAATCTTCTTCATTTGAACAATAATTCCAAGCTCTATATATTCTTGAATTTATGCTACTTATTTTATATTTAACATCTGTATTTGAATTCCAATTACTTATTTTACTATCTACATTAGTTTTTTTTATGTACACATGTCTTTATCCTGCATTCACCATTTTTATATGAATTCTTTAACAAATAACAATATGAGTAATGGTCAAATTGTCATGAAAAAATATGTTGATGATTATTTATTGCTTTTTAACAAGAGCCAAGGACAAGTACATATGTATCTTGAAGAGATTAATAAGTTAGATAAAAATGTAAAATTTACAGTAGAAAAAGAAAATGATAATAAGATATCATATTTAGATATTTTGTTAAAGAGATTAATAAGTTAGATAAAAATGTAAAATTTACAGTAGAAAAAGAAAATGATAATAAGATATCATATTTAGATATTTTGTTAAAGAGATTAATAAGTTAGATAAAAATGTAAAATTTACAGTAGAAAAAGAAAATGATAAGATATCATATTTAGATATTTTGTTAAAGAATTCATATAAAAATGGTGAATACAGGATAGAGACATCTGTATATAAAAAAACTAATGTAGATAGTAATATAAGTAATTGGAATTCAAATATAGATGTTAAATATAAAATAAGTAGTATAAATTCAAGAATATATAGAGCTTGGAAATATTGCTCAAATAAAGAAGATAATAATAAACAGATAGAATTGATAATTAAAGAGTTTAGAGATAATGAATATCCAGAAAAAGTTATAGAAGAAAGTATAAGAAAATTGGAAAAGAAATCTAATAAAAATAATGGGATAGTATGTATGAAAAATAAAATAGATAGGAATAAACATATAGATATTAAAACTTATAATAATAATATTGTAAAAAGTATGAATAAAATAATTATTAGAATTAATAAAAAGTTTAATAATGTAATAAAATTTAAGACAGTAAATAAAAGAAGGAAGGTATTAATTAATATAATTATATATTTGAATATTGTAGCTCTGATGATGACTGCAGGACAGTTGAAAGTTTTGATATAAAAAATAGTATTGATAACGTATTTAAGAATGTTGTAAATGGTATGATATGTAAAAAGAGAGTTGACATCATGAAATGTGTAGAAGAGTTCTATCAAGAATATAGCAATAAAGAACAAGGATTAGTATCTTCTACAACTACGATATCTTTTAAATTGATCAGGATTTTGAGGTGAGACATGTGATTAAATATATGAACAGAAAAGCTCCAGGTAATGATGGAATTATAATCAATTTCTTAAAAAAAGCAGGTGATGAAATATAAAAACTGTTGGAAAAGTTATATATCTAATATCTAAACAATGAAGATATACCAGATGATTGGAAGAATGCAGTAAAGAAGATACTATTTTTTTTTTTTTTTAAAAAAAGAAGATACTAGAAATTAGATCTATCAGTTTTTAATCAGTCCTATACAAAATTTTTACTAAGATAATTACAACTCACCTACAGTGAATTTTGGATTATAACCAAATAAAAAAAAACTCTGGATTTAAAAATGGTCTTAGCACTATGGATCACATCCAAGTATTGAGAGAAGTTATAGGGTATCCATGCTACTTTGGATTTGTAGATTATGTAAAGGCAGTTTGATTCTATAAATATTTTTTCAATGATCAAAGCATTGAATAATCAAGATAGATCCAGGATATTGTCATATTCTTAAAAATGTTTAGCAAAATGCAACATCTATGATTAGATTTTACAGTGGTACTAAAAAGATTAATATTGAGATGGGTGAATCACAGGATATCCCATATCTCCAAAACTTTTTACAGCAGTTTTACAAAAAGTATTATCAGCTATGATTAAATTTTACAGTGATACTAAAAAGATTAATATTGAGATGGGTGTATGACAGGGTATTCCATATCACCAAAACATTTTCTTGCAGCAGTTTTGCAAGAAGTATTAGCTACAATTAGATTTTACAATAATACTAAGAAGATTAATATTGAGATGGGTATATGACAGGGTATTCCATATCTCCAAAACTTTTTACAACACTTTTACAAGAAGTATTTTGTGAATTAAAATGGGAAGCTAAGGGAATAAAAGAAAATGTAGATTATTTTGATTATTTAGATTTTGCGGATGATGTAATGGTTTGCAAATATAGTTTCAGGAGATGTTGCAAGAGTAATCACATGAAGGTAAGCAAGTTAGTCTAAAGGTAAATGCTAAAGTAATGTTCAATGATTTTTCTCAAAGGAAGAAAATAAAGATTAATAAAGATAAATTAAAACAAGTACAAATATCATGGTTAGATTATTAATACAGATGGAAACATAATGGATGAAATCATAAATTAAAATTAGATGAAATGCTTTTGATAGAAATAATTTAATATTAAAATGAAATATGCTTGTGTTTGAAGTATTTTACCAGTTCTTGCTTATGGATAGAGACTTGAACATTTAACAGAAAAACAATACAGAAATTTCAGACCACTCAATTAAATATGGAGAGATGTATGTTAAGAGCATCAGAAAGGCATCAAAAATGAAATATATAAGTGAAAAAACATAATATTAATATCATCTATGTTCTTTGTTACTTGTTACAATGCTTTTTACAACCCGCTATTGATAGTTTCGATTGTCCCAGCAATCGTCTTCAGAACCATAACAAACACAATACAAATACATGAATACAAATATACATGAACATATAATTTTACATTTTCTAATACATCATTGAAAGAACTAAGTGACTGAAGTGAAATTTAGCTGGACATATTGTTAAAAGAAATGACAATAGATGGACAGTTGAAATCTTAAACTGGATTCTAAGAGTTTGTATAGAAAGAGAAAGTATGTGAGATGGATGATTGAAATAAGGGAGTGTGCTGGGATGTTGTGGAGAAGAGAAGCTAGAGATTGGAGAAACTGTATTAAATTTGGACTTATCTTTATTCTACAAAAGATCAATCATGTTTGAAAATGATGATGAATGATAAAAATAGAATCAAAACATTTTTCATTTGTGAGATAGGTTTGTGCTTCAAATTTGTGTAAGTTAACTATACTGTTCCCAAATAGTAGGACACCTCATAAATTTAGGTCATAGAGAGAATAAATAAACAAAGTTTCATTTACACAACTTGATCAATATTGTCATCATCATGAACCATTATCAATCCACTGCAAGATGAAGGTCTCTCCAAATTCAGTCCATCTCTGATACTCTTCTCCACATCACCCTCCCCACACATTTTCTTATTTCATCCATCCATCTCACATGTGGTCTCTTTCTAGGACTCTTACAATCTTTTTAAAGCCAGTTTAAATTAACCATCTATTATCATCTCTTCTAGTGTGAATATAATTATTTAATCTTTTATTATTGCTAAAATACTTTATATTCTTAAAAAAAAAAACGTAATCTTATGATAATTGATTTATAAACCACTCCATATAATAAATAATAGACATTAGTCTCAATATAAATATGGTTCTCCTCATAAACACAACGATCATTGCCAGAAAATTCATCAGAATAAAAAAAAAAGTGCTTTTTACCAAAATACTTTCTGCGCTTAGATAGGTGGTTGCAATATAGTAGAATGGAATGAACACATTGAAAAGAATTAAAATCAAGCGTTGTTAGCCGAGATGTCATCGCAACAGCCTTGCAAGCAAGTAGTTGGTTGCAAACGGTTGTGGGTTCGCGTCCCGGTCGATGCTATGACATATGAAAAAAAAAAAGAGAATTAAAATCATTAAAACGTCACTTTAATATGCATTTCCAAACACATATAACAATTTGGTTTTTAAATATTATCAAAATATATACCTTTTTTTAAAAAAAAAAAATCCGTACTTAGGGTTTAAAAAAATATATTTCCAAATTTGTTTTATCAATAATTTTGCTCATTTAATTAGTGTTTTTGAAAATGAATCATTAACAACAATCTGTTTGATTCACTCAAGTAAAATAGAGAATCCTGCATGAAAAATAAATTTGTCTTTCTTTTAGCCTCAAGTGACTAGTTATTGATTTGATGTTGCTTTTCTTGCAAGATGAAAATAGTACAAGGCTATATTTAATTTTCTCTCTTTTTTTTCGTTTCTACATTGATTTTATATATACATATACGTTTATGTTATTATTTTGTCTGTATTTCATATATTAAGTCCAATGCGACACGAAGCATATATATATATTATCTAAGCATTATATAGTCGGAGTGTAATTTGAATGTTATAACTGCTATTTGTTAGTCTGCTTTCAAAACAAGTTGGGTTTGACTGTTTAATGAGGTTTATTTAAACTTCTGTGTATTAATAATTTTACTCTCTGTAGTCAAGTTGCAACCTTTAGTACGTACATAAACATATTAGACCATCGATAAAGGTGGATTCCCATATTTACTGATTAAAGGAGGTTGCCTTGACACCAGATTGAAATTATTGATTATTGATATCGATAAAGGTGGATTCCCATATTTACTGATTAAAGGAGGTTGCCTTGACACCAGATTGAAATTATTGATTATTGATATCGATATTGTTTAAGTGATAACTGCTTTCAGGTATATATATGAGCAAACCGTATTTGATTGTATTTGCTTCTTATTAATAATCTTATATAATTAAATTTGCGTTAGATTAGACCAGAGGTCCCCAACCCTATGCCTGCGGGCACCATGCCCGCAGACCATTTTATGTGTGCCCGCCACTATCCAAACACGATTAAAAATTATTTATCTGATACAAATAAATTTAATTTTTAAAATTTCTTATAAATTATTGTATTATATTGTAATCAAATTGTAAGGCATACTATACTTTTACAGCGTAAAAATAGTAAAAATTATATGTTAAAATTTTATTTTTGAAATAAAATTTTTTTTGGACATTATGTGTATTATTAACAATAAATGGTGCCTGCCACCTGGTGGAAAAAAAATAAATGGTGCCTGTCACCTGGCCAGTATTATAGAATGTGCTCTTAAGTGCAAAAAGGTTGGGGACCCCTGGATTAGACTATATATTAAATGGTTTTTTAATTATTACACATACTTCTTTGTATCACTGGTCATCGTTTTTCATTGTAATATTCCAAACAATGTGCACACATTTTCAGTAAATTCGATTTTCTTTCCCAATATGACTGAAGTAAGAAGGCAATTCCAGATATAATATCATTGATTTCAGGTAATGTAAAAATTCAATTGGATCTAGCGACTATAGTATTCCTAAATATATTCTGTAAAATACAATAAAATAAGAAGTGCTTTTATATCTTAGAAAGAAACAAAAATAAATAATAAAAAACAAAGAGCAAAAAGATGTAAATAATTTCAAATTTGCTCATTAAAAATACTCATTATGCTCATATACAATAACTGTTGTACAAAGACGGACAGATTGGAGAGGATTCGTGGCCTTCAACTGGTTTCCCTGCATGGATTGGTGTTGTTCTCTTGATGCATCTGTGGTGCCCTGTTCTGTGTCATTGCCCAGTGGTGGATTCAGAGGCCCTAGATTGTCTCTGCACTTGAACTGTGATTAACTATAGGACAATGGCAGGCAGGATGGTGGTTGACTTTCCCAGTTTGATGTGTGTTGCCTTACTAGGTATATTGGTGTTTCCCAGAATTGAATCATTAGACACTGGTAGACTTGAAAGTCTTAGATATACCTGAATGTATGCTGAGGTGTACAGGTTGCCAGCAGGAAAGTATTCATATCTGAATAGTCTGCTTGCATGGTGGCAGTAGACAAATGCAAAAGGGTTTTTCTTTTTGAACATTTGCAGATATTACTATTCCTTTTTTAAAAAACCTCAAGGCTAAATAGTAGTTAAGCTTTGTGTAACACCTTTATGTGCATGTTGTTCTAAATTACATATGTTCAGAAGCACTTCTGAATTTATGGTTTATATCATGTTCATCTTGCATTTAATAAATTATTAGGGGAAAAATGCTAATTAAAATAAATAAACAGAAAACGTCATTAGTAAATTAAAAAAGAGGTAATTCTGGCATGCTTTAAACAATTTTTATGTTTTTTTCTGTGTTCAGTTTAAGACTTAATTTTACACTTTCTTTTTTAAATGTTGTGAAAATAATTTAGATAAATTAAAAGAACATTTAAAAAATTCTCAAAATCAGGAGAGATTTAAAAGAAACTGAATTGTCTTTTAAATTTTTTTTTTATGACAAACAAATAATCAATTGGAAATTCGTGAAAAGTTCACATACCGGAAGTGATAAAACTGGGCACAATCTAAGGGTCTTAAGTCCTGAAAACTGCCATTCTACCATTATACCAAACAATACAGGGCTTTCTCATGATCACTACTTCTCTTAAACCCATAGATTTTTCTTCAATTATAAATATAGTTCATTTTGTGAGGTTTCACTTCTGTTATATCTATGGACCACCAGAAACAAAAAAGCTTCATTTTTTTTTATTCTCTAGATGTCATGAAAAAATTTCCATTAGCTTCTTTCAATTGCAAATATGACTTATTTCACTCAGTTTCAACTCCAAAGCCACTCAAATTTTTGTTCCACTCTCTTGCATTATTGCTTTCTTCAAATCTGTTTACTGTTATTAGTGCCAATTGAAGTCATCTTACTGATCTATGTTATGTTTTCATATATACGCCTTAAGCAAATGTTAATTTAAATGAGACCATGTTTTCAGTCCATACCCCTAATAATGCACATCAATGTCTAGTATCCAATATCTATCACTTCTGTGTAAAACAAATACCCACCCAATGTGTATCTTTTATCATCATTGTTGATTTAATATGTCGTATAGTTATATTCTTAAAGCATTTTACCTTTTTTAACATAATCCAAATTGAAACAAGTCTTTGCTACTACATTTATCCATATGATGCATAAATATTCAATTAATATATTTTTTTCAAATTCACTTATCAGCCTTTCTGCAAATTCTGTTATCAAAGTTGCTTTCTAATATTGAAAAAAAATCCAATGATGTATGATATGTTTGAGCAGTGGAAACATAGGTTGAGCAGTGGAAACATGGGTTGTAATTTCAATTCTAGGACCTTTAGTTATAGAGTTCGCCATTTTATCACTGCACTAAACTACACAAGTGCTTTTAAATTTCTGTGACCAACTTCTAATAAATCTTCAATTTGAATCTAACCAATTTTTTATGATTGCTCAATAAACTATCCAAATTTAACTACTACAAACAATTTATTTCTGGCAGCTTCTTCCTCACACTGATGACCTTCACTTTATCCAAAATAGTGAGGGTGGGGAGCAGTTGATGGATGAACTTTATATTATCACAAGACTTTGAAACTAAGTTCAATTCAAATGCTTAAAGTGTCACATTTTATCACAAAAGAAGAAAAAATAAAGCAAACATTTCATTAGCTTCCGATTTTATTTCATCAAAGATAAATAAAATGCATAACTGAGTGTATTTCTATTTTAATCACACAGCCAATGATCAAATTAACAAGTTTTTACCAAGATTAAGGATATATTTCCAAACTTTAAACATGCGTAAATGTCATCATAACCATACTACTCAAGATATAATTTTAAAAAAAAGATGCTTGCAAGAAGTACACTAGCAATGCCTATGATATTTGAAAAGTCTTTCACCTTGTATAATGATTACATCTATCTATCTATCTATCTATCTATCTATCTATCTATCTATCTATCTATCTATCTATCTATCTATCTATCTATCTATCTATCTATCTATCTATCTATCTATCTATCTATCTATCTATCTATCTATCTATCTATCCATCTATTTATCTGTCCATCTGTCTGTCTATCTGTCTATCTATCTATCTATCTATCTATCCATCCATCTATCTATCTATCCATCTATCTATCTATTTATATATCCATCTATCTATCTATCTATCTATCTATCTATCTATCTATCTATCTATCTATCTATCTGTCCGTCTGTCTGTCTATCTGTCTATCTATCTAACTATCCATCTATCCATCCATCTATCTATCTATCTATCTATCTATCTATCTATCTATCTATCCATCCATTCATCTGTCCGTCTGTCTGTCTATCTGTCTGTCTATCTATCTATCTATCTAACTATCCATCCATCTATCTATCTATCTAACTATCCATCTATCTATCTATCTATCTATCTATCTATCTATCTATCTATCTATCTATCTATCCATTCATCTGTCCGTCTGTCTGTCTATCTATCTATCTATCTATCTATCTATCTATCTATCTATCTATCTATCTATCTATCTATCTATCCATTCATCTGTCTATCTATCTGTCTATCTATCTATCTATCTATCTATCCATTCATCTGTCCGTCTGTCTGTCTATCTGTCTGTCTATCTATCTATCTATCTATCTATCTATCTATCTAACTATCCATCCATCTATCTATTTATCTATCTATCTATCCATCTATCTATATTTATATATCCATCCATCTATCTATCTATCTATCTATCTATTTTACAATTTAATTAATGTTGGCTTTGTATATTAAAATCATATGTTTTCTCTAAAAATATCAACTTTGACTTGTATTAATCATAAAAAAAAATGTTCTCGAAATTTAAATATGCCATCTAGGTCTTTCATCATATTTAGTAGAAGTTTTACAAAGCCTGTTTAAATTGGTCAAAATTTATAGTTTATTGAACAATAATTCCTACCAGCCTAGCTACAAGCTATTACTATTTTAACCGCTTCAAGGAATTTGTTTAGACTAAATTATCTTTCCATATATTCAGTTAGAACTTCCCTGCATATATGGAGTTCTTAGTTTTTTACTAACTACAAACACCTCTATCTTTTCTCCAGGATTGGTATTTATTGATTGCTAAAGCTAAAATCGAATGGTATAATAGTGCGAGAGAAAAATAATTTGCTACTGATTAGCATTATAAAAGTTTTGGTCATATCGTATCTTTTTGAGTTTATACTTAACCTTGTTTATTTTAATTAGCGATTTATTTCACTGGAAAACAATAATCATCTTTGAAATATGAATTTTTTTCTATAGTACAGACTTTTTCATACCTGCACTTGTATATGTAACATATAGGAGTTTAAACTCAGATTTATCTCACACTACTGATACACTTGATCACACACATGTCGAAAAGATAAATAATCACCAATATACATATTTCATGCTAAAACAGCACTCGTCAGTAGATCCAGATTATCATCACATATATTTATATAATCAAAGCTCAGCTTATATTAAGATAGCCAATCTTCATACTTTAATGGATAGGCTTCAAACCACTCCACCCCACAACTCTTCAGCCATCCATTTCATTGAAAATCTGATGATGGAATGCTCAAAGCCCACCTTAGTGCCAACCTTCTCATCCTACCCATGTTGACCAAACGTCACTCTGACCCCTCGTGTACAGGACAAAATCCATTTAATACATATATGAGGGATGGGCAGACCTTAAAGGACTATATTTTGAAATATGATTTTTTTTCTACAGCACGGGGGCCTTGTGGGTGAAAGTCTGAGTTCAAATAATCATCATTTTAATTTATGATTTTTTTTAATCATTCTTTTTTACTTATATCAGTACTTGAGTTTATTATTTTCAAATATATACTTAAAAGAATTAGAAAATGTAAAAATAAAATAAAATTAAGATAGATGTTTAAATAAATAAATAAACAAAGTAATTCATTGAGCTACAAATAAGAAAGGCAATATGCATAGTTAAAGTGGTACCAGAGCTAGCTTGAGCTATAGGTACACTAGGCAGTCATCTATTAGGGTGTAAAAATTTAGAGGCCAGAATGAGAGAAAAATTTCAAAATTGAATATAATATAAACAAATCTTTATTCATCAATGGTCCAAGAAAGACTAGTCGAATTATCATTCATTTCTGTTAAGCATGGATTAGAAAACAGCATAGGCATCGAAGATATTTTTTCTGAATTTGATAAAAAGAAAGTTTGTGAAGTTAAAATTTAAATTTAAAAAATTTGTTTCATTTAGTTTATTGTTTCCTTATGATTTAATTTGTGTATATATTGTTTTTGAAAAAAAAAATTAGGATGTTTTATATTTGTATGAGAGTGATGAGATTACTTAGAGTCTATCTAGCTCACCAGAACTGCTTAGTAGACCCCAGATGGTAGATGAATTCGATGAAGTTTTATTTGCTTTGTTATTAAACAGTTCATAATATTACTGAAAAAATAAGGAAATATTTAGAAGAGTTGGAAATAAGAGGAAATAAAGTTAGTTTTTTAAAAGAAAAAGAAAAAATACTAAAGACTTAATTAATTGTCCATGAGTAATAATAATATTAGTTATTTATAAACTATTTAAATATGTATTTAAATAATCTTAAAATAGGCAAAACTCTCTATACATATTGCCACTCAGTGCAAGCCGGAGTAATCAATGGATGACAGAAGGCTTGTGCATAAAATCCCCATCTAGTGCATACTCATCCAATATCCCCAGACTAGTTTCTGGCTTGTGGTGCCAGTGAGGAGCTTTGGATCTGAGAACACTGCACCTAGATCTTAGGATTTAATGCAACCCTCCAGCAGCCAACTATTATCTCTACTTAGCTACAAAACTATGAGACTTAAATTGAAAACACTATAATATTTCCAATGCAAGCTCATCAGCTTACATAGCCATATAGGTGTGAACTCAGTTCAGTTCCCATATATTTTGGTGTCTAGATGGATATTTTATGCACAAGCCTTCTGGCTTCCATTGATTACTCTGGATTGAACTGAGTGGCAATATGTATAGAGAGTTTGCCTGTTTTAATAACAGTTAAGAGCAAGTTTAAGAAATAGTGATCATGTGATGTTTAATTTTAAAATATGTATGAGGATGGTAATCAAATACAAGGAGAGACATATTAAGGTTTGGATATAATAAATCAATTGATGATTATATATGTGCAATGACACAAATTATTGATATGAGTTATAAATTAGATAAAAACAAAAATATTTGCCTTTCTTTAAACAGTTTATTTAGAGATAAATTTTTTTTTAATGATTTTAATGAGAACATAATGTTAGGAATATAAACCCATTAATACAATAAACCTCTGAGTACATTATTAAAAAAATTCAAAAGCAAGATTTTAAAAAATCATTTAAATGAACTTGAGAAAGATGCTCATCTTTTGTTATTTCAATGATTCTTAGAATCATTATCTTAGAATTGGATTCAGTCTTATTTGTCCCAAGAATGGATATATATATACACACACACAATGGTTTGTAACAACCCAGTGTAACAGAATAAATACATAAAAACCTTTGGAAATAAGTACAAAAACTAAAGACATAGACTTTATATAACAATTTGAAAACCTTACAAAATATTTTCACATTAGCATTATTAACTATCCATTATTTAAACTTTCAGTCAATGAAGTATTCAAAATCATCAAGAAGAATTTACATATGTAACTTGATATACAAAATAAATATATATTAGAATAATTTATATAACATTCAATTTAGTTGAAAATTTTAACAACAAGCTGAATAGGGAGAAATTCATTTCCACAATTCTTAGAGCTCACAAAGATAAAGGCATATCGAGAGCAGAATATTATAGGATTTATCCTTCTGCTACCAGGCCACCTAGAATGTTTGCCAATTCTAAGCTACATAAACCCCAAGAACCTTTAAGACTTATGTTGGATTTTGGAGGTGTGCACTATTTCGAAACGGCCAAGCTGGTAAATCAGTGGTTAGTTGACTGTGTGGGTTTTGGTGACTTCACCATCAAATCTTCATTTGAATTTGTTAGAAGAATCAAGGATATATTAATAGATCAGAATTTTGTAACTGCAGCCATGGACGTGACCGAATTATATGGATCGATTAATAGGAAATGATCAATTGAAATCTTCCACAAAGAATTAATAAATAAGCATTGCCCAAATGAGTGCATGAACTTCATTTTATCCTTCCTCAACTGGTTGGACAATAACATCTTTACAACTTTTGAGGGTCGTTGGTATGATATGAAAGAAGGTTGGCCTATGGGTCTACCCCTAAGTGGAATAATATCCAGCATCTTCTTAAACTTTTTTGAAAAACATACCATTGTTAAACACACTGCTAACATTGCTGGTTTAATTTACGTGCGCTATGTAGACGATGTATTTATGGGAGCGCCAAAAAATGTAATCGTCAATATTCAAAATGAATTACAACTACAATCTAAATTGATCATAAACACCACTTGGGAGAACGAAGGGCAGAAGCTTAAATATTTGGATTTGCTGGTCCATAGAGAAAACAGAGATCTGCATTATAGTATGATAGTTAAACCCCTTGAGATTCGAGGCTTTACTCACCCGAAATCCATGTCACCTACTGCACATAAATTCTCAGGGCTCAATGCGTTTTTATTTAGAAATCAAAATTTATGTAAATTTGAAGCCGATAGAAAGACCAACATCGCAATTTATATAAAAGATTTGCTTAGCGTAGGTTTCAGCTACAGATTAATTGCAAAGAAAATTAAGCAATTTCACAGTAAATTAATAGCTAACCACAAAAATAAGGATAAGCCTCAGATTACCCTCCCTTATATTCCCAAAGTATCACAACAGATAATAAAGACTTTAACTGGGGAATTTAAGGTTGGTTTTCGTACTCCCCCTAATTCTAACAGACTCATTAATAATTCAAAGGATAGAACTGACCCATCTCAAACACCCCAGGTGATTTACAGCATGTCATGCCCACAGGCCGGATGCAAAGCCATATACTATGGGGAAACTAAGGCCACCGTTCACAACAGAGCTGCTCAACACTTGTATACCTATAGAAGAGCAAAAAAGAACAGCAATAACTTTTCAATATTTCTGGAACATGAAAATCAGACTGGCCATGTGTTCAAACCAGGCAACCCCAGGATTGTATGCCCTGAAACCAACGACTGTAAAAGAAAGATCAAAGAGGCGTACTTTATTGTTTGCGACAACAATTCTATCAATAGCCGCGACACGTGTTTTTCCATTTCAAAAAAATGGTCAAACCGATTTGCATTTACATTTGCATATTTGTTATTTAATAACACTACATAAAGATTTATTACTTTCGTCGGCCATGAATATGAGGGCAAACCTCGAAAGCGCTTGGCCCATTTAATAATTTTAAGCGAAATTTGTTTTGTTTATTTGGAAGCTTCTTCGTCAGCGAGTAAATCGTTTTTAGGCGATATCCTTTTATTGCACATTGTGGTCACCATTTCCTCTAAAGTGTATGTTTGTGGGAACATAATTCACATTGTCTTTAGTATCTAAGGTACTCTAGATATTAGTTTTCACTAAGATTATATTTCCATAATTGATATAAATTAACCATTAATTGCATATTAATTATTTCATATCAAATAGGGTTCATATTTTAGATAAAGCTTATTAATGACTGTGTTTCTACTTTTGTAAATAATTAAAGTGAAAGGCTGAAAACCTCTTGCATACACTTTTAGAGTGCTTATATGACAGCCAATCAGATGTAATGATGACTGTATATGGAGCTCTTAAGTCGCAATACAAGACAGAAATTTTATAAGAAAAAGGTAGTTCCACCTTTCTCTTTACTTAAATTTCTATATATATAAGCCATATGAAACTCAGTACTTTTAGAACAGCACAAAGTTTTTCTTTTTTTTACATAATGAAAGAAATAGGTAGAATATGAATTTTATGTTTTTAAACAGAAGTATTAATTGGTAATATAAATAATGAAGGTCTCTTTATAAATGTTGCATAGTTTGAAGGTTCTATTTAAATATTTATTTCTTAGTAACATTTAAAAAAAACACTCTTAAAATGATTTATATGAATGAAAAGACTGGAACATTATTTGTTTAATAAATTTAAGTGAATTCTACAATAAAAATCCACAACCTAGTTGAACATGATGAATAAATCAAAGCTAAAACTGGCACAATCATTTTATTGAATATTAGCAATTGATTCTGAAGAAGACTGCAGGACAGTTGAAACATAGATGTATGTATATATGTACAAATAAAGAGTTTTGCTAAAAAGTATTCAAAGTGGTTTGGATAAATTGTATTAGCAAGGTGACTTACTCCTATTTAGTAAAAAATGACTGTATAGACAAATTAACATTAGAAAATAAAAATATTGTGTTCGGTTTTCTACATTTTAATTATATATATTGGAAATGTATATAATTCAAGATTGAATGTTTGCACTGTTTTAAGGGGTATGGTTTTCATAAGCAGTGGGCTAAAGCCTCAAAGTTAAGAATATTTGAGAATGTAAAAGTTTTTAAATTCTATAAGTAAATATAGTTCTGACCATTTGATGCATCGATAAACTTTTATGCTAATGTTAATAGATGAAGGCCATATTGCAGAAACTAGTCTAATAATATTGATAAAATAATGCTGGATATGGATTTGATAAACATTATTTTTTAATGTCTATTAATTATTCAAGCTTACTGTAGACGGCAGCACTGGAGTAAAATAAATAGAGATTATTTTTGAAAAGCATTATATAAGCTGGGTCATGTGATGTTTTTAATTTTTATTAGCAATCTATATTTTAGATTATAGATATGTAAATATTTTTTAAACTTGAAATATATTTAAGCAAGACATTAAAAAGCTGCTTTTCATAAATTAGATACTAGTCAAGAACCGTGTAAATCTATTGGGTGTCCTGAAAAAAAAAAAAACAAGTCTTTCACAAATCTACTTCTCAATGTTTTTTTACTGATGCTAAAAATCATGGTATGATAAATAAAGTTGTTTGTTTATCAAATCTTCATTTATTTAAAAACCTAAGACATTTAAAAATTATTATGACAGTATTGTCAAAATGGTGCAGACTTTCTAATTCCGCAATTAAAGTTCTTTCAAAAGTATGAGCAGGTGAGAGTGGAAATCTTTTTGAATTATATCTTTGCAACTTTGGACACCAGGGGGATTCTATGCAAGTTTTTTTTCTTATAGTAGATCTATTTGTATATAGCTGATAGATAATACAGCAGGAATCTTTTTTTTTCTTTCTAGATAAATTTATAAACAACAATCAGATTTATCAATCGATCATTTGTTGCATATATGATGACCTTGTGGAATAAGAGTATGACAGGTTGAATATAGTCTTTCCACAATGTGTAAAAAATGGTGGAAAAATATTATAGTTAGTTGTGAAGCGTTGGTGGCCTAGCTGTTAGCATAGCTGCCTTCCAAGCACCTGGCTCCGGTTTGCTTCCCGGTCAAGAAAAAAAAATTATTACAGTTGAAACGAAGCTTATTTTGATGAATTTTCACAAAAAATTTTTGTGATTATATAATTTCAATACATTCCAAATCCTAAAGTGAGAATTTTGGGTTGTTTTTGATTTTGCTCTATTTGTTTATTCAATTGAAAGATGCAGGGCATCGCCAGTGAATTTTCCTTCAGTGTAAATATTTGAAAGTTTTTACTTTTATCAATGTATCTTTCACCTTTAGCTCAATCTTCTCACCACCATCCATCATCTCAAAAAGACAGATCAACTTTTCAAACTATGGATACATTTGAAACATATACTTTTTTGAGTAAGCCATATAACACAAGTTACAATTTGTCACATGACTACGATTTTTATGTTCTCAGATCCAAGGCTCCTCACTGATGAAAGCCACAAACTAGAAACTAGTCTTGGAATATTGGATGAGTAGGCTCTAGATAGGGATTTTATGCACAAACCTTCATGCATCCATTGATTACTCTGGCTCACACTGAGTGGCGCTACTGTATGGAGAGTTCTGTGAAGTTCACAATTTAACTACATATTATCTTTAGAGATACTTAAACATAAACATAACTTCATATATATATTTCAAACTTCTATTCTATCACACAGTATTGAAACATGGCTTTACATATATTTCAGTCATTGACTGGGTTTTTAATTTAATTTTTTATAGTAGAATTACCTTTTTGACTCGTAGCTAATTTAATTTTTCGCAGAATGCTTGTGTTGTAGTGCTCATTGAATGCTTTTGTTTTGTAATCATCAGGCATTAATTTGAATGCTAAGTATATTATTTTCAAGTTTGTTTTCCAAATGTTTTATATTATTTTTATATTTGAAACTTGATTTATTACAAAAACCGTGAAACACATTGGTTAGGTTTTTTTTTTGTGATGTGATGAAATGTGACTTCTCCTTATATGGAATCAGGAATCTCTCAGCATATCCAGAGAAATCTATTAGCCACTTTACCTTCCCTTTCCATTCCCCACCCTAAGTTTTTCCCATATTCTTCTCTAACCTGCTCCATCACATTTCCACAACATAATCTTTGTCAACTCCATGGCCTTTATATCTAAACCCCCCTTATCTTTTCCCAAACCCAACATAAAAACCAAGAACCTGCTTTCTGTATAATTACTTTGTTTATATTTTATTCTACCACAACTTTATTATTTGTGCTCTTTCTACTTGCAAGCATTTACATTCAGTTAACAGATGCCTAATATTTTCTATGCCTTCCATACACAACTTGCAGTGACAAACTCTCCATACAGTGGTGCCACACAGTACAATCCATAATAATCAATGAATTCAAGAAGGTTTGTGCATAAAATTCCTATCTAGTGTCTACCCATCCAATATTCCCAGATTAGTTTCTAGCTTGTGGCTTTCATCAGTGAGAAGCCTTAGATCTGGGGAGCACAGCACCAGATCTTAGGATCCAATGCAACACCCCAGCTAACATCTTTTACCTTTTTAATTATATAAATTTATGAGCCCAAAATGAAAACACCGTATTTTCAATCCAAGCTCATTCTCTTGTATTATCATATGGGTCTGAACTCAGTTCAGTATCTATACATTTTTTTGACTTTCGTTCTTTAATAATCATAGACTCTATCATCCCCAGGCAGAAATGATATTAAAAACTAAACATTGATCACCATTTCCCATGCCTGCACAAGCCGCTAGAACCAACAAACCCTCCACACAGCAGCACCACCCAGTGCAAGCCACAGCACTCAATGGTCAAAGAAGGCTTGCACATAAAATCCCCATCCAATGACTACTTATCCAATATCCCCAGACTAGTTTCTAGCTTGTGGATTTCAACAATGAGGAGGCTTGGATCAGAGATTTTATGCACAAACCTTCCTGTATCCACTGACCACCGCGGCTTCACTGCATGAAGAGCCCACCACTGCTCTCACAGTCTGTGCGTTGGTAAATAATGGCTCCATCTACAATAGAAATAAACTATATAAGTAATGTATTCTAGAACTTTCAAAAATAAATAAAAAAGACAATAAAAATAAAAAGTTTTTATGAAAAATTTATTTATATTACATATACAATATATCGGAAGATTTTTTATAACAGAAAGCAGTTTTCCGCAAACGGAGCTTTAGAGTGTTTCACGTGTAAATTTGTTCACAAATACATAGTCTTGCATTGGTGGTCGAGAGTTCAGCGCGACTGCCTTGCACTAGCAGGCAGTTGCCCGGGTTGCGGGTTCGCGTCCCGGCCGATGCTATGACACTTAAAAAAAAAAAAAAGACTAATTAATAACGTGCAGTATTCATATTATTCGCGTTAATGCATGTGTGTGTGTGATGTGCAGAAAGTAGATAAATATCTTATGTGAATGGATGCATTGTCTGTTTATTTGTTTCCCCAATTGTTCTTTTTCTCAGAGTCAGATTAGATATATTTTTTTTTTGTATACGTTTGTTATCATTTTGACAAGTGGCAAATATAAATATGATTAATACATAAATCAGTAGAGTTTTAAAAAAAATTACCGATAATTAATTAATATCATAATTTATATTTTTTTATAGTTTTTTTTTTTAATCATTGCAATAGGATATATATAATAAAAATCTAGCGAGATTTACTCCCACATTTACACACGTAAAGAATTTATATTTAATAAGTTATTTACACTTATTTAATATGCATAAAAAATTTACATGTATATCCTTTCTTTGGCTACTGATTATATACATACGTGATACTATTTTTTTAAAATAAAAGCTCAGAATTTAAAATTTTAAAAATTGAGTCATCCCTGCTGATAATTGATATTTGTCCTTATTTATTGGACTAAGTATTCCATATTTTTTATTTACATCTTTAATTCACTTAATTACCGTGTGAGGAAAATTGATTCCTTTAATCCTTTCCTCCCTTCTAGATAATTTATAAAATTTATAATCTCCTAATTAGCTACACGTGGGGAAAAAAAAATTATATAATGAATAATAAAACATTTTTCATTTCATTTACAGTAAAATTTGTTTATTCACTCTACTATATGATTTTTCAATAGCTAAATATATGTGCTTTTATTTTGTTTTGTTAGCGTATTTCCAAAATAGTAAAGCAATTATATAATTTTCAATTTTGACTTCCTTGGATCTTATCTTTTATAAAAAAAAATATTATTATTATTATAATAATGATGATGATGATGATGATGATAATAATAATAGGTACTTACGTATTTAACCTGTTACCCATGTTTGTGTCACAGAATGTCGTATCTTTCTTCAGTGGGATGTGTGGGTGTTTTCAATGGTAGAATGCTGTGATTGTAAATTTTTAATATCATTCTGCCATCACAAGCACCCTCCCCCACCCACTGGAAAAAGGTACAGCATTTTGCCATCACAAACACAAGCAATAGATCTAATACATAAGTATAAAAAAACACTTATGTTTCATCTAGATATTCTTGTATCTCTGCATATGAACTTTCTCTAATCTTTTCTGTATTTTAAACACTAAAATCACTTTACATGGAGATTTTTTTAACTACAACATTTGCTTTCATCTTTTCATTCTCACCTTCAAAAAGTTCATCTTTTCATCATTCCTCCATTTATTACAGTTTTCTTGCTTTACTACTGAGAATTCTTTAAACAAATAATCATTAATTCTAAAATTAATGAAATACTGCTTGCATGGTTTGATGCAGTGGTAGAATGCAAACTGTGAGGCATAAGTTTCTCAGATAAAATCCAGTTCATACTGTCCATAAATGTGCTATTAAGCTCAACATGGGTGTAATCAGGTGGATCAGCAATATAAGATGGTACGGAGAGTTGTGAGCCATATAAAAGTCTGAGTTCGAATCCTGCATCCATTACATTATTTGCAGGTTTAGTCATGTATAGTGTATTAATTTACATATTGAAACAGTGCATCAAAGGTCTGCCCATCCCTTGTATAGGTATGTAAAAATGGATTGTTCTCCTATATATGAGGAGTCAGAATGACTAAATGTCAACATGGGTAGGATGGCAACCTTGTCACTAACATGGGCTTTGAACATTCCATCATCAGATTTTCAATGAAATGGTAGGCTAAAGAATTGTGGGTTGAAGTAGTTTGAAGCCTGTCCATTAAAGTATGAAGATTGGCTATCTTAATATAGAGCTGAGTACTGATTGTATATATGTGTGGAGATGGTAATTTGTACCAACTGATGAGTGCTGTATTAGCATGAAATACATATATTGGTGATTATTTATCTTTTCAACATGTGTGTGATCAGTGGGTCAGAAATATGAGATGGCAAGGAGAGTTGAGAGCTGTGTGAAAGTCTGAGTTCGAATCCTGTGTACATTACATATATATGCAGGTTTTATTCCTGTATAGTGTATTAATTAATATTCAAGTTAATTTTCATTTTTATTATCATCACTTTCTTCATCATCATTGTTATTGTTATTAGATAAATAACCATTGGAAATAAATCCATCTTATTATTTGGAAGGGCAAACTTACAAAGCTACTGCATTGATTAATCAAATTTTAATGCTGAGAGGTTGTTTATATAAATGCATTTTCATCTTGAATTGGGTGAAACTCTGAAGGTATATTATTCATTAAGTGAGGCTTAATGTACATATTTGGGCTAGGGATAATTTCTAGTTTAATAAAATGGTAGTAAAAGTTTTTAATATATCTTGTCAAGCGTTGGTGGTCTAGTGGTTAGCATAGCTGCCTTCCAAGCAGCTGGCCTGGGTTCGCTTTCCAGTCAACGCATTTGACATATGGAAAAAAAAAGTTTTTAATATATTTTCAGAAAATGGCTTGTATCAAAGTTGTGAGAGAAGAAAATTTGAAATCTTCCAATTAAGCTACTGTAATTTGATATATATATATATTCTTATGATTTGAGAAAGAGAACGCTCTGAGGAAGGTACTTGATATTGTACTCAAACGTCAGCATTTAGCTCTTTCACTACACGGAATATCCCTCAAATAGTAATAATAATATGACATATATATATTCACTGAACAATTGATGAATATACATGTAAGAGCTTGTGAACTTGTCCAACTGATGAGTATTGCTTCAGCACAAAATAAGCATCTTGGATTTATCTTTTTTCAATATCTTTGATCATATCTTTCAGTAATGTGTGATAGAATAGAAGTTGGAAATATATATATATAAAATTAAATTTTCAAGTATCTTTAAAAATAATATGTTTTTGAAGTTAAATTGTATCATGTGTTTTACGCCTTATTTAAAAAAGTCAACATTTCAAATGTACCCATAGTGTGAGATTGGTCTGATTTTTGGACTGGTGGTAACAGGACAGAGCTAAACGTGAAATATAAAAACAAAAATTTTCAAATATTTACACTGAAGAAAATTCAGTTTATCTTTTGCACATCTTTGATCATATGTGTCAGTAATGTGTGATGGAGTAGATGTTTGAAATCTACATATATATGAAGTTAAGTTTAAGGATCTCTAAAATTAATTTCTGTCATAAGTATATTTATTACTATAAGTATACAGTTTTACACTGTTATTTGTATCCATGCTTATACTTCATATAGTTATTGATATAAATATATGGAGAAAATGAAAAATGTGGATACCATAAAAAGTATATAGACAAAATCTACATTTTGGCAACAAACTCTAAAAGCATAATCATACAAATAAATAGTAAGGTAAATATGTACCTTTATGACAAAAGTGTAATTCTCAAGTCATCCACATACTGCTTTTTTTTTTCATATTCAGATACCTTTTTGGATTTTAATTTGTTAAATAGTTATTGCTGGCAATTATTTTTTTATGGATTACATAGTTTACTTTTTATAGTGTTGTGTTGTTAAATTCTTATTTAAACTCATTCTATAGATTGTTTTTATAATTCAATGTCTTGTGGATATGCATTTGCCCACATTGATACTTCAATTTCTTTATGGAATGCTTAAATTGATCTCACGTATTGAATATATTTCTTTTTTTAATCATTATGTATTGATTTGGTTGCTAAATATATTATTTTCAGGATTGTTTTTTAAATATATTATAATATCTTCATGTTTTATTTGTTTTTTTGGTATATATATTAAATCTTTAACTGGTTTCTAAAAGATTGTAAAACAGCTAGACAGAGACCACATATGAGATGGATGGATAAAGTAAGGAAGTATGATGGGGTGATGTAGAGAAGAGAGGCTGGAAATCAGAGAAGATGGATTGAACTTGGGAGAAGCTTACATCTGTATAAATATATTAAATCTTAAACTGGATTCCAAGAGACTGTAAAAGACCTAGAAAGAGACCACATGTGAGATGGATGAATAAAGTAAGAAAGTAAGCTGGATAAATGTGGAGACAGAAAGGAGGTTGGGAATTGGAAAAGATGGATTGAACTTGGAGAAGCCTGTATCCTGCAGTGGATAAATAATGATTAAAAAATAATGATGATGATTTGCATATTTTTTTTTTTTAATTTTTATGAAAAATATGAAATTTATCGATTAGTTTTTCTTGGTTCTTTGATATATAAATGGAGGCTTCTAAGGAGCACAACATATTAGCATCAAATATAGACCAACAATAATGCAAAAACTAATTCAAAAATTAATTTTATAATTTTGAATTTTTTTTTCTGAATAATTTGCCATTGGAATTGTTAATAAGTAAAACATAAAGGAGTAAATTCATGACCAAAATGAGTCTCCCTGCTCCTCAATTCTTACTCCTTGTGAAATCTTTATTTTTTTTTAAAAAAAATCTGCTTATTCATTTTCTGTTAAATTAAAATCTATAAAAGCTTATGAAATCTCATATTTGAAAGGCATATATATATAGTTAATTAAACAAAAAAATAATTTATTTAACAAATAATTAGATGGGAGGTGAGCAAATAATCTCATTACATTTTCTTACTTTTCAGGGTTTACTTATGGAAAAGTAGTGAATTTAAGAATCAAAAATTTTTGTTTGGTTCTCAGTTGATTAGAGTAGTAGTAGTAATAATACAAATTCAGTTTAGCCAATTGAATGGAGCCTGTTGGTTCGCCTGTCACTCGGGTGTTTGTAGGCACAAGACATCCTGCCATAAAGTTATTCTATTTTTTTATTATTATTAATTACATTGTAAATGTTGTCTAAATATTGCTTTTCTTTAGTAATCCAGCTTTAAAAAAACTACTTGTCAAGCGTTGGTAGCCGAGTGGTTAGCACAGCCGCCTTACAAGCAGTTGTCCCGGGGTTCGCTTCCCGGCCGACGCTTTGACACACACACACAAAAAAAAAACTATTTAAAAATTAGGTAAATATCAGTTTTTCAGTTGATACAAATTTCTAAATATTCAAAATAACAGAGATTAAAAATTGAGTGTGTGTGAACAAGCAGTTTTTTGTAGTGGTATTTATAAAAAATTAAACGGGGGTGGGGTGCTATTACTATCAAGGTTACTTTTTTTTTCTTTGAACTTTACATTTGTTTTTAAATAATCTTATAATAGAAAAATCATTAAAAACAATTTCAGCTATTAATTTTTTTTAAAGATAAAGAAATAATGTCTGGGAGTCACACTTGATAAAATATAATGTCTAATAAAATTTAAAAAAATAATGAATTTTCTAAAAACAAATTTCTAATTTATGACACATTAGAATGGAATTTATTATTGACAAGAATCTCGGTCTCAGGGTGACCTTTGAGCATTCCATCATCAGATTTTCAATTGGATGGACGGTTGAAGAGTTGGAGTGTGGAGTAGATTGAAGCCTGTCCATTAAAGTATGAGGTTTGGCTATCTTAATATATATCTGAATACTTATAGCATATATGTGTAGAGATGGTAATCTGGACCAACTGATGATTGCTGGTTTAGCATGAATACGTATATTGGTGATTATTTATCTTTTCAACATATGTGTGTTCGAGTGTATCAGTGTTATGAGGTAGTGTGGAGGACGATGGGTCCTGTGAAAGTCTGTGCTCATATACCCTATATATTACATGTATAGACCCAGGTATATATACGCCTGTGTGTTTCATCTATTACATAAGTAGAGATGTTTGCCCATCCTTTCTATGTGTATTAAATGGATTATGTCCTGTACATGAGCTGTCATATTGACCTTTGGTCAACATGGGCGTGACAAGAATCTCGGTCTCAGGGTGGCCTTTGAGTATTCCATCATCAGATTTTCAATTGGATGGACGGTTGAAGAGTTGGAGTGTGGAGTAGATTGAAACCTGTCCATTAAAGTATGAGGTTTGGCTATCTTAATATATATCTGAACACTTATGGCATATATGTGTAGAGATGGTAATCTGGACCAACTGATGATTGCTGGTTTAGCATGAAATACGTATATTGGTGATTATTTATCTTTTCAACATATGTGTATTCGAGTGTATCAGTGTTATGAGGTAGTGTGGAAGGTGGTGGGTCATGTGAAAGTCTATGCTCATATACCCTATATATTACATATATAGACACAGGTATATATAAGCCTGTGTGTTTCAGCTATTATAGATAATTTAAGTACTTTTTTTATTTGTGTCAAAGTGTCCAGGAAGCGAACCCCGGGACAACTGCTTGTAAGGCAACTGTGCTAACCACTCGATCACCAATGCTTGACAAGTACATTTAAATTCTAATTTATACCTTATTACTTAAATGTGACACATTTATATTAAGTCTTGGGTACTATAAAATAAAATAACTGCCTCATAAAGAATAAGTTTTTAAAAAAGCAGTATTTTCTGCAAACCTTTGGATTATATATGAAAAATCGCTCTTGACTTTAGGAGAAAATTACTGTCAATTAAATAAATTAAATATAATATATAGGGTATATGAGCACAGTCTTTTACACGACCCACCACTCTCCACTCTATCTCATAATACTTATACACTTAAAGACATATATGTTGAAAAGATAAATAATCACCAATATGCGTACTTCATGCTAAACCAGCAATCATCAGGTGGTCCAAATTATCATCTCTACACATATATCCAATAAGTTCTCAGATATATATTAAGATAGCCAACTTCATACTTTAATGGGCAGGTTTCAATCCACTCCATATGCCAACTCTTCAAACGTCCATCCAATTGAAAATCTGATGATGGAACACTCAAAAATCACCCTGAGGCTGAGATTCTCATCACACCCATGTTGACCTAAAGTCAATCTGACCTCTCCTGTATAGGACATAATCCATTTCAATATATACATGAGGGATGGGCATATATCTCTACTACGTAATCACTTGTATATGTATTAAATTGGATTAGGTCCTTACATGAGGAGTCTGGTTGACTTTAGGGCAGCATGGGTATGACAAGAATCTCAGCCTCACAGTGGCCTTTGAGCATTCTATCACCTGATTTTCAATTGGATGGACGTTTGAAGAGTCGGAGTGTGGAGTGGATTGAAGCCTGTCCATTGAAGTATAAAGATTGGCTATCTTAATATTCTGAGCACTTATTGCATATATGTGTAGAGATGATAATCTGAACCAACTGATGATTTGCTGGTTCAGCATGAAATATGTATATTGCTGATTATTTATCTTTTCAATATATATATGTGTTCAAATGTAGCAGTGTTATGAGATAGATTGGAGAGTGGTGGCTCATGTGAAAGTCTGTGCTCATATACCCTATATATTACATATACTGATACAAGTTTATAATAAGCATGTATTTCAGTTATTAAAGCACATGTGTATTAGCTTGAAATGCTTATCTTTAGTTTATTACAATTCATAAACATCATGCTATATAAAATAATATTTCATTTACATAAATTAAATATAATTAAACAGTAGTTCAGGGAAGGAAAAGACTGATATTTTTATAACTTGAGATCTACCCATTAGATAGAGGTTCAAATACATATGAAAGATCAAAAAACAAAACAAAAAAATAACCAATAAATTTGCTGATATAGTCATTAAAATCTCTTTTTTTCTTATCATAGCATCTTCTATAATTCTGACTGATCTTTTATCTTTTTTTGCCAGTTTGAAAATATGTGCAAGATTACTCAAATATATATATATGTATTTAAATGAAATTAGAATAGCCAATCACACTCATTTTGTGAGTGGCTGATGAATGAGGCCAGCTGAATTTAAATACAGATTCTCTCTTTAAATATGATTTTAAAGATGTTGGATTTTATTTGCATTCAAATAAGCAGTATATATGGAACAATTTTAACATCTTCAATGCAATACTTTAATTAGCTCGAACCATGGTTTAAAGATTGGAGACAATTTGAAAGAGATATTGAATTCTATCTCTCTCAACCTTTATGTAGACAAAGCTTGATAGTGGGCTATTGGTAAAGCTCCATCTAGTGATCATAAAATGCAAACTATAGCAAGTTACGAAATTTATACCTTGTTTTGTTTATCAAAAAATAATTTATATGTATATTTTTAAAAATAATAAAATTATGGAAACGTTACAATTTAATTTAAAATTAAATGCAATTTTTTTATAACATTGGATATTCCAGCAATAGAAAAAAATGTATTAATTATTATAATATAATTATCACATTTGAATTAAGACTACACGCTAAATATACTTATGTTTTAATTGAATTAAAATGTAAATATTGTGCTCACAACAGTTCAAAAATAAACATGTTTTTTTTTTTACACTTAAAAGTTTAAATATTAAAAAAGAATCTTTCTGATTAGACTCGCTATATTTTTTTTAGGCTATATAAATTTATGTTAGAAAAAAGTTGGAATCAAAATTTTTCAAAGATAAATAATAGTATCAACAAAATACTATCACATATGGTAATTGGCTTCAAGTTTCTTCATGGATATCTAAAATCTGTGAACAGTTCAAATGATATAATTTATATATATATGTAAAGGATTTATTGAAAATGGGACATAGTAGGAAAAATATTTTATTTACGTTATCTAAATTTACAAACAGATGGAGGAAGGAAAATATGAAAGAGAAAAATGGATTGCATTATCTTATATAAATAATATTGTGTATAGTAGGATTACATCATTAGGATCAGATCATTTTAATCTTGCATTTAAAGTTGGTCTAAATACTGGCAGATGAATTATTAATGGTAAAGATGTTGATAAAATCAATAAATGTGATGTTATTTATAGAATGGTGTGTCTTTGCTGATCCATATTTATTGGTGAGACTAAATATACATTAAAAAAGAGAATCCAGGAACATAAATTTTTAAATAATAAGTTGTGTTGTTCTGCAGATAAGTATAAATTTGTATTTGCATAAGCAATAATTTGTAATATATCTTTTGTTTTGATATTTTTATGTTACATGTAGAAAATGATTTGAAGAAAAGAAAAATCAAGGAAGCATATTTTTTAAATATGTCAAACAATATCTTAAATAAATATTATAATTGTATGAATATACATAATTAATAAATGTTGGCCATTCATATGGGAACAGTAGTAATGTGTGATTTTAATAAGATTTGACTATTAATGTTTAATTGTTACTGAAGATGGCATAAACTGCCATAAGTTAGCTATAGCTAATATTCAATTATTTATTTTATATAGGCATTTTTTGTAAAGTGTATTCTAGAGTATTTTGATTATATATATAAACAAAGGGAGTAGGTCAGAGCTTCTTAGAAAAGGTGAATTCATTCTATTCTTGATATATATATAAACTTCTTAGAAAAGGTGAATTCATTCTATTCTTGATATATATATATATAAACTTCTTAGAAAAGGTGGATTCATTCTATTCTTGATTCTTTGTTCAAGATTTAGAATGCTTTTAAGTTATAACTCTACAATAATTTATAGATTTCCCAGTATTACGATTGCAACATTAACTCACTGTAAATCACAAGATTTCATGAAGGTTAATTAGTAAAGGAAATAGTGGACTTAAACAGTGAAAAAAACAACAACTTCACACTCCCAAATCAGGATGCTTCAGATTAGGTTATATAAGTAGAAATTTAGGTTAAAGATAAGATGCCGCTCTTATCTTTATAAAAGTCGCTATCTTGTGTCATGGTTTGTGAGGCTCCTCTATCAGCAAAATAATATTTCTTGACTATTAGAAATTTTAAGGCACATTCATTACAGGTTAAAGCCTGTTTAAGTATTTACATATACTTTCTGTGCGCTCTATAAAATATAATTACAATTCTACAATCTGGGGGAGAGTAATTTATTCACTTTATTTACATATACACTGAACTATGTTTAATTTAAAGTTTATATATATAAAAAAAAGATTTTTAACAGGTATATATATCTACAATATGCTTATACATAATTATGATACAAATTACAAAATTAAACATTTAATTTACACATTAAGTCATTGATAAATATAATAAAATAAATAATATATTGTACAGCAAATAAATCCATATATATATATACATACATACATTATATGAAAAAGCAAAAGTTCTGATAATAAATGTATTTAAAATTATGTAAACATATCAAAACAATAACAACTATAATGTTACAAACCTTTCTTCATTTTTTTGTGTGATGAAAATTGATGTTGAATAAATACAAAAGATACAATATCTAAATTGTATTAAATTATTATATATATTGCTGAATAATTTCACAGTTTACATGCAACAAGTATGAGTTTTATGGCAAGCGTTGTTAGCCAAGAGGTCATCACAGCCGCCTTGCAAGCAAGTAGTTGGTTGCAGACGGTTGTGGGTTCGCCTCCTGGCCGATTCTATGACATATGAAAAAAAAGTATGAGTTTTATGAACACAATGCTTTGAATAAGTCAAACAATAGATTTTGAGACAATAAATAAAATAGTTCTACAAATATTGAATGCTCATATGTTTTAGAAAAGGATTTAACTTTTCAATTTCCTTCTTAAGTTTCTAAGATTTTGTTTCATCTTGATTTTACACATATTTATAAATATATGAAAGCAATCAACACTTAAACAATACCAATATCAGTAGCAATTAACAATCTCAATATGTTGTCATGGTAACCTGCTTTAAACAATAAAGGTGAAAATCTACCCATATTTATGGTATAATATATTTATAAGAACACTAAAGATTGCAGACTTTATCATGAAGAGAGAAATTATTAATTCAAACAGTTTAAATAATTCTCATTAAACAGGAATATGCAATCTGTTCTGAATGTTGTCTAACAAATAGTCAAGCATAACATTCAAACTGTAATTATAACTTTCAAATTGCACTCCAACTATGCATTAATTAGTTAATAAAGCTAATAATGTCCAAGATTAGATAGATAAATAATGTAAATGCATGAAAGCAATCAATACTTAAACTATACCAATAATAATTAGCAATCTCAGTCTGTTGTCATGGCAACTTACTTTAAACAATAAATGTGAAAATTCACCTTTATAAGATTGCAACATGACCACAAAGAGTGAAATCATTAATTCAAGGAAATTTAAACAAGCCTCATTAAACAGATATATATATAAAACCTATTCTGAATGCAGGCTAACAAATATTCAATTGTAACTTTCAAATTGTACCTCAACTATGTATTATTTACATAATAAAGCTAATAATGCCAAGGTTAGATAGATAAATAATGTAAATACATGAAATATATTTTAGTATATTTACATATTCTTGTATTTATTTTATAAGTAAGCAATACTGAAACAAAAATAAACATTTAAATATAAAAACAATTAAAAATTCAAATATAGGTGATCATTTTTTTTATTAGTGGACATTGTATTGTAAAACTAAAAAAAAATTTGGCATACTGTATATACTTGAATGTTTCTTAAATTCATTTATTGTAGTACAAAAAAATATGGTTTCACTATAACTATTTTTTTTTTTTGGCAAATTCTAAAATAAAATAAAAAAAGAACCTGAAGTTTATTGATAATTAAATTTAAATAAATAAATAAATATAATACTTATGTTAATACAACTTATAAATTACAAGATAACAATTTGGCAATTGCTAAAACAGAGAATCTTTAATAAATAAAACCACTATTGCCAACGCTTTCAACTCCCATGAGTTCTTATCAAAGCAGTATAAAAAATCCTATTTTTTCTTCTAAGCAATAAATTCAACATTTCATTGCCTTGGCCAGCTTTCTGATTAGTTGTTCCTGGTCAATGCAGTGAAATGTTGAATTTATTGCTTAGAAGAAAAAATTGGATTTTTTTACACTGCCTTGATAAGGACTCATAGGAATTGAAAGCGCTTGGCAATAGTGGTTTTATTTATTAAAGATTCTCTTTTTTAGCAATTGCCAAATTGTTATATTGTAATTTATAAATTTAAATAAGTAAATAACTCAGATTATATTGAAGCATCCAATGAGTTATATCATGCTTTTAACCCTATCATAACCATCTATCAGCCCAGAAGTCAGACCAACCACTCAGACTATAGATACATTAGAAACATATGCTTTGCCAAACAATTCAACCACCACATGTGACAATCAACATCATATATATATATATTGAAACAGATATACTGTTCCACGTATATATTCAAAAGACCTCCCCCCACTATTTAAAAGAGATTAGCATGATTTGCAATGAAAAAAGAAAGTTAATTTGGTCAAATTAAAAAGAAAAAAAAGAGACAAAAAAGTATAAATCGTTCTTTATTAAAATTCATCAATTAAAAAAGAAAAAAAGATAAGCTTATTTTTTATTTCAGAAAATAATTAGTAAGGCAAAATGCTCCAGGCAAAGAAACATTAAAATTAATTGGAATTTGAAAACACATAGCCAGATAATTAAAAATGGTCTTCTACTGCCAAAAATAATAGCCAATGAGCTGGGGGAAATGGCACGAACGTGCACGAAAACATACCACCAACACCAATTGACGCAGGCATCATGTAAAGAGAATCCATTTTGATAAGCAGAAAGAGTATAAATAGGTTGAAAAATTTGAATTATCAGACAGAGAGAATAGTTTTTATTATTATCAGTTAAGTAGTTTCTCTTTTTAGAAGTCGTATTAGATAAAACAAGCAGAGAAAGTACAAAATATTTGGAAAATTCGGATTATCAGAGAGTGTTTATTTTTATCAGTTTTACTAAGTAAAGCAAGACAGAAAAATCAAAACTTTACCATGAAGAAACAATTTAACATGGGCATTTGACCTGCTTTTTTCTCTCCATCCATGATCATGAAGTAAGCTCCAGCCTGTCTACTGTGCCAATCATTAAGCCCCCATTGGTATTGAAAGAGAACAACAAGTAAAAAGGTAAGAATTAAAAAAAATAGTAGCAATTCAATTATTAATGCTATGATAAAATTTTTAATAAAAGAAAAAAATTAATGGAGAAATACGAAAATGTTAATTGTGTTCTATATTTCAAATTATAAATGAAACTGCTAATGAATTTATTTATAAAAATATATGTTTGCAGCAGACCAAGTAAATATTTATGTTAAAATAATTAAATGCTGTATAAATCATAAATGCTTAACTGCATATTACTTGTACCTGGATAATATATCAAAGTTTATGTGTATGAATATACATCTATATTTGATTAAATTATAAATGCTTCACAAACCTATAATTGTTGAGGTTAAGTGTTTACCAACCTGTGGTAATTCTCAAAATAATGAAATGCTGTATAAATCATAAATGCTTAACTATTACTTGTATCTGGATAATATAATAAAGTTTATGTGTATGAATATACATCTATATCGGACTAAGTTATAAATGCTTCACAAACGTAGAATTGCTGAGTTTAAGTGTTTACCAACCAGTAATAATCCTCAAAATAATGAAATTCTGCATAAATCATAACTGCTTGACTGCATATACTTTATTAGAAGGACTTGCAAATGGATTATTGATAAATAAAGTGCTTTTAAACTTCTTCTCATAAGTGAACTGAAAATATTTCTTCATACATGGATACATATGGACTTGGAATGAATTATTGTTAAATAAAATTGTTGTTACTTAAAATTACTCTTAGTTGTTCAATTCTATTTTTTTTATTGCATAACTCGTCATTCAGTGCCCTTTGTTCACAAGAATCTCATGCCTCCTGAGCTACGTCTGGCATAACTAGACCTAGGTAAGTCAGGTTGTAGTGAGATGGAACTTCTAGTGGTGCCGTTTGGAAAACCAAACACAGAAATGTCTAGATGCTTCCAGTCTCTATGGTGCTACATCCTCTGATGAGCAGGAAATATTGTTGTAGGGGGGTAAACATCTACATTGGGGAATGCCAATCGATAGTTCCTTCCTGCAACATGCTCATCAGGAAATTGTTACAACCAAGGTAATAAAGGGGTTGTATGGTGGTCCAGTTACAATATATATATATATATATATATATATCTATAGATATATATATATATATATATATATATATATTCTAGAGAAACTCTAACTTTAATTTTTTTATTTATTAATTATAAAGAATGATAGAATTGTAATAAATATTAAAAAAATTAAAAAAAAAAATTAACATTAGGATTTTTCTAGAAATTATGTGTATACGAAACTGAATTATCATGTGTGCTATATAAATTGCTTGATAAAGTATTTGTTTTTAATGTATCTATGATCTGATAGTTGGTCTGACTTCTGGGCTGATGGATGGTTGTGATAGGGTTGTAAGCATGGTCTGAGAGGTTGGACTGACTTATGGGCTGATCGATGGTTGTGATTGGGTTGCAAGCATGGTCTGAGAGGTTGGACTGACTTATGGGCTGATGGATGGTTGTGATTGGGTTGCAAGCATGGTCTGAGAAGTTGGACTGACTTATGGGCTGATGGATGGTTGTGATTGGGTTGCAAGCATGGTCTGAGAGGTTGGACTGACTTATGGGCTGATGGATGGTTGTGATTGGGTTGCAAGCATGGTCTGAGAAGTTGGACTGACTTATGGGCTGATGGATGGTTGTGATTGGGTTGCAAGCATGGTCTGAGAAGTTGGACTGACTTATGGGCTGATGGATGGTTGTGATTGGGTTGCAAGCATGGTCTGAGAAGTTGGACTGACTTATGGGCTGATGGATGGTTGTGATTGGGTTGCAAGCATGGTCTGAGAGGTTGGACTGACTTATGGGCTGATGGATGGTTGTGATTGTGTTGCAAGCATGGTCTGAGAAGTTGGACTGACTTATGGGCTGATGGATGGTTGTGATTGGGTTGCAAGCATGGTCTGAGAGGTTGGACTGACTTATGGGTTGATGGATGGTTGTGATTGGGTTGCAAGCATGGTCTGAGAAGTTGGACTGACTTATGGGCTGATGGATGGTTGTGATTGGGTTGCAAGCATGGTCTGAGAGATTGGACTGACTTATGGGCTGATGGATGGTTGTGATTGGGTTGCAAGCATGGTCTGAGAAGTTGGACTGACTTATGGGCTGATGGATGGTTGTGATAGGGTTGCAAGCATGATATCACTCATTGGAAGCTTCAGTTACTTCTGATAATTAAATTACAACTCGCTCGAGGTTTTCAGTAGCTTTTGCATTAATTACAATGTACAATTTATAATCTAAACTAGCACACACAGATTTATATATATGTAATTATATAAGTGAATATTTATAAATACAGTAGTTAAATAATTAAAATTTTTTATCCAATTAGGAGCACTTTTGATTATCCTAGTAATCTTTGTTAACTAACACTTTCAAAGGCTAATCTTCCCACAATTCTGTGATTTTAACATTTGTTGCTTGTTAATTAAGTCATATTTGTATTTGTATATTAGCATAGCTTCCTTTTCCCCCTTTTATTGTTATATATATATATATATGTGTGTGTGTGTAAAACTTTTAATTTTATTCTTTTTTATGTGTTTGCTTATCTATAAAATCTTTAATAATTATTACCATAAAAAATTGTGCATAATGACTAACTTCAATATACATATTGAATTTGGTTTCAGTCTTAGCAGATTACAAATCTATTATAATCTGTAAACATGTTTTCTTTTTTAAATAATAGTATAGATTTATTTTAAAATCTACAAAAAAACCCACACTTCTCATAATGCACTTTTTATAATATTTCATTTAATGCAGAACAATTTCGATCGACTAGAAGTCTTCTTCAGTTCTAAAAAAATAATTGAATTACAATTATCTATCACATAAACATACAATAATTTTATCTAACATATATACTGTAACGATCCAGAAAATGCGACTTCACGTAATCTGCACTACGGGGCGCCATCTAGGCATTTGAACCTAGAAAAATTTATAAAGTAGGCAGATACGTAAGTCAAAAAAAAAAAAAAATTTTTTTTTTTTTCCTTTTAAATTTTGCATCCGGTCGTTAGCCCATGTCACTAGCTCAGTGGAATAGCAGAGATTAAATAATATAAGATCTTATCTAATTAGATTTCAACATTAAAAAATAAATAAAATAAGCCATTGTAACGATCCGGAGAAGAGTACTTAACGTAATCTGCACTACAGGGCGCCATCTAGGCATTTGAACCTAGAAAAAATTATAAAGTAGGCAGATACGTAAGTCAAAAAAAAATTTTTTTTTTTTTTTGCATCCGGTCATTAGCCCATGTCACTAGCTCAGGGAGTAGCAGAGATTTAATAATATCATATCTTATCTAATTAGATTTCATCTGGATAAAATGACTTATGTAATCTGCACTACGGGGCGCCATCTAGGCATTTGAACCTAGAAAAATTTATAAAGTAGGCAGATACGTAAGAAAAAAAAATTTTTTCATTTTGATTCCGGTCGTTAGCCCATGTTGCTAGCTCAGTGGAATAGCAGAGATTAAATAATATAATATCTTATCTAATTATATTTCAATATTAAAAAATAAATAAAATAAGCCACTGCCAGTAATTAACATACAATTATTTATTTATGCACTTATATATAAGATTTAAAATTATTTTAGTATTAGTTTTACATTTTAACATTTAACATTATTTTTAACTTTGATTTTTGACTTTAATTTACCTTTAATTACTATTACATTCTGATTTTACATTTTAATTAAGTTCGCACAGATGGGATTATAAAAGCTTGTTATAATAAGTTGCTATAGATCGGTTACATAGATTACACAGTTAAAAACATTCCAAAGTAAGCATAAGCGATCAAAATATAAAATTATTGATTACTGACAATTGCGGAGGGAAATTTATATGTAACCCAATAGTATTCACCATAAGATACTTGCATTGTCACCAATAACTTAAAAGACATCCGAATAAATACATTTTAGATACTCACCGTGAGGTATCATTATTTATCGAATGTCTATATATTTTGATCAAATATGAAAACGCAAAACATAGTTAACCGATAAACAATCCATGCAAGTGTCTATAAACAACTTAAATTTAATGCATTTTTATTTAGAATCGAGTCTGAATACTACATAGATTTGCATTGAAATTAAAAATATTCTATCCCTATTTAACCTTAGGCTAAAATTCTCAGTCAAACTGGCATCAATCCATCTGATACATCGATGTATTCAATGTAATACGAAATACGGCAGCACCAAAAGAATTAAGAAAAGACATTGACTCTCAATCAGATAGGAATATTACATCTATCTAACGAGAAGAACAATAAAAAAAAAACTCCATAGAAAGGAACTGCGTTCTCCGTCTTATAATTCCTTCCATAGGCAAACGGGTGAGTGCGGCATATATATAAACGATTCTGCCCGTAGCGAATCTCCGATTACATCTACTAACTACATCAATATATCCAATCCATTGACCCAATCTAACAACGACATAAATAACCCAAGATTACCCTCCCCTAATATAACTTTACAAATCTATACAGCCATTCACACCCGACTTAAGTTTAACATTTTTATAATTAATTTAACGGAAAACAAAAATCATAATAAAACTTAAAGAACAAAAAATAAATAAATGGAAATGATTTTACAAAATAAATACATTAAATAAAATTATAACTAATTAATAAATAATGTTGGTCAGATAGAATAAAATTGCAATCATTTAAATCTGGAAAGTTTTTAATTTACTGTTCATAAATTTTAAAGTTCTTACGGTTATTTAAATAGTTCATCTTCATATATTCCTTGCCGTTTGAACGTGAATTCCCACGTCGTCCGAAGATTGGTATCCTGTTGGCCGATTTATTTATCCATCCGGAGATTTTTTAGTGTAGTGGGTCCTCAATGTAGAAACGATGGTTCATTTTTCTTCCTTTCTTAGCAGAACTGAAGGGATTGAAGCTGTGCATCTTTTTCAATCCCCTCAGCACTAACACCTAGCTGTTACATCGTAATAATCATCAATAACTCGTCACCGATGCGATGGTCCTTTCGCTGCGGTCCGATTCCATAGGGATTTCTTCTTATTTGCTAACAGTTTCTATTGTTTTCTTATCTGACCGGTGTTTTTACATTTAAATGCCGAAGGCTGGTTTACATTTAACTAATTAACAATCATTTCCATTTCTGATTAATTAACCTGTTTTCCAAATCAAAAATATATTTAAAGATAAATTTAAAGATATAATTTCATCTCCAAATCTTTTTAAAATTTAGTTTTAAAATACTTTTTCTTTAATAAAGTTTTATTTTAATAATTTTTCATTATCTGTGCGATTTAATTAATATATAAGAGTTTAAGATGATATTTAATTTCAATTTTTAATTCTTAAAGAAAATTTTTAAATGCGAACTTTTTAATTTACTTTCATGTTTAATAAATTTAAAAAAAAAAAAAAACAATGTAACGAACGTCTATGCTCGTTACAATACATATAATTATCATTATTTATAAACACCCAAAATATGTAATACATATATTCTTAATAAATTCTATCAATTAAAAAATAAAAATCTCTAATATCTATAAATAATGGTAATTATAACAGAAAAATTAATATGTATTCTAACCGTGCCTTTGCATCTTCACTTCCTGGCGGTATATTATATTAAATAGAACGGGTTCTAGCTCAGTTAATAATTAATAACTAAAATATTCAGCATTAAAATTAAATGTTTCACTAGCTCAAATTTTAAATACGAATAAGGTTCAGTTTATAAATATAAATTACATAAATATTTAATATTTTCATGAGACTTGGAAGTGAAAATACAGGTGACAAGATAGATTACATTGAGCCAATATCCTACAGGATACTACCTCATTGGCATAAGAACACTATCCCGCTTATTACTATTTCAAATAATAACTCATAGTATTTTTACGACTTTAATAAATCCTACTCACTAAGATTAAACTAATAATTGAATCCCACTCTTTATCTACTATAAATTAGCTCTATAAAAATCTCAGGTTCATAAAATTTATTCTAAGTTAATTTAAAATTACGGTAGTAAAATATGAGAAGGGAATTTTTATGTCATAATCTACTACACTGAAACAACTAATAATAATAATAATAATAATAATAATCATCTGACAAACAAAAGTGTGTGGCAACTGATAGCATATAATTCGATATACTATTATGATAACTAATTTATGACCATAAGATAATGTAAAATTATGATTACTTAATTAAAAGAATATCAATAAACTATTCAAATTCTCTAAATACTTCTTTATTTATCTTTTGTGCAAAATATTGTGTCTAATTTTATTAACTCTGTGTTCAAATTCATGAAGATGGAATAAATAACAAATCAAACACACAAATTTTGAGAAAACAAATTTTAACAAAGTTTATTATAATATTAACAACATAACGAATTATTTACAATATGTACATTTAAAACATCTTAAAGATTGGTACCATTATACATTCTTTATGTTCGAGTCTCCTTAAGTCTTTACTTTAACTTAAATAAAAAAAAAAGGTAAAACAATACAATTTTATTAATCCCTGTTTGATCAATCTTATATAAAAATTACATTTATTTAATGTTTACTCAAAACATTTTACATCCTTTAGCTATTATTCAAGTATGTTTCTTTTTATTAAACATTTATAGAAACATAGTATGGATAAACATAAAATAATACTAATCGAAAAACATGGATATCTTTTTTTACTAGACAATTTCACTTTAGCAATATTATCGATATCATGTAAAATATCCCTTGATAATTTATATATAAACCATGGATACTATTGTTCACTATTTATTAACTATAATACATTCCATTATAACAATATTATAGGACTATAGAATTATAATTACTAATACATTTTCTATTGTTGAATAAATATAAATTGTACCTAACTTATTGTGTAGATCGTTTTTACTTTATAGCATTATATTAAAAATATGCAGTACTTATTTTTAAAAAGATTGAAACAAATATTTTAATATTATTTAATATTACAAAAGCAACTTTGCTTTACACATTTTATTCTTAAGATCTTATATTTATTTCCAAAATAAATAAATTTATAACATATTTTATCATTCTTTCATTTGAAGTCCATTGGATTTTCAATTCATACAAATTCTATTTCTTCATCCAAGTAAGTGAACTCATCTCATTCCAAATAATTGCATATCTTTAACTCTAAATCATCTATTATTTTCTTTTAAATATACTATACTGTATGATGTAGCTACTTTTTGGAAAACTAGATAGCGAATAGATTTATAGGATGGGAACAAAACTAGAGTAACAACTCATATCGAATTATCATCATGGTACAGTGTATTTATAAAACTAGAGGCAAGACCTTTTCCTGTCTAATATCCTCAAATACTATAAGTGATGTCAAGCTATTCCTTTAGCTTTATTGAACATCAATCAATACTCCCAGAAAAATAAGCACTGTCCAAAATAAATATACAATTACAGGGCTTTTGTTAACTGCATTGCACCTTCACAAATATTATAAAATACTATTCATATTTCCCAAAATATTTTAACTTAATCTCCTGGACATGTCAACCATATTACTAATACCAGGTCACTATCCTATTCTTATTTCCTAAGATTTACCAGGTCTTACATCGACAAATTTACTAGCTTGCATATTCAAATAATAAATAAGATTCAACTGTAATTAGAGCAATCTTACTAAACCATAAGAAAAGTTTGCTTTACTTTCGTATTCTAAACTAAACATAATATTTTGATCATCCAATAATATGAAAGTTCTTTAAAAGAATCACATAAATATTTATTATCATGTTGGGTTATATTATCATTATAAAATCATAGTATGCATATTCCAAATAACTCCTGATCTCACAATGTTTTAAAATGTGTTGTATAATACATATTTTAACATTCATAGATCAAACATTATTACATAGGCAATCTGTAAAAAAGAAAAACAAGAAAATACATCATAATAAATATCAATAATTCATTAGTTGTTACCAAGTGACATTAGCTCATCGGTATCACTTTTGAAGTCTTCTTTTCTCCAACTAGATATAACATCTCATACATAAAATACATCCATGCTTCTATTTAAAATGTTCTCAATTAAATTATTAAAATTATACTATAGGATTCTAATACCATAAATAATTAATATCCATGTTCCTATACTTCTTCATCAAAATTTACATTTAAACTAAGTTAATAAATAATAATAAAAATCAATCAAAACTATAATTACATATATCTTCAATTAAATCTTCCATTGACAAGGTTCTTTAAAGTTCAAAAATGTTTATTATTTTCTCGAGAGTTTTTTTTTTTTTTAAATGTTTTCCTCAAAAGCTTTATTTCTTCAAGAGCAGTCACCTTCCCCCATTGTATGGACAACAAATAAGACAAAATATTTCCAGTATTAAGAGCCATTCGAATTTTCGGTATACACAATAGCAGGTTAAAAAAAAAAGAATAATAAAATATCACGACGTCTTGAAATCAAAAAAAATTAAATAAATAATCATCAGTCTATTCTGGAATAGTTAATACAATAATAGTTTATAACTTCTATAGTCCAGAATGATGATTATTGAAATTATAATACTAAATAATCCTGTGAAGCTTCTATAATCCATATGGCATAATGATGCAGCTGTTTGTCTTAGCTTAATCTATCCAGTAAACTTTTTTGCAATATAAATCTATTTCCATGGATCTAGTCTTTTATTTACCCATATATTCATTTTCTTATGGGTTTCCTCCTTAATAAATTTATTTTCATTTAGTATTTATTTTCATCAGTTTAAAACTTCAAGTTTTTAAAACAAATCCTTTATAAATGCGGTTTAACCCTTTTAAGACTGTAGGTTTTTATACCAAAACGCTCTAGTAAAAAATCTCCTGTTTCATTTTCTTAAATAATTTCTTGCAAAATATTTTTTAAAAAATGTTTCCTTTAAAAAGGATATAACATTTTACTCTTTTAATATGATATTTTTCTCAAATTATCACAAAGTATAATTGTCTTATTATTTCTTAATTTTAGACAAGTTTATCTTCTATATAAAAATAATGCATCTTTATTTTTATACGGTAAAATATCTTTCTATCTGGGCTTCTTGTACAATGTCCACACTACTATTTTATTCATTAGAACAGTCCTCCTGTTCAGCATTAATGAAACTGTATCAACAAATATTATATATATTTTTAAAATATAAACTGAATATACTTTACTTCTTGGCATATCCATTTATTATCGCGAAGTTCTAAGTTAGACTTTGATAAAATACTTCTGATAACAGACTTTTTAAAAATTTAACAAGGCATGTTAAATGAAAATATTATTAATATTTTTTATTGTACATTCTCTTTTGAACCACTAAACATCACATGATCACTATCTCATACTAGCACAATAATTGTTATTAAACAATTCAAAACAAAACAACACTCTCCATATAGTAGTGCCATCTTGTGCTAACAAGAGCAATCAATATGACTATATAAGCTATTGAGCTTGGATTGAAAATATTAATAGTGTTTTCAAATTTCATTCTTATAGTTTTGTAGTTAAATAGAGTTAAAAGGTGGGTGCTGGAGGGTTGCATTAGATCCTAAGATCTAGGTGCAGTGCTCTCAGATCCAAGGCTCCTCACTGATGAAGGCCACAAGCCAGAAACTAGTCTGGGGATGTTGGATGAGTAGGCACTAGATAGGGATTTTATGCACAAGCCTTCTGGCATCCATTGATTGCTCTTGTTAGCACAAGATGGCACTACTATATGGAGAGTGTTGTTTTGTTTTGAATTGTTTAATAACATTCTCTTTTGCAAAACACTTTTTAAAATATCAATTAGCTTTTGCAAATACCAATTATAAGAGAGCACTAAAATTGACTAAAATAATAAAGTTAAAATTATAATCACCTTGATAGTTTCTGATATGATTCAGCTATCCTTAATACATTATAAATCACCCCAGACCCCCGTTCAATTGGTATTTATAGCCTGTACGAATACTTATTTCTATTGGTTGATTCTTACTTTTTGATATCAAATTTGCATAAATTTCAGTTTTGCAGAATTAAATCTCAAAATAAAAATTATGATGTATTAAAATCTTAAATATTATTTAAAAATATTACTTTTAAATAAACTATTACTTTGCTAAATTACTTAAATATTTAGAATGACTTCTTTTAAAACAATATTTAATGAATTGTCCCACTTTTAATATTTAATTTATCTATTTTTATTTTAATAAAATATTAACTTTTTTATTAACTGTACTCATCTTTATTGCATTGTTTAAACATGTTATAATGACAGTTAACTTATATTTATTATTAGCCCTATACTAGGTAATCATTCTATTCAATTCTACAATATTTCAAATTTTAACAATAAATTCAAGCATGCGAGTGTGTGCAATCAAATATTATTAGACGAATCACATGTCTAATAATCAAGACAGACTATTTCCGATTTCTGTCTAGGAATAAATAATAAATTGCAACACCCGTTGTATTGAACAAAATAATACAATTATATAATTTGGAAGAATATAATTTGGAAAATATAGAACCAAATACAACTTTCACTACCATAAAAATTACTTTTAAAATATATAATATTAATTCTGATTATTAAATATAGGTTATAAATTTAAATATAACATTTATTTATCTATACGTTTAAGACTATTAAAATTGAGCTTATTAAACATACTTTTAAATATTTATAGCTGTGTTAATTATTATGGCCAGCTTTTGCAACCATATGTAACAATATTTTTAGCTTTATTTAATTGTTTTAAAGTTATTCATTATAATTTTATGCATTACGTAATTTCACTTAGCTTTAAATCGCACTTTAAGACATTATTAATACAATATAATGAACACATCAAGAGAACATATTCCAAAATTTAAAATTTTTAATAATTTACTGTGGTGACCTATTTCTGACCTATAGAAAAGGGCATGGTATATATAAACTAAATATAGGAAACATATTAAAAAAATAACAAGAAACAAAATTACTTGTACATAAAATAGCTATTTTTAATATTTCAACCAGAGAACTGGTTTTCATCAGTAAGAAATACAATACAGTTTCACATTCAAGGAAATTTTGTATTAACAATTTCAACTGCATATAATTGCTTAAATATGTAAAATGTAGAATTATAATTATATCACAGAGCATTCTCATTCCAATACATAACTCAGATTATTTATAACCAGACTGAATAAATTGGCATTGTTAAATGAAAGGTAAAATTGTTATTGCAAGTTTATTGAAATGACTCGTTAAGAGTCTGCTTATAAATTAACTCTGAGTAACACATTAGAATAAGAATGTTCTGTGATATGAAGTAACTTTGTTTCTACTTATTTTATTATGGATATAGCAAATAAAGTTATTGTATGTGTATATAGCAGAATAGGGTAATACAATTATTTTTTAGACTTGACAAAAACCCTCTATCACATGTTAAATAAAGTATTGGGGAAAATGCATTATAAGTATTGTTTTTTTTAATGTGTCAAGTGCTTGACCAGTAAGCAAACCCAGGCCAGCTGCTTGGCTTTTTGGAAGACAATTATGCTAACCACTAGGCCACCAATGCTTGACGATGCATTATAAGTGCTTGTATTTGTGGAGGAGGGGTTATAAAGATTTAACAAAAGAAATATAATGAGGACGAAAGAAGTTTTCAACATCTTGGACATAAATATTTTTAGTACTGTTTAATATATACTTATATTAATTTTGTTTCAGTGAGTCTTTCTAGCAATCTTCCAAAAGAAGTGTCTATAATTGCTAACACCTAACAGTTAAAACAATACTCTTTATAACTAAAGTTTTATTTACATTATAAATTATACAAAAACTAATTTTAGAGTAGTAATTAATTTATAGAGTGCACAGAAAGCTTATGCAAATAGTCTGAACAGGCATTAACCTGTATTCAATGTGCTTTAAAATTTCGCAATAATCAAGCATATTTTGCCAATAGAGGAATCTTTCAAACCATGACCCAAGATAGCAACTTTTATAAAGATAAGAGTGGCCATCTTATCTTTAACCTAAATGTCCAGCGACTTTTATAAAGACGAGTGGCCATCTTATCTTTAACCTAAATGTCCATTGAGATTTACCTATGTAAATGGACATTTAGGTTAAAGATAAGATGGCCACTCTTATCTTTATAAAAGTCACTATCTTGTGTAATGGTTTGAAAGATCCCTCTATTGGCAAAATATGCTTGATTATTGTGAATTTTAAAGTGCATTAACAACTAATTTTAATAATATGCTTAATAAAATCTTCATTTATTTAATCATCATTGACTTTCACTTTTAAATATTATTTATATAATAAAAATATCTACAATTTGTGATGTAATTGTTTGAAGATATATAATGGTAAAATGTATTGAAAATTTTAAACTTTATTTAAGCTTTTCAAATACAAACAACTGTTAGAAATAACACACAAATAGACAACACAGGTTAGTATATTACACAATGTTTCAAGTGGTATTGTTCTCTGTTCTCTTTCTGGTGTTACTGACCTGACCAATGACAATGCTAGCACAGGAATTGAACTTACATATTTAGATTTTGAATATCAAATTTTAAGACAACACTCTAGCCAACTGAGCTATTTGGTCAAAGGCAACTGTCACTAGAAATTTTATATACTTAACTATGAGGTTGATTCAAAATCTCCTGGTTCCTTCACTTTTTTTTAAATACTTGTTTCTAAGAGGAAACTTTATTCGAGGCTTCCAGATATTATGTATTACCATGCTTGGCTGATTTATAGGATTATTTGCCATTATTATAGGAGCAGCTTCATTGAATTTTCTACTTTGCGCCTTCTTCTCTCTATCCAATATTTATATATTTTTTCAATATAATACATATATAGTTTGTTACTGTAGATCCATCTGTTTTCTTTTCTAACTATTAGTTGTGTTATTTTAATCTATGTTCAACAGGGTGACAGATCTCACCAATGTACCTCTTTCCACACTTGTCTATATTGGGTGTTGTTACTACTGCATCAAGTAGCTGAACAACTGCCCCCCCCCAAGATGTAGTGTAGCACCAAAGATAACAACTCCCACATCATCTCAGAGTAAACAATCAAAAATAAACTTGAATCCCTACCAGACCACACACACTCAGGTTTCCATGGAATTCCACAATTCATTCTGCTGCATCTCAGTCAATTCTCAATCCTAATAATTACAAAAATGGCTAATTACCTTGCCCATGGAAATAGAAACATCCCAGAACTATATCCGATTGCAATGGTTCCTTTAAAAAATGCAAACCCCCCTCAGAATTCTCCAGCCTCTGGCGCATCTCAATGACCCAATTAATGGTCAAAGTCATCGAATCCACAATAAAAGATGCTATACAGGAAAACAATCTCAATAATATCTCCAAAAGTCAATATTCCACAAAGGGATCTTCCACTTCGATGGCAATGTCCCACATTATAATGCTGGTAGATTATTTCTGCACTCACAGAAAAACTAAACCCATAGCCATATAGCTAGATATAGCTGCAGTGTTTGATCCTGTAAGAACAGACATTCTCCTTCAGCTTTTGTCTGAAAACCACACACCCAAATCTGCTCAGAAAACCCCAGATCTGCATCTCATTAAATGGTAGAACCTCAAGTAGTTTCAAACCATGCCTACCTATTTCTCAGAGCTCCCCATTAAGTCCCTCCTATTCATTATATATTGTGACCTTCTGGTTTGGTACCAGAAATATTAATTGGAATTGTAATACTATATCAGTAGCATCTGATATTATCTTATTAAAAAAAATGAAATGACGTGAAATTTAAATTTTTTTTTAGTAAAGACTTAAAACTATGAATAGAAGTACTTGTAGATGTAATTTAATAATTATTGGATGTTTAGTATCTTACTTTAGTGTGTAATCAATGATAGGACAGGGGGTGGTTCATCATAAACATAGTTCAGTTTGAGTTGATGCTAATTTGTTTTATTTGTTCACAAAGCAGTATTAAGATTTGTTTGAATGATTCTCTAGTTCATTTGCTTTTCATATTTTAATCTATCACATAAACAGTGAAATGTGTTTAACTCATCATCATTAAAATAGTCAATTTAGTCATATCAGTTTAGTGTCTATAGTACATTATTTGCAAATAATCATATATGTCTGTATCATTATTCCATTTTATTTTTCATTCATATGCTTCATTAAACCATCAAGTATCATATCTCATATCCAAATATTTAATTTCATAACTAATAGTATTAAAAACCAGCTTAATTACACATTAAAGGAATTAATGAATTATTGGACTGGTGAATTATTGAACAATAATTATACTAGAAAATATTTTATTTGTTAAAATAATTGTTATCAATTTTATTCTGTTACTTTAAAAATATAAATTCTTAGTTCAATTTAATTTTAATCTTTATTTTTATTCTAATAGACAAAGTGATTTTTTTCTACTTTCTTTTTCAAGACAAGAAAGTTTCTTGCATAAATTAAGTTCCCAGCGATGGGAGGAGAAAGTCTCTGCCTGGTGACCTTTGAACTTTCAAATAACCTTGGACTATTAATTTCTTACTACTGATTCATCTTCAAGTTCATTTTTATTAACAAAGTTTAATAGTACAATTGTGTGTATTATAAGTTAATTCTTCCAAAGCCAAGTTTTGAAAGTATAAAAAAGTATTATTGGTTTCCAAATATGACAGAGTGAACAATCCTACAGAGGTATATCAATTCTTAGGCTGACTATTTAGATTCTCCAACCATTGTTTGAAATGCATGTACATGTCTATAGTAGATATTATTTAAATTTAATTGCCAATATTAAAGAAAGAATGGAAATGTGCAATAGTATTTTAAATTTGTTTTATTTAAACTTTAATCCTACTTGTGAAGAAGACAGAAGAATGTTTTTTTATTTTTCAAAATTATTTTTCTTAAGTTTTAATTATAGTATTAAGGGAACAACTGCAGCATGTGTATACCTTTATTATGTCAGGAAAATGTGTGAACTATTATCAAATATCTCCAGAACTCTTTATGATAAATTTTGTGCTAGTTATAAGAGAAGAAAATTGAGAATGCTGCATATGAGTCATTTATTTTATTATCATTTAATTGAAACACTTGCCTGACTATTTATATTTTTTTGCCTATTAGAAATTAAGACTAAATGCATAATTCAACTAATTGTCTAATAATTTTTCCCAATTACTATGAGAAATGAATTTGGAAAATAGATAAAACTGAATATGACTTTATTTTATTAATTGTTCTTTTCATTTGCAGTGGAATTTCTTTATATAGAATATTGCCAACCAGCTCACGAAAAGTTAGATAAATATTATCAGTTCAAATAATCATATGCATTTTATGAATGGCTCTGGGAAAAAAATCATGAAATAAATGCTTAATATATTTCATGAATGAAATATTGATTATTACTTCTTTTGTATAACATTAACAGCAATTTCATTAGCTTTGCTAAGAACATTGAATGCGCTATTTTGGATCCAAATAATATCAATTGTCCACCTGCAGGAATGTGTTATGTTTTTGTCAATATTTATCCTTGTGTGCTAATTATTATTATTATTATTTAAGATATGAATAAGGGATGTCATTTAAAACTGTAATAAACTTTTCGTTTTCAACCCAGAAGAAAAAAAAGAACTTTATTTATTTAATAATATTTAGTAGATAGGTAGTTTAAAGATTGTTTTATTATTTTATTATTATATTCATTATGTCTCCAAGAACATCTCCAAAATGTATAATATTAAGGGAATATTATACAAGGTATTTATTATTATTTTAGTATAAGTTTTGTCATGTGCCATATATAAACATACATGCTTGATAAAATGGAGACATCCATTTAAGGTTAAAAGGGATGAACAATTATTTTAAAAGAGTTTCATTACATAAAATTTTAAAGTATATCTTTGCATTTTTCAATAGATTCAAAAATAATTATTTTCAATAAGTATTTAACCTAGAATGTAAAGATTTATTATTTATCTAAGCCAAACTTTTGCTTTAGATTTGTGCTAATGTAAATGCACTATAAAAAATTATTTTGTCTTACCTTGCCAATAGAAATTATTACCTTGTTTTCAACCATTATTAGTATGTTACCAAGTCATAAATACTATATTATCAGATATGAAATATTTATCCATTATTGCTTTTACAATTAATAATTGATATTTTACAGTAGTTTTTTTGCTTACTGGGATTTGAATTGTCTGTGTATTATTATGCTTGTATATGTGTATATATTATAAATTCAACTATAATAATGTGTAAATTGCAAGTAAAAATGCTATAAAGTCTATCGGTTTCGGAGGATGGGAATGGACTATTTAAATTTAAAAGATTAGAGATTTATTTAAGTATGAATTTGTTCTTTATTATGCTTGAATGGAAAAGTATCCAGTGGCTACATAGAGTGAAGTTAGTGATGTTTTATAGTATCTATGGGATTGAGTAACCTCTCCCCTTTTGTCATTTGAATAGTTGACATGGGTAGATTGCCTGGTGTATTGTATGGGATTGAGTAATCTCTTCCCTTTTGTTATTTGAATATTTGATATGATAGATTGCCTAGTGTATTGTATGGGATTGAGAAATCTCCTCCTCTTTGTGTATTAAAGTATTTGATAAGAGTAGATTGAATCCTCCAGTTTTGATATTTGATATTATGAATTAGAGTATATGAAGCCAAGTGTTTTTTCTCCCTGATTATTTGGTGATGAGATTTATTCCCACCAGTTTATTTAGTCTCAGAAGTAGACTTGGGAGTTGTTGTGTTGTTATTTATATGATTTGAATTGTAAAAATCTTTTATCCCCATGTGCTTAGTGAATGTTTTTCCATCTTCTACTTATAGCCAAGTGCCAGATAATTTATTGATAAAAGAAGAATAAAAGCAGAATTGATTTTCTTACAAAACAGCTATAGTAAAGTTAGTGATTAAAGCTTGATTGTCCATTGCTTTCATCCATATTATGATTGTACTACAACTTCATAAGTAAATCGATTGGATTGATTAGTATTAATTATTTATTTTAAGACACACAGACTCATGCATAAAGTATTAATCTAAAAGATATGGAAAAATCCATCATTAATATATAACTTTAATTATCATTCTAAAACATTTTGTATTTATCGTTTAAAATTTCATATCATCAATTTTCAATATTCAATCATCATTTGAGTAAGTAATCAAGCAAAGATAGTTAATGAATAGAATTATTTATTTCTATTTTGGCAAAACAAAACATAGTTAATTAATAGAATTCTTTACTTCATTTTTGCAAAGACAGAATATATTTAATTAATGGAATTATTTATTGCATTTTACAAGATATAGTTTGATAGGAGTATATTTAAATAAGGGAACTATTTATTTCAGTTTGCAAAATGTAGTTTGATATTATTTTATTTCATGCGTATTCTTAGGTTTCAACACCCTTTACTTTAGTTGTAGTTAATGTTGCATTTGAAGTAAAATGCCAAAATTTTAGTTTTATTTTATAATGTAATTGAGATATTTAACCTATGTTGTTTGTTATAGACTTATTAGATTAAGTGATAACTGAGTGTTATAAAATAAGATGTTGAATATAAAATAAATTTTGTAGTTGATTACTAGAAGTGTAAGATTATATTACTTCAATTCTATATGTTTATCAGAAGTAACTGATAATGGAAAACCATTTTTGCAATAAAATATAGAGATTTTATTTTGGTTCATTATTTAGTGTTAAAAATATAATGTGTTTCATAGATCTATCAGGATGTTTTGATAGATGAAATGTGTCAGATTTGAAATTAGAAAATTATATTGTGTTGTCTGTGCTTATGTAAAGTTTCAATCACTGATGTTAAATACATACAGAACTAGTACCGGTACCAACTAGAAAGGAATTAAATGTTTGCTTAACTATTTTTTTGTTAATAAATGTTTTATTATTCAAAATTGGATTCAGAATTTTCTTTAACATCCATTCGTATTTCATATTTCCACACATGCTCACACATTTATTTTATTTAATATGATATGATTGTACTTTTCATTTAATTTAATGACAAACATCCAGATATGATGATGTTGATTTCCTTGAGCCAAACACTGTATGAGATGTCAATTATTTACTGATCTTCTTAAAGGGTTTTGTCATTTAGTAATTATTTAGATGATGAGTTGAAATAAAAATGTGCCCAATTTCTTTCATTATCTAATTACCATTATTTTGTTAGAGTATTGCTTAATTTATTCCATGCTTTCATAATATTAAATAATAGTTATTGAGAGATAGAGATTTTAGATTAGGCCATGCAATGAATTAATCCTCTGAGATATTCAATTTTTAATTTAGATTAAATATTAATTCAGTTAATTAGATTAGATTAGTGTATAATTAAAAATTTAGTAATGATAGGTTTAGTTTAAGTTCAAATCCAACTTGTTATACATTATAGTTTTTAAATATTACATTTAGTTATTAATTTAATTTTCTAATATAATAGAGGTTGTTCAATGCATGTCGATGATGGGAGGAGGTAAAGCATAGACTATAACTGGTTAATTTTAGATGGTAGAATTTTACCAATGTAATTCTTATTTGGTATATAATCTAATAGATGTTTTATTTCCCATTAATCCTAATATTTCCTCCCACATCTAATGTACATTTTACACCTCATAGACCTCTGTATCCCTCAAATGAGCTAGGTCAAGGTAAAACTTTATTTAAGAGTCTCATTGATAGTTTTAAAGTAAGATTAGTTCGATAATTTATTCTATCCATCCATAGAATTGGTGCCCCTGGGTATTTGTTAGTTATGGTTATCAGTGGTGAGGGGTTACAATATATAAATCCTTTGTTGAAAGAAATAGGAAACACCTGCTTGGAATCTTTGTCCCAAGCCTAAACAGAGAGATAGGAGCTCTCACCTTCATGGATGACATCCTTGTCATACTTCCTTCACAAAAACAACTTGGACTACTAAACACAATTTTGGATCACTATACAGCAAAACTCAAACTGAAATTTAACCTTGTAAAATCTTCAGCCTGGAGAATTGCCACAGGGAAAAAGATTTCCACTAACTTCCCCAGAGAGCCACAGAACTTCCTTGGACTCCCTTTCCACAAAGCCCCCTCAGTAATGGTAAGGGAAATACAAAACAACACAATTGATTCAGCAAACAAACTAATAGCATTTCTATCCAAAGTTTACCTTTCACTCCACAGTGAGGTAACATTGCTAAATATGATCCTGTTTCCCAAAATCAACTACTATCTCTCGATCATCAAACCAACTAAACAGTTTGACGGGAGGATCAACTCACTTTGATCTAGGCTCTTTTGGCATGAAAAAACAGTAACCATTAGCCTCACCAGAATGCAGCATCCCTATTTAAATGGCCTATCCCTGTACTCCATAAATACAACCTACTTTTAAAAATGCTATAAAATACTCAGTAGACTCTCAGAGGACCTTGTAAATATTGAAGTTCCCATATTCATACAACCCACCGATCAACCACCACTCTCCAAGGTAGACTGGATCATAACACTGGATAGCCTCATTAAGAAGCATCACAATCCTCACAATGCCATGACAAACCAGCAAAATTGCATACTGGGATGCCTACAACATTATTCATCTGCAGATCCAATCACCTTTTGGCTAGCTCAATTTAACAAACAAAAATCTCATAAACAAATTCAAAAGGTGGAGTTTAGAAGCAAAATTTCTTGTATTTTATCATCAAAATAAATGTAGATGCATTACCCACCAGTTGGCTTCTAACATACAAAAGAGGTTACTCCAGCATTGACTCACTCTGTCAACAATGCATGAGAGAAAATAAAAACAATAGACCATACAATACATAGATGCCCAAAATTGGCAGCATCAGAGAACTAACATTTAACCAGTTCCAAAATAAATTTCCAAACAATCACCTCAATCTGGCGATGCATTGCTACAAAAACTGTTGCATGGATACGGCTTTCCATATTCTACACATTTGCAGTCTGGACAACATGCTGCAAGATTAGCTTAGAATACCCAACTCCTGATGCTAAGAAGGTCTACATCCATATGATCAACAAGATTAAACAAAGAGCTGAGGCCATTGGACCATGCCGCATTGTAGAAGACACATGGAATTTTCTGGATATCCCAGATCTCCACATGAAAAGCATGAAGTTAATTCCCAACTCACAATAACTCACCACTACCCGTACTCAAACAATTTTGGAATTAAATTGATCAATAAGCTAAGACTGAAAACAATCAGGTTTGATGTGCAACCATTTCTCATATACACAGAACAATAATCAAAGGAATTCCCATGGCTTCCATCTATAACAAGAACGATATCTGTATAATCATAGTATTTAGTAAATAAATGGTTATTGGAAATAAAGTTTATCATTTTCTAGACAATCAACGCTTAATGATAGATAATAGAAATATTACAACATATTATAGTTTGTTATATATTTAGAATGTGTGTCAAAGAATTGTTTTTATTTTTAACCATAGGAAACGGTATAATAATTGCCTCTTTCTTTTTTTATTTTATTTTTGATAGATTTTTGATTTATGTAACAATTTATTCTAGATAAATACTTTGCATATAATAAAGATATATATGAGAGAAAGTGATCTGGGCCAACTGATGAGTGCTCTGTACGAAATGCATCTTGGGGGTAATTTGTTATTGTATCTTTATTTATATGAATTTAAAAAGAATAGGGAAGTATGGAGGTGTTTATTATATCTATATTTTTGATTTACATTGTAAAGAGTTTTAGGAACCAACTGTTCCCCTTAAAGGGAATGGAAGTTTATTAAAATAATAAACAATGAAACAGTATAAGAAAGTGAAATTCTATATTAATTAAAGCCTAAAAATAAAAACTCAGACCACTTAAATAATCATCTGCTGCAATACTGTTTCATGATATATTGATAAAAGTAAAAGAAAAATATTTTTTATATCCACTACAAAATAAATTTAATTATATATATATACTCTGCATCCATATATAATTTTGAAAGTTTCACTACTTTTTTTTTCATATGTCATAGCATCGGCCGGGAGGCGAACCCACAACCGTCTGCAATTAACTACTTGCTTGCAAGGCGGCTGCGATGACCTCTCGGCTAACAACTCTTTTTCGATAACTATCCGTGTCATTTGATTGGCTGTCAGTTAAATATTGTAACGAGCGCTAGAGATTTGCAGTATCTCGATTTATTTCAATGATTTTATTGTAAAATAATAACAATAAAGAAAAGTAAAGCTATATAAATCTGCAGGTTTCTTTATAAGTCTACCCTTTTTCTGTACTTTTCTAAACAGTCGCTTTAATATAATTTCAACCAGTGATGTCCTGGATGAAATATTATATTAAAGCGGCTAATTAGAAAAGTAATTGTGTTTATTTTTATTTTAATGTATATTTCCTTTAGTTAGTAAATATATTTATTATTTTCATATATATAATATTATAAAAGAAGTAGTTAAAATCATTTATGCACATAAAACCGGTTAAATTAAATCAAACGATACTTTACAAATTCTAGAATATAGGTAACCTTGAATCTATGTAATAAAATGAAAGTAATTGGATATGTAATTTAATCCCAAGATTTATTTTATTGTAATGGGGAGAGGGGATAATGAAAATTCTGAAAATCTTTCAGACAGTATGATTTGTTCTAAATAAATGCAAATGGTAAAATAACTTTTAAATAGTTATTAAAACAGGCAAACCTCTCTATACGTATTGCCACTCAGTGCAAGCCAGAGTAATCAATGGATGCCAGAAGGCTAGTGCCTACTCATCCAATATTCCCAGACTAGTTTCTGGCTTGTGGCCTTCATCAGCAGGAGCCTTGGATCTGAGAGCACTGCGCCTAGATCTTAGGATCTCATGCATATTGGATGAGCAGGCACTAGATGGGGATTTTATGCACTTCTGGCATCCATTGATTACTCTGGCTTGCACTGAGTGGCAATATGTATAGAAAGTTTTGTCCATTTTAATAACAGCTATAAGCAAGGATTAGAAATGGTGATTATGTGATGTTTAATGGCTTAAAACCAATCTTGTCTAATAGGATAGTGGGGGGTTATGGTTATTAAAGAACCAAAGTCACCAAAATGTATGGGTACTGAACTGAGTTCAAACCTATATGACTATATAAGCTAGTGAGCTTGAATTGGGGAAAAAATATAGTGTTTTCAATTTAAGACTCATAGTTTTGTAGTTAAGTAGAGATAAAATGTGGCTGTCGGAGGATTGCCTAAGATCTTGGTGCTGTGCTCTCAGATCCAAGACTCCTCACTGACAATAATCCTCTTAACATAATCATCCCATCTTTTGTGCAAATATACTGATATAAATTCTTTATCCAAATCTTTTGCATACTGCATTACCTTTCTCACACATCTTGTTACCTGCCCTTTACTCATAACCCAATTAAATACTATTTTAGCTATTCTTTTATTATCCATAAACTGCAATCTACCAAACATTTTCATTTTACTTTTTGCATCTCTCATATGAAAATGTGACCATCCCATTTCTCCTTGAATTAAAATTCTCCATACAGTAGTGCCATCTAGTGCAAGCCTTAGTAATCAATGGATGGAAGATATCTGCATAAAAATTCTTATCTAGTGCCTATTCAGCCAATATTCTCAGACTACTTTCTAGTTTATGGTTTTTTCATTAGTGACGAGAGGGGCTTTGGATCTGAGAGCACAACACCTAGATCTTAGGCAATTATCCAGGAATCACCTTTTACTAATTTAGTTTAAAGCTATGAGATTAACTAAATAGGTAAAAGGTGACTTCTGGAGGATTGCATTACATCCTAAGATCTAGATGCAGTGATCTCAGATCCAAGTCTTCTCATGGATAAAAGCCAAAAGCTAGAAACTAGTCTAGGAATATTGGATGACTAAACACTAGATAGAGATTTTATGCACAATCCTTCTTGCATCAATTGATAATTAAGGCTTGCATTGGGTGGCATTAATGCATGGAAAGTTTGTTACTGTTGTAATAGCTCATGTAAACATATAAAATGGTGATCATGTGATGTCTTGTAATTTTATACTTTTCTTAAATTCATTGATACTCCGATACTCCGCATTTTAAAAATACAATGCAAAGATCACAAGTCCGATCAGTATGCTCTTCAATTTGCTGGATACACAGTATAAGATGGCATGGAGAGCTGAGGGTCATGTGAAAGACTGAGTTTGAATCCTTATATATTACCATTATATATGTGCAGGTGGGTGTAAACCTGTACAGTGTATTAATTTAGATATTAAAACATAGTGCATTAAAGGTCTGCCCATCCCTTACATATGTATGTAAATGGATTATTTTCCAGTACATAGGGGGGGGTCAGAATGATTAACACTAACATGGGTTTTGAACGATCCATCTTCAGATTTTCTATGAAATGAATGGCTGAAGAGTTGTGGGTTGGAGTAGTTTGAAGCCTGTCCATTAAAGTATGAAGATTGGTTATCTTAATATAAAGCTGAGCACTGATTGTATATATGTGTGGAGATAGTAATCTGGACCAACTGTTGATTGCTGGTTTAGCATGAAATATGTATGTAGATAATTATCTTTTCAACAGGTGTATGATCAGATGGGGCAGCAATATGAGATGGCATAGAGAGCAGAGGGTCATGTGAAAGTCTGAGTTTGAATTCCTTGTATATTACATTATATATGTGCTGGTGTGTGTAAGTTTGTACAGTGTATTAATACACCCCATGGTAAATTTTAACATGGCTTTCAGAAGAGAGGCATGTTCTGTTTAAAAAAGATAAGGACTTTTTTTTAAGAAATAAAATTAGATTGCCGTCATTGGGAAGATATGACAGGATAAAATAAAATGAGTTATAATTAGGCAAAATGTTGGAATCTCAGAAAAAATGTTTTTCACTGCAGAAATTTAAAAAAAAATCCAGAATCATGAATTACCAAATAAATAATAAATCAGCATATTTTATATGTGAGAATATTTGTAATTCACATATAAGTTTATATAACTCATCTTTAATGTATTATAATTTATTATCTTCAATTAAAAAATTTATCAATTATCATCATTTTGAGATACTATCAATTCACTACATGGTAAAGATCTCTCCAAGTTCAATATATCTTCTCTGATCTCTAACCTCCTTTTCCCACATCATCCCAGTACACTTCCTTATTCCATCCATCCATCTTCCTAGGTATTTTATCTTCAATTAAAAAATTATCATCATTTTGAACTACTATCAATCCCCTACATGGTAAAGATCTCTCCAAGTTCAATATATCTTCTCTGATCTCTAACCTCCTTTTCCACATCATCCAGTACTCTTCCTTATTCCATCCATCCATCTTCCTAGGTATTTTATAATCTCTTGAAAACCAGTTTAAGATTTCAACTAACTCATCTATTATCATCACTTCTAGCAATATGTCCAACCCAATTTCACTTCAGTCTCTTAATTCTTTCAATGATGTCAATTTTTTTGTTCTCTCATCCATGTATTTTATTTTTGATCTCTTCTTGTTACTCCTTATAGTTCGCTGACCAGTCTGAAGTTTTTGTATTTTTCTTCTGTTTAGCATCCAGGCTCGGATCCATAAAAAAGAACGGGTAATGCACGTTTATTAAAAACCTTCCATTTCAAACAGATAGTCATATTTTCTTTTAATATTAAAATGAATACATTAATTTGTATTAAAAAGCAGACTTTATTTCTTTTCTTTTTTTATGTCAAGTCATCGCTTACAGATCAAAGTAATGATAGCGTTAAACATTGAAATATCAAAATAATTTGCGTTAAAAGAGGGCAAAAGAGGGGTGGTAATTAATGAAAAATTATCATTCGCAGTAATTAAGTATTATAACTTGGTTGTAATACTTTCATATCTGGCTTAAATGATAGTTAGAAAATATGCAAAATACTGAGATATCATTTTACTTGTTTGCTTGTATATATAAATTAAAAAAAACAAACAACAACATTGTACTGTGACCCAATTAAAATCTCTGGCAATCCAACTTTTGTTCACCCCTTTGGGATTAAAAACCATTACCTTAAACATCAGCATTTATTAAACATTATGTTTAGAAATCTAAAACTTCTGCCACTCAAAATTGAGAAATTTATAACTTTCCTGAGACAATTGCTTCAGGGTCGTCTCCATTTTCCTACAACGTGAGAATCTTCTGTTTGTTTGTTTGTTTTTAAATAAATACACATACATTATTATATGCAGAATAACTGAATGACGCTACAAATATTAATGTAAATTTCAAATATTATTACCATCATCATTATTATTTGTTATTTACAAAAGGAGAAATTCTGTTCATTAAATCACACTTTTCCAAGTTTCTATCTATCTATCTATCTATCTATCTATCTATCTATCTATCTATCTATCTATCTATCTATCTATCTATCTATCTATCTATCTATCTATCTATCTTTCTGTCTGTCTGTCCGTCTGCCCATCCATGCATGCATCCATCCATCCGTCCATCCATCTATCCATATGTCTATCTGTCTATCTACCTACCTACCTACCTACCTATCTGCCTACCTATCTAGCTATCTACTTATCTATCTATTTTCCTCGGCATTTACCACTTATCTACCTACCATCCTATCTACCTATCTATCTACCTACTCACCTATTTATCTATTACCTACTTATCTATTTAGTTACTTATCTATTTATCTGTCTGTCTATCTATCTGTCTGTTTGTCTATCTATGTATTCATCTATCCATTTATTTATTATCCACTGAACACCCACCCATTCACCTACCTTCATATCTATCTATTTATCTATCTATCTATCTATCTATCTATCTATCTATCTATCTATCTATCTATCTATCTATCTATCTATCTATCTATCTATCTATCTATCTATCTATCTATCTATCTATCTATCTATCTATCTATCTATCTATCTATCTATCTATCTATCTATCTATCTATCTATCAATCTCTGTCTGTCTATCTGTCTGTCTGTCTGTCTATCTATCTATCTATCTGTCTATCTATTTGTCAATTTATCTGTCCTTATCTATCTATCTATCTAACTACCTACCCATCCATTCATCCATCTATCCATCCATCCACTCAACCATCCACCTATCCACCCACCTACTCATCTACCTACCCATATACCTACCTACCTACCAGCCTGCCTGCCTGTCTGTCTACCTATAAAAAGCCTATTTTCTTTTTTTTCAACTGAATGTCTCATAGCCATTCTACTAACAGTACGTTATTGACCAAAAATTGAAAATTCAGCTGCTACCTTTTCTGCCTATTTTGCTCATTTCTGTTTTTTAGCTAAGTATTTTAATGTTTTTTTTTTAATATTTACTTATAAAAATTTAAGCATAATTTAGAATTAAAATAAATGCAACATTAAGGAATAATATTATTATATGTTATGGCATTTATATTTATGTTTACTTATCTTATTTGACAATAAAACATTTTTAAAATTTCAAGTGAGTATTCAAAATTTTGAATACTCGTGATGTATTAAATAATTGCCATATGATGCCATGTATCTCTCTATTTTTTAATTTATATAAGATACAAATAGACTAATATACTTCAAAATTTTTAATTTTAATAACTGTTTCGTTATTCACATTTGAGAAAAATTAAATGACTACTTATTTCATTGATCATCATTCAGCTATGTTGTATCTTTACCACTCTCCTTACAGTAGTGCCACCTAGTGCCAACCAGAGTAATCAATGGATATCAGAAGACGTGCATAAAATCCCAATCCAGTGCCTACTCACCCAATATCCCCAGACTAGTTTCTGGCTTGTGGCCTTCGTCAGTGAGGAGCTTTGGATCTGAGAGCACTGCACCTAGATCTTAGGATCTAATGCAACACTCCAGCAGCCACCTATTATCTCTACTTAGCTACAAAACTATAATAATAAAATTGGGAAAAACACAATAATATTTTCAATCTAAGCTCAATAGCTTATACAGTCATATGGGTCTGAACTCAGTTCAGAACCCATACATTTTGATGTCTTTGGCTCTTTAACAACCATAGCCACCACTATCATATTATACAGGATTGGTGTTAAACCACTGAACATCACATGATCATTATTTCTTATGCTAGCAATTACTGTTATTAAAACAGGCAAAACGCCACATATAATAGTGTCACTCAGTGCCAATCAGAGTAATCAATGGATGCCAGAAGGCTTGTGCATAAAATCTCTATCTAGTGCCTACTCATCCAATATCGCCAGACTAGTTTCTGGCTTGTGGCCTTCATCAGTGAGTAACCTTGGATCTGAGAGCACTGCACCTAGATCTTAAGATCTAATGCAACTCTCCAGCAGCCACCTATTATCTTTACTTAACTACAAAACTATGAGAATAAAATTGAAAACACAATATTTTCATTCTAAGCTCAATAGCTTATATAGTCATATGGGTCTGAACCAGTTCAGTACCCATACATTTTGGTGTCTTTGGCTCTTTAATAACAGTAATGTGCTAGCATAAGAAATAGTGATCATGTGATGTTTAGTGATCTTTACCACCATTTATTAATTAAATGTAAAAATAAAACATTGATTTATAATATTTATCTTCAAATCATTTTGCAGCATAAATTTTGGAAAATATATGAATTAAATCTGAAGAAAATAATAAATATATGACGCCGTTATTTTTAACTAATTTAATTTTGTTATTTCATTTCATTGATCATTTTCTATTTTATTTAAAATTATTCATATAATAAAAATATCATGGATGACAAGTATATATATATTAAAAATTATATTTTGCCTTTTTCGCACGTGATTTTGTGCCCTTTTTTAGTTTTAAGCATTTATTTTAATATTAACCAGTTATTACAGATAAAAATCTATCTATTGTTTAATAGTGGAAATAAAATAACAATAATAAAATAAAACATGAATAAAAACATAAAATTATGATATAGAGATTCAATAAATTTGAAAGAATATACAGAATAAATAAGACTATCCTATACAACTTTATATATTAAGCTATTATGTAATTTTCCATAAATTTATTGAAGTTTTATAAATATTCATACAATTATTTGTATTTGTAAAAAATATATAGGGTATATGAGTACAGACTTTCACACACCCCACCACTCTCCACGCCATCTTATAACAGTGATACACTCGAACACACATTTGTTGGAAAGATAAATAATCACCAATATGCTTATTTCATGCTAAACCAACAATCATCAGTTGGTCCAGATTACCATCTCTACACATATATGCTATAAGTGCTCAGATATATATTAAAATAGCCAATCCTCATACTTCAATACTCCAACACTCCAACTCTTCAACCGTCCATTCAATTGAAAATCGGATAATGAAATGCTCAAAGGCCACCCTGAGGCCGAGAAGCCTGTGTGTTTCAGTTATTAATAAAAAAATGTAAATCAATATATAAATCATATAAACAAAATATATATTATAGAAGAAGGTTTAACATTCATATATAACAGTTTATATTTTAAATATAATAATGAATTTTAAAATATACATAAAAGACGGGTTATAGATTGTGCAATTAGTAAATAAAAGTCATCAATATTTATAAATAAATTAGAAAGTATTATAATTAAAAGTAATAATAATTAGTCAAGAAATAATACATTATTCTAAATATGTTGACATTATTTTAATTATTAGTAATAATAGAGCTATGAATAGTCAAGCGTTGGTGGCCTAGCGGTTAGCGTAGCTGCCTTCCAAGCAGCCTGCCCGGGTTCGCTTCCTAGTTAAAGCTTTGACATATATATAAAAGCTATGAATAATATTTATAATGATTTTAATAATAATATATATGTAATATTAAATTTACAAAAGTAAAATTTGAAAATAAAATTAAATATTTAGGTATAAAAATTTTTTTTATTAAAGAAGATAAATTAAGAAAAATTAATCCTATAGATTCACAACAAGCATGGATACAAAAGGTGGAAGTCACTAAAAAATATAGAAATGATAAATATAATACAGATAAAAATGTAGTTGATTTACAAAAGAATCAATTTATTAAATTATATAAAGATTATGAATATATCCCTAAAAATATATTTTTTAATTGTAAAAAATCTATAGTAAATAATAACATTTTTATGCATATTTTATGCAAAATGATTATAATAATGCTAGAAAAAACAGTTCAAATAAAGAATGGATCTAACTTTCATATTATCCCCAAATTTATAATACATTAATAAAAAATAAAAATTATATTGATAAATATAAATATTGAATGGTCAATTAGTAAAAATCTAAAAAAAAAAAAGGTAATTATAAAATAAGAGACGATATAAAATTCAACAAAAAAGAAATTATATATAAAATTAATTATGACCATTGCTACGGCTATATAGAGAGACGGTTAGAGGTAAAAACTAAAGAAAATAACAATGCCATTAATAGGGGAGATGATAAATCTGTTTTATACATTTACTACTTAACATATGGACATAAAATAAATGCTACAAAAATATTAATCTTTTAAATTACACAAAAGATCAAAAAAAGAAAGAAAGAATAACTTAAATAATTGTATGAATATTTATAAAACTTCAATAAATTTAGTTAACAATTGGTCAATTAAATATGAATGAAAAATTATATAATAAGGTAGTATATATAAAATTGTTAAGATATGCTTCATTTATTGTATATACTATTATGTTATATAATCAATTCTTTCAATTTTTATTAAATCTCTATCATAATTTAGTTCTGTTTTATGCATATTTTATTTTATTATGAATTGTTATTTTACATCCATTATAGAACATTAGATACCATTTTATGCGCATTAAGAGATTAATGTTGCTGATTTAGATATAAATGCAGCTGTGGAGAGGGAATGGATCTGTAAAATTAATAGTAAACAAGTTATTTATAAATGTAAAAGAAAAGAAAGAGTCAAAAGAATTTATAAAAGAGTAGTTAGGAAAGAAGAAATGGTTAAAATTGGGTATTTGAATATGCAAGGTGATAGGAGACCAGAAAAGTAGCTGGAATTAAACAAAGCAATTAAAAATAAAGAGCTTGAGGTATTAGCAATAATGAAAACACATCTAAGAAAAGAAGAACCTATTCTGGAAGACTTGGCATGGCAGGGTATAAATAGAAATGAAAAAGAAAAAAGGGATAGTGGTATAGGAGTTATATCAAAAAAATATTTAAATACTGTTAAATGTCAAGAACATTTATGATTTGAGATAAGATTAGGAAGACAAGGATGGATGGTGGCTATAATGTACATAGTCACTGGAGATAGTCAAACTATAATGGAGTGGAACAGTAGCATATATGAATGCCTAGTTAAGGATATACAGAGTTTCAAAGAAAAGGGGAAGAGAATAATGGTTATAGGGGATATGAATGGGCATATTGAAGAAATTGATGATATAGGTAATAAGAATGAACAGCTTATGAAGAATTTTTATCAGAGAGTCAATTTGAGCACTGGAAATTTATCAAATATTTATGAGGGACAATACACATGGTCTAGAAATAATATATTCCACACAATAGATTATGTATTAGTAGGAAAGAGGGAATGATAATGAAAAGAGAGTATGTAATAGTGATCATAATTTCTTCATAATAGAAATGGTTAGTAATGTGATGGAAAATAGTAATAAAAATAGAAAGGATAGTGAAAGATGTGGATGGAGAGTGAATGATAAGAATAAGTTAAAAGAGCATAAAATAAAAGCTAAAAAAACAATGGAAGAGTTGGTTGGGGATGAGTATAAAGACTGGTGGAGTGAAATAGAAAAAGTGGCAAAAAGGGTTTTAGGTGAGAATATTCAGAAGAATAAAAGTAATAGGAAAGTGGGAGTTAGTAAAGTGTAAAAGAGAGGAAAAAAGCATGCAGAGAATATAAAGGTGCTATTAAGAACAAAGAAAGTGAAAAATATATTAATGTTAAATGGGAAAAGTACTTAAAAAGTTGGCTAAAGTGGATAATTATATAGAGAGAATAATATTGAATAGTATATTGTTGGAGGATATTAATAAAAGTGAAAGAGCTGGGAGTAAAACATTTTGGAAATATATTAAAAGAAAAAATGTAGGGGGAAGAGAAATAGTATTAATAGATGATGAGGGAATAGATTGCAGCTATAGAGAATAATTAGAGATAATCTTAAATAAGTATGTAATGGATACAGAAAAGATGTTAGATGTGAAGAATAGAGTGATAGCAAACATGAAATCATATAGTAATCGAAATATTAAGTTTATAGAAAATGAACTGAATGAGGCAGGGAAAAAATTGAAATGTGAAAAGGCAAGAGGTTTGGATGGATGGGCAGCAAAGATGGTAATGAATTTAGGGCATAGGGCAAAAGTAAAACTATTATCATGTTTTAATAAGATGGCACAGAAGAGAGATTTTTTAGGTAGTTGGAGTAAGGCTATTATTTAAAGAAAAGGGTAAGCATCATAAAAAGTTAAACAATTATATAGCAGTAATGTCAGTGTTATATAACCTTTTTTCATTATGGTGGCTGTAAGGTTGCAAAATGGATGGAAGAAAATAATATAATGGGAGAAATGCAAGGAGGTTTTCGATTGGATAAGCATATAGGAGATAGTTTATTTGTAGTTACTCAACTTGTGGATATGAGTAGGAATACATGTAGACAGGTATATATGGTTTTTTATACATATAGAGAAGGTATATGATAGAGTAAATAGAAGTAGATAATAGGTAAGTTTAGTAAATTTGAGAATGGATGGAGCTTTAGTGGATATTATTAAAAAATTATATGAAAATAATTACTATACATATCAATTTGGGAATATAGAATCAGTTAAAGTTAAAATGGGGTGGGACTAAGGTAGGGATGCTCTATGTCACTTATTGTTGTATTTGAAAAAAATGGAGAGAAATAGAAAGACTAGAAAGAGGGATAGAGATACCATTAATAGATGACAAGGGAGTACATACATTGTCAAGTTTTTTTTTATTTGCAGATGATGTCTTTTTGTGTGCAGAAAAAAGGGAAGATATGAAAGTTATGCTAAGGACATGTGCAAGGAGGGGAGGGGTAAAGAAATAAGGATTAAATTTAGTGAAGAAAAATCAAAAGTAATGATGATTAATGCTGGGGAAAGAGAAGACAACGATTTTTTTATTGGGGGATATAAAATTAAGTGTTGTGAATAGATATAACTATTTGGGAATCTTCTTAAGTAATCAGAGAAATTGCTTGGATGGATGGGAAAAAAAAAAGATAAATGAAGCAAAGAAAAGAAAGGGATTGATAAAAAAATTAACAGTGTTCTCATGTAATAAATATAATGTAGCTAGAATTGTATGGAAGGGAGTGGCAGTACCAGGATTAACATATGGTAACAATGTGTTATGTGTTAGTAAAGGGATTTTAGATTATTTAGAAGAATTACAAAGACAAGTAGAAAAACATGCATTAGATGCAGACAGGTAGGTGGCAAGGGAGAAAATTCAAGGAGAAATGGGATGGTCAAGTTTTTATATGAGAGATACAAAAAGCAAAATGAAGATGTTCAGTAGATTACAGTTTATGGATAATAAGAGAATAGCCAAAATAGTATTTAATTGGATTATGAATAAAGAGCAGTCAACAAGATGGGTGAGAAAGGTAACATGGTGTGCAGAAGATTTGGATAAAGAATTTATGTCAGTATACTTATACAAAGGTGGAATGATTATGTTAGGAGAATTGTTGAGTGTTATAGTTTTAAGAAATGGAATAGAAGAATAGATGCATTAATAAAGAATAGGAAGTTGGAGAGATGGAAAACTAGTATGGAGAGTAAAAAGAGTTTATATATAAATATAGAAGTAAATGGAATATTGGGTGTGAGTTAATTTATGATAATAGCAAGGAAAGTAGTTTAATGTTTAATTAAGGCTCGAACGGGATCTTTAGCAACAAGGGAATATACACATAAATGGAAATAATGTTGGTGATTTAGTCTGCAAGTTGTGTAAGGGGGCATAGAAAATATTAGGCATCTGTTAATTGAATGTAAATGCCTGAAAGCAGAAAGGGTACAAATAATGAAGTTGAGGAAGAATAAATATAAATAAAGTGATTATACAGAAAGTGGGTTATTGGTTTTTTATGCTGGGTTTGGAAAAAGATAAGGAGAATTTAGATATAAAGGCCATGGAGTTGACAAAGATTATGTTGTGGAAATGGGATGGAGCAAGATACAGGAAAACTTAGAGTGGGAATAGAAAGAGAAGGTAAAGTGGCTAGCAGGTTTCTCTGGGCATAGTTGCTGAGAGATTCATAATTCCATACAAAGAAAAGTCACAATGCATCATATCATATAATGTTAAAGTAGATACTTAACATTTGAAAAGCCACAAAATCATGCACTGAAAAAGGCTTTCTATGCATAATTATTAGTATGTGTTTATATATAGCTGTTGTATATGATATTTTTATCATTTATTATAATTAATAATTTTCATTTTTGATAAGATTAACTATTCATACAGTTACCAACCACAGAAATTTTGACTGTTTTATTAGTTTCCAACTGCTTTCATTAAACAAAATAATGGTTTTGAAAAATTAATTGAATGGCTTAATGATATTTAATGAGCTATTATTATACTTACTAAACGGCTTTTCCTATTTGAATTTTTCATTTGTATGCACAAATTATAGTTCTCCTTTACAATTGACCAATATTATGACTTACTTAAATGAAATTTTTTGGTAGCTTGTTGCCTAATGAATTGTATATAAAATGTATTATAAAATAAGTCACTACCCAAAAAAATATTATCTTCAATTTGATTCTGCCATAAACAGAAATAGAGAATTCAACTTAGCTTAAGAACCAACTAATATATTATGATTTCTTTATTTATTTTTGCTATTTATTTATTAATATTACTATGCACAATCCGAGTGGGAAAACCAGGAATGCCTCTTATCTTTGGACATCCAAAATAATAATAATAATAATAATAATAATAATAATAATAATAATAATAATAATAATAATAATAATAATAATAATAATAATAACAACAACAACAACAACAATAATAATAATAATAATAATAATAATAATAATAATAATAATAACAACAATAACAACAACAACATACATCTGGACATTAATATAATTGTAGTAAGAGGCCAATGGTTTTACATACATTTGAAAGAATCGATTGCAATTCAATGTATTCTGTTACTTTATATTTCTTTTAGTTTTTAATTAATACTATATTAGTTTTTTAAGTATGATTTTAATTTATAAAGAAATTTTTTATTAGATGACAATCACTTATAAACACCAAATGTATTTGAATTATTATTGTTATTTTTTTAAGACATCACTAATTTAGTATTCAAATTAATAAAGTATTTAATGTTTGGATTATTAAATTTAATAGATGAAATATTGAAAAATCTGGCATTCAAAGAATGTTATTCAATCTTATTAGTATTATTTGGAAAATTAATAATTAAATTTTGGATGTGCGAAATTAAATCTTTTTTAGACATGTACGTTTTTGATGGAATGAGGATCATACAAACTTAGTTGTATTATATTCATGGTAAGTATTCTTTTTGTTTGCCATTTTGGTAAGAAATATGAATGTAATATACTCAAATTATTGTGTATTTGAAATAAAGGAATTTGCTTTGTTATGTATATATCTGTGTGTTCCTCCTTTGTTAATATTTTCAGGCTTTGAATTCATAGTAACTTACGTTTTTCCCTAAGTAATATTTTGCATTTGTGGAGATGTAGAAGTATATTATTGAAATTATTTAATACTATGTGATAGGTCAAAATATATTATACTGCCATCTATCTCTGTATTTTGGGTTTGAAGTTGAATCAGAGATTCATTAGCAACTTCTTAATTTAAATATATTTTCGAGACTCGCTTGATATTTAAGATATGATATATTTGGGATACCTATAGTAAACTTTTGATATTTGGGATCTATTATGTAATGTGCTTTTGATTATTATGGCAATAAATTTATGAAATGCAGCATATTGTATATTTAAAATATTTGTTGTATGATTGACTGACTCTAAGATCTTGCACATTTAAAGTATAAACTTGAATAAATGCCACATCACTTTTCATTCAACTTTAACATATTCAGTACATTCCAGACCACACACAAGTATGTTGTATACACACATATACAAACTTCTTTTCAGACTGAATATAGTTTGAAACTTTAAACATTTTGTGTGATCTTAAATTCACAGGATAGGAAGAAAATATCTTTTGATTTATAGTATATTTATGAAACTTATTGTTAAAAAAAATTGAATCTTTTCTGTCCTATAATAATATTTTTTGGTACTAATAATGTATGATATAAACCATTCTAAAATCATAAAATCAAATTAATATTGTTTCATAATTTCTATTATGATCAGTTTGACTAGAATTAATAATTGTTTAGTTGTTATTTATTTCTGTTTTGGAAATAAATATTCCAAATTGTATATAGTTTGTTTCATTATTCATTTGTAAATGAGACACTTAGAAACTTATTTTTTTATTATTCTTTTTTATAAAATACTTGTTTTGATCTCTCTCTTGATATGAGTCACTCATTACCCTCTATTATTTAATTGCCATGGTATTTATTTATGTTTATAATCGCATTATGTGGATGGTGCTCAGACTTAGTTTTGGCACATATTCCTTTTGATTATTTATATTTGCAATACATAACATTGATAGTCAGGTAGGATTAATAAAGTTGTTAGTTCAATAGTGAGTTTATATTTTTTACAATTGGCTGTTCAACTTATAAAAGGTTTTCCTATTTAATTAATTATTAGTTAATTACTTTTAGGTTTATACATTTATTAATTACATTTGGGAGGCAAATCTAATGCCAATCAAATAGTACACACATACATATATATATATGTAATTGAAATAATAAATTTAACGGTTGTACCGTTAATTTTAACGGTTGCGTTAAATTTATTATTTCAATTATAATTACAATTTTGTTTTAATTAATGGACACTTTATATACATATATATATATAGAGAGAGAGAGACCAGTAGTTGAGAGACCCTTTGGATAATGGAGGCTTTGAATTATAAAGGTTAACTAAGTAACTATGACAACCATAATATTAAAATAGCATTCTTATTTATTATTAAATTATTATCAAATCATAAATTAGTTAGAGTCAATAAGTGAATCATAAAATAGATCACCTGAATAAAATTATTACTATTACATGTTCCAACTTTTTTTACTACATTTACCATAGCAACTTATTTATTGCAAAATGAAATATTATATATATATTTGTTAATTTATTAGTATAGTGGAATACATTAAAGATATATGTTAAAAATATATATTTTTTAGAGTGTATAGAAAATGTGTGAATTTTTTGTTTTTAGTTGAAATAAAAAATAATATTTAAATTGTAAAACCGGATTTTTTTTTTATTGTATCAAATGTTTTCTAAAAGTCTTTATTTTTATTTGCTGTAAAAAAATAATTTCTTACATCAAAGCATGACCATTGAGTTCAATTGAAGAGTTACTCTACCAACATTGATGTCAGCAAAAATAGGTTATAAATAGAACTGAACCACTTTAACTCAAGTCCTATTTTTTATCGTTGTCTAGAATGGACCCTTTTAAATTTGTCTTTACTTTAAAAGTGAGTAATTACTAAAATATAATGGAAGAATAAGAATTAAACTGTCTGCCCTCTCAGTTTAGGGCAGTTTGTTGATAAAATTCCAAGAAAAAATGGCAGGATATATTATAAAAGAAGAAAGAAAAAACCATCAAAATTCATTTTTATTCCACAAAATTTATAAAATATTTCATTATTAAAATTTGGGATTTCATCTATATATTAAAGATGAATACAAACACCATCATATCTATATGGATGTCATATTTTTTATTAAGGAATTTACAAGATTGATTGATCTAATTCCTATGTGATCTTAAGTAATTGAAATTTCATCTTATTGACTTGGAAAAAACACTAGCATTTAATGATCTTACTTCTGTCAATGAAAGAACATCTCTCTTCATATATCATTACCAAATAAAGAACAATACAGGTAATGTGCAGATTTAGCATTGGCCAAGTAACTGTTATTTCAAAGGTAGCATATATTTATATACTTGAAAGAAAAATATTGGAATAAAAAACCCAGCAATAATTGAATTCAAATTCTCAATTATTATTATTCATGCTTATCTCTTCTCTGCCTCAAGAAGAATCATTTCTTTGCATTTAGATCATAAACAAGGAAGCCAGGAGCTGCAATGGAATGTCATGGGTAAAAAGGAAAAATAAAAATTTCGATATAGCTTATGTGTTATATATAATTTTTGTTATTTTTAAAAATATATATATATTTTGTTTATCTTTATTTTAAAATATAAAATTTATTTATGAGTAAACAATATGTATATTTAGGGGTTGATTGATAAGCTATCTATACAATAAAAGATTGGAGACTGTTTTTTTTAAAAAAATTTAAACTCTTATCTGATGATAAATTAATTCCTCACTCAATATCTTCAAATATTCATTTTTAGGGAATATATCTTGAAATCTTTTCAATATTTTATATAGTTCATTGTCATACAACATATTTTGTGATTCATGTATTTTATTTATTATTTGTTATAAATTATTAGAGTAATAGATAATCAAATTTATTATATATTAAAAAGAAATAGTATTTGTCTTATCAACTGGTTAAAATTTTAATCAATTGCATATAATATTTTTTATTATTATTAACATTAATAATTCTTATTATAATCAATAAATTTAAAGTCAATTTAAATCTCATAGACTTGCCTAATTGTTTTATAAGTAAGCAAACCAATTTATAACAATAAATTTATAGAAGTTAAGATGAACTTAACTGTCTATATATGAAAAACTTGATTTTTCTTTTGATCATTGAATCATAATCTAAAAACCAAACCAATATCAGTAAATGAAGTATGGTTATATACATTTATATTTTATTATACAATTATTGTTAAGCCTAATTAGATATAAATTTGATATCACCATTACAATGAAATAGTTGTTTGCTTTATATGAGTTAATAACAGTTGTATAAATAATTTCATTAGTTCATGATCAATTATTAAAAGCTTACCTTGTCCAGTTATAAAGATCTTGATAGATTTTATTCTGTCATTAGTCAGAAGGATCTACCTTAATTATCTTTAAACTTCTTTGAGGTTGATCATAAATTTAATTAACTATTAAATTTTAATATCTATCTTTGATTTAAATAAATGCCAAATATAATTGTTTTATATGATTTAATTGGTATAAAATCCATTTTAATAATTGATTTACAGGAAATTTGAAATAAGTGGATAGGATTAGTTGATTATAATTTGGTATATATCCAACAGAAATCTACTGTATATTTGATATAATGATATGATTGGATATTAAAAAATGCAAGATTATCTAATAGATTTATTGATAATGTGTTCTTGTTAAATATTTCATTTTGACATATATCTTAAGTAATAATAGTGATGTAAAGTATAAAAGAGATAAGTTATTTTTATTAAACTAGATATAAAACTGATTAATGGTTTATTTTATTTAAACATTATAGATATTGTAGGTTTATAAAACAGGTTTTAATGAAGATTGCCATCAGTATTTTATTTTAGTTAGTGGACAATCTAAATAATTGTTTATTGGAAATATTGTTCTGGCATAGTGTGACCAATGACTGAGATATATAATTTTACACTGATTATAACTGAGTTACTATTTATTGCTTTGTTATAAATAATGTTTAAATCATAAGGGCATTTCTTCATTATATTTTATTTTATTTTTGTATCAGTAAAACGTGTTTGACAATTTCTTTTGTTTCATTACAGAGGACTGACCAAACCAGTAGAGAGATAATGGAGTAGAAGATCATCTATTACCCTGTTACAATATACATAATAGATATTCATATAACACTATAATATTAGTCAAAACAACAAAATTTTACTAAAATTCTTCCATATTCATGATTTCAACTATTAACAAATAGCCATTCTCAAATGAAATTCAACTAAACATAGAACATTTGCATACAAAACAAAATAGTCTTACCATCATTCACTTCAAAACCCAACTTCTTTTAACATTAAAGGATGTCTTCATGAGATTGACGGCCTCAGATTCAAAAAAATTTATCAACAAAGTTTTTTTTACTCTTCTTTTCAATTTTGTTTTATATATATGTTTAGTTGAATTTCACTTGAGAAGGTCTATTTGTTAATAGATGAAACCATGGTTGCGGAAGAATTTTAATAAAATTTTGTTGTTTTGGCCAGTATTGTAGTGTTATGTGAATTTCTACTTTATTTTTAATTGCTAATATAGCATTAGATAGTATTTATTTATATATCATTACAAACCAGTCAGCACTAGACTCTAATCCCAATATCAATAACAATCAACAATTTCATACTGTTGCCAAGGCAACATCTTTTTAACAATAAAGATGGAATCCCACCTTTATTAATGATCTAATATTACTTATATAGACACTAAAGATTGCAATGGCAACTTGACAACAGAGATTGAAATTATTGATACAAAGAAATTTAAATAAACCTTTGTAAACAGGTAAATATAACCTATTCTGAATGCAGACTAATAAATAGTCAATTATAACACTACAAACGGCAGTTATACATTTCTAATTGCACCCAAAGTATTACTTAAATAATAAGTGTAATAATGCTCAAGGCAAAATGGGTTTGTAAGTAATCATTAAAAATCAGTCAACACTTAGACAATCCCAATATTAATAACAATCAACAATTTTAAACTGACACAACCTCTTTTTAGCAATAAAGGTGAAATCCTACCTTTATTAATGGTCTAATATACTTATATAGACATTAAAAATGGCAACTTGACCATATATATATATGCCAACAATAGTTATCACTACTCTAATTGCATCTACCTTTCCTAAATTTAGATAATTTTTTGATAGAGGGATGCCCAGTCTATAATGTACAAGGTAAAGGGAAATACCTCTCATCATATTTCAATTATATTTTTTGTCCTTACAGTCAAAACATTCATGGATATTTAGATTGAGACTATTATCTTGAAAAAAAAAAAGCTTGTTTTCAAAATTTGAAAAAAACAACAACATTAAAATGTTAAACCAATCCAGATTCACCCCCCAGATCATGGATCCAATCAGATAAAGGCACTAATGATTAAAACTATCAAACAATGCTTTAAACCACATATGGGATTGCTATAGTTGTTCTAATTTACAATGATTTATTGAAACAGACATTTTCTCTAAAACAGCATAAATGCTGAAAAGTGAAATATTGGCAGTATATTGAGTGATAAATTGCGTTATAAACAAAAGCTAATCTATTCAAATCTTTCTCCTTATAGCTTAATAATTTATTAAGAATCTCACCAACTTTCTGTAATTATTTAGCTTTCATCTAAATTAAAACACAAAATCTTTTTAATATATGAATTTTTTCTATGGTACAGGCTTTTTCATACCTGCACTCCATTATTTAATATATAGGGGTTTGAACTCAGTCTTTCACATGACCCTCAACTATCCATGTTATCTCATACTGCTGACACACTTGTTCACACACATGTCAAAAAGATAAATAATCACCAATATACATATTTTGTGCTAAACCAGCACTCATCAGTTGATCCAGATTATCATCTCCACACATATATACAATCAATGCTTAACCAAACCACTCCACCCCACAACTCTTTAGCCATCCATTTCATTGAAAATCTGATAATGGAATGCTCAAAGCCCACATTATCCTTATCTAACTTTTTAATATTAAGTTAATATAAAAATTAAATCTGTCTAACACTATACGTATTAGTAATTATAAATAGAAATTCATATAACAAATTTATATAACAAAAAAAATATATAAGTTAATTAAAATTAGGAAAATTATGGTAAATATTGTTTTTTGTCTCCTAAGATTTTTTTAAATTTGAAATCTCATAAAAGATAAATTTTTCTATAAAGTCTATTTTACAGAGGGGATTGTTGTTAAAATTTCAAAATTTCTTATAATGTGTTTTAAGAATTATATAAATTTAGATCAATTTTGTGTATCTTCTCCTTTTGAAGCATATGATAAAATTAAAAGTTTATCTTAGAAAATGATTGTTTTTGGTAGTTTAGATGTTGAAAACATGTATCAATCAGTTGATTGGGATAAGATTAACATATTTCTTGATATTTTAATGAAATTTGAAATTTTTTTGGAGATAAGATTAAGATTATTCATGATTTGTTGTTGTTATTAAAGGATTCTATATATTTTGTGTGCAATGATGTGCTTTATAAAATGAAAGAGAGCTAGGTTATTGATTATGTTATTTCTTCTTTAATGTGTTCTGTCTATATTGATTTTTCTAAGAGAATAATGTTATTAATAGTTTTTAAGTTTTTTGAAAGTTATTTGTTATTTGAAAGTTATTTGTTTGTTTGTTATACATGAAAATAAATTAAAGGATTTTTTTGATAGATTGAATGCTTTTGATTTCAATATTAAATTTACTACTAAGGGGCATACATTTAAATTTATGTTAACATTTTTAGATTTAAGTGTTGAAAAAGTTGATGTTTTATTTTTTTTTTTAGTAATTTTATTAAAGCAAAAAAAATAAGAAATATATTAAGGCTACACAGTTATCAACCATTTACTCATAAGAAATTTTATTTATTGAATTTTTGTTATAGGAAGAAATGACTTAATAATTTTGAAAATAATAGTTATATTTAGAGGAGTCAATTTGCTTCTGACTATATTAAGTAGGGATATAATCATGAATTTATTAGGAATATTATATTTAATAAAAATATCTATAAATCTGTTAATAATAATGATTTAATTGTTAAAGAGAATAGAGTTTATTTCTTTGCCGTATAAACCATCAATTAGTAAATTGATTTGTAAGAATATTTTTTTATTGGACGATATGAAAGTGGCCTGGAAGAAAGACCTGAATTTAAATTTATTACTAAATAGTTCAAAACAGTCAATTGATTACAAATCTATTCTTGGAATGGTTTATAAGATACCTTGCAGTTGTCATAAAATCTATATAGGTCAGAATAAATTAAGTCTTAATGAAAGAACTAAAGTTCATCAGTAGAGTTTAAAATAGATATCATAACTCAGATTTGTATATTCATGAACTGAATACAGATTATAAAATATTATTTGACATTACAGAGCTTATCTTTTGTGAAAAAAGTGAATTGAAAAGAAAAGTAAAAGAAACTTTGATGATGAAATTTTTTGAATCTGAGGCCATCAATTTTATGAAGACATCTTTTGATGTTAAAGAAGTTGGTTTTTGAAGTGAATTATGGGAAGGCTATTTTATTTTATATATGTATGTTGGGTGTTTAGTTGAATTTTATTTGATAAGGTCTATTTGATAATAGATGAAACCATGGTAGTGGAAGAATTTTAGTAAAATTTTGTTTTATGGTAATGTTATATGAATTTCTATTTTATTAAATTAATATAGACAAAACTTGATTTTTTCATCTATTCAATGCTAGTAATTAATTGTTTCTATATCAAATCACTATTTACATTGTATGACTTTACTTTTTCTATCGAATTTACTTTACTCCATACTACATCAAATGTTTGTTTTGTTTGTAATTCCTCTAGCTTCCTACAGTTTCCTTCTAATAGTCTTTCGTATATGATATATTCATATATCTCAATTTGTATACTTCTATTGGTTCTATCTACAACTTTATTCATTATCTCAAAAATAAACCCATTTTTTACTTCTTTAATAACCAATGTCTTTATAACTACTTCTTTAAATTTTTCTTGAATGATTAAAGCCTTTTATTTTAATTTACATTGTTTGAGATTGTTATTATTATTATTTTTTAAATACAAATATAGTATATATATACTTATGCTAGACATAATGAGAGGGTATTTGAACCCAGACTTTGAAGCTCCTTCAGTCATTCACTCCATTTTATACAATTGATATACATGACCACATACATGTGAAAAATATAAATTATCTCCAATATATGTATTTTGTGCTGAATCATCACTCATCAGTTGGTTCAGATCATCATTTTCTACACATATTATACAAATCTGAATTTTTTTTTAAATATTCCATTTTTATCTATCAATTGCCCACTTCTTTCTTGTAGCAGTTCTTTATTTTTTTCTAAAAAGTACTTTTAATCCCACCAATGATAAATTGTTATGGAATCTATATTATCTACATAATATGTGTATACATTAATAATATTGCTTCGAAACCTATTTAAAATTAAGTTATATATAAATGAAATTCATTTTGGTGTTTTCTATGTGTATATTCCTATCCTTCTGGGACTTTTAAATTATTTTTCAATTGTGCACTTTTTTCTTCCTCCATTTCTTATTCCTTTAAAAAAAGTAATCAATCATTACTAAGTTGTACAATCTATATCAATCACTTGAAATGTGTGGGTATGCATTCTTGATTTGAAATCAAAACTAGAATCTATTTTACAGTTGCCCATATATATATATCCTTATCTTATGATTTTAAAATTATGTACTCATTATTATAGTAAATTACTTTTTTTTTTTTTTTATAATACTTCACTAATTTTTTATATAAATATAATTTATAATTACAATAACCACTTTCAAAGTACTAATATTTGAAATACAGGCACTTCGCATACCTGGAGCTTAATTGTAAATGTAAGTGATTTGAACTCAGACTTTTAAGCACTCTTCAACTATCCAAACTATCTCATACAACTGATATACATGACACACACATGTAGAAAAGATAAATAATCACCAATATTAGTATTTCGTGCTAAACCAGCACTTATCAGTTGGTAGAGGTGATCATCTCCCACACACACATATATATATATATATAATCAGTGCTCAGTTTATATTAAGATTATATATGTGTGTGGGAGATGATAGTCTGGACCAACTGATGAGTGCTGGTTTAGCATGAAATACGCATATTGGTGATTATTTATCTTTTCTACATGTGTGTAGTCTTGAGTATCAGTTGTATGAGAGTGGATAGTTGAAAGGTGTTGGAAAATTTGAGTTCGAATCCCTTATATATATTATAATAACAATTTGAACTATTAGAAAATGGTATTTTTTGTTAAGTTTTACAGATTTATTATTTGATAATAAAATATCCTTTGTGGTTTTTTGATTATATCATGATTTGACAAAAAAAAAGTTTATTGCATTCTTTTAAAATAGATAAGTATATAAAGAACAAAATGGATTTCTAATCAGTTCAGAGAAGTTATTTGTTTTAGAGTCAGTTTTCTCGATATGAAGTGGCTTTTAATTGCCAAAGAGATCCAGCAAAGGCTAGTTAAAGCCAGACAAAATCTTTTTTTTCAGACTCTCCCAGTTTTCAGGATAGTTTATTTACAAACTAAAAAAAAAAAAAATCAAAGCTTTTTTTTTTTTAAGTGTCATAGCATCGACCGGGACGCGAACCCGCAACCCGGGCAACTGCCTGCAAGTGCAAGGCACTCGCGCTGACCTCTCGACCACCAATGCAAGACAAATCAAAGCCTTTAATTATTAAAAATTAATTTTACTAATCATTTTTGATGTTTCCAAATACATGCAATGATTTTACATGAAACTATGAAATATTTAAAAATGTATATTTTTGAAACAAAAGTACTTGTGTTATATTTTATAATAGACGGAATCATCGTCATCACCACCATCAATAAACATACAATCATCTATTTGAAACTTCAGAAACAAAAATATAAATAATATATTAGAGATAAGATTTCTAACTTTACAAACCACCTTATGAAATACAAATACATCTATATATATATCATATGCGGATAGATCCTGTAGGTTATTTATATGTTTTACAACGCCATCTTTAAATTTCTTCCGTAATGAACATCCTCCCTTTTAAAACTATATCAACACTATGCCCAATTATTGCTCTCCATTACATTCTATCTTCAATTAGATCATCTTAATATTATACCGATTAAAAGCATATCAAATATCTTGGATTTTGAACAGCAAATCAAATAAATGGTTTTACTTTTGTACTCCTCTATCTAATAACTATTGATATAATTTAATTGGCACAATGAATCTAATTACGAATGTATTCAGAAATTTTTTCCCAATCTTCAATGGATAAAGGACATTATCACTTGTAAATACAAGAATTTCTTGAATTAAAGGCTACAATAGGATAGTAAAAACTACACCAGTAAAAAATAATGTTAAATATCACATGATCATTTCTTTTCCATCCACGTTATTTAAATAGTAGCAACTCTCTCTATACGAGAGAGCTACCTAGTTCAAGTTTGAAACTAATCTGGAGATATTGGATGAATAGGCACTAGATAGGGATTTAAATGCACAGATCTTCTGGCATCTAATGATTACTATAGCTTGCACTAGGTGGCTCTACTGTATGGAGAGAGTTGCTACTATTTTAAAAAAATAATGTCAGAAAATCACATGATCATTTCTTTTCCATCCACGTTATTTAAATAGTAGCAACTCTCTCTATACGAGAGAGCTACCTAGTTCAAGTTTGAAACTAATCTGGAGATATTGGATGAATAGGCACTAGATAGGGATTTAAATGCACAGATCTTCTGGCATCTAATGATTACTATAGCTTGCACTAGGTGGCTCTACTGTATGGAGAGAGTTGCTACTATTTTAAAAAAATGTCAGAAAATTATATAAATTAAACAAATTCTTAATAATTTTTTTAAAAAAATATTAACATTCATGGTGATATCAACAACAGACCATAATTAAATATTGAAAAATTATAAATAAAAGTAGCATAGGGGCTAGAGACAAACTGACTCATAGGTCCCTATATGATTTCCCTCATTACAATTGCATGGATATAGCTTTTTATTATTGATACCAATTTATAAACTCTTAAAAGAAGAAAGACTACCATTCCCAAATAATTGTCGATAGTATAATTTCATAATTAGAGTTCCAAAAAAATAAAATGGATTATTTTAACTGGTAAATAATTTTGATTTGATTCAGTGACATTTGTTTTGATTAAAGTGTTTTCAATCCTCAAATAACGTTCGTACATGGGGTGAACAAATGGAACTAAATAATAATAATAATAATAATAATAATAATAATATAATAACTGAAACATAGGCTTATTTATACCTGTGTCTATATATATGTAATATTAGGGTATGAGCACAGACTTTCACATGACCCACCACTTTCAACTCCATCTAATAACACTGATACACTTAAACACATATATGTTGAAAAGATAAATACTCACCAATATACATATTTCATGCTAAACCAGCAATCATCAGTTGGTCCAGATTATCATCTCTACACATATATACTATAAGTGCTCAGATATATATTAAGATAGACAATCCTCATTCTTTAATGGACAGGCTTCAATCTACTCCACACTCCAACTCTTCAACCATCCATTCAATTGAAAATCTGATGATGGAATGCTCAAAGGCCACCCTGAGGCCGAGATTTTTGTCACGCCCATGTTGACCTAAGGTCAGTCTGAACCCCACATGTACAGGACATAATCCATTAAATACATATGCAAGGATGGGCAGACATCTCTATAATGTAATAACTGAAACATAGGCTTATGGATGGTTGAAGAGTTGGAGTGTGGAGTAGATTGAAGCCTGTCCATTAAAGAATGAGGATTGTCTATCTTAATATATATCTGAGCACTTATAGTATATATGTGTAGAGATGATAATCTGGACCAACTGATGATTGCTGGTTTAGCATGAAATACGTATATTGGTGATTATTTATCTTTTCAACATATATGTGTTTAAGTGTATCAGTGTTATTAGATGGAGTTGAGAGTGGTGGGTCATGTGAAAGTCTGTGCTCATACCATAATATTACATATATATAGACACAGGTATAAATAAGCCTATGTTTCAGTTATTACATTATAGAGATGTCTGCCCATCCTTGCATATGTATTTAATGGATTATGTCCTGTACATGTGGGGTTCAGATTGACCTTAGGTCAATCTCGGCCTCAGGGTGGCCTTTGAGCATTCCATCATCAGATTTTCAATTGAATGGATGGTTGAAGAGTTGGAGTGTGGAGTAGATTGAAGCCTGTCCATTAAAGAATGAGGATTGTCTATCTTAATATATATCTGAGCACTTATAATATATATGTGTAGAGATGATAATCTGGACCAACTGATGATTGCTGGTTTAGCATGAAATACGTATATTGGTGATTATTTATCTTTTCAACATATATGTGTTTAAGTGTATCAGTGTTATTAGATGGAGTTGAGAGTGGTGGGTCATGTGCTGTGCTCATACTCTAATATTACATATATATAGACACAGGTATAAATAAGCCTATGTTTCAGTTATTACATTATAGAGATGTCTGCCCATCCTTGCATATGTATTTAATGGATTATGTCGTGTACATGTGGGGTTCAGATTGACCTTAGGTCAACATGGGTGTGACAAGAATCTCGGCCTCAGGGTGGCCTTTGAGCATTCCATCATCAGATTTTCAATTGAATGGACGGTTGACGAGTTGGAGTGTGGAGTAGATTGAAGCCTGTCCATTAAAGAATGAGGATTGTCTATCTTAATATATATCTGAGCACTTATAGTATATATTTGTAGAGATGATAATCTGGACCAACTGATGATTTCTGGTTTAGCATGAAATACGTATATTGGTGATTATTTATCTTTTCAACATATATGTGTTTAAGTGTATCAGTGTTATTAGATGGAGTTGAGAGTAGTGGGTCATGTGAAAGTCTGTGCTCATACCCTAATATTACATATAATAATAATAATAATAATAATAATAATAATAATAATAATAATAATAATAATAGTAATAATAATAATAATAATAATAATAATAATAATAATAATAATAATAATAATAATAATAATAATAATCCTCCCAGCAAAATGTGCAAATTTAATTCACTAACATTCCTTAGTGATAGCAGTGTATCTGTCGCTATTAACACAGCGGAAATTACATCATCAGAACAAAAGAGTCAAAAAGCTATAACAAAAATTAAAAACGATTCTACATCAATTTTCAGTAATGCAACAAAATTTATAGATATTAACTCAATTGCAAATAATATAGAAACAAATAAAACTAAATATACTTCTTTTAGCAAGCTTAATGATTACTGGCGAAAGATATTTGCAAATAGTCTCTCTCCTTCCACATCAATTATTAGTATAATAGAAAACTATGATCCAGCAGGCAATGAAACAATTTTATCTCGTCCTTCTCTACCTGATTATCTAGAGGAACTGCAAAAGTATAACATGATAAAAAATCATGATAAAAAATATAAAATCAACATCAACTTTCCAGCTAGATCTTTTATATGCTTAGAATATTTTTCAAAACAACAACGTGAAGAAGCAGAAAAATTCATAACACATTTAAATTTTAAAAAAATGTACTATGTCACCAAAGACCCTAATCCAATAGTTCATGGTTGCATCATGCATTCACCTCCAGACTTTATAGATGTTGTGCTACAAAAAAACATATAAGAAATTGCACAGATAATAAACATCTCAAGAGAACTCACACCTAACATAAAATTTGAGATTCCAACAAACTGCTGGAAAATTACACTAAAAATGAAACATAATCATAAACCAGATGAACTTCCACACAGAATTTATATGAGATCCATCCCCATCACAATTAGTATCAAAGGTCGTCAACCTCTATGTTTCAAATGCTCCAAAATAGGGCATATAGCTTCACAATGCAACATTGGTACCTGTTTAAGTTGTGGTAAAATTGATAGACTTGGTCACCTTTGCAGTAAAGATAAGGAAAAGTTATCATGGGCCAGCGTTGTTTCAAAAAATTACACTCTCCCATCAAATACAGAGGCAATTTAACTCTCTAATCTTGCCAATAATGAATCAACGATAACTCTCCCTAACCAAGACTTTAGTACAAATAATTGTTTGCCTGACATGCATTCACAGCATAATTACCAATCACAAAACTCAATTTCCATTGATGATTCACAGGAACCATTAATGGATTTGAACAACAGTTTGACACAATGTTCATCTTTGAGCTATAGCCAAGACTCTTTGCACAGTAAAAACTATCCTGAGATAACAGTAAAGCAAAATAGTGTAATAGTCAATTCGGATATCCATCTTACAAATGACAATAGTAAAAAAATTAAAATATCTTACTGTGATACTAAGCACACAAACAAAAAGCTTAAATCAAACTCATTAAACCCTGAACATGTCTAACATTAAAATAGCCACAATAAATATACGAGGTCTTAACTCATATAACAGACTCTCACAATAGACTCAATTCTTAAATAAACATGATGCTGACATTTTCATCATAACAGAAACAAAAATTAGCAGAGTAACCAATCCAACCATAATTAACACTTTGCATAGCAAATACATTTTTACATACAAGCCAAACATCAGACCAGCTCAAGGTGTTGCAATTCTAATAAATAATCAATTTCCAGTAACAAAACTGAAAATAATACTTTTATCAGTTAATTCAATAATTATCTCTTTTTTGTTCCATTCAAAGCTTTACTATATTATAAGAATATATTCATGTCAAAAGGCAAGGGATGTTGTAGATACCCTATTGGTTGCACATAACAAAATACTACATAAGCCCGGTACAGTTATCATGTGTGGTGATTTTAACTGCAGCTTCAATGGTTTCCCACTCTCCTTGAAAGCCAAACTTTCACAAGTTGCCCTGCTGCCATTAGCACTCCTATATCCAACAAATGCTGTTACATTCATGGGTGCACAAGGATATTCTCTCATAGATCTATTTTTTAGTTCTCCTATAAACCTAAAAGCATCAATTCATCTAACTGCAGTCTCATTTTCTGACCACATCTATGTAACACTCATGCAAAAATGCCCGCATAACAAACAAACTATATATAAATTCTCATATAAGAAACAACTCCCTAGACAATTCAAACTTACCATAGATGATTTCTGTAATATATTAATAGTAAGCAACCATCTACATCAGATAAAAAATCTCTCTCAAATTGAAAAATAGTCTCAACTCAAAAAAATACTAAACATGTGCTGTTCAGATCGCATATCACACTATAACTCTAATAACCTCATAAAGCAACATATTGAAGTCATAAACTCAACCCTTAAAGCTATAACAAGGTTTGATGAGGCAAAAGATCTTATTCATAAGCTCCAATGTGAAAACAAATATTTAACTCACTTATATAACCAGAACAACATGGTTTTTAGGCTGAGAAAAATTTTACCAAATCTATCAGCACTAACGAAAACCACAATAAATTATGCAAAATTTCCAATCCCATATGCTTGTGGCATTTCCATTCTATCAAAAGATAATTCTCTCCTCTCTATTACTTATGTTGACGAGGCACTTCTGCACCACTTGAATATTTCCCTTAAAAAATCTCATAGCTCTTCACAGTTATTTACAAATGAAACAAACTGCACGAAATTACTACATATTAAAACAACAAGTTTTTGATGAAATAGTGTATTTAAAACAATATAGCTCACTAGAAAATGACCTCATTCCAGCTAACATATATAAGCAAATGGAATACATTATATCTTCATTCCTACAGAAATACTACAATCAACTTTGTTCAAAGAAATATCACATCCCTAACTTATCAACAAATATAATATTCTATATAAGAAAAAACTCTAAAAATCCACATCTAACAGTAAATGATTTGTGTCTCATTACATTAGAAGACATTGATCAGAAAATGTTTGCTAGAATCATACTCAAGCAGTTAAATATCTATGCTTTACCTAAAATTTCCCCTTCACACTTTGCAGTCAAAGGGCAAAAAGCATCTCAAGCAATATTATTAGCACAAAAAGCAATACTTTATATCAAACAAAACAAACTAACGAACTATGTGGCATGCCAGGCAGACTTCAAGTCTGCCTTTGACATTGTAAATTGGAACTTTTTATTTTCTGCACTAAATCAAATGCTTTCAAATCATACACATCTTGTTACAATTATTAAAAACTATATGTAATATATGCAGTTTAAATTAAATGTACATACGAAAGTATCTATTCTAAAATATTATTTTATTGTTAAATCTTTAAATTTTTCTACTAATATTCTAATCATAGACGTTAGCTTGAAATGCAATCGATTGTAACAAACTAATTAAACAGATAATGAAGGAATTTAATTAGCAAAACCCAATCTAATTAAATCCCACCTTAATTTATAAGTTACTCCAGAAAACAAAAGAAAGAAAACATATAAAAGGGAGGCCATTTTGAAAAGATCAACAGAGTGAGTACAGAGCATTTTAAGTGAATTAGAGCAGAGCATTAGTTGCAAAGAACAGCGTGAGAATTGCATATTACTCTTGTGGAGGAAAAAAAGAAGTTAGATGTAGAAACTATACATTCAGAATTATCGTGGGAGTATTCATTATCATGTGTTCATAGTGTATTTTTCTAACACAGCTTGGCGGGAATCAGAACTTTGTATAAACTGTAAATCAGTTAGTATCGATCTGTTTGGAGAATTAAACCAACTAGTTCACAAATTAACTTTTGTGTGCAGTAATTGAAGAGTCAATATACTGCAATCTGGCACAGTCAAACCTAAAAACCACAGTGAATAACCAGCTATTAATAAGAAAATGTCAGTATTCGGACAAAACTCTATTGGAGAGTTCGACGTGGAAAACACGGCCGATTGGCCACTATACCTGTCACAAAATCAAAAATTTCTTCATATTAAATGGCATTAAAGACAGCAAGTGGAAAGTAGCCACCCTCTTATGTTTCTCGGGAAAAAAAATGATTGAAATTGCCAATAAATTATACCAAAATCCCGTAGATGAGAATGTACCATTCAAGGAATTATCCCAACGGCTAAATGAATTTTTTAGCCCTCACCCATCCCAGCATACAGCATGCCTACAGTTAAGAAATAGAAAACAACTAAATAGTGAAACAATCAAACAGTATAATTTAGCTCTCAAGGAGCTAGCGAAAGATTGTGTGTACGGTGATTTCGTAGAAGAAATATTATTAGATCAACTGTTATGGGGAATGTCTGATGACAGGCTCAGACAACAGCTGTTAACAGAGGCAGACCTAACCTACGAAAGCACTATAAAGAAAGGAATAATGTTTGAGCTAATTCTAGAACAGGCATAGGCCTTCAGATCAAAAGAGAAAAGTTATGAGCAAGTTTTCAAAACTGATAAAGCAGAAATACGTTCGTTTCAACGGGAACCCCAGAGAAATTACAGAATTAAATGCTACTGCTGTGGGAAAACAGGCCACATAGCTAAAGACTGCAAATGAAAACAAGAAATGTGTTTCAATTACCAAACTAAGGGCCACCTGGCACACGCATGCAGACAATCACCAGAAAGGGATGGTCAACAAAGGAAATATAGTCCAGACACAAATGGTAGAGCGTATAGTATTAAATATATATCTACCAAGGGGGAAAGAGATAGGCCCATTTCACAAGCACAAACAGAGATCATTAAATTACAAAATCAATTTGAAGATGATCGGAAAGACTCTGAACAGAAGCAGTGTAAAGAGCAAGATTCTATGAAAGAGCAACTCCAGATTCACATACAGATGATAGATATGTTGGTCGCAGAAAAAACAAAGCTGCAGTCATCCCTAGCACAAAGTCAGCAGGTCATAAAACAGAAATCAGTTGAACTCAAAGAATTTCAAGTAAGATTGAAGGCTTCTAGACAACAAGTAATAGAACTTGAACAACAAAACTCAGAACTTAGTGAAAAATTGCAAAGTAAACTCGCAATGTCAGAATTATCCGAACAGGTAGAGAGTTGGCAGCTGTATGAAATGGAACTACAAGAAAAAATGGCCGAAAGTGAAAAGGAAAAAGACACTTCTGAAGATTTTTTAGAAGAGCGGCAATCTTTAACCAGTGAGCTGCCAGATACAAAAACTGTAGAGCAAGGAAAAAATCAGACTCTCTCCAAGTGGGAGAAAAAAGCACTCAGGGTGGCAAGGAAAAAGAATTTGCACAAATTTCAAGGTTACATCGGTTAATCGTAAAAATAAAGTTTTCTCCAGTTTGGAAAAAGAAAAAATAAAGCACCGAGGAGTCACATCACGGGGTTTTCTGGAGTAAGGGGAGGTATGGTAATATATGCAGTTTAAATTAAACATACATACAAAAGTATCTTTATTCTAAAATATTATTTTATTGTTAAATCTTTAAATTTTGCTACTAATATTCTAATCATAGACATTAGCTTGAAATGCAATCGATTGTAACAAACTAATTAAACAGATAATGAAGGAATTTAATTAGCAAAACCCAATCTAATTGAATCCCACCTTAATTTATAAGTTACTCCAGAAAACAAAGAAAACATATAAAAAAGAGGCCATTTTGAAAAGATCAACAGAGTGAGTACAGAGCATTTTAAGTGAATTAGAGCAGAGTATTACTTGCAAAGAACAGCGTGGGAATTGCGTATTACTCTCGTGGAGAAAGAAGAGAAGTTAGACGTAGAAACTATACGTTCAGAATTATCGTGTGAGTATTCGTTATCATGTGTTCATAGTGTATTTTTCTAACACAGCTCGGCAGGAATCAGAACTTTGTATAAACTGTAAATCAGTTAGTATCAATCTGTTTGGAGAATTAAACCAACTAGTTCGCAAATTAACTTTTGTGTGCAGTAATTGAAGAGTCAATATACTGCACTATCTTAACAATAGAATGAGACTCTCTCAATCCTTTAAGCCAAGTAGAGGCATCCCACAAGGCTCCCCACTTGCATCATTACTTTTTGCGATATACATAGATCCCATGATTAAGGACATAGTGCAATGCATAGATAGTATTTTTCTTCCACTCTTCCACACCTAGGCACAACTATTAAGATCATTTCATATGTTGATGATGTTTTGATAATATTCAGGGACCTGCAAAATATACCTATGATACTTCATAAACTTAAAAAATTTGAAACTATAACAGGATCCACAATACAGATAAACAAATCATCCTTATGGCAAATTGCTACCGGTCGTAGTCTTCCCTCACTCTTCACAGGTTCATTTTCTTCCTTTCTTGGCATACCTATTAATCTTTCAAAAACACAACTAAGTCATCACTTAAATCTTCTTGTCATAGACAAATTTAATACAAAAATAAAGTGCTTCAACTCAAAATTACTGTACCCTATAATGAAAGTTCATATCATCAATCCATTCTAGGAGGTATTCTTGCCTATTACAGCCCTTGGATGCATCTTCAAAAAAAAACTATTAAATATTTCATGAGTATAGCAAAAAAATATATATGGGGATCAACATCACATCTTCTATCAATAGAAAATACCTGTTTTCCAATTTGCAAGGGTGGGCTTAACCTAACAGCTCCTCAATCATTCACATCCTACATTAGAGCTAAGATGTACATCATGACCACTACTAATCCCTTTTTAAGGACAATTCCTCCACCTCTACTTCTGCTTGCTATTCCTCCATATGCAAATCACCACTTTTTCATTGATTATGCCATTGAGCATGCTGATTTACTGGACAATTATAGCATTAATATTCTAATTGGTTTGTCATACAAAGATCTAAAAAAAAATAATTATCCCGATAGACAACTTTGGTCAACATTATCTACTGTAAGAACACTGACTAAATTTCAAAATTTGTATGTGCCTCACTCAAGGTTAAAATTCCTGTATAATCTGCTACTTAATATAATACCAACAAAGTTATTTCTCATAATTCGATTTAAACTAAACACTGATCCTACATGTATACTATGCAATTTGCTCCCGGAAAATTCATCACATATCTTATGCCACTTTGTATTCCACAAAGACACAATTAATTTAAAAAATATCCTAATAAATAATCTAAAAAAATTAAAACCATTCAATGCCCTTGTAACCGTTCACACTCTGAGAACAATATGGCTTGCCCGTTGTGCTGTAATATTTGATAACAAAAATACAATGTACTTAAAAAGAATAACAAAGATTGGTGCAACATTTATCTTAATGCTCAGAAATATATACCTAGTAATGTCACAAAAAAAATATGGCAAAGCAATGTATTCCTTAGTTGCTCATTAATGCGATGACAGTAATCATCTTGTTTCAAATCATTATACAGTATTCTAAAAACATCCTAAGAAATTAAAAATTATAAAAAAAAAAAGTAAAAAGCTCTTAATGTAAATATACTAATTCTTGTAAATATTTTGTTACTAATAAAGTTAAAAAAAAAACAAGTGTTTAAATTAAAAAAAAAAAAATTATAAGAATAGTGATAAGAAATAAACTTGAAGTATATTATGGCATGTTTTATGTGCTTATTCTTGATTTACCTATCTTATTAAATATTTTATCTCATATCAGAACTATTAGCTTTTATCTCACCATCTAATGTTTACCACACCCACTAATCATTGAAAAATATGACGTAAGTAAAACAACTATTTTAGAACATTAACACAACTGCCAATAAAAAAATGTTAAAACAGGCAAAACTCTCTCTATATAGTAGTGCCACTTAGTGCCAAACAGACTAATCAATGGATGCTACAAGGCTTGTGCATAAGATCCCCATCTAGTGCCTACTCATACAATATCCCCAGACTAGTTTCTGGCTTGTGGACATCGTCAGTGAGGAGCTTTGGATCTGAGAGCACTGCAACTAGGTCTTAGGATCTAATGCAACCCTCCAGCAGCCACCTTTTATCTCTACTTAATTACAAAACAATGAGAATAAAATTGAAAACACAATAATATTTTCAATCTAAGCTCAATAGCTTATATAGTCATATGGATCTGAACTCAGTGCAGTAGCCATACATTTTGGTGTCTTTTATAGAGAGTTTTGCCTGTTTTAATAACAGTTATATGCTAGCGTAAGAAATGGTGATCATGTGATGTTTAGTGGTTTAATAAAAAAAATGCGGAGTTTTTAGTGTGAGATGACCTTCCATTTCTATGACCAATCATATATACTAACCTCCATTGACTCACATAACAACAACAAAATCTTTATCTGCTAAAATCTTATACAGAAAAATCAAAGAAATAGCATGCAAAACAGATCCAGTAATGGTAATAGCTGAAATATTATTTTTATATATAAAACACACACACACGGCTTTTATACATTTTATAGGTCACAAATAAAAAGATTTATAACAGTAACAAAAAAGTTTACTATTATACATATTAAAAAAAAATTGAAAACCTCACACTGATTAAATACTATTATTTTAACCTGGTTTGTATCACTAAATTCACTTTGAACCTATTAATTAAAATTCAAACCGGTTTTTAAAAGCCAAATAAGTCATATATTTTATATATACCATTTCTATTTTAAAATTTGACTTTATATTCGACAATATGATTACTTCACAAACATTTATAGATAGGACCCAGTCGTTGGAATAAGAATATTTTGATTATAAAAACATTCTTAAGTTTAAATTCCAGATATAAGGAATCACTCAAATCCCCCCCCCCCCTATTTTTTTCGCTTAATCAATTAGCTACGATCATCAAAAGATATAGCCCTGTGCAATTTAGGTCATCATCATCAACCATTATTAATCCACTGCAGGATGAAGATCTCTCCAAGTTCAATCTATCTTCTCCGATCTTTAGCTTCTCTACTCCACATCACCCCTGCACACTTACTTATTTCATCTATCCATCTCACATAAGGTCCCTTTCTGGGTCTTTTACAATCTCTTGGAATCCAGTTTAAGATTTCAATTGTCCATCTATTATCATATCTTCTAGGAATATGTCCAGCCCAACTACAGTTCAATCTTTTAACTTTTTCAATGAGATCAGTAACACATTTTTGTTCTCTTAACCATACATTGCATTTTCTATTTTACAGACCTATCAGCCTTTTATCAGTTTTATACAAAATTTTTACCAAGATATTCACAACTTGTCTACAGAGAACATTGGATTTCCACCAACCAAGAGAACAAGCTGGATTTAAAAGTGGTTTTAGTACAGTTGATCATATTCAGGTACTGAGAGAAGGTATAGAAAAGACAAATGAATATGAGTTGCCATATGTTTTGGATTTGTAGATTATGAAAAGACATTTGATTCTATAAACATTTTTTCAGTGATTAAAGCATTCAATCATCAAGGTATAGACGCAGGATATTGTCATATTTTAAAGAATATTTATGAGTAAATAAGAAATTATTTTATCTAGCGCTGTGTTTACAATTATATTATATTCAAATATTAGCCTTTAAGCTAAATTGAGCATGCGCCTTTTGAGAGTGTTAAATAAATGAATACTATATCTTGGATTGAAGAGGAAAGTATTCATTTATTTAACACTCTCAAAAGGTGCATGCTCAATTAGCTTGAAAGGCTGATATTTGAATGTAATAAAAGAATATTTATAAAAATGCAACAGCAACAATTAGATTACATAATGATACTAGGAAAGTCAATATTGAGAAGGGTGTAAGACAAGGTGATTCCATATCTCCAAAACTTTTTACAGCAGTGCTACAAGAGGTATTTTGTGAATTAAAATGGGAAACTAAAGGAGTGAAAGTAAATGGAGATTATTTAAATCATTTAGATTTTGCAGATGATGTAGTTGTTTTTCAAATAATGCTTCAGAACTGCAGGAAATGTTGCAGGAGTTATCAGTTGAAAGTAGGATTACAGATAAATGTTAAAAAGTCTAAAGTAATGTTTAATCGATTTGCTCAAAATATGAAAATAAAGATTGATTATGATGAATTAGAAGAAGTTAACAGTTACAAATACCTTGGTCAGATTATTAATATAGACAGAAACATAATGGATGAAATTAATCATAGAATTAAACTTGGTTGGAGTGCTTTTGGTAGAAATAACTTGTTACTAAAAGGAAATATGCCTATGTGTTTGAAAAGGAAGGGTTTTAACAAATGTGTTTTAGCAGTTCTTACTTATGGATCTGAGACTTGGACACTTAATAGAAGAGCAACACAGAGACTTCAGACCACTCAAAAAAGTATGGAGAGATGCATGGAATTTAGGTAGAGCATCAGAAATGTAAGGTCACCAGATTAATTCAAGTTTTGGTATCTCTGACACTCAAACATTATGATTTCTTGCACAATGAAGCTACCTGATTACTATTATTGTTAGACATCTATTCAAAGTCTAAAAAATGGCTTCTTCATCATGTAGCAGTGATGGCACATCAAGGTCATACTGTTATGTCTATTCACAAAACATGTTCTAACAGAGCATCCAAAATGCATAGCCAATACAATGCATCAATAATCTTGCTACCAAGATTTTAGTTTAGGTTGCATCCATCATCGTAAAAGCCCCCCCCCCCTCTGATGAATAATAAAAGGAATTCCCATTCTTTCACATTAGAAAAAAAAATAAATCAGGAAATCTCTCACCAAAATGCTACAATTGGAAAAAAAATGCTTTGTTGTACTTTCATAGATGTGTTTTTGGTCCAGAAAATTCCCCACATGAGTACAATAAGAATTTGTATTCTAATTTCAAACTCACAAAATTATATTACATAATGATTGAAAACCCTTCAATTATTAAGTTTAAACTTTTTAAAAAAATTATTTCCCTTTTCCTTAAGGATATATTCATAATCTATTTTAAAAAATCTAAAAAATGTAAAACCTTTAAATGTATAAAATTTTATCATAAAATCCAAATTTAAGCCAATAAACATCACATGATCACCATTTCTTATGCTTGCACATAACTGTTATTAAAGCAGGCAAAATTCTCTATACAGTAGTGCCACTCAGTGCAAATCAGAGTAATCAATGGATGCCAGAAGGCTTGTGCATAAAATCCCCATCTAGTGCCTAATCATCCAATATCCCCAAACTAGTTTCTGGCTTGTGGCCTTCATCAGTGAGGAGCATTGGATCTGAGAGCTTGGATTGAAAATATTAAGGTGTTTTCAATTTAAGACTCATACTTTTGTAGTTAAATAGGGATAAAAGGTGACTGCTGTAGGGTTGCATTAGATCCTAAGATCTAGGTGCAGTGCTATCAGATCCAAGGCTCCTCACTACACAAAGGCCACAAGCCTGAAACTAGTCTGGGCATATTGGATGAGTAGGCATTAGATGGGGATTTTATGCACAAGCCTTCTGGCATCCATTGATTACTCTAGTTTGTAGAGAGTGGCAATACATATAGTGTGTTTTGCCTATTTTAAAATCCACATTTCCAAATAAATAATTACTAAACACTCAAATTCTTCATAATTATCATTTTATATTATTTCAAGATACCCCCACCACCTCTTTCTTTTTTACTACTAAAATTTAAACAAAAATAAAATATTGCCCACCTATCAGTGAATTGGATATTGCTCTCTCGTAAAACAAAAATGATTTATCACAGCCAACACTTACATGTTAGTATAGTCTATGACAATTAACTTCCCGAATTGACTATCATTGAATCAGCAAATTGTTTCATAAATTACTACCATTCAATGTACACTAACAGTCCAATTTATTTCTAATTCACCCTCCTTAAAAGTAGTCATTGCAAAGCAATTAAGTCATATATCATGTGACTTAATTTAATAAGCTTGTACTACAAATGTTATATAATGAGCATGCTAATAGCTCTTAACAAGCTTTTCTGAATATTCCTATCCTCAGACCAGTTTCTAGCTCTGTCTGTCATCAGTGAGGTGCTAGGAGATTTAGCTACCAGTCCAAAGCTCTAAACTTTTTATTTTTAGAGATTTCTCTTTATTCAGAAATCTGAATCAAAATAATTTAAAAATATTCGACCACTATTTTCATAGGTACAGGTTGTTGCCAAGTCAGATGAATATTTCAGACCAAAAGTTGTTTAAAATAATTTAGTTAATATTTTAAATAAGTAGCTCTTGGCTGAATGCTTTCTTTTACGTTAAAATATAACTGTAGAAACTCACTTCAAAATTTAAACAAAAAAAAAATTCAACCTGCTTATTTACAATTCCGATTCCTTCTTTTGTATTTTATTCTTTAGGAAATGGGAATGTCTTAATAAAGCCATATTCATAATAGAAAAGTATATATCATTAAAATATTATAAGGGATTTGGACCCAGACTTTCAAACTTCCTTTGGTCATTCACTTCATCTTATACAATTGATACACATGACCACATACCGAACATTGATAAAGATATGTGTAAGAGATTGTGGTCTCGGCCAAGTGATGAGTGCAGGTTCAGTATGAAAGGTGCATTCTGGGATCATATATCCTTTCAAAAGGTGTTAAAAAGATAGAAACTAGTCTCTACCTTGCGTGAGAGTGATGTAGTGAAAATTACCCTACAGAAATATTATTCATTATTATGTAAATACAATGTTACAGGCATTTTTAATGTAATACAATAAAAATCAGAGAAATTATTTAGAATTGAAAAAAAAAAGAAGAGGGCGCTAGCATACGTTTTGCGATACAAGATGGCAAACACTGCACCAAGATGCTATACGAGTAATTATGTAAAAAAGAATTTGAAATTATTAAAAGAATTAGTTTTACAAATAAATTTAAAAATATTACTACTGTTAAAAAAATTGCAATATTTAATATAAAAGATAACGGTTGTCAATTTTTTTCATTGTATATTTTTTACTATTTATGTATTTTTCGATATATCGCAGCAGTTAAATTTAAAATATTGCAAAGGAACTTTAATTTGAATATCTTCTTTAACATTTTTATGGTTACTAAATGGTCATTTTGATGCAGTTATTTTCTTTTTCTGAACTTGCCAATACTCATTTGACTGCTGTCTGGTACTGCACATTCACTTTAGTATTTATAATCAAACATATGACCCACAGATTACAGTTCTCTAAGTCACGGATTAAGGCACAATCAAGTGGGGCAATCTTAGCGTTTTTAAATAATATTGAAAAGTTAAAAACGCTAAATTGTTTACAATTATTTTTAATTAACGGACATTTTATTTGAATTATATATATGTTAACATGTGCTTCGCGTATTTTTATTAAAAAAAAAACGATTTGCATCATTTATTTCTATTGTCAGTATTTTTTTTTTACATCAAATTAAGCATTTATCACAGTCTATTTAATTTTTATTGTGATTTTAATCTGACACGATTATTATTAATATGCAAACACGAATGACCTTAATAACAGTATTGCTTTACCCATTTTTTTTTACTGATTACATCAATACATAAATCCGAGATATTATATTCTGAAGAATATTTATCAAAATGCAACTAGACTGATTAGAATATATGGTGGGACTAATATTAGCATTGATACAGATATAATGCAGGTATTATACATGTCTAAATGTTTTTACAGCAGTTTTATAAAAAATACTTTACGAATTAAAATAACAAGGTAAGGCAATAAAATACATGAAGATTATTCAAGTCATTTAAATTTTGCAGATGATGTTCGAAAACAATGTTTCAGAGCTTCAGGAAATGATACTGTTATATTTATGCGAGATCATAATAAACACATACTCTTACAAATCTGATTAAATATTTATTAATTAAAATAAATATGCAAATATGTATTTACAATATATACAATTGTTGTACCTTCATAAAATACTGTTGGCGAGATATAGCGTCTAGTTGCTATGCAACAGCAACTTAATGTAAGAGACTTCAGGTATTCTTCTGAATTCACCTACCATTTCCGTCTGTTCTGTGACAATGTACTTCGTGAGTAGGTACCGTAACACAATTGTTCCGTGACAATTTGTCTCTTGTCTTCCAGTTCTAATGTGAATTTGCATCATTCTTTTAACCATATAATGGATCATACCTACCGCCATTGAGATCTAACAATAAATTGACTTTACCTTCAACTGGATTGATTATTTATAGCTAGATCACCCTCCATAATCAAAACCATCTTATTCATTGAGCATCATCAACTAATGACCTATTTCTTCCATTAGATATTGATTTGTCATGATGATTGTTCAATCCGATTAAGATGACAGTGGACTAGCATATTAGTTAAAGATAAGGTGAGATAAAACAGTGACGAGTTATCAAATGAAAATAAAAAGCAGAACTAAAAATACTAAAAAAAAAAAAAAAAATGTTCAATGGATTTTCTCAGAAGAAGAAAATAAGGATTGATAGTCATAAATTAGAAGAAATTAATTATAAATGTCTTGGTCAGATTATTAATATAATACATATAGTAACATAGACAAAAACTCCATACAGTAGTACCACACAGTGCAAAAACAAAGTAATCATTGGATGCAGGAAGGGTTGTGCATAAAATCCCTGTCTAGTGCCAACTCATCTAAAATCCCTAGACTAGTTTCTAGTCTGTGGCTTTCATCAGTAAGGAGTCTAGTAGGTACTAGATAGGGATTTTATGCACAAACCTTCATGCATCTATTGATTACTCTGGTTTACACTGAGTGGCGCTACTGCGTGGAGAGTTTTGCCTCTGTGAAAAATAGATTGTGTAAACCTAAAGAATGGTGATCATGTGATATAGTAACATAATAGATGAAATTAAGAATAGAATCAAACTTGAATGCGGTGCTTTTGGTAGAAATAATATTAAAAGGATATATGCCTATGTGTTTGAAAATGTCAGTTTTTAATACATGCATTTTATTAGTTCTTATTAATGGATCTGAGATTTGGATACTTAACTGGAGACCAATAAAGAGATTTATATCATTCAATGAACAATATGAAAAAATGCATGTTGGGACTATCAAGAAAAGATTGAATATGAAATAAACAAGTGAGAGAACAAGCAAGTATCAGGAATGTAATTGAAAGAATTAAGAGATTGAAATAGAGTGGGGCTAGATATATTGCTAAAAAAGTAGATAATAAATAGACTGTTGAAGTCTTAAACTGAATTCCAAAAGGTTGTAAAAGACCTAGAAAAAGATTGCATGTGAGATGGATGAATGAAATAAAAAAGTTTGTTGGTCTAATGTGAAGAAGAAAGGCTATTAATTGAAGAAACTAGATTATTTGAAGAAACTTTCATCCTGAAGTTGATCAACAATAGTTGATGACAATGATGATGATTCTACATTATAGATTTCAATTATTAAAAAAAAACAGCATTTGTGAACAATATTGTATGGATGTTGTAAATTTAAAAATTCTATGTAAACGAATGTGATTAAAAAAAAACAACCCGATATTTTATTTAAAAAGTTTCCATGTGAATATTTTTTATATTGTATATACATAAACATTCAGCATATTATTAATCTTAATATTTTGGTTGTATTAAATTTTCATTTGGTTCTACACTGCTTAATTCTAAATATTTAAAGCAGGTTATTGAAGAAGGGTAAGGAATAATGTACTGAAACATTAAATTATGAATGTACAATATTAAATAAAATAATCAAATCTGAAAGTCATGTGATGTTCAAAAACCAGAAATGGAAATTGAATTTCGATTCAATATTAAATAAAATAATCAAATCTGAAAGTCATGTGATGTTCAACAACCAGAAATGGAAATTGAATTTCGATCGCTTTACTTTCAAAAATCAAAATTTATTAATCACATTAGGTCATTGTACAAAAAAGAAAGCAAGTATAGCCGAGAGGTATCGCAGCAGCCATGCAAGCAAGTAGTTGGTTGCAGACAGTTGTGGGTTTGCGTCCCGGCCGATGCTATGACATGAAAAAAAAAAGGTTAAACAAATGTACAAGTTTACATTTTAGAGCCGGAAGACGAGACAACAGGATTGCTGAGAAGGCACCACTTGATCTTGCGTGGCCTGGAATGATGAAACTATAGCCTAGTTGGACCCCAAGTCTGTGCTGCCAGCCAGGGTTGACAAGTCCGCTTATCATCTTCACTGATATTATGTAAGGTTTTAATAAAAAGTTTTTCTATGGAATAATTAGTCCCTTTTTAGAATATGAGCCTGCATCTAACAGACCATATAGCAAAATTCACAAAGGTAGCTAGCCTGATCTGTCCAAAATAACAATTTTGAACAGCTGACCTAAATAGTAGTTGGCAGAGTTCATATTGTTAGTTCGTCACAGAACTAAGTTCTGGAGGTATATACTGTACTAAGTCTTAGGGCACTAGTTTTTAATGATGAAAAATCTAAATGCCACATTTTTAATCTATTAATATAAATAGGACTGTTATTTATTTTCAGAATTATTTAAAAAAAAACAAATCAAAATACGATTTAAGAAACTAAACTACTAATCAAGCAAGTTGTTTATAATAACATTGCATTACTATTACCGCGTGTGGTCTATCTATTAGATGGAATCATGTACCCCAATGATCGAAGAAAGCTAACCAATAAATTTCATGTTTTGCATATAAAATTGATATATATATATATTAAGAAAACATTGAAATTTTTTTAAAAACATTTATCAATCTAATTATTGAACAGTGAATATAAAATTGAATAATATTTTAACAACGAGGCTAAATGCAAATCAGTAAAAAATTAAATTACAAAAAAACAAAACACAGAATAAATATAAGTAATAAGCAATCCATAAGAAAAAACAAAATGAAAATGGGGAAATCAACATTTATTTAAGTAAAACAATATATTTTAATTTCAAAAAGCAATATGTTTATAGCGAGAAATGGATTAATTAAAACCATCGATGTTTTAGTCAAGCAGTTGTTAGCCGAGAGGTCAGCGCAGCCGGCTTGCAAGGAAGCAGTTGGTTGCAGACGTTGTTGCGAGTTCGCCTCCCGGCCGATGCTATGACATATGGAAAAAAAAACCCAAAACACCATGTTTTAATGTTCAGGCCAAAAGGAAACTTGTAAGAAATTAAATTACAAAAAAAAAAAATCCAAGGCATGGATATACATACATTAGCAAATGCAGCAAAATAATCCAGATAATAAATAAGAATGTAATTGACAGAAACAAAAGATGTTTAAACATAAGTAACCCATTAAAATTAATTTTAAGAACTTATACTTTTATAGGAAAAATAACCATGAAAGCGTAGAATATATGCAGATTTAAACACTCGTAGATGAAATAAACATTAAATAAAACCAAGAAATTAAAGTTTAAGGAAGAATCAATTTCAAATTTACTAGACAGATTCATACGTTTTACTTAATCCAGTTTCAGCTGTAAATATATGTTTTCATCTAAGAAATAATCCCAGGGCAAATCACTAGCTGACATTAAATATCAAATCACTCTCCCAAATGTTAAGTAATTTCAGCTATATTCCCTATAAATAAATATATAAAAGCCCACACCTTTTGAACTGGTTGCTTGAGATTTGGACTTTTATATATACTTATTCACAGGGGGTTTGGGAGAGTGATTTGATGTTTTCATTTAGATATTTTTATGGCATCTACATTTTTCCCATACATGGACAATTTTTGGAATTTAATGTTTTTATGTAGTTTATGTTTCACTCACTTTTATTGTTGTCAATTGTTTTTTTTTTTGTAGATTATACCGGTTATTTTTTGTATTGCTGCTTTTAAATCATCACTTATATTCTCTCTATGGATTGGTTTTTTCCAATTGAACATTTATGAATTTGTATTCGATCTTATTGCTAAAATGTTATTTAGTTTTGATAGTTTTCATTAGTATAGTTCTGTTGGATTTCTTTATTGGAACAATGATTGCTGGGAATTATTTTCATATGGATTATAATGGATTATTTTAAAAATTATTGTGTATTGGTTTCATTGCCAAATATATTATTTTTAGGTTTGTTTTCTAAATATGTTTTCACATTTTTTATGTTTTTGATTTTTTTTTTTTGTAGCGAAATATAAAACTTACTGATCGGCTTTCTTTTGATGTGATGTGATATGGTCACTCCTTTATCAAAGTCCAAAATCTCTCAGCCACTGTGCCCAGAGAAACCTGTTAGCCCCCTTAAATTCTGTTTCCATTCTCCCACCCTAAGCTTTTCCCATATTCTTTTTTATCCTGCTCCATCCCATTTCCACAACATGATCTTTGTATCTAGATCCCTCTTACCCATTTCCAAATGCAGTATAAAAACCAAGAACCCACTTTCTGTTAAATCACTTTATATTTATTCTCCCACAACTTTATTATTTGTACCCTTTCTGCCTGTAAGCACTTATATTCAATTAGCAGATAACTAATATTTTCCATGCCTTCCTTATATACCTTGCAGACTAAATCATCCACATTTCTTCATTTATGTGTATATTCCCTTGTCACTAATGATCCTGTTCGAGCCTTAAACAGTAAACTAATTTGATGTGATGCGATGTACTGTAACCTCCTTTTTTTGGAGTCAGGAACCTCAGCCACTATGCACAGAGAAAACCTGTTAGCCATTTTACTTTCCATTCTCTGCTATCTTGCTCCACCCCATTTCCACAACATAATTTTTGTCAACTCCATGGTCTTTATATCTAAATCCCTCTTATCTTTTTTCAAAGCTAGCATAAAAACCAAGCACCCACTTTCTGCATAATCACTTTGTTTATATTTATTTCTCCACAACTTTATTATTTATACCCTTTCTGTTTGTAGGCATTTATATTCAATTAACAGGCATCCTATTTTCCATGCCATCCTTATACAATTTGAAGACTAAATCACCCACATTGTTCCATTTATGTGTATGTTCCCTTTTTGCTAAAAATCCTGTTCGAGTCTTAAACAGTAAACTACTTTCCTTGTTATTATCATAAATGAACTCACATCCAATATTCTGTTTACTTTTACATATATTTAAATTCTTTTTACTCTCCATACTAGTTCTCCATCTCTCCAACTCCGTATTCTTTATTAATGCATCTAATCTTTTATCCCATTCTTTGTCGCTATATCACTCAACAAATTTTCTAACACAATCATTACACCTTTTCTATAAGTATACTGAAGTAAATTCTTTATCCAAATCTTCTGCATATCATACTACTTTTCTCACCCATCTTGTTGCCTGCCCTTTACTCATAACCTAATTAAATACTATTTTGGTTATTCTCTTATTATCCATAAACTGCAATCTACTGAACATTTTTATTTTTCTGTTTGCATCTCTCATATAAAATCATGACAACCCCATTTATTCTTTAATTGCCTCCTTTGCCATTCACACATCTGCATCTAATGTCTGTCTTTCTACTTCTGTTTGTACTTTTTCTAAATAATCTAACACACTTTTACTAATACGTAACACATCATTACCATGTTAACCCTGTTACTGCCACTCCCTTCCATACAATTCTAGTTACATGCTATTTATTATTATTTCTTTCTCAATCCCTTTCTTTTCTTTGCTTCATTTATCAATTTTTTCTTCCATTCATCCAAGCAATTTCTCTGATTACTTAAGATGATTCCCAAATAGTTATATCTATTCACCATACTTAACTTTATATCCCCCAATAAAAATTCTTTGTCTTCTCTTTTCCAGTATTAATCATCATTACTTTTTCCCAAATAGTTATATCTATTTACCACAGTTAACTTTCTATCCTCAATAAAAATGGATATTCATCATCATTATTTTTGATTTTTCTTCACTAAATTTAATCCCCATCTCTTTACCCACCCTTACACATGTCCTCAGTATAATTTTCATATTTTACCTTTCTGTGCACAAGAAGACATCATCTGTAAATAAAAATCCGATAATGTATATACTCCCTTGTCACCTATTAATGGTATCTCTACCCCTCTTTCTAGTCTTTCTATTGCTCTCTCCATTTATCTCAAATACAACAAAAACAAAATAGATGGCATAGGCATCCTTATCTGAGTTCCACCCCATTTTTAACTTTAATTGTTTCTATATTCCCTAATTGATACATATAATAATTATTTTCATACAATCGCTTAATAAGATCCAGTAAAGCTTCAACCATTCCCAAATATACTAACTTTACTCATAATCAATTTTTATTTACTTTATCATATGCCTTTTCTATATCTATAAAAACCATTTATAAAAAATATACATAAATGTCTATGTATTACTATGCATATCTATAACTTATATAACTACAAATAAACTATCTTCTGTGTGCCTATTCATTATAAAGCTTCCTTGCATTTCTCTCACTATGTTATTTTCTTCCATCCATTTTGCGACCCTTTGAGCCACCATATATGTAAAGACTTTATATATCACTGACGTTACCACCATCAGTCTACAATTGTTTAACTTTCTGTTATTCTTACTCTTTTCTTTAAATAGTAGCTTTACTCTTGTATCACTCCAACCACCTGGAAAATATCTCTTTTGTGCCATTTTATTAAAACATGATAATAGGTTTAATTTTACCCTATGTTCTAAATTCATTATCATCTCTGTTGCCCATTCATCTAAACCTCTTGCCTTTCCACTTTTCAATTTTTTCCCTGCCTCATTCAGTTCATTTTCTGTAAATCTAATATGATTACTATATGCTTCCATGTTTTCTATCACTCTGTCCTTCACATCTCACATCTTTTCTAGATCCATTACATACCTATTTAAGATTCTATCTAATTCGTCTCTAAAGCTATACTCTATTCTCTCATCATCTAGTAATACTATTTTTTCTCCCCTACATTCCTTTTAATGTATTTCCAAAATGTTTTATTCCCATCTCTTCCACTTTTATTAATATCCTCCATCAATTCATTATTCAATTTCATTCTCTCTACATAAATATCTAATTTGTCCAACTTTCCCATTTAACTTTAACATCTTTTCCACTTTCTTTGTTCTTAATAGCACACTTATATTCTCTGCATGCTTTCCCTCTCTCTTTTATAGTTTTATTAACTCTCACTTTCCTATTACTTTTATTTTTCTGAATATTCGTACCTAAAACTCTATTTGCCAACTTTTTTTACTTCACCACACCAGTGCTTATATTCATCCCCCAACAAACTCTTCCGTAGTTTCTTCAACTTTTATTTTATATTCTTCTAATTTATTCTTATAATTCATTCTCCATCCACATCTTTCACTATACTTTCTACTTATATTGCTATTTTCCATCACATTATTAACCATTTCTATTATAAAAGAAATTATGATCATTATTATATACTCTCTTTTCATTATCAAACACTTTAATTTTTCATACTTTATTCGTTTCCTCTTTCTCTATGAATACATAATCTATTGGGTGAAATATATTATTTTTATGATGCAATGTGATGCATTGTGACTTTTTATATGAAGTCAGGAATCTCTCAGCTACTATGCCCAGAGAAATATATGGGTAAGAGAACAAACAGGTATTACTGACCTCACTGAAAAAATTAAAAGACTGAAGTGGAGTTGAGCTGGACATATTGCTAGAAGAGATAATAATAGATGGACAATTAAAATCTTAAATGGGATGCCAAGAGATGGTAAAAGACCCAGAAAGAAACCACATGTGAGATGGATGGATGGATGGAATAAGAAAGTGTGCAGGGATGACATGGAGAAGAGAAGCTAAAGATCAGGTAAGATGGATTGAACTTGGAGAGACCATCATGCAGTGGATAGATAATAGTTGTTGATGATGATGATGACTTTGCTTACTAATATTGAAATATTTTTGTTTGTTAATGTAAATAATAAAAAAAAAAACAACACGAGTAAAACTTTGTTTACTTCTAGGCTGAAGAATATACAGGGATCTGCATAAGAAAAAATACATATGGAAACATATTTTGGTATCAAAGCAAAATTTGAATTCTGTTCGGATATTCCCCAAATTTGACCCCCCCCCCACACACAAATAAACCGATCTAGTTAACTAACCAATATTCTTAATTAGAGGATAAATCAGGGATCAAGATAACCCCAAATCCTCATCAATTGTAAATAAATATGATGAGTCTTCTTTTTCAATATTTCTCTATGGGGTTAAAGACTTTTATCTTTACTTATTTTAAATTCTGTATTGAATGTAAGTAGATTTAAAAATATGATTTATGGTGAAACTGTGAACATATCAAGCAAAAACAATCTATACGAACATTCATCTAGATTATTAAATGATAAGAGAAATTAAGCACATTTTTTTAATACACGTACATTTACAATAACAATATTTATATTTATTGAGAACGAAAGAATGAAATTAATACTTGAATAAAATTAGAAACTTTTCTTTTTATTACAATTTATTCGTTTTTTTTTTTCAAGTTAAAACAAAATATAAATAATGTAATATGAAATTTTATATTTATCAACAACGCCCTAACAACAAGAAAAAAAACTCTGCTGCTTAGGGATTCATGGAGAACTAAAACAATACAATATTAGTTACAAGTTTTCATTTAAAATTTTATACTAGATGGCAGCAGTGTCTAAAAAAATATTATTGGATTATTGGTTTTTATGCTGGGTTTGGGAAAGGATAAGGGGGATAAAGGCCATAGAGTTGACAAAGATTATGTTGTGGAAATGGGATGAAGCAGAATATGGGAAAACTTAGACTGGGTAATGTAAAATAAAGTAGCTAACAGGTTTTTCTGGGCATAATTGCTGAGAGATTCTTGACTTCGTTTAAGGAGAAGCTACAGTACATCACATCACATCACATGAAAAGTCAAACAAACTAAATAGTTTGGCAGATGGCAGCAGTGTATAATCAATACTGAAGGATTGTTGAGTGTTATAGTGGTGAGGAATGGGATAAAAGAATAGATTTATTAATAAAGAATAAGGAGTTAGAGAGATGGAGAATGAAAAGAGTTTAAATATATATAGAAGTAAACAGAATATTAGGTGCGAGTTAATATATGATAATAGTAAGGAAAGTAGTTATTATTTAAGGCTAGAACGGGATCGTTAGCAACGAGAGAATATACATGTAAATGGGAAAATATGGGTAATTTAGTCTGTAAATTGTGTAAGGAAGGAATAGAAAATATTAGGCATTTTTTAATTGAATGTAAATGCTTGAAAACAGAAAGGGTACAAATAATGAAGTTATGAAAGAATAAATATGAAAAAAGTGATTATACAGAAAGTGGATTATTGGTTTTTATGCTAGGTTTGGGAAAAGATAAAAGGGATTTAGATATAAAGGCTATAGAGTTGACAAAAATTATGTTGTGGAAATGGGATGGAACAGAATATGGGAAAATTTAGAATGGAGAATGTAAGATAAAGTGGCTAACAGTTTTCTCTGGGCATAGTTGCTGAGAGATTCTTGACTCCGTTTAAGGAGAAGTCACAGTGCTTCACATCACATCAAGAGAAGTCAGTGTGAATCACATCACATCAAGAGATAAATAAGTTGGTAGATGACATTTGTAAAAGTTGTTAATTTTGGAAATAATATTTAATATGGAAGCGACAATAAACAGAGAATAAAGAAATTCGTCGAATCTGCGAGGAAATTTATCCGAATGTGTTAAAGGCATTCTAAACATTAATAAGTAATTACAATAGTAAAATAAAAAAGAGAAGAGAAATAAATATCAAACAGACAGAAAAATCTAGTTTAAAAAAATGTCTAAAAGTTTATGAAAATATTTATAATATAGTAATAGATAAAGCTAGAACTATTGCAGTAGACACTAAACACAAATTGATTATACAATAAAGTAATTTTTTATTTTATTAAAAACATTGGACAGCTTAAAGCATTGGAATTAACCTACTATTGAGAATAGAAAGATTTACTGAATGAAAAAAATAAATGATTTTAGCAGTGATATGGACTGACAAAAAAAAAGTACTAAGTCGAGAAAACGTTTACTAAGAAGTCGAAGAAATAGAGTTAAGTATTACTTAGTAATTAGGATCTTATATTAGATGCATAAAATAAATATAATCAGAATGAGCTTAATATAAAAACAATCAAGGAAATGACGTAGTTTTCAAAATTTTAAATATTTGTAGCGTAATCCTCATCTCAACTTCACCCTAGCGCAATCACCTTTGCTTGTTAGATGAGTTGGGAGTATTTAAACATTTTGATTTTTCATTAGCTCATTCTCTAGCAAAGCAGAGACTGCTTTCTGTCCATTTTATAGTCTTTTTAAAAAATTATATGCAATATTTAATATTTAAATCCACAGGTATTGAAAGATTTCTTAGCTAACAGACCTGTGAATTAAAAAAAAAATCACTATAGCATCAAAAAAAATGATAAAAATAATCAAATATCATTATTGTTAGAACAAAGGCAAAACTCTCCATACAGTAGTGCCACCCTGTGCCAAAACAGAGTAATCAATAGATGCCAGAAGAGTTGTGCATAAAATCCCTATCTAGTGCCACAAACCAGAAACTAGTCTGGGGATCTTGGATGAGTAGGCACTAGATAGGGATTTTATGCACAAGCCTTCTGGCATCTATTGATTACTCTGTTTGGCACAGGGTGTCACTACTGTATGGAGAGTTTTACAACAATTATGTGCTAGTATAGAGATAGTGATCATGTGATGTTTAGTGATCATTATTGTTAGGGTATATATAAGAAGTTTGAACGAGTAAGTGATAAAATTAAGACTGATCCAAGGATTTGTAAAATCCAGAGTCTACTCAACCACGACACCAAATCAAGCAAATTAATAAGAATATATTGTTTAAAATCAAGCTTTTCCCCTCCCCTCTCTCTATGTGTGTGCACCTGCATAATTACATTATTGTCATTCATATATCTACAATACATACCGCAAATAAACATTGTTGAACATTGAAGTGGTACACATAAACTTAATTAATTAAACAAAGCTTTTGTTTTAGGTTAACTCCTAAATATCGAGGAAGTTGGCTTAGTAATAATGATGAAGTAAAAAAAAAAAAAAGAGAATTTGTAATCTTAAACAGACTTCTAAAAAAAATCAATCTATTAAAATCAAATGATTGATGAGATTTATAAAATGTTTTGCTAGGAATATCGCTTTATAATAAAGCAAAAAAACTTGAATCAAATAGCTAGAAATGCGAAATCACATGAAGGAGTGAGGGGGTACTGTAAATATTTAAAAAAAATGGTTCTGACATGCTATTAGAGATTGAAGAATATTTTGGAAAGAATTATGTAAAACAAAAAAAAAAAAGAAAAATAATTAGGGGGGGGTACCAATGTTGTTATGAAAATTGGAAAAGATCAAAGATAGGCAGATCACTCATTAAATACATACATATTAACTCCACGTGAATAAAACTTAAAGAAGATGCAAGGATTACATTTTTTGTATACATATAGATTCCTAATATCCGCTTAGATGCACTAACGTATATATATATTTTTATCGAATATATCTGCTTAGATGCACTAACGTATATATATATTATCGAATAACAAAAATATACAATTATATGTATTGAGATATATTGAATAAAGAATAGATAGTAATAATAATAAAAGATAATAATAAGTATAGCTTCTAATATTTAAAAATAAAACTTTAGATTCAACTAAGCAATTCTTTATTTAATGGACACGTGACTTCATATTTCGAGATTCTAGTTTCTAGTCAATTTCGTTAAATGGCTCTACTCCAAATTACCAAACTTTTATTATTTGTTTTTAGTATATTACTCAGTTCACTTTTTATCACAGAATCCACTTTATAAAATTATATGTTATAGCTAGAATATTTGCATTTGTTCTGTACTAATAATATAAATTTGCTTAGCTGGCTGCCATGTATTAAACGACCTCTTTCTGTGCTTTTTGGTATAGATATATAGGCCTAAAAGGTGGTGGCCATGTTAATGGCATATTTACGTGCCTTTGCACATAAATAGCGCCATCAAGTGGCTGACACAATAGAATAAAAAACTACCAATTATCAATTTAGTATATACACTGGGGGATAAAAACTTAATTTAAAATAACGACAAATAAAAATTATATAATGAAAATATTACAATAAAATTATAAATGTGACATATTTGGTAGTGAGTTCATAAGTGTAATTTAAATTCATTGCCTAAAAGCAAACAGAAAAATTAGGCAAATTAATATTATGACCAAAAGATAATGGAAAATTATTATTGATGGTAATTTGTTGTTGCTAACACAATATTCCTATATCATAAACTTACAATTTTATAAAGAAATTTTACAGTGAACTTTCAAAAAGGATGCAAAACTCACCATACATTAGTGCTATCAAGTGCAAGCCTTTGTAATCAATGGATGCAGGAAGGTTTGTGCATAAAACCCCTATTTAGTGCCTACTCATCCAATATCCACAGAATCGTTTCTAGCTTGTGGCTTACATCAATGAGAAAACTTGGATTTGAGAGCACTGCACCTGCAGCTTATGATCTAACAAATTCTTCAATAAGCCATCTTTTATTTATTTGGTTAACTATAAAGCTAGGAGACTAAGATGAAAACACCATGATGTTTCCAACCCAAGCTCATTTGCTTGTATAGTCATGTAGATCTGAACTCAGTTCAGCAGCTGTACATTTTGGTGTCTTTGGTTGTTCAAAAACCAGTCATCATTATCATATGGGCAGGATAGAAGTAAAATCATCAAAACATCACAAGATCACCATTTCATATACTTACACATGCTGTTAATATGAGTACCAAACTCTCCATACAGTTGTGCCATCAAGTGCAAGCCTTTGTAATCCATGGATGTATGAAGGTCTGTGCTCTCAAATCCAAGGTTCCTCACTAATGAAAGCCACAAGCTAGAAACTAGTCTAAGGATGTTGAATGAGTATGCACTAGATAGGGATTTTATGCACAAACCTTCCTGCATCCATTCATTACAAAGGTTTGCACTTGGTGGCACCACTGTATAGAGAATTTGGTACTCTTATTAACAGTGTGGGTAAGCATGTGAAATGGTGATCATGTGATGTTTTGATGGTTTCATTAAGGATGCTTTAAAAACTTACAGTATCAATTACCTTTATAGGCAGGATATGGTTGAAGATGGAATTAAAAAAAGAAAATAAATGTTGAGCATTTCAGAAAGAAAACTGCTGCAGAGAAGATCAAAAGAAAACATTTGACATAAAATAAAAAGACTAAAGGATCAGCATGTTGTATATGTTGACATATTTGTGATTGATTTGTATAGTCTTCATAAAACTCACCTTCAACGTTTTGCTCTTGTCTTCCTCTTTCTTTTTATTCCTAGAGTTCGATGTTCCTATTCATTGAGTGACTGCTGATGATAATGATGTATGTGCAATATAATATTATTTTTAACTTATAACATCTATAATTTTTTTTGTAATATTTCAAGTGATAATGTTTGATGAGAAAAATTTAATCCTTTGTTTAATTCTAAGTTTTCAATTTTGTTAATCTTTATAAAATAAGTGAGGTCTGTTGCTCCCAAAAGATTATGTTTAAGTTTATCATAAAATGTTTATTCTTCTCTTACTTCACAAACTCAATAATAATAATAATAATAATAATAATAATAATAATAATAATAATAATAATAATAATAATAATAATGATGATGATGATGATGATGATGATAATAATGATGATGATGATGATAATTATGATGATGACAATAATAATAATGATGATGATGATGATAACAATAATAATAATAATGATGATGATGATAATAATAATAATAATGATGATGATGATGATGATGATAACAATAATAATGATGATGATGATAATAATAATGATGATGATGATAATAATAATAATAATGATGATGATAATAATAATGATGATAATAATAATGCTTATGATGATGCCGATAATAATAATAATAGTTAATCCAGGATTATCAAATCAGCCATTTGAACACATAACATGATCTGGCCATCATATTTTCAGAACATTACGGAATATTTTAAAATGGAATTTTTTTCTTTGCCTTTATAATTACTTCAATAGCAGATACACATATCATTTATAGATAAGATACTTAAGCAGATATAACATTCTCAAGCTAAAGATTCTAAATATTTTCTAACGATGAGAACTGATAAAGCACCCAAGTTTTTTTTTTTAAATATTACTTACTAAACTGAATTCTTTTTAGGTTACATTTAAAATGTTAATAATTTTTTGAAGTGAAAAAATAGTGTAATCATCCATATCTAATTTTTAATTTTAATTGGTTCACATTAAAAATGCTATCAAATCCATATTTTGCATCTTAATACTTACTTGAAACAGCCGGTTAAATTCCCAAAGTCCACTATAAGAAAGATATAAAGGAAAACCAGAACAAATATTTTTCTGTTTCTTGCTAGTTTTTATTTGAAATCCTTCAATATTTTCCCAGCATCAAACCATATCTATAATATTTCTCAATTATCAAAGTGATTTTGAATACCCAGTAAATGTTTAAATTATGATTATAAGTAAATCCATCTTTATTTCAAATCTGCCACCTATTGTAAGTTTAAATAATTAATAGTTGCTCTTATGGTAGTGCTTATAAAATTCCTGCCCAGGACTTTACTATTTATATCCATAGTCTTTATAATGTAAACTTTTTGGATTTGAATCTCTAGCATCTAAATCTTTGAATATTGAATTTTCATCAAAATATCTCATCAAGACAATTTTTAAGATTTCAAAGAGCTGTTTTAATAACAGTAGATCAGTTCTTAGATATGACTCCAAAACCAAATGGAAAAAATCCAAACAAATAGCAAATTATATAAGAAAGTAATGATGTAATACAACAATATCAGTAAAAGACCTTTCTGAAGCAAAGTTTTCTGTTAATTTAAAAAAGTTGAATAACAATTAATTATTAAAAATATAATTTGAAATACCACATTAAAAAAAAAAGAATTTATTTTTTGGGAGGTCATACGAAGTTCAAGCACCAGAAATCGCAAAGGGATCACACCTTATTGCCTGGTCCTTGAGTTTACCACCATACCACTGCAATCAATATACAAGGCAGCAGCGAATTAGCACTCAGCTATGAATATGAAGTCGAGGAACTTTGAAAGCGCTTAGAGCAGATAAACATATAATTTTTTACAAAATTAAACTTCTCTAAAAGCGTGTTAGAGCAGAATTATTGATATTATTATTATCATCTAATAATTTTTTTTACTTAAAACACAACAAAGCTAAATTCTGTGATGTTATTGGGCTGAACAAAGTTATTACAATAATTTAAAAAATGTGATCTTATATATTACCTCCTCCCCCTTTCAGAATTATTCCTCCACCAATAAATTGAATCAGAAATGTTAGTCATTGCAGAATTTTACTTCATACTCTCATTTTTATATCAATATTTTATAATTTCTATTACTTTACCTAAGATTTATATCTCAAGTTCCTATGTAATATTTTAACAGACCACCCCCCCCCCAAATCTCATTTTTCATTATTACACTCTCCAAATTCTTTTTTTTTTTCATAATACAGCATACTATCTCCATATTTTTATAATTATATTTGAAATGTCCCACAGCTATATTGTTTCAGTCACATTCCCTTTTTAAATAAAGAATAGCATGAATTTGTCATAATTATATATTTTATACTTTTCACTTTATACACATGAATTACTTTCTTTTCTCTAGTTTCTGTTAGCAATGGTGAATTCTTACTAATTTATCTCAAATTTTTTTTTTTTTTTCATTTACTGTCATATCATGTTTGTCTTCATTTTAATCTTCATGATAATTTTTTTCAGAATTATCTTTTCCTCTTTATTTCACTGTCTAAAGATGCTTATAGTGTCACTCGACTTACGGAAAGCATTCTTCATCTAGGCCACAATCAAGAATAGTGTCTTTGCCAACATTAGATTGTCAATTTTTTTGACCTTTGCCATGTGGATCACCAGATGCAAATACATCTTTGATTGCGCATCTTTCAGTGTCTGCAACACCTATATGAAGGTGCTCATTTATTCCAAAGAACGTGACTGGCTTTTGGCTCCACACTGGCTACACCATCAAACCTGGAACAAAGTTACACTACCAGAAGGTTAATCAAACTCCAGTCTCTCAGAAAGCAAATGTTGAAGATATCAACATGAACTTGTTACTTCAGAGTACACAAATCACTATAATGTAAACTTATCAGTCTTGTCTTAAAAGGTTCTAATAAATTCTATTTTTATAAAAAAAAAAAAGAAGAAAAGATGCTTATAGAAACAACTTGGAAAATTTTATCACAATTGTAATTCACGCTTTTCTATCATTCTTTCAAAGATATTCAATTGGAATTTTTTTCATAAATTAATTTCCATTAATAAATGTCAATGTATCATAAAAACAAACAAACAAACTTTCATGTATACCTCATCTTTTTCATATAAAAACTCAAACATCTCATCTCTCAAGTAGCTTCCACTCTTGTCCATATAAAATTTAAATCCGTTAAAATAAATACACACATTAATTCAAAATATATCTCAAACGACAAAATATGATATATAAATAAATATCAACAAATTATAAATTATCCAAACGTTTTCGAAGGCTTACCTTTCATTATCAAGGACAACACAATTTCCAAAACAGCATACTAATATGCAAATGTATAAAATAATATAGGCTAATATGCAAATGAGGGTTAAATCGCTTCAGCACGCCACTTCTTTGATAATAAAGTTATGTATTATATAATTTTTAAATTTAAGCTCTTAACTTATAACTCATCATTGATATTTTGAATTCATATTTTAAAAATCTATCACCATTAGTTCCTGGCAAATTCTATATAAGTATATATCATTTCAGTCATTATTCTCACACTACAGGATGAAGGTCTCTCTAAATTTAACCCAGTTTTACTGAATCTTTTCTCTATTTCATACCAAAAAACATTCTTATTTCATCCATCCACCCATATGTGATCTCTTTCTTTGTTCTTTACAATCTTTTGGGATCCAGTTTAAAATTTCAAATGATTATTATCATCTCTTTTAGAATATGTCCACCTCAGCTTGATTTCAGTCTCTTAATTTTTCCAATGATGTTCAATGCTACGTGTTTGTTCTCTTATGGAAGTATTTCAGTTTTAATCTTTTACTTGTTAATCTCTGTATTGTTTTTCTATTAAGTATATATATATAAATTTTCCCTACCAGTTAATATTACGTTAACTCAACATTGTTTTATTAAACACATAAAATACTCTCAATCTAAAGCACAAAATAGTCTTTGAAAAGATAAGAATGGATCATCTTCTCTTTTTATCTACATTCCTTTATGTAGGCCCATCTAGAGCTTTGAAATGAGAACATGATCTAAAATTGATCACATTAGTAATATTAACTGCTAGGAAAAGTTTATATTTATATATTTCGTTATTTCATTTAATATTGTCAAGCAGTACATTGAAAAATTTTGAAAATATCGATAGTTAAAATTAGCTTTAAAAGAAGAAATGTGATCAATTTAAAATCTTCATGCTCTTGGCTATAAAAAGGAATTTAGATAAAAAGACAAGACAGTCTGTTCTTATTTTTTTAAAAACTCTATTTTGGGTTTTAGATCGAGAATATTTCAAGTGTTCTATAAACCAGCATTATATATATATATATATATATATATATATATATATATATATATATATATATATATATATATATATATATATATATATATATACTATGGTTTGGTACTGGTACATTTGTGGTATCCAACTGCTTGATGGTGCTGCTTTTCCCAAATGCACATCAATATACCATTTTGCAGTCTAACTTATGGCTAACACTATAGCATTGTTGTTATAGCCATAACAGGCTGCCTGATGGTGATGATTTTTATGCTACATAACAAAATACTAATCCCATTGTCTTGTGACAGTACTCCTTAAGTGAATGCAATTGACAAATTGCTACACTATGATTTGATGATGCCATATTTTAAGTATGCGAAACTTTTAGCATATGCATTCCTGAATAATTGTCTTAATCCATAGCCACACTCTAAACTATGTTAAATTGTTGTTGTTTAGATTATTACAAGGCAACCCCCGCCCCCCAAAAAAAGTAAAGTAAAAAAAGGCTTTATTAAAAAACAAAAGAATTCAGAAAGAACTCTGCAATAGCATAAATGTTTTAAAAAAATAATTTACAACCGCACTATTATAGAAAAGTGTTAAAAAAAAAGAAAGAAATCAATTATTAAAAAGCAAACCAACCCCCCTTCCCCATATAAAAAAAGTTTTTCTTAAAAAAGAAGTCTTTATTAAAAAACAAAAAAATAAAAAAATTAGTCTGCAGTAGTATAAATACATTTTTTTATTGTTGTATATATAGAAAACGGTAGTCCAGAAACTGTTATATTGATGTGATGTGATGTACTGTGACTTCTTAAACAGAGTCAGGAATCTCTCAGCAACTATGCCTAAAGAAATCTGTTAGCCACTTTACATTCCCCTTCCATTACCCACCCTAAGCTTTTCCATAATCTGCTCCATCCTATTTCCACAACATAATCTTTGTCAACTCTATGGCTTTTATATCTAAATCCCTCTTATTTTTTCCCAAATCCAGCATAAAAACCAATAACCCACTTTCTGTATAATCACTTTGTTCATATTTATTTTCTAATAACTTCTTTATTTGTACCCTTTCTGTTTTCAAGCATTTACATTCAATCAACAGATGCCTAATATTTTCTATATCTTCCTTAGACAATTTGCAAACTAAATCACCCATATTTTTCCATTTACATGTATATTCTCTTGTTGCTAAAGATCTCATTTGCGCCTTAAACAATAAGCTACTTTCCTTATTATTATAATAAATTAACTCGCACCCAAGGTTTCGTTTACTTCTGTATATATTTAAACTCTTTTTACTCTCCTCACTATTTCTCCACCTCTCCAACTCCCTATTTTTTTATTAATGCATCTATTCTTTTATCCCATTCCTTACCACTATAACACTCAACAATCCTCCTAACACAATCATCCTAACTTTTATACAAGTATACTGATATAAATTCTTTATCCAAAACCTTTGCATACCACATTACCTTTCTCACCCATCTTGTTGCCTGCCCTTTACTCATAATCCAATTAAATACTATTTTGGCTATTCTTTTATCATCCATAAACTGCAACCTATCAAACATTTTCATTTTACTTTTTGCATCTCTCATATGTGCATTTGGTGAAAAGCAGCACCGTCAAGTGGTTGGGGTTATATCATGTATTATTTTAATTTCCAAATAAAACTTTATTTCCATCATATAACCATGAAAATATTAAATATAATATGGAGAGTAGAGAGGATTAGAGCCTGTCTATTAAAGTTTGAAGATTTGCTGTCTTAATATAAACCGAGTACTGACTATATAGATGTATGGAAGATGATAATTTGGACCAACTGATGAGTGCTGGTTCAGCACGAAATACATATATTTATGATTTTTTTTTTTTTTTGCAGGTATGTGGCCATATATATCGGTTGATATAAGATGGAGTGGATAAGTAAAGGGTACTTGAAAGTCTGGGTTCAAAAATTTCATCTAGCTTAAGTATATATACTATGTAAAATTTAAAATATTATATATATATATTGAAAGGAATCTTCTCGTGAGCAAAAGATATATTATAAAATATGTTTTCGGGAGCAATCGTATTTACTAAAATAATATTAAAGTAAATAGATGTTTCGACAAGATAACACTTACCTAAAACCATTTGTTCCTCATTATATGATGTAACATCAATAAGGATTAAAAAAAACCTTGTTTCAGATTAATATCATTTTACTTTCATAGAATCTAAACAATCTAACTGATATACATCTTCATATTGTACATATTTTAATAATCTAAATAAAAATAACACAGATTTCTTTATTTTTCAAAATTTTCCTAAACTTTTCTCTTATTAGCCTATTACAAGCTTCTTTATATTTAAAGGGGGGGGGGGAGGCTATAACAATCTTCTATTTAATATATAAAACAGTTTTATCACTAAAATCAAAACAAATGTTTATTCTACATTTATTTAGTGCAAAAATGCATTCTAATAATAGTAGTCATCATCATCACAATTTTCAATCATTATTGATCACTACAAGATGAAGGTCTCTCCAAGTTTAATCCAGTTTTTCTGATCATTAGGCTTTGTTCTCCACAATTAGTAATCTCCCTTATTTTATCAATCCATCTCACACGTGGTCTTTTTTTAAGTCTTTTCCAATCTCTTGGAATTCAGTTTAAGACCACAAATCTTTATCTATTGCCATCTCTTCGAGCAATTTGTTCATCCCAATTCCACTTCAGTCTCTTAATTCTTTCAATGATGTCAGGAAAACCTGTTTATACCCTCACCATATATTTCATTTTTGATCTCTTCTTGTTATTTTTAAGATACATCTTTCTATATCTCCTCAAGTGGTCTGAAGTCTCTATAGTTTCCAAGTCACTAATATTAAGTTATTTCTACAAAAAATATTTACAAATTCAATTCTATGGTGAACTCGATCCATTATCCTTCCATCTATTAGTAACAATCTGACCAAGATATTTGTAGTTATCAACTTTTTTTATTATATTATTACCAATCTTTATTTTTTTCTTTTGAGAAAATCCATTGAACATTCCTTGCTTTTATTAACATTTACCTTTAATCTTACTACATTACTTTCATCTGATAACTCTTGCAATATTTCCTGAAGCTTTGAAACATTATTTGCAAAAACAATTACATCATTTACAAAATCTAGATGATGTACATAATATCCATATATTTTTTACCGCCTTAGCTCTCCATTTAAATCCATAAAATATTTTTTGCAAAACTGCAGTAAAAAGTTTGTAATACAAAGGGTTGCACATTTTTCTTAATATTCATTTTCCTAGTTTCACCATGTAATCTAATCATTACTGTTGTATTTTTATAAATATTCTTCAAAGCATGACAGTATCTTGTGTCTGTGTCATGATGATCCAACATTTTAATCACCAAAGAAATGCTTATAGAATCAAATGCATTTTCATAATCTATAGACTCAAAGCATAATGGCAACTCATATTCATTAGTCCTTTCATAACTTCTCTCAATATTCATATGTGCTTCATTGCACTAAAACCACCACTTTGAAATCCTGTTTGTTTTAATTGGTTAAAATCCAAAGATCTTTGTAGATGACAATTTCTAATGTCTTATTTATCACATTTTTAAAAGATTAATATTAATTATGCATTCTTCAAATCATCTGGTGCATCTTTATCATTTAGACATTTAATATATACCACTGCCAACATTTTTTCTATTTCATCACCTTCTTCTTTTAATATATCTATTATAATTCCATTATTACCGATAGCTTTTCTCGTCTTTATAAATTTAATTGTATGTCTCACTTCTTCATTTAAAATTCTGGGCAATTCACAGGATATAGTATTTGTAAGGAATATTTTTTCTTGTTCTTTATTGCTATATAAATCGTCCCCATATTCCATGATGTCATCTCCTTTTTTAATAATAGTTCCATCTTTACTTTTTATTGCAGAAATAAGTTTCCTATCAATAAAAATATAATTTAAAATAAAAATAATAGTTTACAAAATGCAATTCAATTTAAATAAATTCTGCATTACAATCATTTCCCACAAAATCTAGTGACAACTTGGAACAAAAGTTCAAATTTTATTTTATTTTTTAAATCTTTCTTTTATAATAGAATTCCACCATTTCAACTTGGTTTATTAAAAATCTGAGTTTACAAACAGAAAATAATTAAAAAAGTCAATCTGAATCTTCCAAACATTAAAAAATAATAACTTAAATATTATTAAATTACTTGAATAATAAAAATGGGTTTTTTTGATTTTTTTACTATTTGTCAACTATGCTAAAATTAAGTAAATTAACAAACGTTTGTTGTTTGGAGTTTTATCTTAGATACTGAATGAATAATTATAAAATAATCACAAATCTATCAATCATTGTTCTAAAATTAAAAATTGTATTAACAATTATTAAATTATTACCAAAATCAGTACAGATAAATTTAACAGCTTGTAAATGTATATTTGCTGCTGTGATTATTTTATCATATAAAAGCATTTATTTAATACAAATTTTTAAAAACATAAAACCTTTTAAAAATATAATAATGTAAACATGAAAGATTTTTTTTTATTGATTATGATGGAAATATTTTGTAAAATTAATTGTGAATATTTAAATAAAGTTCAGAAAAACTGCTGCTTTTTGTAGTTTGATCAAAACAATAAGAGAGCATGTGCAAGTTTGTGTACATCTTAAGTTTAGAATATAAGTAAAAAGCAGCATTTTCTTTAAAGTATGTTCTGTGAGATACTGACATATTCATACTTTTTAATATAATGACCTAGTATTTATATTATTTCACAATTATATGAACAAACTGAATTTAAAAAAAAAAACATTACAAATGACTGAAGGAGAATAATTTAAAAAACTGCATTCATCCTCTCACACTACATACTTAAAAGTATAGCTGTTTTAAGATTATTAATAGATTATAATAAAGTATATTACTTAAATAACATAAATGAGATATATAAAATAAGATGCTTGGAATGTATTAAAAATATTAAATACATAGGAGCAACTAAAAATAAGTTAGCTAGATTAAAGTAGGCTTACAAAATAAAACTCTAGTATGTTTATTTATTAAAAATAATGAATGTTATAATGAAATAAGTAATCAATAGGTTGTTATTCAGAAAGAGGACTGTGATCCATGAATTCTTAGCTCTAGAGTTCACTACTGTACCTCTTTTTAAATCATGCAGAACATTATTTTCTCTTAACATTATAAATATGATATTAAAATGATAGAAAAGTAAAATTATATCAAGAAGAAATGATAAATAAATATTTATATATAGAAAAATAAAAACCTAAATTAAATAAAATTAAAATATATTGTAATGATAGGCAAGGAAGTAGTAGATATTGGAGGAAAATGAGTAAAGAGTCCTATTATACTCAAAATATAATGAAAATAAAATTATGATATATATATATAAGATTGACTTTTTTCTAATCAGTTCAACAAAATATATTAAAGCAGTTAAATGATATAATCTGGATAAATATTGATGATCACTCCAACTAATGACTTGACATGCTTGCCTATATTTTCATATACTTAAAAAAAATCCATTTATACATTTCTGAAAAATTAATCATTAAAATATTTATTTCTCTATTGGGCAGTTTTAGGATAATGTGAATTGACTTGAATTTATTACTGATGATGATATCATCTGAGAACCATCTATAATTTTGATTATAGGATTATACCTATCTCATAACTAAACTACTTCAACCTAATTCATATGATTATTTTCCATAAGGCTAGCTTTATTAACGATTACAACTAATTATCATATACTAAACTTAGAACTTTTAATATCAGATTGTCAAACATATTAATTAATAATAAACACTTCAAATAGTACATACAGTTGAGAATATAGAAATGGAAAAGTTTTAGACTTAAACAAAAACAAATAATTTAATAAAATATGGTTTAAACACAATACAAAATAAACATTTTCCAGACAAAATACTGAATAAATTTAATTTTGTAATTAATGTATTTCTAACTTGCCATGTAACATCTCAAAAATATTTACATAGAAAAAAAAAAAGCTTTGACACAAGGATGCTATTGATTAATACATCCATTTGACATACAGAGAAACAAAAAATGAAATGAATTATGGGTAAGTGCAATCAACTTCTATTCTTTAACAAACATATGTTACTGACTTCCCTAATATGAATAAATATTATGAAGAGATTCATAAAAACCAAATATCACATAAATAGACAATATAGTAGTAATAGCAGCAGTAGTAGTAGTAACAACAACAACAACAACAACTTTTAAATACAAATAAAATTAGAAATAAAGATATTTACAAGTTTGACTAAAGAAATAAATGTAAATCTATTATTATAAAGTGCTGAAAATCTTGAAATTATTAGATCTGAAGTCGAACTCTGATAATGCGCTATTACTTGAAATATTATAAATCTCCCACCCTCATACATCAATAAGAGTTTAAAAAACTTAAGTGAATCACTTAAGTTTAGAGTGCATTTTTATAAATACACCAACTTTCACTGACCATGTTAAATCAGGACTTGAATTTATTGTGTGCCTGATGTTATAATCAAATTTTGAATTGTACAAATCTATTTAACCTATCGCAGGAGAAAGACAGTGTCTCATTTTAAACCATCCATGATAAGACAAATATGACTTATAAATGTAAATTTATTATTATAAAGTGCTGAAAATATTGAAATTATTATTATTATTGTTTTTTCCTGCCATAGATTAAATAGATTTGTACAATTCAAAATTTGATTATAAAATTAGGCACACAATAAACTCAATCCCTGATTTAGCATGGTTAGTGAAAGTTGGTGTGTTTACAGAAATGCACTCTAAACTTAAGTGATTCACTTAAGTTTTTTACACTCTTACTGATGTGAGCACATGGAGATTTATAATATTTAAAGCAATAGCACATTATCAGAGTTTCACTTCTGATCTAATAATTTCTAATAAAATAAAATAAAAAAATCAGAAAGGCCACATCTAGACCTGAGTTTTAGATTCAATTTTGAACATTTGTAAATGACATTTTAAATTTGAAAATTTGTTCAAACACTTACATACCACAGCAGAATGTTTTTGAAGGTTCAATTCTTTCCAGTTATTGATTTCTGATGTTTTTTTTTATGTTAGTACATTTCTTTTGCTTTAAGGTTATTTCTCTTTTTAAAAATTTAAATTTTATTAAACATTCAATCTTTCACATAGAGATTTTGAATAGAAGTATTTTATATTTAGTCACCACCTCATAAGACACAAATGTAGGTTCAATATCTGGAGACAAATCTTCGAATTTATGGCAGGCGATATTTTGTTAGGATTAGCTACAATTGTCACAATTGGTGTATTTAAGCCCTTGTTTTGTAAATACAGTTGTGTAATAGAGCTTTTTCCTGCTGCTATAATGTAAACAATTTATCTTCTACAAGGATTACTAGAGTCTTCTTATTTTATATCAACTATTTGCTAATGCACAGATTGGCACTAACTCTATACACAGTAAAAATAGGGGATTTGAACTCAGACTTTCAAGCACTCTTCAACTATTTACACTATGACCACACACATGTAGAAAAGATAAATAACTGTATTTGAATGGATAAAGTCATATACATGAAGGGTCAGAGTGACTTGAAGTCAACATGGGTATGGCAATAATATTGGCATCAGCATGGGATTTGGGCTTTCCAACTGAGATTTCCAGTGATATGCATGACTGAAAAGTTGGAGGTTGGAGTAGATTGAAGCCCATCCATTTAAATGTGAAGATTTTCTATGTTAATATAAACTGAACACTGATTATATATATGTGTGGGAGATGATAGTCTGAACCAACTGATGAGGGCAGGTTTAGCATGAAATATGTATATTGGTGATTATTTATCTTTTCTACATGTGTGTGATCATGTGTATCAGTTGTATGAGATAATGTGAATAGTTGAAGGCTGCTTGAAAGTCTGAGTTCAAATCCTTTATATTTACAATTAAGCTCCAGATTTGTGAAGAGTGCCAGATTTTTAAATATTTATAAACACAGCATATTAATTTAGTATTTAGTACTAAATACTAGAATGCCAATTGACTTTAATATTCGAAATAGACTTTATATATTTTTTCAACTTATGATGCAACTTTCAATAAATATAAATATAAATCAACATACCAAACTTTTTTTTTAAAATCTTGTTGTTGGTTTTAAATACTATATTATAAAATAGTCCAACCATTAATGGTTGGTTATATTTTTATAATAGTAATATAAAAACAAGATTTAAAAGAAGTTTGGGGGTATTGATTTATATTTATTTTCATTAATTAACTAAGTATATTCTCTTATTCTTCTCTTTCACTTTCTTTGCATATCTTCATATAATCATATATATATATATTTCTTATAACACTTCTTTCATATACACATCAATGCAATCTAATTTTCTTAACCTTTTTTTCCTTACAGTTTCGACTGTCCAGCAGTCTTCATCAGAGCTCTAATCTTCTTCACTGCTTTAACATTGATGTGTATATGAAAGAAGTGTTATAAGATATATATATATAATTAACTAAGTACAATGGAGCTATGACTTACTTTATATTTTTTCCAATGCTTCTCCCCCTATTTATAAACATATATAGTGTATAATAAATCTCATTTTGTTGATAAACTTTGATTAGACTAGAATACACATATATGCAAATGTATGGTACTTTTTAGCATGCTTATATATAATAAATTCTGATGTCTGTATTCTTTCCAGAATCTATGTAATATTCAAATTTATATATATTCAATACAGTAGTATTCATATAAATTTAACTTATTTTATTAGAAGTACTTTCAACTATATTTCATTTAGGCTTTGTCACCTTTATAACATTGAATAATTAAAAAATAAGTTAAATTTATATGAATATTATTGTATTTAATATATATTATAAAACATATTTTTGTGAGCAGCCATATTTAATAAAATAATATTAAAGTAAATATACTGATACTTTGACAAGGTAACTCTTGCCCTCAACTGGGGGGGAGGGAGCAGACAGTTAATAATCATGTGGTTGTAACAGACACAAATGTTATATATATATAAAGTTTATATATATATATATATATATATATAGATGCTTTTTATATGTATAGTATGTATATATAAAATAAGATTATAACACAAACAAACTTTTAAAACAATATAATTATTAATAACAAATTGAGGGGACACATATATTTTCCTGAGTGTGTGATCACTCATTCATTCACTAAAGCAATAAAAATAAGAAAAAAAATCTGTACTTTGTTTTTATTTTTTAAATAAATAGTGAAATGTCTGACTTCCATTGCAATTAATTATGTTCTGGCCAATATTCTTTTTTCAATGACTTTTTCTTTTATAGAAATGTGAAAGTGATCTTGCTATTGAGAAATTAAAATCTTTCTAATTGTTTTGAGGTTTTTAAATCAGTATCAATTTTTAGTATCTTCTAAAATTTTGCAAATCTTTTATCATTTTGCTTAGAAAATATTTTATTATGTTAACATCCTGTACATCAAATTTGGAAAGGAATGTATATGCTTTCAACAGAATTCAAAGAAATATTATTAATAAATATGATGTGTTCTGAGATGTAGTGTAAAATATATTTACAAATTACATCTATTTATTTTTTAAAATGTGATCATGTAAGGTGCTTATGCATTGCAAAATTATTTGTTTGTTTACATTTTTTTTTATTGGATAGTGTATAATTGAAGTTGTGTACTTTGGTACAGCAGAGTTCACAGGTTCATTATATAATTTTTTGTTTACAAAGAAATCAACTCATGTGTCACATGACATAATTTAACAAGCTTGTATTACAAATGTTATATATAGAGCTTGCAAATAAGCTCTTAACAAACTTTGCAGAATATCCCCAATCCAGACCAGTTTTGGTTACTGGCTTCCTCAGTGAGGTGCTAGAATATTCAAGCATTAAATCTGCTTGAATATCCTAACATCTCACTGAGGAAGCCAGTAGAAGACACTGGTCTGGGGTTGGGATATTCTGCAAAGCTTGTTAAGAGCTTATTTGCAAGACCTCTAAATTTATTGCTTATTTCAAGCTTATTTCCTGAATGTTTATCAGATTAATAATATTCCTAAGTAAGCTAATTCTCATTTTAATCAATTTAAAAGAAATGATTTAAGTTTTAAATTTTCTTTTTAAATTAAAAAAATCTTTAAACATTATAAATTCTTAATTTACCAAATTATTTTAGAAATTTAAAATAAAATCATTAAAATTATTACAAATTTTAAATGAAATGATTTGTCCTCATGAAGATTAAAATGTTACAAATATTGGTGTATATCCGAAATTTATAATATTTTTACACGTTTTCACATTTATAATCTACAAACAAAGGTTAATTATAAACTTTAGACACTATATTATTTTTTATTATTATGCTAAATTATTTAATTTTTATAGCACATATACAAATTAATTAATCAACTGTGCATTCAATCATTTTTCAATTTTCTTCCATAAACAAACAAATAAATGGTTCATTTTTGAGCAACCTTTCCTTGATATTTCTACTTATCAGGAGATTGCCTAAATGTTATATTAGTTATTATTATTCTTATATTTTAAAATGTTATAGATTTTTGTAGGGAAATATTAATTTATCATGTGAAATTTAAAAATTTAGTAATTATGTCTATGCACATGTGATAGATCATGTCCATAACACTATAACATATATAAAAAGCCCAGTTTGGTATAATTGGTAGTACATCCAACTTGGAATTAGGAAGTTCCAGGATCAAATCTGGCATTCACAGGTTTGACACTAGAACTTCTTATGAACTCTTGAGTAATAGTTATTAGCATTTATGTGCATATATTGTTAAAAGGTGGTTGCCATGACAACAGTTTGAAATTGTTGATATTGGGATTATCTAAGTGCTGATTGGTTTTTAATAATATATATATATATATAAATTTGTACATAAAATTATATATTAAGTTACAATGTAAATAAAATACAGGTGTTTCTGGACAAATAAAAGATAATTTTTTTTTTTAGAAGAATGTTAAATGTTTCTAAATAGTTTAACCAAATTGTAAAAAAAAATAAATAATAAATTTAATTATGGAGATAGATAATTATATTGAAGAAATGTAAAAAATTGTGATTTGTATATATCAGTTTGACTTACATCCTTGTATCAAGCATATAAAAAAGTCCATATAATATGTTTTGCATTTCTCCTAAACATAACAGTGTGTGTCCAAAAGTTTGTGATGATGGTATTTTAATGGTAATTATCTGATAAACTATTTCCACAATCAAATATTAATTGTTGAATATTTTTAGAAAAATTCAAACTTTATTTAAACTTTTCAAATACATTCAGCTGTTCTTAACTTAAATATGTATATAACACAATGTTTTGAGGGATATGATTCTCTTTTTTGTTGGCTTGAACCAGAGACAGTAGTAGCATGAGAATTAGGAATAGATTTTGATTGTCAATTATATCACTCAAATACAATTACATGACTTGCTTTATAAAAGCCAGATGTAGTGAGAGACACACACATACCTCCATCTCTTCCAAACACTGAATTTGTCTATAGTTCTATTTTTAAAAACTAATATTATTTTGATAATTTAGTAATATGCATATGGGAAAATTTATAGTGAATGTTTCAAGAATTGAATTGTTTTCTCAGAAATCTATTGCATCCATAGAGTTCAGTCAAAGATATTATCCCTGCTCTGTAAAACCTATGTTAATTTCACTTTCTTTATTCCATCTAAACTTTGTTTTAAAAAAGATAATTTCTGGGATGTATGCAAAAACTTTTAAAATATTTTATGCTAATATTAAGAAGATTTTATTTGTTTTTCTAAAGAGCTTTATGCAACTATGCTAAACATGTTTATCATATTTCAAATATGTACTATTTTAGTATAATTTTATTTTTATATGAAATAAAGACTATTTAAACAAAATTGCAGAACCTGTTAAATGGTAAAAGAATTTAAAAAATGATACATTTTAAGATTATTATATTTATTGCTATGAAATAGTTTGATAATGAAAAGACTTTATTATACACTTTTTCTATTTAAAGAAACTTGTGGGGTTGAGTACCACAATAGAATATTTGTTATTTGAAAAAAATATTTGGATGAAAAATAATACTCAACTTTGACTTTATGCATATTAATCAGCTTTCTGCTAATAAAAGATTTAAATTTATTTAGTATTATTATTTTATATGTTTTATTAAAAAATTAAAATTCATTTATTAATTGCTAATATTTACAAGAAATTAACATCTTTCAATGATGGGTATTACAAATGATAACTTTGTAAAAATGATTTATTTGCATTTGCAATACATTTAAAGAATGAAGTATATATTTTTTAATATATTAACTTCAAATTATTACATATGTTCATTTTAGGAAGTTCATTTCAATTTATTGGTATGCTCAACCTAGTCTGTGGAAAATATTAATTTTAAATTGCTCCTAACCTATCAGGCTCCATTTCCAGAATAATTGCTCTTTCTTATAATCATCAGTAAATGATATAATGTGGTTTTAAAAAATATGTTAAGTTTATTTAGATGATGTACTGTAGGAAGTGTATATGTTTGTTATTCTATTATTCAGTGTGCAGTAATCCATTGTGAATGGCTATATTATATGTGTGTTAGTGACACACAAGTATTTTCTTCCTCATATTTTGTGAATTGGTATGTGTTAATTTAATGTATAATGTTATTTCAATATAGAGGCAAAACTCTCTATACATTAGCACCACTCAGTGCAAACCTGAGTAATTAATGGATGCAGGAATTTGATTACTCTGGTTTGTAGTGAGTGGTACTACTGTATGGAGAGTTTGCATCTGTAAAAACATCTTATGTAAGCATAAAGAATGGTAATCATGTGATGTTATATCAATACCATGAGAAGTCTTCAGGATGTTCAAGAAATCTTTTATTGACTGTACCTAGCATAATGATATGAATATCAAGATGGAGGATTCTCTTTTTCTTTTATTGGTAACAAGAATAAATATTAGTTTTAAATATTCATTTAAATGTCATTTATTTCTACACATTTTTGTATAAATTTATATATGATTCAATATATATTTTATAATAAGTTCTCAGAAGGTTGCTAGAGTAATAACATTTTAAAATGTCTTATATCTGTCACTTTTTGAAGTTATTTTTAAGTCTGTGTAAATGCTGGAAGAATTCAGAAGCTGATGTATATTTTTTATTGTTTAATTACTATGCCATAATTTTATATTTATCTATATTTTGCTATGTTTATTGTTTATTAGTTTTACACATCACTTAGTTATTGTTGTTTTAAGAGATAGTAGTATTAGTCTCTCTATTACAGTTTATTATATCTTGCCAGTAAAATTTATTATTTATTTTTGTAATATCAAGTATGTAATGATTTATTTAGGCAAACCCCTTCTCTTCTGATGATTCAGTCTCATTTTTCCTGACCAGTGACAAAGTCATAGTTCATTATTGCCTCATGTGTAGGTGCTTCCTTGAGTTCATGCCACTATCTTATTTTGATTTCTTACCCCTTAATGGGGATTTTATTAGTGATATATTTTATCTGAAGCCATATGTAGTGTTCTACCATGACTTTATCCTTTCATTTGATACTTTGGAAGTGCTGCAGGATGCCACCCATATCTTCAGTCACACTATTTATCTGAGTGTTTTTGATGTGTAGATCTTGTAGATATGCCTATCTAACATCTCAAGATGTTTTAAATCTGACAAAAAATTTAATGCTAAATTTATAATTGTATATGAGGCTACATAAAATGGTATACCCCTTCTTCATCATTCATCACCAGCAAAAAAATGGTAATATGTTTTACTTAAGGTGTTGAATATTTTCACATAGAAACTTTATATTTGTGAGAACTTACTGAAATTATCAAAGCCATAGAAGGTTGTGTTAGTCATTGGATATCATTGCTATTATTTATAAGTTAAAATACATACTTTTCCTTTATATTATTTTTTATTTTGTTTTGGAAAGTAATAATTTTTGTAGATCATAAATTATAAAACAGCTTGTTATTTGTCTGTTGTTAATAATTATTATTTTTATTATTTATTCATGCCTATTTGCTCTTATCATCATCCATATCTTTCAGAATCTTATAATATCTACTACCCAAGTGTATTTGTCTATTTATGCAAAATAAAGATATGATATGAGAAGTCATTTTATTCAGAATGATATTACTGACGGTGGGATAACATAAAAAATATTGTTTTATTTAATTAAAAATAATAAAACCATTTTATTTAATTGATATAAGACACACTGTAGACAATTTATTTATTCTTGATAAAGTTGGAAGATCACCTTATTTTATCCACCATTAGTTAAGATAATAAGATGGCTTGATTTTATTTTGGTAGAAGATTAAGAGAAAACCTATTGGTGTAACATTTTGGATGGCCATAATATCTGGTCTCCTCAAGATATCATGAATGTTATCCTAGAGTACTATTATTATTTTAAGAGTTTTCTCATGTTTAATTTTAACTCTAAATTTTATCATTGTTAATTACATAAGATATTATCTCAAGGGTGAGATCGTATCTTGCTGCTATTAATATTTAACTAAGGTCACATTCAGGCTAAGTTTTTAAGAAATAAAAGAAGAATAAAATGATTGATTATGAGTTAATTCATCATATAAGAACTTTGAGATTTATTTATTTATAAGATTATCTAAAAAAGAATTGTTACATTTAAAATCAAATCATTTTAAGAAAGAGTTATGTGGCAAAAATAAAAGAGTGCATGTGCTAATGTAATAAAAGAACAGTGTATTAAATCTGATCATTATAGAAAGATAATCATGATAATTGTAAGATTTGGTGGTATATTGAACGTGTGCTAGGGAAAGAAGATATGAAAGTAACCTAACCCTTTCTGTGTTATATGCTTAAAATATTAAGAGCTATTATATTTTTAAGAGTATGAGAATTCTCCTCCTCTTAATTTGTTGTGTTTCTGCATTTGTCTTAATAATGCTTATTTAATAATTAGCTCTTAGCATTGTAATAGCATATGTGGATTTGAGCTAGCCCATGTATATTTTTAAAGATTGTCATAGCCCATGTTTTTTATTATTATTATTATTATTACTATTATTATTACTATTATTATTATTATTATTATTATTATTATTATTATTATTATTATTATTATTATTATTATTATTATTATTATTATTATTATTATTATTATTATTATTATTATTATTATTATTATTATTATTAGCTTTCAAAAAGGCATTTTATTGATTCTATAAAAGGTTACATCAAAAGTGTTTTACATAATTTTTGGTATATACATTAATTTATTCTGTTACATAAAAAAATGAATATCTGAATGATATAGTTCAATTTATGACTTCTTGAGTTGTTTGAACTTTTGTGACTTGAATGAGTCTTAAAAAATCATAATAGTTGATGTACTAGTTGCTTTTTTGATAATCTTTTTGCTGTCTATAACTTGTATGCATATAATTAAAAATCTGAGAAGCTATTGAAAAAGTTTTTCTAAAAGAACAATCCATGCTATAACACAACACTAAGTATCTGACAAAAACTATTATTATTATTATTATTATTATTATTATTATTATTATTATTATTATTATTATTATTATTATTATTATTATTATTATTATTATTATTATTATTATTATTATTATTATTATTATTATTATTATTATTATTATTATTATTATTATTATTATTATTATTATTATTATTATTATTATTATTATTATTATTATTATTATTGTTATTATTATTATTATTATTATTATTATTATTATTATTATTATTATTATTATTATTATTAGTAGTAGTAGTAGTAGTAGTAGTAGTAAGTATTATTTGAATTTATTATTATCATTAAAGTTATATGTGTTTGGTGTATTGAGAGGTATAGCTGAACATCTCTCTCTAATCTTATTTTTCATTGGTTACAATATATATAAGACTATATATAAAGATGGATTTCCACCTTTAGGGTTTAAAGATTGTTGCCTCGACAACATATTTTTATTGTTGATTGTTATTGTTTAAATGTTCACTGATTTTCTATATTTATGTATACAAACACAGATAATTTTTATAAATTGAATATTTTAGAACAAATTGATAGATACATTAAGGGAAATATAATATTGATAATTATACTTTTAAATAATAATTTATATTATGCTGAATTGTTATGATACATTATTTCATATTTATTGTTTAGAAAATGAAATTACTACTACATATTAAAATTTCTTTAACATTTTCTCTTATACACATGGGTGCAGATTTAGAGTGTTCTCATCACCATTTTGAATTCTGAGGTTCAGCCCAAAACACCACTGTCACATCCAAGCAATAAATGACATTGAATAATTCACATGGAAACATTTGGATGTGTCAGTGATGGTTTTTGATATTCCATAGAATTTAAAATGGTGGTTAGCACAGACTAAATACTAAAAACTTGTAACTTTTAAAATACAAATTTTATTACAATAATGACAGCATAAAGTACTGAAGTGTGTGAGGAGGGGAAAGCATATTTTTGATGATATGAAGTATCATCTAAAAAAATGCAGAAGCCTTATCAAACCAAGCTTATAATTCTGAAATGCTAAAAGCTTATAACTTATAAAATATGAATTTTATTACAATACATGCTTATAACCACATATTGAAATAAAGAATATTAATTTTATAATTAATCAAATTTTTTTTAATATAAAGAAAGTGTGATGGTGTACACTTCCTTTGTCACATTTGATTTCCTGATGTGGATATCAGATCTACACTTGATCATGTGCGGTCCTTATGAGCTCTTAAAATTTAATATAAATTTATATTTTCATTTACATAATTTTCTATCTATTAACATCAATGTGACTTTTACAATCAGCAAATGAACATGAAAACATTTTTAAAGAAGCTAAGAAGAAATTTGGCTGCTCAAAAAAATATTTTTCCTTCTAAGATTTTGGATCAAAATTTGTCTTTTATAGATATTTTCAAATCATGTGATCACATGTGAACAATGCTAAATTTTTACCATCTCCAACTTTTTTTTGCAATGACATGTGAGAAGTGACACACACAACAGTACTCACTTTGGTAAAGAAAAAAATCTGATTTGTTTATTTTAATTAATTGTAAAATTAATATTCTTTACTTCAGACAATTATTCTTTCAACTAATGTTAAGATAAAATTCGATTTATTATTAATTGTAGACTTAATATGCTTCAGCATTTGTTTCTATGTTTATTCAACATTTACATTATTTCAACATGTGGTTATAGGTTTATAGTGTAATGAAATTCATATTTTAGAAGTTACAAGCTTTTAGTATTTTAAAAATATGTTTGATTTGATCAATTTTGTGTTTAATGAACATGTGGTTTTTTTAAAATTAATATGTGTCCATATTTTTTTTTCATTTACTTTTTCTGTTTAAGCAATTTAAATTAGTATTTTAGAAATTATAAGCTTTTAGTATTTTGAAATGTATTTTTTCACCCATTTTTTATATTTTGTATATTTTATTCATCTGACTTGATCACACATAATTGTAAGAAATTTGTGCTTTAATTTTTTAATTATTGATGTAAATTGCAATTTTGTGACGAATAGTCATATTGTGTCCATGTGTTGATTATTCGATATCATTTATTACTTGCATGTTTTTGGTCAGTCTTTAGAATTCAAAATGGCCATGAGCACATTCTAAATCAGCACCATAAAATGTTCACACCTTTGAATATAATGGATCTGCAAAATCGGTTACATTTTATTCCAAGTCCCCCCAAATACTTTGTCCATACATGTAATAGGTCACATTTTGTTAGTAAACTTTAATTACAATAGTATATGTATTATTTATTGAACTGCAAGTACAGAGTACCTTTCAATATGCTCATATATGTAACACAGAAACTTTTTATATGTATAATATGCATATGTAAATTAAGATTACGATACAAACAAATTTAAAATATAATAATAATATAGTTAAGAATAATAAGTTGAGTGGACACAATTACATATATTTTACAGAGTGTGTGTTCACTCATTCATTTACTGAAACAACAAAAATAAGGAAAAAGCTTATTGTACTTTTATTTTTTTAAAAAAAAGAATAGCAAAATGTCTGACTTTCAATGCAATTCAGTATGATAAGAGTGATAGTTTATTTTTTTTTCCAATAATTTTTTTTTTGTAAAACTTTAAACATTATTCTTAGAAAACATTTTATTATTCAGAATACTGCATATTAAATTCTAAAAGGATAATGAAGAAAGAATAAAGTGTATGTGCTTTCAACATAAAGTGAAAAAAATGTATTAAAAACATGTTTGCATACAGTACTCCAAAGTGAAAAAATGGCTGCTGGCATATTGTAAAAATTATTTACTTTTTTTTTAAAAACATATGCTCAGAGATGGAAAAATGAATGCTCCCATATAAAATACATTAAACTTATGAATTTTAATGATTTTTGTTTGTTTATAATTTTTATTGGGTAGTGTACAATTGAAGTTGTGTATGAGGTGTGATAATTTAATTCCCAGAATGATTGTGGTAGTGCCACCCATATCAAAATGTATAGAAATCACATAAATATTTAACATTCATGTTTAAGCATGTTTAAGCTAACACATGTGAATTTTAAACTGATGCAGCTTACTGGGTTAGCTATTGAGAAGATAATAAACATTAGTGTGTATGCTCTGATATAAAATGGATCATAGTGTGCTCATTGTTAGAGACTTTTAACTAAAAAATCAATTACCCAACTAGACCATTCTGCCTATTCACCTGATTTAGCTACTTGTGATTAATGATTATTTTCAAAATTAAAAACTGTACTGAAAGGATGAAGATTTTCTATTATAACTGATGTCCAAAAGATTGTGAGACACCTCCTCAACAGTATTCCTGAAAATGAGTTCCAAGTGTGCTTTCAGAAATAGAACACTCTTTTAATCAATGTATAGATGCACAAGGGGACTACTTTAAAAGAAAAAGTAAACACTATTATACACTTCCACATGAATATTTTATGAAGGTGTATTCTGGGAATTAAATGATCATACCTTGTATATTGATATAACATTGTTCATGGTTTTACTATAAATACATCTGGGTCTCATTTTATGAGGTAGATAGGTTCCACAGAAAACATGCATTAAAAAAATTGCACAAAAATAGACTTAACTTACCTTGAAAAATGGGGGATAGGTTTTGTAATTTTCAGAAATCGCATAAAAGCAAAACAACAAGAAAAAATTACTTTAAAATTCGCATTAAAAAAATAAGAAAATGAAGTAGGACTAATAAAAAATTTCAAATATTTGAAAAAAAAAAAGACAAACTTTTTTTACTTTTTTTTATTTAATTGTACATTTTTTCATAAATATTTTAATTATTACCGCTATTTGACAATATGCATTCGTTTGCGAATGTAAGAAATCAAATTTGTCACAAGAGGAAGTACAATTAGAGCCATTTTCAGTCTTGTGCTATGTTAATGGTTTTCTGTCGACAATGTAATTGGTGATTAAACTTTGAGATGATGATTATCCTAATTGTTTATAAAGTTCACGATATTTAGACATATAACTATTTAGCTCTTGTTGGAATTTAAGATGTTTTTTACTTATCAAAAAATAATACATTTGTCTTTTTTTGTTTACTACTAAAATAAATTTTAAATGTTCACATTTTGTTTCTATATTAAAAAAATAAGATCGCAATCAAAACAAAAAGATTATCCATTATCATTAGAAAGATTATTTTCAGTTTACAAAATCAATAAAATCTTCCTTATTTATTTTAAAAATCTAAAAGATTATTTATTTCTGTTATATCTAACAAAATATGTTTTAAAAGTTTAAAATTTTTGAATATTTATTACAATATTTTTATATGTATGTATTGTACCGGTCAAAACAGTATGCTCACTTAACAAGGTTCCAAATCCTAAGCAAAAGTACCTCGAATCCGATCATGCTCGAGATACACAGGTCTGGAACAATCCTGAATTCTAACCTATTTGCCTATTCTTCGAATCTCTGACCCAATGAACAACAATTCTGATGACACAGTAAAATTACTTTAAATCCGTGCCCATAAGCAGAGCGGTAGAGCATAAGATCAGAATGATGATGATGATCGAGGACGGAGTAGCCCAGTTATTACATTATCATAGTTATTTATTAATGCTAAACTCTTAGCTAAAGAAAATAATTCTAAATATTAACTAGAAACTAATAATTCAACACAAACCAGGATTAACACGAAAATATATATATTTAATAAATGCAGAAAACGCATATATATGTTACAAAATTGTTTCACGCTTGGAGTGATTTTATACATTTTGAAAACTTGGGATTTGTTTTATAAAATCCCCATTACATCAATTAAATACCATTTTATAGAATGTGTTATAAGTTGTGCGGGGTTAATATGCCAAAATGTGGATGTACAAAATAATCTACAAGATCGGAACAGATTCGGATTACAGAAAGATACACGATAATTTAACGTTAATCATTTTGACAAATAAATATAAATTTACGGTCTCAATCATTTATTTACAACCTTGAAATCATTATATATGTTTGATAGGCATTGTTTGGACCTAGCGTCCTTTGAATAAGTATACATAAAAAACAAACAATGCGCATTCTTTACGAGAATAAATTATACAAATTGATTTACGTCTCTGGGAATCGATAAAGCTTTTTTTTAAAGGAAAGCAGTTTAAATCAATGGACTAAAAGTATTTTTACGAAATGAAACATTGTTTTTAACACATCATTGCGACTTACTAAAGGTTAGGCGGACGGTGATTAAATTAAAGACAAAAGTAACGGTATTAGCATACATTAAAGGAATCTGACCTTCATGGCGATTGTGGATATTTTATCATTTAAAGGAATACTTGGAAACAAACTTAAAGTGGATATATCCGCGCAGATCGTGGCGGAACGATATCAAAGTAGAGGCTGAGAATGAGACCTCAGATCATTATGTACTGCCATCCGCAGCACATAATCCTCTTAAACTTTATAATTTAACAGAGAGCGTTGTCTCTGGTTAAGAAGGATGGGAGCTTCATGCTTTCGATGTCCCCAATAATAAAACAATCAAAAAAAAAATGGAAAGATAAAATATCAGAAAGAAAATGTATGCCAGCAACCTTACTAGACATGAATATAAATTTTATAATATAATTTTCAAACTTGGAAATTGCCTAAACTCTTGCGCAATAATCTGTTTCCAATTCTGAGTCATTTAACTGATCATAATGAATAATAACGTTACTATTTACAATATTATTAAACTAACAACATTTATATTTACAGAATCGATTCCCAAATACGTATTAACTGGTAGGATTTTCCCTTCAGGCACCAGCAAAAAGGAATGAATTAATTATATGAAAGTTGAAAGTTCACGATCTTTTTTAAAATAGAAAATTAAAGCAAAATTCATCCACAGTAAAAGTTTTTAATTTACTTTAAGACAAAATGAAACCAAATTCGCGAGCAATTGCTATTTAATATAAACAAAACTTTATTGATAAGTTTTTTAAATAAAGCCCACCCTTTTCCAAGTAAAACAATTATTTTCCCCTTGACTCACGAACTTAGCGATTTTTGGCATATTAAAGAAAATAAATCATATTTATACATTAAACAAAATACATAAAATCTTAATGGAATCGCACACATTTATATATATATAATTTAATTAAGCGTGAAAGGTAAGTTAAAATACATGATATTAATAAAAGATTACAGAGAGAGAGTTTAAAAGCAAAATTAGCAGAATATCATAACGGATCTATGAATTAATTTGGCTACAAATTATAAATCACCTGTGAATGTTCGTATCATGGCAGCTCTAAATTACAGGATTTTACTGAATATCTCAGAGGTGGGGGACGGTTGGCAATTCTATGTCATTTCATATGGCCAGTCAGATGGAAGTTTGACGGCTGGTAGACAGTCCTCCGAGAGGAAAGGGGGGACGGCTCCGCTACTCACGCCCCATTTGCTAACTTGTGTTGGCTTCTTAAAAGTAATTCTCAATTGACTAAAAACTGACAGTAAACTCCAAAGTAAAACTCAAAGTCTAAGTGAAGTCTCTTTTGTTCACTGGTTCCTTTTATAACCTTTCCCATACTGCCCAGAATTCAATTTCATACCCCACCCTTATCTCTGTAATCCTTTTAAAAACAACATTTAATTAGTAAAATATTTTCAATAGATAAGGCTTGAAAACCCCCCTTTAGCTGTTTTGAAAGATTTGCAAACTGATAAACGATTTGTTTTTCGATTGTAATTAAGATTTATAAGTTTTAATTATAGACAACGATCTGACTAGTGATAAAGATAATTTCAATATTTCAAGCCTTCCCCATTTTTCTTTGTTGTTACATTGAATATACACAGATATAAAAATAATTACAAATATCTAAGCAAATGTATTTTTATAGCAATAAAACTATTGCTTTAGTCATAATATATATACGCATCATTCAAACTACTGTTTCATTTTTACTAAACAAAATTAATTTTACTCATCTTTAGAATGATTCGACATACAGTGTGTGAGTGAATAGCATATATTTATAGCAGGGTCTGAATTGCGGGCCCCATAGGAGGTTAGTGTAGATGGTTAAGCATGAAGCTCAATGATGATTAGACATTGACTGCTTCAGTATAAATCTATTATTATTCTTTACTCAGTAGTATAAGTAGGTTATTTACATAGAAGCTAAGATTCTAAATACAGCTTTAGGACATATTCACGTTAGCTGCTAATATAATGTTATATTTTTGAAAAAGAAAAAGTATTTCAAGTCAAAATAAGTTATTAATAATTTAAATTTCTTGATATCTAATAAATATTGTGAAATATGAAAGATATTAAGAAGAAACATGAATTGTATAACTTCAAAATCACATTAAAATAATCTGCATAAAATGAGACCCGGGTGTATATGTGTTAATATGCATTAATCAAATTACTAATGTATTTCACAACACAAGTTACTAATTATACAACATTTTAGGTAGTATTATTGTCTATTTTTTTCTGATGGTGCTGACTTGAACAGTGACATAGGAGTCAAACTTACACCTTTAGATTCCTGAATGTCAAATTTTAAGCCAAGGCTATAATCAATTAAGCTATTCTGCCTTAAAATTTGATATTCAAGAATCTAAAAGTATGAGTTCGACTCCTATGTTAATATTGTCATTGATCAGGATAGCAACACTTGAAAAAGAGTGGAGAATACTACTACTTGAAATGTTGTGCAATTACTAACTTGTGTTGTCTACTAATGTATATATATTTTTTTTAGTCATAATTTATCAATATTATTAATTAGATAAATATTTAAAAGAAAATTATCACATAATCTAATATTTATTATTTTGTTAGAACCCCCTTCTCCTTCATCCCCTTTTTTTTGTAGATGATTCTTGGCTTAAAAATAAAATGTCAAATTATTTTCATGGAAAGAGTGAATGGCATAAAATATAATTAATGAGTACCTTTATGTGCCATTTTAATTGCAATTTTATGCTAAATGCTTGTTTTAAAACTTACATTTCAAAAATTTCAAAAATTTACAATTTATGAATGAGTTTAAAATTAGTAAGTTTAAAAATGTTTAAATTTTTACTTTTTATTTGATAAAGATGATTGTATTTTCTCAGCTTAATTGTTTTTATGATATGTTAGTTTTATATTTGATCTATACTATCATATAAAGCAGAAGTTATCGTAAATATTTCATCTTTAATCAAAGGCAATAAAAATAATACTGCATCTAGGGGAATTAAAAGGTAAGAGATAGGACAGTAAAACCAACTTTATAGAAAGCAAGCAAATAAAACTTAATTATAAATAAAGAAAATTAATATATAATAAAAATAATTTCTAGCAAAAAAGATAAGATACAAAAAAGTAATTATTTTAAAAGAAAAATATAAAGGAAATTATAAGAATGAGTATAAATGTTTATAAACAAAATGTTATCCAGATACATCCATGTAAAATTTAATGTAGTACAATATATACTGATGTATTGGCCAAATTATGTTGGTCATCAACTGGGTAATAAATATTATGAAGATAGTTCTAGAGGCATTGTAAACATTGAATGCCTCTTCAACTGTTTTCATAATATTTATTACCTAGTTGATGAGCCATGTGATCTGGCTGATACTTTAACATATGTTTTTACTATAATAAATTATACATAGATGTAATTGAATAACATTTCATTTATATCTGTAGCCCATAAAAGTCTTCATTTTAATACACACACACACACACACACACATATATATATATATAATACATGACTCAAGCTTATATAGCAGCAAATTTCTCTCATTTTGATTATGCCATCTACAGTGAGAAATATATGTAAATAAGTTTTTACCCAGCCTATAGAAAGGCTGCCATTTTGATTCAAATACTATACCTATTCAGATCTGTACTGTAGTTAAAAGCACATGTATTGATTTTTTTCTGAGCATTTCTTCAAAATGTTTTATTCCATATGTCTTCTACAAAATACCATTTTTTTTTGGAATACAAAAATGCACCCAGCCTATGGAAAGGATGTCATTTTTGCAATAGTTTTTTAATTGGTTGCATTAACAATTTTTTTTGCTTTGTGGAATTATTTGCTTTAAATAAAATGTTCATAATCAAATTAAGCATCTTAAAGATAAGGAATGAATTACTTCCTTTGTATAAAATGCTTTGTTTGAAATTACAGTTCATTAATGGTGGAATTACACTGCTGAGTGTTATGGACAAATGTAATATTTTTTTAATTGGTTGTGAATTTGACATGAGAGTTACGGACAAACATACATATTCAGACAACAGACAAAATAGGGATTTTAAATGTGTGAATTATTATGTAATATTTAATTTTATTTACTAGCACACAGCTACTAATGTAGGATTAGTAAAAGTTAGAATTGTGATATAGCAATCGTTAATATATGTATTCATATTGCATTTTGCAAGTGTCATTTCTTCCAATTTTTACATTGAATATTTTCTGTGATAATTAAGGATATATAACCTTAATAACAATCTTTAACTATGATCAAAATGCACATAAAATTTGTAAATCTTTAAAAAAAATATATAAAAAAAAAATTCCATGGAATTTATATATAACTTTGATTTTTCAATAATTAATGCCCAGTGTTTATATTACAACATTGTAATATTTAGATTTCAGCAGAATGAGCTTCATAAGATAACTTAGCCTCTTTTTGTTTCCCAATCCAATCTGCTTGTGGACCCTGCCACTGACTTGATTGCAAAACCGAATGCTTTTATGAAGATATTTTATGCTATTTTATTGTATATTTGCATGATGGGTTTGTAACATCTTGGGCTATTTTGTGCACTTCTTTGCACTATGTTATTGCTCAAAAGTTTTTTCCTGATTTGTTTATATTGTGACTTTTACCTCGTATACCGGATAGAATTAATTCTTCACCAATAGTTTCCAATTCAGTAGCCATTAATGAATTATTGTGAGAATCATGCCATCCCTTATCACATGGTTTGGAAGCCATTGAAAAGAGTTTTTTCACAGTTTACTGTCTTAAAATTTTTTTTAATAAGGTGCTTGAAAATAAGATAAATCCTTATCGTTCTTATTATCATGAACTTTTATCAAATGTTTTTGTAGTCATGAAAGCTTCATAGCATTATTTGGTAAAGCTTTTTGGTAAATCAGGCACCTTGATAATATATTGTTTGCAGATGACTGAATAAGTCCATAATTCAAGTAGCTATATTTTTCTTAGGTTCAGTTATGATACTATCTGTAAAAGCCAATAAACATCATATGATCAACATTTCTTATGCTTATAACTGTTATTAAAACAGGCAGAACTCTCCATACAGTATTGCCACTCAGTGCAAGCCACAATAATTAATATATGCCTCAAGGCTTGTGCATAAAATCCTCATCTAGTGCCATTCAGTGCAAGAAGGCTTGTGCACAAAATGCCCTTCTAATGCAATGGGGATTTTATTCACAAGCCTTCTGTTATCCATTAATTACTCCAGCTTGCACTGAGTGGCAATATTGTATGAAGAGTTTTGCCTGTTTTACTATTTGTAAAAAATATAAAATTTAAATGCATTTATTTATCTTAATAGGTGTTTAAATTTTCAAGAGATATAAAAATTAGTACAATTAAGAAAGTACAATTTCTATCATTGGAATCAAATGTTTTGCTATTATTATACCATATTATTAGAACGACAACTATGATGGTAGCCAAACATACTAAAATACTACTACTACATTGAGTTTTGTTTAGTACTAGATGTATAAATTTGATAAATTGTCAAAAATTAGACTAAATTTTTAAAGAAATAATTAATTTAAAAGAAAACAATACATCAGTATGTACTTAAAATTCAGTTAATAGTTTATATTTGGTTTGTCCTTATTTAAGTAATTTTTATTATCTTATTTAACTAAGTATAAGATTTGAAATACCAGGCACTCTTATATGTGGAGCCTAATTGGAAATATAGAGGATTTGAACTCAGACTTTCAAGCCCCTTCACTATCCACACTTTCTCATACCACTGATACACATGATCTCACACATGAAAGGTAAATAATCACCAATACTTATTTCGTGCTAAACCATCACTCTTCAGTTCTTCCAGACTACCATCTCCCATACACACACATATATATATAATCAGTGCTCAGTTTATATTAAGATAGCAAATCCTTACACTTTAATGGACAGGTTTTAACTCACTCCAACCTCCAACTCTTCAGCCATCCATATCATTGAAAATAAAAGTCTGAATCCAAATCCTCTATATTAACTAGGTATAAATAAATGTTAATGATTTATTAGATTTCATTGGCTTGTTTCCATTAATATTGTAATAAAAAGTATGATAGTTGACTGTATTCCTCTAAAAAAATAAAGGCTAATGCTTTATTGCTCGGAGTTGACAAGAATCGATCATAAAACTTTTCAATGCCGCATCGGACACCCTACTGCCTTATGCCAAACCATACAGAACAGAATTTTTTAAATAGTATTCTCAACTTAAGTTTTTTTATTTTTTATTTTTAAAAAACATAGAAACTTATGGCAGATATGTAAAAAAATATATTGTGACGACCACGTAAAGTCGTCAACACACATGTATATTTATTAATAACATTAGATAAATTCGCCAACAAGAAGTAATAAAGGTGAAATAAATTAGCTATTAAATTTTTAAAGAAAAGGAAGGAAAAGAAAAAATTGAAATTCTAATGTCAAAATTTACTGTGGATTTGTAATAGTAAGAGAAGGGGAGGGGGTGCATAAAGAAATGCGTCTCTTTATTTCTTGTAAGTCAAATGCTAGAAAGTTATTTTTGTTTATTGTGGGAGAGGGGAAGGGGATGCATAAAGAAATGCGTTTCTTCTCTCTCATTAAAAACTATATAATAACAAATTAAAATAAAATGTAAAACACAAATGTGAAAAAAAAAAAGAATTATAAACTTTAAATAAAATGTAATATGTGATATATGAAAAGAAAAACAATATGGCTGTAGGTGTGAAAGTCTGTTGGACAAATTAAATTCCACAGACAAAGAAATGTTAACAACGGAAGATTTTTGCCTGATCTGTTAAATTAATTAGGACTTACATTCCAGCCACTAATTAAATAAAGAAACATAATGATAAGAATTGGTTGGAAATCTAAGTCTTAATTAAAAATTTTAAAAACAATGAACAAAAGAAAGACATTAAAAAAATTACAATTTTTATCTGGCATTGCTAGTAGAGACTTTGAAGAAGCAAAATCTCAAAGAAAATGAAAGAAGTGCGTGGCTAGTGGCATTAAAGAGTCGTGGGTTTGGATTCAAGTCGTCTCATCACTGACTCACAATGTAAGATCTTTGCCTGACCTGCTAGAGGGACTGCCACTTTTATAACTGTCAACTGAAACTCAACCCAAAGAATCAACAAGCAAAACTGGAACGAGAACTAACCCCACAAACTGAGGAAGTTAATCAAGAGTGCTCGGAAGAAATACCCATGGGACAATTACAACAAAGCCTAGGTAAAAGCATGCATGCATTTTAATCTGTTTGCTACTCATAACTAAATACACAATTAATAATTTGATAAAATAGAACTCTATCAACAGGACTTTAAGAACTTTAATATTTTATCTGTTTTCATATGTTATTATAGCCATGTATTTTATAAGTGTGTGTTTTTTTTATTATTATTATTATAATGTATTTTTTATATAAAGTGTGAGTATTATTATTAAACATATTTATCATTAAATTTCGTATCCTTGCTTTATTCTCCTATCACCAAGCTACAACAGGGGGGAAACTGTAATTAGTGATTAAAGAGGCATGCTGATTTGTTTAAGGTATTCATGTGCTGCTTGTTCGTGCGAATTCCCAATTCTAAAAAATAAATAGCAAGCGCTAGACATTCGTTAAATTTCTTTGAAATAGTTTGCTCTGTTCAGCAGCCGAGAGTTCTTGGCCGGGAAAAGTAACGCCATGATAATATGTACGTATTGCCTTGGGGTTCGGTCAAGGGTATAGATATGAAGTTAAATTTGTATCTGTATTAGCTCTCTGCTTGTATTGTAATGGCGGTGGTTAAATAAATAAACAATCCATTACAGTTGGAGGCTAAGCCGGGATATTTCGGTTAGCAAAACTGTTAGTAAACAAATAAGAAATAAATAAGATAATAAAGAATCAAAGTCGGAAAAAGAATTAAAGTATAATAAATAAGTCTAAAAGATAATTGAAAGTATAAATAAAGATTTAAAATCAAACCATCCAAATAACCATTCCCATTATAATTGGGGGCCAGAGTCCGGGATGTATTGTCATGTTTACAAGTTCAGCCCATTTGAATTCGAGTATAACAAAATTAATAGTTTATGCAATAATTAATGAACAAATCAAAAAATAGCTTGGTGGTAGACAAAAGCAAGAAATAAAATAAATATTAGAGGGTAAAAAGAGAGAAAGGGAACGTGATATAATTTGGGAAGTTAGGTTTTAAATTGGAGACAGTTGCAGAGGGGTCTTGAAGGCAGGCATGGGTGAGTGATGATTAGTGAGTGAGACGGGGAGAGTCAAACAAACATACCTAGTGTCAGTGAAATATAAAGTTAGTAAAGTAAGATAACCCTATACGGATAGGGTTAGAATAATAAAGTCGTAGAATAAAATATAAATGTTTAGTGTGTGTCTGTTAAATAAATTGATGCACACGATATCAAAAGCAAAAATGGATGCTCTAGTGGGAAAAATAGAAATTAGCAAAAGAATGGAGACGAAGACTGATAATAAAAATAAAATAGAAAGCTGCATTATAATGGATATGCTTACGAAAATAATGGAAGGCCAGCAACAGTTGATTATGGAAATGAAGGAAAGAAATGAAAGAAATAGGAAGATAGAAGAGTTGGATAAATGACTAAATAAGAATTTTAGCCAAAAGGTTGATGAAGTGAATGAAAAATGTGAACAAACCTCATACCAAATGAAGGCTGCAAATGAAAGGTTGAATCACCAGAAGGAACTACTGGAGAAAATAGAGCAAGTTAAATTAGAGCAAGGGGAGAAAATTGAAGTAATAAAAAATGAAAACGGAAAGGTTATAGAAAACATACAACTAGAGGTAACTCAGTTAGCGAACACATTTGAGGAGATAGAAGTGAGGGTAGAAAGGGGTGAAAATAAAATAGAAAATATAACAGAGATGATAAGAGCTAACAGTAAAGAGCAAGAAAGTGCGAGCAAGTGCTTGCAAATAAATAGTGAAAGTAATAATGTAGAACAGATGCTCATAGGCACAAAAGGAAAGACTGTCGAGCAGGTTGCTGAGTTGTTGAATGCGTTTGACAGCACTAGGCCTAATTACAAGGCGGAGGATCGGGGATTTAAACCCCAGCCTAATGATCCACACATAGGAAGGATGCAGTTCAATCCTCATCGTGATTATTGGGAAGGAAACCAGGCACTTCCTGATAAAGCAGAAAGTGCTAAATTGTCCGAACAGATCGGAAGAGGTTCAAATATAAATGACCCATATAGCAAGCCGACTCTAGTGGACATCAGAACATTGCTCCAGTTCCAAGCAAAGGTGGAAATATGTATGGTAAAAAGCATAAGAAACCTCCAGACAAAAACTAAGCCGAAAGGAAATAAACAGACGGGTAGGTCGGTTCGATGAAACGGATAACGTCATGGGATCATGAAAAATAAAATTGTTTTTTTTTTTAAACGTATGACAGGTGGGGCAAATCGTCTCATGACAAATAATTAAAGTCACTATGATAAACAACAAAAAAAAAAGTAGTGTTCACGGAGTGAAATTAATGATAAACTTAATGAGTGTTTATGTGCAGTCAAGCACAGCAAGACAAATGCAAATAAAAGTAAAAAAAAAAAAAGGAAAGAAATCTATAAATAATTTATTCATATCACAACAAATAAATAGAAGTAAAAATAAAAATAAGAATCATTTAGGCTCATTAAAGAGCCAGTTAATAATTAATAAAATAAATAAATGAATAATAGTGATAATGCATAAATGACAGATATCACTAGTAGGTGTATGAGGTTGCAGATTGAGGCATATATGTGTGTGTGTGTGCATTATGTTTGGGTCATATTTTGAGCTTGATTCAGCCATCTCTTCGCACTTTAGATTCTCATGGCTCTCGGTGGTTAAACTTTTAAATGAAGCACCAGTAAGAATCCTGGACTCATTGTATAATAAGAATTAGTGTCTCAAAATAAATAAATGAAGAAATAAGAATTAGTGCCTCGAATAAAATAAATAAAGAATAAGAATTTGTTGTTTGCGCAAGATGAACAGGCAGTAGAAATATCCTGCTGTTCACATGCTTTAAATCTTTTATGTTTTGATAGAGTTAAGTTATGCTATGGTCTCGTATGCATAGTGATTAAATTGGTTGATTAGCCAAAATCGATCGGAAAGAATTGTGGTTTTACCTAGCTGTCTCTCTGCAATCATCCTCATCATCTTCATCACTCATCATGATAGAGTGGAAAAATCTGTAATAAAAGCAGAAGTAAGGGTTGAAAGCAAAGAATTAAAATAAGCTCTCATCTCAGACTAAGATTCGACCCGATGTTAATTCTCAAAAACGGGCGGAGTGTAATGTGACGACCACGTAAAGTCGTCGACACACATATATATTTATTAATAACATTAGATAAATTCACTAACAAGAAGTAATAAAGGTGAAATAAATTAGCTATTAAATTTTTAAAGAAAAGGAAGGAAAAGAAAAAATTGAAATTCTAAGGTCAAAATTTACTGTGGATTTGTAATAGTAAAAGAAGGGGAAGGGGGTGCATAAAGAAATGCATCTCTTTCTCTCTTGTAAGTCAAATGCTAGAAAGTTATTTTTGTTTATTGTGGGAGAGGGGAAGGGGATGCATAAAGAAATGCATTTCTTCTCTCTCATTAAAAACTATATAATAACAAATTAAAATAAAATGTAAAACACAAATGTGAAAAAAAAAAGAATTGTAAACTTTAAATAAAATGTAATATGTGATATATAAAAAGAAAAACAATATGGCCGTAGGTGTGAAAGTCTGTTGGACAAATTAAATTCCACGGACAAAGAAATGTTAACAATGGAAGATCTTTGCCTGATCTGTTAAATTAATTAGGACTTACATTCCAGCCACTAATTAAATAAAGAAACATAATGATAAGAATTGGTTGGAAATCTAAGTCTTAATTAAAAATTTTAAAAACAATAAACAAAAGAAAGACATTAAGAAAATTACAATTTTTATCTGGCATTGCTAGTAGAGACTTTGAAGAAGCAACAGCTCAAAGAAAATGAAAGAAGTGCGTGGCTAGTGGTGATAAAGGGACGTGGGTTCGGATTCAAGTCGTCTCATCACTGACTCACAATGTAAGATCTTTACCTGACCTGCTAGAGGGACCACCGCTTCTATAACTGTCAACTGAAACTCAACCCAAAGAATCAACTAGCAAAACTGGAATGAGAAATAACCCCACAAACTGAGGAAGTTAATCAAGAGCGCTCGGAAGAAATACCCATGGGACAATTACAACAAAGCCTAGGTAAAAGCATGCATGCATTTTAATCTGTTTACTACTCATAACTAAATACACAATTAATAATTTGATAAAATAGAACTCTATCAACAGGACTTTAAGAACTTTAATATTTTATCTGTTTTCATATGTTATTATAGCCTTGTATTTTATAAGTGTGTGTTTTTTATTATTATTATTATTATTATAATGTATTTTTTATATAAAGTGTGAGTATTATTATTAAACATATTTATCATTAAATTTCGTATCCTTGCTTTATTCTCCTATCACCAAGCTACGACAGGGGGGAAACTGTAATTAGTGATTAAAGGGGCATGCTGATTTGTTTAAGGTATTCATGTGCTGATTGTTTGTGCGAATTCCCAATTCTAAAAAATAAATAGCAAGCGCTGGACATTCGTTAAATTTCTTTGAAATAGTTTGCTCTGTTCAGCAGCCGAGAGTTCTTGGCCGGGAAAAGTAATGCCAAGATAATATGTCCGTATTGCCTTGGGGTTCGGTCAAGGGTATAGATATGAAGTTAAATTTGTATCTGTATTAGCTCTCTGCTTGTATTGTAACGGCGGCGGTTAAATAAATAAACAATCCATTACAGTTGGAGGCTAAGCCGGGATATTTCGGTTAGCAAAACTGTTAGTAAACAAATAAGAAATAAATAAGATAATAAAGAATCAAAGTCGGAAAAAGAATTAAAGTATAATAAATAAGTCTAAAATATAATTGAAAGTATTAAAGATTTAAATCAAATCAAGCAACCATCTAAATAACCATTTTCCGCTATTTTATTGAAACAACAATTATACAATGTGCTTAGCATATCACCCATAACCTGTAACAAATAAAGGTATCAAATGCGAATTTAAATTTGTAAACATTTGTTGTTCTCATGCTATTGTTAATTTCTGGATACAGAATTTATAAACAATTTAAATTAGATTTCAGACATGTTGCCATAGTATCGTATTATAAACAAATTGTTACTTACAAATATTCTCGTTAATGCTTAATGGAATTCCCAGTGATGCATGAAATACTCACCTGTCATAACTTGCTTATTAAAATTGATCACTGATTGGTTATAACTTTATATGGTGTATTTATTTGGAAAATAATCACTGTGACTTTAATTCTATGTTACAGCACAGAAGAAACATGTTTGAAGAGTTTTTCTTTTTTTTTACTTTTCTTTTGTTTATGCTTCTGCCACACGTTTATTTTTATTCAAGCTCTTTATCTTCCTATTGCATCTAAATCTACTAGTATCCTTTTGGATCACCCATATCTCGACAAGAGGTGGTTTGTCTACTTTAGAAGCACTATTGTAGAACATTTCAAGATAGATTAAAGAAAATATAAACTATCGTAAGTGCGTAGGTTTTAAAAATATTTTAAACTTTTAATCTATAAATTTTTTAGATCCCATATATGATTAGTATTTTCTATGCTCATGTAATTGAAAAAAATAAATTCATAGTCGAATATATAGACAATTAATTTACAAAGCTATTTTTTAATCTATCATTTTTTTACATTCTTTTGTTATGTTGTGAAAAAAAAAAGCAGTTATTGCCAAGCGTTGGTGACCTAGTGGTTAGCATAGCTGCCTTCCAAGCAGCTGGCCCGGGTTTGCTTCCCAGTCAACGCATTTGATATATGGGAAAAAAAATAGTCATTAGATATTTGTAATAATTCTCATGCAATTAAACATAAATATTATTCATGGTTTAGTTAGAGTTAACATCTTATATAACAACTTTTCGTATGATTTTATGTCATTTTTAGTACACAATTGGATATTCATTATAAAATCTATTTTAATACTATCATCTCTATACTAATGAATTGCACCTAAAATTAAAAAGCATTGTGTTTTCATTATTCTAGTCTTGGTCTTATTGCTGTAATGGCAAAATGGCTAATTCATTTTGAAATCTGGCAGTTAACATTAAAACATATGTCCATGCCGATGTGACATCTCCAGAAATATCACTACCTAAAAAAATCATATTCAAACTAAACAATTATTACTTGATGGTCTTTATATCTGTATTTCTTTTGACAACTTCTTCAAAATCTGATAATCCCAAGCAAGATACTGAGTTATATAAAGAAAAACAATTTTAATAGAAACAAACAAACAAAATCAAATGGTTAGCAAATCATGAATTATTGCCTGATGTGGAATTCATTCATTTTCCTTTATGACTGAAAAATCGTTGGATACTACAAGGAATGACAAACATGCATCTGTAAGAAGAACCTGAAATAATAATGTCAAAAATATATAAACAAAAACCATAATATGCATTGGAAGATTAATGGTATGACTAATAATGCAGTAAGCCATGTAGATCTCAAATAATAGCTTACCTTTAGGTTTTAACTTGCTTTAAAAGCATACCAAATTAATATTATGATCAGGACTTATCCCACTAAGCAACGTGTTATATCTCATTTTATCTTCAAGTAATAGACTAGTACAGATTCCTTCTCATCTAGATTGGATTGAGCATTCACTACCACGAGCCTATGCATTTACAGATAGATAATGCATAGCCAATGGAGAGAATGGATCAATAGGTGTTGATGTTCAATGGATCTGAATATTTCCATTAAGAATGGGGATGCGGCAATAAATAGACTTTTTAAAGGTAGGGTCAGAGAATTACTGCCACATAGCTGAAAGGTAGACTACAGATTCTCTGGAGAACTATTATCATCATGCTGAAAGACAGAATTCATGTTCTTCATACATGTCTACAGAGAACTACTGTTAAACCTAAACTGCAGTATATCCATTCTCCAGAGAACTGCCGTCAAACTTGACAAACAATATACACGTTCTCCAGACAAAAGCTATTAAAGCTAAAATGATTGATGCAATGAGGCAAGTCCACATTCAGGACTGGAAGCTTCTAGAATCAAATATTGGCATGAGAAAGTTGTCATAGTATAGCTAGAAGTCTCACCATATCTATTCATAAGGCAGGCTGCTGAGATTCAGCTAGTAAGGTAATCCATAAGGGCATATGCTTTCCCTTATTCTGTAGTTCACTCCAGAACTAGGAGCTATATCTCGCCAACAGTAGTAGCAGAGTATAGCTATTGAAAATGCAGCCTAAATACAAGTGTATATTTATTGGTTTTCATTTCAGTAATATATATAATATTAGAAATGTATTTACACACATTTGTGTTTATATATACTTCAAAACTAAATGCAACATAACATTAAACTACTTCTAACAAAAATTCAGATTGGGTCAATTTTCATGTAAAAATTTATCATTATTATTAACATTACAGTTATATGTAAATGAGCAGGATCTTTGTAACTCCAGAAGAAAACAAAATGGCCGAAAGAGAAAGAAAAGAATTGAAATTAATATTGGCGTGCATAAATGTAGTTAAACAAAAATGCATTAGTGCAATATCATTGTCATAGTTGGAATATAAATGACTGATAGCATGAGAAATTCATGACACATTGCATCATACATTAACCTGAGATACTAAAATCAATATAATGAAAAGAAACAAAGAAAATGAGAAAAGATTGGGAGATAGAATAAAAAGAAGAAACAGAAAAGACTATGTCAGAAACACTATTCAGCATGTGATGGTCCAATATTTCATTCTATACAATTCAATAGCAAGGTATGGTAGTGAAAAGAATTTGAACTCTTTAATGCTTTCATTTATATATTTTTCAAAAATCCATTATATAATAAATATATATTATTATCTCAAGGCAAGGATCTGATGATTTCTATTTATATAACTCAGAAAAATCTATACAAGAATTCAGAAATAAATGTATGTACTCAGTCTGAATTAGTTCCATTTCATTTGTTGCTTATTCTTAAAGCTATTAGCTTCACCAAGATCACTATTAGAAAGTAGATTGAAGATAAAATGGTTAAGTCTCTCTCATGGTAAAATTAAGCAATCAAGGTGCATAGTATTAAGGTTAGCACCTTATATGTATTTTTGTGCTGACCATGCACTTAATAAGAATTAATGTTTACAACTTTAAATTGATTCAAAATATTTCTGATTATAAGATCTAATTATTAACTCGCTGTGAATTGAAAGATTTCGTGAATGTTGATTTCTAAATAAGGTAGTGGACTTAATTATTAAATAATTTACTAGCTTCACACTCTCAAATCAAAATGCTTTAGATTTGCCTATATAATTAGAAAGCAGATTGAAGATAAGATGGTTGCTCTTATCTTTATAAAGTCATAATCTTGTGTTAAGATTTGTAGAAGTCCCTCTTGTGGTAAAATTAAGCACTTAAGGTGCATAGTATTAAGGTTAGAGCCTTATATGTATTTATTATATCCTCATAAAGTTGTTTTTATTCATCCTAAATACACACAAAACAACTATCATTCTGTTATGTGTGATTCACTCAAATCCCATGTATATTTATGTTTTCCTACCCACCATTTCCTTACAAATGTATAATCAGAAAACTAATAGCTCTTATTATACTTCTCGAATATTCTGCTAATGTCACACTTTATTTTGCCATTTATCTCTTTCTTATGATTAGAAATGATTATAATTTAAAGGCTAAACACCATATATTGAGATTGCATTGCAGCACTTAACTGTGATTAAAACAGGCAAAACCCTCCATACAGTAGTGCCACCCAGTGCCAAACAGAGTAATCATTGTATGCCAGAAGGCCAGTTCAATGACTTCCTATAGATTATATCACCCTGAGCAGACTCTTTCAATATGCTAATCAGATTGATTATACTGCTATATCTTAAAAATTTCATCCCATCATTCTTGGAACTAAAACATTTATTTGTATTAAGTCCCAAAGTGCATCATTCACAAGCGTTTTTTAATTATTAATGGGTGGTATGATGACAGAATTCTTTCAGATATATATCTTGATGCATTCTTGCCTCAAAACCTCAAAGATAAATTTGCTGTCAAAACACATACTAAATGAGAGATTTGGTAGATTAATATTTGATGATACTAATTATGCTATTGAAGAAGATTAAAGATTGTAAAATAAAAATAAGGGAGGCCAAATGCTGCATTGATAGCTTATATAATTTTATCAGTTGTACAAAAATATCTGATTATATTCCTCTATTACTATTTCAATAGCCCAAGCAGTTTATAAGATTTCATGCCCAACCCATGGATATAGAGCGGCATATTATAGAGAGACCCGTGCCAACATTACAACAAGAACATCTCAACATCATTATTTGTACAGGAGAGCTATAAATAATATTGAAAGCAGATCCATATTCTTCAAGCACCGAGCTATAAATAATACAGAAAACAGATCTATATTCTTCAAGCACCAAAAAACAACAAGCCATGTGTTCAAACCCATTATGGCAAGGGCACTATGCACTGAATGTGATTATATAAAACAAAAGATCAAAGAGGCATGCTTTATTGCAAATGACAACTATGCAATAAACTGTAAAGAATCGTGCTTTGCAATCTCCAGAAAATGGTCTTTATAAAAGAAAATTTTCATAAATTTTGCATAAATCACCACTAAACTTCAATTAAAGTATATGAATATGGAGATTTAAGTTCTCTGAAAGTGCTTAGCCATATAACTCTTTAATAATATTTTAGACAAGTTTCACTATTTTGCGTAAAGCGCAATTTAAATTACTTATTACTATTTCACAGATTTTTAAATAAGTTTTGCTCTTATGAAAAAATATTGTCTCAGCTTTGAGTGAAATCAAGACCATGGGACCTAAAAATATTTTCTTCCATCTTAATAATTAAAAAAAAAAGCTCTGCAAATGATTAATCCCCTTTTATGATTACCACATCATGGTACTAATGGATATGCAATCCACCATAGTTGTTCAGTATTATATACAAATTAAAACAAACTTACTAATATATTTCCACACACAAAAACTTCAAATACAACTTTATTCTGCAAAGAAAAGACAAAACAAAACAGCAACAACAACTGTTTTTTAAATTATAAAATTGGCCTCAAAAATATATGTGATTGTATAATTCTAAAGAAAGGTAATTTATAATGCTTTTTCTAGCCTTACTACCACCTGCAATTTATGTTGAGCTGTTAATTAGAAACCTAAAGTCAAAAATAGGATTTTAAAAATTTTCCTTTTCTTGAAGCCATAATTAATCTCCAGTATCAATGTGGTTATGGATATTTTCATGAACATGGTCTCAGTAAATAATTAGAGATAATCGTTATTGTGTTTAACTAGAGTGGAGATCTAGCTCAGATATAAAATTTAATCCTCAGCAAATAGGTTTAAAGTTTATATCTGAGTTAGAGACAATCCCTAGTTTAATAAATGATTATTGATAATCATTACTGAATTTATCTAGGGTGGGTGGGGCCAAAGTTATGGGTGGAGTAAGTTTGACACTTGTAAATCAAAATGTAACAATTTATTATTGATTAGTACTGTACATATATAATAATAATAATAATAATAATAAAGGTATATATAACAGATGATGACCTGGGCCCATTTATAAATGCTGGTTCAGAACGTAACTTTATTCATATGTTTTCAAAAAAACGTGTGATGCCGTGAAGGTTATTTAATACGTTTATAATAAGAATAGAAAAATACAATTTTCTTGCTCTTTTGTTTTTCTTTGGCATTCTAATTAGCGTATCTAAAACCAACTGTAACATTATTTAAATAAAGTTGTTTTTGTTATATTATAAGCTAAGAACTTTTTTTGCCTTTATCTTTAATGAGTTAGCAAGACAAACACAGTCCTTTTTATTTTTGCTAGTCTGTTATGTTAATAATAGTCTTCGGATGCATCTCTATATCACAACAGCAGATAAAATAAGCCGATTTATTAAACCATATCTATTACCTTTAAATATTTCAATATTTCTAATAATTTAATGGCTTTTAAAATTACTTTGTCCTAAGTTTTTTCATCTTTCATTAGAATTGAACGTACCCATTTTCTTAGAGCCCATCTTAGACCCGTTTTACTACCGAATACTATCGTATGCCAACAATACCTTTTTTAACTATTCGATTATCCAGATTGTTCAATTAGATTAATTAGATTATGATTAAACAGTCTTTCTAATTGACGAATAACAATAAGAAATAAAATAAATCAAAATTAAAATATGGACGTCACTTTCTGTTTTCTAAATCACGCTAATTCTTTGTAAATAATTTACGTTCATCATTTATCTAATATTTTATAATCACACATCAATCATATATTTAATATTTAAGAAAATATTAAAATTTGAATTTCTTTTACATTTAATATTTATCAGAGTAAATTAAAGATAAAAACCATATCTATTGAAACGTTTTTTTTTTTTTTTAAATGCAAATTTATGTAGATATTTATTTACTAATTTATTAATCGCAATTTTTTCTTCTTCACCGAATATTTTTTTAATCATATTCTAGTCAAAATGTTCTAAATTATTAATAGATGTTTCAAGTTTCATTTTATAATTCTTTCTTCCTGCAATTTTTTGTTTGCTTACAAAAATATTTCTTCAATAATTAAATATTTAACAACTTTAAAGTTAAATATTTAAATGCTATAATTGATTTTGCAAATATAATATATATATATGTATAAAAGTAACCGAAACGGAAGTAACTACTTCCCACTTGGTTATACGACGTCAAAAACGACGAAAGACAAAGTGTATATATATACGTTACTCTCTACCTAGGTTCTTGCTAGCAGACGATGTAAGCTGCTAGCTAGCTTGTGGAAGGTTCCTGTGCGTACGCATGGTGAACAGCGCCACCTAGCGGCAGGAAAAAGCGTCGTCTGCTTTCGAGGCCCCTACCCTGTATGTTCTGTGTGCTAACACAGAAACAGCGTCTCTAGCGGCAACATAGCACGTCGGGTTAGAGTACCATATATAATATCAGATGATTGCTTGCACGTACGTTTTCACTCCAACATATTTTCACGTGCACGCATATAAATAATACTAAGCAATGCATATATTATTTCTCTCTATCTAATGGCACTTGGAAGAATAAATAACTGAATATTATACCTAAGAAATAACACTTGATCATCATTGATAATAATTTGCCATTGTTTGACCCTTTTTTGATCACTTTCATCTAGCATTTAAGCGTTAGGAAACAAACTTTAAAGAGCCTTGCTTTGTTAAAATTCAAATCTCATGGAGATGTGATTAACACATTTGCTTAACAAATCTACTTGGGTTCAAATCAGATGGGTGAATCCTGCAATTTTTTGGGATTGTTAATAGGGTTAGGATTTTTAAAAATTTACTATATGAGAGGTACCCCCCCCCCCACACAATTTTGCAATAAAAAAGGTGTATTTTATTTTTAGGTGCTATAAATTGAATCTCCTTCAAAGTATAGTCTCTGGTTAAATGTATTTTCCACTTTTGGAAGTAGTCCAGAAACTCTTGCAAAGAGATTCCTTTCAACACTTCTATTATTTTTTTTCTTTACTGCTTCCAAGTTCACAAACTGTTTTCTTTTGAAGTATTTTTTATTTATTTAGGAAATAAAAAGAAACTGGGTAATGCTGTTTTTAATTAAAAAATTGGTTCACAATCAAGTTTTTGTGTGCTGATGCATTGTCATGGTGAAGCTTGCACTCCCACTTTGCCACAAATTGGACATTTTCATTTTACCACAGCACACAAATGTTTCAGAACTTGTAGGTAAAGCACCTGATCATCACAAATTAATTCCGAATGAATGACGTTGTTTGTATCCGAAAGAAAAAAAATCAGCACCATCTTGATATTGGATTTTATTCACCATGCTTTTTTGGGATGTGGTGAATTTGACCCCCCCTAAGTGAGACCCACTCAACAAAAACCTTTTCCACGCAGCACCACAACTTCTCTCAATGATGACAGTTGGAAGACTGATGCAGGAAGATTCCTGCAAGAGGCATCTGGTGAAGGAAGCATGCATTACAATGCACTTTCTCTTCAGAGAACAATTCCAGTTATTTTTTGGTAACCCGTCATACATAGCCATCCCACTAACCATTCAATAGCAGTAAGTAAATGGGTATTTAGTTGAGGTCACAGGTCAATCTGAGATGTTCAGATGAGTGATGCTTTATGTAATTGCAATGGTAGAGTGGTATATCTGATAGCTAAAGGATTATAGATGATAGCTGGATTCTATCATGTTTGGTGCTTGAATCTCCCAAGTAATCAACTACTCTGTCACTCATTTAGAGAATAATGATACTGAAATAAAAAAAATATATTTCTAATTTGATATGGATCATTAAGAAGGGTCTTATCCTTATAGATGCTGAGTTCATTATTATCTTTAGATACTTTTTCAAATACCTCAACTTTAAGCTAAACATTCAAATAAATTTTAATTCATCTGATTAGATTAAACCTGTTATTTATTCTGACATAACACTTTTATTAAAAGTTTTTATTGTTCTAATGTATTACTATTTATTTTTAACTTAGGATTAGTATTGTATTCTAAGTTTTGAATTTTTGTTACAGGCATAATAAAATAGAAAGAATCTGGACTCCCACATTTACCATCAGTTTCTGAACCACTCCTAATTTTAAACTAATTAATAACACTAATGATAAAACACCACCAGAGAATATACCACAGATCATAATAAAATTAAAGTCAGCATTGCTGTCTGCACAGCTATATACTATGGGGAATCGAGAGCAAACATCGCCTCAAAAGTGACTCAACACAAATATCTATATAAGAGTGCAAAAAATAATATAGAATATAAATCCATCTTCTGGAAACATGAATAACAATTCAGTCACATTGTCAATCTAGTCTGTATGGAATGAGAGGACAAGAAATGTTAAGAAAGTATGGTTTATTGTCAAACACAATCATGTCATCAATAAAAAAGAAAATTGTATACAACTTTCAAACAAATAAAAAAATTAAAATCTAATTTAAATAATTATCATAATTATTCCTCAATAAATAATGCAAAGCACCTAGCCAATCAGTTAGAGATAAGATTCTGCATGCTCAGTTGTATTCTAAAAACTAAATAATAAAATATTTCCATTTGCAGATGTTAAAAATGTTTTGCTAATTTATTAAAAGCATATTTTGTATATTTTAATACATAATTAGAAATTAAAATTAGTGTTACTAAAAATAATAGTGAATATACTATTCCAAATTGTAAAGTTTTTAGTCAAATAGATTATGTATTACATCTAAAAAATTTGAATTGCCATATTTTACAGAATGTATATATTTCTAGACTACAAACAGACCTTTCATCAGCTGCTTATAAGCAATAGTCAATTACCCATGTCAATATGGCAATTTTTTCCTTTACTAATACCTAAACAAAAACATTAGAGATGATAAGAGAACTGTCTTATATATTGCATCTTACTTCAATACTGGCAAATAACATACTAAACTAGAAATCCATGCAGAAATTACTGAAAATCTTGAGTAAGATTTATGTAAACTAATATAAGTCTGTCAATAAAAATGTAAAAAATGAGCCAATACCTTAATTGAGAAAATATATGAGCATCCAATTTATTAATATGCTACTATGCTGAATGTGAATTCTATATTAACATAATTTCAGGATAATTATAAACTATTTTGAATTCATTAGAAACAATCAGAGGAAAATGTCATACCCCTATTTAACAATCCCTACATATTAAATAATCACACAATCACCATCTCTTATGCTATCACATAACAGTTATTAAACAGGCAAGACTCTCCATACAGTAGTGCCACCCTGTGCCAACCAGAGTAATCAATGGATGCCAGAAGGCTTGTACATAAAATCCCCATCCATAGTTTCTGGCTTGTGGCCTTCATCAGTGAAGTGCCTTGGATCTGAGAGCACTGCACCTAGATCTTAGGATCTAATGTAACCCTCCAGCAGCCACCTTTTATCTCTACTTAACTACAAAACTATGAAAATGAAATTGAAAACACAATAAGGTTTTCAATCTAAGCTCTTTAGCTTATATAGTCATATGGGTCTAAACTCAGTTCCACATCCATACATTTTGGTGTCTTTGGCTCTCTAACAACCATAGCCACCACTATCCTATTAGGAAGGATTGGTGCTAAACCACTAAACATCACATGATCACCATCTCTTATGCTAGCACATAACTGTTATTAAACAGGAAAAACTCTCCATAGAGTAGTGCCATCCTGTGACAACCAAAGTAATCAATGGATGCCATAGGGCTTATGCATAAAATTCCTATCCAGTGCCTACTCATCCAATATCCCCAGACTAGTTTCTGGCTTGTGGCCTTTGTCAGTCAGGAGCCTTGGATCTGAGACCACTCATCTAAATCTTAGGATCTAATGCAACTCTCCAGCAGCCACCTTTTATCTCTACTTAACAGTGACAAGCCTTGGATCTGAGAGCACTGCACTTAGATCTTAGGATCTAATGCAACCATCCAGCAGCCACTTTTATCTCTACTTAACTACAAAACTATGAGAAATTGAAAATACAATAATATTTTCAATCTAAGTTCCTTAGCTTATATAATCATATGGGTCTAAACTCAGTTGCACCCATACATTTTTCTGGAGGGTTGCATTAGATCCTAAGATCTAGGTGCAGTGCTCTCAAATCCAAGGCTCCTCACTGACAAAGGCCATGAACCAGAAACTAGTCTGGGGATATTGGATGAGTATGCCCTGAATGGGGATTTTATGTACAAGCCTTCTGGCATCCATTGATTACTCTGATCAGCACAAGATGGCACTACTGTATGGAAAGTTTAGCCTGTTTAATAACAGTTATGTGCTAGCATAAGAGATGGTGATCATGTGATGTTTAGTGGTTTAACAACAATTCTGCCTAATAGAATAGTGGTGGCTATGCTTGTTAGAGAGCCAAAGACACCAAAATATGTGGGTGCTGAATTGAGTTCAGACCCGTATGACTATATAAGCTAATGAGCTTAGATTGAAAATATTATTGTTTTATTATATAAGCTAATGAGCTTAGATTGAAAATATTATTGTGTTTTCAATTTCATTCTCATAGTTTTGTAGTTAAGTAGAGATAAAAGGTGGCTGGTGGAGGGTTGCATTAGATCCTAAGATCTAAGTGCAGTGCTCTCAGATCCAAGGCTTCTTATTGACAAAGGCCACAAGCTAGAAATTAGTCTGAGGATATTGGATGATTAAGCACTGGATGGGGATTTTAGGCACAAGCCTTCTGGAATCCATTGATTACTCTGGTTGGCACAGGGTGGTACTACTGTATGGAGAGTTTTGCCTGTTTAAATATTAAATAAATTGACAATTAATAGATGTAAGAATTAATTGTGATCTCAACTGTAGATGAAGTTCATGCAGAAATTACTGAAAATCCCAGCAAGATATATGTAAAGTAATACAATTCCATCAATAAACTAAAAAGTTAACTTACCTCTATTTTAGTTTGGATTGTATTTAAGCATTTAATTTATTGATGTATTACAGTGCAAAGTGTAAATTTTATATATTAATGTAATTTTGGAATAGCTTACAGTTGTCCTGAAATTATGCTAACATATAGAATTCATACTCTGTGTTGTAATATGTCAGTAAATTGAATATATGATTGATGCTAAAGTACAGGTAGGTTCATTTCTATATTTTTATGTTATTGATGGAGTTGTTTTAGTTTTTATATAGCTCACTGGGTGTTTTCAGTTACTTCTGTATAAATTTAATATATATTTGAGCTATCACAATTAATATTTACACAAATTAGCTATTGATTTATTTACTATTCAAAGGCTGTTAGGTATGAGGCACAACCTTTCATTCAGATTGTTTATAAGGATTGCATAATATATGCTATTATAAAGGATGCATGCTATGCATTGTAACATAGCAATAAAGTGAATGTGCTAAAATACAGATAGGCTCATTCTATACCTTATTGTTTGTTGACATAGCTGTATTAGTTTACACATAGCTCAATGAGTTTTTCAATAACTTCTGAATAAATTTCATTAACATTTAAGCTATGACAGTATTCAAACTATGAATTATAAGAATTATAAGAATACCTTGAAGTTTTTGGACAATTTCAATATTTGTCTTCTGTTATAGAAGTTTATAAGTCAAAGAGATAACTATATTTGTCTGAGAGATCATTAATCACTCATAGGCAGGTAATTAAAGGTGTTTGTAGCTTTGAAACATATCTTGGAAAGTGACAAGTTATGTTGTAATTCATATGTTTTGTGTAACATGTGGTCTGACTTGCTAGAAGCATTAAATATTATACACACACATACAATAGATTGAACTGCCATTATATAATATAAAAATGCTGTAAGAAAGTATATATTTTAATAGTTAGTTTATAAACCTAATATACTATATTCATACAGTTAGCATCACACACAAAAAAAAATCACAAAACTCTCCATACAGTAGTGCCACTCTATGCCAACCAGAGTAATCAATGGATGCCAGAAGGCTTGTGCATAAAATTCCCATCTAATTTATATAGTCATATGGGTCTGAACATAGTTCAGCACCCATACATTTGGTGTCTTTGGCTCTTTAATAACCATAAGCTATTGAGCTTAGATTGAAAATATTATTGCATATTCAAATTTCATTCTCATAGTTTTGTAGTTAAGTAGAGATAAAATGTGGCTGCTAGAGAGTTGCACTAGATACTAAGATCTAGGTGCAGTCCTCTCAGATCCAAGACTCCTCACTGATGAAAGCCAAAAGCCAGAAACTATTCTGGAGATATTGGATGAGTAGGCACTAGATGGGGATTTTATGCATAAGGCTTCTGGCATCTACTGATTACTCTGGTTGGCACAGGGTGGCACTACTGTATTGAGAGTTTTGCCTATTTAATAACAGTTATGTGCTAGCATTAGAGATGGTGATCATGTGATGTTTAGTGGTTTAATAAAAAATCACTTTAAATAAAATTTGGAAATTCATTTTTTACTTACTTGAATGCAATTGGTTTTCTGATTCATCATGTGTTTCTTTGATCTTTCTTTTTCTATCATTTTTTTCCACAAACTACTTCAACAATACCATGGCTAAACCCATGTACATGGTTTCCTTCATAGTTATAAAATAATGAGGAATATGTAAAGGTTAGTTTTTGTTTTCCTATATATAAACAAATATATCATTACCATTCTTTATGCTTACCTTAGTTTTCATGTAGTATAATTTGGGCAGTAATGATTGGTTGCTCACCACAACATTGTACTAGTTTATCATAATAACTCTGTCTTTTGTTGTTCAAATTCATGGGTGTCATAAAGCCCACATTGAATTTCTTTGTATATGCTATTTCAGTTTTATTACAAATACACAGATATGACGTGAAAAGACATTATAACCCTTCTAATTAAATTGCCTTTTTAAGTAAATGTTTTGTTTATTGTATATTTTCAAACTGATGTAATGTTAAAATGGTTACTCTTATATGAGATACCAGTCAACACAGTAGCTTGTAAGAAGAACTAGCAGACAGAAGAATTTATATATTAAATCATTATAAAAACAGTGTGTACCTACAATATTGGGCTGATGTTTTTGCTTGTGTGCCACAGACATATGTTTGACGAATAGAATAAAAGACCAGGATTAAATAAAATTAAAGAGTCTGAGAAAGATGATGAAATTAATTATTTAGATTTAAAAATAAAGTGGAATTACAATTGAATTATAAAATGTAATTTAAACCATTTAATACTAAAGGTTGTGTTAATATGATGATAGTCACATACATATGTGGGCTTGAGAGCATCTTTAGATCAAAATACTTTATGCCGGTTTAAGTCTGCTAAAATGAAAGGGAAGTTATATTTCTGATATGGTGATGACTGGTTTCAGTAAGAATGAAAATGAAATAAGAAATTAATATCATTATCATAAGTACTGAATGTAAAATTGGAGTGATGTGGGCAAAACAATTCAATGTAACCTTTAGGACAGGGATCCCCAACCCTATGCCCGCAGACCATTTAACGTGTGCCCACTGCTATCCGATTACGATAAAAATTATTTATCTGATACAAATAAATTTAATTTTTAAAATTTCTTATAAATTGTTGTTTTATATTGTAATCAAATATAGGGCATGCTGTACTTTCACAGCGTAAAAAAATATAAACGTTAATTATATGTTAAAATTTTATTTTTGAAATAAATATTTTTTTGTACATTATGTGTATTATTAACAATATCCAACTATAAATTTACAGCGAAAAAATAAATGGTGCCTGCCACCTGTCCGGTATTATAAAATGTGCTCTTAAGTGCAAAAAGGTTGGGGACCCTTGCTTTAGGACATTATGAATTTGAACAGATTAATCAATAATACAAAAAATAAATTAGATAAGGTGAGCTGATTTAATGCCATATATATCATGGAGTATATAAAATTTGATGGCCCATATGTATATGATGGATAAATTATGCTCAATATAAGAATAGTCTAGTATTCACTTGTTGAAAATTGTGGTAAATATAAGAATGACCAAGTATTCAGTTATGTACAAAAAAACATGAAAAAGAACAGAATTTGATCCAGATATTGTTGAAATAGTTTTTTTTAGGGAAAGCTTGTTTTTCCTCCAAAATGCACACATGATGAATCAGTGAGCCAATAGAGGGTTTTTTAAATGTTATTCAATAATGAAATTTTGTGGTGCTGATTACCAAAAATATGACCTTCTTGCATCCATTGATTACTAAGGCTTGCACTTGGTGGCACTACTGTATGGAGAGTTTGCTACTGTTATTAACAGTCTTGTGAGCATATGAAATGGTGATCATGTGATATTTTGTTTTTATGATATGCTATTTGATTTTTGCGTAGTGCAAACTAAAGTTATAAAAATTGTGTCTTAAACCAATTCTCCAGAAATCCAATATGGTTATCACGATAGACGAATGATCAAATGAATATACTATATCTACAAATAAATTTGCAAACTGATGTTTTAAATTAACTTAATGATTAAAAAAGAGGCTAACTTAATTAAATAGCTATGAGTGATTTTATAAAGTACAAATGGATGATAGTAGTCATCATCATCATCATCATCATCATTTTCAATTATTATAAATTCATTGCAGGAGGATAATCTCCACTTTTAATCTAGTTTCTCAAATTGTCTTTCTTCTTCACATTTCATCAGAATTTTATTTCATTTTATTTATAATTTCATGTACGTTTACTCATCCATTATCATTTTGGTAGTAATATATCTAGCTTCTCCATTTAAGTCTATTAATTTTTCTAGTGATATGATGCCTATTAAATGCTCTTTCAATTACTTATTTCATGTTTTGTCTCCAAGGTAACTATAGTTGTTAGTTTCTTATTCATGATTATGAATTTTTATTTTCTGAGAAAATTCCATTGATCATTTCTTTAATATTTTTAGTATTGAGTCTTATTTTTTCTATTTTCTAATTACTATTGTAACAATTCCTGAAGATCTGAAGTTAATAAAACTCTCTGAACAGTAGTGCAACTCATTGCAAGCCAGAGTAATCAATGGATGCCAGAAGGCTTGTGCATAAAATCCCTGTCTAGTGCCTACTCATACAATATCCCCAGACTAGTTTCTAGCTTATAGCTTTTGTCAGTGAGGAGCCTTGGATTTGAGAGCACTGCACCTACTCATCCAATATCCCCAGACTAGTGTATAACTTGTGGCTTTCATCAGTGAGGAGTCTTGGATCTGAGAGCACTAAACCAGGTGCAGTGCTCTCAAATGCAGTGCTTTCAGATCCAAGGCTCCTCACTGACAAAAGCCATAGGCTAGAAACTAGGTGCAGGGCTCTCAAGTCCAAGGCTCCTCACTGACAAAATCCACAAGCTAGAAACTAGGTGCAGTGCTCTCAGATCCAAAGCTCATCACTGATGAAAGCCACAAGCTATCCTTTGATTACTATCACTAAGTCTAGGTATTATAACCACTAGAAATGTACTAGGGGTATTCCTATGAATGTGAATTACCCAATCATGAAACAATGTGTAACGGCAAATCAGAAATGGTAATGCTTCCCTACCCATAATGTGTTTTCTCAATGCCTGAAGTTAATTATCAAGTCTATCTACAAAGTAGTAAATTACCAACACCAAGATGGTAAAATTTAACATGTAAGAAGACAATACTGATTAGCCAAAATCTAAGAATTTCTTCTTTAAGTAGGATTGAAGACAAGCATGGTATGGTCATATATAGTATTACAGTCTATGATATTAGATCTATGATGAATTATAAGATTACTGTTATCAAAGAAAGCAAAGAAAAAATTTGAATAGCTGATTTGTTTTCACCACCATCAAACTTATATAGAGAAATGGTATCAGTAGATTCAAGGGTTCACATGAGACTGGGATATGGTTCAAGATATTTTTTCTCTCTTCTAGAACTGTGTAAAAAACAATAAATCCACGTTTTTGTCAGATAATGAGGAGTATCTTTTCTGGTAATTTCTTCATCTATAATCAAAATCTTTTCGTAAATTATGACCAGTAATTATCTAATACCTTCAGATTAAGTGACTCAAGTACCACCAGTAATTATCAGGCCTTAAAAGAAAGTTTTTAGAATTGATTTTTATTTTTCCACAGTTCAAACCAGTCTTTAAAATACATATTTGATAAATCCTTAATCTGTCATATATAACATCAGTAATAGCAATATTCATTTTCATTGCTCTTAACACATTTCTTATTAGCAGCTTTTTAGTTATTAGTATATATTTATTCATAATGACATTCAAACTTAGTTGTAGGTCCAAATCCATGGTCTGGTGTCAAATCTGGGCTCTTCAATCATCAGTTTTTTTTTGAAGATTTTCATATGTTGTCAAGTGATCTGGATTATTGCTCTAGAATTTCTTTTATTTATATTCATTCTACCCCCTGTTACTATAATAACTTGGGTCCTCTCCAAGCTTCTTATGAATCTTCCTCTTTTACATTTGATCTTTGGTTGTTCTCTTTATTTTATTTGTTAACCTTGATATTACTTCCTTATAGATTTTCTCTGACCTTAAATGGAGATTACTTTCATTAGTTAAACACTTCTTCTCAGATCTTTCAGATAGCAGGGCACAACTTACTCTATTTCAGTCATCTGATTAATGATTGGTTGGACTATGCTGATAAGTATTTGCTCTACCCTATTAGGAAGATAGTGTTACATTATTCTGAACAATCTGTTTTTTCCAATAGAGAATATGCTGTCACTGTAAACACTTTAACCATCTTGCTACTAAATAATATACCGCAGCTTCCAGATTCTGCACTTTTCCAAAGATAAATTGACACATTTCTCATCTTAATACTCTTTAAAAGCAGCTCAGTATATCTTTGAAAACTGCAATGTTTATTAAATAGTGAACCCTACTATGCTTGGGATGCTTTATATAAATAATTAGAAAAAAAGTGTCACTTTAGATTATTCTGGAGTTTTGTTGAAGTCTCTTCTGATTTATCTTTAAATGTTATTTTTAAAAATGGTAGACTATTCCAGTTGTGTGGTTATAATTACATGAACTTTTTTTATTCACTTCTTCTTTTACTATGAACTTATTTTCTTTTTATATATTCACTCATCTAGTGTGATGGATCCATATCTTTATGTCTGGCATCTAGATTTCTAATTCAGTCTAGCACCACTATTTCTATGTGAAAAGACATTCATTAATGGATGCCAGCACAAGATGGCACTACTATATGGAGAGTTTTGCTGTATTTTGAATTGTTTAATAACAATTATTGTGCTAGTATGAGATAGTGATCATGTGATGTTGAGTGGTTCATCACTATTTCTATGTGAAAAGACATTCATTATTCAAAGTTAGATACCAATTTATGATCTTCAACTTTACATAAGCCATAAAATGCAATTAAAAATTCACACAACATTTAATTACACACACACCAACTTTATTAATTATTTGCATTCTTGCATCTGCTTAACTGATCAGTTGGCCCATTGTTCTTAAAACATTGGTGCATGAATATCAATTGACCTACTGAGCAAATTTTGATTATCAATCAAGAAATATATCATCATTAACACCAGTAACCATTTACAAATGAGTATAGCCATTCTAATTCTAAAAATAAAAAGATAAAAAACAAAAACAATAATATATAAATATAACATACTAAAGATAAATTTTATTACGATTACTTTAATCAATCTGTGATCCAAAAACATGTCCACATACACAATGCTAGTCTATTATTCTGCTTTTTTGATATTCTTTGCCATATTGTCTAGTAATTTCTGGCAACAACTTTTTTTTTTTTAAATATTTCAACATTATATTCAATTGTAGCTTTCCAATGTATTCAATTTTCTGTCATTCTTTCCAATGAAAACAGTATTATTCGTCTCTAGAATATCTTCGAGATAATCTCTATAATGCAAATGGGGTCTACATCTTCTACGAAAACCATGCTAGTTAAAATGACATAAAGTTTATCAGTTCCAGGAGAGTAAACAGTCACGTACATGATAACATATTTCCGCCAATTTTAACACTAAATATAACACGTATATACGCTATTTATTAATTAAAATAACGTTAACTGAACTCTAATTACGAAGTTAAAATTTCGCAACCCCCCCCCCCCCCATAAAGATTTATTTAGACGGTATATTGGCAAATAACTGTTTCGTAGCGCGACTTCTTTATTCTTGTTCGTTTCTTTTAGAATAGTATAAGCTCAATAAATAATTGATTATTACCGTTAATGTGAACTTTTTTTCCGTGTATGAAAATTATATTACGTAATTAAAAAAAACAGTAATTATTTTCGTTTTAATATTTATCAAAGCGGTATAGGGTTATTTAAGAAATACAAGTTCGTTGATCAAAATGAATACTCTTGTATTAATATTTATTTTTATCCAAAGAAGACGAACGAAATCATAGGAGCAAGGCAAGAGGAAAAACTTTATTGCTAAAAATACTTTCACAGGTTAAAAGTACGAAGGAAAAGAAGTTAAATTTTATACGGGATCGAAGAAAGTGACTTTCAGGACAACCAATAAGGTTTTGTAAAACGCATTCTTCCCACAATTCTGTTTTTTTTTCTTTCCTGCTCACAGAAAACAACCAAACTGAAGCGTGCCTTTGTAATACTTTTATATTCTGTGTATATAAAATTAAATTTGCCTAAATCACAAAAAAAAAAATAAGACATATCGATAAAATTATAACTGTAAGCTAAAATTATTAGTAATTCTATGTTTCGTGAGGGGTAAAAAAGAAATAATTAAAATTAATTTTGGATATTGCTGAATCTAATAAAACAAACACTTAAATGCATCAGATTATAATCACAAACCCTGGATGTGGTTTACGCAGAGGATAAAAGATAAATTCTCACATTTTTCCGGAAATGAAACTCTTTATGTCTTCACTGGTGATGTTTTTAACGTGGGCTTTATCCCGTGGGTCGGAAATTCCTATTGACGCACATCGTAAAGCAGGATTCATTGATAACTTTATTCAAGAAATTATCAAATGTAGGCGCGTGCCTGGTCTAGCGTTGAGCATAGTTCAAAACAAAGGAAAGCATCCCGTAGTTTTCACCCGGGGTTACGGAGTAACTAATTTAATAACAAAAAAACCTGTCACCCCTAAAACTCATTTTTGCGTTGGATCTTTAACAAAAGCGTTCACTGCTACTCTTTTAACGGAAATTTTAATTAATAGTGAAAGGTAAGCAAATAAAAATATCTTGTAAGCAATTATTAACTCAAACTTATATTTTTATCTATTTAAAATTAATTTTTTTTATTATTATCTCTAATTGAATGATACCCATAGTGATTCAGTGCTTATGTGAATAAAGATGCCCGTACGTATTGAAAGTTGTTATAACTTTTTATATCTTAATAAAATCTACGTAAATAATTAAAAATTGCGATTAAATGTCAAAATATTTATATCTAATTAATAATTTTTTTTCTTTACACATATAATTTTATTTAAATGTAAGTTTTTTCTATGTATTTTTTATTGAAAAAACAAACAAACAAACCAACCCAAATACCTGTTAATATTGATATGTTAATGATCAGCTAGAAATATTGAACGCATTCTCATCCACACACGCTCTGAAAAGTTCTTTTTGGGGGGGGGGGGGAAGGGCACTGTAATCGTACACTTCGAAGCAACCCACAAATGTTTCACGTCAATCTCACAGATTATATATATATATTAAGCTATAATAATATTATGTTGTTATTTATTAGTTTTTATTAGATTATTAAAAGAAGATTTATTACATATAATATTTTATTTCCATTATTGAATAATTGTTTATTAGTTTAATGATTTTCCTGCAATGTTGACAAAAATAAGTTTATAATTTACTTAATATACCGGATCCACCGGAACATTAGTAGATTTACTAAGCAAAAGATGTTTAATAGATACATTATGCATCATTCCTAATAGGTGGCTACAAAAGCTTCATTAGTACATTATTATCAATCAGAAGATAATCAATATATAAATGTTCCAACCTGCTTAAAATGTGTAAAACATGATGTTTTTTGTCTGTTAAAATTATGTAAAACACACTATTTTTCATAAATAAAATTATTTTGAGATTAAATAGCAAAAGCTTAATTAAAGAACAGGATTCTTCTCTTGATTCTTTGTTTAACTTAATATTTTTCAACGAAAGCATTAAGGAAAGTGTTTTACGCCTTTTAAGTACTCATACGTTCATAAGGTCATTTAAGTATTCATGCGCAGGTTGAGCATAGGCTGAGACCTATTTTTTAAAACTGGACCACTTCTCTAAGATGCTCAGAATTTATGCATTTTTTTATTGTTTACTAGTGATCATTATGTATATATTAATAATTAGAAGAGCCCCATGATGTAGTTGTTACTAAGTTTCAATTGTAGAGTGATTCTTGAATACATTATCAAGTAGTGGAAATTTCCAAAATAAGTTTAGAATTTTTCTGTTATACAATCTAATTAACCATTCAGTATTGGTTGGTAAATAAATATCTAGCGAATCTCACAATTTTTTTTATTTTATTTTAAGTAATAAACTTTATTAAACAAACATTTAAATATGTACAGGAAATATCTACAAATTAGTTTTGATTTACTTTATCTTTTACACCAAATTTACCAATCCTGTTCCCAATGCACCACAATGCAAATTTATAAGACTCTCATTGTTGAAATGTTAATATCGTTTTCTTATTAAATCCTAGAGTTAGGCTATACAAATTGTACTCCTAGTTTAAAACATGGAACCTTTATTCTATCTTGAGAGATCCCTTATTTTACCACTCTACATACTTTTACTGCTTTATTTCTTTTTGTTGTGTACTTTTACTCCCACATTTCACAAGTGGTCATAGCAGTCCCTTCCCATACTATTTCCATAACCTTCTTAAGCCAGTATTTCAAACACCTAGCAAAATAGTTGTCCCTAACAATGTGATTTAGTCAGATAAGATAAGTATTGATACATTGATTATAAAGGGGGGAAAATGATTGTAATGTGATCTTTACCACTGTTGAAAAAGGTGCAAATTACTTATGGATTCTGAGCATATGACTTGCTTTTGCTTTTAGAATAATTCAACAAAGGCTTTTAGAATGGTGCAATCAAGACTTAATGACAGGAGTAAGCACCAGATTCTGGAGATTTAGGGATCCACAGTTATTCAAGTCTCAGACAAATACATTTAAAATTTAAGTAACAATTATCTAACTCTCTCCATATATATAGAGCTTGAATTCTGACTGAATAAAACAAAAATTTTGTGAGGTGATATTTAAGTTTAAAATATACAACCTAGCTAGCCATTTAAAATTGATTAGTAATTAAAAATATATCTATTCTCAGTTTGCAGATAAAACAAGGATAGAAAAAGATATTAAACATTATCAGCATTCAATTTAGTGTGCAAGACAAATAATATTCTTTCTTTATTATTAGAGAAGCCTTATAATGTAGTGGGATTTTAAAAGGTTGTTTTATCTTCACCTACCATATGTATATAAATCATTATATATATAATAAAAAACAGAAATAAGAATTTATCCATGGAAACAGAGATAACCTTTGCCTATAATGTTGCCAGAAAACTATCAATTACTACTAACTGACAATCTCCTTGAAGCTAAACAAGTTTCTACTAATAACTCTTGGTTTTTTTTTTTGCAGGAATAAAAGACCTTTACTCCAACAAAAAACATATCAAGAAAGAGTTATTATAGGTCAATGAAGAAACTTGTCTAACCTCAAGGAAATTGCCCATTAGTAATCTTGGCAACATCAAAGACAAAGGTTATCTCTGTTTACATGGATAAAATCTCCATATTTCTGTTCTTTATTAGAATAACAATCCATGGAAAATAGTTAATTCAACATATTTATATACTCAAATGCACACACACACACATATATATATTGTAATGTTTACAATGTGTATAGAGGACATAGACATTTAAAAAAGGATATAATATTTTAATATCACATCATAATGATTTTGACTAATTATTTATGCACCTCTTATAAATAATGGAAAGATTTGAGCAAAAAAATTGCAGATCACTAATTTAGAAGCAAATATAAATAATAAGCTTATCGTCAACAACAAATAATCATCAAAAGTTATTCTTTATAACTTAAGATTACATATTAAAAATGCCAGTCATGAAATTTTATAAGAGAGCAAGCATTAATGTTTATTACTGCATGTACTATAATATTAAAACTATAATGAAGTACATTTTCAATGTTGGTATTGTTATATTAACGTTGGTTATCATCAACCCTGTAAGCTATCTAATAGCATGAGTGTGCTGGTCATAAATGAACCAATAGTCATTATCATCAAACATATATTAAGTGTAGGGAGTTTAAAAATGAATTTCATCTCTTTAACATAATCTAAATTCTAAAGAGAATTATACAAATATCCATATACACATATTTCAAATTCATTATGTCTGGAGTCATCTTTTGAATCTTTTTGAATAAAAGTAAGTACGCAAACACCTAATCTTATATCCACTATAATAATTTAAAATAATAATTAATAAATTTATTAATTTAATGAGCAGTAAAATACATTAAACATTTAAAAAATATTCTCTCACAATGCAAATACATCATAACATATTTTGACTTATACATACTATCAAATATTTTATAGAATGAAAACAAAACAATCATGTAACACTGTTTAAACCATACTTTACATATTTACACACACACACACACACACACACACACATATATATATATATGTGTCTCCAAAACTTTTTACAGCAGTGCTGCAAGAAGTATTTTGTGGATTAAAATGGGAAGCTAAAGGAGTGAAAGTAAATGGAGATTATTTAAGTCATTTAGATTTTGCAAATGATGTAGTTGTTTTTTCAAATAATGCTTTAGAACTGCAGGAAATGCTGCAGGAGTTATCAGATGAAAGTAGAAAAGTAGGACTAAAGATAAATGTTAAAAAGTCTAAAGTAATGTTTAATCAATTTTCTCAAAATATGAAAATAAAGATTGATTATGATGAGTTAGAAGAAGCTAACAGCTATAAATACTTTGGTTAGATTATTAATACACATGAAAACATAATGGATGAAATTAATCATAGAATTAAACTTGGTTGGAGTGCTTTTGGTAGAAATAACTTGATACTAAAAGGAAATATGCCTATGTGTTTGAGAAGGAAGGTTTTTAATAAATGTGTTTTACCAGTTTTTACTTATGGATCTGAGACTTGGACACTTAATAGAAGAGCAATACAGAGACTTCAGACCACTCAAAGATGTATGGAGAGATGCATGTTGGGAGTAACAAAAAGAGATTGAAAGCACAATGTATGGTAAGATAACAAACAGGTGTTACTGACCTCATTGAAAAAATTAAAAGACTGGAGTTGGACTGGACATATTGTTAGAAGAGATGATAATAACTGGACAATTGAAATCTTAATCTGGATTCCAAGAGATTGTAAAAGACCCAGAAAGAGACCACATGTGAGATGGGTGGATGAAATAAGAAAGTGTGCAGGGGTGATGTGGAAAAGAGAAACTAAAGATGGAGAAGATGGATTGAACTTGGAGAGATCTTCATCCTGAAGCGGATTGATAATAGTTGATGATGATGATGATATATACGTATGTATATGTAAATTGTAAATGATCTTAAACACATCACAGATATATATGAATATGTGTACAAACAATTAATTGAGTAATACCAAAACGGTTACTAATTAATATGTCTACTGTCTTCACAGTATATAAAGGTACATTATTTCAATTGATTCAAAACAAAATAATAAATCTGGAAAGAAACAAATTTTTTGTTTGGCAGATAAATATATTTTTCAGGGCAACTTATAAAAGGCAAAACAAAGTGAATTATTTAATTATTTTTTTTCCATATGCCATAGCATCGGCCGGGAGGCGAACCCACAACCGTCTGCAACCAACTACTTGCTTGAAAGGCGGCTGTGATGACCTCTCAGCTAAAAGTTAATCTGAGTGTTTTTCCAGTTAATATCACAGAGTGTTTCAGAATTCTAAGCCAAAATGAGAGGACCAATAAGCTAAGTAGTCTTAAAATCTATATTTAAAACTTAAGCCATCCAAAGTTAGATAAACCAAAAGACTTGAACTAATTGTTGAAGCATTTTAGGACAGCTATTCTAATATCGTGTTTTGTTTAGGAATAACCTAACTATATCAGAAAAAGGATCTTTGAAACTTAATTAGCCAAAGTCATGAATTAGCAATTACTTGTGTCAAAATATTGAATCCACACTAGCAAGTAACTAAACCAATTTAGAAATGAATATTAAGAAAAATCTACTGTCTTGGAAATAATAAATATTTTCATGGACTCCACAAAAATACATTTTCTGGGTTATTCAGGTAAATATGTCCTCATATTTAAAAGACTGAAGTGGAGTTGGGCTGGACATATTGCTAGAAGAGATGATAATAGATGGACAATTGAAATTTTAAACCGGATTCCAAGAGATTGTAAAAGACCCAGAAAGAGACCACATGTGAGATGGATGGATGAAATAAGAAAGTGTGCAGGGGTGATGTGGAGAAGAGAAGCTAAAGATCGGAGAAGATGGATTGAACATGGGGAGACCTTCATCCTGCAGTGGATTGATAATGGTTGATGATGATGTACTCATAAAATTTATAGCCTTCATACAAGTTTATCTAAATCTGCTATTCTAATATTTAAATAAAAAAATATTTTTAATTTTTAAAAATCATGACAAAATCTTAATATTTTCTAGTTATATATTTCTGTATGTTGATTTGACTATATTATACAGTTAATACATATATAGCTATGTACAGAGATAGTCATTAATAAAGATAAAAGAAAGTTAATTTATTAACTGCTACTTAAAAATATTTTACTTTTAGTCTAATATATATATATATATATGTAAATAAAAGAACTTACATAGGGTATTTAGTAAAAACAATTAAGGAGAAATTATTTTGTTATCAATTACTCAAATAAAGAAAAGAGGGAGAGATATTATAAAGCAAAAATATTGTGTTAACTTGATCTGTTACTTATTTAATTTAAAATATAAATTATTACCTGTATCTTTATGCAAATAATAAATGTTATCTATTATTAGTCTCTTATCACTATATGGGTTTGCTAATTATTTCTTTTAGATTTCTACTGATTTATTAAACAGTATTTAATAACTCAAATGCAGGCTTATTATATACCTGTGTCTATATATGTAATATATAGGGTATATGAGCATAGACTTTCACACAGCCCACTACTCTCCACACTATCTCATAACACCGATACACTTGAACACATATATGTCAAAAAGATAAATAATCACCAATATACGTATTTCATGCTAAAACAGCAATCATCAGTTGGTCCAGATTATCATCTCTACACATATATGCTATAAGTGCTCAGATATCAAACAGTATTTATCCAGTTTAGTTCTGGGAATATGAATGAAAAAAAATATTTAGTAGGCATAATGCCGTAGGCATAATGCCTTTTCTAATGTGATCTAAAAGAGTTTCTTTCAGAGGATATGAGTAGTGATTAGTGCTTTAGTTTAAAATATTATTTGACTAATGATGTCCTAGGTATTTTATGCACAATAAACACATGCCATTTATATATATTCCCATTTGTTCATGTTAATCTAAAAATATGTAGCAACTCTGTCCATCTCTTGGCATTTATTCTATATATTTAAATAAATATTGTTATTTCTAGTTTCAAAGGATGACCATTATCAACACAACCATAATTACTAATTACCATTTTATTAATTATCAGTCACATATAAATAGTTACTGACTGGATGAGCATTGCCACCAGACTATCTCACTATTATAAATTCCCATAAAATTTTGGTATAAATAAATGGTGCATAACACACGCACACACACATATATGTAATAATATTATAAATCGATGTCTGTATTTCTTTGAAGCAACATATGTAATCTTATAATTAAATATTAGTAAATAAATTAATTAAAAATTTTGAAAAGCGCAAAAAATATAATCGTCATTTAGGAGCACTTTCTACTATCCTTGTAGTCTTTGTCAACTAATACTTTAAAAGGTTAACTTTCCCATAATTCCATGGTCTTAATGTTTCCTGCTGTCTTTCTTGTATATATAAATACTATGTAAATATAATATATTAGCATAGTTAATATATATTAAGCAAAACTTAATCAATAGGCAGGCAGCAAACGTTAAGACCACAGAATTATGGGAAGGTTAACCTTTCAAAGAATTAATTTACAAAGACTATGAGGATAGTCGAAAGTGCTCCTAAGTGATGATTATATTTTTTGTACTTTTCAAAATTTTTGATTACTGTATTTACTAATATTTAATTGTAAGATTATATATATAATTACATTATAAAATTCTGGTTGTAGAAATTGTGAGCTAAAATACAACCACTATTCTGAAAACAAGATAGGCCAGTTTAATGTGATTTTAAATAACTATATACTTGGGGATAATATTATCTGGAGAGAGTTTAATAGGCAATAGAATTAAAAATCAAGGAGAATATTAGCAAGAAAATAAAATTATCAGATTTAATAAACAATAATTCATGAAATATGGCAGTTCAGTAAAGGGGGGGGGGATATTTAAAAAAAATAAATATTGGATGGCAGTAAATTTAAATTTTTTAAAATTTAAAATATTGGTAATCATTAAAATAAAAAGTGTGAGAGACAGAATTACTGGAAAGAACCTATTAGACAAATTGCTGTACTCATAGGAAATATGAATGAAATATTTAGTTAGATTGACACAGATAGAGAACAAGAATGGGATGAAATGTTTAAAAATAGATAACTGAGATAAAGTTAGCAAACATGAAGGAGAAAGAAAAAATAGTTTACAAAGAGATAACTGAGATAAAGTTAGCAAACATGAAGGAGAAAGAAAAAATAGTTTACAAAGAGACGAAAAGAACAGAAAATATTGATCAAAGGGGAAAAATTAAATAAAATTATGGGCAATAAGAGACAAAAATAGGTAGAAAATTGGGAAAAGATTTTAGAAAAAGTTTTTAAAAAGTCTAAAAGGATTGAAGAATCCATATGTAATAAAAGGGCTAATGATTTTAAAACTAATAGGAACTTTAGGAAAACCCCAGAAAGGATGAAGAAACTGTAATAGATATTAAACATTTTGTAAAAAAACAATATGAATGACAATGTAACAATCTGAATAAAGTGAATGAGACTAGTAAGAATCTGAATTTATTTGAAAAGCCTAAAGTGGATGAATTGGAAGAAATAAAAGTCAACAATACTCTAATAAAAAATATGCAAGTTCACATATCCATGAGACCTATAGACATCTTTAATAAATGAGGTGATAATAGAATATAAATGGAACTGGTCTTGTACTTCTCAGATATTGAAACTGAATCCACTTTAGATGATTAATATACTGGATAATTTTCAAAATGCATAGTCTGAAGATTTCCATATTTTATCAGTTGCTACATCTATTAACTATATGCTAAAAAGATAATGAGTGATACAATGTTGAACATTAAACAAATGTAGGATACACATAATGTGGACGTGGAATATGCGTATAAAAAAATTGATGTAGAAATTTTCAGAAAGAGTTGTTAATAAATCAAAAGTAGAAGAAACATTTAAAAGGAATTTAAAATAAATATAGACATTATAGATTAATCTAAAGTTGCTGGAAAAAAATACAATAACCTAAATGAAAGGCTACGTGTGAACTTGGATCCGATCTGTCTGCTATGCAAATCTGATGATGAAACTTTCCTGCATTTATTTGAAGAATGTTCAGCATTTAGAGAAATAAGAACTAGAGTATTCCACAGACCAATCAACAACTTAAAACTTTCTATTTAATTAATTCTTTGAGAAATTTAAACCCCATAAGGCAATGGTGACTATGCATACCCTTAAGATAATATAGTATATAAGATGTACTATGATATTTGATATCAAGAAATTCAACTGGCTGAGAAAACTCTTTAGTGATTGGGAAACTTATTTCAGTCAATGTCAGAGATACTTGCCACAGAAGATGATGACTCGAATCTGGGGTGGTTTCAAAATAACTCTATGTGAGATTATCAGATAAACATTTGTTTTGAGTAAAAGTTAAAATTCTACTAGGTGGCTTACTCCTTAGGCTAATCAAACATTTTGTTACATGTTACACCCTTTTGAGTTGCGTTTGCCTGATGTTTTAAGAGTCTCCTTCTATTACATTATTACAGGTCAATCTCCTTGAGTTGGAGCCTTTTTGTCTTAATAGTGAAATATTTCAAATTCTTTGTGTTTTGGTTATCATTTGCTTAACTACTTGTATAAATTGTAAATATTTATGTTATTAATAAAGTTTTTTATTATAAATTTAAAAAAAAATCCAAAATGGATGTAAATATTTTTAGATGAATTAACGATGAATAAAGATTCTATACTTTTTGCAAAAATTAGAGAAATTAAAATAAATGTAGGGATCATAGAAAAATCAAAGCCAAAAATACATTCAAACTATGGAAGAATATAAAATTGTTGAATATACTGTTAAAGAATCAAGAAAGAATGTAGATACTTGAAGGCAAAATGAAGAGTAAAAACATCTAAGTCAGAAAATGATATGGGAGAATTAACAATCTGTATGGAGGAAGCAGAGTACAATGAGATGGATATAGAAAAGTAAATTAATAATAAACTCTATCAAAGTCTGTATGACATCCAGGTGATTAAATATAGGAAGTTTTATAAAACGTCATATGATAGCTACAACAATAAAAATTTGATTATATTTGAGAAGGATATATCCCAAAAGGATTTTACCATACTATGAACAATTACTGTAAAAATTGGAAAGGATCTTATAATGAAAGATTATTCAGTAATTTGGAGGAGGGATATGGATTAGATTGGTAAAAAATTGTACATCTTCTATAAAATTAAATATAAGAAATATCGGATCTCTTATAATAATCAAAGACATTGTGTTTTAATTAAACACATTCCCCCCCATACACACACATACACACATATATATATATATATATATAATTTTACAGCTAATGAAATATATAACAGTAAAAAATAAAGCTATTTTTTGGAACAAACAAATCTGAATTCATTATTAAGACAATTTACAAGCAAGATCCCAAATAATCTTTCTTTATGACAAAATCTATTGGCATTGATGTAAAGAAAAGTGAACTCAAATAATTCTTTGAGAATCTTTCTTGTAGATTGTCTTAGTAATGTATCCATCCGGACTTATCTGTTCAATAATATATATATAAAATTAAAAGCATACTAATGAGCTCTAAACCAGCTTTTTTATTTTATTTATGATAAATGCTACTACAACAGAAGGCATTCAAATCATTTTTATCTTGGATTGTCCTCATCCCCAGATCGGTTTCGACCTATGGGTCTCTTCAGTGACATCTGACTTTTTATTATTAATATATATATATATATCATCAATCCAGTGCAGGATGAAGGTCTCTCCAAGTTCAATCCATCTCCGATCTTTAGCTTCTCTTCTTCACATTACCCTGCACACTTTCTTATTTCATCCATCCATGCCACATGTGGTCTCTTTCTAGGTCTTTTAAATCTCTTGGAATCCAGTTTAAGATTTCAATTGACCGATTTATATATATATATATATACAGGAAGTATTTATAGTTTGCTGTTTTCTGCAAATAATAAATAAATCAGATTATTTGTAACTAATTAGGAAATAAATAAAGCTTCCAATGAGTTATATAATGTAAATAAACTCTTGAAAAGACAGATGCCACCACCTATCTTTTAACATTTGTTCTTGTATATGCTTAGTTTATTTACATAATTTTAAATGAGGGAGTGAATTCAATCTTTTGGAGAGTTTATTTTTATATAATTCATTGGAAGCGTAAATTACTTCCTGTTCAGTTTACTATTTTCATTGATTACTATCTATTAACATCTGATAATTTTTTTTAATATGAAAAGAGATACATGTTGGGAGTAACAAGAACAGATTGAAAATGCAATATATGGGTAAGAGAACAAACAGATGTTTACTGACCTTATTGAAAAAATTAAAAGACTGAAGTGGAGTTGGGTTGGATAGATGGATAATTGAAATCTTAAGCTGGTTTCCATGAGATTGTAAAAGACCCAGAAAGAGACCACATGTGAGATAGATGGATGAAATAAATAAGTGTGCAGTGATGATGTGGAGAAGAGAAGCTAAAGATCGGAGAAGATGGATTGAACTTGAAGAGACCTTTATCATGCAGTGGATTGATAATGGTTGATGACGATGATGAATCAAAATATCAAACAGAAATAATAAAATAATAAATAAAATATAAAATAATAAATAAAGACATTAAAAGCAGAGAAACAGATGTTTATGTTATTCATAGAATTAAAAGAAAAAAATGTGGAAATAAACCGATTAAAGATAGAAATATTAGTAAAAAAATCATTTATTTTTGTAAAAAAATATTAATTGTATTACGGCTGATTAATATTAGAATTTGCTTTGATATTTACCTTTAATAGATTTGATATGTACTTCTTTTAAATACATATATACATATATAGCTACAGATACATCATTAATTTCAACTGCGTGAAATCTCTTCAAGTTAAATCCTATTTCCCCAATACCTAACTTTTGTTCTCACCCATGCATATCATCTGGAATCTTTACTAGATCTTTTATAATTACATTCTATATTTATATAGATCTTTTATAATTTTTTGGAAATCCCATTTTATATTTTAACTATCCATCTATAAATATACCCACTTCTACTCAATTTCAATCTTTTAATTACTTCAGTAATATTAGTGATACTTATTTATTTTGTCATCCAGTTGTTTCATTTTTCAAAGAGGCAAAACTCTCCATACAGCAGTGCCACTCAGTGTAAGCCAGAGTAATCAATAGATACAGGAAGGTTTGTGCATAAAATTTCTATCTAATGCTACTCATTAATATCCCCAGATTAGTTTCTAGCTTGTGGCTTTCATCAGTGAGGAGCCTTGGATATGAGAACACTGCACCTAGATCTTAGGATTTAATGCAACCCTCCAGCAACCACCTTTTACTTTTTTTTAGCTAACTATAAAGCTTTGAGTTTAAAATGAAAACACAATAATGTTTTCAAGCTAGGCTCATTAACCTGTATAGTCATATAGTTTTGAACTCAGTTCAACATCCATACTTTTTGGTGTCTTTGGTTCTTTAATAACCACTGTCATCATCAAACATCAATCATCAAACATGATCACCATTCTTCATGCATACACAAGCTGTTTTCACAGAGGCAAAACTCCATACAGAAGCACCACTCAGTGCAAGCCAGATTAATCAATGAATGCAGGAAGGTTTGGAGGGTTGCATTAGATCCTAAGATCTAGGTGTAGTGCTCTTAGATCCAAAGCTTCCCACTGATGAAAGCCACAAACTAAAAACTAGGCTGGGGATATTGGATGAATAGACACTAGATAGGGATTTTATGCACAAAATCTTTTTGAATACATTGATTACTCTGGCTTGCACTGAATGGTGTTACTATATGAAGGGTTTTGCATCTATGAAAACAGCTTGGGTAAGTATACAGAAAGATGATCATGTGATGTTCGATGGTTTATTTCACTTTTAATCACTATTTGTTACTCTCGGCACATAACTTTCTATGTTTTTTTTGCATGGTATGAAGTTTTTATATTTCTTTTTTGTTAACAGTCATATTTCTATACTTTTTTATGTGGTCTGAAGTCATTGTATTTTTTTTGTTAATATCCAAATCTTAGATACATATGTAAAATTGCAGTGAAACAAATGCTCAGAAAGTCAAGATACTGACGGATAGGACCAAAGCTGGTTGATTTTATAATCAAGTTTAACTTGTCATCTTTGCCCACCAGTCACTTTTTGGTGATGCAAAGAAGATTTAGTCAAATAAGCCCCATGTGTAAACTTTGTAATATGCATGAAGAAACACTGGAGCACATCTTCTATGCTTGCCCGTACTTGAGTTACACTAGAAACAAAATTATCGCAAGCATTTCCTCTGGCTGTGGCAATGTCCTGTCAATTGATCGAGCAATTAAAGAAGGAAACTATGCAACTATCAGGCTCTTCAGACAAGGACATAGTGATCCTTGGAGAACTTTTAAAAAAATACTAATAAGCATGAAGAACAGAGATCTCCTCCTTGTGCCAGAGTGTCTCTTTGTAAACACATGGGCACAGATTACCATATCTGATGATGAGATGACATCTCAGACTACTTTACTAAATATTATGATGACAACACCACACAGATTGGTTGCAAAGTTTTGAACTTCTATATGAAACTATTGTAATTACCAAATGTAGCTACCTCACACTGTAAATTTTTTCTTAATAAAAAAACCCCATGCTTTTTTAAAGGCATATTTCTATTTAGTATTAACTTATTTTTACCAAAAGCACTTCATCCAAGTTTAATTTTATGATTTATTTTATCAATTATATTTCCATCTATATTAATCATCTGATGAACCTATTTATAGTCATTACTATCAATCTTTATTTTTTTCTCCTGTGAAAAGTCTTTGAACATTAGTTTAATATTTTTAGCATATTTTTTTTTCTTTTTGCTCACTTTTTTTTACCATTTCCCGAAGCTCTGAAACATTTGAAAAAAATAAAACAATAGCCAATAAGAACTCAAAGTCATATATCACATGACTCAATTTTTAAGTTTGTACATAAAAAATAAAGAGCTGTGCTAATTTGCTCTAGATCTAGTGTCTGAAACTATCCTAGCACATCACTGAGGAGTTCCAAAGCACAAAACCATTCGTCTGAGGCTGAGGAATGGTTTTCAATATAGAGTTTTTTTTAAATGCTTTGTTTAGCTGGCATTTATCAATAAAGCTTGTTAGAGCAAATTAGCACAATAAACACAGCCTTTGAAAAATCCACAAGGCTAAAAAAACTCATTTTTATACCATTTTCATTTTAATTCACAAGATATTTTCCTAAAGGGTGGTAAAACTAATATGACCCAGCAGTGCTATCATGCTGCATTTTAGTAAATATTTTAAAAAATTTGGTAAAATTCTGAATCTATATCTTCAATTCCGTAACTGTAATCGTTGGACAAACACCTATGGAGTCAAACATATTTTCATAATCTACAAACCCAGAGCATAATGACAAAACATATTTATTAATTCTTTCTATGTTTTTATTAATATTTACAAAGCATAAAGGAAACATATAATTAGTGGTTCTTTGTCTAATTTGACTTTGGGGACTAAAACTATTTTAAATTCAGTTTGTCCTTTTGGCTGATTTGAGTCCAAAGTGTTCTGTAAATAAATCGTAATGAGCTTTTGTCTAGAAATAATAAATGATTGAAATATCTATAAGTAATAGTACCTGCTTTTTAATCTTTTTCACATATTAAATATCATTACTGCACTATTCCAATTGTCTAGTATATCTCTGCTATATAATCATTGGATGCATAACTAACAATTTCTCTATTTCTTTACCTGCTTGTTTTAAAATAGCAATAATAATTGTATCATTTCCCCAAGTTTTCAAATCTTTATAAAATTTATTACATGTCTCATTTTTTTAAACATTTAGTATTTCATAAAAGAATGCAATTTTTTAAGTTTCTTTTTTAAATTATTATAGAATTTATGCTTTTAATGTTTAAATTTATGAAATCTGTAGAAGAGTTTTACAAAGATTTTTAGGATTCTTCTATATATATCATGATGTCATCTCATATTTTGATAATAGTGACATCTTCTATACCAAAATGGGTTATACTTTTGAGACCTTTTTTAATATGTCATAGCATCGGCCAGGATGCAAACCCACACCCATCTGCAACCAACTACTTGCTTGCAAGGCTGCTGCGATGACCTCTCAGCTAACAACGCTTGACTACTTTTGAGACTTATTTTTCTTCTATAGTGTTCTTGACAATTCATAGTTAATTTTTTTATATCATTATTAAGTAGTAGTAATTAATTTATTGAGCACACAGAAAGCATATCTAAATACTTTAAACAAGCTTTAACTTGTGTTCAATGTGCTGCAAAATTCATGATAATCAAGCATATTTTGGAAGATCCCTCTATCGGCAAAATGTGCTTGATTATTATGAATTTTCAAGTGCATTGAACACAGGTTAAAGCCTGTTTAAAGTATTTATCATTATTAAATGTTTTTTTATCCTTTCATAGAATTCTAGATATTTAATTCTTTTAAATGAATCTTTTAAAAATAAAATAACCTCTTTTTATTATTTAGAAACCCAAACAAAAGAGCTATTATAGGTTAATGGAGAAAACTTATTTAACCTCAGGGAAATTGTCAATTATTAGTAATTGTTAGTTTCCTGGCAACATCAAAAGATAAAAGTTATCTCTGTTTACATGGATGTAATCTCCTTATATCTGTATTTTATTATTTAAAAATATTGTCATATTCCTTTCTTCCTGCATACATTATTATGTCTCAGTTAAAAATTTACTGGCAAATTGTTACTTTTTTGAGCATGCTATCTGCATAGTAATTAATAGAATATCATTTATCTTTTGATTCATTTGATTTAATTAACTTAAAACTGTCATTGAAGCCTATCAATAAGCAAATTTATTTGTAAGTTGTAGCTTAAATTAATTGGAGTATTTCTGAAGATTAAGAATATCAACTCTTACAGCTATCCTTTTAAATAGTTTCATTTCTTTACTTTTGCAACAATATCTCATTAATTAATAATCAATTCTGGTATTAAATATATCACAGTTCTGAAATACATATTTTCTATTAGACAAAATATAATCCAGCTCTGTTATGTGTTCATATGAATGCTTGCATGTCCAGTTTAGTCTCTTTATATATATATATATAAAAGATTCTTAATATACTGATTTTCTTTTTTTCAAAAAATTTCACATCTATTTCATGCTTTCTTATTTTGTTTATTATTGTTATTATTATAAAATTATTTGCAGAGTCCTTCCATACACTTTGCAAAATCACACCTCTTTTTAGTAATAGTAGTATTTTTCTTTTTAATGACACATGGCAAATTGGAAAATGACAATTCTAGCATTAAAATCTCCCACTAGAATTTTAAAATGATTTATCTAGTCAAAATTTTATATTATCTGAATAAAAACTGTTAGGACATAAATCTGAATTATTTGCATTTGGTATTTTCCATTAAGTTAAATAATTGATCTTAACAATCTATCTAATATACCATTGACCTTCATACTGGTATTATTCCATATTTTATTTATTAATGTATCCTGTTGTATTTATTTTTTCATGTTGTAATAATAATAATAATAATAATAATAATAATAATAATAATAATAATAATAATAATAATAATAACAATAACAACAACAACAATAGTAATAATAATAATAATAATAATAATAATAATAATAATAATAATAATAATAATAATAATAATAATAATAATAATAATAATAATAATAATAATAATAATAATAATAATAATAATAATAATAATAATAATAACAATAGTAATAATAATAATAATAATAATAATAATAATAATAATAATAATAATAATAATAATAATAATAATAATAGTAGTGAAATTAAATATTTCCATGAATTGTTATTATAATAAAGAATAGAAATGAGATTGTTTCCATATAAACAGAGATAATGTTTTAGCTTTTGATATTGGTGAGAAACTTAATTATTACTAATTAATAATCTCTGAGGCTAAAGAAGTTTTCTCATGAACCATTGCAACAAAAGAACCCCAACAAAAAACTATTATAAGTTAATGAGAAAACTTGTACACCTCAGGGATTGTCAGTTAGAGTAATTGATAGTTTCTTAACAATGTCAAAAGCTAAAAAAGTTTTCCCTATTTACATGGATATAATGTCATATATATATATATATATTTCATTCTTTCTTCTAATTTTACAAACCTGATAATGACCCATGTAATACATTTTCTTTATTTGAAAATGATCTGCAGTTATAGGTCAGCTAAAATAAAACATCATTTATTAGTATAATTGGACATTCTATTTGACTATCAAGTGCTACCTTGGTTAAAGATTCAATGGTTTTCAGGATGTGATGACTGCAGTTTATTTTTGTCTGTCATGATTAAATAAAAAAGATCATTCAAAAATTCATTCATGCATTCATTTTGCCTTCAAAAACTCATCTGATGTTTCATTTAAGAAATATCAGACATTTGAGAAGATAGATCATGCTTATATATAGGACTTAAAACTTAGTACTTGGTGCATATTGATGAATTTGATTTTTTTAAACACAGTATCTGACAATGCAAGCTCTATGGTGACAATGTTGTATTAAGGAGTGATCCTGCTGCCCCAAAATGTTCAAATAGCTGCATCAGTTAAGTGTGATGATTAGACCAAGAAAATGCCCAAATGATGACAGTTTTATTTTCCACTCTCTTCTGGGAAAGAATTAATTGGAAATGATACACCATGATTTGTCCAACCCTATGATATGCTTTATGTCATCCATTAATACATTTTTTTGTTTTTGATTCTGTTGTTTCACTTGTTAGAATTTGTATTAAAGTCAGTAACTGGAAATGGCAACATGGCTGTAAATAATCTGTTTCTAAATCTCGCAGTGAATTATTTAGATAGACTGTAGAGTTCGTAAATTGATTTTATCACCACAGTTTTATGTGTTTGTAATGGCAATCATTTATTATTAGCAAACATTAATTTATAACCATAGTAAATTCTATCATTACACTTAAAAATAGCGATCGTGAAGAAGTAAACGTTTTGACAACTTTAGATACCGGTGTTACAAGTAAGAAATTATCAATAATTGAATCTACTTTAAATCCAGTCTGATCTATATTTCCCATAGGCTTAGATAAATTATATTAGTTTCATACCAGATAATATTTATTGTCATTCTTAGGTTTATGTATGTGTGTATATATATATAAAATAAATAAAAATATCTGTTAATTAAAAATAATATTGTAATTATAATTGAAATAATATTTTTAAACGGTTTATAAACAATTCAAACAATCTTTAAATCCGCAGAAGTACTTTCGGTTACTTTCAAACCTGCCTCAACTGCTATTAAATTCAAAAACTAAAAGCGGAAGCAAACGTCATCAATTCAAATTCCACGAATCTCGTATTTTAATGTTAGAAGCTCTCATAGCTTTATAAAAGAGTTACAAATAAAATGCTATGTTAATTTAAATATAAAGTCATAGTGCGGCCCCTTACATGTATTTAAGGGACAATATTTAGAGAACAAACAGGTGCTACTGACCGCATTGAAAAAATTAAAAGACTGAAGTGGAGTTGGGCTGGACATATTGCTAGAAGAGATGATAATAGATGAATAGTTGAAATCTTAAACTGGATTCCAAGAGATTGTAAAAGACCCAGAAAGAAACCACATGTGAGATGGATAGATGAAATAACCAAGTGTGCAGGGGTGATGTGGAGAAGAGAAGCTAAAGATTGGAGATGATGGATTGAACTTGGAAAGACCTTCATCCTGCAGTGGATTGATAATGGTTGTTGTTGTTGATGATGATGATATAGGCATCATTTTAGGAGCCTTTTATGTTTATTTATAGTTTTTATTAAGTATTTAGCCAAAAAAAGAGAAAGGATGATTGCTGTTGTTAAAGCTTTTCATAGTTATGTAAATTCAAATTTTAAATATAGTAACAAGCAAATATAAACATATGCATAACTCACAGATACTACTAAACTAAAGGTAATTAGGGTTTGAGGGGAATAATCATATTTGTATGCCCATATTATAAATATTAATTGCAATAGCTCATATATAGAGGTAATTAATGGGAAGCTAGCTACTGAAACCCTTAGTGAGTTATATGTAAACTAACCATCAATAAACAAAAAGTACAGAGTGGATCACATATAAGAATTCAATTTACTGATGTATCAAAACACACAGAGTATGATTTATATAAATGTAATTTCAGGGCAACTATTTTCCTCTGATTAATTATAGTAATTTCATAATAGCTTATGTCAAAGCATCTGTCGCGTTATTATAATAGCTTATAGTTAAATTACATTTATATATATAAGTCATGTTCTACACGTTAATACATCAATAAATTGAATGTTTACATATGATTCAAGCGACAGTTAGATCCATTCTGTACTTTTATTTATTGACGGTTATTTTATATAGCTTGCTGATGATTTTCAATATTCTAAGCATTAATTATACTTATATTAAGTGAAATAGATTGTAACTACATATTTTCAAATATGTCGCTCAAAAAGTTAATGTGTACAATTGTAAATCCTAAAATACCTATTGAATTATTAGATTTATGTTGTTTATAACATCTATTTATTGTTTAGCATGAAATACAATTCCTTTGTAAATGACTAAATATGTTGATTTAAAGAAATAAGATAATAATTAACTTATGGGTAGTTAGAAAAGTATGGATTTTGGAAAATGTGTTTTTTGATCAACAGAGGGCGCTTATCTATAGAGGAAAAGTGAAAGTAGTTTTTAGGTAATTGTTGAAATGCAATTACTGAAAGCTGAAGTTGAAGTTTAGTTAATCTGAAATCGGAAGCAAAGGATACATCAGCAACAAACATAATATGAGTAACTATTTTTAGAAAATTTCAATATTGGCACTGATCTTGGTGGTAAGATGATAAATTGGTATTAAAATAGTATTTTTTGCATATTTTTCAGACTAGGTTCGGAAATTTTACACTGAAACCATAGTGATCTACAGGGTGTTCAGTTGAAGGCTTCAAGAAATGTGCTGATTATTAATCTCCTAGTTCCTCAGAGGTGCAAAAATGTCATGCTAAAAATCATTGCAATTATGTTACCTATTTGATTATTTACCATGTTAATCTGAAATACTAGTGTAATCTAATAAATTGACTGTCTAAAGTAAATTGTAAATTTAACATTATAATGAATTTGTGAAGCAACAAGCTTCTAATCCAAAAAATAAGTTGTATCAATATTTTGGATAACCTTGCCAAAGATTCAAATAATATTATACCTATTTTGGAACTCACTACCTAAGAAAAAACCCAGTGTTTTCCATGGGTAGCTTAATGATAAGGTATAGTTATAGGATACCCACAATAATAACATATGCACTAATATCAGGTTAATTAACCAGTAAGAACTATATTCGATGTGACTATATGTTGGACTGTGTCTAGCATCTATCAGTAAATGTTGAATGTATAAAACATTTTGAACTTCATTTAAACTTTCAAATACAAGCAGCTTGTTAGTAATAACACAGAAATAGATAACACAGATTAGTAATGACACAGTGTTTTGAGTAATAGTAGTCTCCAATGTTTTTCAAGGGTTGCTGGCCTGACCAGTGACAGACATATCATAACAGTAACTCACACTTTTAAATTCTTGATTAGCAAATTTAAGGTAAACATTCTAACCAACTGAGCTATTCTATCAAAAGCAACAGATAGTATACATTTTCATATATTTATATATGAGGGTTGGTTTCAATCATCTTGAGTCATTCAATTTTTTTAGTTAAAATATTCCTCAGTCCTTCAATTGTTTATATTAACTTTTTCTGAGAGCAAGATTACTTAGAGGCTTCCATATATTATGTATTGCCACACTAAGTTGACATAGGATTATTTGCCATTGTTATATGAGCAGCTTCCTTGCCTTTTTTCTTTGTACCTTTTCTTCTCTATCCAATATTTTTGTATTTTCCCCATTAAACATATAGTCATTAGTACATACATGGTCTGCTACTGTTGACACATCTGTTTTTTCTCTGTTAACCATAAGTTTGAAGTTTGTGTTCTTTCAATTGCTGTTAAACAGGGTGACAGGTCTTACCAATATGCTCTCTTCCAGATTCACATGGTATTTTATAGAAACAGTTTTGTTTTTCAGCATTTCCAGTTTAGGCTTGGTATAAGTAAAAATTCATTGAAGTATGATATGGCATTGGAAAGCTGTTTTAATGTTTCATTGACTGCAGATCCTGGTATGTATGGATAAATTGCAGTACCAAAAATTGTTTTTCCATTGGTTTCTCTTTATGTTGTCTATTAAAGTTTTTCATGATGATGGCTGATGGATAACCATTTTTCACGAGAGTTTGTTCTATGTGAATCTTTTTATTTTCCAAATCATTGGTTTCTGAACAAACTTCCTTTGCTCTGTTCCATAGTGATAGTATAATTCCATGTTTAATACTTCTGTTATAATTGGATGTAGATGCCAAGTACTTGCAGTATGTATTCCTATACAATGGTGTTTTTACTTTACTCTGAGGGAGTCTTGTCACAAGAACATCTAAGAATATTAATTTTTGTATTTTGTCACAAAAATATTTACAAATTTAAATTTTTGTTCTCATTCTGATTCCATTTTCCAATTGATATGCATCCAGGATGACTGTAATTGCACTTCACCATGAGGCCATACTATAAATATATCATCAATATAATGAAGCCACACTTTAGGTGGATATGGAATAATATTTATGGTTGTGGTTTTTAAGTTCTTTCATGTACATGTTCCTCAGAAATGGTAGCAGTGCTGATCCCATGTCCATTCCCTGATTCTGTTGGAAGAATTCTGAGTTATATTGAAAGTATGTTGTTGTTATGCAGAATGTTAATAATTTCATCAAACTATCAATAGGTAGAGCTGTTCTAGTTTGTAGACTATTATCATCATATAACACTTTACTTACAATAGACAAGGCCTCATTACATGGCATATTTATAAATGGAATTTCCATGTCGATGCTGACCAATACGTCACAACTTTCTATTTTCATATTCCTGACTAATTCTAAAAAGTGCTTAGAATCCCTGATGAAGGATTATGTCCTGTGGTAGACCTTAATGGAACATTGTCTTATATGGATTTTTCTTAGTCAATATAGGTGAGTAATCTTGCTGAAATACAAAGTTAATTTTCTTTTTTCTGAATCACTAAAATTCTTGCGATGCTTCTGGAATAATGCTTGCAATTTTACCTCTGTAACTGGAATTGGATGGCCACCTGTGAGGTCCTTGTATTTTATCATAATCTTATCCATTACAACTGTAGTGTTACCTTTGTCAGAAGGAAGAATGATTATAGGTTATCTTCTTTGAGACATTTAATAGCTTTCCTCTCATCACATGAAATGCTTGATTTCTGTTTTTGATGTTTTTCAAGTGTCCTTTAAACTCTTCGGCATAATTCTGCTGCTTCTTCCAGAAGCAACTTCAACATTTACTGATAGATGGTGGAAATAATACAACATATTATCACATCTAATATATCATCAAGACAAATCTTCAGGCAAATACTAAGTACTCGGTATGGACCCAATTTAACTTTCTTATGTAAAAGTAAATTGAATGGAATGATTCATAAGGGTTTGCAGTTAAAATTTCCTAGTTCCTCCAAGAGAGCCGAGAAGATTTTTCAGAGGGCAAATAAGGCCTTATTGAGAGAAAAAATAAATGTTCAATAGTTTCCCAAGTATCAAATTTTGTGTTCCATTAGAAATGTGGAATGTTTTCTAAAAAATAAACTCACTGATGAAGATTTCTCAAGAATTTATCATGCAGTGAATAGATCGTATTATAAATTTTGTGGAAGGTTAAAAGAATGCCAGAAGAAGCCATCCATAAATCGACATGGATAAGTCATAATAAAATTAAAAATCTATCAGCTTCATCAGCGAAAAATATTAGTTCTAAACATCTTATTGATGCTGAATTATCTGTTCATGAAAATTATTTGAAATTTGCCATAACACCATATACTATCCTATTATTAAATATGATGATAGCCTCTGAAGAAGTTACCCAAAAATTGCCTTTGTAAGAAGCAGCAGAATTATGCTGGAAAGTTGAAAGGATACCTGAGAGATATCAAAAAGCAGAAATCAAACATTTCATATGAGGAGAAAAAAGCTCTTAAATCTCTCAAAAGAATATAATCTACAATCATTCTTCCTGTTGACAAAGGTAACACTATCGTTGTAATGGATACAACTGATTACAATAACAATGTACAAGGATGTCTCACAACAGGCCAATACAAAAAGTAGCAAAAAGTCCAATTCCTAATACAGAGGTAAAATTATAATCATTACTCTGGAAGCTTCACAGATATGTCAGTGATTCAGAAAAAATGAAATTAACTTCATATTTCAGAAAGATTTCTCTTTTATATGGATCACCCAAAATTCATAAAGACAAGGTCTATTATTAATTTTAGAAATTCACCATATCAAAATTTCTTCTTGAAGTTCTTAGTCCATTGGCATACAGACCCAACCCTTCATCAGGGATTCTAAGCATGATATAGAAATCAGGTACATGGAAAGAATTGTCATATTAGTAAGCTTTGACATGGAAAGTCTATTTTTAAATGTACCATGTAATGAGGTATTGTCTATGTGTAAAGAAAGGTTATATGATAAAAATAGTATATAAAACTAGAACAACTCTATCTGTTGATAGACTAAAGGGATTATTAATGTTATGTATAACAACAACTTATTTTCAATATAACTCAAGAATTCTTCCATCAAAATCAAAGGATGGTCATGGGATCAGTACTGTCACTCTTGCTGAGCAACATTTACATGGAAGAACTTAAAACCACAATCATAAACACTACTCCATGTCCACCTAAAGTATGACTTTACTATGTTGATGATACATTTGTGGTATGGCTTCATGGTAAGGTGCAATTACAGACATTCTGGATACATATCAACAGCATGTCTCCTTTAATTAAATTCACAATGAAATCAGAATGAGAAAAATTGGCATTTTAGATGTTCTTATGACAAGACTTCCTTAGGGCAAAGTAAAAACAGTATATAGGAAAACAACATACTCTGAAAAGTACTTGGCACAGTACTTGGCATATACATCCAATCATACCAGAAGCACTAAATACGGAATTATACTATCATTAAGGAAGCTTATTGGGAACCAGTGATTTGGAAATTAAAAAAGACTCACATAGAACAAACTCTCATGAAGAATGGTTATCCATCTGCAATCATCAAGGAAACCTTTAATAGACAACAAAAAGAGATACCAAAAGAAAAAAAACAATTATTGGTATGGAGTGTATTGATATTGTAATATGACACAAAATAACATAGTGTGTGTGCACAAATATATATAAAGTTGAAAGAAAAAGTTAAAATAAACACAGACAAATTTTTTTTAGACATTTTCTACATCTCCCTGGAGTAATCATAGTAAAAGATTAAATAATTTTGAATTTAAAATAGAATTTTATTATAAATTAAACATTTAAAAAGGTCTAAATAAATATTTTTATTGAATTCTGATTTGAAATTTAAAAAAAGCATGCTTTATAATAAAATATCTACTGATAATTGTAAAAATGTCTATTATCTACCTTTGAAATCTTTTAATTAATGCTTGCATACATTCTACTATCTACTTTGAAATCTTTGTAGATCATACTGTGATAAAATTCAAATTTGCTTTCAAAAGGATTAGAGAGTTAAGAAAAAACAGTTTTTAATTAATGTATTTTTGTCATCTAATCTAGCTAATATAAAAAGGGTTGATAAAAAGATTGAGTTGTAGTTTGTTGGTTTCAAGAGTTAGATGGCCAGAATAGGTTTTCCAGTAGTTAGTAATGATTTTCCAGTTAGAAAATGACCATGAAATAATTGAAGCAGGACAGTGAATACAGCAGTGACTACTAATGTTGGTAGAGTTTGAATTCACTTGGAGGTAAATGATCAACTTCCAGTGTCATAGCCACAGATGTGTTCTAGAAGATGGTTTGCTTGCCTGAAGTCTATCCAATCCAAGACAGAAGGGAGATCATTGTAGAACAACAGTTACCTGAATTATACCATTGGAAGAACCAGCTTGCACAGATTCTACCAGTTTGATGAAGTAGTAGTTATATGTATACTGCTTTATCTATATGCAAGGAACCACAGATAAATGCATCACATCATATTTATATAAAGTGTAGCTGGAAAGTTCTTTTACGTAATTCCTTAAAATGATATTTCAAAGTACAAGTAAATAGTTTTATTTAAGTTAAACATCTAAAAATGAAGATTTAATTTATAGACGATTTTATATTTGTTTTTTTTTTTTCAAGAGAATAAGTGAAAATTATATACTTTCAATGTGGAAATAATTGTGAACAGATATTTTAATAATCGAGAAGGATATTATTTTAAATCTTTATTGAAAAAAAAAGAAGAGACATTTTAAATTTAAAGACATTGATAATTAATCAATCAACAATTACATGTCAAAAATGGACTTAAAAAAAACAACTAATCAGTAAAGAGAGAATTGATATTACTTTTTATATATATACATACACATATATATATTCAACATGGAATTAATTATGAAAATGTTAATAATTTTATTATTTTGACAAATTCAAATAGGTTAATAAATTGTTATACACACATCTGTGTGATGATATATATATATTGTAATGATCCGGAGAATATAGACTTACATAACGATCCGGATAACGAGCTTACCGTCATCTGCACTACAGGGCGCCATCTAGGCATTTGAACCTAGAAAAATTTATAAAGTAGGCAAATACGTAAGTAAAAAAAAAAAATTTTTTTTTTTTTTAAATTTTGATTCCGGTCATTAGCCCAAGTCACTAGCTCAGGGAGCAGCAGAGATTTAATAATATCATATCTTATCTAATTATATTTCAACATTAAAAAATAAATAAAATAAGCCACTGCCAGTAATTAGCATACAAACATTTATTTATGCACATATATATAAGATTGAAAATTGTTTTAGTATCAGTTTACATTTTAACATTTAACATTATTTTTAACCTTACTTTAGATTTTAATTTACATTTTTAATTTCTATTATATTATAAGTTTACATTTTAATTAAGTTCGCACAGATGGAATTATAAAAAATTGTTTTAATAATGTTGAGTACAGATTGGTTACATAGATAACAATGGTCAAAAACATTTCAAAATAAACATAAACGATCAAAATATAAAATCATTGATACTGACAATTGCAGAGTGAAATTTATAAGTAACCTAATAGTATTCACCATAAGATACTTGCATTGTCACCAATAACTTAAAAGACATCCGAATAAATACATTTTAGATACTCACCATAAGGTATCATTATTTATCGAATGTCTATATATTTTGATTAAATATGAAAACTCAAAACATACTTAACCGATAACCAATCCATGCAAGCGTCTATAAACAACTTAAATTTAATGCATTCTTATTTAGTGTCGAGTATGAATAGACTACATAGATTTGCATTTGAAAATAAACATTCTATCCCTATTTAACCTTAGGCTAAAATTCGTAGTCAAACTGGCATCAATCCATCTGATATATCGATGTATTCAATATAATACGAAATACGGTGGCACAAAAGTTAAGAGAAGAAATTGCCCCTCTTCAGATAGAAATATTACATCTATCTGACAAGAAGGGCAATAAAACAAAAACTCCATAGAAAGGAACTGCGGTATCCGACTTATAATTCCTTCCATAGGCAAATGGAAGTGTGTGGCGTATGAAGAGATTCTGCCCGTAGCGAATCTGTACTACTTCTACTAAATTACACCAATATATCCAATCCATTGACCCAATTTAACCACGAAACAAATAACCTAAGATTACCCTCCCCTAATATAACTTTACAAATCTATACAGCCACTTAAGTTTAACATTTATATAATTTAACTTAACGGAAGCCAGAAATCATAATAAAACTTAAAGAACAAAAAATAAATAAATGGAAATGATTTTAAATAAAAAAATATCAAATAACATTATTAATATTAATTTACGTTGGTCAGATAGGATTCTATTTGTATTTTTTATATATGGAAAGTTTTTAATTTAATGTTCATAAATTATAAAGTTCTTACAGTTTTTTAAACAGTTCATCTTTATATGTTCCTTGCCATTTGAATGTGAATTCCCACACCGTCCTAAAAAGATTGGTATCCATTTAGCCATTGTTTTATTTATTCATTCAGAGGTTTTTTAGTTTAGTTGGTCCTCAATGTAGAAAACGATAGTTTATTTCTCTTTCTTTCTTTGGCAAAACTGAAGGGATTGAAGAGTGCGTCTTTTCAATCCCTTCTCCTTCACTTCCGCACTAACACATATCTGTCACATTGTAAATAATCCCCTCCCTTAATAATTTCCAAACTTGTCTTTTTATATTAATTTGAAGGATTGAATTTACATTGCATCATCGATGAGATGGTCTTTTCGCTGAGGTCCGATTCCATTGCTTTTCTCTTCATTGGCTATTAGTTTCTATTGTTTTCCTATCTGACCGATGCTTTTACATTTAAATGCCCAAGGCTAGTTTACTTTTAACTAATTAAAACAATCATTTCCATTTCTGATTAATTAATATGTTTTCCAAAATTAAAGATATATTTTTATCTCTAAATCTTTTTAAGATTTAGTTTTAAACTACTCTTTTTTTTAATAAAGTTTTATTTTAATAATTATTTATCTGTGCGATTTTATATATATGCGAGTTTAAGATGATTTTTTAATTTTCAGTTTTTAATTCTTAAAAAAGAAATTTTTATTGGCGAACTTTTTTTTTTTTATGTTTACTAATAAAAAATAATGTAACATATGTATGTGCCTGTTACAATATGTTTTAAGTAAACCTAAATTAAGGTATCGTTTCATTAAAATATAACTTACAAATTTTAATCATTTATTTTATTTGTATATGATGATTTAAATATATTAATAAATTATTATACCACACAGATGTGTGCAGAATTATTTATAGTATTATTTTGATGATATATCCAGAAATTATACCACGTCTATGTGCTTACTGTGTTTTAAGTGAACATATTAGAACATATATGTAAACCTCAATACAATAACTTGAATATGGTATATTAATCAAATCAGAAGGTTGATATGTGTATAGCCATATTTTAAAGACCTTAATATTATTTTTTGTTGTTAATAAACTTATGTTTCATTAATAAAATTATTCTGGTAAACTTGATTTTAAATAGTTTAGAATACTGTATGTTGGATTATCTCTTGATAGCAGTAACAGTTCTAGATCTTATGTTCTCTGAGCTGGATTCATGACTAACAGTCTGATATATTAAAGGGGATGTATATTAGTGTATGGGCATTCAGTTGACAATGGTCTGGTTATATTAAGAATATATTTTTTAAATTCAATGCACTACATTTTATTTTGTTTAGTCCCTATTAGAAATTAAATTTATAGTTGGTTAGCACATTATTAGTACTAAATGGCCAGAGCATTGATGATGATCAGCATGTTTTAACATCCCAACATTATTGTTTTTATGATTGTATATTCTAATGGATTAGCACTTAAGTCTGTGCATCCAAATTAAATGTTTAAATGGTTGCCCCAAGCTGGCAAAGGCTAAATAGTTGGCCTGGTCTATAGTAGACCCATTTCAAATCCAGTCATCAGATTGATTGTTGATTTATTTTATTATTGATAATTCATGATGATGAATGATTATTACTTATTTTTAATGCTGGTGAATTTTTAAAATTATATTTATGGTTACTCTGAGTTAACTGGGTTGTTCTCTCAAAGAGTTCTCAAGATCTCTCATGCTCTTAAATATTTTTTGATATTTTATATTTATGTATTTTAAATATTTATTTTGAACGGGGGGTTGATGATGCTTTGCCATCACCCTATTTCAACCTCTTTTCTCAGCCTGTTATAATACGTGTCAGGAATGGCAGACAAATTAAAGAAAATCTGCAATCAGTATAACATTATAACAGTTTTCTAATACCAAACCACAATTCAAGGAATTCTCATCAAGCCTAAACTGGAAATGTTGAAGAACAAAAACTGTATCTATGAAATACGATATGAATGTGGAAGGAAATATATTGGTGAGACCTGTCACTCTATAAAACAGTGATTGAAAGAACCCAAAACAATGATTAAAAGAGAAAAACAGACGTGTCTATAATAGCAAACCATGTATGTATTAATGACCATATGCTTAATTGAGAAAATACAAAAATATTGGAGAAGAAAAGGTGCAAAAAAAGAAATTCAAGGGAGCAGCTCATATCACAAGAGTAAATAAACTTATAAGTCAACCCAGTGTGGTTATACACAATGTATGGAAGCATTTAATTAATCTTGTTCTTATAAAAATTAATAAAAATAATTGAAGGAATGAGGAAGATTTGAATTAAAGAAAATTGATCTCAGGAGGATTTGAACCAATCTTCATATATAAATATATGAAATTTCTATTATCTTTTGTCTTTGACAGAATAACTCAGTTTGTTAGAATGTTTGCCTTAAATTCAGTATTCAAGCAAATTCGACTATGCTAATACTGTCACTGGACAGGTCTGAGTGGAGAATACTACTACTAACCTATTAGTATTAAAAGTAATACTAATATTACTAACCCATGTTGTCTATTTGTGTGTTATTACTAACAAGTTGTTTGTATTTGAAAATCCAAGCAATCGGGCGAGTTCGCTTCCCGGTCAACACATTTGATATAAAAAAAAAGTATAAATTTTTTTATACATTCAACATTTACTAATAGATTATGGAAATAGTCCAACTTATTATCACATCTAATATAACACCATCACAAACTTTCAGTCAAATACTAAGAACTTATATTTAATTCAACTTAAAAAAAGATCTAAATTTATTATTATAAGGAAAAATTAAGTATATTAAATTAGCTGGATTGAATTGATAAAAAATCAAGTCAGATGACCTAATTTTAATAAAGCTCGTATTTACAAATGTTATATATAGAGTAACTAAAAAACAAATTCTTAACAAGCTTCAAAAATACCCTCAACCCCAGACCGCGGTTTCTGCATCTAGCGTCATCAGTGAGGTGTTAGGGATTAAAAATATTAGAACTAGTCTAGCATTTTACCAATGCCTAACTATTGAGAAGAAAATCTGAAACTTTCAGATATTTAAATGTCCAAAAATCCAGCTATCTAACTCAAATAGCCGTATGGGACTGAACTAAATTCAGATTCACCATATATTAATAGCTCTAGCAATATAAAATCGCCAAAGCCTTAATAGCAAAAAACTAAAATTAAATTGATATTTGAGTTAGATAGCTGGATTTTTGGACATTTAAATGTCTGAAAGTTTCAGATTTTCTTCTCAATAGTTAGGCATTGATAAAATGCTAGACTAGTTCTAGTATTTTTAATCCCTAACACCTCACTGATGACGCTAGATGCAGAAACCGCGGTCTGGGGTTGAGAGTATTTTTGAAGCTTGTTAAGAGTTTGTTTTTTAGTTACTCTATATATAACATTAATTTATCTGATACTCTAAACATATATTTGTATTTTTATCTTTCTCTTATAATATTTTGTGCGAGATTTAAATTGTGCAGAGAAGATAATTTACATTTTTTATCTTTTCTTTTTCTCTTCCTAACAAATTAATATATATTATAATTAACATTTAAACTTTATTAAGTATGAACATGATTTGACATCTATTTTAAAACACCTCAATAAACAGGTAAGTTAATAATTGTTTCTAAATGTTAAACATAATTCTTTTTAGGAAAGAAGATGACTAAATATATGATAAACGTGCTTGATTAAACTTTATTATTTTTAGTGTAAACTACATATAACATCCGGCAATATGTTGACATTAATATTAGTTTATTAAAATAAAAATGTTACTTTTATTTAAAAAAAAAGTATTAATCTTTCTTCCTCTATACATCTCATCTGTATGATATCATCAACACCAACCATTATCAATTCACTGCAGGTTTGAAGGTTTCTCCAAGTTCAGTCCATTTTCTCCGATCTTTAGCTTCTATTCTCCACATCACCCCTGCATACTTTCTTATTTCATCCATCCATCTCACATGTGGTCTCTTTCTGGGTCTTTTACAATCTCTTGGAATCCAGTTTAGATTTCAATTGTCCATCTATTATCATCTTTTCAGCAATATTTCCAACCCAACTCCACTTCAGTCTTTTAATTTTTTCAAAGAGGTCAGTACTCCCTGTTTGTTCTCTTACCCATATATTGCGTTTTCGATCTCTTCTTGTTACTCCCAACATGCATATCTCCATACTTCTTTGAGTGGTCTAAAGTCTCTGTATTGCTCTTCTATTAAGTGTCCAAGTCTCAGATCCATAAGTAAGAACTAGTGATACACATTTATTAAAAACGTTCCTTTACATGTAATTACTTTAAATTATATTTTTGTAATTATGATTCCAAGTATTTATGTTTTACACTCAGTTAACAACCTTAAACAATAACAATGTGAAAGCATTATATTTTAAAAGTGTTCAAGAATAGGTTGTAAATATTACCTTCCAGTACTTATAGAAAACTTGTCTTTTCTGGAGGACCATTTAATCAACCAAGATAGAGTTGGATTACAGATAAATGATAGATTAAGAAATGTAACTCTACAACTAAAGAAATTAACTGCAATTAATTACAAATAAAATGGTATTTGGCTTAATCATTACCGTTATTTGATTTAATCATTACCGTTATTTTATTGTTCTGTAATATTTAAAACATTGCGAATATCAATGTATAAATAGCCGAGAGGTATCGCGGCCGCCATGCAAGCAAGTAGTTGGTTGCAGACGGTTGTGGGTTCGCATCCCGGCCGTTGCTATGACATATGAAAAAATGAAAAAAATAACTAGTTACAATTGGCGTATTGTATACATATTTCCTAACCTGTTTTTTTTACTTCTCACCAGATGACACTAGTTACATTTGATGCACTAAAATGTGGACAAACATCTAACTGTCTTCACGTTATAACATATATATTGTAAGTAGCATATGATAAAAATAATCTATTCAACTTTTTTAATGTTTCTAAAAATTATGAATTTTTAAATACCGATCTTTTTTTTATTTTATTTCTGAGGAGTGAAAATTATCAGGCAGTGCAGACTGAAGATTAGATTTTTAAAGTTTTGGGTAAAAAAAATATTCTGAAGATTTATAAATTCAATAAAAGCTAAAAAATTATGAAAGATATATATATATTTCAAATTTATAACCATCATTCTTCAACCATTGATCCTCTGCAGAATAAAGATCTCTTCAAGTTTAATCCATTTCCTTCAATTCCTAGCTTCTCCTCTCCAAAAAAACAAACAAAAACACCAGAAAATTTTCTGTTTTTAATATATCCATATCACATTCGTCTCTTTCTGGTCTTTCCCACTTTTTAAAGATCCAATTTAAAACATCAATTATCTATCTATTTTCATCTCTTTTAACAGGCTCCATTTCATTCTCTAGCTTCAATGATGTCATGAAAAGTATCTGTTTTCTTATCCATGTACTTCATTTTTATTTCATTTGTTCATATATCACTGAAGAATCTGAAGTCTCTATATTGCTCTTCTATTAAGTTACCAAATCTCAGAGTCATAAGTAAAAACTTATATAACATATCTATTAAAAAGCTTTTTTCAAATATATAGGCATTTTTCTTTTAATATTATTTTTACCAAAAGCACTCCATCCAAGTTTAATTCTATGATTAATTTCATTCATTATATTTTTGTCTGTTGATAATCACACTAAGATATTTGTAGTTGTCAACTTCTAATTCATGATTACCAATCTTTGTTTTCTTTTTTTGAGAAAATCTATTGAACATTACTTTATTCTTTATGGCATTTATCTTTAATGATCTTTTCTTACTTATACTTACTTATACCTGATATCTCTTGCAACATTTCTTGAAATTCCAAAGCATTATTTGATTAAAACAATCACATCATTTGCAAAATCTGGATGACTTAATATTTTTACTTCCCTATCTTCCTATTTTAATCCGCAAATTACTTCTTGTAAAACTGTTATAAACACTTTTAGATACAGAATCACCCTGATGTATACCGTTTTCAACATTAATCTTTTTCAGTCACCATATCATCTAATAGTTGTGGTTGCATTTTGATATTCTTCAGAATATGACAATATCCTGGATCTATATTTTGATAACCATTGAAGAAATGCTTATAGAATCAAATGCCTTTTCATAATCTACAAATCCAAAGCATAATAACACTTCATTCTTTCAATCCTTGATATAATCTACTGTACTAAAAAAACTTTTAAATTCAGCTTGTTCTTTTGATTGGTTAAAATCCAAAGTTGTAATTATCTTGATAAAAAATTTGTACATAACAGATAAAATACTAATAGGTCTGCAATTTCTAACATCTTCTTTATCACTTTTTAAAATATTAATATTAATACTGCATTCTTTCAATCATCTCATACATTCTTACCATTTAGGCATTTTGTATACAACTTTGCCAATAATTTTTCTATTTCTTCACCTATTTCTTTTAAAATATTAATTATAATTCCATCTTTATCTAGAACTTTCCCCTTCTTCATAAATTTAATTGCATGTCTCACTCCTTCATTTAAAATTCAGAGCAATTCTAAAGATATGATAGTTGTAGGAGATATTTGTCCTTGTTCTTTATTGCTATATAATTCTCGATTGAACTCTTCTACACATTTTATGATATCATCTCTCTTTTAAGTAATAGTTCAATCTTTTCTTCTTATTGCAAAAATAAGTTTCCTACCAACATTAAAATGTTTTATATTTTTAGGACTTTTATTTACAATTTAGTTCTACTTTTTTATTTTCATCTGATTATTCCTTCAATATTTCCTGAAGCTCTAAAGTCTTATTTGCAAAAAATAACTATCATCTACAAAATCTAGATGATTTAAATAATCACTATATACTTTTACTCCTATAGCTTTCCAATTTAATTCACAAAATACTTTTTTGCAAAACTGTTCTAAACATTTTTGAGATATAGTATGACCCTGATGTATACCTTTATTAATATTAATCTTTTTATGTCACCATATAATCTAATTGTTGCATCTGCATTTTGATATTCTTTAGAATATGATATATCCTGAGTCCACATCTTGATGATTCAATTTTTTAATCACTGTAGAAATACATATAGAATCAAATGCCATTTCATAATCTACAAATTCAAAGCATAATGACAACTCATATTCATTGGAACTTTTATCAACATTTTAATATGATCCACTATAATAAAAACATTAATTTTATAATAGTTCAGAGATATATATGAGGAGCTAGGACATTATCACTGAATTTAGTTCAGGCTCATATAGTTTCTTTGGTTAAAGAGCTGAGTTTGAAGACATGTAGGTGTCTGAAGATTTGGATCTTTTTCTTAATGTTTAAGAATTAGATAAATGCTTGGCTTGAGTTAATATTTTGAATCTAATGTCCTATCTCCTCACTGATGAGAGCCATAGCTCGAAACCGGTCTGGGGTTGAGGACCATCATAGATAAAGGCTTCAAATATTTTCTCTTGTAGCATTTATCATAAAAAATAAAATAAATAAGCTTGTTTAGAGCTATTAGCATGCTCTTTATATATTACATATTGGTAATACAAGCTATATAGGTCATGTGACATATGACTGATTTTTACTAATATATATATATATATATATTATAGGAGCAAAAAAAACACTAACAAAATATTGATTTTTTAAAATATTTCATTATATGTCATTTTAAAACTTTCTTTTTAAATTGTTTTTCCTATTAAACTGTATATTTTATAAAATCCAAGATGGAAGATGCAACCGTTAATTGTCCAAAAATAATTAAAGGGTTGGGAATATAATATCGTTTTAGTCTTGGGAAGGAATTTTTAAAGTTTTTACTTAAAATAAAATGGGGATTAAGATTAAAGATTTTACTTTTGTATAAACATTTTTGTAAAATCTGTTGCCAATCTATAAATAGATTTGAATATATTTTTGGAATGTCATCTAATGTTTGCATCTTCAAAAACAATGGACAAAGAAAACTTAAAATTTCTGTTGGATTAAAGATTACATTTAAGTTAGAGATAAGAAATTGAAAGCATTCTTCAAATACCTGAGCAGAAATATAAAATGGGCTAATTTTGAATACCAACAGATTAGCTATTACTGAGAGAACTGATTGCTACTAGACTCCATGCTGCTTTGAAATCTTAAAAATGATGATCTAGTAGAAAACCTTTCCTGAACTTTGTGGGTCATTGTCCACTGCCGTAATATCCTGCTGCCCTGAAATGAAGAAAAGCCTAAAAAAGGAACTCTGGAATGCTGAATGGAAGCTGTCTGTCACCAAGAAGAACTCACATGGATTCATTAACTGCCATACTTTGAAAATGGACACTTAAATTGTGCAAGGTAATGATTTTCATACCACCTGAAAGTAAATCTAGCTGACTAATCTCGAACCCTACTATCAGTTTTTCCTAATGTATGATTTAGCTTTGTAACTTTTCTAATATGTAAATTGCTCTCAAATAATTTCTATAAATTTAATTCTCTCTCATACTCTCTAACTTTCTTTGACTTTGTGCGATCATTTATTCATATGTATTTATTACTTAATTTTATATGTCTATTTTGGTTATTATTAATATGCCAATCTCAAGCAATCTGATGAGTTGAATTTCTAAAATCTTTTCTTCTTTTTAAGTAAACCTTCATGAATTAAGGTTATTAATGTCCCCATAAAACATAATGCGTTATTAATTAGTACGCTTGCCAGATTGTTTTTGCAAGACAACATTTTGTTTATGTTTTAGTATAGAAATTTGTTATTTCTTTAACTCTGGATTTTACCTGGGACAAATCCAGAACCTAGGCTAATTAATGCTCTTAAACCTTATTTTTTTTATAAATGTTATTATTACATTCTGAAAGGGTGACTTATTATTTGTTTTCTATATAATTGCTAGTTTTACTTTATTTTTCATACTCTTACAATATCAAACACATTCAAATATCAGCCTTTCAAGCTAATTGAGCACGCGTTTTTTGAGAGTGTTAAATAAATGAATACTTTCCTCTTCAATCCAAGATATAGTATTTATGCAGGAATAAAAAGGATCCTCTTATTCCCACGACTCAAATTCTTTTATATGAGCAAATCTGAAGAACTGTTGAGGAGAGTGTGAGTAGAATTCTCACTTTAAATTACTATTTACGATGTTTTTTGGCTGAATGACATTGGTGAAATTGCTTAGAATTTACTAAACGTCATTCTTACTGAAACTTAATTATGAGTGAATAAGCAAAGTATTCATTTATTTAACACTCTCAAAAGGCATGTGCTCAATTAGCTTGAAAGGCTGTTATTTGAATGTAATATAATTGTAAACAAGATGCTAGATCAAACAATTGCTTATTTACTCATAATTAAATTTCAGTAAGAATGATGTTTAGTAAATTCTAAGCAATTTCACCGACGTCATTCAGCCAAAAAACATCGTAAATAGTAATTTAAAGTGAGAATTCTACTCATGCTCTCCTCAACAGTTCTTCAGATTTGCTCATATAAAAGAATTTGAGTCATGGGAATAAGAGGATCCTTTTTATTTCTGCATAAATACTATATCTTAGATTGAAGAGGAAAGTATTCATTTATTTAACACTCTCAAAAGGCGTGTGCTCAATTAGCTCGAAAGGCTGATATTTGAATGCAATATAATTGTAAACATGGCGCTAGATCAAATAATATCAAACACAGTATTAAAATATTCTTGTTATTATAAAATTCACGAAGATGGGATTGAATTTTTTTTAAATAGCAGAAAATGGAAAGGGATAAATTTTAATACTCCTTTTACTAAATAAAATCTTCTATATGTATATATTGCAGCAGTATAGTGTATTATCAAACAAAGTCATTTATATTAAAGCAGTAAATTCTATTCCATGTTGTTAGTGACATTCATCCATACTGCATTATTGACATTCGGCTCCTGTTTGTGAATTTATAAATATATTATGTGCTTGTGATCTGGGGATTGTGACAAGATCGAACCCATAGATTTCTTCTCATGCCTTGTCCTGTGGATAGTTGAGCTGTCCAGGACTTTCTTCATATAAAAGGCCTCTGCACATCAGTGACATCCATGGTATGCCTAATCCACTTTTCTCTAACAACTGCCCTAGAAGGGGTTCTTAGATTTCATTTTCATCCAGAAGCATGACCTTATCTTTGATTTTTATGCTGATGTCAGTACCGCAAACTTCTTTGTATTATTATTTCTTTTGCTTCAGAACCCAGTTTTGATGTTATAATATTAAAATTGTGTTCTGCTCAAATATATACATAAATTCCAAATACCACTAGCTTATTAATAATGTTATTTCAATCTTATACAATCCCACCATCATAATTTATTATTTCTGTATTTAAGGGTATATGCCTTGGGGAAAATCAAGCATTCTATCTTCTAAATGTTGATTAAAATTTTTTTTTCAATAAAATATTTTGTCATAGATTCAAATAGAATATTTCAAATGTATTTTGTTTATTTTCACAACCTCAGTGGCATGAAAATAGTTTTCTTATATATATATAATGAATCTCGGAAAGCTCCCCAAAATTGTTAGTCACCACGTTTCAGAATCGTATATAAAAGCGTTAATAGCAATTTTATGTAAATTCTTTCTAATAATTGATTGGCATCTTAATACTGGAACCACCAAAGATGTGTGTTTTTTATAGTATATGTCATTTAATAAAAGAGCATATGAGAAATAATAGCATGATATGTAATTATCTACCATTTGGTAGACCACATGTATGCAATTAATTCATAAATGTATGTAAATGATTTGTCACTATATTAAAGTATATATTTTTTATTATCTAACTTATTTGAATTGTTCAAATTTCTTTTTTTCCCACTTCCACCCATACAACCATGTGTATGCATTTTTTAAATTTAGTTATAATGCAGTTAATATTGAGTCTCTTTGTCTCCTCCACTCTGCTAGTGGACCAGATTTTAAAATAAATTCTCATGTACCATCATCATATATTACTCATTAAATGTTTAATCTGGGCTTGGGGAATGGGTTCAAATTCATGTTGGTCCCTGACCTAAATCTCAGGCTTGACTGGGTTTGAAGTACATTTCATTGAGTTCCAGCTCATATTAGATGGGATCAACATGTTTTGACCGGTACAATATATATATATATATATATATATATATTATGCTATCATTTCCAAATGCATAAGATTTATATATACATATATGCTTAGGTTAAAAAGATAGAGTGGATTCATTTCTATCTTTTCAAAAGACTTTGTCTTGTATTTGAAAATAAGAGTATGTGTAGTGAAGTGATCTGTAATTATTATATATATAAATATATCAATGATGTGTGCAACATGACTAGTAATTATGTGTGTAACATTATACTTTTTTTAAAGTTGTGTTATATTTATTTAAAGAAGGACTTTGTTTTTAAATGTGTATAAGATTTAAAAATTATTAGAATCTGTCTAGCTCCATTTACACTGGTTATGTATATATAAGTCTTGTGGTTTGTGATCTATTATGAAATTACAATCATTACAAGTCCTAACATACAACAGATAGAGTATTCCTTCCAAGTCTATATTCAGAAGCTTATGCATTTGTAAAATTAAAAGAAATTAAGTATAATTAATCTAAGTTTCAAATATGTTTTTAAAGCTATATTATATTCTTAAAAATAAACTGGGGGGAGCACAGCCTTCTGCCACTTTAGGATCCACCCGCCCAACAGAGTTCATTCCACTTGCTCACATCCTTTCTGCAGAGCTTATCAAAAGTATTTCCACCAGTTCTTTCCATACAATATATATAAGATGATTTTGAAATTAGGCTTTAAATCCCCCCCCCCCCATTTAATGCAATACATAAGTTTATCATAATCTTTTGCTAAACTTCTTAGGGTTAATGCCAAAGAAAAGGAAGATTGTAAGAATGTTATAACAAAGAATCTATTATTAATGCTTTCAAAATATTTTTTTCCAAACACACACACACACAAGCACTGAATGATTAGAATATTTTAAGCTTTCCTAAACTTTAAAATTGTCACTGCCATTACTTATATAAAGATTCTAGAACATTTAATGTAAAGAAATTTTAAAAGAAATTCTGTAAGTTACATTTATATGTTTTAACAAAAAAACTATAAAATTACTTGCAAAAATTAAGTTCTATTTTTGCTGTGTTAACCATCCATTTTTCAATTCTGAGGATTACTCAGGACAGAAGTCAAGAAATTCAATTTATGTCTTTAAACCCATATTAAGAGATTTTAATAATCTTTTTTTTCTTTCAAATTTCAAAATTCATGTTTTTTTTTCTAATATTTAATTTCAAAAAAAATCTGAAGATGTCAGGATAATCGAAAAAGCAGGTATTTGAAAGCTAGTAAGCTTCACAATGATGTGAAGCCATTGTATTTTGGGCATGAATGATTAAAAACTTGATTTTTTGTAAAATTTATTATTTTTGCATAATAATTGTGTGATAATTATCAGAAATCAAGAATATATTGTAATGGGATGGATTTTCCATGGTATGCACAAAAGTGGGTTCTTCATGATGAGTAAAAAAGTATATCTCAGTTATCTACCTTCATGCATACCCCCCACACATTAAACTTGTACCTAGGAGAGGATTAAAACAGGCAAAACTCTCTATACATATTGCCACTCAGTGCAAGCCAGAATAATCAATGGGAACCAGAACACTTGTGTATAAAATTCCCATCTAGTGCCAGATAGGGATTTTATGCACAAGCCTTCTGGCATCCATTGATTACTCTGACTTGCACCAAGTGGCAATACATGTAGAAAGTTTTGCCTGTTTTAATAACAGTTATAAACAAGCATAAGAAATGGTGATCATGTGAGTTTATTGTCATAGGAGAGGAGAGAGTAAGATCTAAATAACTACTGATTCTACCCTTAATCTATCTCATTCCAATTGCAGTTTGCTTCCACTACTTTGGATTTTGAACCCAGGGAGATGTTGGTTGATCCTTTTACACAGGGTGTATTTGTATCATCAAAGTTGAATATGTATACAATTAGTGTATGTCTATTAATGGAAGTGGATATAGTATATTGTATACATACAAGTAATGATTGTAAACATATGTGGAAAGATATGACTAAGTAAAATTTAACTACAGAAAAATAAACCAAGAATTAACATTTAAACAAATTTAATAACCGTATTTACATTGATTATTATTTGAACAAGAAAATTTAAAACAAAATTAGGAAAAACTTCTTTAGACATTTGTGGGCCAATGGTGGTTTCAGAAATTCGAACATTTTACTTTATTTATAACTTATTAACATTCAAATTCTTTGTTTAGCAGTTTTACAAGCTGTATGTTTCTCTTTGTAAAAAAAATTTTTTTTAAGTATTACGACTTAGAATTGGTCGATACTAGTCTTCAAACTTTCCATTCAGCTCCTTTGCATAGGGAGTGGTAGATATTTCTGCAGGCAATAGATTTTTTTCTATCCTCTTGAAAAAAGCTCATTGTATATTGTGTATTAAGTGAGTTCATGCTCACCATGTGATCTTTATTATATATTAACACAAATAACTTGTTAATAAAAAAAAATAAGAAAATAAACATTTGATTTGTCTCTACTTTAATATTATATATATTTTTTTCTTGCATTTACTCATTCAATCTATTGTATGTTGTTTTTTTTGCGTTGGTAATCATAACACATTTAATGTTAACTGTTGTAAAAGTTTAGTTGTTATATTTATTTGATTGACTTGGTTTAAATTTTGGTTGTGTTTATTTAGATTTGAGACTTAGGTTGGGGTTATTGATTTGTCATTTTGTGTGCCTAACATCATCTAATATTATTAATTACCAAGTAACGCTAATATCATGGGGCTTGAATTAGAGTTTGACCTCATATTGTGTACTAGGTATTGGAAAGATGTTGGAGTTATCCATTACAATATATTATTACATATTTATTTTTTACAGAAGTGTTTCATTTTTAAATATTAAATATTATATTTTTCTAAGCCACCACTAACAGTCTGTTAAAAATATAGAAATATAAAAATTATTAAAAAATTTTGAAAGCATAATACAAATGCTAAACAAAGAAGATTTCATTCATTTTTCAAATTCAATCTGCTCATCCTGAAGTTGTATGATGAAACAGCATTTTGTTTTGATTAAAATCTGATTTTTAAAATAATTCTGAAAATCAAGATGTGATTTTTTAGAATTTATTTAATTTCTGGCCAAAACTGTCTATCAAATGAAATCAAATTTATTATATTTTGATATATAATAATAGTTTAATATTAAAATGAAAGTTGAAAGCTTAAAGCAAGTGAGAACAAAGAAAACTTTCAGAATGCAGAAGGGTTAAATAAGTCAATATTCAGTATTTCCCAAAATGCAACTTTTTCTTTAACATATATTAATTACACTCAATCATGTTTATTTTTAAGTGAATAATTACTAATAATTTTTCAGAATACTGTATTTTTTTATTATAGATGCTCTATTTCTGCCAGATTTTCAACTAATTTGTTCTTTTTTTTTTATAAGGGTGGCCATTTTAATTACTTATTAACAATTTACATCTGGGATTTTAAGCAAACTAAGTCATTTGGTATTATTTTCATTTCACTATATGACTTGGACACTTAATAGGAGAGCAATACAGAAATATCACACCACCCAAAGATATATGGAGAGATGCATATTGTGAGTAACAAGAAGAGATTAAAAATGCAATATATGCCTAAGAGAACATACAGCTGTTATTGACCTCATTGAAAAAAATTAAAAAACTGAAGTGGAGTTGGGATTGACATATTGCTAGAAGAGATGATGATAAATGAACAATTGAAATCTTAAACTGGATTCCAAGAGATTGTAAAAGACCCAGAAAGAGACCATATGTGAGATGGATGGATAAAATAAGAAAGTGTGCAGGAGTGATGTGGAGAAGAGAAGCTAAAGTTCAAAGAAAATGGATTGAACTTGGAGAGACCTTCATCCTGCAGTGGATTGATAATGGTTGATGACGATATAATAGATTTACTATAGAAATCAAATCAGAAGAATCGCAAAATGCCACAAAAAATGTAATTTTCTGGAAAATAAGGATTTCAATAATGGCTGTGTTTGCTATGCTAAATTTATCAAATTTTATTATAAATTACAATATAAAATATATATTATATACAATGAATTATTTTTATTGTTCTAAGTCAAAATTAATAAAAAAAAATTGTCCAAGGTTGTTTTGTTTGATATTTCTATCAACCAAATATAAACTATATGAAACTTTAAATTACAATGATGATTTTGCATAACAAAAGCAAGACATATGAATCCTATAAAATAATCATGGTTTGCTACAAATTTTAAGATAATAACATCTATATTTTTTATTTTATAAGTATGTTATCATTAGCTCATTATTATAACTAGCTTTAGGGAAAAAATACTTTTACTAAAGTAAGTTCCTACCAAATCTAAATGGGGCTTGAAATATAGAAGTAAGATTCCCTATTTCCAATTAGATGTTTTCAGTAGTATAGACTTTTACCCTGGACCATGCTCGTTCTAGGATCAGTGTTGATACTTATTGTTGGAATATGTAAGATGCAAATGTTTATTCTGGCCTTTATGGTTATGATACTTGAATTTTATGATCTCCACAAACAGTGAAGTAACTGTTTAAAAGAAAGTGTCTTTATAAAGCACTATACGTAGTTGGGACATACTTTTCTTAGTTATACACATGCACATTCAAAATTAAACTTAAATGATACTTGCAATTTTTAAAATAAAAAAAATTGCAAATGGATTATGTCCTGTACATGAGGGGTCAGAGTGACTTGTGGTCAACATGGGTAGGATGAGAAGGTTGGCATTTCGGTGGGCTTTGGGCATTCCACCATCAGATTTTCAATGAAATGGATGTCTGAAGAGTTGTGGGATGGAGTGGTTTGAAGCCTAACCATTAAAGCATGAAGATTGGCTATCTTAATATAAGCTGAACTTTGATTGTATATATATATATGTGTGAAGATGATAATCTGGACCAACTTACGAGTGCTGGTTTAGCACGAAATACTGTGATTATTTACCTTTTCGACATGGGTGTGATCAAGTGTATCAACGGTATGAGATAGCATGGATGGTTGAGAGTCGTGTGAAAGTCTGAGTTCAAACCCCCTATATATTACATAAGTGCAGGTACGAAAAAACCTGTACTTTAGGAAAAAATAAAAAATTCATATTTGTTTTCATTTCTGGTATTTACATGAGATACGAATATAATTTTTTAAAATTAAGTTTAACCCTAATGCAAACATGTATCATATTTTTATTCAAAAGTTCTTATTTTTTTTCTTCTCATGTGTCATAGCATCAGCCGGGAAGCGAACCCGCTAACCCGGGACAACTGCTTGTAGCAACCGTCGCTGACCTCTCGGCCACCAATGCTTGACGAAAAAAAGTTCTTATTTTGAATTAAAAATATTTACTTTTTAAAAATAACAGTTTGAGAATTAAAAATCTTTTTTCCCTACTAAGTGACGTATTGAAATTCTAAATATCTAATTTATTATATTTATTTAAAAATAAACAAAAGATTTAAATTATAAAAAAGATTAGAATTACTTTATGATATTTTTATGATTCGTGCGAACAAAATTAAAATTACTTTGATATTTAACTAATTTAAAGCAGTCGGTAAAATCTTTAAATATAGGTTAAATCTATTTACATTTATTGCTATTTCTTTGAAATAGGAATTTTAACAACAACTTGCTGTGAAAACAAAAGGCAAATAAATATATATTTTTTAAGCAAGGCAAATAGATATATATTTTTTACATTAAAAAATATGTATTTAAAATCTTTTGATAAAAAAAGAATTCAAAACAAAATATTTTTTTAATTAAAAAAAAAAAAAACATTAATACGTTCTAAAAATTTAATTCTTTTCAAAATACTTATTTAGGTCAAATTTGGTTTGAAACTTAGGATTATATATGTAGTTCAAAATTTTTTTATTATCACGTAGGAAATGCAAGTCATTTTCTGCCAGTATTGGTTCGGCATATGCCAACACGCATACATGCGCAGAAAAATATTGTTGGGAGTATATATGACTCCTACTCATAATTTATTTATAGTACTTGTATACAGATTTATTTAAAGTAAATCAATTTAAGATAAATAAAGTATATGATTAATTAATTAGTTTTATTCAAGATAATTTTAGATATATAGTTATGTAACACAATCAATTCATGTAGTAAATAATAGATATAATAAGATTTATAAATTTAATCATTTATATGTCCATTAGCTATAATTATGACCTGGTATTTAGAAACTATACTTATTAAACTTTGGATCCCCCCCCCCCTCGCGAAATAACTGCTATAACCTAGTTCGTTATTCAATATTGATTGGCAAATGGATTTAAGCAGATTTTAATACCCTCCCCCCCAGATAATTGATTTAATGCTAATTTAGATAGCTAATCAATATTGATCAATAAATGGGATTTAAGCTATACTTACCTAAAGTGTAAAGCACCCCCCCCCCACCAAACCACTCAGATCTTACCATTTGACTTATTAAGCAAATTTAGAGATTAATACCTTTTCCATCAATATTTTTTACACTGGAGTATTAGAGAAATCTTTGTCCCACAGTAATTTATTAATTTTTAAAAATTCTGTCATTTTTTTATTGTTTCCATGGTGAGAATTTTTGAAAATGCTCAATCTTTTACATCTATATAAAATTTTTATTTTATGCTAAACTCAACAAATTTATCTTGATTTCTTTTTAATTTAATTTTATAAATGAATATTCTAAAAACAATCATATTTGACATTTTTAAATAGTTAAAAATTGACTTATAAATAAGAAGAATGAACCATAAACATCATCAATGAAGTTAGTGTAAACACTTTTTCAGAAAATGAACAAATTCTTTTTTATTTAATTTTTTTTAAAAATGTAAATGAATAAAGATGTATTTGTGATAAATCTATCAAGTTCTGCTTTAAAATTTGATATTTACTTATTAATTATTAAAATAGTTAAAAATGTAAGACTATATCAATTTTGATGAGTGACAATGTTAGCAATGAGTTTCACATGATGGAAAAAATGGTTTAAAATAAATCTTTCTTTTGAGAACAATAAAAATGCTTGACATTTGTCAAACTGTAAGATCCTGACCTCTTCAGATTTTTTTCAATAAAATTCAATAACAATAGTATGGCCAAATTTACAATATTAAAAAAAATCCTACACTAATATGAGTTACAATAATGGTGAAATAACATTCTAAAGTTGTGGAACTATGATGATTTTTCTGAGAGAAACATGCAAAGATTCTAAACAAATGTGAGTGATAGAATTAACGAGTTATAGAATCAATTATTTCTACAATGGTATGTATATATGTAATAATACCAGCTTATATCATTAAATAGTTAATAAAACTGTGGAAACATGTTTTCAATTACTTCAACATAATCATTCTCAACTGCATATAACATTAAAATGAATAAACTTTCTATCATCACTTAATACTTCACATCAAATCTTATGTCAGCTTATTATTAGTTAAATCAATTATTTTACTTATTAATAAAAATAACTATTTTTTATAATTTTATTTTATTTCTCTATATGTAAAATCTTTATCTTATTCAAATTAAAAACAAACTCTATTCCTTTTAAATTATGGCCATTAAAATTAGAAAATGTCTGTGAATTATTTGTTTAAATAACCCAACTCTATCATGGAGAAGTAGATCACTGAGATTCTCCAATATATATATGAGTACAATTTTATATATGTTTTGTTTTTTATTAATGATATAATTAGTATTATTAAGTGCATAAATGAACAAAAATGAAAATATTAAATGCTGTACATAGAAAATGGCATCAATAAGGTATATTTATCACACTTGAAATATTATTAAAAAACAAGAAATATTAACAAGCATATAGGAGATTTGAACCCAGACTTTCAAACAACATTCAACTATCCACACTATCTCATACTATTGATACACATAACCACACACATGCAGAAAAGAAATAATCACAATATACATACTTCTTGCTGAACCAGCACTCATCAGTTGGTCCATATTATCATCTCCCACATGTATATATAATCAGTGCTCAGTTTATATTAAGATAGTAAATCTTTATACTTTAATGAACAGGCTTCAATCTACTCTAACCTCCAACTTTTCAGCCATCCATACCATGAAAAATCTGAGGATAGAATGCCCAAATCCCATGCTGATGCCAATATTGTTGTTATGGCGATGTTGACTTCAAGTTACTCTGACCCCTCATGTATAAGATAGTATCCATTTAAATACATAGAAGAGAGATGGGCAAAATACAGGTTTAATGTGTAAGTTTTGAAATACAGGCATTTTTATACCTGGAATGTAGTTGTAAATATAGGTTCAGCATGAAATACTTATATTGGTGATAATTTCTTTTCTACATGTGTATGGTCATGTGTATCAGTAGTATGAGATAGTATGGTTGAAGGTTGCTAGAAATTCTGAATTCAAATCCCCCCTATATTTACAATTAAGTTCCAGGTATAAGAATGCCTGTATTTCATAAAGAAGTAGATCACCTGAGATTCTCCAATATATTATATCATCATCATCATCAACCATTATCAATCCACTGCAGGATGAAGGTCTCTCCAAGTTCAATCCATCTCTGATCTTTTGCTTCTCTTCTCCACATCACCCCTGGACACTTTCTCATCTCATCCATCCATCTCACATGTGGTCTCTTTCTGGGTCTTTTACAATCTATTGGAATCCAGTTTAAGACTTCAATTGTCCATCTATCATAATCTCTTCTAGCAATATGTCCAGCCCAACTCCAATCTTTTAATTATTTCAATCAGGTCAGTAACACCTGTTTGTTCTTTTACCCATACATTGCATTTTCAATCTTTTCTTGTTACTCCCAGCAGGCATTCTCCATACTTTTTTGAGTGGTCTGAAGTCTCTGTATTGCTCTTCTATTAAGTGTCCAAGTCGCAGATCCATAAGTAAGAAAACACATTTATTAAGAACCTTCCTTTTCAAACACATTTGCATATTCCTTTTAGTATCAAGTTATTTTTACCAAAAGCACTCCAACCAAGTTTAATTCTATGATTAATTTCATCCATTATATTTTCATCTGTATTAATTAATCTGACCAAGGTATTTGTAACTGTTAACTTCTTCTAATTCATCATAATCAATCTTTATTTTCATATTTTGAGCAAATCGATTAAACATTACTTTAGTCTTTTTAACATTTATCTTTAGTCCTATTTTCCTACTTTCATTTGATAACTCCTGCAACATTTCCTGCAGCTCTGAAGCATTATTCACAAAAACAACTACATCATCTGCAAAATCTAAATGACTTAAATAATCTCCATTTACTTTCACTTCTTTAGTTTCCCATTTTAATCCACAAAATACTTGTTGTAGCACTGCTGTAAAAAGTTTTGGTGATATGGAGTCACCTTGTCTTACACCCTTCTCAATGTTGTACTTCTCAGTATCATTATATAATCTAATTGTTGCTGTTGCATTTTTATAAATATTCTTTAAAATATGACAATATCCTGGATCTATATTTTGATGTCCCAATGTTTTAATCACTGAAAAAATGTTTATAGAATCAAATGCCTTTTCATAATCTGCAAATCCAAAATATAATGGAAACTCATATTCACTTGTCCTTTCTATAACTTCTCTCAATACATGGATATGATCTACTGTACTAAAACCACTTTTAAATCTAGATTGTTTTCTTGGTTGGTGGAAATCCAATGTTCTCTGTAGATGAGTACAATTTTACATATGTTTGTTTTTTTTTGTTAATGATATAATTAGTATTATTAAGCGCATAAATGAATAAAAATGAAAATATTATATGTACATAGAAAATGGTGTCAATAAGGTATATTTATCACACTTGAAATATTATTAAAAAAACAAGAAACATTAACAAGCATATAGGGGATTTGAACCCAGACTTTCAAACAACATTCAACTATCCACACTATCTCTTACTACTGATACATATAACCACACACATGTAGAAAAGAAATAATCACAATATACATACTTCGTGCTGAACCAGCACTCATCAGTTGGTCCAGATTATCATCTTCCACATGTATATATAATCAGTGCTCAGTTTATATTAAGATAGCAAATCTTTATACTTTAATGGACAGGCTTCAATCTACTCCAATTTCCAACTCTTTAGCCATCCATACCATTGAAAATCTGATGATAAAATGCCCAAATCCCACGTTGATGCCAATATTGTTGTTATGCCCATGTTGATCTCAAGTTATTCTGACCCCTCATGTATAGGATAGTATTCATTTGAATACATAGAAGAGGGATAGGCAAAATACAGGCTTAATGTGTAAGATTTGATATACAGGCATATTTATACCTGGAATGTAATTGTAAATATAGGTTCGGCATAAAATACATATATTGGTGATTTCTTTTGTACATGTGTGTGGTCATGTGTATCAGTAGTATGAGATGGTGTGGATAGTTGAAGGTTACTGGAAAGTCTGAATTCAAATCCCCCATATTTACAATTAAGTTCCAGGTATAAAAATGCCTGTATTTCAAATCTTACACCTTAAGCATGCATTCTACCCATCACTCTTCTGAGTATATAAAAGGATACTGTCCTATATATGAGAGTCAGAGTGACTTTAGGTTAACATGGGCATAACAACAATATTGGGATCAGCATGAGATTTGGATATTCTATCATTACATTTTCAATGGTATGGATGGCTGAAGAGTTGGAGGTTAGAGTAGATGGAAGCCTGTCCATTAAAGTATAAAGATTTGCCATCTTAATATAAACTGAGCACTGATTATATATATATGTATGGGAGATGATAATCTGGACCAACCGATGAGTACTGGTTCAGCACGAAATACATATGTTGGTGATTATTTCTTTTTTATATGTGTGTTGGTCGTATGTATCAATAGTATGAGATAGTGTGGATAGTTGAAGGTTGCTTGAAAGTCTGAGTTCAAATCCCCTATATTTACAATTGTTTATTGTTATTGATATTATCTAAGTATTGACTGATTTCAATGAATTGAATACTAATAGTATATGTTTCATATATTTATAATAATGACTGGTTTTTATGCAAATAATAAATACTTTTTTTCGGTTTTAAAATGAACAAATAATTATGTAAGAAAATATTTGGGTTACCCAAACTGTTGGATTATGATAAAATTATTGATAAATTTGCTGTATCAAAAATTCAAAAAGTTATTATATATATCGAGTAATTGATTTATTAAAAAATATATATAGTTATATATTCATAATTTTTTTTTAATTGTATTTTTTATTATTGATACTACACATATCCATAAAGATCAAGTGTACTGCTCTTTATTCCAAGCGTTGGTGGCCTAACGGTTAGCGTAGCTGCCTTCCAAGCAGCCGGCCCGGGTTCGCTTCCCGGTCAACACTTTGATATATATAAACTAGTAGATTAGATAATAAAAAATTTTGAATTACGAGTACTCGATTGTCTTTTGTATTTTAAAAAGAGGTCCTAAATGTAATCTTTAAATGTCAAAAGTAAAATACACACCTGATATATACACATCTTTTAAAAATAATAAGGTTGGAATATTTTGAATCATGTGATAAGAATTGTATTATATATATATATTATAATCTAATATAGGGGTTTGAACACAGATGTTCAAGCTTCCTTCAGCTATCCTCTATATCTCACACAACCGATACATATCCAAATTTACATATTTCATGCTGAAGTAGCACTTATGGTTCAGAGAGATTGTATAGCTGAAGAGAGCTTGAAAGTCTGGGTTCAAATCCCCCATATTACATTTAAACTCCCAAGTATATGAATTATGCTTGTATTTCAAATATATATATATATTACTAAAAAATTATCATTAAATTGTTTTTAATCTATACTTTTTAGTGGTTTTCTAACACTCTAGACTTTCTCATGTATATTATATATAATTATTGTTTTTTCTCTTCTAGAATAATGATGAATTGAAGTTTTACTGCTTATCAAAGCATTTAAACTTTCTCTTGGTCATGTTAACAATTTTTATTAGTCATTCATTAGACTAGAAATTATCCACTTAATGAATAATATTTCTGAAATGTAATTTTCCTACACTACCTTCATGCAAGGTAGGGACTGTTTTCTATCTGCTTTTAATATTTTGTGGAAGGGTGTAACCAAAGATATGACAAAGATGTATGATCTCAAGATGTGCATTTCAAGCTGAACCAGCACTCATCAGTTAGCCTATATCACAATCTCTTACACATTTTTATAATTGTTCAATATATATAGATAGAAATTACTACATTTTAATTAATAAGTGTCAAACTTTCTGTCCTCACAACTTTGACACAAACCACTTGATGAAAGTATATTAATAATTTTTATTAGTCATTCATTAGACTAGAAATTATCCACTTAATGAATAATATTTCTGTAGTGCAATTTTCTTTACATCACTTTTATGCAAGGCAGGAACTGGTTTATATCCACTTTTAACACCTTGTAGCAGAGTGTAATCGTAAACATATGACCAGAGACATGTGAAAAAGATTGAAAGTAGAATGAGTAAAAGTTGAGAACTTCCTGTGTATATATATATATTGCATATTTCATACTGAACTAGCACTAATCAGTTGGCTCAGATCACAATTTTCTTTATATATCTTTATCATTGTTTAGTATGTATATATATATACACAGGAAGTTCTCAACTTTCACTCATTCTACTTTCAGACAATTTGCTATCTATATAAAAATGCAGCACATTACAGAATTTTTTATCAAAAAGAAAAAGATGAGCAAAAAAAGAGAAAAAGATGAGTACAATTTAACTATGTCAGATGAGCAAAAAAAAAAGAGAAAAAGATGAGTACAATTTAACTATGTCTTGATAAATTTATAAAAAAAACACCAAATACTAATCACTCAAGTGTTATTGATGTATATGCTAATATATCTAAAATATTTTAAAAATACTTTTTCATATTTTTTTTAATATTGCTCTACATTCACACATTTCAACTTTCATACATGTTTCAGGAAACAATTAGATATCAAAGTTGAGGACTACTATAGATAGATAGATGGCCAGTTGCTAAAGTTTAATTGATAACTGTCAAACTTAATTCTCTCACTACTTTGACATAAACCACTTGATGGAAGTATGGTAATAATTTTTTATTAGTCATTTATTAGACTATAGATTATCTATTTAATGAATAATATTTCTGTAGTGTAATTTTCATTATGCTATTCTCATGCAAGTTAGGATTGATTACCATCTGATTTTAACATCTTGTGGCAGGGTGAGGGTGGTGAAGTGAAAAGTTATTATACAAAAATATTATTCATTAAGTGGATAATCTCTAGTCTTATGAATGACTAATAAAAATTATTAGTGTACTTCCATCAAGTGGTTTGTGTCAAAGTTGTGAGGGCAGTCAATTTGACACTTATCAGTCAAACTGTAATAATTAGTTATCTCTATATACTGAACAATGATAAAGATATATGAAAGAAATTGTGACCTGAACCAACTGATGAGTGCAAGTTCAGTACAAAATGCACACACTGGGAATCATATATCTTTTTCGTATGTCTTTGGTCATATGTTTATGAATATACCTCTCCACAAAGTGTTAAAAAGAGATAAAAAACAATCCTACCTTGCATCAGAGTAGTATAGAGAAAAATTATCCTACCAAAAATATTCTCTTTGTCAGTTTGTTTTCATTAAAGGTTTTTGTTTATACCTTTCTTTATCTTTTTATAAATACCACCTCCCCCCATTTTTGTAGATCGCAGCATTTTTAAATACTAGTCAAGCGTTGTTAGCCGAGAGGTCACCGCAGCCGCCTTGCAAGCAAGTAGTTGGTTGCAGACGGTTGTGGGTTCGCCTCCCGGACGATGCTATGACATATGGAAGAAAAAAAATACACAGTATGCGTCAAGCATTGGTGGTCGAGAGGTCAACGACAGCTGCTTTACAAGTAGTTGTCCTGGGTTAGCGGGTTTGCTTCCCGGCTGATGCTATGACATACGAGAGAAAAAAATACACAGTATGCGTATGGTTATACTTAAAGAATCTCATATTTAGTCAATCAAAAATTCCTGAATTAAGTCTCAAAAAAATTTTTTTCTTTTTATTTTCCTGTTCCTTTTTTTTATAATCTAATTGAGTTTTTTTTTAAAAAATTTAATTAAAACTAATTATCACTTTAAATGGTAGACTAATATCTTAATTAAAAGTAAATTAACTTGCTAATACAATATTTTTGTTCTTTTTCCAAGTCTTATTAAAGTTAATTATACATTTCAATTAAAAGATCAGTATCTTAAATAAAATTACATTACTATAATTTACCGTATTTTCGCGCATATACCGCGCACCCTTCTGTAACGCATTTCTCATTTTCCCCGCAAAAATTTAAGATATTTTTTAAAAAATATAGAATAGTTTTGAGAGGAATGAGTTTGACAATGGTAAATAAAAATGTAATAAAGAATATTAACTGTAACAAAAAACAACAACAACAACAAAAAAAAAAAAAAACAAACAGAAGATATATATGTTAACGTTTTGCGCTCACGCACTAGAATATCCTTTGTAAATAAATAATTAATGAGTGTTACTGATTATTTGATCAGGTTAAAAGATAGTCGTATTATTTTTAGCTCAGATATAAACTTAATAAAAGATAAATATATCTATTCTTATTAACTACAATCACATGGTACCATTAATTCAATTCAATTCACTTCTCCACATACAAAATATCGTACATGTGTTAAAAACTTTTGTTTTAACTACACTCACTTTGAGCACATGAATAAAAATATCTATAAAAGATAAATGTCTTCCATGTGCACCAGTTGTCTCTTTTCATTGATTTAAAGTGTGTATAAAAACAAATGTTTAAATATATCCAAGATATTATTAATAAGGTAAAGAAGAATTGAATTTAAATTAAAAGACCATCATATCTGGGGAGAAATATGATACTCTCTAACCCAATAAATGATTAGTGATAATATTATTGTAATTACCTAAAGTTAATACTGTCAAAGGTGAGAATGCAAAAATATTATCACCTATAGATTAAATTATGGTAATTTAATATTGATAATTATTGAACAAAGGTGATGTAAATATATGACTTGGACCAACTGAAGAATTCTGGTTTAACAAAAAATACATATTGAGGGGCACTTATATTTTTCAGATGTCTTTATTTATATATTTAAGGTGTGTAGATGAAATAAAATAAATGAGGGTATTTCATATAAACCCATTTGTAATAACTGAAACACACAGGTTTGTTATATACCTGTGTTTATATATATAATATATAGGGTATATGAGCACAGACTTTCGCATGACCCACCACTCTCCACATTATCTCATAACACTGATACACTTAAACACATATATGTTGAAAAGATAAATAATTACCAATATACGTATTTCATGCTAAACCAGCAATCATCAGTTGGTCCAAATTACCATCTCTACACATATATGCTATAAGTGCTCAAATATATATTATTAATAGCCAAACCTCACACTTTAATGGACAGGCTTCAATCTACTCCACACTCTGACTCTTCAACCGGCCATCCAATTGAAAATCTGATGATGGAATGCTCGAAGGCCACCCTGAGGCCGAGATACTTGTCACACCCATGTTGACCTAAGGTCAATCTGACCCCTCATATACAGGACATAATCCATTTAATATATATACAAGGGATGGGCATGTCATCTCTACTTATGTAATAACTGAATCACACAGGTTTATTATATACCTGTGTTTATATATGTAATATATAGGGTATATGTGCACAGTCCATTAAAGTGTGAGGTTTCGCTATCTTAATATATATTTGAGCACTTATAGCACATATGTGTAGAGATGGTAAGGTGGACCAACTGATGATTGCTGGTTTAGCATGAAATACGGATATTGGTGATTATTTATCTTTTCAACATATATGTGTTTAAGTGTATCAGTGTTATGAGATAGTGTGGAGAGTGGTGGGTCATGTGAAAGTCTGTGCTCATATACCCTATATATAAATCCATTTGTATTTAATATATTATAACATAAAATTGCTGATTTTTTTTATCAAACATTACCACCTTTAACAGCAACAACAAAAAAATTAAATAAGGACGACTTCATATTCTTTATTTTTTTTAAACTTCCTCTTTCTTTGTTGTAGATAATTATAATATCATACACATATGTAGAGAAGTAGCTGACTTATAAGTATACTAACCATAATCAACGGAAGAAAGTTTATATTATATCAAGAAATTGGAAGTTTGTATTATATGAGCTAAAACATCAAAATATTTTCTAAAAAGATAATTTAATATCTAACATACAGGCTATATATATACCTGTACAAACAATGTAATATATAGGGTATTTTGAGTTCAGACTTTTACACGACCCTCAACTCTCCCCACTATCTCATACCACTGATACACTTGATCACATATATGTCTAAAAGATAAATAATCAATATATGTATTTCGTGCTAAACCAGCACTCATCAGTTGGTCCAGATTATCATCTCTACACACATATACAATATATATATATATCCTGTATGTGAGATATTAAATAGTAGTTTGCATGTCTGCCCAGTCCTCATATATGTACTTAAATGGATTATGTCCTATACATGAGGGGTCAGAGTGACTTATGGTCAACCTGAATGCGACGAGAAGATCGCCATCAGTGTGGGCTTTGAGCATTCCATCATCAGATTTTCAATAGATGGATGGCTGAAGAGTTGGAGCGTTGAGTGGATTGAAGCCTGTCCATTAAAGTATAAAGATTGGCTATCTTAATAAATATCTGAGCTCTTATTGCATGTGTGTGTAGAGATGATAATCTGGACTAACTGATGATTGCTGATTTAGCATGAAATAGGTATATTGGTAATTATTTATTATTTTAACATATATGTGTGCTCAAGTGTATCAGTGTTATGAGATAGAGTGGAGAGTGGTGGGTCATGTGAAAATCTGTGCTCATATACCCTATATATTACATATATTGATATAAGTATATAATAAGCCTGGGTCATGTGAAAATCTGTGCTCATATACCCTATATATTACATATATTGATATAAGTATATAATAAGCCTGTATTTCAGTTATTGGGTCGTTTTTGTAAATAGAAGTAATCAGAAAACACAGATAATAGATCCAAGCACACTAAATGCAAATGAAAAAAATCAAATGATGGATTGTTCAAATGTATGCCATCCTTTTGGTTAAATAATCAACAAATTGACAATTGAAAAATAAATGTGTTCATAAAAATATATAATTGCTGACTAAGTGTTAAACCTATGTTGCTACAGAAGCAAGTCAGTTTGGGTTCAAAACTTAGTGTTAAAATGTTTAAGTCATCAGTTTGAATAGTATCGAAAACTAAAAATAAGTAAATGTGCAATCTATTCTCACTTATGAGAGCCAATGATCAGAAACTGGTTCATATCTTAGGGAATGTTGAAATGTTTAAATCATTAGCTTCAATAGTGTCGAAAACTAAAGATGGCTAACTATTGGATAAATATGGGCAATCCACTAATGGGAGCCAATGATCAGAAACTGTACATTTAATTGGTACTAAAGTATTGAATCAATTGATTACCATGTTTATGTAGGCATCTCTGGGGAAATGTGATAAAGCTGATTTCTATTGTTAAAAACCAACTTCAGTCTGTAGTTGTAAACTGTTTATATTATTATTCAATAGATATTTTTAAATTTCACTACACTGTTTATTTAATATTGCAAGCATCTTTAAAATGATTAAACTTTATTAAATATTAAAGACTTTCACTTTTTTTTTGACTTTTCACATGATTATAAATTTCACAAATTAAACTTTTTATGAAAATGCAAATTTATGATAATTAAAATATTGATAAACTATCTGTAATTTGAATATTGCAGAGCACTCAACTATGATTTATATTAAATATTCCATTCTTACATAATTCTATAAACACTTCTTTCTCTTTCTTAATTTTACTACTTAATATACAACAGTATATCTTTTAAATAATTACAATGTTCTTACACCTTTTCAAGCAAAAAATATTTATTATTATAATTACAGTTTCAACTGGTCCTCGCAGTCTTCTTCAGATCTCATTCTATTTCTCTACTTTTCCCTTTCCACCATTTGAAGAAGACTGTGAGGAACAGTCAAAATTTGTAATTAAAATAATAATTTTTTTTACTTAAAAGGTGTAAGAAGATTGTAATTATTCAAAAGATATATTGTTAAATATTACATGACCACCATTTCCTATACTTAAAATTTTAAAACAATAGCAAACCCTCCATACAGTAGTGGCATCCAGTGTACACATAATAATCAAAAGGTAATAGAAGATTTGTGCATAAAATTCCTATCTTGTACCTACTCGCCCAATATCCCCAAATCCGTTTTTTCACAGATAAAGGCCCCAAACTAGAAACTAGTCTGAGAATATTGAATGAGTAGTCACTAGATAAAAATTTTATGCACAAACCTTCTAATGTCCATTGATTACTTTGGCTAGCATTGGGTGGCAGTACTGTATGTAGAATTTGATACCATTTTAATATAAATTCATATGTTTGATTGTCATAATCTTGGCAAGTTATTTATACACCAGCACTTATAGTAATGGTAGAAGAATAGCAAATTCATTATTGCTAAATGAAATTCACCTTTAATTGAATTAGGATTTTATCTTATAAACACTTATAGTGACAAACAGGGTGAAAAAATAATTCCTTTCTTTAAAACAGTTATGTTATATATTTTATTAAAATAATAAATATTCAAAGCAAAATTAAAAATAAATGTAATATTATGATAAAGAAACTGAAAGCAGTTATATTCATTTAATTAATTTAAATGAAAAAAAAAACAAACAAAATTATTATTTTATATATTTCTATTTTGTTATTTTCTGCTGAATTTGTTTTGTATATGTCGATTTATAATTAGTATAAAAGTGATTGTTATATATTTGCCTTAAATAATATTGTCGTTTATGACTATGTTATTTGTTATATAATTTTTTTGAAATACTACTGATAAATTATATTTGCCAATTGAAATGGATTGCAAATATATTTTAAAAATTTTAGTTTTTAAATGCTTTTATTGAAGTTAAACACTCTGTTCATTTATTGTTAAATTTTGATCTTTTTCAAGTTAGAATGAAATTTTAAAATTGAAGTTTAGTATATTTAAATTAAGTGGAATTGCTTGAAATCTGATATATAACTAAATAATACCACTCATCTTTTCAGTAGGTCATGTAGATTCTTAGATATGGAAGAGAGGACAGGAAAATATTAAAAATATTCAATAATTTCATGTATCACAGTTAAAAATTATTCTTAAAACTTTCATTTGTTTAAATAATACTCATGAGAAAGTGGTATAAAGAATTTTTGGTAGTTGTGACTTATGCTACATGTGGCCACTAGGCGATGCTGCAGTACCATCAACAAGCCACAAGAAGCATGCAAGTGATAAATTTCTACTCAAAAATGGCTGAAATCATCGATGGAAAAAAAAATTAAAAAATCGCTGAAATCATCCATGGGAAAAAAACACTAAAATCATTTAAAAAATGCCTGAGGCAATCAAAAAAATGCACTGAAAGTACAAATTATAAAAAAAATGCCTGAATCAATCAAACAAATACATCGAAATACAAATTATAAAAAAAAAATTAAAAAATCGCTGAAAAATAAAGAAAACACTAGAATCATAAAAATGCCCAAGGCAATCAAACAAACACATCAAAAGTACTGAAAAACAAAGAAAATACTATAAAATTCAAATAAAAAAAACAGATATTGTTGAAAATATGACCCCCGCCAATCAACAATTCGTCACTTCTGAGGCAATGTATTTTTTTTTCAATTTAATAATATTTTTTTAACATTTTAAAATTTGATATTTAATACATTTAAGTTCAATATAACTTGTTGACATTTTATATATTTGATTAAAATGTCTATGAAAGTGATAAGACACATTAATATTTTAAATTGGTCCATTTCCAATACTATGAAAATAAAATAAATATATCCTTGTTTCATTATTAGAAAAATCAAAAATGAAATTGTACATTACTTTAGGCTCAGCTTTGGATTTTAAGTAAGGCTTGATTTGTCTACTAAGTGTGGGAATAAAAATGAATTTCAAAGTCAAACCAGATAGAATGACAGAATAATAGTTTGAACTTATGCATATTTGTAAAGATTTATAAAATGAGATGTCATTTTTTACACTTATCAGAGAAATCAAATCTGATTTAAAATCCAAGGCTTAGATTAAAGCTATGTAGCATTTTAATTTCAATTTTTCCAACACAAAATAAGATATAAATATAAAGCCTTGTGATAATCATTAAGTCTATTTAAATCTCAGTGCATTAACTCTTTTCATGAAAATATGTAATTCTAAAGCACTTGTTGATTTCAAATTCTGATGAAAAGGTATAAATTAATAAGCATAAACTAAATTAATTGCACTGAGTCAGCTAATTGACAGTTGAGCTGCCATCTAGCTGCCATGTTCGATAACATTTTACAGTAAGATAATAGGGTAGTTCAACTATTAATTAAATAAAATTGGTGATTATCATATATTTATTTAGTATAAAAATAACATCTTACATATATATATATATCATGCGACTATTTATTACAGAGCTTCAGAAATGAGTGAAATATCTCTATTTTACGAAATTAATATCAGTTGGTTTTTTTTTTTTAAAAAGCAATTTACATTAAATATAGAGGCCGATTTAAGTTTGCTCTGGCTGTTATTGTTCTGGGTAAGTCTAAAAAAACATCTAAAATACAATAAGAAGTGATCCATTTTTTTTACTATAAAAAGTTATTGAACATGACATCTAGAGGGCAGTTTAACTCGTAAGCAATTAGATCACATGACTATTTTTATTCACTATAAAAATTATATTTATTTGTACACACTCATATATAATAATAAATATATATATATATTTTAAAAATATCTGTAATTAAAAAGCAGAAGTAACTGCCAAGTAATTACCCCCCACTGAGTTATGTAATATCAATACCAATGAAAAAATATCTCGGTAGAAAATAATTACTTCAGCTTTTCAATATATATAAATAATAATCGGTATATTTATACTTTACGTTTGTCTTCAATATAATAATATTAAATCGTGCTTATAAAGCAACACATCACGCAATTTTTTCAGTGATGTGATGTACTGTAGCTTCTGCTTAAACGGAGTCAAGAATCTCTTAACAATTACGCCCAGAGAAACTTGTTAGCCACTTTATTTTCCATTCCCAGTCTAAGTTTTCCCATATTCTGCTCCATCCCATTTCCACAACATAATCTTTGTCAACTCTATGGCCTTTATATCTAAATCCCCCTTATCTTTTCCCAAACCCAGCATAAAAACCAATAATTCACTTTCTGTATAATCACTTTTTTCATATTTATTCTTCCATAACTTCATTATATGTGCCCTTTCTGTTTTAAGCATTTACATTCAATTAACAGATGCCTAATATTTTTTATTCCTTCCTTACATAATTTACAGACTAAATCACCCATATTTTCCCCACTTACATGTATATTCCCTTGTTGCTAAAGATCCTTTTTGAGCCTTAAACAATAAACTACTTTCCTTACTATTATAATATATTAACTCGCACCTAATATTCTGTTTATTTCTATATATATTTAAACTGTTTTTACTCTCCATACTAGTTCTCCATCTCTCTAATTCCCTATTCTCTATTAATAAATCTATTCTTTTATCCCATTCCTTACCACTATAACACTTAATAATCCTCCTAACACAATCATCCCATCTTTTGTACAAATATACTAATATAAATTCTTTATCCAAATCTTTTGCATACCACATTATCTTTCTCACCCATCTTGTTACCTGCCCTTTACTCAAAACTCAATTAAATACTACTTTGGCTATTCTTTTATTATCCATAAACTGCAATCTATTAAAAATTTTCATTTTACTTTTTGCATCTCTCATATGAAAACTTGACCATCCCATTTCTCCTTGAATTGCCTCCCTTGCTGTCCATACATCTGCATCCAATGCATGTCTTCCTACTTGTCTTTGAACTTTTTCTAAGTAATTTAATAACCTTTTACTAACATATAATGCATCATTACCATATGTTAACCCTGCTACTGCAACTCCCTTCCATATAATTCTAGCTACATCATATTTATTATATGAAAATACTGTTAATTTCTTTATCAATACCTTTCTTTTCTTTGCTTCATTTATCAATTTTTTCTCCCATTCATCCAAATAATTTTTCTGATTACTTAAAATAATTCCCAAATAACTATATCTATTCACCACATTTAACTTAATATCTCCCAATAAAAATTCTACATCTTCTCTTTCTCCAGTATTAACCATCATTATATTTGATTTTTCTTCACTAAATATAAACCCCAACTCTTTACCCACCCTTGCACATGTTCTCAGCATAACTTCCATATCTTTTCTTTTTTCAGCATACAAAAATATATCATCTGCAAAAAAAAAAGACCTGACAAAATATATACTCCCTTACTACCTACCTATTAACGGTATCTCTATCCCTTTTCCTAATGTTTCTATTGCTCTTTCCATTTCACTCAAATACAACACACAAAAGAATAGGTGACATGGGGCATCCTTGCCTTAGTCCCACCTCATTTTTAACTTTAACTGATTCTCTATTTCCTAATTGATATATATAATAATTATTTTCATATAATTTCTTAATAATATCTATTAAAACATCATCCAAAATTTGCTAAATTTATCCATAATCTATTTCTATCTACTCTACCATATGTCTTCTCTATATCTATAAAACTCATATATAACTGTTTACCTAAATTCCTACTCATATACATAAATTGTATAACTACAAATAAACTATCTCCTATATGCCTATCTAATCTAAAACCTCCTTGCATTTCCCCCACCACATTATTCCCTTCCATCCATTTTACAACTCTTCTAACCACCATATATGAGAAAGCTATTGGTCTATAATTATTTAACTTTCTATGATCCTTACCCTTTCCTTTAAATAATAATCTTACTCTTGTAATCTGGTGGCGCCCTCTGTGATCGATGATGGATTGAATATCTGGTACAATATAGAATATCCAGTTTTTGAACCAAATAGTGGTCCCACATAATATTAATAAAAGCGTTTCCATTATTTTGAAATAGTAAACTTAAAATAAAAAAACTATTCCAATATAGATATTAATTTTCAAGATTAAACATATCAATCCAATTATGACTGGCTACTTAAAGCTATTAGAACTTAAAAATATTACAAGAATATATATATATACAGAATGTTAATATTACAAAAAAACTAAGAAGATGGTAAAATTATTGTGAATTATGAAAAAAAAAAAAAGAAAAAGGCTAGATACTATAAAATTTTGTTAGACCAAATAGATTATACATAGAAAAAAGAATATAGAAATAGATAAAAATATTGTATTCAGATATAATGCTGTAAATCAGGGGTAACCAACATTTTTGAAGGCAAGTATGCAATGAAAATTTTTAATAGGCATTATGAACACAAGAAGAAGCATGTCATTGGATCAAAATATACAATTATATATATATATATATTGTAATTCTTTTTTCTAGCTTCAACTTATAGAAAATATATACTTATTCTTTGAAAAGATGACTGGAATCCAGATTGGATCCCTGATTAAAGTCCCATAGAATCTTTTTTTTTTTTAAATTTAAAAAACTAAACAAATAGTTTTAATAATTAGTTACTCAATTAAGGTTGAATTTTCCAATATATTTTACAAAATCATAATTTTAAAATTTAGCTTTTGAACAAAAACTCCTAAAAAAACTATTCATATCATTTCTTTACATTTTTAAAATCCAAATATCTAAAAAAAAATATTTTTTTTTAAATATTACCACTTTATTGTTATCACATTTTTTCACATACTAAAACATCATTATAGAAGTCCAAAAGGATACATTTATTTTTTTAATTAAATGTCAATCAAATTCATTTCTTTGGTGTTCTTTTTTTTTTTTTAGAGTATAATTGTTATTTATTTATTCTTACACTTCTTCTATTGAATCTCTGTTCATTAATTATTTTATTTTATAAAGTAATTTCCTCATTTGTTTTTTCATCATACTATTTATTTATTCTTACACTTCTTCTATTGAATCTCTGTTCATTAATTATTTTATTTTATAAAGTAATTTCCTCATTTGTTTTTTCATCATACTATTTCTTCAAGTTTTTCCTAAAACTTTTTATATAATAGTAATATTAGTGATTAAGCCAATGCACATGCACTTTAAAGATAAATTATAAATGAATACTCAATTTTTCCAGACACGAGATATAGTATTTTAGAAAGAATGGAATGATGTGTAACATCTCACGTTCTTATTTTCACACACTTAAGATTTACTCATACATAAAGATTTGAGTTGAAAGAATGGGTGGATTCATTCCATTCTTTCTAAAATACTATATCTCGTGTGTGGAAAAAGTGAGTATTCATTTATAATTTATCTTTAAAGCGCATGCACATTGGCTTAATCGCTAATATTACTATTACATAAAAAAACATAGCGCTGCATAAAATATCTTATTAAAACTTTTTATATAAAAAATATCAATTAGACAATTCCAAGACCTCAATATATTAAAATTAATATCTTTGGTTTTTGGACTCGCTACAGTCATGAATTTTATTGCCTCCTAAAAACAGATTTATTTGTGTTTTGTTTCATATTAATTTTACTATCTTTCAATAATTAATATTGGTTGACAGTAAATAATTTTAGTATCATCTTAATTTTCAAACTAATAAAACTGAAAAAAAAAGATTCTATGACATTCAAACTAGGGATCCAATACCGAATTCCAATCAGAGAGATTGCTAGAAACCAATAAGACAAAATAACATAAACATAATTAAAGGAAACTTTTATATACATATAAACAGGCAAAAACTCTCCATACAGTAGTGCCACCTTGTGCTAACCAAGAGTAATCAATGGATGCCAGAAGGTTTGTGCATAAAATCCCTATCTAGTGCCTACTCATCCAATATCCCCAGACTAGTTTCTGGCTTGTGGCCTTCATCAGTGAGGTATAATACATATAATTATAAAAATAATTTATTTATTTACTAATAATTAGTTTATTAAAACAATATGTTTATTTATGAAATATTCTACATTTATTATTATTGTTTGTAACAACTTTTTTTTTATTTTTTGAAATACTTATTATAACCATAAATATTACTGCATGCACATATTGAATTTCAATAATTAATATATATATTTAAAAAAATGAGGCTTTACTAAAGAGTAAAATTAACAGCTTTCGCTGCCTTGTCTATTTTTCACAGCATATACTTATGATTTCTTTATATTATTATTTTTCCTCTTATTAATAATTATTATTTTAAAAATAAAGTCTTGCATTGTTGGTCGAGAGGTCAGCGCGACTGCCTTGCACTTGCAGGCAGTTGCCCGGGTTGCGGGTTCGCATCCTGGCTGATGCTATGACACTTAAGAAAATAAATAAATAAATATACGTCAAGCATTGGTGGTCGAGAGGTCAGCGACAGCTGCTTTAGAAGCAATTGTCCCGGGTTAGTGGGTTCGTTTCCCGGCCGATGCTATGACACTTAAAAAAAAAAAAGTCAAACCAATGAAAGTTGATAGTTTGCATTCTAATTGAAGCTCATCACCCACCTAATAAACCCCTATTAACTTTCTGTTATGCCTGGCAAATGTATAATTTTTTACCTTAATATAAAATACAGTTCTATATATAAATCGGAATGTAAGCTTATGTCTGTAATTAAAAGAAAGGTGTAATTAAAAGCTTAGTGCAGTAATTAGAAAATGTTTCTCATTAAAGATTTAAAATTTAAGACAATTGTAATAGAAGATATAAAATTCCTTGCAAAATAAAATATGTTAGTCTTCTCATCTAGAGAATTATATGAGTATAAAAAGATCTAGAAAAGCAAACAAGGAGAATTTGCAGAGTGAAATCTATTTCTGTAAATCTAAATATACAGATCTAGGGTTTGAATACAGGTTGCATAGATTCTTTATTATTTCTGTAGACTTTAGGGTTCAAGGTAATAATTATTTATATATACATTTATGAATTTTTATGCTTTGCGTATGGATAATTGTTTGAGCTTGTGAAATTGTACGATGCTAATATCTGTTGTTTTAACTATAATGTATAATAAATATTATTGCTAATTGTTCTCTTTGTCGAACTATATTTATTATATTTTCTTTTAAATGATAAATTGATACTGTCTCAACAGAAAATTGATTTAATGATATATAGTAGATATATTTACTATAAAGGAAAATTGGACTTTGCAATTTAAAATATAATAGTGGGGTTTGGCCCGAAGACTTTTCAAGAACGATAATGATTCCAATTGTTAAAAAAAAAATAAAGCTGTTAAATGTGAAGAGTACAAGACAATAAATTTGTTATCTTATGCTTCTAAAGTTTTATGAGGATTTTTAACTCAAAGAATTTAAAGGAAGGTAGAATATTATATTGGAGAAGAATATTGGTTTTCAGAGTGAAAAGTACAAGAGAAGCTATTAGTGTTAAAACAATTGCAAAGAGATATATTAATACATTAAAGATCAGCCTGTCAAACTATTGTGCATGCGCTTTTTAGGAGTGTTAATAATAAATGAATACTTTGACTCCCAACACAAGATATAGTATTTAGGAAAGAATAAAATGAATCCACTTATTCTATCCAATCCAAATGCTTATATATGGGAAAATCTTAAGTAGTGGAAGTGAAAGCATGAGGATAAAACACTCACTTTAAATTACTGTTTACGATGTCTGAATGAATGACATCGGACCAAATTATCTAGATACTAAATGTCATTCTCAAATGAAACTTAAACATATGTAAATAAGCATTTATTTTATTTTATATAGCACCAACGTCATTCATTCAGACATTGTAAACAGTAATTTAAAGTGAGTGGTCTATTCGCTTTCACTTCCAGTACTTAAGATTTGCCCATATATAAGCCTTTGGTTGGATAGAATAAGTGGATTCATTTTATTCTTTCCTAAATACTATATCTTGTATTGGGAGTCAAAGTATTCATTTATTATTAACACTCGTAAAAAGTGCATGCGCAATAGCTTGACAGGCTGATCTTTAATGTATTATAATTTATAAACATGCGCTATATAAAATAAATGCTTAAAGAGATATATTGAAAAAGATAAAAGGAATTAATATATGTTCCATGGATTTGGAAAAAGCATTTGATATAGTAATCTGGAATAAAGTTATATAACCATTTTAAAAAGTAAAGGAATATTGTGGAAAAATAGATTGATTTGGAATATGTATACCGAGGAAAAGAAAAGAATTAAGACTGGAGAATAGTGAGACTGATGAAGTGAATATAGAAAGAGGAGTTAGGCAAGGATGCAGTATGTGACCTGTTCTTTTTAATATTTATTTGCAAGAAATATTAAAATAATTATTTAGACTGTGAAGGAGCCAATGTTGGAGATAAAATAATAAAATATATAAGAGTTGCTCTTGCAGCTGAGGGTGGAGAGTGTCTTCAGAATATGATGAATAAATTGGACAAAAGATATACGGAATATGAAATGAAGACTATGAGTGAGAAGACTAAGTGATTATGTATAGGAAGGAATGCAAAAAGACTGCAAACTGAAATTGATGATAACATAGTTCAACAGTATATGGGGATTGAATAGTGCTTCTACCTGGAAAGCATTAATTACTCTAATTTACAATAGATGGAGCTAGAGTAGAGAAAGGAGATATGATAGCGATAGCAGTAACATCATTGTTATATAAATTTTTCACATATATGGTGGCTGGAAGGGTTGCAAAATGGATGAAAGAAAATCATATAGTGGGAAAAATGCAAGGAGTTTGTATAGCAGATAGTTTATTTGTAGTTACACAACTTATAGATATGAATAGAAATACAGGTAGACAGTTATATATGGTTTTTATAGATATAGAGAAAGCATATGATAGAGTAAATAAAAATAGATTATGGATAAGTTTAGTAAATTTGGGAATGGATGGAGCTTTAGTGAATATTATTAAGAGATTATATGAAAATATTTACTATACACATCAATTAGGGAATATAGAATCAATTAAAGTTAAAAATGAAGTGGGATTAAGGCAAGGCAGCCCTATCTTACCTATATTGTTTTTGTTGTGTTTAAGAGAAATGGAGAGAGCAGTAGAGAGACTAAGAAGAGAGGTAGAGATACCATTAATAGGTGGCAAGGATAAGGTCTTTTATTTGCAGATAATGTTTTCTTGTACACAGAAAGAAGGAAGATATGGAAGTTGTGTTGAGGACATGTGCAAGGATGGGTAAAGAGATGGGGATTTAATTTAGTGAGGAAAAATCAAAAGTAATGATGATTAATACTGGGGAAAAAGAATACAAAGAATTTGTATTGGGGATATAAAGTTAAGTGTGGAGAATAGGTGTAATTATTTGGGAATTGTCTTAAGTAATCAGAGAAATTGCTTGGATGAATGAGAGAAAAAATTGGTAAATGAAGTAAAGAAAGGAAAGGGACTGATAAAGATACTAACAGTGTTTTCATATAATAAATATGATGCAGCTAGAATTGTATGGGAATGGCAGTAGCAGGATTAACATACAGTAACGATGCCTTATATGTTAGTAAAGGGGTATTCAATTACTTAGAAAAAATACAAAGAGAAGTAGAAAGACATGCATTAGATGCAGATGTGTGGGTGGCAAAGGAGGCAATCAAAGAAGAAATGGGATGGCCAAGGTTTTATATAAAAATGCAAAAAGCAAAATGAAAATGTTTGCTAGATTGCATTTTCTGGATAATAAGAGAATAGCCAAAATAGTATGTAATTGGGTTATGATTAAAGAACAGGCAACAAAATGGGTAAGAAAGGTAGTATGGTATGCAGAATATTTGGATAAAGAATTTACATCAGTATACTTATACAAAAGGTGGAATGATTGTGTTAGGAGAATTGTTGAGTGTTATAGTGGTAAAGAATTGGATAGAAGAGTAGATGCATTAATAAAGAATAGGAAGTTGGAAAGATAAAGAACTAGTATGGAGAGTAACAAGAGTTTAAAAGTATATAGAAGTAAATGAAATATTGGATGTGAGTTTATTTATGATAATGGCAAGGAAAGTAGTTTACTGTTTAAGGCTCAAAAAGAATCTTTAGCAACAAGGGAATATACACACATATGGAAAATGTGGATGATCTAGTCTGCATGTTGTGTAAGGAAGGCATAGAAAATATTAGGCATCTGTTAATTTAATGTAAGTGCCTGGAAGCAGAAAGGGTACAAATAATGAAGTTGCAGAAGAATAAATATAAACAAACTGATTATACAGAATGTGGGTTATTGGTTTTTATGCTGGGTTTGGGAAAAGATAAGGGGGATTTAGATATAAAGACCACAGAGTTGATAAAGATTATGTTGTAGAAATGAGATGGAGCAGGATAGAGAAGAATATGGGAAAACTTAGGGCAGGAAATGGAAAAGGGAAGTAAAGTGGCTAACAGATTTATCTGAGCATAGTGGCTGAGAGATTCCTGACTCCATATAAGAAGTCACAGTACATCCCATCACATGCTTTTGTTTGCATATTCAAAACAATTGACATTTATATGACAGGCATAAAGTAAGTGAATGGAATTCGAAGTCCAAATTAGAAAAAAGAAATCCAAAATCAGTTTTTTTAATGAAATGATGTGCTTTTTGAACAGATTTAGTTAAGTAAAAGCAAACTTTTATATTCTTAAAAAAATAATATTTGATTTTAATTTTAAAGATGTATAAAGACACTACATTTGGAATGATTGGATGATATAAAGAAGTTTTCTGAATGATGTGGAGAAGAGAGGCTTTGAATCAAATAAACTGGATTAAATTTAGAGACTTTTATCCTGCAAAAATAATTGAAAATGATGATGAAATAATGCAATGAATACTTAAAAATGTTACATTATATTAAGATTTTTTTTACTGTTGTATAAGAAGGTAGGCCATGACCCATTAATATTAACAATAATAAGGTTTATCATCATCATTTTCAATCATTATCAATCCACTGCAGGATGAAGGTCTCTCCAACCTCAATCCATCTTCTCCAATCTTTAACTTCTCTTCTCTACACCACCCCAACACACTTCCTTATTTCATCCATCCATTTCACATATGGTCTCTTTCGAGGTCGTATAAAATCTCTTGGAATCCAGTCTAAGACTTTAACTTTCCATCTATTATCATTTTTTTTAGCAATATGCCCAGCCCAACTCCACTTCAGTCTTAATTCTTTCAATGATGTCAGTAATAACTGTTTGTTCTCTCAGGTGTATTTTATTTTCGATCGCTTCTTGTTATTCCCAACATGCATCTCTCCATACTTCGTTGAATGGATAATCGGATTAATTGCTTAATATTAGTCTTTTGTTACATATAAACTGTCATAGATGGAGAATAAATACGGGTATAAAAAATAACATTAGAAACTAATATACGTTTCTTACTTTTGAGAAATTGCAAACCTTCTCATTTAATATTATATATTATTAAAATGACATTATTTTAGGTTGATTTTTATACATTGATATATATTATTTGTTTTACAGATTTTCATTAGATACTCCAGTGCGGCAAATTCTAGGACCTTCTTTTCGGTTAATGGACAAACTGCGGACAGATCATACAACTGTTAGAGATATTTTAGCTCATCGTTTAGGAATTCCTTCATATTTTACAGGATTTTTAATGGGATTTAATATAACTCGATCAGAATTAATAAGGTAATTTTTTCTCTTAATATCAGCTTTTACTATTATTACTTTTATGATTAAAAACATTATTTCACGTATGCAATAATGTTTATGAGCACTTTGTTATATTTAATTAAGAAAGCTCTCTTTTAGTATACATATGTTACAAAAAAACCTTATTTATAATTGTTAATAAAGAATAAGATATAAATTAATATTAAAGTTTATCGGCTAAACGTTTTCGAGGATCCATGCCTCATATTCATAGCCTTCATAAAATGTATAGTAAAATATATGCAAATATTCAAATAAGCTAGTATTACGTAGCCCATTTCTTCGAGATTTGGAAGCAAGTGTCTTTCCTATTAATAACATGGATGTTTCCATTAATGTAAAATGCCTCCTTTATTTTCCTTTTGTGATCGTTTGATTCTGAGCACAATTTTATGGGATTGGCAGGTGTGAAGTTGTGTCCAGATTGTTTAGCATACTCCAAAAATACAGAGGTTGTGTTGCTGTTCCTCTGAGCTCTGTTATACGTGTAAAGATATTGAGCCAGTCTAGTGTTGATTGTAACTTTCGTTTAACCATAATATCTTCTTCTTTATTAACAATTATAAATAAGTGTTTTTTGTTACATAATATTGAGAAGTAAAACTATATTTATACATATGTTAATAATTTATGATATTTTATTATAATAATGTTAAAACATTTAACGACTAAACAGGTTTGGGTTTGAAATGCGAAAGAATTTATTTGAAGCTAAATACTTGCGATACCATATATAATAATCAATAAATTTTACTAGCTTAAGTGTCAGCTTGTAATTCTATAGAAGCAAAAAAAAGTAAGAAAAGATATTTTATTATTGCATATAGGGCTTAATGATATCAATTCTGATATCTGAGGCCAACCTTAAAAATTGCATATTTTAAAATTATTGACAGACATTTAAAATAGTCCAATGAATGAAATTACTGTCAGAAAAAATATATAGTAAATAAAAATATGTAGTAAATAAATATATATTAAATATAATATCGCATTTCTACCGATTTTATTTTGGTACTTGAGACAAATGTTTCAATTCCTCACGTATGAGGCCAATAATATATATATATATATATATATATATATATATATATATATATGAATTACTGTACATGCATATCGATACAGTAATCGATATGGGTTTAAGTGATTCAAACCACTCAACGAAGTATGGAAAAATGCGTGTTAGAAGTAACAAGAAGAGTCGAAAACGAAATATGAAGATGAGAGAACAAACAAGTATTACTGATATCATTGAAAAAATTAAGAAACTGAAGAGAAATTGGGCTGGACATATTGCTAGAAGAGATGATAATACATGGACAGTTATAATCTTAAACTGGATTACAAGAGATTTAAAATACCTAGAAAGAGACCACATGTGAGATGGATGGATGAAATAAGAAAATGTCTTGGGTTGATGTGGAGGACAGAGGCTAGACATAAAAAAGATGGATTGATCTTAGAGAGACTTTCATTCTGCAGTGGAACAATAATGATCAGAAAATGATGGTGATGATGTTGTTGTCCACATATAAGCATTTAAAATATCCACTCCACCACACATTCTTGAAACATGTGAATAAAGACAAATAAAAAAAATAAATGACCCCAAGATGCAGTTCATGCTGAACCAATACTCATCAGTTTATCCAGGTCACAATCTCTTACACATATCTTCATCATTTATTCAGTATTTATTCATACTAAGAAGTATATCAATATCGAGAATTAATCTAAAAACAGTTATTCAATATTAAAATGATTGTCTTAGTTACAGAATTATATTTTCTCCAATATATATCCAGTGTTAATTTACATAGATAGTTTAGCTTATCACTAATGTATAAAATCACTTTGTAGTGTTGTTAGCCAAGAGGTCATTGCAGCTGCCTTGCAAGCAAGTAGTTGGTTGCAGACGGTTGTGGGTTCGCGTCCTGGCTGATGCTATGACATATGAAAAAAAAAAGTATTCTTACAATATCTTTCCCTATCAGAAAAAAACACAAGTGAACTGCTCACTATATATAAGTTTAATAGTAGCAATTACTGTGGATTGTGATTTAGCTCAACACAGATGATGGTTTCTATAGAAACTTATAATTTTATAAATTAGAAATTGCTGTGTTAGTTTTACTTTACATGCTGTAAAGGTCCATTATGTGAAATACTAGCTGTATCTGCTGCTTTGCTCTCGTTTTAGAATAATATTAAAAATAAAAGTATAAAAGAATATAATGTAGCTGATAATAAAATATTTCAATATGTATATCATCCATGTCAACCATTATCAGTTCACTGCAGAATGAAGGTTTTTTCACGTTCAATCCATCTTCTTTTCTAGCCTTTTCTCTCCACACCATCCCTGCACACTTTTTTATTTCATCCATCCATCTCACAAGTGGTCTATTTCTGGGTCTTTTACAATCTCTTGGAATCCAATTTAAGATTTTAACTGTTCCTCTATTACTATCTCTTCTAGCAATATGACCAGTCCAACTCCATTTCAGTCTTTTAATTTTTCAATGATGTCAGTAACATCTGTTTGTTCTCTTACCCATATATTGTGTTTTTGATTTCTTTTTGTTACTCCTAACATGCAACTCCTTATATTTCTTTAAGTGATCTGAAGTCTCTGTATTACTTTTCTATTAAGCATCCAAGTCTCAGATTGTATGTATATAAGGAGAATATTAGAAATTTTTTAATGTTGTTGTTGTTGTTGTTGTTGTTATTATTATTATTATTATTATTATTATTATTATTATTATTATTGTTGTTGTTGTTGTTATTATTATTATTATTATGATGATGATGTTTCAATTTGATAGTCAATAAAAAATAAAAAATAGTCATATATCACATGACCCCATTTCTTTTGTAAGCTTGTAAAATATAAACAAAGAGCTTTGCTAATTGCTCAACAAGTTTTGTGATAAATGCTTAGCAAAAAAAAGTATTTAAAATATCTCTATCTGAAAACTACACCAGTAGAGAGGTGCTAGGATAGTTTCAGACACTAGATCTAAAAATACTAACCCAAAGCCAGAATTTATCTAAGAGTTAACCATTGAGTAGAAAATCTGAAATAAACTCAATGGTTAACTCTTAGATAAATGCTGGCTTTGGGTTGGTATTTTTAGATCTAGTGTCTGAAACTACGCTGATTCCTCTCTTAGGAGTGCCAAAAGCATGAAACAATTGTCAAGGGATTGGATGTGGTTTTCAGATAGAGATATTTTAAATGCTTTCTCTTGCTAAGCATTTATCACAAAACTTGTTGAGCAATTAGCAAAGCTCTTTGTTTATATTTCACAAGCTTAATTAAAAAGAAATGGGATCATGTGATATATGACTCTTATTTTTTCATTTTTTATTGACTATTTATAGTCTTTGCTTTAAGTCTTAAGTGATGTTATATTGCTAAGTCTTCTAATATATGGTTTGGCTGAAGATCTCTCAGCCTCATATAGCTATTTGAATTAGATAGCTGGGTTTGAAGACATTTAAGTGTCTGAAAATTTCAGATTTTCTACTCAGGGATTAACTCTTAGATAAAATGCTGCATTTGGGTTGGTATTTTTAGATCTAGTGTCTGAAACTATTCTAGCGCCTTTCTGAGGTGTGCCAAAAGCATGAAACAATTGGTCAGGGGATTGGGTGTGGTTTTCAAATAGAGATATTTTAAATGCTTTCTCTTGCTAAGCATTCATCACAAAGCTTGTTAAGCAATTAGCAAAGCTCTTTGTTTATACCTTCATTGATTCTTCAAAAAAGTTACATAGATTTTACAAATTTTGATTGCATTGTGTTACATGAGCAATCTTGGCTTGAGTTAATTGATTAAGATAGTTTTATTTGTATTTTCACATGTCCTTGTAATTTTTTTGTTGGTAAGACAACTGTGGTCTATTAATTAATTTGTGTTTACAATATTATGCAATTGGTTGGAAAATGTCTGGATTAATAATAATAATAATAATAATAATAATAATAATAATAATAATAATAATAATAATAATAATAATAATAATAATAATAATAATAATAATAATAATAATAATAATAATAATAATTATTATTATTATTATTATTATTATATTATTATTCGTAATATTATTACTATTACTACTACTATCACTACTACTACTATTATTATTATTATCATCATCATCTAAATTACATTTTCAATTTTTAATGTTAAAACCAAATAAAATTTTTCCTTACTAATTCTCTTCATTTCTCTGGCTATTTCTGACGTAATCTTTTGATTAGTGCTGCCCTCTTTTTGCATTCTAGATGTACCTTTTGTTAAAAGAAAATTTGATAATTAAAATATATTTACACAACCCATTTTCGATTTTTAATGCATCAAATAGCAAATTGGGCCATATGCAAGTGAAATATTAAATCCTGATCCAAATGAAATTTGAATTATTTTAAAATATATTTACTCAATCAAATTTTACCTTAGAATAGTAAAAACTAAAATTCTCTATTTTTGTAAGATGTATTTCAATATGCAGGTAACAACATTTTTCAACATCTTTAATCTTTTAATCAGTACTATCCTTTTTTTCCAATCTTATACTGTCATTAGACACTAATGTTTTTAAAGCAAAAATTCATAGGCCTATAAAATTCTCCACCAAAAAAAAGAAAAAAATTTGTGTGAGATTCATCAAGATTAGTGCAATATTTGTTAAATTATAAAGAAACAAAGAACAAACTTTTATTATTACAAAGAAATCAAGTCCTATATCACATGTTCTAATTTAACAAGCTTGTACTACAAATGTTATATATAGAGTTTGCAAATAAACTCTTAACAAGCTTTGCAGAATATCCCCAACCACAGACCAGTTTCTGCTACTGACTTCCTCAGTGAGGTGCTAGGATATTCATTGCTTGAATATCCTAGCACCTCACTGAGAAAGCCAGTAGCAGAAACCAGTCTGGGGGTGAGGATATGCTTAAATATCCTAGCACCTCACTGAGGATGCCAGTAGCAGAAACTGGTCTAGGGTTGGGGATATTCTGCAAAGCTTGTTAAGAGCTTATTTGCAAGCTCTATATATAACAAACTTTTATATTTATATATTAATAAAGAAAGATACAAACATGTTCACTCACACATACCCACATTTAAAGACATGTATATAAGACTACAAAATAATACATAGATTTATAAATTATGTATACATTCACTTTATACAAAACTGGATGACATATAGTTTTGCTAAAAATGTTAAAACTAGATTAAATTAATTATATTTACAGATTTAATTTTTTTAATAATTAACAATATAATTTCAATTAATAAAAACAGTACCTTTGAAAATACTTTTATTTTAACAAAGTAAAAAATGAAATTTGATTCTAAATTGTTAGTGTTGGTGGCCGAGTGGTCAGCACAGCTGCTTTACAAGCAGTTGTCCTGGGTTTGCAGGTATGCTTTCTGGCCGATGCTTTGACACATGAAAAAAAACCCATATAATTCCCTCTTAACATGTGATTGCTATTCATATTTATTTTGAAATTTTTGTGACCAATAGAGAAACTGTTTTTCTAATAATAGTTACATTTCATTTCTAAGTACATTTCTTTATCGCCTTACTTTTATGCCTTTTTTTAGTCTTTACCTGTAATTATGATTTTCATATGTTTTTTAACCACCATATTTTATAACAACCCAAAATTAAAAAAAAAAGACCTTGAGAGTTCCTTTGATAATTTATATGCTTTCATTTAGCTGTGCATTTTCTAGAAATTTGTTTAATGTTAATGACCAGTGCATGTTTTTATAATCTTATATAAAATTATCTAGGTATTTCTTTTCTTTACAGGCATTTCTTATTTTTTAATCTTTTCATAACCTTAATTTGATCCATTTGATTAAAAGTATCAATAGAACAAATTTTAGATATTAGAGAAACAATAATTTTGTTTTATTTAATAATAACAAAGATATTACTTTTTTGCCATCTTTAAAATTAAGTAACATATGATTTTATTAGTTTGCATCTAGTGGTTACTTCTTTCTATCCTCAATTTCAACTAATTTTCTTAGATACTGTGTTAGACAAAATCTTTTGAGATGATAAGATGATGATGATGATGAGATGTACTGTGATTTCTCCTTTATTGGAGTCAGAAATCTCTCAGCACCATGCCTAGAGAAACCTGTTAACCACTTTACCTTTCCTTTCAATTCCCTGTCCTAAGTTTTTCCCATATTCTTCTTTATCCTACTCCATCCCATTTCCACAGAATAATCTTTGTCAACACCATGGCCTTTTTAAATCGCCATTAGCTTTTTCCAAACTCAGCATAAAAACCAGAGTGGATTTGGTAGTGATAGAAAAACCCAAACAGATTTAGATGGGTTAATGACATTATGCCTCTATCAAAAAATGCAGATCTTAAAACACTCATTAGTTGGAATTAAAGAATGGACTGAAAAAATATGAAGAAAATAATATGATGTTAAAATAAAAAGCTGATTTCAAAATTAAACGGTAATTCATCAATGATAAATAATCTTAAGCATAATTGTGACTTTGAAAAACCTGCATTTTTTTCTGTTTTAGATCTGACATATTTTTACAAAATAAAGATTAAGATTATTGAAACTGTAATGAAATTAAAAAAAAAAAACAATGTGAAAACTATTAATTAATTTTAAACTATTAAATCTATGATGGACAATAAACAATTGGATAATCAATCACATTAAGACAGAATGATCAGGTTAAAGACCAGATTAGAATTCTCTTTATGAGTTGATTCATTTTTTAGAAAAGTGTGCAATATTTAGAAAAAATGGTCATAAAATAGAATGAGAACATTAAAACAGGCAAAAACTCTCCATACAGTTGTGCCACTCAGTGCAAACCAGAGTAATCAATGGATTCCAGAAGGCTTGTGCATAAAATACCCATTTAGTGCCTACTCATCCAATATCCCCAGACCAGTTTCTAACTTGTGGCCTTCATCAGTGAGGAAGCAAGCATAAGAAATGGTGATTATTTGATGTTTATTGGCTTAGAATGAGAACATCAATGATGAAATGGATAAACTACAATCACAATGTTGATTGTGCCCTTTGAGATGTCTAAAAATTCAAACAAGTGACAGGTCATTCTTGAAAAATGCTATTATTAATATGACTGCATGGGATAGTATCAATTTGAAAATATTGAATCATAATAGTATTAAAATTAATTTTTTTACTGAACTCTTGTTTTATATTCTATTAAATAAATTCAAATGATTACTATTTCCTGTGCTTATGCAAACTGTTAAAACAGTAGCAAACTCTCAAGACAGTAGTGCTACCTAGTGCAAGCCACAGTAATCAGTTGATGGTTACTGTGGTTTTTTAAAAAACAAAGACACCAACATATATAGCTACTGAACTTGTTTATGTCTGTATGACTATAGAAACAAATTTGCTTGGATTGAAATCATTACTGTGTTTTCATTTTGGGCTTATAACTTCATAGTATACTAAATAGGTAAAAGGTGGCGCCTGGAGAGTTGCATAAGATCCTAAGGTCTAGGTGCAGTGCTCTCAGATCCAATACTCTGTACTGATGAAAGCCACTAGCTAAAAACTAGTCTGGAGATATTGAATGAATAGGCACTAGATAGGGATTTTTATACACAAACTTTTTAGAATCTATTGATTATGATGGCTTGCACTGGGTGGCGCTACTGAATAAAGAGAGTTGCTACTGTTTTAACATAAATTATGCTTTTAATCTTTTTTTAGGGGTCTTCATGCAATTTTACTTCTGCATTGTCTTTAGACTATTTTTATTTTAAAAACTTCTTAAATAACAACACTATCATCTTTTTTAGACATGAAGTTGACTAGATTTAGAGAAAGACTATATATGTATTTATAATTGATTTATCTATATTATTGCATTTTATTACAGACTGAATATATATATATATATGTCGGCCATGAAAAAGTGGTCCTGGTTTGATAATGCCCATGAATTATGGCACCATTTGTAACAGAATAAAAATGGGGGTAAGCTCTTCTTTTAATGCCTCACAGATTTGGGAGTCCTTTGTAACTGAATAACTATAATGACCATGGCACATAAAAACTTTAATATAATCTGAATGAAAATGTAGCCCAATCAATGGACACCATTCACTGAATAAAAATATACACCGAAGTTGAATGCAATGTATAACAGAATAAAATTATGGGTCATATCATATCCTGAGTCATAGCCTAATTATTGATCATCATTTGTAACAGAATAAAAATACAAACCCAGTTAGAACAATTCTAATTTATTAATGCCCATGAATTTTAGCATCATTTGTAACAAAATGAACACAAGAAAATAAGTTAATGTGAATGTCAATCCGTGAATAGCAATCTAATACTTATGTCAATAAAACAATGATAATAATTTTTGTTGTAACCTCATAGATTCAAATTACAAATTATCGTAATAGATTTCTAACTATAAGATCTTTCCATTGACTCATTGTAAATCGAACGATTTTGCAAGTATTAATGTATAATAGGAATTGTGGACTTAATCAGTGAAGTATTGAATAGCTTCACACTCTCAAATCTAACTGCTTCAGCTTCGCCTATTTATATAGAAAGTAGGTTGAAGTAAAGAAGGGTTCCCCTCTTTTCTTCCAATGCATAAGCTTGTGGTTAAGACCTATAGAGGTCCCTACCTTCACATTTTCAACCTTCACATGCTTTAGGTTTATTGCCTTAATAAATATTACTTATGTAATCAATGTGCATTAAATAAATTTATAATTATAACTTCAAATTCATCATAATAGATTTCTAACTATAAGATCTTTCCATTGACTCATTGTAAATCGAAAGATTTTGTGAGTATTAATGTCTAATAGGAATTGTGGACTTAATCAGTGAAGTATTGAATAGCTTCACACTCTCAGATCTAACCACTTCAGCTTCACCTATTTATATAAAAAGTAGGTTGAAGTAAAGAAGGATTCCCCTCTTTTCTTCCAATGTGTAAGCTTGTGGTTAAAACCTATAGAGGTCACTACCTTTGTATTTTCAGCCACACATGCTTTAGGTTTATTGCCTTAGTAAATATTATTTAGAACAGATAGAAAACAAATAAAACATTACTTCATGATATTCTAAAATACAAGCATTATTTACAATAAGTCAAAGATAAAGCAATAAAACTAAATATTGCTATCTTATAAATAACAACATGTGCCTATTATATAAATCTTTTATAATAGAATGAAAATAATGACAATTAAATACCCAAATATACTTTAATATTCCACACAAATAAACACACTGTTTATAATAATACAAACTTGTACTAAAAGTCAAACATTATTTCTATTTCTGTTTAAATGAAATAATTCATGGATGGATGAAATAATAATCTTAATATGCTCTACAAGTTTACAATATCAATGATATCTAACTAAATATATAACTCAATAATTGATTTCTAATTACAACTAAATAAAATTGAAATCCCATTAACTCAGTTATACTATTCCACTAATATCAACATACTTTTATTAACTAAGTCAATTATAATAAGACTAAATACTTAATAATAATACAAAATCAATTAACCTAATGTATCTTTCCATTTTTGCCAACTTAATACATTATAAAATAAAATAATCTTATTAAATAACTTTAAGATTTTCAATATCTAATCACAATCAGTGCCGGATCCAATAAGTGTGGGGCCGATTGGATTTTTTTTTGCGGGGCCCTCTATATATTAAATAGAAGCGGGATCATTAGTTATACTCAGTTTTTCCATTTTCATTCCAATATATGCGGGGCCCCTTCAAGTGTGGGCCCAATCACTCCAATCACCTTAAATCCGGCCCTGATCACAATAATACATAAAGTAAATGATGGATTCTTATTTGATGCTTATTCCAACAACTGACAAATCACATTTAATTACTCTTCAGTTTATTAAAGCTAAATTATTAAACTTTTTAGACTATAACTGCCAAAGTGTATGAAAGATTGTTAGATTTATTATAGTCAAATTATAGTATTAAAATTTAAATTTAAACTAAATGTACATCCTCATTAAAAACTGTAAATATAATTAAAGAAAATCATTCTAATTTTTAATAGAATAAAATATATTAGTATTACCAACTCTATAATTGAATAAGATTATGATCTTTGTGGCTATATACTGACTCAATATAACATTCACTTTAATCAATAATGATTTAAAATATAATACATAAACATCTAATTGCAATTACTTTTACTCATCTTGAATAATAGTCATATTTGTACCTATATCAATCATCAAATCAATTTATATATAATTCTTATCTTAACATATCTATTGTCAACAAAAGAATTACAATAAACTTCTAATTATTATTGGATATTTAAGAATGTCAAATCAGTTAATTTCTTGCTGTATTAAATCTATACCAGGTCAGATAATAAGCATTAAATACAATATAAAAAAATGATATGTAATTACATTTTCTCACCTATCCTGTGTTTTTGATTTCTGAATTATTTTTATGACTGCTTTTAATAAATTATGTGATGTCATCAATTAGTGAAAATCATCTCATCGAAATATGATTAACCAATGAATTTGCATTGTAAAATTGAATGACAACCAAGCAAGTTTATTTGTTTTAAATTAATTCAAAATTTATTAACAAATTGATATAAATTAAAATCAAATATATATATATGGCAAATAAACATTTAAAATATATGCATATAATGCAATTATGTTTTAAGAAATTGATTTTCAATTAATATTTACTTCATGTTTAAATAGGTGATTGCACATCAATCTCCACTTATTGGATCCTAAATACACATGTTTATGTAACAAAAAATGTTGTAGAACATTTATAATTCTGAAAAAAGAGAGAGTTCAAGATGTATCTTCTTCCTTATACTTCATATAAAAATATAGTTAATCAATATATATATATATATCCTTCGCCGATGATGGAAAATTAGCTTGAAATCCGCTGATCTGAAGGTGGAGCCAACAAAAGAGATAGTGAATTCTGACTCTTTTGATGTTTATGTAAACAAAAATACACTTGTACGGAGGTTTTGGTAAAGTTCCATCTATTGATCATTAATGCAAGTGATAGCAAGTTACGTGATTTATAACTTGTGTTTGTTTTTCATATATATATAAATCTACTTATTTGTTAATATAAATTTAAGAGAACAAAATAAATAAATACTTATTACAATATGATCATTTTAAACTCATAATGCAAGTGAAATATCTGAAATTAGTTTATAATTAATCAATAAAAAATGAAAATTTTAAATTAAAACAATAATTACTATGCTGTAAATATGAATTTAAGCTTAGGAAAATATAACTCTCTTGTATTTAGATATATAAATAGATCACTATTTAACGTAAAATTATACTGCTATTTATATCAATAAATAGTACATATATTAAATGAAAACAAAAAACATATAGTAATAATAATGATAGATATAAGCAAACCACCTGAATAATAGCCTTTAACTACAGCCTTTCTAAAATAGTATCATAGTTCTAGTGTTTATTTTTCAAATTGCAATCTGATGATGTTTTGTTATTCCAGAGAAAGTAGAAATATCATGAAAACTATAAGATTCAAAACATATTTCGTTAATTCCAACATTTTCCAAATATTAAAATTATCTTTTCATTCAGCAGATATTTGATCTATATAATGTTATAAAGATACAAATACTAATTCATATCCATGATGAAGCAATGTAGATATCATTTCATTTAGCAAATAATCAATTCATAAAACATTACAAGTGAATAGATGCTAATTTCAACCATTATGATGCTATGAAAATTGAATCAGATTTTATCTGGTGTATAAACTATTCATCAAGCTTATGAAATCATATTAGTAGATGACCATAATCTTTGTGTACATTTTTCTGTTGTTAACATTTAGTTCTCATTATTGAAAAGTAGATAGTATCCATTTTTAAAGCAAAGAAACATTCCGATGGTTTTGAAACACTACAAATTAATTTTCATATTTTAATAAATTGTCATCTTTCACAAATTCAACAATCCTGTCCATTCAATGGATGAACATTATTGCTTTCATCCAATCATTCTATGTATTTTACAATTAGATACATTTAAAAATAATAAAAAAAAATAATAGGAAAGAACTTAAATTTGCTTCTGTTGAAGCCAAAGTAGAGAGAGTGTATTTTTTTCTATTCAGTTCTTTTTATAATTTTTCCCATTGACATCAGAGTAACTATAATACAAATACCATTATTTCATTCTAACACAAATTAGACAAGAAGACTACATGCTTTCATACTATAATGGAAATAAACTTTTTACACATATCTTTGCAATATAATATAATACAAACAAAACAACATGTATACTAGAGACGTTAAACATTTAGGTGTGTTATTTGTAATCTACTATGGTGAATGCAGTAAGGAAAATACATATAATAACAAAAGAACAATAATTTTAATCAAACTATATGCTTTATTATTCACATATCCATTTTAAACAAATAAAATCAATTCACAATCTTATACAATTGATAATAAACATTTTTATATCAATATTATTGTTATAGCAACACAGTTTAATGCTTCATAGGTTAAGATATCCACCATCAAATCAAACAAGAAAGAAAAAAAATTAGGATTGACATTTTACCACATACTGAAACTCATCTCAATCTTCAGTAGGTACTATATATATATATATCAAAATACAGTACAATTTACATAAATTATATTATTATTAGAAGTTTTTTCGACTATACATTTTGTAGTCTTTATCAATTATATAACATTGAGTAATCAAAACGAGACAACCTTTAACAATACCCATAGTTCAATTCAGATTTTCCACAATTCTGTTATCTTAACATTTGATGACTGGCGATTCATTAACATTTGATGATTTCTTGAAATCAACATGGCCTCCTTTATTTTACGTTTATTATGACAACGTTCAATTTAAATAATTTTCATATTTTTATAATCAAATTTAAACCCATATTGACAAGATTTATTATGATCAAATATAACAGATATGAAGGTTTATTTACATCTATTCCAGATTGTTTCTCTTTTTGAATTCTATTATATAAAAGCATATGCTCTTTTATTCTCTTATATATATATATATATAATAAATAAAGTTTAATATCTGTATTCGTTTCACAATATATGTAATATACAAATCAATATATATATCAAAATACAGTACAATTTATATAAATTATATTCTTTTAGAAGTACTTTCGACTATACACTTTGTAGTGGTGAAACTAAGTGTACATTTGAGAAGAGAATAAAAGAGCATATGCTTTTATATAATAGAATTCAAAAAGAAAATCAATATAGAACAGATGTAAGTAAACTTTCATCATCTGTTATATTTGATCATAATAAATCTTGTCAATATGGATTTAAATTTGATTATAAAAGTATGAAAATTATTTAAATTGAACGTTGTCATAATAAACGTAAAATAAAAGAGGCTATGTTGATTTCAAGAAATCGTCAAATGTTAATGAATCGCCAGTCATCAAATGTTAAGATAACAGAATTGTGGGAAATCTGAATTGAACTATGGGTATTGTTAAAGGTTGTCTCAGTTTAATTATTTAATGTTATATAGTTGATAAAGACTACAAAGTGTATAGTCAAAAGTACTTCTAAAAGAATATAATTTATATAAATTGTACTGTATTTTGATATATATATATTGATTTGTATATTCCATATATATATATATATATATGTATATTCCATATATATATAACTGGAGTGGGGTGTTTAGTAAGAGATCACTGAGGGAGGAAAACAAATCTATATGATTTTTGACTCTTTAATAAAATAATATTATGAAATACAACTTGTAAAACTTTTATACAAAATATGATACATTTATAACATATATTTGATCTACACCAATGTAATTTAAATATTGCACTACCCCATCCCCTTAGGCAGAGAAGAATAATGCCCAGAGAGCACCTGTGTCCAAATCAGAGCTATATTTAAATATATATAACTGTGATCACATTTCAAGGGCACATCTCTTCTTGGCTGCATAATTCAACACCCATCATTCAAAGCACTTTTTGTTTCAGAGTAAACCCTGGGCACCAGTCAGTTACCCAAAGATAAATGACACACTCTGAATGATTGGCAAACTAATTCAGTGCCTAAAATATCCCAACTAGCTCAATCTAAAGGACTATAATGCATTACGACTTTAATTAGTGGTAAAAGATTTGATCGACAAGCATTAAGTTTAAAGATAATTTATTTTTAAATAAGTACTTATTATTATAACTTTTAAACTACTTCTAAATTAAATATAAACAATGATTCATTATAACTTCAGGCACACACGTGCAATTCAGCATTAACATAATTATAAGCATTCAAAACACATACATTAATAGTTCATTAGAGTTCATTTATAAACTAACTCTGTGGGCTTCAAGGTTAGCAATGGCTACATTATTGTCAGAAATGAAATAAGAAAAGTTATTCATTACCTATAGGATTTGAATGTTGAATTCTTTTGTGTGCTGCTTCATGTGATAATTTCCCAACCGGTTGGATTTGAAGTTTTGTGGAGGTTCCTATGCTTACCATTTCATGGCACTATTCTTTAAGACAGTTAGATATCCCTGGCCATAGCAGGCATTACTTTTATCAGGCAAATTGCTGATTTTCCATTAAACTAAGGGCTGGAGCAAGGCCCTATGATTCAGATGGCTGTTAGCACTGCATTGTTCTGGTAAACACTGATTGACTGATTGACTGAACTGATAGACTGAACTGAACTCAACTGATTGAAGAACTGAGTGACTGAACTCAACTGAACTGATTGGTCAATGAAAAACCAGACTATTTATATGATGACCTGTTGTCACTTTGTTAATTAGTTTTTATAACCACCAGCTATATATGTTGTTGGAATTTTCCCACTGTTTTTGATTACATTCCTTTGATAAGATTTTGATCCTGTTTTCAGTTGGTAGCCATTGCTAATTTGTTGTTTTGTGGATTTTTTTTATTAGTAGCAATTGCTGAGTTTATTTTTTATTTTTTTAAATCTGCACACATTTATTTTATCAACACACACATATTTATTTTACTATTCCTTATGTTTTACAATTGCTATTAACACACATATATATTTACATTTCTTTAATTATGGAAAAATACTTTTTTCTTTAAATTAAATAACAAGACATATTTTTAATAATAAAAGATTTATATTTGAAGCTTATAGTTTTTTTTTAAGTTATATTTTCTACCCCTTCCAATTAATTAATTGTAATCTTTACTGACAAATGACATTTATAGACAAGTTTAAAACTCTTTAAACTTTTATACATTATTTTCTTTTAACAAATTGGATTTTGTTTTAAACTAATAATAATAAAAACTCTTTAGACTTGTATAAATTTACTTATTTTCAAACAAGATGTTTTTACTTATTTACAGACAAATTATTCTGCAATACTTTTATTATTTATTATCCATTTTAAACTCTACATTGTTTTATGAGAAATTTTTATTTTTAATCATTGTAAACACAATTTTAATGAATGCTCAGTAGCGTTACAATATATATAAACATTACAAGCATAAAGCTAAACTAGTCAATAAATAATTAAAATTACCCCAAATCCAAAATTCGACCAGACTAGTTAAGAAAAAAAAATTAAAATATAACCAAAGGTTTCACTGCTACAAGCAGACTTTTCAAATGTAAAGAACTACAAAAACTACACAATATATATAATATTAAACATTACCTACAAATCCATTTACTTCCCATCCACCCTTAATATTAAAAGAACTCTTAAATAAGTTAATTGCTTCAGAATAATAAAATTTCAATAATAAAGTTTTTTAAATTCTTGTTTTGATTTCATTTATTTCAAAGAAGACAATCTTAGCTTCATCAAAGTTAATAGTGTTGCATGTATCTTTTTCATGGACATACAAAGCAGAACTAAGATATTTATTTCTAACCTTACTTTTATAAACCTTTATTCTTTTATTTAAACTCAAACTACTCTGACTTATGTAAAACATTTTACAAAAAGAAATTGTATGTAAGAATAGCAATGTATTTGGAAATAAGAAAATTGCTTGGAAAAGGGTATTACTTTGAATAATTTATTAAATAATACAAATGAAATTTTTGATAGGAGGACTATTCCTGGTGTAGTGTATTTTATACCTTGTATTTGTAAGAAGTTTTACATAGGTCAGAGTAGTTTGAGTTTAAATGAAAGAATAAAGGTTAATAAAAGTAGGAATAGAAATAAATATCTTAGTTCTGCTTTATATGTCCATGAAAAAGATACATGTCACACTATTAACTTTGAGAGAAATGAAATCAAAAGAAGAATTAAAAAAACTTTATTATTAAAAATTTATTATTCTGAAGCAATTAACTTATTTAAGAGTTTTTTTTAATATTAAGGGTGGATGGGAAGTAAATGGTTTTGTGGGTAATGTCTAATATTATATATATGGTGTAGTTTTTGTAGTTCTTTACACTTGAGAAGTCTGCTTGTAGCAATGAAACCTTCGTTTGTGTTTTAATTTTTTTTTTCTTGACTAGTCCGTTTGAATTTTGGATTTGGGGTAATTTTAATTATATATATGTATATATAATACAAGCAAAATACCCATTAATTAAAAAACTATTGTAATAACAAAAATATAATGGTAATTAATTATTACATACAGTCTTTCAATATGTAGAAGTACTTTTGGTTAATTCCTTAACCTGCCTCAACTGTCATTAAATTCAAAAACAAAATGGAAACAAAAATCATCAACTCAAATCCTGAGTCCCAAATTTTAATGTTAGCAGCTTGTCTAAGGGTATATATAAGAAGGTGTTTAATGTTTCATTTTGTGTTATAAATAATATAATAAATTAGTGAATAATTCTAAAAATGTCATAAGCAGAAAAGTAATATGGTATATCATTTTTTTGTGGATATATGTTATCATATATAAGTATCGAAGTGCAATATTGAAAAAATGTAAAAAGTAAAAATAATAATGATTTAATGACTGCTTTAGTTTTCTTGGACCATAAGAGGACATGTAAATACAAATTTAAGTTTGATATTGAAAGTGTTAAGATTTTTCATGAAGAGAGAAACCATAATAAAAAAAAATTAAGGAGGCAATTTTAATAAATAGAAATAAAATAAATATAATTAATAGATAAACTGCTAACATTAAAATTCAGGATTCATGGGATTTGAGTTGGTGATGTTTGCTTCCATTTTGTTTTTGAATTTAACAGCAGGTGGGACAGAATAAGAAATTAACCAAAAGTATTTCTGTGGATTGAAAGACTGTATATAATAGTTAATTACCATTATGTTTATTATTTTTCATGGGTAAAAGATGTCATATTATTATGACTATTTGCAGGATATTCCATGCAGTGAAAAAGCTAATTGCTGATGTTTCAGTACAATATCAAGTAGCTTCCTCAGAGCATCCTCTTTCTAAAATCATAAGAATGTGTGTGAGATTTAAAATCGTTTTTATCATTTTCTTTCTCCTCATATTTAAATTCTATTGGTTGAGAAGTTTTAAAATTTATTTTCTCTTCCAATAGCTTCTTCCAAATGTTGTTTTGGAAGAGAAAATAAATTTTAAAACTTCTCTACCAATAGAATTTAAATATGAGGAGAAAGAAAATGATAAAAATGATTTTAAATTTCACACAGATTCTTATGATTTGAGAAAGAGGACGCTCTGAGGAAGGTACTTGATATTGTAGTGAAACATCAGCAATTAGCTTTTTCACTACACGAAATATCCCGCAAATAGTAATAATAATATGACATATATATATATGTTGATACAAAGATTTTCATGGGTTGCATATATAAAAGACATTTATTGATGTTCTAGTCACCAGAACACCAAATAGTTTATCTTTTTCAATTTACAGAAAGGATACACACACAGACAGATATTTACATTTACATTCTCATCAGCACCCAACTCAAATAGTTTCCATAGCCAAAACTCTTTTAAATAGAGAAATTAACCTTTCAGATAAGTCACATCTGAAAGAAGAAATAAATCACATTAATAGTGTTTTATTAGCAATAGTTATAATTATAAATTTATAAAAAAAGCCTTATTTCAAGCACAAAATGGTCAAAATAGAAAACAAAAAGATGATAAATCAGCTATTAGGATTTGTGTTCCATATGTAAAAGGAACTTTGGACAGTATTGGATGTATATTAAAATGCTATAATATAAATACAGCGTTTTATACTCATCAAAAGATCAGCAATATAATAACCAAGCCTAAGGATTCAATCCCTCTTGAATCTCATGGTGTTCATCAAATCTCATGTGAAAATTGTAAAGCTCCTTATATAGGTATGAGTAATCATCGCATCAGTGTTAGGAGAGATGAGCATGCTAATGCAGTTAAACAGCACTCATCATCATCAGCACTCTATTCCATACTATAGATTCAGGTCATAAAATTGATTTTTCTAGTACCAGGATCACATCCAGATGTGATAATCTCTACCAGTGCAAAATTAGAGAAGCCATTGAGATACTTAAATGGCCATATTGTATCAATAAGTGAGATGATACATGCAAACTTCCTCCTATTTGAGATTTTTTTAAAAAGCATTCTTAATTTAATATTTTTATTATTGGTGGAACTTCAACATTTTTTTCAAATCAGTGATTGTAGCGCTTCTACAACTGTCTTTCTACCTTTTTATCACCCAGTAGATGACTTGTGTGATCAAGTTGAAATGTCAGTATATCAATATTTAAAATTTATTAACATGGATGAAATCGCAAAATATGTCTTATATATATATTGAACCTGATTGAAATCTGGTTCAGTGGTGTTGTTATTAAACAAAAAAAAAAGAAATTTATTAAGCTTTTAATTTTAATTAAATGTAGAGTTTAAATTTGCTATATTATTTAAAAATAATGCGTGTATCCAAGTATACACACGTTTATATGTAAAACGGATTTTTTTAAAAATGTTTATCGAGTTATTTTAAAATAGTTTTCATATACCGCCTGTTTTTAAATCCATTTGATTTAAAAACAAGCTGGCTAGCTAATTTTATTCCTGTGGCTTTTATTTTAAAGAGTGGAGATTTGATTTTTATGTAGTTGTTTTCATTTCAATAATCCCTGGGTAGAATTCCTAGATAGATTGAGCGGGAGATTTATATTTGCCATGCCTAAGGCGAAGAAATTGAACAACAAGGAAAGTGTTTCGCGGGAAATGGAGCAACATATAAATAGCCCCGAAAATTTGGAGGTCAGTGAATTCATTATTCATAAATAGACAAGCTGTTTCTAAAGTAAAAGTTTATATCAGCGCGGACATTTAAATTCTTAAAGGACAAGAGCTGTTATTAAATACTTCTGCTTGCCACAAGATGAAAAATTCTATACGTGTTGTCACCACCCAAATGGCTTGCTAATTCAACAAAAGACGGATCCCTGACTTCCAAGTTTGCTCCAGTAATGCCTTAAACACCTAAAAGAAGCTGGAACCTTGTTACATCTACCTTGCTGCCTAAAGAACCTGAAAATGAACTTAAGTAAAAGTGCGCACTCTACGTGAACTTTGTTTTACCGAAAGGTAACTATTTTCGTTTTTATTCTTCCCAGGGTAAATTAATTCTCATTAAATCTCCACTCAATCTAATCATAAAATATGTATTCCTAAACAATATAGCCTCATATTTAATATTTGCTGTGTTTTCTAAGATTTTGTAGTGTGTCTTGGAATTTTAGTTTTAAGATTCCAAGTTGCTTTCAATTTTTGTTTATTGGAGAGTGACGAGTGAGTTTCCTATTTTTATGTAAGACTTTTATAAATGCTTTAGTGGTCGTGCATTTTAAATGCTTACCTGTAATTATTTAGCATTCAATAATTAATTTGTAAACACTGTGTTTGCGCTGTCGCAAACTTCCGAAAATCTTTTGGCTGGCGACTTTATCGTCTAATTTGCCGCAGGTGGAGATTTTGTTTCTAATATCTCTAAAAGCGGAAATTAGAATTGTGTTTTTCTTTGTAAGTTTATAAGTCATCAGCAGGAAGATAAAATTTATCCTTTCTTAAATTACAGGTGAGCGATACTTTCGTTCTGCTAAAGTGTTTACAGCTTTTAATATTCTCGTACTCATGTGCACTCTCCGATAGATTTATTTTTGTATTTATTATGTATGCTTTAAATTTATCAGAGCATGTACTCAGAATTTGTTTGTAATTCATTTTCTTTTCTTTAATTGCTGGGGCAGATGGAACTGTTTTTTTAATTATTTGCTTGTCTCCTATTGAGACCTTTTCTTATTAATTTTAAAATAATTTTCGCCAATCGTTTGACTGGGATTCACCAGTTTTAATTGTTTCTTCATTTCAGTCATGTTTGTCGGTTGTTCTTGAGGTGGATCAATCACCATTATTTTAAACGTAGTAATAGGTGCAGCTCATACTGATATAAGGACATTCAAGGTCTGACCAATTTTTAGATCTCAAACAGCTCATCGGCGCTGGATTCTTTGATCTATTTCAGGGGCATAGGGTTTAAATATCTGAAAGTGAAAACCAATGTTTAGGTGAATCCTCTGCTGAATGAAATTTGCTGCCTCCGTTTTAAATTTGTTTATTGGAAGATCAGTCAGTCTGTCATAGCTTTGCCTTTAGTATGTCTGGTACGCGCCTGAGTTAACCCCCATCTATTGTGTCATAAACTTATATTTAATAATTTATTTTCTCATAATAAAATTTATGAAATATGTTTAAACTTAATTTGGCTGATATTTGTCTTTGTGCTTTTGTCTCAATTGTCTAAACAATTTAAGATCTCTTGTTTCTCCCTGAGTCTAGTCGGCGCAAACCATCATCATCATCTATTCTGATCACAGTAAACAAATTTTCCAGACACATAGTGGTCTGGTGGCCCCTCTGTTTCAGAATAGATTGAGTATCCGGTATAATATATATATATATAT